>OU343047.1:5000-1255000 GCA_910593695.2 Ocypus olens | reverse complement strand
GTCGATTTAAAAATTTTGACGAAAACCTGAAAAATCATCCAAGGGTCCCCCCTTCTTACTTTTTCCCAAAAATTGCATTTGAAATGATTTCCTGAAGAAACCGCTGGTTCGATTCGGTGTTTCTATACATCATCGTAAAGATCTCTTTAATACCCTTCAGAAAATTTACTTTCGCGAGAACAAATGTCAATTTTAAGCCCGTGACGCGTTCGCAAAGAAAACTCGAAAATGGAAAAAATCGAAAAAATCAACTTTCTTAATAATCATCGTAGACCTTAATGTAATACCATTTTTTTCATTAGAAGAACGAGATAAATTAAATGGCGTTAAAAAATTTCATATAGAAAAAATTGCAAAAAAGTTGGCAAGTCACCATGAACTTTATGGAAAATTTTGAAAAAAGTCGATTTTTTAGACTTTGAACGTCCGTAGCGGCTGAACGAAGAATTCAATTTGCACGCGGATTTCAAAACCGTGTTCTTCGTGTGTCAATTAGTCGGATTTAATTAAAATTGGCGATTTAACAGTTTTGACGAAAACCTGAAAAATCATCCAAGGGTCCCCCCTTCATACTTTTTCCCAAAAATTGCATTTTAAATGATTTCCTGAAGAAACCACTGGTTCGATTCGGGGTTTCTATACGTCATTCGAAAGAACTCATTAAGACGCATCAGAAAATGTAGTTTCGCAAGAACAAATGTCAATTTTAAGTCCGTGACACGTCAGCAAAGAAAACTCGAAAATGGAAAAAATCGAAAAAATCAACTTTCTTAATAATCATCGTAGACCTTTATGTAATACCATTTTCTTCATCAGAAGAACGAGATAAATTGATTGGCGTTAAAAAATTTCATCTAAAAAAAATTGCAAAAAAGTTAGCAAGTCACCATGAACTTTTGAAAAAAGTCGATTTTTTCAGACTTTGAACGGCCGTAGCGGTTGAACGAAGAATTCAATTTGAACGCGGATTTAAAATATGTGTTTCTCATGTGTCAATTATTTGGATTTAATTAAAATTGGCGATTCAAAATTTTTGACGAAAACCTAAAAAATCATCCAAGGGTCCCCCCTTCTTACTTTTTCCCAAAAATTGCATTTTAAATGATTTCCTGAAGAAACCACTGGTTCGATTCGGGGTTTCTATACGTCATTCGAAAGAACTCATTAAGACGCATCAGAAAATGTAGTTTCGCAAGAACAAATGTCAATTTTAAGTCCGTGACACGTCAGCAAAGAAAACTCGAAAATGGAAAAAATCGAAAAAATCAACTTTCTTAATAATCATCGTAGACCTTTATGTAATACCATTTTCTTCATCAGAAGAACGAGATAAATTGATTGGCGTTGAAAAATTTCATCTAAAAAAAATTGCAAAAAAAGTTAGCAAGTCACGATGAACTTTTGAAAAAAGTCGATTTTTTCAGACTTTGAACGGCCGTAGCGGTTGAACGAAGAATTCAATTTGAACGCGGATTTCAAATCTGTGTTCCTCGTGTGTCAATTAGTTGGATTTAATTAAAATTGCCGATTTAAAATTTTTGACGAAAACCTGAAAAATCATCCTGAAAATCTATAGAACCTTCTATTATTCTTCTTCTTCGTGCTTCAGCTTCTGGTTAGTGATAATGATTATCTCTTACCCATTCTCGTTGCCCTCCAGAAGGGTTAAAGATCGTTCTGCTCTAGTACGCATAGGTCATTGATGATGATGATATTTGATTAAAGTCTCTAGCCCATCTTGGTTACCTCTGTAGACTTTAGCTTTCTCTCTTCCAAGTTGTTGGTTGTTTGCAATTTAAAGATTTTATCCTTAAGTTTTATTAGTGTTAATAATCAATGGGTAATCAAATCTCAAATCATCAACAGGCTGAAAGACCTGTTGAGATCATTTGTTAAAGCCTTTCTTTCTCTCTCTCTCTGTATCTCTCAAATCATCTTTCCTCCCAATTATTCAAAGATAGATGTTGTGATGTTGTAGACTTTACTTCGTAGTAGGTGTATGGCGTGAGGAACATCAATGAGGAGATTTGATTTGAAAGCGTTGCGCGTCTTCTAGAGGTGATCGATGCAATATATTTAGTGGAAAAATATGGAGAAAACCGTTTCTGTGTGTTTTCTTAGCGCAAGAAATAATATTTGCATATAATATCATTACGCGGGACATCTAGGCTGAGGAGGTGGAGTAGGTGGACGAGGGTGCAAACAGGTCAGTAATGTAATTTGTCTAGGAGGAGAGAGCACTCAATAATAACGCACTATCGGAGGAGAGAGAGAGTTCTAAACACTCCATCTAAGTTGCACATCATGGTGCACGCCGTTCGATCGATGAGCGAGCGTGATGGCCATAAGGAGTGCGTGCTGGGGTGCCGTCCCATTGGCCGTGTGCACCAGGATCAGCGCTCCTCTTTCCCGCTCGCTCTCTGCCACCACAGAACGCTACTGCCAGCCGTGGGGTGCGTACGCCACTGCTCCGACCGTATACACACTCTCTCTCGCGCCCTCCAAAAACTCACCCCTCACTAATACACGAACCGGTGCCGCCAGTTCTCGTGCGAAACTCAGTGCTCTTTCTAATATATTTTTTTTATACGACACGACTCTCAAAACCGAATTCCCTAATGGTGCAAGTACTAGAAGCGGTCAAGTCGAATCCTTTCGACTTGAATATTGTTGTAAGTATCTTAAAAAACATTGTTTTTGCTTTGCTAACGTTGCGATTTATCCATCTCAACAACTCTTAATGCATATTGTTCCAATGTTTAATGTTGGCGGCGTTTACTTTGTGGTATATTGTTCCATCAAAACATCAGAGATTGCTATAGTGGATCTGAGGAAGAACGTGAAGTTATAATTGTTAAACGACGCGACTGCTATAGTATATCTAGTTCATGGATGTTAAAACTTAACGTGGAGTTATAATTGTTAAACGATGCGATTGTTATAGTAGATCTAGAGGAAGAAGTTCTTGGATGTTATATCTTAATGTGGAGTGGGTAATTGTTAATTGTTAAACGAGGCGTTTATTGTAGTGCTGTAGATCTAGAGGAAGAAGTGTGTTGTAGAATCTATCTTAACGTGAAGACGCGTTTGTTGTAAAGCTATAGGAGATCTAGAGGAACAAGTTCTTGTATGTTATATCTTAATGTGGAGTGGATAATTGTTAATTGTTAAACTAGGCGTTAGTTGCAGTGCTGTAGTAGATCTAGAGGAAGAAGTTTGTTGTAAAATCTTAACGCAAAGATATAATTCTTAAACGACGCCTTTGTTGTAAAGGGGAGATCTAGAGGAACAAGTTCTTGGATGTCATTTCTTAACGTGAAGTTATAATTGTTAAACGAGCGCGTTTGTTGTAAATATCATATGGTATTTAATGAATAGTTATAATCATTAAATCCCATTTTAACTATTACACTTTGTAGAATGTATACGATGAAGGAAACTGTGGTCTATCTGTGTTCCCTATGTTTGCCAGTTAGTTTTTCATCTCGTGACACTGATAACATTAAAGTTCAGAGAACGTGAGGAACTTTTTCGATTTAGTGGTTTCGCTAATAATAAGTGTTCTTCTAATTAACTTCTCATCTCGTCATGGTATCGTATTTTCATATCAACATAGTGAGGTCTAGATTTTGACGAATTTAATATCGACAAGACAGATAAATTATGCTTCTAATTAATTTCCCATCTCGTCATTTCGATGGTATCGCATTTTCATAACAACATGACGAGTTCCAGATTATGACGAATTTAATATCGACAAGATAGACAAGTTATGCAAATGATTCAAATAAACTCACGAAGGTTAATTTTTGTCCCAATTTAAGTGAATGTTTACAACAAAAAACTTACCTTTATTATTCCTTCTTTTATCTTTGATATATTTCAACGTAAAATAGTTAACACCTTAAGTTGTAAAATGTCCAGATTATGACGAATTAAATTTTGACAAGACAAATGATTAAATTCATGAAGTCTAATTTTCATCCCAATTTGAGTGAATGCATGCTTAGTTAACGATGCATCACAATCTTGTCTTCGTTATTTCTTCTTTTATCTTTGATGTATTTCAACGTAAGACAGTTTACACCTTGGATTGTAAAATTCTGCGAAGGGACTTGTTGATTATTTGCGGCGGTGTGCACGCTAAGATCCGTTTTCGCTTATCCTGCATGGGATTTCTTAGATTCTCGGGTTCATATCGAAGTGTGATACTGATAATCCAATAATTTATTCGGGTGCTAATGTCGTCTTGTGTCATTTTACGGATGGATGATGAAATAGGGTTAGTTATGTGATGAAATATTAAATATGTACTGTACTATTAAATGCAAAGTCTGTTTCTTTGGAAATATAAATAATGAATAATTTTTGTGTGTATTGAAGTTAGTGACGATGATTGAACATTCATTTGGTAAGCTACAATTTAACATACGTGAATATGGCGTAGAAAAAAATGTGTATGCTATTTTTCTAATCAAATAATTCACGCATAGTGTATACATATTCGTTGGTTTGTTTACCACTTTAATTTAAAAACCCATTCATATGAATACGCATAAATAATCTCTATATTATATTGGACTAGACAGCAGCACATTGTCTTCATCGCTAACACATCCTTCTCTCTAGCAGATTCTCATTTAAAGAAGCCACATTGAGCATGCAGTGAGGTGATGATGGTTTGTGGTCGCAGCACTTAGACCATTCGTTGGTCCTTTGTGCCAGTGAGGTTGAAAAATTAAATTAAAATGAAACATATAATATCAACATTTAATTGGATTACATCACCATCATAGACTATTATTTCTTCAGTTGTAAAAGAAGAGCGAACAGCAGCCAGAACACCTCCACCCTTTCGAAATTGGTGATCTCTTCTGTAGACTGTGTAATTATCAGAGAACAGTTCAAGGTTACGCATCGAATCCAAGGCCCACGTTTCGGTGATGGGAATAACGTCGTAATCCTCCACATGTACATTGGTATAAAACTGAGATGTCTTGGTATTAAGACCGCGACGAGCATTAAAGCTGGGAGTGCAGAGTTCGGTGCAATTTCGAGATTGTTGGGCACCTGCCTGTACTTAATATAATTGTCTTCTGCGAGCTTGCTCTCCTCTGGTTAGATTCTCGTGGTCTTTATTAATATAGATGTTTTTTTAATTCCGAAGGTCAGCTGAGTTTAATAGCGTTCTTAAGTATTAACTGATCGCTATCGCTTGAAGATGGGGTTTATTGTCGGCTCGCGGTTGACCCAGACGAAAAATGTTTACATCATTACCAATGTCAGGTAAAGTTGGTTGGTTCAAGTACATTGCTAATTATCTTTAGCCAACATTGTTTATCATCCCGATCAAATTCGGGCAAATTACAAAAAAATTACATTTTTGTCGCGCTTTTTTTCCATCAATTTCGTCGAGAAATATCATTCATCAACATATTTCACAGTCCGGGCACAATATGTCTTGCTTAAATTTGATACCTGCGATTGCAAGTCTGAGGTTGTTAAGGTACCAACATTGCCACAGGGATCGCATTGTAGGCCCTTACTATTTCTTCTATTTATCAATGACATTTCGCAAGAAATTTGTAACTCGAATTTTCTGTTGTTTGCCGATGACTTGAAATTGTATAAGGAAATTAAATCACTCAACGATTGTTTATAACTTCAAGTAGATATCACTTCTATCCACTACTGGTGTTATCCTAATTATTTATTTTTCAACACTAATAAATGTAAATCTACGAGGGTCGTTTTTTTTCAACCTCCGATGGCCCATAATAAGAAGACTAGTGTATATAAAACAATGATTTTTATACCAAAAGTTATGTACACTTATGGTTATTTATCGACATAATCACCTTGGAGATTAAGGCATTTGTCGTACCTGTGAACGAGCTTTTCAATACCCTCTTCATAAAATGTTGCCGCCAATGAATTTAATGAATTTAAATGTGTCGGAGATTACTATTGGAATATAGGTAGAAATGCCAAAGTGACGGAATCTATTGCCTGAATGCTGTACTGAACCAAATCCGACAAGATATGGACATTGCCAGCGGCGGCAAATATAACAATAATAATGTTAACGGATTTGGTTCAGTACAGCATTCAGGCAATAGATTCCGCCACTTTGGCGTTTCTACCTAAAACATCATTATTATTATTATTATTAAGATGAAAAACAGCGTACCAAATTTAAACACAATGTTAAACGCATGGTATTAGTTCCAATAGCCTGTAGGCTAAATGTTCTAATTTTTAATATTCGGCGGCATTCGTAATTTATATCACTGCCAATTCTGAAAAAAAACAATTTGTGGCTCACACGATATATTGGGTCTTAATTGGATTATTGCCACGGTAAAAAAATTAACTTACTCTAACTCAGATTTATTTGCAGGCTATTGAGATCACACTAATTGTTTATACGATCTAGATCTTCTTGTATATTTTCTGCGTCATTACTATTTGTGACGGAATAGGCTATCTTCAAATCATCAGCATATAGCCAGGAAGAAAAAAAAGTAAGTCATTGGAAGAATTTGCATTTCCAGACTTGCTGGGGCCTCGCGAAAAACTTTCCAGCACTCGCTGAACCATCTCTTCCGGTATTGCTGGTCATTCGGATCATTTCGCCCTGCTCAGACAGCCTTCCTCTCTGACTTTGCAAATTCCAAATCTGCTTTGCTTTAGAGAATTCTCTCACAAATGCGCCCTGTACAATCTACACGAGTGCGTTCGAGCATACTCTAATACACAAAAATACTGAAAGCAGAAAAACATGAAACATAGAATTTTGAACTGTTTTAATGATAGAAGCCATTACTGTGTGATACATTGTGGTTAGGAAGTTTGATATAAAATGCACTTTGTTGATATCATACAGGCTTTTTTTTTATTTTTGTGATTACAGTTTCGACCCTTACAGGATTATTATCAAATTGAATAATTTCCTAAAAATTGAGTGTAAACTGCCTATACTAAAAACAAGGTTCAGTAGGGGATCCAAATAACTACAGGCCGATCTTCCTACTACAAATAATTTTCAAAGTTTTAGAGAAAATCATGTTTAATCAAATTAATTAGAAACAATCTTACATGTTGCAGAAAGCATTAAATAAATTTAAAAAAAAACGAAATATAGCCTGAATAAATGAATATTCAACCTGAGCAGAGCTTGCAGAGTTACGAACAGGTTGAATATTCGTTTATTCAGGCTATATTTCGTTTTTTTTTTTTTATTTATTTAATCAAATTGTCAACTATTTGGAGTCTAATAACGTATTTACAGAAAATCAATTTGGATTCCGTAATGGTTGTTGTACTATTGGCGCAATCAGGGCCTTTACTGAAGAAATACTTGCAGGATTTAAAGCTGGACAACACTCTGTAGCGTTTTTTTTTTGTTTATCTTACTAATCAAGGTACGGAAAACTATACTTTTATAACTTCGACCCTCTAAGCTGCCGTCTTCTCAATGCGTACACAACGAATCTAAAACACTGAGTTTGGTCCAATGACCGTCTATCCGACTTTGTAAATATAACTCACGGTGTGCCGCAAGGGTCAATCTTAGGACCTTTGTTGTTCTTGTTATATGTTAACAATTTACCTTTAAAAATAAACAGTGCAAAACTAATCGTGTATGACGATGATTCCACTTCTATTGCAAGTCGTAATAAATAAAAGAGAGGAGGTGGCGACAGAGGTAAGGGATGGTTTGATACAAATCAACTGTTTGTAAATCCTTCTAACACAGCCAACTTAATATTTTCACTATGCGAAGTAGATGAGGATTTTTGGGCATCCATCTTAAACTGGCAGACAGAAATATCACCAAAATTGTTTAGAACAACATATTTACTAAAAAGCCTGAGTCACTCCTTACCATTGAAGTGTCGAGTCACTGCTTACTATGCTTGGTTCAATTCTATCTTAACCACTTCACGCCCATGCTGCTTTGATTTAATCCCAGGTTTGATTAAAAATTACTTTTTTGTTGTTGTTAACTTTTTCTACGAAATATGATTTCACTGTCACAAATTTTCCCATTTATGCAAAAAAAATATGAAAAAATATTCCATAGATAGCGCTAAAGAAGTAATTTTTTTTTGTACAATGTTTTTGTTTTCATTTTTCACTTGTTGCCACATGTGGCGAACCTGGGCGTGGAGAGGTTAATGTACGGCATTTTAATGTGGGAATTATTACAATTCATCTACTTGTCATCATTATGATATATCATGCATCAATAGGTCTTGTTATCCACTCGATGGCATAAAACTCCCAGCATTCGAAGTACAAACATTAAACATTAGCCAAAAACATGTTGTGCTGGTAATGCGCTTCACAGTCCGTTCACATGGCCTCGCAGAAAAAAAAATTGCATGGTGTAAGGTCAAGGGAACCTGGAGGCCATTACACCAGCTTCTTGTCTTCATCGCCAACACACCTCATCCTTCTCCTTGGCAGAATCTCATTCAACTAAGCTACATTGAGCTTGCAGTGAGGTAGAGCCCCGTCGCGTTGAAAAATGTACTGTTCCTGTTCATTTGTAAGCTTATCGAATGGTCAGTTCTGAAGCATTTTCCCCTTCAAAGAGAATTAGACCAGAAACGTGATTCTTGAAGATAAAAATGTATTGTTCCTGTTCATTTGTAAGTTCTGAAGCATTTCCAGATAAACATATTTCCTTCAAAGATAATTAGACCATAAACGTGATTCTTGAAGATTCTTCATGACATGGGAGTATTCTTTGCTTCAAATGCGAACATTAGACTTGTTGACATATGAAATGTTGCCTCATTAAGATGATTTTCAAACCTGTCTCCTGCAAGCTTTTCCTGCACATCGAGAGTGAATTGCCTATGTTTTTCCTTGGCATCAAACTTACGGCAGTTTGTGGGGAAACATTCGCAAACGTCACGCCATAGCGCCGTTGGAGGAATCTGCACCAGTCTTACCTCTCTCCTTCAAGCGTTTCCTGCATATCAAGAGAGAATTTCCGATGCTTTTCCTTGGCATCAAACTTAAGGCAGTTTGTGGGGAAACATTCGCAAAAGTCACGCCATAGCGTCGTTGAAGGAATTTGCACCAGTCTTCTTCAAGCTTCTTCTGCATGTATCGATACAGAATTTCTTATGCTTTTCCTCGACGTCTATCTTTAAGACATGAACGAGCTGTGCTGCCCGTAGGGAAATATTCGAAAGCGTTTCCTTGAAAGAATTAACATTTCCAGATTTGTTACTGTTATGGAGTTTTTGATGGATTAATTTTAAATTCTCCAGTTCACTAATTGCTGCAAGGTATGGAGAGCCTTCGGGAGTGAACTGGAGTGAACAATAACAGCAGTGTCGTCTGCGAATTGCAGAAGTTATGCTGTAGGATCGATGAATTGTGGATCGGGGCTGTATATATAGTGACAATAGAGATTGTAGAGGATTGGGGATAGAGAGGATCCTTGAGGCAGTCCTTGCTCTGGGGAGAAAGACGTTGAGAGCGAGTTTCGCACTCGCTGAACCGTGCTGCTGGTCATCCAGATCATTTTACCCTGCTCAGACAGCAGTTTATGTGCCAATTCCAAATCTGCTTTGCGATAGATATAAGGTGTGAGCCACAGAATTTTGTTTCGGAGTTGGCCATGCCTGAGAGAGAGAAACATAGCATGTCTTTTTTAAATCTATTTATCTTGAACTAATAATAATATACGACATACCTCATTTATCTCACAACCAAATCTGAAACAAAATTTTGTGGCTCACATGATACGTTTAGAGAATTCTCTCACAAATGCGCGTTGCGCAGTCTTATTAGAATGTGTTCGAGCATACTCTAATACACAAAGATGTGAATGGTATTTCTGTACCCGAAAAAAGAAAAACATGAAACATAGAATTTTTAATTATTTTGATGGTGGAAGCCATTAAATTGTGATAGATTGTTGTTAGGAACTTTTCAATAAACTTTGTTGATTTTTTTGTTTGTTTGTGACCATAGTTTCGACCCTTAAAGGATTATTATTAAATGGAATTGTTTGTACACATTCTGTAAGATTTGAGATCATGTTAAATGAGAATTGGGCAAGTTATTAGATTACTTTATGATATAATTTTTTTTTGGATACTCTCCGAATAAATTTGTAATTTCTTGCACGTCTTATAATTATAAATATGGTAAATGAAACACGTGTGTTTAGAAATTTCACAATTTTTATTATCGAAACACTGCGATATTTGTTTCGCCACACAGTGGCTTCAAGAACTGCTCCATGTCTCGTGAAAACTTAAAATTTGTGTAGACACTGATATACACATAGTGGTCAAATATAAGGAAAACATATGCGATAGATATAGTTGTCATTTCGTTGATTTTTTTTTCATAAACCGGAGAGAAAGCCGATTTCTCAGCTGCCGAAATCGTGAGAGAAATAACATTACTTGCCCAAAGGAGAGAAATGATTACTTCTCTCCCTATAGAGAGAAGTAATCAGATAAATTATTACTATCTCTCTCTAGGGAAAGAAATGTTAATTTGCACCTCAGGAAAAATCACAAATTTCTCTCCCTTGAAATATAATTTACTATTCATTTAAATATACGAGTGAAAGAAATACAGAAAGTGCATAATAAATATTCCCGAAAACTGTGTCATAACTAAAAAATGTTCATCATCGGACGCGTAATAGTATATTACACAACAAGTGTTATAAACGTCATTTTAATCACGAGTTAATTAGGCACGAGCAGGGCGAGTGTTTAATAAGACGAGTGTCTAGAAAAGTTTATAACACGAAATGCATACTACACTTTTTCTAAGATTTAATTGGTAAAATTTTGAAATTATTTTATTATCTTAAATGAACATGGTAATAGTACAATATTATTAAATTAGTTTATTTGGGTAAATATATCGTATGTTCATTAAAAAAAAAACCTCAAGTGTGCCATGATTTTTTTTACTTAGAATGCTATTAACACAGCCCAAGGAATTTTGGAAGGTGAACCTACGTCTTCTCTACGCCGTTTATCACAGCAAATTAATTTATCGGTAGGCACATGCCGCAAGTAACAGACCCTCAATTTGTGTTACCAACTTAAATGTTTAAAAATAAAAATTCATGGCACCATTGAGGTGCTTTTTTAATGAACTTACTTTAGATTACCAATTACGTTAAAAACATTATGGCAATTGCTGAAGGAAATCATTGATTCTCCTAAATTTCTTGGATGTTGCGTATTATTTATTTGATTTAAATTGAAACTATTCCTTGTTTCATTTATTTATTTTTTATTTTGACAGATTGTTGATAAGTGACAACTAACTTGATTTTGAGTTTCAATTGATTTTAGCGATTTAAAAATCTGTAGCTAACTTCAGTAACACAAAGTCACAGGTTATCAAGGTGTATTAAAAGAATCACTTTACGTCATGGAAACATATGCGATAAATGTCATTTTAGAGGTGGGAATTGAAAAATATCATTAAGGACCATTAAATACTGTACTTAATCCAGTAAACTTATTAAGAGCACTTGCACCTTAAGAAAACTCTCGATGCACCATCAAAGCGTATTTGAATAATCTCAAAGTTCAAGGTTTGAATAGAAGCCCGGAATTAGTACCGAAATGATGTATCAAAACAGAGGCCGGCTGTAGCCATGGAGATAACCTATAACAACATTCCGACCATAATGGACAGAAGCGCGCTTTAATTTCCTGTCATCAGACCAAATTAGAAACATGTTCTGTGTGATTGCCGCATGTGAATTATCAAACCGTATTTGTACGACACACACACACAATCGCATCGCCATTATCCAATAAAACGGGCGCATGCAAATGATTACCCGTTTTTTTTTTTTTTGCGCGCGCGGCGCAAACTTTATGAATACATCAGGCGAAATTATGCCTGCAGAAGTTTATAATGTTATTCTTAAATGTTGTTTTATTCCCCTTTATGATAATGATGTTTTAACTTTTTCCAGATGAACCGCCCCATCCAAGTGAAACCAGCGGACAGTGAAAACCGCGGAGGTAAGCTTTATTACCCTTACCCCCCGTATTATTCATCGTCTCTCGATTATT
This sequence comes from Ocypus olens, assembly GCA_910593695.2. NCBI lineage: Eukaryota > Metazoa > Arthropoda > Insecta > Coleoptera > Staphylinidae > Ocypus > Ocypus olens. The sequence continues at coordinate 1,242,917 of OU343047.1, read as the reverse complement.
ATTTTGGAGAGTTTAAAGCTGAATTTATTTTTTTAGAAAAAGTCCCCACTCCTCGTCAATTAATTACGTGCCGTCGACATAACCTCCTCCAGAGATCTAAATGCGTGAGCGTGACACGGGCTTTTATACATCCCCTGCGCTCCTTCACACAAGTGGCTCTGATTAATGTAAATACCTGCATTCAGCGATTGTCGTTTGCATTCCTTTCATCTCAAATTGTGCATCTAGTCGGTTCATCCTTCTAAATTACTCCAAGAGATCATTAAAACTAAGAGATAATCATGTTTTGAATGGGGACGGTTAAGTTATTAAGGTACCTCGAGAGATGTTTTAATATCTCCCCCCCCCCGCTCATTAAAAGAAATCAGATTTGCCCATCAGGGAATTGAATCGGCTTCATTCCTTACACTAAATTGCTACATTTACTTAAAACTTTACGTGCCGGTGACTGATGTTTCTCTTTGTCTTCCTCTGTCTCGCTTTATGAACTCCCTGTGTCTTCCGCCCGTCTGAATTGATGGCCGATGTCTTCTGACAGGGCCCATAAAAACGCTGCGTTCGTTATATTGACGTTTTCTACCTTTCTTATCTCTTCACGGGCTGTATAACCCGAAATCGCATTTTCATAAACGCCGCCGTTTTCTGTCGGTTAAACGCGGCAATTATTTGAAACTTAAAAAAAAAAAACATTTTTAAGTGTCGAGTTTGGTGAAAGTGTCCGAGTGCGCGAAGTTTATGAATGTTTATCATTTGTAGGACGGCAATACCAACTGTGGCTGGTTATCTAAGACTACACTAGAATAGACAACCCTAATACCCACACTTAAAGATGCAACAAATGAAATGGTATACACTTTAACGCTTTAAAATTGTCCATTAATGTAGAATAGTTTAGTGGATGATATATCCTCGTTATTAGTGATTAATGATTGTAGAATTTTTAAGGAGGAATATATTTGCAACCTAACGATAACTTATGTATGAATGCAGGAACTAATTGAGAATTCCGATTTTGGTACATATTTTGCTCTGTTAAAAATAAGCAATTGGATTAGATGGACTACCAGTTAATTAGTATGTTAGTTACAATAAGTTACAAGATTTTATTTTATATAAATTCAATAAAACGAAATGTAGCCTGAATATATGAATATTCAACTTGTTCGTAACTCTGCAAGCAAAATTAAGTCTTACTACTTTTTTAATTTATACGTTATTTCGTTCAAATATCTTGTTTTTAACATTCCGTACAAGTTAGAAATCAGGAAAATTAAAGATTTCAGATGTAAACTCGGTTTTTTGTTATTGGCCAACCAGCTTTGGGATTTATTTTGTTTAGGTTCTTCGATTGTTTGGTTGTCTCTACTGTTATGACATTGATATATGCAATTGATTAATTATTTGACAGAAAAGTTGTAATACAACACGATCAGTATCCATTTAATTTTAAATAAAACGCATATTTTTAACACAGAAATCGTACTAAACTATTTTACCATTTTAATAAATACACAGTGGGCCAAAAAAAAACGATACAAGTAGTTTTTCACTCTCATATGTTTTCGTGAGTTGTTAATATTTTGATATAATTAATATATAAAAGAGATGAAGTACTTTTGCTCTAAAGAAATAGTACTTAAACTTTTACCTGGAGCACCTTTTTCTCTATAAATGAAGACATGAACTTCGTCTATTTGTACCGTTTTTTTTTGACCCGCTGTGTATAATAATGGACGATGTAAAGTGTAAACACTCGTAATACGTGTATTTCATTTGATGTGTATTAAAGATCTATTTATACACGTTTCATCCCACATCGGTTTTGGCTCTACTTTATGTTAGATTAGAGGAACCCATTAAGGTTTTTGCCTAATATACAGGGTTATCCATAATTCCCCCTGGGTTTTTGAAGCTCTATAGTAAAACAACTAAGACGAATACAACAAATAAGAACATATGAAAGAATACAGAAACAATTCAAGTTTTATTGTCAGCAGTTGCCGGTAGATGGCAGTATACAAGTACCACTGAAGGCAGTTCAGTTAGTAAATAAAAATTGCGTTTACGGGCGAACCATGGAGCCTATAGTACAGGAGGTCAGACGGAGCCCCACTAGAAAAAAAATGTAAAAACAATTGCCACACACTTGAAACTTTCCAAATTTACTCAAAATCGATTCTGCTTTATGTTTCAATCAAAAACTAAAAACACCCCATCACTAGATTTCAAGATAATCACACGAGAACTTAGCTGAATTTCCTCAATTTTCGATGGTTGGAAAAAAATGTAAAAACAATTGCCGCACACTTGAAACTTTCCAAATTTACTCAAAATCGATTGTGCTTTATGTTTCAATCAAAAACTGAAAACACCCCATCACTAGATTTCAAGATAATCACACGAGAACACGGCTTATGGTGATGCGGAATTTCCTCAATTTTCGATGGTTGGAAAAAAAAATTAAAAACAATTGCCGCACACTTGAAACTTTCCAAAATTACTCAGAATCGATTGTGCTTTATGTTTCAATCAAAAACTAAAAACACCCCATCACTAGATTTCAAGATAATCGCACGAGAACACGGCTTATGGCGATGCGGAATTTCCTCAATTTTCGATGGTTGGAAAAAAAATTAAAAACAATTGCCGCACACTTGAAACTTTCCAAAATTACTCAAAATCGATTGTGCTTTATGTTTCAATCAAAAACTAAAAACACCCCATCACTAGATTTCAAGATAATCGCACGAGAACACGGCTTATGCTGATGCGGAATTTCCTCAATTTTCGATGGTTGGAAAAAAAATTAAAAACAATTGCCGCACACTTGAAACTTTCCAAAATTACTCAAAATCGATTGTGCTTTATGTTTCAATCAAAAACTAAAAATACCCCATCACTAGATTTCAAGATAATCGCACGAGAACACGGCTTATGGTGATGCGGAATTTCCTCAATTTTCGATGGTTGGAAAAAAAATTAAAAACAATTGCCGCACACTTGAAACTTTCCAAAATTACTCAAAATCGATTGTGCTTTATGTTTCAATCAAAAACTAAAAACACCCCATCACTAGATTTCAAGATAATCGCACGAGAACACGGCTTATGGTGATGCGGAATTTCCTCAATTTTTGATGGTTGGAAAAAAAATTAAAAACAATTGCCGCACACTTGAAACTTTCCAAAATTACTCAAAATCGATTGTGCTTTATGTTTCAATCAAAAACTAAAAACACCCCATCACTAGATTTCAAGATAATCGCTAGAGACCTTTTTTAACATTGCGTTTTACCTCCAAGGGGCAAACAGAAAGCTTTTTGTGTCTTAGAATTTGCAAAATTTTGGTTCAGCGACCATTTTAAACGAAATATCGAACACAGGGATCAACTGAAACGACAATCCATGTGTGGTACAAGAAGTTCAAAGAAACAGGATGGTTGTGTATTAAGAAACAAAGTAGTCGGCCACAATTAGAGGTAAATGAGGTGGTGTATTCGTGTTTCAACAAGATGGGGCTCCTTCCCCCTTCCCATTTTCTGTGTGATTTGCGTGAGTACCTGAATACACAGTTACCTTATCGTGAGATAGGTCGAGCTTCCTAACTGTGACTTTGTGGGGGTATGTAAAAGACGACCAAGTTTACGTACCCCCTTTGCCGCGTGATGTAGCTGAACTGCGCGAAAGGATAACACGCACTGTTAATAACGTTGACAGTACAAAGTATAAGGAACTGGATTATCGCATTGCTGTACGCTGTCTGACCAAAGGTTCACACATAGAACGCTTGTAAGTTACGTAAATAAAACTTGAATAAATAGTAATCTCCGTTTCCCCTACACTGATGAGACCTGAAAGGTCGAAACCGGTCTGTGGGTGTTCTGATGGGAGAACAATATTTAATGTAAAACTTGAATTGTTTCTGTATTCTTTCATATGTTTTTATTTGTTGTATTCGTCTTACAGGGGGAGGATCAGATGTGTGAATCACCGATTTCATCCATCTTTGGCACACGTGCAGGTCATAACTAGGAGTGTAACAGGTGCAAGTAATAGGGTGCACTATTCAGCCGTTTTCGAGAAAAAATATGTTTTTAATTTGTTATTCATTCGTATGTTTATATACCTTTTGCATTAACAAACATATACCGACTTTTTGGCGCATCGATAAAACCTCCGATTCGTAGACGGAAGGTCGAAGGATCGAACCCCATTGTTAAAGTTGTGTTCATTCATTTTCTTTTTATAGTTTTTATAAATCCATGTGTATTTAAATATCTTAATTTTAGAATCAATCAATTTTTTTCTCGGAAACGGCTGAATAGTGCACCTGTTACACTCCTAGTTATGACCTACACGTGGTGCCAAAGATGGATCAAATCGGTGAGTCACACATCTCATCTTCTCCTTGTTAGTTGTTTTACCATAACGCTTCGAAATCCCGGAGGGAATTATACATAATCATGTATTATTTTCCTCCAGGAAATGCTATATGTAGCGACATAAATCCATAAATATATTTGACTTCACCTTTGTAACCTCCTTGGAATTCAGCTGTAATATTATTTTACGTTCATTTCCGCTGAAGACATTATGATATGGACCTATTATAATTTAATTCCAACAAATCTAAGAACTTATAATCAACTAACCGATCGAACGGTTTATATTGTTATAAAGAACCATTTATACATGATCCAATTTCGTTGGAGCCTTGGACGTAGGTAATGCAATAGAATCACAGCAGGCCTTGGCAGGTTCTCGCCGTACAATAAAATTAATTTTACTACTCTATTCAACAGTTATTTTCAGTAAAGTAGAGTTTTTTAAGTTGGCCTTAAAATATATAGACTACTGTTGCGACTTCCTGTGGTTCATCACAACCCTGACCCTCGGAATTTGCATATTATTGGTCCTTCGAACCGGATTTCCGCAACAATTTTTTTTTGAGATTTAACCACAACCTAACTTCTGACATTGATTCTCAGCTTTCTGCTTTGTGGAAAAACCCTCGGAATTTGCATATTATTGGTCCTCCAACCGCAACATTTGGATTTCCGCAACAATTTTTTTACGTAAAATAGAGATTTAACCATAACCTAGCTTCAGATTCGCAGCTTTCCGCTTTGTGGAAAATAACTCCCGAATGGAGTATACTCAATTAATTTCTCATAAAAATATTTCATCTATAGTTTTCGAACTTTGCTGTTCGAACTAGATGTATCGGTTCTTAATAGGAGAGCGGAACTTTCGCAAACATTTATTAATCCATTTTCAATAAAGGCAGAGTAATCGTGAAGAGCTAATGCACACACACACACAGGGCACAGGGCTTTGTATCTAAGTGATTGCACGAAGCGAAATAGTATAGATAGTTCATGAACATCGCGTAGAAGAAGTCATTCGTTTCCTATCAGCGGATTACCGACTTACCACTTGACCCGCAAAGTTTGCGTTTTGTAGTGTTCTTTCAATATTAACACTTTGCTAACGAGTTTGTATTACTCGCGACCATCGTTTTACAGGCAACTTAAGTGAGCTCATTTACGACCTTATTTTTTTGGTGGATGCGCCGGAAATTTAAAATTTACGATCTTATATTTTTGTTGTCAAGAATATAACAGGGTTAAGATGGTGGTTGAATTGCTGACGTTTGAGTGGAAACATAGCGGTTTTAATTCCGCTATTACTTCTTTATCGATGGATGAAATATACAGTGTGTCCACGGATGGAGTTGACGAAAGGAACAAAAACTTTATTATTTATTTTACGGCAAAAGATCATTCTTTATAAAAAATTCTGCTTGTCGAAAAAAATTGTTTGTAATCAAAAAAATTGAGATCAGATGTACAGGGTGTTAATAAATTTTATTAAAAAAAAAACAAAATGCTGGTTTCAATAAACCATAAAATATGGTCCAATGATTCTATCAAAGATAATTCCACACGATACGTTAACTTTTTTGTAACCTTGACTTCTTCTATTGATGACGTAATTAGGATTCTCGAAAGCCCAGTGCCGACTATTTTGGGTAGATAATAATAATAATAATAATAATAATCTTTATTCGTGCTAAACAAAAGGAATGTGTACACAAGTCAGAGGTGGCGAGAGAGCACATGCTATGTGGTAAAAAAAAGACTTAATTAACACACATTAAAATTAACATATTAAAATTTAAAATTCAAAACTCAAAATCTAAAATATTAAAATTTAAAAATCATACATATGATACTCAATAGAATAAAATAAATATAGATAAAAAGAAAATCAGATAAAATTGTAAATAATAAAAGCTAGTAACTTAATTAAACACATACATATATAACACAATTTTAAAATCAATGACTAGATGAAGTACACTAAATAAAATGGTTAAAATGTAGATATTCCTGAATGCTGTAAAATGCATTTTTACATAAATATGATCGAATAGTTTTCTTAAAATTGTTTTTGTCAAGTGCTTTAATATTATTGCCCGTTGGTGCAAAATGTAGATTTGTCGGTGAAACAAATTAATCTGGGAAACCTTCTGTTTTCGATTTCGAATTTTCATTTCCTTAAAAATAACTTGTAATGTACTTTTGCTTACTTCCAGCATTCTTGTAGATAATTTAGGATTATCTACAACTGACCCTAATGCTAATAATGTAGATGTGTCATCTTCATCGCAATATTTCTTCGTTTTCTTCACATTCATTACTGAGTTTCAGTGAATTTTTTTATTAGTTTTCGTAGTGCTTCCTTAGACCCAGCCGTATTTGGAATTTTTTTTCCTGAAAAAGATCAATTGCGTATTGATAAGATACATTTCCAATTCCGTAGCACTGTACTAAATAAACACGCTCTTCTTTAGTTAACATTTCTGAATACTGTCAGACGTAACATTGACGTTTACGGAATCGGGTATCTTGATTTTTTGTTAAATTCTCCAAATAATCGTATAAAATCACGAATTATTGTAAATAGTAAAAATTATAATTTTTATTTGAAAATTTGTATTTATGCTACATTTTAACTTATAAACAACTTTGTTTAATAAACATTTTGTATAAAATAAAAAATAATGGTTCTTATCTCTTGAAGCATTTTCTTGTTTTCTTAATTATTAACACCCTGTACATCTGATCTAATTTTTTTTTATGACAAACAATTTTTTTCGACAAGCAGAATTGTTTATAAAGAATGACTTTTTGCCGTAAAATTAATAATAAAGTTTTTTTTTCCTCTCGTCAACTCCATCCGTGGACACACTGTATATTTCTAAGATTAGGTTGTCTGTAAGAGAGTGCATATTTCTAATGAAGTATAGTTTTAATGAAAATTCATAGTTGTATAAACACTATTTACTACTGAAGTTGTAGAATTTAACCATTTCTTTATGGCGAATATCATAAAAATTCCTATATTTTTTTTTGGCGTCGACTGCTTGGTCATCTGCCACTACCATTTGTTTGATATATATATATACACGGATTAGATAGAATGAATGTATGCTAACCACAAGGGATTCCTATATTTAATTGTTCATTCTTTGTTTTATAGGTTTCTCGTATTATTATTGATTCAAATGAAACGCTGCTAAACACAAAAAAATAAGCAAGAAGGTCATAATTGCGGAAATAAAATGTGTTTTTTTGGTGACAAAAACAACCGGGAGGAGAATAGAGGCCCTGATTAAGTGTGAGGAGTGCAATACATTTTTCTGAGAGTATAGTCTACGACATCTGTCGGGCTTTACAAAATGTGCCAGTAGTAATTTTTGCATATGTACGCAAATGTTGAATTACTCATTTCAACGGCCACCTTAAGAAAACGCACGATTGCTTATTTGTTAGGACATCAAATAAGGACAAACAGTAGCCTGTTCAACCTGTTCATGACTTATTGTAACAACTACTTTTCTGGCTGATGCTGATATAATCATATTATGTAACCGCTAATCGGAATATGAAATGGAAACGGATTGCATCATGTATCAATGGGTATTACATAGAAGCTATACGAAAACTGCTTTAGCAATCGTATCTCATTTAGCAAAACGTGATGCCAAGAGTATTAATTTGTTAGCGAAACATTAAAGAGATAATATACTTTTTCTACGTCCGTTAAAAAATGTACATTTTTTTTCATTAATTTGCGTTCATAAAATATGTGTTTTCTGAAGCCTTCTGGAAGCGTGAAAAAAAGTGCCATAACGGTTCATTTTTTCACCCTTTTGCGTGAAAAAAAGTGCCGTAGCGGTTCATTTTTTAAAGCAACTTAAAAATCGTTTGCGTAAAGTGTGTCATGAACACTTCGCAACACGCCGCGAGTTCTGTTGATAAAAGTCAAACATTCGTTTCCGATCAAGTAAACTTGACGAATATTATTATTTTCTTCACTTTAAAGTATTATTACTTATAAAAATTGATTAAGGTTTTATCGAATTTATTTAAAGTTACGGACGTAGAAAAAATTTTGTATGAAACTCGAGAGTAAAGCAACTTTTTTTCACTTGTAGGAAATTGCTGCACTCGCCTGCGGCTCGTGCGGCAATCTTTCCTACTCGTGAAAAAAAGTATTACTTTACTCACTTGTTGCATAAATAACTATTTTCTATGTCCGTTATAAAATGTACAGTTTTTTTCATTAATTTGGGTTCATAAAATATGTGATTCCTGAGCTCTACAAACAGCGTGAAAAAAAGTGCCGTAGCGGTTCATTTTTTAACGCAACTAAAAAATCGTTTGCGCAAAGTGTGTCATGAACGCTTCGCAATACGCCGCGAGTTCTGCCGATACATGTCAAACAATCGTTTCCGATCAAGAAAACTTGATGATTATTATTTTCTTTATTTAAAAAAAGTATTATTACTTATAAAAATTAATTATGGTTTTATCGAATTTATATAAAATTACGGACGTAGAAAAAATTTTGTATGAAACTCGAGAGTAAAGCAACTTTTTTTCACTTGTAGGAATTGCCGCACTCGTCTTCGGCTCGTGTGGCAATCTTTCCTACTCGTGAAAAAAAGTAATATTTTACTCACTTGTTGCATAAATAACTATTTTCGCATCATATTAAATAATTACTTGAAGATTTTTTTGTTTGTATTAAATTATAACGAATAATTTTTCTATTTGGAAACTGCGGCAGTTCGCTGACAAAAAACGAATCGTAACCATAGTAACAACTAAACTATTGGGCAATGAAATCGCTATCATTTGATTGGACGTCATCTGTTGGGCAATGAAATTGCTATCATTTGATTGGACGTCACCTGTTGAATAATGAAACCGCTACCATTTGATTGGATGTCACCTGTGGAGAAAATGATTCGGCCGAATAATGGACAACTTTCTCAATCAAAAACGATTTAACAACGTTTATATTATTTAATAAGTTGCGAAAAATGGATATTATTTGTAAACGAATGATGGAGGAAATTCTCCGTATATAACTGGATCAAAAGTGTGAACATGCCTCCGATTTGTATCAATCCTGCAACCTCCAGATCATTAACCAAATTCTATATAATTTGGTATTATTTTATTTAATATTAATAGTTAATATGATTGAGTGTATTGTTTGATGGTGTCCGAATAGGACTAAACTAATCGCAATAAAGTGATACCAGCAAAGTTTTTTTTTAATTCAACTTCCTTACAAATAACGGGTGCGCCATCTGTTGCGATAGCATTTGAAACTTGAATAGTTACGCCATTTTTGATGTATTGACATGTATAGTGGCTTGTTCGTCGCGTCATTTCAGTCTATTTTGTGCCATGAATCAATAAACACCGATACAACGAGCAGAAATCGTCAAATTGCATTTTGAAAATGGGTCCTTCATTGTCAAAACGCAACGTGCCTACAAACGTTTATATCCGCGTGAAACACGGCTTTCACGCACAACAATTCGCAATTTGGTGCAAAAATTTATGGCCACCGGCAGTTGTGCGACCAATTGGCAACCCAGAAGACGCTCAAATGAAAATATCGCTGCCGTAGAAGCCGATGTTCGTGAAAACACATCGTATCGACGCCGTGCATTGTCTGCAACGACATTGCGGCGCATTTTGAAGGACAACTTGCATCGTTTCCCTTACAAAGTGCAAATTACACAACGTTTGTTGCCACAAGACAAGCCGCGACGTCTTGCGTACGCTAATTTCGTCGAAAACATGCTCCATGGTGATGGTGAGTTTAGGTTCAAAATCATGATGAGCGATGAAGCTCATTTCACATTGAATGGCGCGGTTAATAGGCAAAACTGCCGCTTTTGGGCCGACGAAAATCCTTGTGAGATATTCGAGGAGCCTCTCCATGATCAAAAAGTGACCGTTTGGTGCGGCGTATCGGCCAAAAAGATCATCGGGCCGTATTTTTTCGAGAACGCGGTTGGCAACGCCGTTACGATCAATGGCGCGCACGACAGAGCAATGCTGCGTGACTTTATGTTTCCGGAAATGACTGAAAATGACATGGCCCACTTCTGGTTCCAACAGGACGGAGCCACAGCACACTCTAGCCGCGATTCAATGACGCTACTCCGCACGATGTTCGACCGACGCGTCATATCGAAAAACGGCGATTTCGACTGGCCGATTTGACGCCGCCGGACTTTTTTTGTGGGGGTATTTGAAGAGCAAAGTTTACATCGACAAGCCGCAGACCATAGCTCAGCTCAAAGCCAATATTCGCCGGGAAATATTGCTTATTACCACCGAGACGCTGGAAAATGTAATGCAAAATGCACGAAAAAGCGCATCTTTTTGCATCAAACATAAAGGCCGTAATTTGTTGGATATTATATTCAAAACATGATGGAAATAAAATAGAAAGGAACAAATAAAGTTTGTGTAAAAAAAGTTGTCCACATCAAAAGTTATTCAAGTTTCAAATGCTATCGCAACAGATGGCGCACCCGTTAGTTAATAGTTGAAGAGGTGCTGTTGCATAAATTTGTAATGATCGTGTAAAGATGGGTTCTTTAAGTATGGTGATTAGGGGATGTGTATCTATTTTCGGTGTAGCCATAGAGAAATGATTTGTGTTGTCCCATCAGGTTAGGCGACTGGACTCCGCCGCGAATGAACGCCGCCTCCTAGTTCTGTTCTTATTGCAGAGCTCGTGATGGCGGCAGGCAGCTCCGGCGGCGTCTCCTGGAAGTAGGGGCAAGGTAACGAGGAGATAGCTAGCAACCTCCTGCCCCCCAGCCCGGACCCGGTCAAGTAAGACCACGTCCTGTCCTTGTTGTGGCGATGTGACAGTGTCGTGCGTATTAGACTGTTGTAGTGCGTTGTTCCTGTGCCAGCCATGGTCAGCTCGTTCGTTCGATGTATGTCTAGCCGTTGTGTACCTCTGAATGTCTAGTACGTTTTCATGTTCTATTCATGTCGTAAATTTATACAAGCACACATTTATTTCTATAACCGGCGCTAGAAACTTGGCGCCATAAACCGCAAACACTATTTAATATTGCAAATTCAAACTGATACAATTGTAAAACGTGAATATGCTTTTGTAAACTAATAATCACTAATTTTGAAATAAAACACTTAAAACTTTGTTTTACACGGTACATTTGATATAATATACATGACACTAGTCATCTTCAAACTGAGTACGTCAGTTTGAAGATGACTAGTGTATAGTCGAAACTATAGTCACATATATCAAATATACAGTGGTAAAACAAAGTTTTGAGTGGTTTATTTCGAAATTATATCAATATGCACCACCAAATAAAAAAAAAACTCAATAAAAATAAATAATAAATTTCGAAAAGTTGAAAAATATGGGAAATAAAAATTAAAAAAATATCTCCTTTATTGGCAGTCTTAATGACCTTGGCTATTTCAAAATCATTTGAGACGAAATTGTGCAAAAAAACTCCTATATTGATTTTTCTTCTAACAAACAGAAAGTCTTGACTTGAATATCTCAAAAAATGCGGGACAAATGAAAAAATGTTTCAGATAACATTTATTTAAATTAATTAGCACAAGCAGATAGCGCAGTTTCTTTAGGAAAAAATAAGTTGACCTTGGTCTGACCTTGCTAACGTTTTCCGCGGTGACCTAAATACCGCCATTAAAAACTTTTGTCTGAAACACTTTTTTCTAAAATGAAATATTCAACCGGCCCTAGGTCTGGATAGGACATCCTAAATCGTGCCATTTCTTTAACACAAAAGTTATAGCCACTAAACTTTCAGAATGTCTCATTGGCATCGCCTGCAACATTCCTGCATAGAGCTTGAATAGAAAACGGTAAATATACCTGGGGACCTTCCCTAGTGTATAAGTATAATTTTTTTTTCTTCTAGAAAATAATTAGCAAAAATTAACATTTTGAGAATGGCACTGTATATTGGGATGACAAAAATAGAAAGGCAATCAGTATTATCATGAAGCAATATCCTTACGAAAAAATCGTAACCAGTTTTTTCGGTACCTGAGAATGTTCAATTCGATGAATTAATTTACTATAAATTGATTGATATTAAAAAACTTTAATTATTTTGATCAAAATTGTACTCTATACCGTTTCCTATAACGTCATAATCGTTATAATTAATGCTGCAAAATAGAGTTTTAATGCTGTTATGATATTTGATATTCGAATCAAGGCAGCAAATGATTACTTTAAGTGTGGGGAATATTTGAAGCAACTCGACCAGAAGCTATGTTCTACAAATAAGGAATACCTAAAATTTCTAAGAAAAACTGAAGCAGTGAAACATTGAGAATCAGTCGGACTTTGCTCCAATTCAGAAAAATCCTGTTGTTTGTTTTGTTTGAGGCAACTTGGCCAGTGGCCTAAGTTTCACAAAGAAATAATATCTAAAATTTCTAAAAAAAAACTAAAGCAGAGAAATATTAAAAAATAGTCGTCGGATTTTACTCCCATACAGACAAAACTTGTTCTTTTCTTAAAAAAACTGAAGAAAAATCAGTCAGACTTCGCTTCAATTCAGACAAAAGTCAACAATCAGAGCTAAATATTTTGCTTGCATTCTGGAGCTAGGAGCAGGTTTTACTCGAAACTAAACGCTAAAAATAAGAACAGATTCTGTTTGAATTGAAGCGAAGTTCGACTGATTTTGCTTCAGTTTTTTTAAGAAAAGAACAGGTTTTGTCTGTATGGGAGTAAAATCCGACGACTGTTTTTGAATATTTCTGTTCCAGCGCTTTTTTCCAAACAAAAATGATCTTGACCTTCCATACATACAATATGGTTTCAGCAAGATGGCCCAACCACGCACCACGCGCGTTTTTTTGACAATTGCATTACGAATAAGTTATATAGTTATAGTTTTTCCCTGTAATTGGAATTCCTTTCTGTTGGGAAATAAATTATTATTATTATTATTATTATTATTATTATTATTATTGGCAGGTGCGGACCGATAGAATAGCCCGCGAAAGATATACATGAGCAGAATTAGCCTGGAAAATATTCAAAATGTTCAAGAATAATTTCTACTTGTTCGATTAAAAAAAAAAAAAAAAATTAAAATACGCGATTAGTGCGGGAATGCGCCATTTTGCTGAAACCATACTGTATTATATAAAAGGTCAAGATAATTGTTGTTTAAAAAAATTGCTACAAGCGCTGGAACAAGGTCATTTTGAAAAAATTCTAAATATCGGGTTCTTACCTTCAATTGTCATTTACTCGAAATTTTTTTTATGTAAGATGGCAACATTTTTATTCTTCCAGTTCGACAATGAAAAGATCTCTCAAAATTAAGAATAAAAATAGGGGGTTGCCATTTAAAAACAAAATGGCTGACGTCATTACTCAAGAACAAATGACGGCTGAAAATCGACTTTCGTGCAAAAATGTGTATTTTTATAAAAGAAAATCGACGTGTTCGAGGATTTTTTCCAAAAATATTTTATTTCGATTTTACTGACTATATTCCATACTTTAGGCGCGCACTGTATATTGATCGTATTGGCTTGACCTTGAGCGGTGTCACCAAGGTCAAGGCAAGGTCACTTGCTCCATTTTTTATTGCACATTTTTTATAGGTCTTTTCGAGACTTTTTCAAAACATTCTAATTTTATTCATTTTGACTTTGAGCCGTTTTAAAGTTGCTGTGGTTTTTATGATTCAATGTTCGTCCCACTGTGTGACGGTGCCTTTGCAGAGCCTTTGTTAATGTAAAATATCCTCGTTAAAAAATCTTTTTAAAAATTAATCATTTTTGCAATCCACAAAGTGTAATTTTTGCAATCCACAAAATGTAAACATTTTGTTTTTCAAAGCTACATTTTACATCTCTCTCTTCCTCCCAATAATGATACCAGTGCTAATGTCATTAACAACAGTGAGGAAATTCTACGCGAGCCAAAAGGCGAAACAGGAATAACCGGACTTACTCCAAAAATCTTTATTGTAATCACATTTCATACCTATACAGTGCGTTTTTTTATAGATGCACCATAGGGATTTACATGTTAAAATTTGTATGCCTGTTAATGGTTTTCCTATTGCGAATTTCAGTATCATTTTTGGTATGCTGGAAGTTCGAATTGTCTTTAACAACTTCTGATAGTTTTTATAATAAAAGAAACCGTAAATTTAAAAAAAAATAAAATATTTGACTAATTTTGTTTTTAAATATTATTTTATTTTTATCAGTAGGTCCAGCACGAAGTTGTGATTCGAGTCCGCTGGACTTCTTTTATTGGGGATATATCGAAACAAAAGTGTTTGATAACATTTGAAACAGGCCGCGAGATTTGCAAGAACTAACAGATCGAATAATCGAAGCCTCTAATGGAATTAGTCAATGGAGTTAGGTAATTGCAAAACGCGATAAAACATTTTCAAGATGGACTAGGCTACTGTTTAGCTTGTTACGGCAAACAATTTGAATATTTATTATGAAGCGAATAAATTTAAATATTTTCTAGAACTATTTTTTTTTATTAAGTTGTATTTCATATTCTAATACGTATTTATTACTTTTTTAAGTTATTTATTGTTGATTGTCAACAAACGTGCCTATTAATAAAACAAATAATAATTAGGCACCGAAAAATATTTTCTTTAATTTCTTTAAAATTTACGATTTTTTTATTTTAAAAACTATTAGAAGTTGTGAAAGACAATGTAAACTTAAAGTGTACCAAAAATGATACTGAAATTCGCAATAGGAAAACCACTAACAGGCATACAAATTTTAACATATAAATCCCTATGGTGCATCTATAAAAAAACGCACTGTATAATAAATAAAGTACAATTTAATGCGAAAATATGAATATTTCCAATTTGTACCACTTTTTTTTCCCCACTGTGTATATTAATGACATATGTCGTGTGTCTCGCGAAAAAGGCCCCAAACTCTAGTGACTTTATTTTTTGAATTAAATTGAAAAAAGCAAATATAATATTAAATCGCATCTTGATTCTTACAATCTGCTTGAAACAGTTTTTTTTTGAGAGCGGCCATCTTGCCGTCATGACGTCATCGGCCACTTTTTTAAATGGCACCAAAAAAATGATTAAAACTTTTTCATATAGAATTTTCTGTGCTATTCAACGATGTAATTATTTCATAGGCTTGCATTGCATTTGCTTTGAGAAAAACGCAAAACCAAAACAAACAAAAAGTTGGATATTATTTTTTTTTATTATTAAGAGGAAAGTAAATTCTTATCAAGCATTAACCTCAGCAGATTTTGTTTTGTTAAATTTTATGGCACACTATTTCTTGCCATTTACTTTCTTTTTAATAATAAAAAAAATCCACGGCCAATTATTTTTTTGTTTTGGTTTTGCGTTTTTCTCTAAGAAAATGTAATGCAGGCCTATGCAATGATTACATCGTTGCATTGCACAGAAAGGACCCCACAGTATTTTAATGTAAAATGGGTTTAATCGAAATTGTCCCATTTTTTTTGCAGGGAGCTGGCTTTTGACATCTTGAACAAAAGTCCTTATGGACGGAACAAAATCCTATGTAAGGATTTTGAGTTATCCACCAAAGAAGGTCTCATTTCATACTCGAAAATCGTAAAAACGGAGGGAAGAACGCATACAACGATATTAATATCCTGAATACTTGTTGTGCTACTTTCTTGATGGAACCATATTTTCAAATTGGGTAAAGTAAAACGCTTGTTTTGTTCCATAATTTTATTTTCAGTTGCCTGACACGTGTTTCGATCGGTTAGGATCATTTTCAAAGTTAAACTGAAAAAAAGTTAACTTTGAAAATGATCCTAACCGATCGAAACACGTGTCAGGCAACTGAAAATAAAATTATGGAACAAAACAAGCGTTTTACTTTACCCAATTTGATATTAATATCGTCATGTTTGCATTGTTTTGGACCAAGAAGTTCTTGTGCAATGCTCAGCAGTCATTGCTGGAGACACCACCATTAGGCAATAAATAGGAATAAAAAGAAAATTGTCCGGTGCAAATTTTGGTAATTTTTTTGAGAGTGCCCATGATGAACCATTGAGAGAACAGATGGCCCATCGATGGTCAGACCTTTTTAGAGCCTTTCCGCCCGTGAAATTGATCTTCCGGTCCAAAATACGAGTTTCAATTGTTTTGGTATAAAGCTACGTTTTTTTCCTGAAATGTTCATGGCCGCCCTACGAGATGTCTATCAGCAATGACTGCTGAGCATTGTATAAGAACTTCTTGGTCCAAAACAATGCAAACATGACGATATTAATATCGTTGTATGCGTTCTTCGTCTCGTTTTTACGATTTTCGATTATCGGTGAAATGAGACCTTCTTCGGCGGATAACTCAAAATCCTTACATAGGATTTAGTTCCGCCCATAAGGACTTTTGTTCAGGATGTCAAAAGCTGGCTCCCTGCAAAAAATGGGACAATTTCGATGAAACCCATTTTACATTGAAATACTGCGGGGTCCTTTCTCTATAAAAAAGTTTTAATAAATTTTTTTAGTGCCCTTTAAAAAATGTCAGATGACGTCATGATGGCCGTTCTCCAAAAAAATCTGTTACAAGCAGATTGTTGCAATCGAGATGCGATTTAATTTTATATTTGTCCTCTTTAAATTTAAGTCAAAAATAAAGTCGCTGGAGCTTGGTGACTTTTTCGTGAGATCGTGTCTCACGTAAAAGTCAGCAATATATGATGGACGGTAGTACTGTTGAATACTTGGTGACTTTTTCGTGAGACACGGTATATATGATGAACAGTAATACTGTTGAATATGTATGGTCAGATACTGGCGACGCTAGGGCCGACCATTAATTGGCCCTATGGTCATCTGATGAGGCGTAGTTAGTGCGAACAGAAGCCTCACGACCGGGATCCCAATTAAATCCTTCGGTGATTATATCAAATCGCGAAGTAATGTAGCGTAGTGTAGACGGGCTTTGTAATCGAGTTGTCTTCTCGGACCGGATGCGGATAATGGTCGGTGAATATTGACGTGACCAGGCTGCTCTAATCTCCCCCGCTCAGCCATCATTACGGACGCCATCGTTATATTAAGAGTTGCAATATTAAAAAGTGTTTGAGACGACCGGATTTCGGCGCACGGAAAATTGTAGAAGTATCTGTAGGAAGGACCCGACGCACACTAGGTGCTCGGTCCGGTAAGTATAGATGGTTCTATGTGCGCCGCGTATGTTACAACGCAACTACCAGAGCACTGTCATGACCCTTTTGTATCAAGCAAATGTATCCGAACCCTGACATGCGCCCCCAATGTTCACGGAACACTCACTCTGTCACACACACACACAAACACACGCACACGTTCGATCCGATGATGAAGAAGCAATTCTTCGGTTAAGAAAAAAGCGTCCTCCGGTAACGAATCTGTCGGAGAGATATGTATCTGAGGCACTTCCCGAAGATGATGCGTATTGTCGGGGGCTCGGGCGACTTCCTTTGAATCGTCCTTTCATTACACCCCCGCCCATCCGTCCCCTGATTTAGAAAGCGAATTTGATCCAATTACGCTAGACCAGTCTTCCTGAAAATCCCTCCTGCTCCTGCTCCTCTCTCCTGCCCCGACCCTTCAATAAATAGCTCCAGTAACATCGATCGCTAGCTCCTAAGCTCGTACCTTGAGTGTCAATATTAGTCGACGATTATATGGAATTGCACCAGCGTTATATATGTTTATATGTCGACGCCGTGCGACTCGGGTCATTAATCACTGAATTTGTTCTCCTCTCGCAGATCGAAAGCTGTTCGTGGGTATGCTTAGCAAGCAACAAACTGAAGAGGATGTTCGACAATTGTTCGCACCATTTGGAACTATAGAAGAGTGTACTATTTTACGAGGACCCGACGGAGCCAGTAAAGGTAATAACTCCCACTCTACTCTACTCTCTCTATACACACTCACACGTTTAATTACACTTTATTATATGCTCACTCACACCGCCTGTTATGAATGTAAATATGTCACACAATTATATCCAAACACGACTCTATCTACCATTCTCATTTGTATTTGCACGACTTTCAACTGAAACGGTCCGCAATTTAGTCGCTTTTTAACGCCAATTTCAGCGTGGCGCTCATTCTTTATTCATGTTTTACCTCTACACCCCCCACTTCCGACTTCAACCTGCTCCCTGTCAAAATACAAAATTCCTACAACGAAGATAACTTTTTTCTTTTATTACTTCATACACAAAAATATTACTATTCTAAAAAAATACATTAAAAGTCTATTTCTATTTAGTAAACAAAGTATGTTTATACAGCTAAAAAAAATGTTTATAAAATCCCCCGTATAAGTTACGTTTCAGAATAAACCAAGAGCTGTTCTATACATAACTTACAGCCCGGCAAATCTCTTGTGAACTTGAAGGTCGGATGCGCGTTAGCAAAGTGAGGATGCACGCCTATTATTATTATTATTACGTTTTGACGATACAGGCTGTTGTAAAATAAATGGATATAAATTACAAAAACGTCCGGCTCTTTCTATAAATTATGTCAATGACTGTATTAGACTGTAAACAGTTGTACCTCTCTTTCCCACCGTGCGCAAATCTGCCTTTTTGGGTCACGAGAGATATGTCGGGCTGTAATTTTAATTAAGAACGTAACTTATGAATTATTTGTAATAGACTTATTTCTTCGACCCGTAGTAAATTATTCGAGAGTTATAAGATGATTCTCTATTCTTAACACAACACTGTAGTAAATATGAAGTGTAGTGGATAATGTGTACGGGATGCAGATAAAGATGCATTGTGGTAACCTGATGGTTAAGGCCCACGATTAACTAAAGTTTAAATCCTTGTAAGCTCGTTAAAACTACAACCCACGCTCAGATACATAAAATATTCCTGAGCTAACAACACTGCAAGAAAATTTGCGTGTAATTTGCCCGATACTGAAATTTTAATATGTAAGTGAGTAAAAAAAAAACACACGATAGTTCCGCTGCAATTTAAATGTGGAAGAAATTTAAAGATTTTATAACCTACAACAAAAAATTAAAGTAAATTTTAGTAAATTATTAAGGATGGTAATACGAATTAGATTTATTTATTTATTTATTTATTTAATCCCAACAGAACAACGTTCCAGTAACAGGGAATACAATAATATCTACACATAACATGAAGTATACAACATAAAAAAATTGATATACACAAATAGAAAAAATAAAATATAAATATTTAATGTCGAATTTAAAAAAAAATTCTAAGTTAATGTCGAAACTTTTCAAAAGTACTCGTAATGGATGCTAAATTATGTTTTCTTTGTAAAAACAATAAAAACTTCATCTCCAAATTTGAAGACAATTTTAACCAAACAGAACGCAAAGTTGTGAAAAATTTGAACAATTTTGGCGACTCAATAAAAAATATAGAAACAATTGCCATCGACTTGAAACTTTTCAAAATTACTCACAATGCATCCTAAATTACGTTTTTTATAAAAACAATCAAAACTTCACCCCTAAATTTTGAGATAATTTTAATCGAACAGAACGCAAAGTTGTAAAAAATTTGAACAATTTTGGCGACTCAATAAAAAATATAAAAACAATTACCATCGACTTGAAACTTTTCAAAATTACTCACAATGCATCCTAAATTACGTTTTTATAAAAACAATCAAAACTTCACCCCTAAATTTTAAGATAATTTTAACCGAAGAGAACGCAAAGTTGTGAAAAAATTGAATAATTTTGGCGACTCAATAAAAAATATTAAAACAATTGCGATCGACTTAAAATTTTTCAAAATTACTCAAAATGCATCCTAAATTACGTTTCTTATAAAAACAATCAAAACATCACCCCTAAATTTTGAGATAATTTTAACCGAACAGAACGTAAACTTGTGAAAAAAATTAATAATTTTAGCGACTCAATAAAAAATATTAAAACAATTGCAATCGACTTGAAACTTTTCAGAATTACTCATAATGCATCCTAAATTACGTTTCTTATAAAAACAATCAAAACTTCATCCCTAAATTTTGAGATAATTTTAACCGAACAGAACGTAAACTTGTGAAAAAATTGAATAATTTTGGCGACTCAATAAAAAATAAATAAACAATTGCCATCGACTTGAAACTTTTCAAAATTACTCACAATGCATCCTAAATTTTATTTCTTATAAAAACAATCAAAACTTCACCCCAAAATTTTGAGATAATTTTAACCAAACAGAACGTAAACTTGTGAAAAAATTGAACAATTTTGGCGACTCAATAAAAAATATAAAAACAATTGCCATCGACTTGAAACTTTTCAGAATTACTCATAATGCATCCTAAATTACGTTTCTTATAAAAACAATCAAAACTTCATCCCTAAATTTTGAGATAATTTTAACCGAACAGAACGTAAACTTGTGAAAAAATTGAATAATTTTGGCGACTCAATAAAAAATAAATAAACAATTGCCATCGACTTGAAACTTTTCAAAATTACTCACAATGCATCCTAAATTTTATTTCTTATAAAAACAATCAAAACTTCACCCCAAAATTTTGAGATAATTTTAACCAAACAGAACGTAAACTTGTGAAAAAATTGAACAATTTTGGCGACTCAATAAAAAATATAAAAACAATTGCCATCGACTTGAAACTTTTCAAAATTACTCATAATGCATCCTAAATTATATTTCTTATAAAAACAATCAAAACTTCACCCCAAAATTTTGAGATAATTTTAACCAAACAGAACGCAAAGTTGTGAAAAATTGAATAATTTTGGCGACTCAATAAAAAATATAAAAACAATTGCCATCAACTTGAAACCTTTCAAAATTACTCATAATGCATTCTAAATTACGTTTCTCATAAAAACCATAAAAATTTCACCCTTAAATTTTAAGATAATTTAACCGAACAGATCGTAAAGTTGTGAAAAAATTGAACAATTTTGGCGACTCAATAAAAAATATAAAAACAGTTGCGATCGACATGAAACTTCTCAAAATTACTCAAATGCATCCTAAATTACGTTTTTTATAAAAATAATAAAAACTTCACCTCAAAATTTTAAGATAATTTTAACCGTACAGAACGTAAAGTTATAAAAAAAATGAATAATTTTGGCGACTCAATAAAAATATAAAAACAATTGCC
Organism: Ocypus olens; assembly: GCA_910593695.2. Taxonomy (NCBI): domain Eukaryota; kingdom Metazoa; phylum Arthropoda; class Insecta; order Coleoptera; family Staphylinidae; genus Ocypus; species Ocypus olens. Next base: position 1,221,346 of record OU343047.1, on the reverse strand, counting down.
ATCGACTTGAAACTTTTCAAAATTACTCATAATTCATCCTAAATTACGTTTTTATAGAAACAATCAAAACTTCACCCCTAAATTTTGAGATAATTTTAATCGAACAGAACGCAAAGTTGTGAAAAATTTAAATAATTTTGGCGACTCAATAAAAAATATAAAAACAATTGCGATCTACTTGAAACTTTTCAAAATTACTCAAAATTCATCCTAAATTACGTTTTTATAAAAACAATCAAAACTTCACCCCTAAATTTTGAGAATAATTTTGGCGACTCAATAAAAAATATAAAAACAATTGCCATCGACTTGAAACTTTTCAAAATTACTCATAATGCGTCCTAAATTACGTTTTTATAAAAACAATCAAAACTTCATCCCTAAATTTTGAGATAACTTTAACCGAACAGAACGTAAACTTGTGAAAAAATTGAATAATTTTGTCGACTCAATAAAAAATATAAAAACAATTGCCATCGGCTTGAAACTTTTCAGAATTACTCACAATACATCCTAAATTACGTTTTTATAAAAACAATCAAAACTTCACCCCAAAATTTTGAGATAATTTTAACCGAACAGAACGTAAAGTTGTGAAAAATTTGAACAATTTTGGCGACTCAATAAAAAATATAAAAACAATTGCGATCGACTTGAAACTTTTCAAAATTACTCATAATGCATCCTAAATTACGTTTTTATAAAAACAATCAAAACTTCACCCCAAAATTTTGAGATAATTTTAACCGAACAGAACGTAAAGTTGTGAAAAATTTGAACAATTTTGGCGACTCAATAAAAAATATAAAAACAATTGCGATCGACTTGAAACTTTTCAAAATTACTCATAATGTATCCTAAATTACGTTTTTATAAAAACAATCAAAACTTCACCCCTAAATTTTGAGATAACTTTAACCGAACAGAACGTAAAGTTGTGAAAAATTTGAACAATTTTGTCGACTCAATAAAAAATATAAAAACAATTGCCATCGGCTTGAAACTTTTCAGAATTACTCACAATTACGTTTTTATAAAAACAATCAAAACTTCACCCCTAAATTTTGAGATAATTTTAATCGAACAGAACGCAAAGTTGTGAAAAATTTAAATAATTTTGGCGACTCAATAAAAAATATAAAAACAATTGCCATCGACTTGAAACTTTTCAAAATTACTCATAATGCATCCTAAATTACGTTTTTACAAAAACAATCAAAACTTCACCCCTAAATTTTGAGATAATTTTAATCGAACAGAACGCAAAGTTGTGAAAAATTTAAATAATTTTAGCGACTCAATAAAAAATATAAAAACAATTGCCATCAACTTAAAACTTTTTAAAATCACTCATAATGCATACCAAATTACGTTTTTATAAAAATAATGAAAACCTCACCCCTAAATTTTGAGATGATTTTCCATGAAAAATTGTAATCATTTTGTTGACGCGAAAAAAATTTAAAAACAACTGCTATCCACTTGAAACTTCTCAAAATCACTCAACATTAATCCAAGAATTATTTGATGACGAACTGCAAAATATACCGTCACTAACGGTTGCGATATTTCATGCAAACACGACGAAAATTTATTACAAAAATGGAACAATTTTGTTAACGCGAAAAAAAATATAAAAATAATTGCTATCCGTTTGAAACTTCTCAAAATCACTTAATATTAATTCAAGAATGATTTTTAAAAAAACCACAATACATTCTATCAATAACGGTTGCGATATTTCATGCAAACACGTTGAAATTTTTTGAAAAATTGTAACAATTTTGTTGACGCGAAATTTTTTTTAAAATAATCGTCATCCTTTTGAAACTTCTCAAAATCACTCAATATTAATTCAAGAAAGATTTGATGAAGAATGACAATACATTCCATCAATAACGGTTGCGATATTTTATGAAAACACGTTGAAAATTTTAGAAAAATTGTTACAATTTTGTTGGCGCGAAAATAATATAAAAACAATTGCTATCCATTTGAAACTTCTCACAATCACTCAATATTAATTCAAAAATGGTTTGGTGAAAAATTATAAAACATTCCGCCGATTGCTTTTGCGATATTTCATGTAAACACAAGTATAAATTTATGAAAAATTATGATAATTTTGTTGACGTGAAAAAAATATAAAAACAATTGCCATCCACTTAAAACTTCTCAAAATCACTCAATATTAATTCAAGAACGATTTGATGAAGAATCACAATACATTCCGTCAATAACGATTGTGGTATTTCATCGCAAACACGATGAAAATTTATTTTAAAAAAATTGTAAGAATTTTGTTAACGCGAAAAAAAAATAAAAAAAACAATTGCTATCCACTTGAAACTTCTCAAAATCACTCAATATTAATTAAAGAATGATTTGATGAAGAACCACAATACATTGCGTCGATAACGGTTGCGATATTTCAAGCAAATTCGTTGAAATTTTTTGAACAATTTTGTTAGCGCGAAAAAAAATATAAAAACAATTGCCATCCACTTACAACTTCTCAAAATCACTCAATTTTAATTCAAGAACGATTTGATGAAGAATCACAATACATTCCGTCAATAACGATTGCGGTATTTCATTGCAAACACGATGAAAATTTATTTTAAAAAAATTGTAACAATTTTGTTAACGCGAAAAAAAATATAAAAACAATTGCTATCCATTTGTGTCTTCTCAAAATCACTTAATTTTAATTCAAGAATGATTTGATAAAGAATTACAATACATTCCGTAATTGGTGGTTGCGTTATTTCATGTAAACACGATGAAAATTTATGAAAAATTGTAACAAATTTGTTGACGAGGAAAAAATATAAAAACAATAGCTATATACGGCGATGTAGAGGTGATTTGAATAGAGAAGAACCCCAGGTTGCGCCAGATTTCAACGGTCGCTTATTATCAGTGGCGTACGCAGTTCAAGCAAACGTAAACATTTTTAAGGATTTTTTTTTAAGGGAGAACCACTGAAAAGGTTAACTGTTAAGTTTCTCGGTGTTTCAAAATTTTTCGTTACTAAAGCGCCATCTCTTGACGGCCGGGATTTTACTAGCTACACTGTACTATAAAATATGAAATGATTATTGCTAATCAAGTAATTCCCGTTATGTATAATTCCTTTAAATTAAAATAAAACATAATAAACAATGCGATGTAAAGGTCATTTGAAGAACTGCAGGCTGAGCCGGACGGTTACCAGTGGTGTACGTATTTCAAAGAAACGTAAACATTTTTATGGAATTTTAAAATTTAGAAGCAAAAAAGTCAAGTTTTTCTGTTAAAAATTCGGCGTTTCAAAATGTTTCTTTACTACAGCGCCATCTTTTGGCCGCCGCAAGAAAAGTGGCCGCGATTTTTCTAGCCGCTCTGCACTACCAAATTCGAAATGATGTAACCAAGTAATTCCTGTCATGTATCATTCCTTTAAATTAAAATCAAATATAATAAACAATACGATTTTATTATGGCTCTCTGAATGCTGGGACTTGAAACTGTATTTTCCATCACGGAAGGAGCTTGTTGATGGCCCAGTATCAATCAAGACGTGTCACCGTTGATCGCCGCACTAAATCACAATCCCATGCCGCTTTATTGTAACTGTGTATATGTTCAGAATCTAATTAGAATGGATGGTGTAGAAAATGTGCCCTGAAAACGAAGCATCTACTTGATATACGATGTTAAAATAAATTCTTGGACAATGAAGAAAACGCGTATCCTGTTGTAGACGTAAGCTGCATTTTACTGAAAATCTGTTTAAATATAGAGACTAGAAAATATTAAAACTGCAACTTCATATGATAAGGTGAATACAGCATTACGTTGAGGTAAATTTTCTTAATTTTTTTTTCAAACTGCAACTTCATATACCATATGCTAAGATAAATACATTATTATTGTCTTAAATGTTGCACCAATTTCCTTAATTGAGTGAAAAATAAAAATTCTAACAGTTGTATACTCTGGCCGCGCTATGAAGGCGTCTGAGGTGATTAACGAAGGGTCGGAAGGTCCGCCCTCGTCAGAAGTGATTGGATATTTTGTTACTTTACACTCACAGATGTTTACACTTTATTTGTTAGCTATTGGTATAATATCGGTTTCTATGTATAAATGAGTGTTTTTTTTTAAACGTTATAGATAGCATGCCTTCATAGCGCGGCTAGACTTTAACAATCATAATTTTTCCATGACAATAATTAAGAGTTTTAAAGTATTTTGCTTTAGGATAGTGTACGTTATTATTTAGTAATGTATGTTTACTGAACTGAATAAAAAAAATTGTATTATTATTATTAGTGATGGACAGTTTATTAATCCATTAACTAGTTTGTAGCCAACTTCGCGTTTGGATTCAACTGGTGGACTATAATATAGAGTTAACAACATGGTTTACGTAAATAAAAGTTCTACACACGAAATAAACTGTGTGTACTTTTTTTAAGTTCTTAACTCGTATTAAAGACAGCCGAACTAACACGATCGCGTGATCTATCATAACTTCGTAAAGTGCAAGAAAAGTAATGATGAAAATACACGGATTCAATTTTGAACTACCAGAAAACTAGGAACGATTAATCATCATTCCTTGTCTTCTCTGTTACGCACAACGCATTCTCAAAATTATGTTTCGAATATATACATTACTTCCAAAGTAAATCTAGACATTATGCACGTGAAAGAGAGGTCTGATTACCCTCATTTAGGTGATTTGCAATTTATATTCAAATTGCGCGCCGCGAGATTAGCATACATCACGTGATCATTTATTATTATTATTGAAATTGTCGTAAGTAATTTACAATTAGGAAAGTATTGAAAGTAATTTTATGGAAATTTCTGGTTTTATTTTAACATGGCCTGGCACATTTGTGCAAGAAGAGTAGTAAACATTTTTTTTTTCAATTTCACATTTTATTTCTTGGTTATTTATAGTATGTATCACCTGATTTGTGTAAGCGATTGAACAATCACACAAATATAGTTTTATCATCATTATTATAAGTAACTAGCTGACCCGACAGACGTTGTCCTGTCTTAACTATAAATATTTAATTCGAATTGGAATATTAAAATGCGTCTCCTATTATTATTTAAATAAAACGCCCTTTTACTTACAATTATAATTCATAATTCATAATGTTTATTCATGTTAACGACATAGTCTTACATAAGTCAGGAAGGTATATAATTAAGTATATTAAATAAATCAAGGTAATAGTTCAGTATCAGCACTTGGCCCTAATAAATTAAAATAAATAAAATCTAATAAAATCATATAATCCACTACTAAAATATTTAAAAATTGAATTTAAAAAGAATATCACACTGTCGATCTTTGTCTAGCTCAATAGATAAAGTTCTATATTATGCACTTGTTATATAAACAGTTACATTTTTTGTGCACGTGCGCGCGTTTGTTGTTGTGAAGTGCATTACATTATTTTTTTTTCAAAATGCGTACCTGTTTGAAGTGTTATTCAGGCGAATCCGAGTGTTAAATATTTTGATTGCAAACTGAAATACACCGGAATTGCATTTAATTTAAACTTGCAAATAAAATCATGATTTTACAAAAAAAAAAAAAATATTTCCGCAGCTCTTTTGTGACCGTATTTAGATAGCGCAATTACTCGATTACTTCATGAAATTCGTTTTCGTGTTTACATTTCTCTTTATTATTGAAATAAACAATACGAATACTGTATTATAATTGCATCGTTTAATTACAAAAGGTATTCTACTACAACACTATAAAAAAATAAAAAATGTACAAAATTGCCGAATCGATAAAATGGAATAAACATGGGCGTCCCATGTGAGGGTAAGGGGGAGGGGCAGCTTTTGGATGCTACTAATTTCTTTATTTACTGTTAAATCGTACCGTTTGCCAGAAATGCAGAATTCTTGACAATTTGTAATTGTTACTTTTGAACATTGGAAATTTCCCTTTTTTAATATTGAAAAATGCCGATAGTGATAGTAGAAATGTTCAAATTTTGACAGTTGAAAAATTTTGGCATTTGGAATTTTTTTTTTATTGTTGAAATGCAACCGTTTTCAGTTTGACAGTCCTGAATAGTTATTTTTGACAATTGAAATTTCCTTTTTACTGTCAACGTGCCATTTGTGATAGTAGTGCGATTTTTGACAGTTCGAAATTGTCATTTTTAGCAGTTGAATTTTTTTTATATATATCAAAAAATGTCGTTTTTGATAGTAGAATTCCACAATTTTCGGCAGCTGCTAATTTCCTTATTTACCACTGAATTGTGCCGTTTATGATGGCAGAAATGCAGAATTTTTGACAATTTGAAATTGCCATTTTTAGCAGTTTTTGTTAATATTCATAAATGCTGTTTTTGATAGTAAAAATCCAGAATTATTGACAGCTGCAAATTTCTTTATGTGCCGTTTGTGGTGGCAGAAATGGTGAATTTTTGACAATTCGAAATTGCGATTTTTGACGGTTAAATATGTATCTTTTTACTATTGAAAAATGCCATTTCTGACAGTAGAAATGCTCAAATTTTGACAGTTTTTGGGCATTTGGAATTTTTCTTTTTATTGTTGAAATGCAACCGTTTTCAGTAATGAGCAATTTTTGACAGTCCTGAATGGTTATTTTTGGCAATTGAAATTTCCTTTTTACTGCCAACGTGCCATTTGTGATAGTAGTGCGATTTTTGATAGTTCGAAATTGTAATTTTTAGCTGTTAAAATTTTCTCTTTTTTTAATATTAAAAAATGCCGTTTTTGATAGTAAAAATCCACAATTTTTGACCGTTGCAAATTTCGTTAGGTGCCATTTGTGGTGGCAGAAATAATGAATTTTTGACAATTCGGAATTATCATTTTTAACGGTTAAAAGTGTATCTTTTTACTATTAAAAAATGCCGTCTGACAGTAGTAATTGCACAATTTTTGGCAATTTATAATTGTTACTCTTTGCCGTTGGAAATTTCCCTTTTTTAATATTGAAAAATGCCGATAGTGATAGTAGAAATGCTCAAATTTTGACAGTTAAACATTTTTGGCATTTAGAAATTTTCTATTTATTGTTGAAACTTGCCGGTTTCAGTAATGAGCAATTTTTGAGAGTTCAGAATAGTTATTTTCAGCAATTGAAAATTTCCTTTTTACTGCTAAGTGCCATTTGTAATAGTATTGCTATTTTTGACAGTTCGAAATTGTCATTTTTAGCAGTGGAAATTTTCTTTTTTTTAATATCAAAAAATGCCGTCTTTGATGGTAAAAAACCACAATGTCTGGCAGCTGCAAATTTCTTTATTTACCATTGAATCGTACCGTTTGTGGTGGCAAAAATTCACAATTTTTAACAATACAAAAATGGCAATTTTCTTTTTCAATATCAAAAAAATGCCGTTTTTGATTGTAAAAATTCACAATTTTTGACGGCTACAAATTTCTTTGTGCGGTGGCAAAATGCAGAATTTTTGAATGCGAAATTGTCATTTTTTACTGTTATTTATTCGAAATTTCTCTATGAAAGTTTTGAAAAATAATTTTTTGTTCAAAACCTTTTCCTTTTCAAGTTACAGCCCTTTAAAGTTAAGGGGAAAAAATTGTTTTTATTTCATATATCCACAATCGAAGAATTTAGAAGAATGAAATTTTGCAGATGTCACGTTTTGCATTTACTAAGATAAATCACGGGTATCCATCTGTCGGCAATCTGCTAAACTGCTGGTGGCGAAAACAATGGAAAATCCCAGTGGCGCGCACTCTTTACACTTACCAGATCGTTTATTTCGTATTTTAAGCTAAACTAGTTGATTTTATTTTTATTTTTACAGTATTCAACCTGATATATAAAACAGAGGTATTTCCGTACAAAATCAGATATTTTTTGTAATTATTGGAAAAATGTATCCTCTCTTAAATTAATTTTTGAAAAAAAAATTTTTCTAATTTTTAATTTTTTTCAAACGAAAACTATGTGATTGTGTAGCTTATTAAATTCAGTATTTGATCCGTAAGGTTTTTTTTTATTATTTTTTTTATTAATCGTGTAAGCTCTCAGGTTAAATAACTTTCGACGTTTTTTTACCACTATTTATCTCAGGTCAAAATTATGAAACCTATTTCCATGATAAAGGTGGTATTATTGTTATTAAAAATAAACCTCACAGCAGTGGCAATTCGTAAATTATCGTACACACAAGGAAGCTGGTATTTGATCACTGTTTTTTTTCTTATGAGCAACCAAGCTAGAACAACCATTACAAATAAATTTAACAAGAACGAAATATACTATATTTAATGCTGCTGTAACAAATGCGGTTCTCTCAAATTTATTAATCATACAAATCCGTGAAATTCGATTTATGTTCCCATTTACCGCACGCGCGTGTCAAATAAATAGTTTATAAAATACGAATAAATTGTATTATATTGGATGCGATGGGAATATTTGGAACGAATCGCAAATATCATATTACCACTCACTGTCGACATCTAGCGGGAGGAGCAGAATGATCCGAACTCGCACCTTAATTCGATTTTCCACCGCCTTGAGTGGTTGGCAGCCCGGATTAATATTTTGCGAGATCACGCGTTCCACTACTAAGCGCCTTCAATATTACTGTCCTTATTATTTTTCTATTATAACCCCTACAAATATTATATGAAATTTAATTTGTGAATCATTTATCAAACGTATTCGATTGTTTAATTCATGTAAAATTCACTTCTTAACTCGCAATTCCGTCCTAAAAAAACTAGTGTTTCGTTATGTTTACACCTAGGGTATGCCAATTGTTTTAACATGAAATCAAAAATGCATTGTTTGTTTATGGATTTTGAACTTTTAAAGCCAATTACTCGCGCGTGTATTTTTTTACAATTCTTCAAACGGTTGAATGCAATTTTCATTCCTCCACTTCAATTTTACAGTGTTGTCGTTATGTTTACACCTAGGATATGTCAATTTTTTTAACAGGAAATCAAAAATACATTGTTTGTTTATGGATTTTGAACTTTTAAAGCTAATTCCTCGCGCGTGTGATTTTTTACAATTTTTCAAACGGTTGAATGCAATTTTCATTCCTCCGCTTCAAGTTTACAGTGTTGTCGTTATGTTTACACCTAGGATATGCCAATTGTTTTAACAGGAAATCAAAAATGCATTGTTTGTTTATGGATTTTGAACTTTTAAAGCTAATTCCTCGCGCGTGCGATTTTTTACAATTTTTCAAACGGTTGAATGCAATTTTCATTCCTCCGCTTCAAGTTTACAGTGTTGTCGTTATGTTTACACCTAGGATATGCCAATTGTTTTAACAGGAAATCAAAAATGCATTGTTTGTTTATGGATTTTGAACTTTTAAAGCTAATTCCTCGCGCGTGCGATTTTTTACAATTTTTCAAACGGTTGAATGCAATTTTCATTCCTCCGCTTCAAGTTTACAGTGTTGTCGTTATGTTTACACCTAGGATATGCCAATTGTTTTAACAGGAAATCAAAAATGCATTGTTTGTTTATGGATTTTGAACTTTTAAAGCTAATTCCTCGCGCGTGTGATTTTTTACAATTTTTCAAACGGTTGAATGCAATTTTCATTCCTCCGCTTCAAGTTTACAGTGTTGTCGTTATGTTTACACCTAGGATATGCCAATCGTTTTAACAGGAAATCAAAAATGCATTGTTTGTTTATGGATTTTGAACTTTTAAAGCCAATTCCTCGCGCGTGTGATTTTTACAATTTTTCAAACGGTTGAATGCAATTTTCATTCCTCCACTTCAAGTTTACAGTGTTGTCGTTATGTTTACACCTAGGATATGCTAATTGTTTTAACAGGAAATCAAAAATGCATTGTTTGTTTATGGATTTTGAACTTTTAAAGCCAATTACTCGCGCGTGTGATTTTTTACAATTTTTCAAACGGTTGAATGCAATTTTCATTCCTCCGCTTCAAGTTTACAGTGTTGTCGTTATGTTTACACCTAGGATATGCCAATTGTTTTAACAGGAAATCAAAAATGCATTGTTTGTTTATGGATTTTGAACTTTTAAAGCTAATTCCTCGCGCGTGCGATTTTTTACAATTTTTCAAACGGTTGAATGCAATTTTCATTCCTCCGCTTCAAGTTTACAGTGTTGTCGTTATGTTTACACCTAGGATATGCCAATTGTTTTAACAGGAAATCAAAAATGCATTGTTTGTTTATGAATTTTGAACTTTTAAAGCTAATTCCTCGCGCGTGCGATTTTTTACAATTTTTCAAACGGTTGAATGCAATTTTCATTCCTCCGCTTCAAGTTTACAGTGTTGTCGTTATGTTTACACCTAGGATATGCCAATTGTTTTAACAGGAAATCAAAACTGCATTGTTTGTTTATGGATTTTGAACTTTTAAAGCCAATTCCTCGCGCGTGTGATTTTTTACAATTTTTCAAACGGTTGAATGCAATTTTCATTCCTCCGCTTCAAGTTTACAGTGTTGTCGTTATGTTTACACCTAGGATATGCCAATTGTTTTAACAGGAAATCAAAAATGCATTGTTTGTTTATGGATTTTGAACTTTTAAAGCCAATTCCTCGCGCGTGTGATTTTTTACAATTTTTCAAACGGTTGAATGCAATTTTCATTCCTCCGCTTCAAGTTTACAGTGTTGTCGTTATGTTTACACCTAGGATATGCCAATTGTTTTAACAGGAAATCAAAACTGCATTGTTTGTTTATGGATTTTGAACTTTTAAAGCCAATTCCTCGCGCGTGTGATTTTTTACAATTTTTCAAACGGTTGAATGCAATTTTCATTCCTCCGCTTCAAGTTTACAGTGTTGTCGTTATGTTTACACCTAGGATATGCCAATTGTTTTAACATGAAATCAAAACTGCATTGTTTGTTTATGGATTTTGAACTTTTAAAGCCAATTCCTCGCGCGTGTGATTTTTACAATTTTTCAAACGGTTGAATACAATTTTCATTCCTCCGCTTCAAGTTTACAGTGTTGTCGTTATGTTTACACCTAGGATATGCTAATTGTTTTAACAGGAAATCAAAAATGCATTGTTTGTTTATGGATTTTGAACTTTTAAAGCCAATTACTCGCGCGTGTGATTTTTTACAATTTTTCAAACGGTTGAATGCAATTTTCATTCCTCCGCTTCAAGTTTACAGTGTTGTCGTTATGTTTACACCTAGGATATGCCAATTGTTTTAACAGGAAATCAAAAATGCATTGTTTGTTTATGGATTTTGAACTTTTAAAGCCAATTCCTCGCGCGTGTGATTTTTTACAATTTTTCAAACGGTTGAATGCAATTTTCATTCCTCCACTTCAATTTTACAGTGTTGTCGTTATGTTTACACCTAGGATATGCCAATTTTTTTAACTGAAAATCAAAAATACATTGTTTGTTTATGGATTTTGAACTTTTAAAGCTAATTCCTCGCGCGTGTGATTTTTTACAATTTTTCAAACGGTTGAATGCAATTTTCATTCCTCCGCTTCAAGTTTACAGTGTTGTCGTTATGTTTACACCTAGGATATGCCAATTGTTTTGACAGGAAATCAAAAATGCATTGTTTGTTTATGGATTTTGAACTTTTAAAGCCAATTACTCGCGCGTGTATTTTTTTACAATTCTTCAAACGGTTGAATGCAATTTTCATTCCTCCGCTTCAAGTTTACAGTGTTGTCGTTATGTTTACACCTAGGATATGCCAATTGTTTTAACAGGAAATCAAAAATGCATTGTTTGTTAATGGATTTTGAACTTTTAAAGCTAATTCCTCGCGCGTGTGATTTTTTACAATTTTTCAAACGGTTGATTGCAATTTTCATTCCTCCGCTTCAAGTTTACAGTGTTGTCGTTATGTTTACACCTAGGATATGCCAATTGTTTTAACAGGAAATCAAAAATGCATTGTTTGTTTATGGATTTTGAACTTTTAAAGCCAATTACTCGCGCGTGTATTTTTTTACAATTCTTCAAAGGTTGAATGCAATTTTCATTCCTCCGCTTCAAGTTTACAGTGTTGTCGTTATGTTTACACCTAGGATATGCCAATTGTTTTAACAGGAAATCAAAAATGCATTGTTTGTTAATGGATTTTGAACTTTTAAAGCTAATTCCTCGCGCGTGTGATTTTTTACAATTTTTCAAACGGTTGAATGCAATTTTCATTCCTCCGCTTCAAGTTTACAGTGTTGTCGTTATGTTTACACCTAGGACATGCCAATTTTTTAAACTGAAAATCAAAAATACATTGTTTGTTTATGGATTTTGAACTTTTAAAGCTAATTCCTCGCGCGTGTGATTTTTTACAATTTTTCAAACGGTTGATTGCAATTTTCATTCCTCCGCTTCAAGTTTACAGTGTTGTCGTTATGTTTACACCTAGGATATGCCAATTGTTTTAACAGGAAATCAAAAATGCATTGTTTGTTTATGGATTTTGAACTTTTAAAGCCAATTCCTCGCGCGTGTGATTTTTTACAATTTTTCAAACGGTTGAATGCAATTTTCATTCCTCCGCTTCAAGTTTACAGTGTTGTCGTTATGTTTACACCTAGGATATGCCAATTGTTTTAACATGAAATCAAAACTGCATTGTTTGTTTATGGATTTTGAACTTTTAAAGCCAATTCCTCGCGCGTGTGATTTTTACAATTTTTCAAACGGTTGAATGCAATTTTCATTCCTCCGCTTCAAGTTTACAGTGTTGTCGTTATGTTTACACCTAGGATATGCTAATTGTTTTAACAGGAAATCAAAAATGCATTGTTTGTTTATGGATTTTGAACTTTTAAAGCCAATTACTCGCGCGTGTGATTTTTTACAATTTTTCAAACGGTTGAATGCAATTTTCATTCCTCCGCTTCAAGTTTACAGTGTTGTCGTTATGTTTACACCTAGGATATGCCAATTGTTTTAACAGGAAATCAAAAATGCATTGTTTGTTTATGGATTTTGAACTTTTAAAGCTAATTCCTCGCGCGTGCGATTTTTTACAATTTTTCAAACGGTTGAATGCAATTTTCATTCCTCCGCTTCAAGTTTACAGTGTTGTCGTTATGTTTACACCTAGGATATGCCAATTGTTTTAACAGGAAATCAAAAATGCATTGTTTGTTTATGGATTTTGAATTTTAAAGCTAATTCTTCGCACGTATATTTTTTACAATTACAATACATGACCGTTAGTGGCTGAAAGCCAAAAAAAAATTATAGTGAAAAAATATCTACCTTAATAAAAAGTTAAGTTGGATAATTATTAATGATTTTGGAATATTGTTTAGAACTAAATTCATTTAAAAAATAAATAAGGCATTTTCCCAAATTTCAGTAATGATGAAATCCATAATATTGTTGGCATCTTTCCCGTAATAAAAAATAAATTGATTACCTTTGATACACTGTAAGCTTATTGTTATCCAGTGAAATCGAATACTATTAGTGTTTGATAAGATGTAGTAAGACTACGGAGTGATTATTATAAACGTTACATGCTGAATTTAAATATCCTTGTTGGTTAAAGGGTTCGATGAAATGAGAAGCTTAGCATATACATAAATACTATATCATAATACCATAATAGAGATTAAAATTAAAGCCCTCTTTGCCGACTAATTACTTATTAGAATCAGAATGGGTTTAATCCACCATTACAATTAACGATCCACAATTAAAAAAAAAACAAATTATGAGATTATGAGTTTACTAGTTATTTATCCAATTATGTATTAATGCTTTAAACTTAAGTTTATCTTGTATTATAAACTAATTTTGAGTAAATTTGCAAAGTTTTAAGTTTTTAGCAATTGTTTTTATATATTTTTTTAACGCTCAAGAAATTCATAATTTTTAATTTATAATTTTAGTTCTCTTGCGATTATTTTGAAATCTAGTGAAAAATGTTTTATAGATTTTAACTGAATCTTAAAGCAGAAGTAATCTTGAGTAATTTTGCAAAGTTTCAAATTTTTAGCAATTGTTTTTGTATATTTTTTTAACACTCGAGAAATTCGCAATTTTTAATTTGTAATAACTTTAGTTCTCTTGTGATTATTTTGAAATGTAGTGAAAATTATTTAAAGATTTTAACTAAATCTTAAAAGAAGAAAAATCAACTCATCTTACACCTTAACACGTGAATTGCAACAAAAACCACAAGTTATATTTCTGCACTTTATTACATAAATAACAATAATTTTTATTACATCCCTCGCGATAACATTTTATAGACACGCTTTATCGTTTACCCTCAAGACCCCAAAAGTGGCTTTAACTTTATATAAAAAAAAAAACGAAACCGTATAAATTTTAAATTACCCGCCATTGCCACAAATGGACGCCGTAAATTGTTCTATAATTGTCTGAATTATTGGCGACCCGATTAAATAAGGGAACTCCAGCTACTCCAATATGTATTAGAAATATATACTGGCGATCTTAAAGTTGCGTCCCCGGAGGACCGGAAAACTGTCTGAATTTAAAAGTTCACCAAGTAAGAAAACACAGACTGTCCTATGCGTGTTTCTTCTCTTTTTGCCCCCCAGAGGTGCTGCAACACTGAAAGGGGGACCGGCAAACTTGGAGTGACAGACTCGAACTTAAATTTTCTAAATAGCGCAACTACGGGCCGAGGCTTTTATTTATTTAAACCGAGAGTGTATGAAATGGCTCGGTGTACGAAATGTATTTGCCACGAATAAAAGCGTTTGATTTCTACAGAAGTGACTTTCAACATATGAAAGTAAAAGTAAATAGTGCAAGAATATTAATAATTGAGATAAAAGATATATGTATATATATATACCACATGTACAAGAGAACATCCGCCAATTTTGAGTATTGTAGAATAAATTGAATAAATAAACTAAAAACATACATTCCAGTATTTATTTTCAAATATTGGATTGACAGGACTGTTATTTGATGAAATTCAATTCAATTCAATTTCGAAGCATTTTACTAATATACATACCGTGAGATCAAAAAGTCAGATTTACTGAGCTAAAATACAACGTCAAAGAAACTTCCTGGCGGCTTCTATTGGTCGACGAGCGCCGAAATAACATTACGTAGGCTGTGAGGTCTCATCTGATTGGCGCATTATTGGTCGAAGCGCCGTTTCATAACATGAAGTCTCATTTGATTGGCTCATTACTTCATCTGCCTAAGCATTATAAAAAAAATATATTTTCAAATCGTAGCGTTGCTTACGAGTCATAAGAATTAATACCCAATAAGAACTTATCGCAATCGAATACTTCCACAAACAAAATTGGAAGTCGCTCACTTCTAAAAAGCCAAATTCGCATTTACGGCGTTGAAATTATATCTTTGCAAAACAAAAATGTTAATGACCCGCTCGAACTAAAATCGGATAAGGATTAAAGTTAGTTCGTTCGTTCGTTCCCGTCCCAATGTTTTTTTCGATTAAAACATTAAATAGCGCGCCTCCCGAAGTTCCCCCCCCCCTTTTTTTTATTGGACTATAATAAATTGGTTCGCCCTCAAAGTGGGTTACTGTAACTGAAACAAAGTACGATTTAAGTTAATTTTAAGTTATGAGGAAAATTTCTAATTAAACTTTTATTAAACTCTCTTAGTTGCATTTTATGATATCAGAAAGCCGAGGCCCATATCTGAAATGAAACTCATTCCGATCTCCTTTTAATAAATCCGCGACTTACCTTATCCAATTTTTATGCCATCGCGCCGCAATCTAATTAATTGTACATTCTCCTCCCGGCAAACAATTTTATTTATACACCGCGGAGAATTTTATATAGAGGATTCTTTCACGAATGCATTTTTGTAACTTGCTTTCTTTATTTTTGAGAGAGGATTGTGTTTATTATTATTATTGCTTTCCTTCTATTTGTAGATTACTCTATCTATTCGAGATGGGCAGAACTGCTACTTTTGAATCACGTTGCTACCTGTGATTGCTACTTTTTAATATCAGTGATTTTAAACTGTCTCGATAATCCCTCAAAGGAACATTACCAAATTTGGTACAAAAACTGTGAATTTAATATTCTTAGAAAATCATTTGAAATCCAAAAATACATCTTTCTCAGTTTGTTCAAAATTCCTTTGGAGGAACATAACCAAATTTGCCACGCAGGTTGACAATTTAATATTCGTTGGAAATCAAGAAAAATTCAACAACATTCCTTCCCTAGTTTTAGAATTATTTTGACTTCGTTGTAAAAGTGTAGTGAATTTACATCAAAAATAACTTCGAGAGCGGTTGCACCAAATTCCTTCTTCGGAATTCAGAGCATCGTGGAATTAAGGACACACAATAATTTAATGTTCTTTGAAAATCAATCAATCCGTGGCTTCGAGTTATTTTAATTCAATTGCAAGAGTGGTGTTTTTGAATCAAAAACTAACATCGAGGGCGATTTCTCCTAATTACCTCCAAATTTGGAACGAAAATTCAATGTTCTTCGAAAATCAATCAAAATCCAAAAACATGCCTCGAGTTATTTTGACTGAATCGTGAAAGTCATGATTTTACGTCAAAAATTAACATCGAGAGCGATTTCTCGATGATAGAACAACAATTTTGCTAAATTTCAGGTTTTGAATAATTAATTTGAAAGTTATAATTAAAGCTATAAATAATTTATTATTATTATTATTATTATATAAAATATATCAAGGGGTTTTCAGAAGAATTAAAAAAATCTCGTGGAAAGTGCGCATTTTGCAAAACCACGAATTTTCACGTGAAATTCTGGAAAAACTAGCGATAACCAAATTTTGGATTTTTCATTTATTTCATAGGTACATATGTCTAGAATGTTTCCTGAAAATTTTAATAAAATCCATTAAGGGGTTTTCAGGAAAATTGCAAAATCTCGTAGAAAGTGCGCATTTTGCAAAACCACGAATTTTCACGTGAGATTCTGGAAAAACTAGCGATAACCCAATTTTGGATTTTTCATTTATTTCTTAGGTACATATGTCTAGAATGTTTCCTGAAAATTTTAATTAAATCCATTAAGGGGTTTTCAGGAAAATTGACAAATCTCGCAGAAAGTGCGCATTTTGCAAAACCACGATTTTCACGTGAAATTCTGGAAAAACTAGCGATAACCCAATTTTGGATTTTTCATTTATTTCATAGGTGCATATGTCTGGAATGTTTCCTGAAAATTTTAATCAAATCCATTAAGGGGTTTTCAGGAAAATTGAAAAAATCTCGTGGAAAGTGCGCATTTTGCAAAACCACGAATTTTCACGTGAAATTCTGGAAAAACTAGCTATAACCCAATTTTGGATTTTTCATTTATTTCATAGGTATATATGTCTGGAATGTTTCCTGAAAATTTTAATAAAATCCATTAAGGTGTTTTCAGGAAAATTGCAAAATCTCGTAGAAAGTGCGCATTTTGCAAAATCACGAATTTTCACGTGAAATTCTGGAAAAACTAGCGATAACCCAATTTTGGATTTTTCATTTATTTCATAGGTACATATGTCTGGAATGTTTCCTGAAAATTTTAATAAAATCCATTAAGGTGTTTTCAGGAAAATTGCAAAATCTCGTAGAAAGTGCGCATTTTGCAAAACCACGAATTTTCACGTGAAATTCTGGAAAAACTAGCGGTAACCCAATTTTGGATTTTTCATTTATTTCATAGGTGCATATGTCTAGAATGTTTCCTGAAAATTTTAATTAAATCCATTAAGGGGTTTTCAGGAAAATTGCAAAATCTCGCAGAAAGTGCGCATTTTGCAAAACCACGAATTTTCAGAGTGAAATTCTGGAAAAACTAGCGATAACCCAATTTTGGATTTTTCATTTATTTCATAGGTGCATATGTCTAGAATGTTTCCTGAAAATTTTAATTAAATCCTTTGAGGGGTTTTCAGGAAAATTGCAAAATCTCGCAGAAAGTGCGCATTTTGCAAAACCACGAATTTTCAGAGTGAAATTCTGGAAAAACTAGCGATAACCCAATTTTGGATTTTTCATTTATTTCATAGGTGCATATGTCTAGAATGTTTCCTGAAAATTTTAATTAAATCCTTTGAGGGGTTTTCATGAAAATTGAAAAAATCTCGTAGAAAGTGCGCATTTTGCAAAATCACGAATTTTCACGTGAAATTCTAGAAAAACTAGCGGTAACCCAATTTTGGATTTTTCATTTATTTCATAGGTGCATATGTCTAGAATGTTTCCTGAAAATTTTAATTAAATACATAAAGGGGTTTTCAGGAAAATTTAAAAAATCTTGTTGGAAGTGCGCATTTTGTAAAGTCACGAATTTTCACATATTCAAAAAAATAATGCATTTCTGATTTCCCATAAAAACATAATTCTTTACGTAGAAACATAAAAAAAATAATAATCCAAACCTTAAGTTGGATATCAAAAAATCCATTCAACAATTTGAAGTATTGAAAAAAAATCTGTTCGGAAATTTGATTCAAAAATTTAAAACTGGGAGCCGAATTCAAGTATTTTTGTTATTGTGATTGCGGAGGGGTGAGATGAGAAATGACTTTTATTTTTGAATTCGGCTTTGAAGCGATCGTTATCGATATAATTTTTTTAATTCCTATAACTAATAAATATTAAATGATAGGAAGTGTTACACAATAATTTTGTTGTATGTTTTTAATTTCAGTGTCACCTAAAACTTTATTTTAGTCTTCACGGGGTAGTTCTGCTTGTACACCTGAAAAATAGGTGATTTTCTTGATTTTTTTTTCGAGTACAGTAAAAAGTAATGCCAAATCTGATTATACCGTTTTATTTACTATACATTCATCTTGGTTTATCCGCCTTGAGTTGGTCATATGGACCAAAAAAAATTGTTCTTGCGCAAGTACAATTTCTGAATGGTCTTGAATAATAATAATAATAATAAATTTATTTCCCAACAGAGTATAACAGGTTAAGTGAGAAATTAAATAATCATATCTTCAATATAGTTTTCCCCAGCATATAAAAAGTTTGTTCCTTCATGCATTCAAATCCATTTAAACTAGTTCACGTTAAAATAAGTCCAATGAGAAGATTGTCGTTCCAACAAAACGATATTGAAATATATTTAACGATTACTTTTCCATCAATTTTAATTGAAAAGTCCGTACATTACATTTTTCGTGGCGGTCCATTATTACAAGTTTCGAAAACGTATGCATGGATTCCGTGCACCAAATATTAAATACAATGCACCCTTCAGAATGTCGAAAACAGCCTAATTTGCATTTCGGGTTGCGCTAACAACCCCCATGCCTCGGGTTAGAGGGTAGATCCTAGCAGTAAACGGGCTTTGTATTGCCTGGGGAGGATATATACGTCGCTGCCATGGGCTCACACTTTGTTCTCAAATCCTAATTACTGCGGGGCGAACACTCCAACACGCTATTTAGGTTTCATATCTCGTTTAAAGGAATGTATTAAACCATGTCGATAATGAAACTACATTATGTGTTAATTAATCCCGCGTTAAATAACATCCTTTAATATTTACATTTTGTGTGTGTGTGCGCGGAGGGACGAAACCGTTCAAAACCAATATCGACGATGTGGAAAGAGCGAGAGGGTGGGGGGATGGGAGGGTGGAGTTTAATTGAATATTTAAACGGATATTCCCAGATATTGACTTATTCATTATATACCAACCAAACAGCTCTATTTGCGAAAGTTTTTCATATTTTTAATTACCGTTGTAATTATCCCATTGTGTTCCATCGGATCCCGTCCACTCTGCTCGTTCACGAATTCACAATATTTAATTGGAAAACTTTTTTATGTTCATCTATAAATTCATTCTGCTTTACAAAAATCGGAGTACACATTTTCATTTTAAATTTTGTTTACAAATACTTTCCTGAAAATTGTATGGTAATCACATTGGAAATAAAATTCTGTTTCGTTGTTATTTTTGCATTACGCAAGGGTTTTGTTCCTCTAATTATGCAGTCAACCAAAATAATATTAAAAATATACAAATGAAATACCTATTAGAGGAAACTATGTGTAATAATAATCTTACTAAGTGTTGCCAGAAGACATATTATAAGGTGATAAAATACAGTTTTGAAAACTTAGCGCCTAAATTAATCGACTTACTGTAACTAT
The DNA here is from genome assembly GCA_910593695.2 of Ocypus olens. NCBI lineage: Eukaryota > Metazoa > Arthropoda > Insecta > Coleoptera > Staphylinidae > Ocypus > Ocypus olens. The sequence continues at coordinate 1,201,235 of OU343047.1, read as the reverse complement.
CATATGTAAAATCTGGATTAAAGGAAAGTATGTATTAAACCTTTAACGCAAGGTTTTTTCTTCGAAAAAGAAGTAAAAAAAAATTATAGTTCATAAATATTTTTGACCGTCAAAAATTTTTTTTTTTGGAAAAACGGTATTTTTGTTTAGTAAATAATAAATATATTTGGCACAATTTTGCCAGTAACGCATGCCCGAGTCATTTAAAAATAGAAACTTTAAAAATCATCCAAAGGTCCTCCCTTCTTGCTTTTTTTTTCCAAAAATTTGGTTTGAAATGGTTTCCTGAAAAATCCACTGGTTCGATTTGGGGTTTCGGAAAACGTCACTGGAAAAGTCCCTTCAATACCCTTTACAAAATGTACCTGCCCAACCACAAATGTCAGTTTTAAGTAAGTGACGCTTCAACAAAGAAAACTCGAAAATGGAAAAAAACGAAAAAATCAACTTTCTTAATAATCATCGTAGACTTTACGATTTTTTCAAACTTTAAACGGGTGTAGCGGCCGAACGAAGAATCCAATTTTAACGCGGTTTTAAATTCTGTGGTCCTTGTGTGCCAATGAGTCGGATTAGACTAAAATTGGCGATTTTTTATTTTTGACGAAAACTTGAAATTCTATCCAAGGGTCCCCCCTTCTTACTTTTGCTCAAAATTTGCACTAAAAATGACTTTCTGGAAAAACCACAGGTTCGATTCGGAGTTTCTATACATAACTGGAAAGATCTCATTAAGACGCTTCAGAAAATGTACTTTCGCAAAAACAAATGTTAATTTTAAGCCCGTGATGCGTCAGCAAAGAAAAGTTGAAAATGGAAAAAATCGAAAAAATCAACTTTCTTAATAATCATCGCAGACCTTTATGTAGTACCTTTTTTTTCATCAGAAGAAATATAACGATAAAACAATTGGCGTTAAAAAAATTCATCCAGAAAAAAATGCAAAAAAGTTAGCATGTCACCATGAACTTTTGAGAAAAGTCGATTTTTCAAACTTTGAACGTCTGTAGCGGCTGAACGAAGAATCCAATTTGAACGCGGTTTTAAATTCTGTGGTCCTTGTGTGCCAATGAGTTGAATTAGATTAAAATTGTCGATTTTTAATTTTTGACGAAAACCTGAAATTCTATCACTTCTTATTTTTGTTTAAAATTTGCACTAAAAATGATTTCCTGGAAAAACCACTGGTTCGAATCGGGGTTTCTATACATCACTGGAAAGATCTCATTAAGACGCTTCAGAAACTCTACTTTCGAAAGAACAAATGTCAATTGTAAGCCCGTGACGCGTCAACAAAGAACACTCGAAAACGGAAAAAATCCCCTGCTCAAGCCAAGCTTTGGATTTTAGATAACCCTTGTAGTGCAGGACATCGACTGCATTATAAAAAAGAAAACGGGGTTGAGTTTTTATTCAAATTTCACCATTTACATAAATATCGAGCCCCCCAATTAAAAATCAATCGGTCCTAAAGTTGGTTTATTTTAATCACTTTATCATCCTTCCTATAATGTCTGGAATACCATTTGCATTTTAATTGTATTTACCCTGAAAGTTCCCGGGGACAGTTTAATGCCTATTTACATTCCCCGGCGCTTGCAACACAATTATGGCAGGTTATTATTTATTCACATTATTGTAAAGCAGTTGTAATTGTTTGAACGGCACACACACACACGGAACCGATAAAATAACATGTGTTCGGATGGAATAATTAGATATTGGAATGCTTCGCAAATAATAATAAACACTGTACAAACTAACTTGAATGCCGCGTACAAAATATGCACTCGATTTTGATAGGAAAACAAAAGCCTGAGCGGAAGTTTTGACACTCTTGAATTATTTTTTTAAGACAAATGGAAGTAAAAATATGTCGCAAATCTCTGTGAGCCTGTTTGCTTTGCGGAAATAAAAAGTAAATGTTCGTTTTTGCACTTCGTATTAAAATTGATCCTCAACACAGCTACAATTAAGTAAACTAACAATTAATCTCTTCACGCCCAGGTCGCCACATGTGGCGACAAGCAAAAAAAATAGAAAACAAAAATGTTGTACTATGGAATATTTTTTTCATATTTTTTTCTATAAATGAGTTAAATAATATTTCGTAGAAAAAGGTAACAGTAACAAAAAAGTAATTTTTCAATACACTTGGGACTGTGCTATAGCCCAATCAAAGCAGCATGGGCGCGAAGTTGTTAAAAAACAATTAAAAGGCAAAAGGCAGCATTCATTCAAAAAATTAAAATAATGAAATTACTTTCTTGTCCATTTTTAAAATTGAACATCTGTTTGGTAAGTTCTGACGGAAACAATAAATGCTGGAGCTCCTTAAAAATGTATTTCCACAGCAGAGGGCTAAAAGTTAATACCCGCAGATGGAGGAACACATTATATACAAGATCCCCCTTCGTATAATTATAACCATAAGAATATAACAGCGGCAATAACGTGAGCCATTAAAATAACATAAACACCGCAGCTTTAGTGGGGAGCGTCATATCAATGTTAATTACATAAATCTTTGGTTTTTATGTGATTTTTTTTTCATATTAATACATTATTTCGTAATAAATGTCCCATCGAATTTAGTGTTATCGTGAAATAAAGTTGGTTGCGACGATCACTAAAATTGTAAATATAAATAGTGGTAAAAAAACGTCGAAAGTTTTACCTGAAAATTGTAAACCATAAATTTATTGTTTTAACCACTACAGTTTTCTGCAATTAAAAACTGATAGTTTATTATATTAAACGAACATTAATTGAAAACACATTTTACAGCCACGCAGAAATTGTAGATTACTTCAGTTCATTATATATTTATAGGTTACAGTCATTTGTGAAAGTGTCTCAATAAACATATTGTGTCGACTTTCTCTACACATGGAATACAATGTAAGGGTTTTAATGCATCAGGTCTAATTTTAGAAAAAAATCATGAGAATAGTTGGTGGTAATTCATATTTAAAATGAATTGAATAATTAATGTTTTCGCCATATGTTTTATTCTGTTTAAATAGACGTTGATTTCTGGTGGAAGCGCCGGGCGAAATTGTTAATTATCACACATTTTACTATTTTATTTAATCGTCTGCATAATATAGATTCATAACTGAATCATTTACACGGAGATAATAATAATAATAATAATATTTATTTCTCAACAGACATCAACATCCATTAACCAGCTAATGTAATAGCAATAGAATTGGCTGAAGGACTCCGGTCGATGGCCATTGTATTTATTATTTATTTTTAGCAATAGAATTAACAAATTAAATTAAAATAAAATAAAATACAGATGCATACATAAATGAAACATCGCATTAAGCATTACAGAATATTATAGAATCAGTGAAGATACATTATTTTAAAAAAATATAAAGCTGAGATCTTTAATACTGCACAGTTTTTTTTTAATTCGCCTTTTCCCGCGTTGTTAGAGCATTTACATGAATGATTAACGCTTTGTGTAAATGTAAACCTTTTAGGAATGCAGTCCACCCGTCCAATATAATTTGTTGCAACATTGATTCGTTGTAAAATATTTAAATCTACATATATATATTGTGTGCGCGCAAATGGGACACGCAATTTTAAAACGGAAATTTTATATTAAAATATATTAGTTTCAGGAATTCGCTATTTTATACGTGTGTCCCCGCATATACGAGCGGTTCGTTTGTGTATGTTGATAAAATGCCCACGCAGTTTAATAACAAAAAATGCTGCGAATTCATTTTGTTCATCGGTTACAGTCATTCTGACATGTTTTTACCGTCTGGGTGTGTTTGTATTTTTTTTTCTGTGGAGCAATATGAGGAAATGCGAAACTGTTTTTTTTTATTATTGATATAAATGAGAATCAGAAATATTATGCTTTGCCATATTTTAATTTATGTTGTGTGTGTGTGTTTTCTGTTTATATAAATAATAAAGGTTCTCGTTTATGTATAAAATAATGGATGTTGTTTGCCTGTGTTTTATTTATTATTTAATACATGCAGATAGATTAAGCGTACTAATTCAAAGCCCATGATGTAGTGTTGTATTAATGTGTAGTAAATTGTGTAGAAATTAGACATTTCCTTAATGTACAGGGTGTTTCAGAGCTCTGGGAACGGTCAATCACGTGCTTATTTGTCAAAATTTCGAAAAATGTTTTATACAAAAGTTGTGTACAATAGTGAATTTAAATATTTTTAGGGCGTGCAGCTGACTATTATACACAACTTTTGTATAAAACATTTTTCGAAATTTTGAAAAATAAGCACGTGATTGACCGTTCCCAGAGCTCTGAAACACCCTGTATATAACAATATAAATATAGGAATATAGAATATAGCTTTTCCAGCGAATCAATTTTGAATCAATTTTGAGTCATTTTGGAAAATTTCAGGTCGCTGCCATTCGTTTGTATATTTTTTTCGAGTTACTAAAATTATTACAATTTACCACAACATTCAATTTTCTCCAAATAAAATTATACTAAAATCTAGGGTTTCGAGTAATTTTGAAAAATGTCATTTCAATTCTTTTAATATTGTTTTGTTTCAGTATTGTTTCAAAATTAGTACTTTTATACTTTATGATCACCTAAATGTATTCGAAAATATAGAGGTAGGATGTAAGCATTTTTTTTCAGAGAATATATTTTTATAATTTTTTTTTAATAATAATAATAGTCCCATGTACAAATACATGAAAAAAAAAATCATCAAAATAGTACAGTGAGCAGAAATTAATTGAAAATATAAATAACAAAAAAAAACAGGAATTGACATATATACAAATTTTTTTAGCATAATTGCGCAAATTTTGAGTGCCTGAAACATTTTGCGTCACAGGCATTTGTTTTTATTAAATATACAAACATTTGAACACATATTTACATTTTTGAGTTTTGCTTTATGTTACAATATTATGATATTTCAAATGGCTATCGAGCAGGAGATCTTTTTCTTCGGTTTTTCTTTTATTGCGGGGGACAGTTATCAGAGTTTTGTGTCCGACGGATACTTGAAATTTATTCAAATTAAACTTAAATAATGTCTCTTTCAACTGTTTAAAGAAAATCATCCTAACCTCAGTAACAAAAAGTTTCGCCCGGGAAAACAAAAATTTTGATAATGAAAATTTCACTTTCTCCAGAAATTTTACTGTACGTTTTACTTTTCTTTAGTCAGATACTTGAAATTTGGAAAATTACACTCGAATAATGTGCCTTTATATTTTTTAAAAGAAAATCATCCTAACCTCAGTAACAAAAAGTTTCGCCCGGGAAAACAAAAATTTTGATAATGAAAATTTCACTTTCTCCAGAAATTTAACTGTACGTTTTACATTTCTTTAGTCAGATACTTGAAATTTGGAAAATTACACTTGAATAATGTCCCTTTATATTTTTTAAAAGAAAATCATCCTAACCTCAGTAACAAAAAATTTCGCGCTGGAAAACAAAAATTTCGATAATGAAAATTTCACTTTCTCCAGGAATTTCACTGTACGTTTTACATTTCTTTAGTCAGATACTTGAAATTTGGAAAATTACACTTGAATAATGTGCCTTTATATTTTTTAAAAGAAAATCATCCTAACCTCAGTAACAAAAAAAATTTGCCCTGGAAAACAAAAATTTTGATAATGAAAATTTCACTTTCTCCAGAAATTTAACTGTACATTTTACATTTCTTTAGTCAGATACTTGAAATTTTGGAAAATTACACTTGAATAATGTGTCTTTACAATTGTTCAAAGAAAATCATCCTAACCCCAGTAACAAAAAATTTCGCTCGGAAAAACAAAAATCTTGATAATGAAAATTTCACTTTCTCCTGGAATTTCACTGTACGTTTTACATTTCTTTAGTCAGATACTTGAAATTTTGGAAAATTACACTTGAATAATGTGTCTTTACAATTGTTCAAAGAAAATCATCCTATCGTTGCAGTGACAAAAAATAATTATCTTGGAAAGCAAAAATTGATGTAGTAATTTCACTACAAATTTTACATTTCTTCCGACAGATACTTAAAATTTTGGCAAAGTAAACTTAAATAGTGTGTCTTTATAACTAAAGAAAATCATCCTAGAGTAATTTTTTATTTTTATTTCTTTGGCGAATTGAAAACACACATGAATTTCGTACCAATTTGCGTATCCAAAGCCAAAATTTTGTTTTAAGATTATGAAAATAGTTATTTTACGAGATATATTTATATTGGATTAGGATTTTGGAATTTTTTATATTTTGTTTCGATTCTCCAAAATGATTACAATTTTCGCAATGTTTTATATATATTTTTTTGACCAAAATTATTAAAATTTGGTAAATTTTTCATAATTTCCTAATGGAATTATACCAAATTTTAGTAGTGACATGTATGCAACCAACAAAACTGGGAAATATCATCCGATCCTACAATACCTATACATATTAATTTCACAAAACATCATCCAACTATGATAAGAAAATGCAAATTTTTGCAGAATAAAAAAGGAGGTAAAAAGAATAACAACCACATAAATTGTGGTAAAAAACATAGTAAGTGTTTTATTCAGTGATTTTTTAATAACATTCCATTACTTCGATGAATTTTTAAGTCTTTTTTTGTTTATTTTGGGGCAAACCACTACCCGCTTAAATATTTTACACTCCTTTTTTACCACCCGTATGTTATAATGTTATTTAAGACTTTTTTTATTTATTTTGGTTCAAACTATACCCCCTTAAATATTTTAATACCCTGTATATCTTCACCCTAAATATTTAACCAATTAAATGGATTTAATTAATACTGTATACGTATCGATGGAAAAAAGATGCATTTATTTTTGATCACCCAATAATTAAATTTCATGAAATATAATTATTTTGCTTGAAGCGGAATGCTACAATTCATTACTTTCATAAATAAAATATTGAAAAATCAGAATTATTACGTTATATAAAATCCGAACGGATATTTTTCATATAAATTGTATTTATTTATGTAAATATCGGTTAGCCAATAATGGAGATTTTTTTTCAATTTATTTATATTTGTGCAATGCAATTTAAAATACCCGATCCACAAATATATTTTTTTTTTCCCGTTATTAAAGTCGCAATGTTTATTTCTTCGGGTGAAGAAAACTTGCGATAATACAATTTCACATGATTGTTGTATTTGTTCACGATATAAATAATAATAACGGATCAAAATGGGTGACAATTTTCAGGTGGCAGATTCGTTATTCGACGACCACCCCTGGAATTTGCCTTTACGCAGCGGACACGAGGCACACTGACACATTATCGCACCGTCTTTTTCTAACGACATAATATTCAACCATGATTTTCTATACCAAAGGTACCGATCTAAGTGAGTACCGCTTGTATACTTAGATGTTTATTATTAGTGCGTGTTGTGTGTCGGTGTTCCACAAATTAGAATTAGTAGGTTTCTGTTAAATGTGATAACACGATGGAATTTCCCTACACAAAAAAAAAACACCAAGAAAATATGTGAAAGGTTTGCAAAAGCAAACAGAATTGATGGCAACATTTAAAAGGGTAACGCGTTATTTAATTGTTTCGTTTGTAACGTCCGTTATAAAATGTACAGTTTTTTTTTATTAATTTGGGTTCATAAATAAAATATGTGATTCTCGCAGCCTTCAAAAAGCGTGAAGAAAAGTGCTAGAACGGCTCATTTTTTCACGCTTAAGTTCAAGCCTTAAGAATTTCAAATTCTCAGCTATTTTTTCAAACCCAATTTGGAAAAACTAAATATAATCACTGCTAAATAAATCTTCTGCCGTTAATAAAGAGGAGTTTGTGTTACATATACATAATCTAAAGTAAATAACATTCCCACTAAGTGTCACTAAAGCCCTTGATGATTCTTGTACTCACTTGAGTACAATTTGGGTTCAGGATTATACATGTCGTGACAGAAGGTATTTTCAAGTGAGGGAGAAAGAGAGGATCCTTGAGGAACATCTTGGAAGGGCCTAAATGTAGAAGAGTGTTACATTTAATCTGATTGTGATAATAGTAATAAAAAAGGACTCACAAATTATAAGTTTCAATTTTTCTCTGTGCGCATTTCTTGAAAATGAATAACATATCGAAACATAGAACTGGATTGAAAATCTAATTACATTTCTATATCTTTCAAATTTAGCCGCTCAAAAATCTCCAAATCTAATAAATTTTATATTTCTGCATATTGCTTGACTTGTTTAAGGGGTCATGCCTAATCAGAACATTAAAAAAACCAATTTTCGGGTTTTGGCATTTTCAGTAAGTATAACACTTGAAGAATATTTTTAGAAAATTTGGAATTAGTCCTATTAAAATTGACGGAGTTACAGACGTTCAATGTGCGTATGGTCAAACGAAGTATTGTAACTTTAAACGCGTATTTCTCAAAACTGCATTTTCAAACTCGGTGACCACGATATCATCGATTTTTTGTCAGACTTGGCACGTTTATTTGTGATGGGCCAGTGATTGAACGAAGGATTTTTTTTAACGTATAGTTTTTTTTTCTTGAATAACAAGCGATATTTTCAAGCAAAGTCGAAATTTTAACTTTGAATTTTGTCCCAGATCAATATTTCAAGAAACTGTTCGTTTAATCACCGGACTTTTTACCTTCTCCGTTACGAAGTACGAGAAAGTATTGTGATCGTGATTTTTTTTTCAAATTTTTTTTTACAGAAATATCCCTTTTGGGGTCCCTAGATTCCATTTCAACAATTTCTGGAGAAAAAAAAAATTGTGTCTGTGTGTGTGTGTGTCTGTGTGCGCTGTATCTCAAAAAATAATAGAGCAATTGATATGAAACTTTCAACATCCGTCTTATTTGATAGTCTGAAGAACTTAAAAGCTTTTGGTAAAAAGCCGTTTTTGTTTTTATTCCAATATTATTTTAAATATGAAAAATATCACAAAAGCATTTAAACAAATATTGAAGACAATAAAGAAATGAACATCTTTTATTTGAAAATATTTTTCATAAAATTATTGGTTTCCGAGAAAAAAAATTATTAATTTATTTTTCATTTTTGGGTTATAATTATGAATTGGTCGCTTTATCTAAAAAAATAATACAGGAATTAACATGAAACTTTGAACATAAGCCTTATTTGATAATCCCAACAAAAGAAAAGCTTTTGGTAAAATTTCGTACACTGGAAGTGGATGTTTACCTTAACCGTTTTTTGTTTCTTCACGATAATTTTTTAAATATAAAAAATATTACAAAAATATCTTAACAAATATTAAAGACAACAATTTTCTCTGAAAATATTTTGCATAAAATTACATTTTTCAAAAAAAATTATTAAAATTTCGAAAAAAAATAATTTTATGAAAAATTATAATAAAACACTTTTAACTTTGTTTTGTATAACTTATATATTTATTTTTGTGACTTAAGTTTCGGTAGTCACTTCTTGTTTGAAAATGGTTATTGTATTACCGAAACTTAAGTCACAAAAATAAATATATAAGTTATACAAAACAAAGTTAAAAGTGTTTTATTATAATATTTAAAATGTATAACGTAGTAGAAAGCCTCCAGCATAAACAATTTTATGAAAAATATTTTTAAACAAAAGATGTTCATTTCTTTGTTATTTTTAATATTTGTTAAAATATTTTTGTAATATTTCATATTTAAAAAATTATCGACAAGAAACAAAAAACAGTTAAGGTAAACTCCCACTTCCGGTGCACGAAATTTTACCAAAAGCTTTTATTTTCTTGGGATTATCAAATAAGACTTATGTTCAAAGTTTCATGTTAATTCCTGGATTCGTTTTTGAGATACAGCGCGCACTTTGAATTTCACCTGACCTTACGTAGATGCCGAAAGGTCAAACCAAGGTCACTGTGTCACTACATTATGTTCCCTTCCAAATATTTTTTTTGTATCATTGACAGTTTCAGACAAAAACGATATAAACTATCCTGAATTTTTGATCTTTAATAGAACCTCAAAAGTTTTCCCCTGACTTTTTCGCGGTCTAACTTATGTTTTCATCATTCATGGGCGCGAAATACCTTAACACCATTGAATACGGCTCGTGGGCCTCTCAGGCCCAACGTATTCTCTATAGCAGTGGTCGCCAAAGTGGTCTATATAGACCCCCAGGGGTCTATTTAACAAAAGTAGGGGTTGATCTAAGCCAGGGGGTCTAATGGGGGTCGATCCGAATCGGAGGGTCGATTGGGGGTCGAAGGAAAAACAAGTGTAAAAAAATTGAAAAAAATGTAAGGAGATATAAACCTCAATTTTCATTTTTGAATCTTGGAGGCGTCCACTTCGTGGTACATTTTCAATTTCGATATAAAGAAAACACTTAACTTTTTTATACCACTTTTTCAATTTTCATATTTTCCGCTAGTGAACATGAAACTTTTTTTTAGTGGAAAGGGTTTATTTAAAGGATGTATGAATATATATTTGGATCCCGCGTTTGGAAAAAATTATTAAAATATTTTAGGTCATCGTCATTTATGTCTATGTATAGTTTTTTTTAACGAATATCATTATTACAGGAAATACAAGCCATAAATATCAATCATTCTTTTTACAGTCCCAAAGTAGTCAATACACACATTTTTTTACAACAGTGGATAGACTTTGAAATTTAGTACATTTTCGAAATTACGCTATCAAGATTTGTTCGGAAGTAAAAAAGACAAAAATATGGCTGATTTTCGAGGGGCGAGTTCACAAAAAAATACTTTTGTGGGGGTCGATGGAGATTTCGAAAAATTATATAGGGGTCGATGATCGAAAAAGTTTGGCGACCCCTGCTCTATAGGGCTAAATAGGTTTTTCCCGTTGCGGCATGTAAAAAACGGTTTTTTTTTAACATTCCCTTTTAAATGAATAATAATTGTAGAGACTGCTAAAATAAACAACTCGTAAACGATAAGATTTTTTGAAATCCCTTTAGTTTTTGAGTAAACTGACAATTAGTAGTTGAAGTAAAATTTATCATTTTCATGGTTCATAATTTTGACGTTTTAAACGTCAGATTCATCCGATTCTCCAAAACACTCGATGTACATTTAAAATATGATGTAAATTAAAAATAAACCATGAAAGCCTAAATATAAATGATTCCATCAAATCGGAGAAAGTAACATGATAGCCACATCACCATCTTTTGGTGATAATCCAAATCCCTGCTACTGGGATTTGGTCACCGCAAAACCTGTTTTTTTTCAACAGCCTTCGCGAGGATGTCTGTATCTTTTTTGATTACTAATATCTTTTCTTATAAAATTTATGTTACATTCATGAAAATACATGCTACCGCGCAGACCAAATCAATTTTAGATAAGTTTTATATTTTATGCCAAAAAAAAAATCAAAAAATCACCTATTTTTCGGCTTCTTGACTAGGCATGACCCCTTAAATCGATCAATGATCGAATCTTCTTTAAATTTAAAGAAAATTCGATTATTAACGACTGAGGGTCAACGACTGAAGGTCAACAACTGAGGGTCAACGACTGAGGGTCAACGACTGAGAGTCAACGACTGAGGGTCAACGACTTTTGGTCAATATTACCTAAAATGAATTTTCTTGAGATTCTAGCAAAATACTGTTTTTGTATTTAGAACGTATCTGTAGGTATTGGAAATGAGGTCACAATTGAAAATTTGGAATTTAGCTTCGAATGCTTTGATTAGATCAAACATGAAAATAACTGTCAAAGCCATTGGACGTTCTTAAATTGATTATATTTTTCAATAATTTTTTCATTATGTTACGAATTTTTTTACGACTTAACCGTCTGAGGTTCTTGTACATAAGTACCATTGTACACCAGCGGCGACTCGTGGATCTTCGTAGAGGAGGCTAAGACAGAGATGCCGCTCGTGCCGCTTACTCTTAGAGAGAAAGCAGATATTTCGCTGATGTTTTGGTCAAATTTTCTTGCGTAGCTTCCTCGCCGAACTTCCACGAGCCGCCGCTGTTGTACACTGAATTTACCTCATTTATTATAATTCTGAAAATGTCAGTTTATTTAGAGCGTGTGCAGATATAAAATCATTTTGTAACAAGGATCAACATCTCCCGCTGGCTATTGTGCATAAAACCTGCTGAAGTATAATGCAACAAAAACTCAGAATTTAATGTACAATTCATTAGGGAAATAAGTTTTTCCTCCCCATGCATACTGCAAGCACCATCAGTCCCTACAGAAATAATCTATTTCACTTTCAGTTAGCCATATTTTGTGTAATTGTAACAATTTTATTCAAAACTAAAATCAAATGTATTCCTTATACCTTTAGAATCATTTAAGTATGACGCTAAAACTGAGGTCATGTTAATGTAATAATGACAGAATAATTTTGAAGTGTATAAGTCACTTGTTAATCCTTAAAACTTACCAACAAAATTTTTGTATGTGCCATAGGTTCGCCACCACTGAACTACGCTGATGAGCCCTGAAAGGTAGAAACCGGTCTGTAGGTGTTCTGATGGTCACACAATATGTAATGTTTATAGTAAATGATATTGTTGTATGCACAAATATCATTATTTACAAATTGTGCAATAAATTCAAAGTCTTTATTGTCCAGAAAAATACAGAACAAAAGGCGAAGGTTAGCCTAACTCTACCACTCGACCCTTAAAATTAAACAAATATTCAAGAAAATATACAAAATAAAATTATAGAGTGTAGAATTGCAAAACGGGATTTACATGTAAAATTTGAAATGTTCAAATATTGGCTCCCCTATTTATTTCACAGCATCGGTCTTCTTACATTATTTTTAAAGCTTTTTAAGCGGAATCATTTGATACCTTAATCAATAGTTTCAGCAGAGTATTTGCCGAGGTATTTGCAAAAAACAACTATTTTGAAACAAAATAATAGGTTTGCCATGAAATCATAATGGCCGATATTTTGTATACATTTTGTTCTGGAAAGTGACGTTTGCTGTCGCATTACGATTTACTCTTTCTACACAAGAAAGAATTTCCTTAAAAAGCAATAACCAGCAACAGTACTATTCAATGAATAATTACTACTTTACTCTAAATTTGAAATGTGTTACAATTGGCTCCTTTAATTGTTTTGTAATATCAATCTACTTACATTATTTTTAATACTTCTGTTGGGTATTGCCTTCTCCGTAATTTCAACACTGAACAAATCACGTACACTTCTAAAATAGTTCCTGTGTAAAACCATTAACTTATAAATACTTTTTCTTATGTTAAATACACGGCCGATTGTAAATCGTAATGTGACATCTACCGTCACTTTTTACAACAAAATAAAATATCCGCCATTATGATTCCATGGCTAACCTTTGTTTTTAATTCAAAATAATAGTAAAGCTTTTTGCAAATACTCAGTATTAACTAATAACTTCGTCAACTACCCATCGACCAGTTGGGCATACATTCAAATGCGATATTTTATTTAATAGTAGTATTACCCCATGTAAACCTATTATGGTCAAATGTTACTACATAATCCGCAATACTAATATCATAAAATATAATACTGTGCGTACCGAAAACTAAAACGCGCTCGGTTATATTTCATACGGCACATGCACAATATTAATGTGCGCGAATTATTGCAACTACTCTCCGTGCATACAACCAGAAGAATTAAAATAAACATTATAATTTAATATTTGCCGAGATCTAATTAAGGTTAAACCGCCAACTTTTAATATTAAAACATTAAGCAGCCAATTACGATGCGTGGCAGTTTCTCGCGAGAGTGCGAAACGTGTTGAAATTTCTAGAAACTTTCACTTAGTATTTCCTCCTCTCCAACAATAACAGCTCACTCCAAAATAATATTCCGGTGCAACTTTCAACGGCGGAATAAATCCGGTCTAGACTCTTAATATTTTAGGCGAATGCGATGTTGCGAGTGCTCCGTTTTATACATTATTTTTTTTTTTTAGTTGTGAGCCGTTTGAGAAAAGCTCGTGCAAGCTTGGTATATATGGGTCGTTTTATATACTTGATTAAGTTACGGTAGATTGTTTGATTAAACAGTCTTGAAAAAAAAAATACCGACTTTTTCCACCTTCTGTGCAGATTTATTATGTTGCTTTTTTTGCTTCTTTTGTAGGTTGTGCTTTCGTGAAATTCAGTTCACATCAGGAAGCACAGGCGGCGATTAATAGCTTGCACGGGAGCCAAACTATGCCGGTAAGTTTTTTTTTTTTTAATACGAAAACGACTTTGCAATGTATCAGTTGAGAATATTTTCATGTTATATACACCATGTCCAAGACGAGAATGGATAGCATGGGGATCTTGAAAACGGGATGGCTTGAATTAGGAAAACCGATCGCAGATATTCATGATTGCTTTTCCAAAAAATGCAATTTTTCGTATTTTTGATTTACTTTAAAAGATATTAAAAAAAAAACTAATGGCACTTTGTCATTGTCACTTTTTAAGCTCTACAAACGTCTTCAATTTTTTTATCCGATGTTTCATCTCCGAGAAATCATCATCAGCTTCATTTTTTTATATAACCACACAAGTAGAAACACCTTGTATACGGTAGAATTTTTAAGGATGGATCGCACATTACGCTTCTAAAGCCAAAAAAGAGAGAAAAATAAATTTAAATATTTTTTTATGTTCTTAATCTAGTAGACGTTTAAATTGTATACATTGGAACAATTGCAATATTTGCGTGTAAATAAAATGGCGGCGCTCTGAACTTGAATTTGAGTGAGTGAAATGCGCACCTCGTGATTAAAAAAATTCTAAAAATATTATTACGCGTGGAATTACCTTCAAATTTTTCAAATGCACTCAGAAATGATATATTTTTGACATATCAAGAAATAGTTGGCGCACCTGACTTGTAAACAAAATGGCGGCACTTTGAACTTGAATTTGCTTGAGTGAAACATGCACCTCGTGATTAAAAAATTTCTAAAAATATTATCGCACGTGGTATTACCTTCAAATTTTTCAAATGCACTCAGAAATGACATATTTTTGACATATCAAAAAATAGTTGACGCACCCGACTTCTAAACAAAATGGCGGCACTCTGAACTTGAATTTGAGTGAGCGAAATGTGCACCTCGTGATTAAAAATTTTTTAAAAATATTATCGTACGTGGAATTACCTTCAAATTTTTGAAATGCACTCAGGAGTGACATATTTTTGGCTTATCACAAAATAGTTGGCGCACCTGACTTGTAAACAAAATGGCGGCACTCTGAACTTGAATTTGCGTGAGTGAAATGCGCACCTCGTGATTAAAAAAAGTTGAAAAATATTATCGCACGTGGAATTACCTTCAATTTTTTCAAATGCTCTCAGAAATTACATGTTTTTGACATATTAAAAAATAGTTGACGCACCTGACTTATAAATAAAATGGCGGCATTCTGAACTTGAATTTGAGTGAGTGAAATGTGCACCTCGTGATTAAAAAATTTCTAAAAATATTATCGCTCGTGGAATTACCTTCAAATTTTTCAAACGCACTCAGAAATGACATATTTTTGACATATCAAAAAATAGTTGACGCACCTGACTTGTAAACAAAATGGCGGCACTCTGAACTTGAATTTGAGTGAGTGAAATGTGCACCTCGTGATTAAAAAATTTCTAAAAATATTATCGCACGTGGAATTAGCTTCAAAATTTTCTAATGCACTCAGAAATGACATATTTTTGACATTTCAAAAAATAGTTGACGCACGTGGCTTGTAAACAAAATGCCGGCACTCTGAACTTGAATTTGCGTGAGTGAAATGTGCACCTCGTGATTAAAAAGTTTCTAAAAATATTATCGCACGTGGAATTACCTTAAAATTTTTCAAATGCTCTTAGAAATGACATATTTTTGACATATCAAAAAATAGTTGACCCACCTGACTTGTAAACAAAATGGCGGCACTCTGAACTTGAATTTGCGTGAGTGAAATGTGCACCTCGTGATTAAAAAATTTCTAAAAATATTATCGCACGTGGAATTACCTTCAAATTTTTCAAACGCACTCAGAAATGACATATTTTTGACATATCAAAAAATAGTTGACGCACCTGACTTGTAAACAAAATGGCGGCACTCTGAACTTGAATTTGCGTGAGTAAAATGTGCACCTTGTGATTAAAAAATTTCTAAAAATATAACCACACGTGGAATTACCTTCAAATTTTTCAAATGCACTCAGAAATGACATATTTTTGACATATCATAAAATAGTTGACGCACCTGACTTGTAAACAAAATGGCGGCACTCTGAACTTGAATTTGCGTGAGTGAAATGCGCACCTCGTGTTTAAAAAAATTCAAAAAATATTATCACACGTGGAATTACCTTTAAATTTTTTTAATGCGCTCAGAAATGACATATTTTTGACATATCAAAAAATAGTTGACACACCTGACTTATAAACAAAATGGCGGCACTTTGAACTTGAATTTGCTTGAGTGAAACATGCACCTCGTGATTAAAAAATTTCTAAAAATATTATCGCACGTGGTATTACCTTCAAATTTTTCAAATGCACTCAGAAATGACATATTTTTGACATATCCAAAAATTGTTGACACACCTTGCTTGTAAACAAAATGACGGCACTCTGAACTTGAATTTGCGTGAGTGAAATGCGCACCTCGTGATTAAAAAATTTCTAAAAATATTATCGCTCGTGGAATTACCTTCAAATTTTTCAAATACGCTCAGAAATGACAAATTTTTAACATATCGAAAAATAGTTGACGCACCTGACTTGTAAACAAAATGGCGGCACTCTGAACTTGAATTTGAGCGAGTGAAATATGCGCCTCGTAATTAAAAAATTTCTAAAAATATTATTGCACGTGGAATTACCTTCAAATTTTTCAAATACGCTCAGAAATGACATATTTTTGACATATCAAAAAATAGTTGGCGCACATTACTTGTAAACAAAATGGCGGCATTCTGAACGTGAATTTGAGTGAGTGAAATGTGCACCACCTGATTAAAAAAATTCTAGAAAAATTATCGCCCGCGGAATTTCCTTCAAAATTTCTAAATTTGCTCAGAAGTAACATATTTTTGACATATTAAAAAATAGTTGACGCACCTAACTTGTAAACAAAATAGCGGCACTCTGAACTTGAATTTGAGTGAGTGAATTGCGCAAAAAAATTCTAAAAAAATATTATCGCACGTGGAATTTGCTTCTTCAAATTTTCTCCATACAATTTTTTTTTCTTCGATAATTAAACGAATAAAGCCGTTAAAATGGTAATCGAGAAAATCGCCTCCTATTCGGAAGTGGGTGAAGGTATTTTTTTGCATTCGAAGGATTATGATACGGTGCGGCGCAGAAATTTATTCATGGAACGAGAGGGGGCGGTTATTGTTTTAATATTAGTCATTTGAGGTTGGCGGTTTTTTCTTTTTTTTCTTCTCCTTTTTTCAACAGGATGAGCAATTCGCGCGCGAAGTGACGGCGAACAGAGAAAAGCGCTCTTTTTGAGGTGGGGCCCCAGAACAAACACAACGCTCAAGTGCCCCTAATGACTGAGTACACATCATCTGCATAGCCTGACGGGTCGGGCGTATGGCCTGGTATTGCCTCATTTGCAACCTGCAGGTCGAATCATTTACATAGAATAACAACCCCCGGAGGGTGGTGGTTCGCGGAGGGGAATCGAGCGCCGCCACCGCGCGCGCTCTTGGCGTTCATTAATATTGCATGTTGTTATATATTTGTTGGGAATGATGGACCGGTTTTATTCAAAACTTTTAACTTTTATTTCAAACTTTATAAAATGGTAATAATAATTTAAGGTGCGATTTACTGGAGAGAAACGTAGCAGTCATGTCTGAGATTTTGTTTTTAATTCAACTGAATAATCTAGTCTTCTATGACGTGAATTGTCAAATCAAACTGGCATTTCAAGACAATTCTGTGGCTTGGTGCTAAAAGGTCCAACGTCACAATTTTACTGTTTGGAGTTAATATCTTTCTCAATATCTTTAATGCTGAAAGAACCAATGTCTAGTTTAACCAATAGCAGATTTAAAAAACTTATACTTTGCAAAATCAGCAAATATAATCATTTTTAATAAAAATTTTATCTCAATGGTAAAATATTTGACTTTGGCCCTTTTAGTACCAAGCCACAGAATTTGTGTTATTGATGAAGATGAACACGGTGCTACAATTTTTGATTTTCTCCAACTAACCCTTTTTTTGTAGATATTATTAGTAGGCTGAATGTCCTAGTTTTTAATATACGACGACATTCCTGATTTAAACCAGGTGGGCTCTTCTAATGGTGAAAATAATAATTGGATCCGTCGGAAATATTTAACAAGATCATCCCCTGATATGATCGACCATCGCAGACGCAACGCAGCGGCTGTGGTCGTATCGCATAAGCCATTTATAAACTTAAACTTGGAGCTTTTAGTCCCAGTTAGCAGTTCCCTTGTTTCTGTTAACTGACATAATTTTCCTCTTAAATGCATTAAGTATGGAAAGTGCAGGAATGAGAAAGTAACCCGGTTGCCACTTGAGCCGGATGACATCTCATATTTAATTGATAGGGCCACTGTGCGGCGGTTTTGTTGAATAAACAAAAGTACCTTCGATTCTTCCCTTGTGGGTGGGGGGGGGATGCAGGCGCGCACCCAGAGAGGTGGCTATCGGGCTTGAGCCTTGATAAATCCAAAAATATAATGATATTATTATTATTATTATAGTATTCCATTTAAAATAATAAATTTGGTGCTACTTAGTGGAAGCGGAAGTGATAGAAAGTTGAAAATATTTCATATAAGGAGAACCGAAATTTTGAACACAACGGCAACCCCGTAAACGTATTGATGCTAAAATTTTTATTTTATTTTATTCCATATTTTTAAAAGCTAAATTCAAAGTAGAAAAAATAGTATATTATACTATAATAAGAGGTATTATGGCACTCAGTACATTGGGAGTATCACAATATGCCCTCTTATTAAACAAGTATAATAACATACTATTAAATCACAATAATTACAGCCATCACGAACTCATTAGTCAAGATAATTCGATGAGTATCGGTAATATCGTTGACCAATTGTTGCACTGTAAAGCGATGATCAATACACTTCCACCACCATAAAAAAAGGGGGAGAGTGTATCGAACTGTTGCTGTATACCTTGTTCCTGGTGGGCCTCTCTCTTTTTTTTTAAAGAGACTTATCGCGCAGCAAAGTATATCGGTGTAATCGGGAAACTTTCCCTTTTCCCTCGTAATTCGATTCGATACACGGTAGATAAAGTATATTATTTATATCCCAAGTTCATAATTGTATTTATTATACATGTATAAGAGCCCACTTTATCATGATACACGAGAGATAACCGAAACTTTCACTTGTATTATAAAATATTGCAACTACTTTATCAAGCTGTCAGTTTCGCGGGGGCGGGGGGTGGAAGGGGGCGAGAGAGCGGGATATAAAAAGTAATCTAACTGGGTAGCGGATTCGGCGGCATTCGAACGTTTGCACAGTTGGGGATGGAAATTTGATTTTATTTTCAGAGACGCGCAGAGGATGATAACATAATTACGTTCCATTTGCTACCGGATGAATAGAGAAACGTTCACGTCCTCCGTAGACAAAATCTCGTCGTCGGCGAATACAAGGGCGTCATATTTTACGTTCTCAACTGTTTTGTGTGTAAAACGGTAATATAATACATTGCTTTTTATTTATTGCATGATATATTTACTTATAAGATGGCGTGTCCAACAATTTATTTCTCCGACACCTTGAGCTGGCCATATGAACTTGCTTCCGAGGCAAACAAATTCTTAGAACTAACGGGTGTCTAACAATCATTCAAGTCATGGATGGCTGTGGAATCAAACATGAATGTCGATTCTTACGTCACACAAAATA
Organism: Ocypus olens; assembly: GCA_910593695.2. Taxonomy (NCBI): domain Eukaryota; kingdom Metazoa; phylum Arthropoda; class Insecta; order Coleoptera; family Staphylinidae; genus Ocypus; species Ocypus olens. The sequence goes on along the minus strand of OU343047.1, from coordinate 1,181,312 downwards.
AATCTGACGTTTCTAAAGTCGAGAAATCTTTAACTTCAAATCAATTTTGCTTGTTCCTAAATGGGAAGATTTTTTTGAAGTGAAGTGAAAAATTCCTATACATCTCTACATTCAGATTATCACAACTTGCGCATAGGACTTAGTAATAAATTGAAGATATAGGTTACGCATTTTTTTAAATGAAAAATTCTCCTCCACCGAGAAATCTTTCATCCGCGCATACATTATTAATATCCACCATCATCGAAATAGCAACTATGCTAATAGAGACATCATGTATATTTATGGATCTTCGTCGATTACAGTAACAAACGTGTGTCGGAGTCGGCAATATTCCGATCTCATCAATTCACATGACAAAGTTGCGGAAAAGGGAAACAGAAATAATAAGCGAAATGATGAGGTGTTTTCCTGCAAGCGTCGTGCTGTGTTGCGCGCAGACATAATTTAAGGTAATGCCTTGTCCCGGTGTGGCAAATTGGTGACTGTATCGATGGGGGAGGGGGGGGAGGTTGTTAAAATGTGATTTATTTCATTTCGTTCCATCCGAATGGGCCCCGGCGCATGTAATTGCACCGAACGATACATATACTAAAGCAATTTGCTTTTCGAATGTAAACAGCTCCCAATAATCGTTACCGAACATATAACGACAGCTATACAAAACATCGCATCAGGACAAACTATAACTACCGACGGTAAAACTTATTACATTACACAAGGGAAGAGCCGAAAGCACTTTGTTTATTCAACAAAACCGTCAGTGCTCCGTTGGCTTCGTCTATTAAATATGGCGTGTCATCCAATTCAAGTGAAGACGATGCTACTGTCTTATTGCAACACTTAACAGGAATATATAACGGTTAACAGAATTCATGAGACTAGTAGCTATTTTTATTATAGTGGTAAATATTCATGTTGTGTCAATTTATCCAGAAACATAATTATTGCTCTTGTATAGCGTTGCCCACTTTTTTTTTACTTAGGCATGAGCCATTCACGACTAGGTTATTATTAATAAATGAATAATGTCAGACGTATACAACAACCACAGACCCGAGCGAATACTTCTCGATCCCCGAAAAATCTTTCGGCCGGGCTGGGATTCGAACCCACACGGCACGCGGTGCAACCGACACAAGCGCTCGCCTGTACCCACTACACCAACGGGCCTACATAATAGTAAAAAATAGCTTCAACTATTAAAACTATCGCCATTTTTTAATCACATACAGGGCTCCATCTATGTATAAAGCTATAAACTATTTTGACCTCTATGACATTGCGAATCTGCAACACCATGCATTTGAACATGTAAAATAATTCTAAGGTGTTAAATCCAACTAAAACAAGATGTTGCGTATTTGCAACCGTAAGCATTTAAGGGTTAAAGGTTTAAAAATGGAGAAGTATAAATAGTAAAAAATTAAAAATTCCCATTAATTATTATCACGCGATTATTTGCCAAGAATGCAATTTTATAAATTTTGGGTGGACAAAATTAATGATGATGAAAGAATTTTAAATTTTCTATAATATGAAAACTCAGTGTTTTACGAATAATTCTATAGAAGTTAAGAGTCCGTACTTGTCGCAAAATTTGAAAAAACAATTATTTTTTTGATTTTCGAGCTTAGAAAATGGTCGTTTTTTAGTTTGACAGTGGTTATTTTGAAAACTAAGCGATTAATGTTCCTGTATTTTTCAAAACTATGAAAGCCCAGTGTTTTACGAATAATTCTGTAAAAGTTAAGAGTCCGTACTTATTTCGAATTTTGAGAAAACAACGGTTTTTCGATTTTTGAGCGCATAAAATGGTCATTTTTGAGTTTGACAGTGATTATTTGGAAAACTGCGTAATTAATGAGCCTGGATTTTTCTAAAATATGAAAGTCCAGTGTTTTACGAATAATTCTGTAAAAGTTAAGAGTCCGTACTTATTTCAAATTTTGAAAAAACAACGATTTTTTTGATTTTCGAGCGTAGAAAATGGTCATTTTTGAGTTTGACAGTGATTATTTATAAAACTACGCGATTAATCTTCCCAGATTCTTCAAAACTATGAGAGCCCAGTTTTTTTTCGAATAATTCTGCATAAGTTAAAAGTTTGTTCTTATTTCAAATCTTGGAAAAACAACTATTTTTCGATTTTCAAGCGCAGAAAATGGTAATTCTTGAGTTTGACAGCGATTATTTGGAAAATTGCATGATTAACTAACCTGGATTTTTCTCAAATATGAAAACCCAGTGTTTTACGAATAACTATGTAAAAGTTAGAAGTTCGTACTTGTTGCAAAATTAAAAAAAAAACGATTTTTCGATTTTCGAGCGTAGAAAATGGTCAATTTTAAGTTTGATGGTAATTATTTTGAAAACTACGCCATTAATGTTCCTGAATTTTTTTTAACTATGAAAGCCCAGTGTTTTTCGTATAATTCTGCAAAAGTTAAAAGTCTGTACTTATTTAAAATCTTGAAAAAACAACTGTTTTTCGATTTTCAAGCGCAAAAAATGGTAATTCTTGAGTTTGATGGTAAATATTTGGAAAACTGCGCGATAAATGTTCCTGGATTTTTTTTTTAATACAAAATCCCAATCCTTTGTGAATAATTTTGTAAAAGTAAGGAGTCAGCACTTGTTTTTAATTTTGAAAAATCAACGAGTTTTCGATTTTTGAACGTGGAAAATGGCCATTTTTGAGTTTGACAGTAATTATTTAGAAAACTACGCAATTAATGGACCTGGATTTTTCTAAAACACAAAATCTCAATCTTTTGTGAATAATTTTGTAAAAGTAAGGAATCGGCGCTTGTTTTGTATTTTGAAAAATCAACGATTTTCCGATTTTTAAACGTCGAAAATGGCCGATTTTGAGTTTGACAGTGATTATTTAGAAAACTACGCAATTAATGAACCTGGAGTTTTCCAAAATATAAAATCTCAATCCTTTATGAATAGTTTTGTAAAAGTTAGGAGTCCCCACTTGTTTTGTATTTTGAAAAATCAACGATTTTTAGATTTTTAAACGTGGAGAATGGCCATTTTTGAGTTTGACAGTGATTATTTAGAAAACTAGGTAATTAATGAACCTGGATTTTTCCAAAATATGAAATCTCAGTCCTTTATGAATAATTTTGTAAAAGTCCGCACTTGTTTTGAATTTTGAAAAATCAATGATTTTTCGATTTTTGAGCGGAGAAAATGGTAATTTTTGATAAAATAAAAATTCCCTGACTTCTTGTAGATAAATACAATAAAATGAGAAATGGAGAAATTCTCTCTTAGAGACTCTCAAATTGTAGAAGACGAAAAGTATAGTATTTTTTATTTTAAGGTAATTTTTGAGTTTGACAATGATTATTTGGAAAACTACGCGACTAATATTCCCGGATTTTTCTAAAATATGAAAGTCCAGTTTTCTATGAATAATTTTGTAAAAGTTAAGAGTTCGCACTTATTTCACTTGGCGAATAAACAACGATTTTTCATTTTTGGAGATGTTTATCTAAAACTATAACCAAATATTTAGTGTTATCTGCAATTTTTATTTTATCATTATTAAAATTAAATGCTAATTGTATATTTTTTTTATAAATATTAGACATTTGCATTATTTCTGTTTAATTTGAGTTAATAATTAATTTGTTTTGTATGCACCAATTGCTAAATTGTAACATTACGTTAAAAACTTTATTTTTAGCATCGTGTAATGTATCAGCTGATATTATGAACAGTATTTGTCTATAAAAAAATTTGTGGTACTTCCAGGATCGGAGATACGCAAAATGACTTTTATCGTAAATAGTGCGTAAATCGGCTGGAAACGCCAAAAAACGATTTAAATTTTTTTTGTTTTAAGTCGAAGAGCTTATTCTGACCATTATTTGTCTATAAAAAAAAATTGTGGGACTTCCAAGAAGGGAGATATGCAAAATTAATTTGATAGTAAATAGTGCTTAAATCGACTGGAAACGCCTAAAAACGATTAAGAAAAATTTTTCTTCAAACATTTTTTTCAAGTCAAAGGGCTCATTTTGAACACTATTTGTCTATAATTTTTTTTGTAGGACTTCCAAGAACGAAGATACGCAAAATGACTTTTATCGTAAATAGTGCTTAAATCGACTGGAAACGCCTAAAAAACGATTAAGAATTTTTTTCTTCAAACATTTTTTTCAATCTTTTTTAAGTTTAAGAGCTCATCCTGAATACTATTTGTTTATAAAAAAAAAAAGTGGGGCTTCCAGGAACGGGGATACGCAAAATGATTTTGGTCGTAAATACTGCTTAAACGATTTTGCTGAAGAATGGTTTTAAAACATTGAACATATCGTTAGTGTTAGTATTTGTCAGGGAAAACATATTTGATTATGTGGAAATTGCATTAAGCAGGGGCGCGAGAAGATAGTTGTCTATGGGCGAAAAAAGTCATAATTCGGCCCTGATTGTATGCTACGTGCATGCTTAAACGTTTATAAAAACACTTCACATCCGATGTATTAGCGAACATTTTTAGTATGTTCCAATTATCCTAGGAATGATCTTTAGCGGCAATTTTACATTTTGATGGCACACCTGTTATGTTCTAAGTACTGCCAATCAGTAGCGGCTCGTGGAACACGTTTATACAATATATTATATAGCTTGTTTCGTAATGATCTAATTTGGTTTATTGTGTAATGCGCGTAACGGAGACTAAAGAGTTTTAGCTTGGCGAAATATGACCAACAAGTGTACGTCTTTATCACGCGCACGAGATGAGCCAGAATTTATTTGGCACCAAATACACGTTCACTGAGTGACCTCTCTGCTGCACCCCTCCAACCGCGCGCTTCCCCGCGGTAGCCATGATCCTAACGAAATGCCGTGCCAGATGGAAGCTGGCACCGTTAACGGCGCGCAGCGGTTTTGCGTTGAGAAACTAATGTAGTGCGATTTTTCTCTATTCATTAAAGTTATGAAATCGTTGTTTAACATTTAAACTGGCGAAAAAGTGTTTTAAGAATTAATTTAATTAATTAATTAAAAACTACTGTTTGTTTTTGATGTAACAATTAAACGTGTTTAAATATGCATGTATATATTCAAAGAGAGTTTGTCGGCTCAATTTAATTTTTAATTAATAGTAGTCACTTATAAATATCCACCCCGGAGCGTCGGACGGAAAGGGAATTAGGAGAATTTTCGAGGGCGTGGAGTGTACGTTTTATAATGGATGCAAACACGGTAATATATTCAAAATATTGCCGCCGGTTCGCTTATGACGACAGGTAGAATTGCAAAGTCCTCCCTCGCGTATAATTATTCCTTGACGTCATAACCGGTTCCCTGCTACTTGTTAGTTAATAGAATAGATGGGTTGCTCTCTGTGTGCGCGGTTGCTAAATACCGAGATTAAAGTTGCATGTAACATTGATTGGTGTGTAGCTAGGGGTAACCTTAAACACATCTGACGCTTAATACCCATATTTAAGGTGGGGTAGCAATTAGTGCGTAGCATTGAAGTTCAGTAATTAATGCGATTTCGCGAGTTCGATTCGTGTTTGTGTGTTTAATGAAAATCTTCGACGGGCGTTCCTCAAGCGTCAATTGTCCGACCGGCGAAGGAGGCGGGATTAAGGTGAAATGTTTACTCGGGACGTGCGCTATAGAGAAAATTTAATTATAAGCGGTGCATTGTAGTGCGGAACGTACAGTTTGAAATTGAATGTGGTTTGCCGTGTTAAACAGACTTTGCCTATATATGAAATTGCTTGGCGAGTGTTCGTGTCGCAATCACACACAAGGTATATACAGTAATTGCTTCATTTAGTTTTACCGCAACGCCGCCGTCGACGACGGAAACGGCGAAACATATGCATTAGACTGGAGTGTGACGCGCGATATTGTCGTGCTGGAGAGGATCCGACCCGACCGGGACCCGGACGCAGACCCGGACGTGCGGATGTGTGGATATAGAAATGGATGAACGTGTCATTGACAGGCCACACCACTCGGACGTACAATAATGCCGACCTGACGCGCAACTAACCGCCACAGGTCCTCCTGCAAAACCACTCGAATACAACTGGCCGACGACCCTTACACTCCTCGCTCGTAGCCTTATCCAGCGTTCTCTGCCTATTGTTCGGTGGACGTCAATTTATTGGGAAAATAAATATCTAAAATAATTAATTAATTGGAAACGGTTCATAAAATGTCTTCCTTACAAAATCAATTATTCCGCCATGTAGATTACTGCTCTTCTATATTATTAGTGGTGTACAAATGGTTCACAATACAGATCCCGGCGCATTCACCATAAGATCGATTCATAAATTGTAAACTGTAAAGCGATTGTTGCGACTCTTGAAAATGAACACTATTTCTCGTAAAAAAAAATGGTGATGTGGCCATCATGTTACTTTCTCCGACTTGATGGAATCATTTATATATATGCTTTCATGGTTTATTTTCAATTGAAATAATATTTTAAATGTACACGCGGAGAATTAAGTCTTGCACGATTTTAGTGACCGCGTGCCCTTAAAGTTTCCGACAGAAATGCGATAGTCGCCCTTACATACAACGGTTACCTGCCGTAATGGGTGCAATAAAATCCCAAAATTTAATATTTCCATATTTGAATGAAATTACAGTTGTGTTTGTGGTCCGCTGAAAAGGTAGCGTTTTAGGTCACTTGTAAAAATTATAACCGCAATAACACTTACCGCAACGTCAAGGGCTTCGGTGTTAGCGATATTCCAGGGCTTATAATAGGAAAAAAAATATAATAACTTGTTTCATTATTTTTTGTAAAATATTATGTGCATTTTATAAACTAAATCGGACATAAAATGTCATAACAACGTCGTCGTGGGAATAAACACACTTTGAATAGCGGTTTTAAAAAGTATTACATAATAAAATTCGTATGTTTTTATTAATTTAAGGTGCAAAAAGGTTCTGCGGCATATAATACTCAAGATTAGACTTTTACCAAATTTTATTATTAATTAATGACTTCAATTTCACGAAATTCTGATAATTCTTTAATTATGGCTGAAAGACTTAGGTCGCTGGCCCATTGTATTCCTCCTCTCTCTCTTTAATTAATTTTGACGTGTGCACCGCACTATTATCCTGTAAAAATGGTAATTTACCATCATTTGCATATAATAAAGGTAAAAGATATTTTTCCAGAAAATCGTGATACACTTTACTGTTGATTTTTTCATTGATTGGTACTAAATCCCCTGCACCATGAGATGACATCCAACCCCAGTAGGCACAAGAAATTCTGCCATACTTATTATCTTCTAAAATATATTTTTTATCATACCTACAATTTACAGGTCTGATGTCGGATTTCACAAACATTCACATTCACAATGTAAGTCGCGGTTCAATGTTTTGTGAAATCCAAATTGTCATTTAATGCAGTATTATAACATATTTATTATTGGATTATAAAACACAGTGTTATTTTGTTTATAAAATTGAAAAATCATATAACCATATGTTTTATATTTATAATCCAGTGTTAAATATCTTATAACTCGGTATTATGTAACAATTTGGATCCCACAAAACATTGAATGTGTTTTAAGTTTTAATACCGGCTTTCGTAACTCCTAAATGTTTGTGAAATTCACTGTTAATTTAATAATATATACCAAGGCCCAAATAACGGTCTTGTCGGTCATTAGGGTCGTAATCTGGTCGGGTCAGGTATGTCCTACTCAGGTAGACATTGTCAATACGATTCATAAAAATCGTCGAGTTGTGTCGTTAAGGGCGCATTTCAAATGAGAGCAGGCAAGACTTAATTCTCTGCGTGTACATCGAGCGTTGCGTAAACTCGGATGAAACTGACGTTTAAAACGTCAAAATTATGAAAGATGGAAAAATTATACTTCAAATAAAAAAACACGGTTTACTCAAAAACTAACGAGATTTCGAAAAAACTTATTCTTTAGAAGTTGTTCATATTGGCATTCTCTACAATTATTATTCATATAAATTTGCTGTAACTATTATCCTTTCATAATTATAAACCAAAAATTTAAAAAAAAATTAATAATTTTTTTTCTCGAATAGCAATGATTTTATGAAAAATATTTTCGAGCAAAAGATGTTCATTTCTTTGTTGTATTCAAAGTTTGTTTAAATGTTTTTGTGATATTTTTTATATTCAAGAAAATATTGCCAAAAAACAAAAAAACAGTGAAGGTAAACGCCCACTTCCGGTGTACGAAATTTTACCAAAAGCTTTTCAGTTCTTCGGATTATCAAATAAGACGTATATTCAAAGTTTAATATCAATTGCTCTATTAGTTTTTGAGATACACACACACACACACACACACACACACACACACACACACACACACACAGACACAAAAAAAAATTCCAGAAATTGTTGAAATGGCATCTAGGGACCCCAAAACGAATATTTCCGTAAAAGAAAATTTTGAAAAAAAAATCACGATCACAATACTTTCTCGTAAAAATATGGAGGCAAGTATCTTTAATTTTGTTTCCATGGTAATAATTCGTTGCCAACTAAACACAAATAATCGTCTTCTCTTGAGATTTGTTTTTGGCTTGTGATTTGTGTGATTATGTTTACTCTTTGAAGTTTATACTATTAGTAAAGTGGGAATACAAAAGATACTAAGCAATGATCGTGGAAGAAGCACGTTTGAGGATCGTTGCAATGCGTCTTTTAACACAAAAATTTACAAGATTTGTTTTTGACTTTTTTTGATATATTCAGACTACATCATTGTAAATTTCGCTTACTTGATGGTGACCTCCAGTCAGGATACCGTTTCTGTTTGATTAGATAAAACTTGATTAACAGCAATTAAACCGGCATTAACATGGGGATTAAAATTCTAATTACGTAACTCTCTTACATGTCGACTTGCCAATGCCAATTACAATTCCAAAGTTAAACGAATCGATAGCGGCGTCCGGCACACATCGGATCCCCTGCTGCGGGGGAGGTGGGTCGTCGGAGGGCCGGAGGGTCGGTCGGTCGGGCGTTTAAGCGAGAGGCCAAAACTAAAACTCATCGACGCGCACTGCTCTCTCCGCTCATTATTGCAGGATTACAGTTCATTAGTTGACCGGATCAGACCTGCTACGCACTGATATACATCCCGGGGTCTCGGTCGCTGCGATCTACAAAATAATACCTACATCACATTGACAAGTTTCCTAAATCGCAGACGTACGCCGCGCCGCTCCGAACAATTGATGACCGTTGCTCGGCGGTGCGTGAACTTGTTTATTACATATACATGAAAGCGATTTCACGCTACGCGTACCCCCAAACTACCGCCCAGGCAATAATTATCACGATAGTTACACACGCCCAATTAAAAATGTTCCGTCCAGTTTTTGGGCATATACTCGAAATATCCGACGCAACAACGAATGATATTGAAAGTGCGCTTTCAAATATCGTACGTTCATTAAAAACAAACCTCAAGTGTGCCATGACTTTTTGGAACAGTTGGAACACTTGTTAGGAATTGACATATAAACGTCAGATCTTTCTAGAAGTCACAATTATTCCGTGCTCACAATGGTTTACAGCAACCAGCAGAAAACGTTTTTCATTGAAAAAAAAAATTAATCAATCTGATAAAATATAAAAAGGCAAACCCACAGAAGGTGGAAACTTGCTTCCAATATTTCAGATTATAACTCCTTTACAAATTCCAGAAGACTGTGTAAAACTGAAACTTTATGCTGTAGACAGTACTTGGACAATATTGAACCATCCATTTGCCCTTTTGGTCATTCCTTCATCAAAAAAATAAATCATCAGGAATACCCTTAATAATGTCTCAGAACGAAGATAGTGCTTCGACTGGTCAAGAATTACAAACCTTTTCTTCATTTTATAACGCAGAAACTGTAACTGTAAGACGCCTAATATATCGATTAATCTTAACAGCATATTTATAAACAAAGACCAAGTATTACATGAACTCTCTCGGTTAAAAATCACCACTGGTCCAGGCCAGTGGCGGCTCGTGGATGTTCGGCGGCGGGCAACGGAAGAAAATTTGAACGAAAAAGCAACGGAATATTTGCTTCCTCTATTAGAGTAAGTAATGCGGTACGAGCGACATCTTTGTCTTTGCCCCCCCTACGGAAATCCATGAGCCGCCGCTGGTCCAGGCCCTGATAACATATCGTATTTCACTATATATTCATTCCACTACACCAATTATTTTCACTATCGTTAAGTTTTGGTATCTTTCCTGATAAATGGAAATCTGCATTTAACACCGATTCATAAATCGGGCGCAAAGATAACAAAGAAATGAACATCTTTTGTTCAAACATATTCAAAAAATGGTGATGTTACTTTCTCCGATGGTATCATCATTTATATTTATCATATTTTAAATGTAAATCGAGCGTTTTGTAGACTCGCATGAAACTGACGTTTAAAACGTCAAAAGTATCAAAGATGGAAAAATTATACTTTAAATTCAAAAACTCAGTTAACTCAAATTTTTTTTTCCAGAAATTGTTGAAATGGCATCTAGAGATCCCAAAACGGATATTACCGTAATTTTTTTTTTTTTTAATCACGATCTCAGTACTTTCTCGTACTTAGTAACGGAGAAAGTAAAAAAAAAATCTGAAAAATAAAAATAATTGAAAATTTTCGTCATTTTTGATCTGTAATTATCAACAGTTACATCAAATTTACATTAGTAGAGATTGTCGAAATGTAAGTTGTTATAAAGAATATATATTTTTTTAGAAGCTCATTGGTGTTTTTGAGTAAACTAAAATCGTTGAATGCATTTTCGTATTCTTTGTTTCAAGGATTGTGTGTTGTTATTGTTGTTTTCACATGTGACGTGTCAATTATTTTTTAGTTGTCAAAAATGTCAAAAAAGGTTTATTTTGGACAAATTAAGAAAATTTAAACATTCTACAAGAGAATCATTTCTTACATTTTTTTTTAATCGTTGAATGCATTTTCGCATTCTTTAGTTCAAGATTTTTTATCTTGGTATTCTTGTTTCACACGTGATTTGTCAATTTTTTTTTTAGAAATGTCATAAATAGGTTTATTTTGGGCAAATTAAAAAAAAAATCAGAACAATCTATAAAAAAAATCATTTCTTACAATTTTTCAAATCGGTGTATGCATTTTCGTATTCTTCTTAGTTCACGATTTTTGTCTTGTTCTTGTTTCAAATGTGACTTGTCAATTTTTTTTCACTAATGTAAAAAATAGTTTAATTTTGAGTAAATTAAGAAAATCTGAAGAACAATTTTTTAAATCGTTGTATGCATTTTTTCCTTGTTATTCTTGTTTCACACGTGATTTGTCAATTTTTTTGGAAATGTCAAAAATAGGTTTGTTTTTAGATAAATTAGGAAAATCTGAAGAACATTCTATGAGACAATAATTTTTTACAATTTTTCAAATCGCATTTTTCGCATTCTTTAGTTCAAGATTTTTGTCTTGTCTTTCACACGTGAATTGTCAGTTTTTTTTTAGAAATGTCAAATATACGTTTATTTTGAATTAATTAATAATGAAACACTTTCTACGAGTGAATCATTTTTTACAATTTTTTCAAATCGATTTTTTTTGCATTCTTTAATTTAAAATATGAGTCTTGTTTCACACGTGATTTGTCATTTTTTTAGAAAAGTCAAAAATAGTTTTATTTTGGGCGAATTAAAAAAATCTGAACATTCTATAAAAAAACCATTTCTTACAATTTTTCAAATTGTTATATGCATTTTTCGCATTCTTCAATTCAAGATTTTTTGTCTTGGTTATCTTGTTTCACACGTGATTTGTCAATTTTTTTTTTTAGAAATGTCCAAAATAGGTTTGTTTTTAGATAAATTAGGAAAATCTGAAGAACATTCTATGAGATAATAATTTTTTACAATTTTTCAAATCGCATTTTTCGCATTCTTTAGTTCAAGATTTTTTGTCTTGGTTATCTTGTTTCACACGTGATTTGTCCATTTTTTTTTTAGAAATGTCAAAAATAGATATTTTTTAGGTTAATTAGGAAAATCTGAAAAACATTCTATGAGATAATAATTTTTTACAATTTTTCAAATCGCATTTTTCGCATTCTTTAGTTTAAGATTTGCGTCTTGTTATTCTTGTTTCACAAGTGATTTATCAATTTTTTTTTTAGAAAAGTCAAAAATAGGTTTATTTTGAATTAATTAATAATGAAAAACATGTTATGAGAGAATCATTTTTTACAATTTTTCACATCGAATTTTTTTGCATTCTTTCATTCAAAATATGAGTCTTGTTATTCTTGTTTCACACGTGATATGTTTTTTTTTAGAAAAGTCAAAAATAGTTTTATTTTGGTCGAATTAAAAAAATCTGAACATTCTATAAGAGAACCATTTCTTACAATTTTTCAAATTGTTGTATGCATTTTTCGCATTCTTCAATTCAAATTTTTTTATCTTGGTTATCTTATTTCACACGTGATTTGTCAGTTTTTTTTTAGAAATGTCAAAAATAGATTTATTTTAAATTAATTAATAATGAAGAACACTCTATGAGAGAATCATTTTTGATGTTTATAATTAATAATAAAACATATTATATGAGAAATTATTTTTTTTTATTTTTTCAAATCGTTGATTGCCATTTTCACTTCCTTTAGTCAAATTTTGTGTGTTGTGACTGTTATTTATTTTCGTTTTCCAAATTCAAGTTATGAGCATTTTTGTTTTGTTTCCGCCTAGGATACGGTAATTGTTTATTATTATATTCCACCATAAATATGTTTTTTTTCAAAATCTCATTGGTTTTTTTTATGAAACTAAAATCGTTGAATGCATTTTCGCATCTTTTAGTTCTTTCGTGTTGTTATTCTTGTCTCAAATGTGATAAGTTAATTATTTTTTTTAGCAATGTCAAAAATAGGTTTATTTCGGGCAAATTAAAAAAAAATCTTATTTTAATTTCTTAAAAATTTTTAAATCGCTATATACATTTTCGCATTCTTTAGTTCAAGATTCTTTATCTTGTTATTCTCGTTTCACAAGTGATTTGTCAGTGTTTTATACAAACGTGAAAAATAGGTTTATTTTGAATTAATTAATAATGAAAAACATTCTATAAGAGAATCATTCTTTTACAATTTTTCAAATCGAATTATTTTTCATTCTTTAATTTAAAATATGAGTCTTGTTATTCTTGTTTCACACGTGATTTGTCTTTTTTTTAAGTCAAAAATAGGTGTATTTTGAATAAATTAAGAAAATCTGAAAAACATTCTGAAAGAGATTAAATTTTTTTAAATCGTTGATTGCCATTTTCGCTTCTTTTAGTCAAGTTTTGTGTGTTGTTTATTTTCATTTTCCAAATTCAGAATTTTTTTTTTTTAGAAATTTCAAAAATAGTATTTTGGATAAATTAAGAAAATCTGAAAAACAGAGGCTGAAAGAGCTTTGGTTAATTGCCTGTTGAGGTCATTTGTAAAAGTGTCTCAATAAATGTATTCTCTCAGAGAGAGAGACTCTGAAAAATATTCAATGAGAGATTAATTTCTTTAAATTTTTCAAATCGTTGGTTACCATTTTCGTTTCCTTTGGTCCAGTTTTGTGTGTTGTGACCATTTTTTATTTTCGTTTTCCAAATTCAAGTTTTGAGAGTTTTTGTTTTGTTTCCGCCCAGGATACGGTAATTGTTTTCGTAGGAAATCGGAAATAATTCATTTTTTCGCAAACTGGTCGAGAAAGTCGATTTCTCAGCCCTCGAAATCGTGAGAGAACTAACATTTCTCTCCCTAGGGAAAGATATGATCATTGCGAGGTTCCATGATTAATTTTAACTGTCACGTTTGACAGAATTTTTTTCTAGGTTTGGTTTTACGAACGAACGTTTTATTCTTAAAATATGCTGTTTGTAAAAAAAATAGTATACCGGGTGTTTCAGACCACCCGTACACCCCAAATATCTCGAGAAATACAAATCGAATTGACATACAAAAAAAGTTTAAAATTGTTTTTTGGGCTCTATTATGTGGTATGAAATGTGAACCGCCCCCCCCCCTCTCCCCTGAAGCAGGGTGGGGGGTAACTTTGAAATCTTAAATAGGAACCCATATTTTTTTATTGCAGATTTGGATTCTACGCTAAAATATATTAGGTTTTTACCCAAAAAAAAATTTGGATTTTTTCAAATTAAACAAAAACCTGTTTGTCGTTACAAACATTCATACATCACCACAATAGAAAAGAATGGAATGGAATTTGATAATCAAATTCATATCTGTTCATTTTTACGATTTTTTTTACAAACCTTTATACCAGATATCGCACACAAAAACTTATTGATGACATAAAATTACGACTTGACTTCAATCAACGGGTTATTTTAAAGATGACTACGAAAAAAATGTCATAATCCGTCATTTGATGCTAGAAATGGATTGAATTTAATAACTATTTTTGCCGAATATAGCGCCATCTGTCGCTCATTGAAATTTTTTTTTCAGATAAAAACCTAATATTTTTTAGCATAGAATCCAAATCTGCAATAAAAGTTCCCATTTAAGATTTCAAAGTTACCCCCACCCTGCTTTAGGGGGTAGAGGGGTCGGTTCACATTTCATACCACATGATAGAACTCAAAAAATAATTTTAGACATATTTTTTTGTATGTCAATTCGATTTGTATTTCTCGAGATATTTTGGGTGCACGGGTGGTCCGAAACACCCTATATATACCTCGGGAGAGAATGATATTTTTCCCTCCTCGCGTTGTATCCCTCGGGCTTTCATCCTCCAGATACAAATTTACACTTTGGGAAAAATCACGCATTTCTCTCCCTTAATATATAATCTAGTATTATCAATGGATCTTTATGTTGTGGAGTCATTTTTCAAATCGTTGCATTTTTTGATTTCTTAGTTCAAGTTTGAAGCGTTGCCGTTTTGTTTCCACCTAAAGCATGGCAATTACTTTGATGGCAAATCATAAATGCGTTGTTTATTCATGGATCTTAAGTTTTTGAACCTGAATTCCTAAATTTATTGTTTTGTTACGTGTGTGCATTTTATTGAAAAGTTTCTGAAAGCAATAAGGGATTTTTAAAGTTAAGTGAATCATATATAGATGAGCCCAGTAAAATTTGATTTTATCGAGTGAAGAAAAAAAAACATTTATTTTTTATGTTAAGCGTCCCTTTTAAAAGTTTATTCTGTGTACGGATGCACGAATTTAATATCATAGAGAAAATTCGAAAAATATTTTCCGAGGGAATTTGACGGGGAATATGTCGCCGATAAAATGCCGAAGTGGCATTTTAGAGAGAGAGTAAAGCTATCGTTCATCCGTTAGAAGAAAATCAATTGGTGCGGGCCTGAGGGAAAGTGGCCACAATCCCTCTCTGACATGAAGAGATGCCTTCTCACTCCGCCGCCCTCACAAATCTATTAGAAATCGTTAAATCCAACGCCCAGGAAAACGGCATCCAATTCCGCGTGTCACCTCATCTCGTATCGGCAACGGCTGAATGGGGGGGTATTACCCCGGCGGTTCGGGCACCGGTTTTGTGATTGTATTTGTTGGGATTTTGTTCTCGTAGTCTTTCAACTGTGAATTTTAGGGTCTGTTACATCAGGATAAAATACGAAACTATGTAATTATTTTCCAATTTTTTAAATAAATAATAATTCATAGTGTTTATTCATGTTAACGACATAGTCTTACATAAGTCAGGAAGGTATATAATTAAGTATATTAAATAAATCAATGTAATAGTTCAGTATCAGCACTTGGCCCTAATAAAATAATATCAGTGTTCAACAGGATTTACTCATAATTTTTTTAAATGTAATGTTAAGTTATTATCATTTTATCAAGAGACTCAGATGCGCGATACTATCCGGGTTCCACACAGGAACGCAACTCTAAGAAGTATCTAATTACATACAAAGACCCGTGTCAAATTGTAACGACCTCTCTAGCTACAAATTATACGCAGCAATGAACCAACGTAACATGAGCGTATTCCACCAGAGTAGGCGAGTAGGCGATTTCAAAACGCCTCTCGTAAATGGATTAAGAGGATAGCTGTGATTGTTACTATACGGTAAAACGTTAATTAAAAAAACCACTATGTTTTAAAAATATATTAGATGCATAAAAATTTGCAAGTGGATAAAAAATTATTTACCTTCACCATAACAACGGTGTTTATATTAACAGTTTTAGTAAACAGCTAACTTCAGTTGAACAGTGATGTAACGTTGTGGGATGGCAGGACAAAACTCAACTAATGACTTTGCCACTTAATACATTACATTAGAATTACGATATAAAATAATTGCTTATCCTTCTTTTGCTGGTTTATTATGACTAAGAAAGCACGTACAAATTAAATTGGGTGCTTTCAGCCTCTGATATTTTTTTTAATATACTTATTTTTCTCGTTTCTTAAGTTACGGCACCACGGATTTCTACTGCTCCTATGCTCAAGGTGTCCCCACAGTGACAGCTCGTGTCCGTTGTGAAATATAATTTAAAACCGTTTTAATGCGCTCGTGAATTTTTCCATCGCAATTAATTTGTATGCAAAAACTTTAAATTTATCCGGCCAAATTCTAACCTCTTGTGGTATTACCCCCTGAAAAAATCGATCTCTTCAAGTGCTTTAAATGCAACGTCGAACACAATCTTGGTGATACAATTATTAATCGTGTAATTATAATTATTACGAAATGCATCGCTTAAAATTCCCTCCGTGTTTTTCTGTAATTGAAAAAAAAAAACTTGATTCAGCACGAGCACACGAAGTAACTGACCACCTGTTGAGACCGCCGCGGCTGCTTTTTACTCTCTCACTCTCCCTATGCCGCAGCCAAATCCCCACATTTATTCGAAACCCGGATATTCAACATGTAACCACTAAATAATCGATGAAAACATACAAAATCATTTATGCACACACGACCCGCACGTCGATATATAAAAAAAAACGTGTTTACTTCCGCTTTAATTCCCAATCAAAATTCCCTTTATATATTAAAAAAAAAAAACACCCACCCAACTACTGCTAATTAGTTCGATTCGAGCCCGTTAAATATTTGCCCTGTGCAAATGTTGTCGGTAATGGTGTATTTCGAATAACATAACATTTGACAAACAGAAAGTCGTATAATTAAGTGTTTAATGCGACACGTGTAATTTTACAATAAACAAAAATTGTTTTTCAAAAAATTATTGTTCCTTGGCTGATTGAGTTCCACTCATCCTAATGAACTATTTTTTTTCCTTAACTCTAGGGGGCTGTAACTTGGAGAGGAAAGGGTTTTGAACAAAAAATTATATGAAAGACCTCCCTTATTTTTTGCTGAAAATCACCCTTTAAAATTTTTTGCTTCAATGTATAGGGTGTCCCACGAAAAAGTTGCATTTTAAAATTGCTATAAAAAAAAAGACGGGTGGATATTTTTCAATTATTTTTTTTTTATTGAATAGCCCCAACATTGCGGTTTAATAGTGGAAGACCACTTCATTCATATGGCTTTGCAGTAGCCCATTCTGTCGATCCAATTTTTTATGACATTTTCGATGTTGTGGCCCTCAACTTCAATCTAGTGCTTTAGGTCGACAATCGTGTTTGTCAGGAAACGAAGGGTAGTGGATGTTCCCTAAGGATGGTGGGTGGTCCCTATCCCTTAATCCAATCAGTTAAATTTATCAAGGTTTTTGTGAAAGAAATAGTTTACAAAAGAAACGAAACATTTATATTTTCATCCATGTTTTATGTTAGTATTTATATTTATACAACCCTCGTTTCTTGTTCAACTTATTGGATTGTAGGATAGTGCCCACCCACCTCCCTTCGTTTCCATTAAACTTCAAGTTACAAACACTGTTTTGCGTTATTTCCATTGAACAAACTCTCGTGACAAATAAAAAAAAAGTCCGTTTGACATGAAGTACGATTTTAACTTAAAGTTTCAAGACAACGAAGGGTGGCGGGTGGGCACTATCCCACAATCCAATCTGTTAAATACAAGCCAAGGTTTCTGTAAAAGAAATTGTTTACGAAAGAAACGAAACGACTGCATTTATTTCTGTTCTATTTCAATATTTATATTTATGCAACCCTCGTAACTTATTTAACTGATTGGATTGTAGGATAGGGCCCACCCACCGCCCTTCGTTTCCATAAAAGCTTTAAGTTACAAACACTGTTTTTTCGTGATTTCCATTGAAAAAACTCTCGTGACAAATAAAAAAAAAAGTCCGTTTGACATAAAGTACGATTTTAACTTAAAGTTTCAAGACAATAAAAGGTGGTGGGTGGGCACTATCCCACAATCCAGTCTGTTAAATACAAGCCAAGGTTTCTGTAAACGAAATTGTTTATGAAAGAAACGAAACGATTGCGTTTATTTCTATATTCTATTTCAACGTTTATATTTATGCAACCCTCGTAACTTATTCAACTGATTGGATTTGTAGGATAGGGCCCGCCCACCACCCTTCGTTTCCATAAAACTTTAAGTTACAAACACTGTTTTTTCGTGATTTCCATTGAAAAAACTCTCGTGACAAATAAAAAAAAGTCCGTTTGACATTAACTACGATTTTAACTTGAAGTTTCAAGACAACGAAGGGTGGTGGGTGGTCACTATCCCACAATCCAGTCTGTTGAATACAAGCCAAGGTTTCTGTAAAAGAAATGGTTTACAAAAGAAACAAAACGATTGCATTTATTTCTATGATTTATTTCAACGTTTATATTTATGCAACCCTCGTAACTTATTCAACTGATTGGATTGTAGAAAAGGGCCGACCCACCACCCTTCGTTTCCGTAAAACTTTAAGTTACAAACACTGTTTTTCGTTATTTCCATTGAACAAACTCTCGTGGAAAATAAAAAAAAGTCCGTTTGGCATAAACCACGATTTTAACTTGAAGTTTCAAGACAAGGAAGGGTGGTGGGTGGGCACTATCCCACAATCCAGTCTGTTGAATACAAGCCAAGGTTTCTGTAAAAGAAATGGTTTACAAAAGAAACAAAACGATTGCATTTATTTCTATGATTTATTTCAACGTTTATATTTATGCAACCCTCATATCTTATTTAACTGATTGGATCGTAGGATAGGGCCCACCCACCTCCCTTCGTTTCGTTAAACTTCAAGTTACAAACACTGATTTTCGTTATTTCCATTGAACAAACTCTAGTGACAAATAAAAAAAATGGTGATGTGGCCATCATGTTACTTTCTCCGACTTGATGGTATCATTTATATTTACGTTTTCATGGTTCATTTTCAATTAAAATGATATTTTAAATGTACATCGAGCGTTGCGTAAACTTGGATGAAACTGACGTTTAAAACGTCAAAATTATGAAACGGAAAAAATATACTTCAAATTCAAAAACTCGGTTTACTCAAAAACTAACGAGATTTCGAAAAAAACTTATTCTTTATAAGTTGTTCGTTTTAGCATTCTCTACAATTGTTATTAACATAAATTTGCTGTAACTATTATCGTTTTATAATTATAAACCAAAAATTAAAAAAAAATAATACATTTTTTTTCTCGAATAAAAATGATTTTATGAAAAATGTTTTCAAGCAAAAGATGTTCATTTCTTTGTTGTATTTAATGTTTGTTTAAATGTTTTTGTGATATTTTTCATATTTAAGAAAATATTGGCAAAAAACAGTTAAAATATTTTTGAAAGAAATCATCGAACAGGTCGATTTTCTTTGATAAAAATACACATTTTAGCATGAAAGTTGATTTGTTATCGAATAATGGCGTCAGCCATTTTGTTTTTAAATGGCAACCCCCTATTTCGAGAGACCTATTCATTGTCGAACTGGCAGTATAAAAACATTGCCATCGTACATAAGAAATTTTTCGAGTAAATGACAATTGAAAAAATTACAAACTCCTCGGCTGTACCATGAGTCACCCCGCGAGCCGTCACTGGTACACAGTATTTTTAGTGCACGAAAAAAATTTGGATATTTCGATGAACGCCCAAATGAAACCATTTCTGAACAAAATCCATTTATATCGCAACACGATGTTGCACGATATGCGATCCCCGCAAACATTCATATCGGATTTATCTCATAATAAAAATAACATAAAACAAATATTAATTACGCGTAATGTGCGCGTTTTGTGGGGGGGGGGGGGCTGTACATGTTATTTGTTCAATATTTAATTTCCCATGAACCCATGAAAAGAGTCCGCTGCCATTTTAGTCATTCGAGTGTTATTGAGCGTAAAATTATTATTTTACATGATTTCATTTTTTTAGGCTCGCGGTTCAGTACTTTCACGCATAATGATGATGACGATAATGATAGTTCAAAACGTCGCGTCGATTATGCGATTTGATTGTAATGAGGCGTAATTGGAAATGGTGGACGCGCCGGGATCAATATTTAATATTTTCATTTCGATGTTAACGGTCGAATATTTACGATTCGTATTTTGTAATTATTTATGTTTATTTCATGTGAAATATTGGAAAATCATACATTATGCTTTGTAAAATGGTGATGTGGCCATCATGTTACTTTCTCCGACTTGATGGTATCATAGCCATTTATATTTACACTTTCATGGTTTATTTTCAATTGAAATCATATTTCAAATGTACATCGAGAGGATAAAACTGACGTTTAAAACGTCAAAATTATGAAAGATGGAAAAATTATACTTCAAATGCAAAAACTCAGTTTACTCAAAAACTAAAGGGATTTTGAAAAAAACTTATTCTTTATAAGTTGTTTATTTTGGCATCACTTCACTTTTTATTTTGACGTGTCTCATATTGTAAATACAATGTACAAGACCAATAAACTCTTATCTTATCACGTACGAAATTTGAATATTTATAATATACTCGTAGTTTTAGTTGTTTGATATTGTCTATTGTGAATTTGTTTCTGGTTATCAATGGGATGATTTGAAAAAGGAATATTAAAAGAGACATTCCATTATTGGTGAGGATTTCGCGGCGGCGGTCGCGGCTTACTTGAAGACATCATCGCCCCCCCAGTAAACGATCTCCCTCCTCTCTCTCTCGCTCTGAATGCGCGCCATTATAAGAGAGTGTCAAGAATACCTCTCGCAATAAAACGTATTAGTTCGGCATGCTGACAGTCGGGAATTTTCCCTTTATATGTCAGATTGCTACTAAAAGGCTGAAAACTTTTTGACGTCAATAATTAAAGCCCCCCTCTCTCTCTCTCGGTGTGTAAGACGCCGTGTCTCGTGCCGCTGAAAATTCTCAAGTGTTTTCAGTCGTAACTTAATTCTCATACAAATTGAATAAGGCGTCCCATTAGCTCTTCCGGAATGAAGTGACCCTGTGGGTGAAATATTAAACATGCATGAGGCCTCTTTATATACCGCCCTCTCATCCAACTAAAACTCCCGACACCGCTAATGCAAATTACATAAATTGTCGAGTTCTTTAAATGCGGACGGTTAATGGCCGTTTTCGGCATCGAAATTAATCACGGGCGAGGCGTGTAATCATGACGATGGTTGCGACTGTTACTACGCGGTAATCCATAATAACATAGTATACTTTGATCAATGAATCTTTGCATGCATCATAAATAGCTGAACATAGCTCATGCGTTTACTCTCTCTCTCTCTACGATAAGTTAAATTACACACAATTGTCCAAGGCGAGAAAATTCAGTCTTCGGTAATGACGCACACGCAAAGATCCATTGATCGAACTATAAGTGTTTCATTTACATTCACAAACACAAATCTGTAACCGTTGTTATTGATCTTAATAATGTCGAACTTGTGTATACCTGCGGTATAGCTTTGTTATTAGTTAATCCCGAACTAAATCATACCGAACTTATATTTAAGACGTACAACTTGGAGCAGTGGCTATAAATTAAACAACATTATAATCTCGGCAATTAGTTATCTTTATTGATCGCCGAATGTACAATAGAGAGAAGAGAGAACCTATTAGTAAGTCGGGGGCTTGATTGTTTCAGGGAGCTTCTTCCAGCCTAGTGGTAAAGTTTGCAGATACTGAAAAGGAACGCCAACTGAGACGCATGCAGCAGATGGCCGGAAACATGAGTCTTCTCAACCCCTTCGTGTTCAACCAGTTCGGAGCTTACGGAGCTTACGCACAGGTAGATAAATCTTAAACGTGGGGGAAGATATATATATTTAAATGGAATGCTGCAGAAATCTTTGATATCTGATCCGTGTGTGCATGGCTTGAAATTATTAAAAAGAGTTCCGCCGCAAATGTTAAATCCTGTCCGTTTTTCGTGTTTTGCAGCAACAGGCAGCTCTTATGGCAGCGGCGACTGCCCAAGGTACATACATTAATCCCATGGCTGCGCTGGCCACACAAATTCCACACGCAACTTTAAACGGAATGGCGAACTCTGTCGTGCCTCCAACATCAGGTAATTACTTAATGCTTATTACACACCAACCTATTATAAGAAGATGTGTTATCAAGAGGATAGATTTTAAATTTTAATCCTGATCTATTTATTATTATTATTTATTTTTATGTCATTACATTCGTATACACTTATCGAGTTAAATTAAATGCAAATAAATACAAGTACTGACATAACTTGCTTCGGTTTGCCACCAACCAACAATTATTTATTATTAACTTCATCGATCGCTCTTAATCTATCGCATAAAGCACCTGCGTGATGAAAAAAAAATTGTATCTTTTTTTTAAACGAAGTAACTATTTTAGTCATAGTAAGAAGTATTGTCTAACTATTAAGATCTGTTTCATTCAGTAAAACAAATCTCTTCAAATTATTATTTAAAGCTTAATATAAACATACCTTATGTAGTCAGCGTTGCCAACTGATCACATAATATTTCCACCAGATAACCAACCTAATTACACTAAAATGAAAAACAATGAAAAAACCGAGAGAAAAATAAATACAGATATAAAAATTTTAATCAATTTTGAATAGTAGATTGTTTGACCAGTTTTGAAAGCTTCGTTTTGCATGCGAGTACAAATTTGCATTTACGAGCCCATTGGGTTATGAATTTTTGAAAATTAATGTTTTAATTTGTCGAACACTTCAATAAAAAAAAATCGAAAAAAAATTATTATATGATAAAATTGCTCGAAATGTTTAATATTCGCTTCAGAAAATGTACGCTCGTAAGAACAAATATCAATTTAAAGCCCGTGATGCCTCAACAAAGAAAACTCAAAAATGAAAAAAATCGAAAAAATCAATTTTCTTAATAATCACCAATGACCTTTATGTAATATCATTTTCTTCATCAGAAGAACGAGATAAATCGATTGGTCTTAAAAAATTTCATTAAGAAAAAATTGCAAAAAAGTTAGCAAGTCGCCATGGAAAATTTTGAAAAAAGTAGATTTTTTCAGACTTTCAACGGCCGTAACTGCTGAACGAAGAATCCAATTTGAACGTGTATTTAAAATATGTGTTCCTCATGTGGCAATTAGTCGGATTTTATTAAAATTGGCGATTCGAAATTTTTGACGAAAACCTGAAAAATCATCCAAGGGTCCCCCCTTCTTACTTTTTCCCAAAAATTGCATTTGAAATGATTTCCTGAAGAAACCACTGGTTCGATTCGGGGTTTCTATACGTCATTCGAAAGATCTCATTAAGACGCATCAGAAAATGTACTTTCGCAAGAACAAGTGTCAATTTTAAGTCCGTGACACGTCAGCAAAGAAAACTCGAAAATGGAAAAAATCGAAAAAACCAACTTTCTTAATAATCATCGTAGACCTTTATGTAATACCTTTTTTTTCATCAGAAGGGCGAGATAAATCGATTGGCGTTAAAAAATTTCATCCAGAAAAAATTTCAAAGAAGTTAGTAAGTCACCATGCACTTCAAGGGAAATTTTGCAAAAAGTCGATTTTTTCAGACTTTGAACGGCCGTAACTGCTGAACGAAGAATCCAATTTAAACGCGGATTTAAAATATGTGTTCCTCATGTGGCAATTGGTCGGATTTAATTAAAATTGGCGATTCAAAATTTTTGACGAAAACCTGAAAAATCATCCAAGGGTCCCCCCTTCTTACTTTTTCCCAAAAATTGCATTTGAAATAATTTCCTAAAGAAACCACTGGTTCGATTCGGGGTTTCTTTACGTCATTCGAAAGAACTCATTAAGACGCATCAGAAATTGTACTTTCGCAAGAACAAATGTCAATTTTAAGTCCGTGACACGTCAGCAAAGAAAACTCGAAAATGGAAAAAATCGAAAAAACCAACTTTCTTACTAATCATCGTAGACCTTTATGTAATACCTTTTTTTTCCATCAGAAGAGCAAGATAAATCGATTGGCGTTAAAAAATTTCATCCAGAAAAAAAAATCAAAAAGTTAGCAAGTCACCATGCACTTTAAGGGAAATTTTGAAAAAGTCGATTTTTTCAGACTTTGAACGGCCGTAACTGCTGAACGAAGAATCCAATTTGAACGCGGATTTAAAATATTAGTTCCTCATGTGTCAATTAGTCGGATTTAATTAAAACTGGCGATTCGAAATTTTTGACGAAAACCTGAAAAATCATCCAAGGGTCCCCACTTCTTACTTTTTCCCAAAAATTGCATTTGAAATGATTTCCAGAAGAAACCACTGGTTCGATTCGGGGTTTCTATACGTCATTCGAAAGAACTCATTAAGACGCATCAGAAAATGTACTTTCGCAAGAACAAGTGTCAATTTTAAGCCCATGACACGTCAACAAAGAAAACTCGAAAATGGAAAAAATCGAAAAAATCAACTTTCTTAATAATCATCGCAGACCCTTATGTAATACCTTTTTCTTCATCAGAAGAACGAGAAAAATCAATTGGCGTTAAAAAATTTCATCCAGAAAAAATTGCAAAAAAGTTAGCAAGTCACCATGAACTTTATGGAAATTTTTGAAAAAAGTCGATTTTTTCAGACTTTGAACGGCCGTAACTGCTGAACGAAGAATCCAATTTGAACGCGGATTTAAAATATGAGTTCCTCATGTGTCAATTAGTCGGATTTAATTAAAACTGGCGATTCAAAATTTTTGACGAAAACCTGAAAAATCATCCAAGGGTCCCCCCTTCTTACTTTTTCCCAAAAATTGCATTTGAAATGATTTCCTGAAGAAACCACTGGTTCAATTCGGGGTTTCTATACGTCATTCGAAAGATCTCATTAAGACGCATCAGAAAATGCAATTTCGCAGGAACAAATGTTAATTTTAAGCCCGTGACACGTCAGCAAAGAAAACTCGAAAATGGAAAAAATCGAAAAAATCAACTTTCTTCATATCGTGGACCATTATGTAATACCATTTTCTTCATCAGGAGAACGAGACAAATCAATTGACGTTAAAAAATTTCATCCAGAAAAAATTGCAGAAAAGTTAGCAAGTCACCATACACTTTCAGCGAAATTTTGAAAAAAGTCGATTTTTTCAGACTTTGAACGGCTGTAACTGCTGAACGAAGAATCCAATTTGAACGCGGATTTAAAATATGTGTTCCTCATGTAACAATTAGTCGGATTTAATTAAAATTGGCGATTCAAAATTTTTGACGAAAACCTGAAAAATCATCCAAGGGTCCCCCCTTCTTACTTTTTCCCAAAAATTGCATTTGAAATGATTTCCTGAAGAAACCACTGGTTCTATTCGGGGTTTCTATACGTCATTCAAAAAATTAAGACACATCAGAAAATGTACTTTCGCAAGAACAAGTGTTAATTTTAAGCCCGTGACACGTCAGCAAAGAAAACTCGAAAATAGAAAAAATCGCAAAAATCAACTTTCTTAATAATCATCGCAGACCCTTATGTGATACCTTTTTCTTCATCAGAAGAACGAGAGAAATCGATTGGCGTTAAAAAATTTCATCCAGAAAAAAATTCAAAAAAGTTAGCAAGTCACCATGCACTTTAAGGGAAATTTTGAAAAAAGTCGATTTTTTCAGACTTTGAACGGCCGTAACTGCTGAACGAAGAATCCAATTTGAACGCGGATTTAAAATATGTGTTCCTCATGTGGCAATTAGTCGGATTTAATTAAAATTGGCGATTCAAAATTTTTGACGAAAACCTGAAAAATCATCCAAGGGTCCCCCCTTCTTACTTTTTCCCAAAAATTGCATTTGAAATAATTTCCTAAAGAAACCACTGGTTCGATTCGGGGTTTCTTTACGTCATTCGAAAGAACTCATTAAGACGCATCAGAAATTGTACTTTCGCAAGAACAAATGTCAATTTTAAGTCCGTGACACGTCAGCAAAGAAAACTCGAAAATGGAAAAAATCGAAAAAACCAACTTTCTTACTAATCATCGTAGACCTTTATGTAATACCTTTTTTTCCATCAGAAGAGCAAGATAAATCGATTGGCGTTAAAAAATTTCATCCAGAAAAAAAAATCAAAAAGTTAGCAAGTCACCATGCACTTTAAGGGAAATTTTGAAAAAGTCGATTTTTTCAGACTTTGAACGGCCGTAACTGCTGAACGAAGAATCCAATTTGAACGCGGATTTAAAATATTAGTTCCTCATGTGTCAATTAGTCGGATTTAATTAAAACTGGCGATTCGAAATTTTTGACGAAAACCTGAAAAATCATCCAAGGGTCCCCACTTCTTACTTTTTCCCAAAAATTGCATTTGAAATGATTTCCAGAAGAAACCACTGGTTCGATTCGGGGTTTCTATACGTCATTCGAAAGAACTCATTAAGACGCATCAGAAAATGTACTTTCGCAAGAACAAGTGTCAATTTTAAGCCCATGACACGTCAACAAAGAAAACTCGAAAATGGAAAAAATCGAAAAAATCAACTTTCTTAATAATCATCGCAGACCCTTATGTAATACCTTTTTCTTCATCAGGAGAACGAGACAATTCGATTGGCGTTAAAAAATTTCATCCAGAAAAAATTTCAAAAAAGTTAGCAAGTCACCATGAACTTTATGGAAATTTTTGAAAAAAGTCGATTTTTTCAGACTTTGAACGGCCGTAACTGCTGAACGAAGAATCCAATTTGAACGCGGATTTAAAATATGAGTTCCTCATGTGTCAATTAGTCGGATTTAATTAAAACTGGCGATTCAAAATTTTTGACGAAAACCTGAAAAATCATCCAAGGGTCCCCCCTTCTTACTTTTTCCCAAAAATTGCATTTGAAATGATTTCCTGAAGAAACCACTGGTTCAATTCGGGGTTTCTATACGTCATTCGAAAGATCTCATTAAGACGCATCAGAAAATGCAATTTCGCAGGAACAAATGTTAATTTTAAGTCCGTGACACGTCAGCAAAGAAAACTCGAAAATGGAAAAAATCGAAAAAATCAACTTTCTTCATATCGTGGACCATTATGTAATACCATTTTCTTCATCAGGAGAACGAGACAAATCAATTGACGTTAAAAAATTTCATCCAGAAAAAATTGCAGAAAAGTTAGCAAGTCACCATACACTTTCAGCGAAATTTTGAAAAAAGTCGATTTTTTCAGACTTTGAACGGCTGTAACTGCTGAACGAAGAATCCAATTTGAACGCGGATTTAAAATATGTGTTCCTCATGTAACAATTAGTCGGATTTAATTAAAATTGGCGATTCAAAATTTTTGACGAAAACCTGAAAAATCATCCAAGGGTCCCCCCTTCTTACTTTTTCCCAAAAATTGCATTTGAAATGATTTCCTGAAGAAACCACTGGTTCTATTCGGGGTTTCTATACGTCATTCAAAAAATTAAGACACATCAGAAAATGTACTTTCGCAAGAACAAGTGTTAATTTTAAGCCCGTGACACGTCAGCAAAGAAAACTCGAAAATAGAAAAAATCGCAAAAATCAACTTTCTTAATAATCATCGCAGACCCTTATGTGATACCTTTTTCTTCATCAGAAGAACGAGAGAAATCGATTGGCGTTAAAAAATTTCATCCAGAAAAAAATTCAAAAAAGTTAGCAAGTCACCATGCACTTTAAGGGAAATTTTGAAAAAAGTCGATTTTTTCAGACTTTGAACGGCCGTAACTGCTGAACGAAGAATCCAATTTGAACGCGGATTTAAAATATGTGTTCCTCATGTGGCAATTAGTCGGATTTAATTAAAATTGGCGATTCAAAATTTTTGACGAAAACCTGAAAAATCATCCAAGGGTCCCCCCTTCTTACTTTTTCCCAAAAATTGCATTTGAAATAATTTCCTAAAGAAACCACTGGTTCGATTCGGGGTTTCTTTACGTCATTCGAAAGAACTCATTAAGACGCATCAGAAATTGTACTTTCGCAAGAACAAATGTCAATTTTAAGTCCGTGACACGTCAGCAAAGAAAACTCGAAAATGGAAAAAATCGAAAAAACCAACTTTCTTACTAATCATCGTAGACCTTTATGTAATACCTTTTTTTCCATCAGAAGAGCAAGATAAATCGATTGGCGTTAAAAAATTTCATCCAGAAAAAAAAATCAAAAAGTTAGCAAGTCACCATGCACTTTAAGGGAAATTTTGAAAAAGTCGATTTTTTCAGACTTTGAACGGCCGTAACTGCTGAACGAAGAATCCAATTTGAACGCGGATTTAAAATATTAGTTCCTCATGTGTCAATTAGTCGGATTTAATTAAAACTGGCGATTCGAAATTTTTGACGAAAACCTGAAAAATCATCCAAGGGTCCCCACTTCTTACTTTTTCCCAAAAATTGCATTTGAAATGATTTCCAGAAGAAACCACTGGTTCGATTCGGGGTTTCTATACGTCATTCGAAAGAACTCATTAAGACGCATCAGAAAATGTACTTTCGCAAGAACAAGTGTCAATTTTAAGCCCATGACACGTCAACAAAGAAAACTCGAAAATGGAAAAAATCGAAAAAATCAACTTTCTTAATAATCATCGCAGACCCTTATGTAATACCTTTTTCTTCATCAGAAGAACGAGAAAAATCAATTGGCGTTAAAAAATTTCATCCAGAAAAAATTGCAAAAAAGTTAGCAAGTCACCATGAACTTTATGGAAATTTTTGAAAAAAGTCGATTTTTTCAGACTTTGAACGGCCGTAACTGCTGAACGAAGAATCCAATTTGAACGCGGATTTAAAATATGAGTTCCTCATGTGTCAATTAGTCGGATTTAATTAAAACTGGCGATTCAAAATTTTTGACGAAAACCTGAAAAATCATCCAAGGGTCCCCCCTTCTTACTTTTTCCCAAAAATTGCATTTGAAATAATTTCCTAAAGAAACCACTGGTTCGATTCGGGGTTTCTATACGTCATTCGAAAGATCTCATTAAGACGCATCAGAAAATGTACTTTCGCAAGAACAAGTGTCAATTTTAAGCCCATGACACGTCAACAAAGAAAACTCGAAAATGGAAAAAATCGAAAAAATCAACTTTCTTAATAATCATCGCAGACCCTTATGTAATACCTTTTTCTTCATCAGGAGAACGAGACAATTCGATTGGCGTTAAAAAATTTCATCCAGAAAAAATTTCAAAAAAGTTAGCAAGTCACCATGCACTTTAAGGGAAATTTTGAAAAAAGTCGATTTTTTCAGACTTTGAGCGGCCGTAACTGCTGAACGAAGAATCCAATTTGAACGCGGATTTAAAATATGTGTTCCTCATGTGGCAATTAGTCGGATTTAATTAAAATTGGCGATTCAAAATTTTTGACGAAAACCTGAAAAATCATCCAAGGGTCCCCCCTTCTTACTTTTTCCCAAAAATTGCATTTGAAATAATTTCCTAAAGAAACCACTGGTTCGATTCGGGGTTTCTATACGTCATTCGAAAGATCTCATTAAGACGCATCAGAAAATGTACTTTCGCAAGAACAAGTGTCAATTTTAAGCCCATGACACGTCAACAAAGAAAACTCGAAAATGGAAAAAATCGAAAAAATCAACTTTCTTAATAATCATCGCAGACCCTTATGTAATACCTTTTTCTTCATCAGGAGAACGAGACAATTCGATTGGCGTTAAAAAATTTCATCCAGAAAAAATTTCAAAAAAGTTAGCAAGTCACCATGCACTTTAAGGGAAATTTTTAAAAAAGTCGATTTTTTCAGACTTTGAACGGCCGTAACTGCTGAACGAAGAATCCAATTTGAACGCGGATTTAAAATATGTGTTCCTCATGTGGCAATTAGTCGGATTTAATTAAAATTGGCGATTCAAAATTTTTGACGAAAACCTGAAAAATCATCCAAGGGTCCCCCCTTCTTACTTTTTCCCAAAAATTGCATTTGAAATAATTTCCTAAAGAAACCACTGGTTCGATTCGGGGTTTCTTTACGTCATTCGAAAGAACTCATTAAGACGCATCAGAAATTGTACTTTCGCAAGAACAAATGTCAATTTTAAGTCCGTGACACGTCAGCAAAGAAAACTCGAAAATGGAAAAAATCGAAAAAACCAACTTTCTTACTAATCATCGTAGACCTTTATGTAATACCTTTTTTTCCATCAGAAGAGCAAGATAAATCGATTGGCGTTAAAAAATTTCATCCAGAAAAAAAAATCAAAAAGTTAGCAAGTCACCATGCACTTTAAGGGAAATTTTGAAAAAGTCGATTTTTTCAGACTTTGAACGGCCGTAACTGCTGAACGAAGAATCCAATTTGAACGCGGATTTAAAATATTAGTTCCTCATGTGTCAATTAGTCGGATTTAATTAAAACTGGCGATTCGAAATTTTTGACGAAAACCTGAAAAATCATCCAAGGGTCCCCACTTCTTACTTTTTCCCAAAAATTGCATTTGAAATGATTTCCTGAAGAAACCACTGGTTCAATTCGGGGTTTCTATACGTCATTCGAAAGATCTCATTAAGACGCATCAGAAAATGCAATTTCGCAGGAACAAATGTTAATTTTAAGTCCGTGACACGTCAGCAAAGAAAACTCGAAAATGGAAAAAATCGAAAAAATCAACTTTCTTCATATCGTGGACCATTATGTAATACCATTTTCTTCATCAGGAGAACGAGACAAATCAATTGACGTTAAAAAATTTCATCCAGAAAAAATTGCAGAAAAGTTAGCAAGTCACCATACACTTTCAGCGAAATTTTGAAAAAAGTCGATTTTTTCAGACTTTGAACGGCTGTAACTGCTGAACGAAGAATCCAATTTGAACGCGGATTTAAAATATGTGTTCCTCATGTAACAATTAGTCGGATTTAATTAAAATTGGCGATTCAAAATTTTTGACGAAAACCTGAAAAATCATCCAAGGGTCCCCCCTTCTTACTTTTTCCCAAAAATTGCATTTGAAATGATTTCCTGAAGAAACCACTGGTTCTATTCGGGGTTTCTATACGTCATTCAAAAAATTAAGACACATCAGAAAATGTACTTTCGCAAGAACAAGTGTTAATTTTAAGCCCGTGACACGTCAGCAAAGAAAACTCGAAAATAGAAAAAATCGCAAAAATCAACTTTCTTAATAATCATCGCAGACCCTTATGTGATACCTTTTTCTTCATCAGAAGAACGAGAGAAATCGATTGGCGTTAAAAAATTTCATCCAGAAAAAAATTCAAAAAAGTTAGCAAGTCACCATGCACTTTAAGGGAAATTTTGAAAAAAGTCGATTTTTTCAGACTTTGAACGGCCGTAACTGCTGAACGAAGAATCCAATTTGAACGCGGATTTAAAATATTAGTTCCTCATGTGTCAATTAGTCGGATTTAATTAAAACTGGCGATTCGAAATTTTTGACGAAAACCTGAAAAATCATCCAAGGGTCCCCACTTCTTACTTTTTCCCAAAAATTGCATTTGAAATGATTTCCAGAAGAAACCACTGGTTCGATTCGGGGTTTCTATACGTCATTCGAAAGAACTCATTAAGACGCATCAGAAAATGTACTTTCGCAAGAACAAGTGTCAATTTTAAGCCCATGACACGTCAACAAAGAAAACTCGAAAATGGAAAAAATCGAAAAAATCAACTTTCTTAATAATCATCGCAGACCCTTATGTAATACCTTTTTCTTCATCAGAAGAACGAGAAAAATCAATTGGCGTTAAAAAATTTCATCCAGAAAAAATTGCAAAAAAGTTAGCAAGTCACCATGAACTTTATGGAAATTTTTGAAAAAAGTCGATTTTTTCAGACTTTGAACGGCCGTAACTGCTGAACGAAGAATCCAATTTGAACGCGGATTTAAAATATGAGTTCCTCATGTGTCAATTAGTCGGATTTAATTAAAACTGGCGATTCAAAATTTTTGACGAAAACCTGAAAAATCATCCAAGGGTCCCCCCTTCTTACTTTTTCCCAAAAATTGCATTTGAAATAATTTCCTAAAGAAACCACTGGTTCGATTCGGGGTTTCTATACGTCATTCGAAAGATCTCATTAAGACGCATCAGAAAATGTACTTTCGCAAGAACAAGTGTCAATTTTAAGCCCATGACACGTCAACAAAGAAAACTCGAAAATGGAAAAAATCGAAAAAATCAACTTTCTTAATAATCATCGCAGACCCTTATGTAATACCTTTTTCTTCATCAGGAGAACGAGACAATTCGATTGGCGTTAAAAAATTTCATCCAGAAAAAATTTCAAAAAAGTTAGCAAGTCACCATGCACTTTAAGGGAAATTTTGAAAAAAGTCGATTTTTTCAGACTTTGAGCGGCCGTAACTGCTGAACGAAGAATCCAATTTGAACGCGGATTTAAAATATGTGTTCCTCATGTGGCAATTAGTCGGATTTAATTAAAATTGGCGATTCAAAATTTTTGACGAAAACCTGAAAAATCATCCAAGGGTCCCCCCTTCTTACTTTTTCCCAAAAATTGCATTTGAAATAATTTCCTAAAGAAACCACTGGTTCGATTCGGGGTTTCTATACGTCATTCGAAAGATCTCATTAAGACGCATCAGAAAATGTACTTTCGCAAGAACAAGTGTCAATTTTAAGCCCATGACACGTCAACAAAGAAAACTCGAAAATGGAAAAAATCGAAAAAATCAACTTTCTTAATAATCATCGCAGACCCTTATGTAATACCTTTTTCTTCATCAGGAGAACGAGACAATTCGATTGGCGTTAAAAAATTTCATCCAGAAAAAATTTCAAAAAAGTTAGCAAGTCACCATGCACTTTAAGGGAAATTTTGAAAAAAGTCGATTTTTTCAGACTTTGAACGGCCGTAACTGCTGAACGAAGAATCCAATTTGAACGCGGATTTAAAATATGTGTTCCTCATGTGGCAATTAGTCGGATTTAATTAAAACTGGCGATTCCAAATTTTTGACGAAAACCTGAAAAATCATCCAAGGGTCCCCCCTTCTTACTTTTTCCCAAAAATTGCATTTGAAATGATTTCCTGAAGAAACCACTGGTTCGCTTCGGGGTTTCTTTACGTCATTCGAAAGAACTCATTAAGACGCATCAGAAATTGTACTTTCGCAAGAACAAGTGTCAATTTTAAGCCCATGACACGTCAACAAAGAAAACTCGAAAATGGAAAAAATCGAAAAAATCAACTTTCTTAATAATCATCGCAGACCCTTATGTAATACCTTTTTCTTCATCAGGAGAACGAGACAATTCGATTGGCGTTAAAAAATTTCATCCAGAAAAAATTTCAAAAAAGTTAGCAAGTCACCATGCACTTTAAGGGAAATTTTGAAAAAAGTCGATTTTTTCAGACTTTGAACGGCCGTAACTGCTGAACGAAGAATCCAATTTGAACGCGGATTTAAAATATGAGTTCCTCATGTGTCAATTAGTCGGATTTAATTAAAACTGGCGATTCCAAATTTTTGACGAAAACCTGAAAAATCATCCAAGGGTCCCCCCTTCTTACTTTTTCCCAAAAATTGCATTTGAAATGATTTCCTGAAGAAACCACTGGTTCGCTTCGGGGTTTCTTTACGTCATTCGAAAGAACTCATTAAGACGCATCAGAAATTGTACTTTCGCAAGAACAAGTGTCAATTTTAAGTCCGTGACACGTCAGCAAAGAAAACTCGAAAGTGGAAAAACTCGAAAAAATCAACTTTCTTACTAATCATCGTAGACCTTTATGTAATACCTTTTTTCCATCAGAAGAGCAAGATAAATCGATTGGCGTTAAAAAATTTCATCCAGAAAAAAAAATCAAAAAGTTAGCAAGTCACCATGCACTTTAAGGGAAATTTGGAAAAAGTCGATTTTTTCAGACTTTGAACGGCCGTAACTGCTGAACGAAGAATCCAATTTGAACGCGGATTTAAAATATTAGTTCCTCATGTGTCAATTAGTCGGATTTAATTAAAACTGGCGATTCGAAATTTTTGACGAAAACCTGAAAAATCATCCAAGGGTCCCCCCTTCTTACTTTTTCCCAAAAATTGCATTTGAAATGATTTCCTGAAGAAACCACTGGTTCGATTCGGGGTTTCTATACGTCATTCGAAAGATCTCATTAAGACGCATCAGAAAATGTACTTTCGCAAGAACAAGTGTCAATTTTAAGCCCATGACACGTCAACAAAGAAAACTCGAAAATGGAAAAAATCGAAAAAATCAACTTTCTTAATAATCATCGCAGACCCTTATGTAATACCTTTTTCTTCATCAGAAGAACGAGAAAAATCAATTGGCGTTAAAAAATTTCATCCAGAAAAAATTGCAAAAAAGTTAGCAAGTCACCATGAACTTTATGGAAATTTTTGAAAAAAGTCGATTTTTTCAGACTTTGAACGGCCGTAACTGCTGAACGAAGAATCCAATTTGAACGCGGATTTAAAATATGAGTTCCTCATGTGTCAATTAGTCGGATTTAATTAAAACTGGCGATTCGAAATTTTTGACGAAAACCTGAAAAAACATCCAAGGGTCCCCCCTTCTTACTTTTTCCCAAAAATTGCATTTGAAATGATTTCCTGAAGAAACCACTGGTTCGATTCGGGGTTTCTTTACGTCAATCGAAAGAACTCATTAAGACGCATCAGAAATTGTACTTTCGCAAGAACAAATGTCAATTTTAAGTCCGTGACACGTCAGCAAAGAAAACTCGAAAATGGAAAAAATCGAAAAAATCAACTTTCCTAATAATCATCGTAGACCTTTATGTAATACCATTTTCTTCATCAGAAGAACGAGATAAATCAATTGGGGTTAAAAAATTTCATCCAGAAAAAATTTCAAAAAAGTTAGCAAGTCACCATGCACTTTAAGGGAAATTTTGAAAAAGTCGATTTTTTTCAGACTTTGAACGGCCGTAGCTGCTGAACGAAGAATCCAATTTAAACGCGGATTTAAAATATGTGTTCCTCATGTGGCAATTGGTCGGATTTAATTAAAATTGGCGATTCAAAATTTTTGACGAAAACCTGAAAATTCATCCAAGGGTCCCCCCTTCTTACTTTTTCCCAAAAATTGCATTTGAAATGATTTCCTGAAGAAACCACTGGTTCGATTCGGGGTTTCTTTACGTCATTCGAAAGAACTCATTAAGACGCATCAGAAATTGTACTTTCGCAAGAACAAATGTCAATTTTAAGTCCGTGACACGTCAGCAAAGAAAACTCGAAAATGGAAAAAATCGAAAAAATCAACTTTCTTAATAATCATCGTAGACCTTTATGTTATACCTTTTTCTTCATCAGAAGAACGAGATAAATCAATTGGCGTTGAAAATTTTCATCCAACAAAAATTGCAAAAAAGTTGGCAAGTCACCATTAACTTTATGGAAATTTTTGAAAAAATCGAGTTTTTCAGATTTTCAACAGCCGTAGCGGCTAAACGAAGAATCCAAAGTTGGCAAGTCACTATGAACTTAATTTATTTTTAATTTTTTCGTGAGTTGTGAATTTTTAAAAATTAACGTTTTAATTTGTCGAACACTTCAATTAAAAAAATGGAAAAAAAATAAATACTTATATAATAAAATTGCTTGAAATGTTTAATATATTCACAAAATATCTACCTTTAAAATTAATTATAATTTTTGAAAATGTATCAATTTTTCCGCAAGTTATGAATTTTTGAAAAATAACGTTTTAATTTGTCGAACACTTTAATTAAAAAAAAAATAAATACTAATATGATCAAATTGTTCAAAATGTTTAATATATTCACAAGATATCTACCTTTAAAACCAATTAAAAATTTTGAAAATGTGTCAATTTTTCAGTGAGTTATGAATTTTTGAAAATTAATGTTTTAATTTGTCGGAAAAAAAACGAAAAAAAAATAAATAATTATATAATAAAATTGCTAAAAATGTTTCATACATTCACAAGATGTCCACCTTTAAAATTGATTAAAATTTTTGAAAATGTGTCAATTTTTCCGTGAGGTATGAATTCTTGAAAATATATGTTTTAATTTGTCGAACATTTCAATTAAAAAAAATCGAAAAAAAATAAATACTTAAATAATTAAATTTCTCAAAATGTTTAATATGTCCTAATATATCTACCTTTAAGATCCATTAAATTTTTTGAAAATCTGTCAATTTTTCTGTGAGTTATGAATTTTTCAAAATTAACGTTTCAATTGTCGATAAAAAAAAATACTTATATGATAAAATAGCTTAAAATGTTTGATGTATTCACAAGATATTTACCTTTAAAAGTAATTATAATTTTTGAAAATGTGTCCATTTTTCTATGAGTTCTGAATTTTTAAAAACAAAAAAAATTTTAAAAAAATACTTAAACGATAAAATTGTTCAAAATGTTTAATATATTCACAAGATATTTACCTTTAACATTAATTATAATTTTTGAAAATGTGTCCATTTTTCTATGAGTTCTGAACTTTTTAAAATTAAAATTTTTTTTTTAAAAAATACTTAAACGATAAAATTGTTCAAAATGTTTAATATATTCACAAAATATTTACCTTTAAAATTAATTATAATTTTTGAAAATGTGTCAGTTTTTCCTTGAGTTATGAATTTTTGAAAATTAATATTTTGATTGACGGTTGTGCATTTTTTCGAGCGACAAAAAAAAAATGAAAACAATTACCACAAACTTGAAATTTTCAAAATATTCTCAAAATGAATTCTGGTTTATGGTTTTGTAGAAATAAAAAAAATACCCTTATACTAGAGTCCGAGATAATTGCACGACAACAGAATATAGTATCATTCTGAAGTTGTGAATTTTTTCGAGCGACAAAAAAAAACCTAAAAACAATTGCGACAAACTTGAAATTTTCAAAAAATACTCAAAATTAATTCTATTTTATGGTTTCGTAGAAATCAGAAAATACCCTTTTACTAGAGTCCGAAATAATTGCACAAGAACAGTGTATAGTATCATTTTGACGTTGTGATTTTTTTCGAACGATAAAAAAATATAAAAACTATTGCCACAAACTTGAAATTTTGAAAATATACTCAAAATTAATTCTTTTTTATGGTTTTGTAAAAATCAGAAAATACCCTTTGACTAGACTCCAAAATAATTGCACGAGAACGAGTATAGTTTCATTTTGAAATTGTGCATTTTTTCGAACGATAAAAAAAATATAGAAACAATTGCCACAAGCTTGAAATTTTTAAAATATACTCGAAATTAATTCTATTTTATGGTTTTGTAAAAATCAGAAAATACCCGTTGACTAGAGTCCAAAATAATTGCACGAGAACGAGTACAGTGTCATTTTGAAATTGTGCATTTTTCAAACTATAAAAAAAATATAGAAACAATTGCCACAAGCTTGAAATTTTCAAAATATACTCAAAATTAATTCTATTTTATGGTTTTGTAAAAATCAGAAAATACCCTTTGACTAGACTCCAAAATAATTGCACGAGAACGAGTATAGTGTCATTTTGAAATTGTGCATTTTTTCGAACGATAAAAAAAATATAGAAACAATTGCTACAAACTTGAAATTTTCAAAATATACTCAAAATTAATTCTAGTTTATGGTTTTGTAGAAATCAGAAAATACCATTTTACTCGAGTCCAAAATAATTGCAAGAGAACGAGTTTAGTGTCATTTTGAAATTGTGCATTTTTTCGAACGATAAAAAAAATATAGAAACAATTGCCACAAGCTTGAAATTTTCAAAATATACTCAAAATTAATTCTATTTTATGGTTTTGTAAAAATCAGAAAATACCCTTTGACTAGACTCCAAAATAATTGCACGAGAACGAGTATAGTGTCATTTTGAAATTGTGCATTTTTTCGAACGATAAAAAAAATATAGAAACAATTGCTACAAACTTGAAATTTTCAAAATATACTCAAAATTAATTCTAGTTTATGGTTTTGTAGAAATCAGAAAATACCATTTTACTCGAGTCCAAAATAATTGCAAGAGAACGAGTTTAGTGTCATTTTGAAGTTGTGTTTTTTCGAACTATAAAAAAAATACAGAAACAATTGCCACAAGCTTGAAATTTTCAAAATATACTCAAAATGAATTCTATTTTATGGTCTTGTAAAAATCAGAAAATACCATTTCACAAGATTCCGAGATAATTGCACAAACATTCTGATTTTTTTCGAATGATAAAAAAAATAGTCGACATTTTTGAAAATGTGTGAGTATAGTAAATCTACTATAATTATAACTTTGGATTTATAATAATTTAAGCATGTAATAAAATACAAAGATAAATATTAATAATAAATTGCACTCTAGTTACAAGCAAAACACCCGATTATTAGCGTAAATGTTTATCACGGTCTTCCAATTAAAACCGTGACTGTACACGCTCCCAATTAAATTAAATTGATTCGGCGTAGCGTTCACTATGTGTAACATAATGTGCCGAAATGTAAATGCGATTTACGGCCCACGTAATTACAGACTTCGCCGGTTTGTTTTGTGTTGTACTCGCGGAAGAAATCAATTTTTTTTTTCTGTCTATTAAAACCCGCATTCGGTTTCCCCGGACAACGCGCGCAGCGGGAAAAGCAAGAGTTAAAC
This sequence comes from Ocypus olens, assembly GCA_910593695.2. NCBI lineage: Eukaryota > Metazoa > Arthropoda > Insecta > Coleoptera > Staphylinidae > Ocypus > Ocypus olens. The sequence continues at coordinate 1,142,380 of OU343047.1, read as the reverse complement.
CCCTGTTTTTACAGGCGGATATCCTCCTCCGGATAATTGATTTTGGAATTACAGTCGATCGGGATTAATTTGTTTGTTGTCTAAGCCAAATTTGAATTTAGGTGCCGGCACAGGTCAACCGGTAAATGGAGCCATCCCCAGTCTGCCTTCCCCCACGATGCCCACGTTCAATATGGCCGCTCAAACCCCGAATGGCCAACCTGGGGGCACTGAAGCTGTCTACACCAACGGTATCCCCCAAACGTATCCAGCTCGTGAGTATCTATATCCTGAGAACTTGGGCAGGGGGGTTTTTGTATTGAATATTTGATTTAGAACCAACGTGATTGCAACAATAAATAATAATAAAAAAAAACTGAAAATACTAAACTAAAACCTGCACACAAAACATCACGAACAAATAAGTATCAGCAAATTTTAGAAATATTCTGAGAAATATTTTTTTTTTTATTACAGACATACATAACCTTACCAAAAGGTTTACATGATGGACTATTATATCGTGTGAACCAGAACATTAATGTTTAAGAAAAAATATCGTGTGAGCCACAAAATTTTATTTCAGAGTTGGCTGTGAGATAAATGAGGAATGTTGTCGAATATTATTACGTCATGAGACTAGAATTAGATTTAAAAAAATAAATTAATCTCAGACATGACTGCTATGTTTCTCTCTCTCTGTCATGGCCAACTCAGCAACAAAATTCTGTGGCTCACACTTTACAAAGTGTCAGTACGTCTCTGTCTGGGTTATCTATCATGGATCTTTCTACCATATTCACGCTACGTTTCGTCTTTATTAAATGTATTTAACGCATCCGCAACAAGTGAGGTCGTTTCAAATTTAAGTAAACAGCATTGATAAAAAAAATAATCAAATATTCATCGAAGTGAATTTTAATACAAAAACCATCCTGCCGACTATATAAATATATTCATAATGTACGAGAGCTAAGCTCACTGAAATGTAGATGCCCTCCATCTGTCCATTCCAGCGCAAGGTTTACCCAACGGAGAGGCCGCCCTCCAACACGCAGCATATCCAGGAATGCAACCCTACCCTGGCGTCGGTGAGTACACTCCCCGCGAACCCCCCTCGGTGTTTTGTAAATGTGGTAAAGAACCCCCCGGGTGTTATTTTCTATCTGTCTAAATGTTGTAAATGTTGATATTTACATGTCTAGCTGTAGCTTGTCCCACGAATGTTGTGTCTTAATAGTTTATCGCGATTGAAAATCCCGAAATATTTTATAACCATTGATCGAATCGGACAATTATTATTACGTTTTCCCGCTGAAATTGCACGCAATGAACGTTTCATGCATAATTTAGCAATTAATTAATATAATTTAATAATATGCAGTGCTACTAACGTGTTGCCAAAAACAATTAGGTGCATTAATTCGCCCGTGACGCTTCCGGCCAAAAACGCGCTCGAATTCTCTCTGCACAAGGAATAATTGAATTTCCTCAAATTCACATGAACGAACGCCTAATGGTTATAAAATATTGTTTGTTTTTCATTATACTTTATTAAGCACAGACTTACCTGTGTTCGTTGTTAAAATATGCTTTTATGTAAATTTGTATGGCCGTAATCTATGCTTATGGTTTATAATTATCAAGACCTCCCGAGTACATACATCATTTCAGTGAAATTTTCGCAATTTATTTGTTTATTTTTTTTTTAATTAAATTATATTATTTTTCAAGGAAAACAGTAACTGCTCATACATTTCATTGTAATATTCCTATACAAAAATAAACCTCGACGTACACGTATGGAATACTTAATAACCAACAAAAATATAATAATAAAAAAAATATTTATAAGATAGTCTTGCTATAATTAATATTCATTACCTACTTAACTTAGTAAATATAGCTTATATTCGTATGTTTCATTGAAGCATAAAAATTATAACATATACTAGCAGTGACGACTCGCGGGGTGACTCATGGTGCGGCCGAGGTAGCAGAGGTGATAATACAGATCTCTGCAACCGACCCTACCTATCTGCATTGCAACCTCGGCCGTACCATGAGTCACCCCGCGACCCGCCACTGTATAATAGGTACTTGTTACAAATATTATCTGTAAATAAAAAAGTGTTAAGTGTTTTATTACTCATTTAGAATTCTATAGAACAGAACAAATTCATGTTTACTGTCACTGTCACAAATTTCTCGATTGTTTGATATTTGCAGGAGCATAAAATCGGAAAAACTTCATTCTACCATAAACGTTTTTCCAAAATAATACGTCAATTTTAACCAATCAGAAACGTCCATTTGTTTATGAATGAAATAATCCAAAAAAAATCACAGTTGACTTACAAAGGAACATAGGGAACCCGTAAATTCAAAAAATCTGAAAAATTGTATGGAAGTAAAGTGGTTCATCCATTTTCTGTTGCTGTGGAATTTCAGTCTGAAGGGGTGAAACCACTCCTCAAAGAAAAAAGTGAGTTTTTTTTTTAACAAATTTCTCCTAAAGTACATGACATATACAAAAATGGTTCACATAAAAGCTGTACAGTATTTTATTCTCTTTGCTATAGCGTAATCAGATTTTTTCGAAATAAATATTTTTTTAGGGTTTGGGGGTGAATTTTGCTTTTTCGCAAAATCTGAATATACTGTAGCAAACATAATAAAATACCCTACAACTTTTATATGAACCATTTTTACTTTCTCCGTTACGAAGTACGAGGAAGTATTGTGATCCTGAAAATTTTTTCAAAATTTTTTTTACGGAAATATTCGTTGATGCCATTTCAACAATTTCTGGAAAAAAAAATTGTGTGTATGTGTGTGTGTGCTTAAAAAATAATAAAGCAATTTTATTTATTTATTTCTTTCTTTATTTATTTATTTATTTACGGGAATTTCCCTTTATAATACAAAAAATATCTCTAAAAATAATACAAATCTGAGAAAATTATACAAAATTATATAAACAAAATTTAAAATTGAAACAAATTGATATGAAACTTTGAACATCCGTTTTATTTGATAATATGAAGAACTGAAAAGCTTTTGGTAAAATTTAGTACACCGGAAGTGGGTGTTTACCTTAAATATTTTTTTGTTTTTTTTCCAATAATTTTTTAAATATGAAAAATATCACAAAAATATTTAAACGAATACATCTTTTGCTTGAAAATATTTTTCATAAAATCAGTGTTATTCGAGAAAAAAATTACTTTTTTTCATTTTTAGTTTATAATTATGACGCGATAATAGTTACAGTAAATTTAAGTTAATAATAATTGTAAAGAATGCCAAAATGAATAATTTATAAAGAAATCTCTTTAGTTTTTGAGTAAACTGAGTTTTTAAATTTGAAGTATAATTTTTCCATCTTTTATAATTTTGACGTTTTAAACGTCAGTTTCATCCGCTCGAATGTGAATTTAAAATATGATTTCAATTGAAAATAAACCATGAAAACGTAAATATAAATATAAATGATACCATCAAGCCGGAGAAAGTAACATGATGGCCACATCACCATTTTTTCATGTGTTGTACTTTAGAAGAAATTTACTAAAAAAAACTTTCATTTTTCTTCGAGGACTGGTTTCATCACCTCAGACTGAAATTCCGCAGAAACAGAAAACGGTTTCGTGCTAGGATGAACTATTTTACTTCTACACAAAGTTTCATATTTTTTTTAATTTACGGGTTCCCTATGTTCCCTTGTTAAATACGGTGAAAATTGAAAAATTCAGGATTCAATGTTTTTTTCGAATTTGAATTTGTTGCTTGATCGAATGACCAAATTTTTGAAAATTCTTACACCAACAAATTATTATTATCACAAATAGAAAAGAAAACTCCAAATTATATATTCAATTGTTTTCGATTTTTTTTTTACCATACCTCTTAAATTAATGTTCGGATTAAGAAAATTCTTCAAGAAACGTCTTGTACTCTTCAAGTAGATTTAGTTAAGATGAAAAAATGAAATTCGAAATTTAACTGTTTTTTATTTTTATTTTTCACGAAAGCTTTTCATCAAATGACTAAATTTTGAAAAATTATTATATTATTAGATCTGCAATTGTTTTCGATATTTTTTGCATAATTCTCAAGGTCATTTTAAGAAAGGTGTTGTACTTATCAAGTAGATGTAGACGAAATTAAGGTTATTTCAAATGGAAAAGTGGAAATTCGAAATTAAATATTAAATTGTTTTCGATTTGTGTACCATATTTCTTAAATGAATGTTCGGATTGAGAAAATTCTTCAAGAAACGTGTTCTACTCTTCAAGTAGATTTAGCTAAGATGAAAAAATAAAATTCGAAATAACTGTTTTTTTTTATTTTTCACGAAATCTTTTCATAAAGTGACTAAATTTTGAAAAATTATTATATTATTAGATCTTCAATTGTTTTCGATATTTTTTGCATGATTCTGAAGGTCCTTTTAAGAAATGTGTTGTACTTGTCGAGTAGATAGAATAGAGTACAGTCGCAGTAATATGCTGTCTTTACTCAATCTACCATCTTTACGCGAAAGACGAATACGTGCTGACTTATGTATAGTTTTTAAGATTGTTAATGGATTAATTAATTGTAGCGAGCTTCTGGAATATTTTAATTTCAACATCCCTTCCAGAACAAGAAGATTTTACATTTTCAGAGAATCTTTCCATAGGTCTAATTATGCCAGAAACAATGCATTATGTAGAATGGTTAGGTTAACTAATGCAGTATGTATGTCCCCTCATTTTATGTTATATGGTGTTACCTACGACAATTTTAAGATTCATCTAAAATATATTGATGAATCGGTTTATAATAGTGTCATTATTTGATTTTGTAGTTACTTGTATATAATGTTATTGAAATAAGTTAATTTGAATGTTTATTTTATTAGTTTTTATTTTCTTTACCATGCGCTTTTTATGCTTAAATTTTCTTATTGTTTTTGTAAAAAGGATATTATCCGTAAATAAAGTTATTATTATTATTATTATTAGATGTTGACGAAATGAAGGTGAAAACGAAATTCGGCATTTAATTGGTTTTCGGATTTCCTTTTGATTGAATGACCAGACTTCAGAAAATTAACTTATTTCGAGCTGAAGAGTTATTTTTTGGACTGAAAATGGCACTTACATTTTCAATTTTTCGGTCCGAGTTTTTTTTTATTTTTAGACCAGGGTTCTTGATTTTCTTCGCTATTTTAAATCTTCGGCCTGGAATTTCAATTTTTTGGTCCGAGTTTTATTTTTTAGACCAGGGTTCCTTTTTTTTTTCGCTATTTTAAGTCTTCGGCCTGGAATTTCAATTTTTTGGTCCGAGTTCTTTTTTTATTTTTAGATCAGGGTTCTTGATTTTCTTTTTCCCTATTTTAAATCTTCGGCCTGGAATTTCAATTTTTCGGTCCGAGTTTTTTTTTAATTTATAGATCAGGGTTCTTGATTTTTTTTTCACGATTTTAAATCTTGGCCTGGAATTTCAATTTTTTGTTTCAAAATTTTTAATATTGTTTATTTTGACTTCAATTTTCAATTTGTTGATTAAATTTTTTAATTTTATGGTGCGCACTTTTGGTTTTTAGGCCCGAATTGTCGATTTTTTACTTAATTAATTGATTTCATTGTGCAAATTGTTTTATTTTTATCGATTCTTAATTTTTTGGCCGATCTTTTAGATCTTCGGCCTGTAATTTGGGTTTTTGTTTTAAAATTTTGATTTTTGTACTAAATATTCTTTATTTTTACTTAAATTTTCTATTTCTTTGTTGAAATTTTTGATTGTTTCGGTCTGCATTTCTGTTTTTTTGGGCCCGAATTTTCGATTTTTGGTCTAAATTTTCGATTTTTTATCCCAAATTTTACATTTTTCAACTTTAATTATTGATTTTTTTGCGCGAATTGTTTTTTTTTTTTTTGCTTTTATAGCAAATTATATTTCTTTCACTTAATTTTTTAATTTTTTGGTCCGAGTTTTTTATTTTTAGACCACAATTTTTTATTTTTTTGGCCGATATTTTAGATATTCGGCCTGTAATTGCGGGTTTCTTCAAATTTTTGTTTCTTCGACCTAAATATTCTTTATTTGGGCCAGTATTACAATATTCAATATTTGTGTTGATTTTCTAATAATATCACATTACATTTAATGTTTGGCTTAGCCTGACTACATGCAATATTTACATGTAATTTACATTCGAGCACAACCGGTGAACTATTTTACAAATTTAATATGAATTCCAAATTGATATTTATTTATTCCACAAAACTGCAGTTTATTGTAAACGATTTATTTAATTGTCAAATTGCAGTTCGAATTATTATTCATTATTTACACGTACATTTTTTCATTACCGTGAGATCAAAAAGTAGAGAATAGTTGGCAGCACATTAAGTAATATTATGTTATTGTTTATTGAGGAGGCTTCTACTTCGTTATACATGTTGTAAATATAATAAGACACTTTTACTGTGTTTTATTTTATTTATTGTTGACTATAGTTTTGGCAACTCAACTCTTTATGTTTTGTTAATGGCAAGTTGAGTTGCCGAAACTATAGTCAACAATAAATAAAATTTGTGTTATACCAACAAAGTAAAAGTGTCTTATTATAATATTATGTTGGCTGTCTCAAGAACACATACGATTAGTATTTTAATATCATTTGCTAAGACGGTAATTGTGAAAGAATAATTATCAATTTTTAATGAAAAAGTGTCGGTATGTCTGTACTTTTCGTAGAAGCTCTAAAACGTTATATTAATGTCCGTCAAATGTTTAAGACTCCGGTATATTAATATTTAAATTAAATTCCTGCAAAAATTCTTGTGAAACTCGGAAAGGGCGGAAAATAATTCTTATGCAAGGCAGTTCCGCATGGCTGACCATTTGTAGGCAGGTTCTCTTTAAAAATGTAATAATGAATCTCACGTGGATGGATAGTAGACAGAAGAGCGTGAACTTGTTTACAGTATTACCAACTCTCGTTAAATACAGAATGCAATCACAAATATATTAAAAAATTATCAATATTTTGAGTACAATGTGAATCATGCTCTTTATTAAAAAAATATTCCTCAACAGCAGCGGCTCGTGGATTTTCGTAGAGGAGGTTAAGACAGAGATGCCGCTCGTGCTGCACTACTTATTCTTACAGAGGAAGCAAATATTTCGCAGATAAAACCAAAAAATTAAATTTGTTGTTCATTTGTTTTTCGGGTTTCAGAGGATAACTCTTGAAGGGATAACCAAATTTAGCAAATTCTTCTGAAAAGACCAAAAAATTAAATTAACCGCTCAATGAAGAAGTTAAGTCTTGAATAAAATGACCGATTTTAAAAATTCCTTCTGAAAAGTATTGTACTCATCGAGTACAGGACCAAAAAATCATGTATCTTCAATTGTTTTTTTTTAAGGTTAACTTGTGAACGGATGACCAAATTTGGTAAATTCTATCAGCAAAGTTTTCTGTTTTTTTTTAAGATAACTCTTGAGCGAAAGAACAGATTTAGTAAATTCTTTCGGTACTCATTAGTGATGAGATAAACGGTTATTTTCCAGAAACGGTTATAACAGTTACTGTTACTACAAATAACTAGTTATTTAAAGTAAGTTACTGTTACCACAAAATAACTAGTTATTTAGTAACTGTTATTTAAAATAACTTTACTCAGTAACCGTTTGTAACAAAGTCATCTTAGGGGTCAATTAACACAAAATGTAAAAATCGCACTTTTCAAGTTATAACACATATAACAAGAAGTTGCTTAGACAATGTGCTAATAAATGGTGCTGATATCCATTACAACAGTATACGTACCCGTGAACAAGCCAACAAATAATTATATTACAGGTAAATTTATAACACCAAAGAAAATGATACAGTTTAAAAATAAAATTTCCAATCATGGTTCCCTTAAATCACTAAATCAAGACGCAACACTAATGTTTAGTAAGTTTTTCAATGAATTTAGAGGCATCTTTGACGAGTGCTTCCCGCTGACAAAACAAATTTTGATCAGTAAAGACTCGTCAAGACGACTCTGGTATACCAATGAAAAAAAAAACAACTAGACACAATATTAATCTATACTAATTGGCTTATGTTATTCCTGTCAATTTAATCAATTAGTTTGTAATTTTAGAATTAATTTTAAGATTGATTATTTTATTTCAAATTTATTTATATTGAATGGCGACTTGTGTAATTAATGTAATACATCTAATACACCAATAAACATCTATCTATCTATCTATTTTTTCAAGAATATTTTAAAATTGTGATTTTGATTTTGGAAATTGCACAACTGCTGAACGCGTTGTCCAATTTTGATGATTCTAACGTAATCATCTCGACAATTTAATGCAATTTAAAAACGGTTTATTAACCTTTTTTTTGTGAAACACGCAAACCGTAAAAATTCCACGAATTAAAAGTCCGAAGATTAAAATTACGATTTTGATTTTTGAAATTGCACAAACACGTTGTCCGATTTTGGTGATTCTAAGGTCAAAATTGTGGCAAATTTCATGCAATTTACAATCCCGATTAGTTTTGCTTTTTCAGGAAATCAACGCAAAATGCCAAAATCGCACGTTTTCAAACTTCGAAAAGAGAAAATTGAATATTGATTTTTAAAAACACAATTAGATTTTGACGATTCAAACGTCAAAATACGGAAAATTTAGTGTACTTTTACAACGGATTACGAAATTAACACAAAATGCAAAAATCTCACCTTTTTAGTTCAGATATTGTAAAATCGTGATTTTTATTTTTGAAATTGCACAACCGCCTAATTGTTTGATTTTGATGAATCAAACGTCAAAATATAGCAAATTTTGTTCGATTTTAAAATGAAAATTTTCACTCGAAATTAACACAAAATACAAAAATTGCAATCCAAAATTTTAAAATAGCGGATTTTTGAAATTGTACAAATACCGAATGATTTGTCCGATTTCGATGATTTAAATGTCAATGTATGGCGAATTTAGTATTATTCAAAACGGTTCATCACTGGCGGATCCTAGCGAGGGGAAAATAATCTCTTCCTTGAGTCTAGGTTTCTTGAAAATCTCAAAAATTAACGCAAAACGCCAAAATTACGAAGAAGACCAAAGATTTTAATTGCAATTTTGATTTTTAAATTGCTCAACGCGTTGACCGATTTTGATAATAATAATAATAATAATAATAATAATAATAATAATAATAATAATAATAATAATAATAACAATAATAATGTTTATTAACGGAATCTCCTTTTACATAATAATAATAATAATACATATACAGGGTTTTTTTTTATTGTGGGCCATAGGATTTTATATGCTAAAAATTATACCTTGTATTAATGTATATTTTATCATAAAATTTTGAAGGAAATTTTAGTTAGTAATATAAATCAATTATTTTTCTACATGATGCGCTAGTCAGAATAATTTAAACATGTTTTATTCCATTAAAAAATGAAATTATTTAAAATAAATAACTGAGCAAACATAATCAAAGTACCTTGAATTTCGGAAATGTCAGATTGATTAGTGAATTAATTTCATTTTTTAATGGAATAAAACATGTTTAAGGTAATCTAAATAAGCGCATCATGTGGAAATGTAATTGATTTATTACTAACTAAAATTTTCTTTAAAATTATATGTTGAAATATGCATTAAAACAAGGTATAATTGTTAACATGTAAAATCCTATGGCCCACGATAAAAAAACGTACTGTATAAATATAAACAATTGAAAGATGTAAGAATGAATGATGATGCAAATGTCAAAATATTGTGAATTTAATGTCATTTTAAAACGGATTTCCAAATTTTCTTTTGAAATTCATGCAAAAATAGCAGTTTTTAAATTTCTAAGATTTTCGCGACTTTGATTTTTGAAATTTTACAACTGCCGAATGCGTTGTTCGATTTTGATGATTTATAATAATAATAATAGTTTATTCGTGGCAATACCAGGAGTTTACACAAGTCAGAAAATGGCTTTTATGGATTTAAATGTCAAAATTTGAAGAATTTCTTGTAATTTTAAAACGGATTACATTTTCTCATGAAATCACTGGCTAATTTTGTAATTGTCAATTTTACATCAAATTCTTTTCAATAGGCTTTTATGGATTTAAATGTCAAAATTTGAAGAATTTCTTGTAATTTTAAAACGGATTACATTTTCTCGTGAAATCACTGGATAATTTTGTAATTGTCAATTTTACATCAAATTCTTTGCAATAGGCTTTTATGGATTTAAATGTCAAAATTTGAAGAATTTCTTGTAATTTTAAAACGGATTACATTTTCTCGTGAAATCACTGGATAATTTTGTAGTTGTCAATTTTACATCAAATTCTTTTCAATAGGCTTTTATGGATTTAAATGTCAAAATTTGAAGAATTTCTTGTAATTTTAAAACGGATTACATTTTCTCGTGAAATCACTGGCTAATTTTGTAATTGTCAATTTTACATCAAATTCTTTTCAATATTTGTTCGAGTTTTTTTTAGACGTGATTCGTTATTGAATCGATTCCTGTTACTAAGAAGTGATTCATTACTGAACCGGTTATAAGGGTTACTGTTACTAAGAAGTTATTCGTTATTTAATCGAGTTCCTTTTATAAAATAATTTTTGAGAAAATCACCGTTAGTGGGATTTTTCAATTATTATTTCTTAGTAACGGTTGCAAAGTAGCAGTCACTAATTAAAGAGTTGTAGATAAGATCGACGATTCATTTTCCGTTTTTTAACCAAAAATAAGTTTCAAATTTCATGTATTGCACTTATTAAGGAGATGTAGATAAAGTTAGAAAATACAATTCGTCGTTTAATTGATTTCCGCGGGCGAAGAACGGTATTACAGATGTAATGCGGGCTATTTTTCGTGTTTATTTAATTTTTTAATGCTTCTGCAACAAGTAAACGTTTTTAATGATACATTTTTCTTTCATCGAAAAGGAGGCGGTGAGATATAGTGGCTCTACCATAAAAAATTTCCACGAGCCGCCACTGGGTAACACCATTTTTACAAACTATAAACATGGATACGTATGCAAGAAGAACAGGAAAAGGAAAAATATAAACGGAACTAATTAATTACATTTGAAAAAACCAAAACTGTTTACTAAAAACAAAACGCATACTTTAAAATTTATTTAAAGTATGAGTATGGCAAATGTTTGATGTTCCTAATAATTACATAAAATTACACACACACACGGTTATCCATTTAATTCCTAGCAACACCAATTAAATGAGAATGTATGAAACTATTCGTAGGTAGAATTTAAACGTAGTTTTTAATTTAAATTTAATTTAAACGAGATTGGTTTCATTAGCACACAAAAGCTCGGCGCTGGTCTGATAATTATATTACATTACAAAACTTCTCTATGTGAATGTTAATCACGTATCTGATATTGCGTACACCCACCACCGTTATTAATAACCGGGTACATTTTATTTGCTTTTCGGACGCGAATAATTGTCATTTATATACATATGTATCTGCGAGAGAGTAAATGGCGTAAATTTATATTGAAGCTTTATTGATAAAGCATGTTGATTGCATTGATGGAAAGTATGGGTGTGATTTGTTTACATTTGTCGGCAGCTTACCCCGCGGTTTACGGACAGTTCCCACAGGCTATTCCCCAACCTATGTCGGCAGTCGCACCCGCTCAGAGGGAAGGTAAGGCATCATTCAGGCTCTAAAATTTAATACAAATCCCGCCCGAAAAATAATCCACCAAATTTAGAAGATCCATAAATTCAATCGTTTCGGCAGCTTCAGTAGGAACGACCCTAAATCACATAAGCTTCCTTCCCTTTATCATACTCTAGTCTGTTCTTTGAATCGAGTCATTAATTGATCCATTTTAATCTTTTTTTAATAAAATACCATATCTTTGGTTTCCTTCTGGTAAAACTCTTGCACTGCATAACAAATTAGCGTTAAAACTGTTGCATTACATAACAAATTTCGCGTTGACTTGATCCATTCGAACAGACTCTAGTTTAAAATCGATTCAAAGTTGTGGTTTACGACTGATAATCTTATGTCGCATTTACATTTACCTGTTGATTATCTGTGTTAGATGTATATGCACTAATTGTTCAGTATTGGCTAATATACTCTAATGTCAGTGTATCGTTTGTTGTTGTGTGATCGTTATTATAACATCAAAAAAAAATGGTCCAAAACGCATAAACATTTCGAGTACAAATCAAGCACGCCGCCAAACGAAACGTGAATAAAGCTCCCTGCAAGAAATTACTGGTCCTTAAATACCTTCAATTTTGATTCGTTCAATCCCAAGTGTGTGCTACCTTGAGACGATAATTCTCTTGCACCTAGCTTTTAATTTAAAAGATGAGCACATATTTTCAGAAGGATTTTAGCGAATTTCAATTATCTGACTCAATAAATTTTGTAAGCTTTGGGCATACGCAATAATAAATTTTAACTTGAGACGACCTCACTTATTGCAGATTTATTTGTAATAAATTTTAACTCAATACCACATTGAAAATGATTCATAGTTACATTCCTAAAGAATGCTGGTTATATAATTTGGAATAATATTTTTTTTCCTGATGTAACTGTAAATATACTTGTATATTTTATTCAATATTCAATAAATAAAAAAAAATAAAAATAAAAAAAAAATAACAGATATGGTTTTTAAGATAAATTATGATGGCAGTTAAACACGAAGCTCCTAAAAAAATTATTGTTGGGACCTCTTCGGGTGAAATAAGAGTCCGTCAAAAAATGTATACACCCTTTAAGGCATGAAAACTATTTGGTATGGGTTTGTTTCACATTTAAATACTGGGAACACGTGTAGTCCGTCTTCAGTTACGCATTGCCAAACCTGGTAACCCGTTGTAGCTGCTTCAACATCTAGTGTGCTCCAGTCATTTTGTTTTCTCTTTCGTGACGATGAAAGTACCGGCATCTATTGAGCGAAAGATCGTACTACAATATACACGTAATTTAAATCAATTGGCAATATCAATATCTCGATACAGTCTGATAAATAGTATATACATTTTTTGACGTTATATTTTTCGCAAAATGTTGTGGAAATATACAGGGTGCCCAGATTTCGTAGGGACAACATGGACAACTAAAAATTTGCACAGATAACATTGGTTTTATGAAGTGCCAATGAAAGTGTTTAAATTGTCATAGAAATTGGTTCAAGCCTTATCTCGGTATCTTGGGTAGCAGAGAAGTTACGGCAAATGAAAGAAATGAGGAGATTTTGTTTTGATTTTAATTTCGAACAAGTGGGATTTGGGAGCAGATTCTTAATGAACATTCGAACCTACACCTTTTTGCTAATTTGACAATCTCTCTATCTCTTCAAATGCAGAAGTTGCCCTTATTGTCCCTACGAAATCCGGACACCCTGTATACACCTGAAACTCGATCAGAAATTAATTAACTTATGTTTAATACCTACATCTATTTTTATTGAGTCCAGATAATTGGAGTTGCTAAATCTTCGTAACTAAGGCAATTGATATTTTGTGCTCATCTTTGAAATTTTTAGAATTCTTTTTTGTTTCTGTTTTGTGCACCGTATTCAATGAATTTTGTTATCACAGGTTGCTCTATATCCGGTCCAGAGGGATGCAATCTGTTCATTTATCACTTACCTCAAGAGTTCGGAGACGCCGAACTGATGCAGATGTTCCTCCCGTTTGGAAACGTGATCAGTTCCAAGGTGTTTATCGACCGTGCCACTAACCAGAGCAAGTGTTTCGGTAAGTAAATATACCATGTGAGCCACAAAATTTTGTTTCAGAGTTGGCGTTTGAAAAACAAAAGTATAAAGCACAAAACAGAATTTGTAAAATGCTGAAAATTTACAAACAGTTTTTGCAATTTAAAATTATCATTTTGGGCAGTAGAGAATCGCCATTTTTGGCAGTTGAAAGTTTACTTTTTTGGCTCCTGAACATTGTATATTTTGGCAATTTAAAACTGTAGTTTTTTGTATAGTTCAAAATTCTCAATTTGGTAGCTAAAAATCATTATTTCTGGCCATCGTTGGCAATTAAAAATAACCATTTTCAACTACCAAAACTGATCATTTTCAACAGTAAAAAACTACAGATTTAAACTGCCAAAAATTGAGACAAATTGTCAGAAGCCAAAAAGTACCAAAAATGACGATTTTCAACTGTAAAAAAATGCCAAAACTGAGATTTTTATAGTTGTTGACAGTTGAAAATTGAAATTTTTGCCTGTGGCAAATTTTTGTGTTTTAAAATTATCATCTTCGGCAGTTGCAAATGATCATCGTTAGTAGTTAAAAAATGTCATTTTCTGCCAGTTAAATGATCATCGTTAGTAGTTGAAATTTTTAATTTTTGTCAGTTGGAAATTATAGTTTTTGGCAGTTGAAAATTGTCATTTTTCGCATTTCAAAATTGTAGTTTTTGGGAGGTTGAAAATTGTCATTGTTGGTAGCCAAAAATTATTATTTTTGACAGTTGAAAAAGGTCATCGTTGGCAGTTAAAAAACACATTTTTGACAGTTGAAATCTGTAGTTTTTGGCAATTGAAGATTGTCATTTTTGCCAGTTGAAAATTGTCATTTTTGGCAGTTTAAAATTTAAGTTTTTGGTTGCTGAAATTTATCAATTTTCGCATTTCAAAATTGTAGTTTTTGGAGGTTGAAAATTGTCATTGTTGGTAGCCAAAAATTGTTATTTTTGACAGTTGAAAAAGGTCATCGTTGGCAGTTAAAAAAACATTTTTGATAGTTGAAAACTGTAGTTTTTAGCAATTGGAGATTGTCATTTTTGGCAGTTGAAAATTGTCATTTTTGGCAGTTGCAGATGGTCGTTGTAAGCAGATAAAAATGCAATTTTCGACAGTTAAAATGGCCATTGTTAGCAGTTGGAAATTGTCATTTTTGACAGTTGGAAATTGTCATTTTTGACAGTTGGAAATTGTCATTTTTGCCAGTTGCAGATGGTCGTTGTAAGCAGATAAAAATGCAATTTTTGACAGTTAAAATGGCCATTGTTAGCAGTTGAAAATTGTCATTTTTGACAGATGGAAATTGTCATTTTTGCCAGTTGCAGATGGTCGTTGTAAGCAGATAAAAATGCAATTTTTGACAGTTAAAATGGCCATTGTTAGCAGTTGAAAATTGTCATTTTTGACAGTTGGAAATTGTCATTTTTGGCAGTTGCAGATGGTCGTTGTAAGCAGATAAAAATGCAATTTTCGACAGTTAAAATGGCCATTGTTAGCAGTTGGAAATTGTCATTTTTTACAGTTGTAAATTGTCATTTTTGACAGTTGGAAATTGTCATTTTTGCCAGTTGCAGATGGTCGTTGTAAGCAGATAAAAATGCAATTTTTGACAGTTAAAATGGCCATTGTTGGCAGTTGAAAATTGTCATTTTTGACAGTTGGAAATTGTCATTTTTGACAGTTGGAAATTGTCATTTTTGGCAGTTACAGATGGTCATTGTAAGCAGATAAAAATGCAATTTTTGACAGTTAAAATGGCCATTGTTAGCAGTTGAAAATGGTCATTTTTGACAGTTGGAAATTGTCATTTTTGCCAATTGGAAATTGTCATTTTTGGCAGTTGCAGATGGTCGTTGTAAGCAGATAATAATGCAATTTTTGACAGTTAAAATGGCCATTGTTAGCAGTTGAAAATTGTCATTTTTGACAGTTGGAAATTGTCATTTTTGGCAGTTGCAGATGGTCGTTGTAAGCAGATAAAAATGCTATTTTTGACGGTTAAAATGGCCATTGTTAGCAGTTGAAAATTGTCATTTTTGACAGTTGGAAATTGTCATTTTTGGCAGTTGCAGATGGTCGTTGTAAGCAGATAAAAATGCAATTATTGACAGTTAAAATGGCCATTGTTAGCAGTTGAAAATTGTCATTTTTGACAGTTGGAAATTGTGGTATTTAGCATTTGAAAAATGTTATTTTGACAGTTGGAAATTGTGGTATTTGGCAGTTGAAAATAGATTTAAAAATTGTTTTAGATAAAAGTTGAACGGTTTGGAGGAGAACATACAGTAGTGACATAGTGACCTTGGTTTGACCTTGCGAATTCTACTAAGGTCGGGTGAAAATCAAAGTGCGTGCTGTATCTCAGAAACTAATTCAGGAATTAACATGAAACTTTTAACATAGGTCTTATTTGATAATTCCAAACTAAAAAGCTTTTGGTAAAATTTCGTAATGTTTACTAACCGTCTTTTGTTTCTTTACGATATTTTTTTTTAAATTTGAAGAATATTACAAAAACATTTAAACAAATATTAAAGATAACAAAGAAATGAACATCTTTTGGTTAAAAATATTTTTTATAATTTTTTTTTTCGAAAAATAAAATAAAATTTAGAAAAAGATTTTCAAACAAAAGATTTCTTATTATTGGGATTATCAAATAAGATGTACGTTTAAAGTTTCATGCTAATTCCTGTGTTAGTTTTCGAGGTACAACGCGCACTTTGATTTTCACCTGACCTTAATAGATTTCGCAAGGTCAAACCAAGGTCATTACTGTATGTTCCCCTCCAAACCGTTCAATTTTTATCTGAAACATTTTTTTAATCATCTATAGTTTCAGAGAAAATTGATATAATCCACTCTTTTTATTTTTTCAAAAAACTTAAAAAGTTTCCACCAGACTTTTCCGCGGTCTAACCTATGTTTTCATCATTCATAGGCGTTAGAAAAACATATTAACCTCTTCAGGGACAGAAACACATTTGTGTACGTTTTAAAAAATGACGAAGACATTTCAAACAAATTTGATTTAGCTCTATACTGCCATCTCATGTCAAGTTCTGAAAGCTGCTACAGTTGCATATTTCCATGCAGATACCTCCTGTCCGGTTCTACTGGCGACATATCAATTGTTTCTTGAAGGATTTGAAACTTCAAAATTAATTTGTCCCTGAAGAGGTTAAATAGGTTTTTCCCGTTGTGGCGATAGGTAAAAAAATGAGGTTTTTTAACATTGTCCACAAAACTATTCTGACCAATTTTAATTTACTAAAAAACAAAGTCAATGGCTGTTTAAACACAATAAAATGACGCTAATTATATATTTTTTTTCAAAAAAAAAACTTCATTGCCAAATAATAATCAAGTTTAAATTTTCAAATGGCTGCATATACTTTTCTTATTTTATAAAATTAGATATAATTTTTCTGAATCCATTTATGCCCGTTATGACATGTTATGTTTGACATAACCGTACAACAAATGACATTTCTCACTTTTTTCCAAGGCAAGCTAGTTACAATTTTTGAAAAATGTAATTTTAAATGGAAGATTTATTTTAATTTTTTTTGCCAAAAATATTGAACGAAAAACAACATATTGGACATTATTGAATTTAGAAAAATAATGTCAATAGGCAGTCATCTAAAAAATTTAAGTTTGCTCTTATCTGGCAATGAAGTTATTACTGAAAAAATCAATATTGATGTCATTTGTTAGTATTTAAACGGTCATTGACTTTCGTTTTTAGTTCATTCATATCGGTTAATAAATAACAGAGTTATGGTATTGGGCGTTTTTTATCGAACACCTAAAATACCTTAATCAATCAAGATTTAATAATAAATGATTATAATATAAACACTTTCAACTTTGTTTTGTATAACTTATATATTTATTTTTGTGACTCAAGTTTCGGTAATACAATTACCATTTTCAAACAAGAAGTTTCGGTAATACAATTACCATTTTCAAACAAGAAGTTTGAAAAGGGTAATTGTATTAACGAAACTTGAGTCACAAAAATAAATATATAAGTTATACAAAACAAAGTTGAAAGTGTTTTATTATAATATTTAAAATATATACCGAAGTAGAAGCCTCCAGCATAAACAATATAATAAATTATTGTTGTTACAATTAAGCACAGATGATGAAGAATTAAAAGAAAATATGAATATTATTATAGTAAAGTGTTTATATGATGATGATATATTAATGTAATGTTTTTTTTTTTTTTTCTAGGATTTGTATCATTCGATAATCCGGCGAGCGCTCAGGCAGCCATCCAAGCCATGAACGGCTTCCAGATCGGCATGAAGAGGTTGAAGGTGCAGTTGAAGAGGCCCAAGGACGCAAATAGGCCATACTAACCCTGGGCCTACGAACCGGAACAGCAGCGCACCCAGCCACTAGTATACTAACCATAAAAAACATAAATTTAAAAAAAAAAACATATACATATATATATATATATGAGAAAGAATATAAAGATTTATATATATAATATATATTAGTGGATCGTGTCCGGTGCCCACTTTTCGGCCTCATCGCCCACAATTTTATTCGAGAAATTCCAAATGGGCTGTGATTAAATAACAGATCAGTGTTTGATTGTACAGGCCGTTTTGTCTTCTCGTTTGTGAAATGTATTACTATTTTCAGATATCTACTCTAATTATATACGTTGTAAGTATTGTATGTTAATCTGTAAAATTTGAATTATTGTGGGTGATGTATATGCCTATGTAGTTGCCAAAATTATAGTCCGGGCACGATCTCTTGTGATGCTAGTCACATATTTATTATACACGTAATAAGGCTCGGAGTCCGCACTCGGGACGTCTGTTCCCGAACCGTAAGAGCCGACACATATTTATATATTAAAGGTAATATATATATATACATACATATATATATTAAAAACAATACCTATACAAAATAGAATAATATTTCTACTAAAGTTTAAGTAACATAATCTTTACAAAGTACCAACTATATATTAATCTGTAAATTTATTAGTTAGTAGGAACTAGGCTAGTCCATAATGAACAATTAAGAGAAGACACGGTGAAAGGGAGTGGTCGTGTTATAACTTAAAAAAAAAAACTAGGTATGGTCATTATCGATTTTAGAACAATGCGTTCACAGTTTATGAATTTTATCTAATATGTAAGTTTATATGATATCAAAATGCAAGTTGTGCGTTAAATTTCGCCAAATAGTTGTTGAGAATTAGTTGACGCTTCATGCTGGGCCTTGTAAGGCTCAATAAAAGGCCGGGATGTGTATAGGGGTGGAGCTTTCTCTTACTCGGCTGGGCCACTCTAGTCAAATTAATCAGCCATCGGCTGCAGTTAGATAATATAAATAGGATAAAGTTAATATTAAGACATAGATAGGACAACCATTGCAACCTTCGTCCCTCGAACGACCACAAGTAGAAAGTGAATTTCTTAATTAAAAAAAAAAACAACGTCTCGACAGGGTACACTTGGGGCGATTCGAATTTTCATATTAATCAATGTACAAACTTTAAATAAGAAACATGTATTTTTAAAAATCCAATATAGATGTTAGATGAAATATGGCGCGAGAAACCTATTCTGGAAACTGTAATTAGCCAAATATGAGACGGAATATTTTTTTATAAGCCACTGTGGCTGGACCGAGGATGAACAGTTGAAATGGGGGTCCCTCCTTTAGTACCACATACATATAATATATAATATTTATTGAATATCTGATATAATTAAGAGGTTTAGTTTGTTTTGAGTTTTTGGCTGAGATACTTTTGTGCAATATATTACGATGAAACCAAAAAAAAAAAAAACTAAAAAACTTAACAGATCGACTGATACACAGTAAGATGCTACATTTCACTTTCAAACTTGTAAACAGGCAGATATGAGTTTTAAATTTGATTATTCTGATAGTTATTTATATATGTAGTTAGTAGCATTCCACGCTTGCTAATGGTAATGACATTCCTCAGCGCTGGAAGTAAATACATATATATATATAGATATAACTTATTAGGTTCATGGGCGACTCGCAGCCTTCGAACACAATTCTATATATATGTATATGAGAAGAAAGAAAATCTAGTCTAATCTAAAAACATTCTTTTAATAATAATGGTCTCCCCAATCAGACACGAGCGGATAATAATCAACGCAGCGAAGTGATCTAGGATACAGGGTATGTTTTTGCAATTATTTGTGTCACTGTTTCTCATCGTGAGAGGGCGGTCGTCGTGTTTCTATTAGTGTATGTGTTCATAGTCCGCGTACGCAGCGGGTCGCACCCTCGCTAACCTCCATCTGTCATCACCCATGCTGTATATATATTGGGGTCCATTTTGATCGCACCGTTTTATACAAATTACATAACGCTCCTTTCGGTGTCAAACACGTGGACGGGGCCTCTCGAAATTTATTAGATTGATGATCAATTTACAAAAAGATTTACACTGCATATAATTAGCCAGGTACCAACATTTATATGTGAAATTTTAAATTCAAATCACCCATTGTAGTCGACTCTAAATTACTCCTTTCAATGTTGACATCGGCGCTCAGATGATGAAAATTTCAATTTGACAATAATGTATTAAAAAGGTACAAAAGAAATCATGTTTATAGTTTGTTATTGTGAAAACCCAAATTGGAACGCTGTACCGGGTCCTGGTTTATTGAATGCATTGTATTTGAGAATGTTAAAAAGTGTCGCTTCATCAAATATCATTTCAAGTTGATGAATTGATGGGCCTTGTACGGCCGGGCAACAATTCCATCAACATATATTTTAGCTACGAGGTAGGATAGGGTAGTAAAATAATCATTATTTATTATACAATTATATAAAAATGAATAAAGATAAAATCGTATGGCGTAAAATAAAACCAAAGATGGTGTACTCATACTCATATGCTTGATGACTAAATTTTGATAGAATATATATATAAATATATTTAATATATTATAAAAAAAACCTAATCTATATATTAACTATGCATAAATCTAGTCTGATATCTTGCCAATTCTTTATTTTTATTTAACCCAACATTATAATGCTGGGACCAACTTATTGTTTTGGACAGATATGTTGGATCATTATCTAGTCAGGAGTCCATGTGATTTTGGTGTCGTTCCTCGCGAACGCACCCAGATATGTAATATAGTGTTATATATCAAACCATTATTGCTATGTTATTATTTATTTTTTAATTTATTAGTAGTGTTAGAGCTTTCTCAAAATATTCCGGGAATATCTCGGAATGTTGCTACGCTTGTATACAGTATTAAGCGGTCCGCTGTAGGAATTACGCAGGACTCGGGTGCGAGTACCCAATTATCAATATTGGAAAACCATCAATTAATTAAGATAATCCAAGCCATAACTCTGTTGCATGTGTCAGTTTTATTACATTTTACACAAAATTATTATATAAAAAATAAATTATTACATAATATATTATTATATTATATTATATATATAGATAGTAGATAAATTAAATTTAACAAACAAAAAAATATTTATAACCGGCTAAAATTGTAATACGATAATGTAAAAACATATGAGTAAATTAGAATACAAATGATTGCGTGAACTTTCTATCCACATATGAAATTCGACCTTTATTTTTTCATTTATTCGTATATATATATATAAATATATAAATGCATTGCCAATTATTGCCGATCTTTTGTAATTCTTAGTAATAATAATAATAATATTTTTTATTATTGTAACTAACAAGTTTAATATTATCAGAATCTTTTACTATATATATATTTATGTAAGTTATATAAAAAGAAAATTAACATCTGGATCCGACATGACGCGAGAGCACACTTTCAACAATGCTCAATCGATCTTTACATAATCTTATTATTCGAGAATCTGTCATGTCGCCACAAGTATTATATCTTTCATTGCCCAAATAAATCCAATTCAAAAAAGAATATATTTATATTACAGTTTTACATGTACCTATATAAACTAGTTAAATGATAATACTATATATTACGTATTTACATATGCATCAAATTGGTTTGGATTTATTTTGGAACGCTATCCAGTTCATATAAAAACTTTATAAAAAGAATTATAAATTAATAAAGTTAAATATAATGCATATCCATATCTTGTTTGATTATTTTTTAATTGAACCTCTTGTAACAATTTTTCGATTATATAACTTATAGATTTAATTTTTATATAAATTGTACATTTATGTAAGGAGATTATATGAATTTTAAAAATCGCCATTAATATATTCTATAATAATTCCAACAGTCATCTGTATACCAATTTAAATCCCACTCTCTGCACACTTTTTTATCTTCCACGCACCGAAATGGCATCATTACTTCACCGAACTTCTAAAAAAGTAAGTATACTCTTTCTATTATTAAAATTTGTGCAGTACAATTTTTTGTCCATTGCTAGCCATAAAATATACTCTGTTTTATTTTTATTTTTATGATAAATAGACTGTAGTACTTCCTGATGACGTTATACTGCTGAAGATGACTACACAAGTGAGTCGAAACTAGTACAGTAAATAAAATAAAAATAGATATCAGGAAGTACTACACTCTATTTCTCATATTAAATCACCTGATAAAAATGGATTACCTACTACAAACAATTTTTATTTTTAAGAAGGCTGTGGTTTCATTTTATAAAGTTTTACACATGGACACCAACCAAAATGATCTGACAGCAGTGTTGCCAGGAGCAAAAAACTAACGCTAAAAGCGTACAAAATATTTCTAAGAAACATGTCGGCCTCAAACTTACAAAAAAATAGATTTTATCTAAGATGATGTGCTAAAAGTAATTCTAAGCAAAACAATTTCTTTAAAAAGAGTGGATTTTAAAAAAATGTCTAATTCATTTAAAAAAAAATGACGGAAAGAAATATTTCTGAAGAATTAATTTGGAAGCAATATTTCATAATTTGTGAGTTACTCTTGTTAAAAAAAAGGAAATATTTTTGAAAAAAAAAATCAATTTGAAAGTGATTATTACTCATAATTTGTGAGTTACTCTTGTTAAAAAAAAGAAAATATTTTTGAAAAAAAAAAATCAATTTGAAAGTGATTATTACTCATAATTTGTGAGGTACTCTTGTTAAAAAAAAGTAAATATTTTTGAAAAAAAAAAATCAATTTGAAAGTGATTATTACTCATAATTTGTGAGGTACTCTTGTTAAAAAAAAGTAAATATTTTTGAACAAAAAAATTAATTTGAAAGTGATTATTACGAAATTTAAGAGTGGTTAATATTGAAACACTGAAAGCGTGCCAAAATATTTCAAACAAATTTTTTTTTTTAAATATGTATATAAAAAGAAATATATTCTGAAAACCATTTAAGATAAATCAAGACAATATTCAAACTTTGAGAAAATGTCTAATTCTGTTTATTAAAAAAAATGACTAGGAAATTTTTCTGAAGAATTAATTTGGAAGCAAATTTTTCAAAGTTAGTTCAGAGTTAATTTTGTTTAAAAGAAACAAGAAAATGTTTCTAAGAAAAGGCAATTTGAAGGTGATTTTCTCGGAATTAGAGGGAGTTAACATTGAATGCTGTAAAAAAAAACTAACGCTAAAAGCGTACAAATATATTTCTAAAAAAATATTTTGAAAATAATAAAAGATAAATCAAAAATTAACATTTAGTTTTGATTTATCTTTTATTATTTTCAAAATGTTTCACCAAGTGATAAGTGAGAAAGTTATTCAAGAAAAAAAAAGAATATTTTGTTAAAAAAACTTTTCAATGGAAGTATCAATTTTGGGCATAATAAAAATATTTTATATTTGTATAATATTATAATATATCAGGTGAGCCACAAAATTTTGTTTCAGAGTTGGCTGTGAGATAAATGAGGTATGTCGCATATTATTACATCATGAGAACTAGATTTAAGAAATGAATTAATCTCAGACATGACTGCTAAGTTTCTCTCTCTCTCAGGCATGGCCAACTCCGCAACAAAATTCTGTGGCTCACACCTTATAAACACGTAATATAAGTGTGGTCAATATTAGACTGGTATTATTGGTGATATTTCTATGTTAAATTTCATATTTGTAATGGAGATAAATAAGACAAAGAAATTTAACAAAAGATAATTTTGAGGTAAACACCATTGTTTGATTTTCAAATATAGTTTATTTAAACCACTACATATGTTTCACCATTCTGCGGCTTCTTCAGGTGATGAAAATTAAAAAAAAAACACAAAGATAGTACAGTAAAGTTTATTCACTTGTAAATACATACATGCCATTATAAATTTAATTTAATTTCTTTATTAAACGGAAATCACCTTTTTACAAGAAAATAAGAACTATAATCTAAAATAAACATGTTAACATTAGTATAAATGAAATTATAAATACACATTAAATATACAAAATAACTATATGCCTAGTGAAGCAAGAACAATTGAAGAAACAGGAGTTGAAATAAAATCATCGAAGGGAGTGGAGTATAACAAGGCAAAAGAAAGAGAAATTTAATTATTTTATTTATTATAGTTATTATTGATGGATTTATCACACTTACCTTTTACTCTCTTAAGCTTTAGTTCGACAATCCTGCATCGTTTATTCGATGAATGGAAATGAGCACTAATAGTTTCACAAAAACTCTAGAGACTTTAATATCTGAAATACATTTCAGATATTAAGCTAAAAGTCTTTTCCCAGGGGTAACAACATATACAGGATGTAGAATTGGTTTATGCACCATAGGGATTTCCATGTTTAATTATTGGCTCCTCAAATTATTTTAGAGAAAAAGTGTAAATATGTTTCTTGTAGAGAAAAAAATACTCTACACAAACATTTCCTTACTTATTTTTTTACTTTCTATACAAAGGGGAAATCGAGGAAATTAAAAAGCAAAAATAGGTGGTGCCTTGGAATTGCAGAAACAATAAACCGTTGAACGTTAGCTGTCACGTTAATGTTGTAATCAAAAATTTAGGCGTATTTTAAGTAATTCTGAGACAATATGAATTTGTTGAATGAAAAGATCTTAACGGTAAAATGGATCTATTCTGCTAATAGCGAACGTGCAGTAAACCACACTACTGTTAACAGAAAAGTCCGCAACGGGTTTTTGTTTTAACAATTCCAAAGCAACACCTGTTTTTGCCAAAGTAGTAGTTTTAATTTCCTCGATTTCCCACTCGAATGGATAGTAAAAAAATAAGTAATGATATATGTGGTAAGTAAAACACGTGTGTTGAGAAAATTCACAAATTTTTAATGTCGAAACACTGCGACATATGTTTCGCCACACAGTGGCTTCATCAGGCAGATGATCAATGCCTGATGAAGCCACTGTGTGGCGAAACGTATGTCGCAGTGTTTCGACATTAAAAATTAGTGAAAATTCTCAACACACGTGTTTTACTTACCACATATATTATGAAATTTCACCAAGTAACAGCCTCATCAATTCAATAAGTAATGATATGGTTGTATATGCCAATCAATCGCATGATGGCATTTATAAATATTCAAACTGTGATTTATTTTCGGAGTCATTCTTAGAATTTAAGAACCGTATCAAACGCATGGATCTGGCTTGTTTTTAAAATTGCATCAATAATATTATTTATTTGTATATTATTTTAGCTGTGCAATTTTTACCCGTTTTATTTTATTTTGTTTATATTTATTTTAACATGTTCTGTTTGTCATTGCTATTTATGTGATTTTTAGCGCGATTTATTTTTATATGTAAATCACCTTATTTCTGTAAAAAAAATTTCTCGCTACATTTACAATATGTTTTTATTTTTGTTTAAGTAATTTTGTAAAAGGAGATTTTCCGTTAATAAATCTATTATTATTATCATTATATACAGTATTTTTTTCTCTACAAGAAATTTATTAACAATTTTTCTCTAAAATAATTTGGGGAGCCAATAATTAAACATTGAGAATTTAACATGGAAATCCCTGCGTAAACCATTTCTACACCCTTTATATTTAAATGGAATACCGAGCAGGCTTTGGTATATGCAATCAAACCACAAATTTCATTGCAAAATTGTATTAAAAAAAAAGTATAATTTCAAAAAATCTTCACAATCACGACAAAGTTTGTTTGCAACTTAGCTTCATCGCAAAGTCCTCTCCCAAATGCTCCATATCGGATTTCTTGAGAACTCCGGGCGGTAAGTAACCGATGAGATTTTTGGCGTGCTCTTGCAACATCTTGATCCGTTCTTCCTCGATCAGTGCGACCCTTAAATAAGTTTCAGTAAATTCAATAAAATCAAAATTCCCCGACTTCTTGTAGATAAATACAACAAAATGAGAAATACTATACTTTTCGTCTTCTACAATTTAAGAGTCCTCAAAGTAGTTGTTTCGGTTGATGATTTGTTAATTGTAGTTTCTTAGAGACTCTTAAATTGTAGAAGATGAAAAATGGGGGGGGGGGTTAATTGGGTAATTCCCCCCCCCCCCTCCCTAAGAATTTTTCGCTTAACAATTTTTATTGTTAAAAATTACCGATATTCCATATTCCAAACAAATAATATAACCGGTAAATTTTTCCAACGCTTTAAAACGTTGGAGAAGGATAGGGAGATTTCACGGAACAGGTGTATGAGAGCGGAAGCACCAGTTTATTTATCTTTTTTTTTTAATTACCCCCCTAGACTAGTTGGTTGGAAACGCCCTTGACGAAACCGCTTTTTACCTCTTATCCTCCTCGACCTTCTTGAGATCCTCCAGCTTCAGCAGCTCCTGCATGTCTTCGATTTTCTTCTGACGTTTGGCCGCCATCATTCCTTCCACTTCCCTTTTTATCTGCTGTATTTTCAGGCTGCGCTTTTGTTTCGACAGCAGTTCCAAGCGATTATCTTCGGCTATTTTCGCTATTAACTATAATTTTTGGAGATGTATGATAAGAACTTTACGGGTATGGTAAATTTTGATTCAATGGAAATACCATTTTTCTTTATATTGGAACAATGAGTTTAAAAAAATGTACTGCTTTGCTAATTAAAAATGAGATAATAAAGATTTTTTTTTTAGTTTTGCAGAGTCACAAACTGGTTGAATATTCACATATTCAGGTTAGATTTGGACTTTTTTTTAAATTTCAATATGACATCCCCTTAATAAATTTAATAAATTGCAAATATTCTGCAAGAAAGCATCAGAGCATACCAACATAAAATACATTTTCCTGTATACTCGTTTTTTTTTTATTGACCAACCAGATCTGGTGATTTTTTTATAATGTTGGATATTCGGTTAGGTACTCTGGTTGCAATTCTGACTTTTGCCTTCAAAATAAATTTGAGGTTATGTTTTCCACATGGTTGCCATGTGCTTAATTACCCTATCCTAAAAATTATTTTTTTTCTGATTGAAACAATATTGAGTGATATTGCCTTGGTTACGATGTGTCATAACACACTTATATTTCCCTAGGGAAATATGAAGTGCTCATATTTCCCTAAGGAAATATAGACGTCAAACAATTGTCATTAGGAGCTTCTCGCAAGAATTGTTTTAATTGCTCTCGGAACAACACCTCTGATTTCTTGGGAAGGTATCCTTTATGGATATTACAGCTTTGGATTTTACCGGAACCAAACATTCACGGTCTTTCGTCGCTTGCGTTAACACATAGTTTGACATTTCACCAATTTATGAAACAACGCAAATACCAAAACAAGTCAACCATGATATTTACAAACAAGGCTCTTAGCAATGTTACCAATCCGATAAATTCAAAAATTTACAATCCCATATTTTCCCATTTACAGAATAATATTCTTTCAATCGGAAAAAAACTATTGATTACAATACGGGAAATATGAATACATTTCCCTTGGTTGTCTATACAACTAGCCAACCTCGGGAAATATACTATTCATATTTCCCTAGTTGTAATAATAGCTATAATTAAAGTGGCGGAACGAACAGGTTTCCTTTATTTTATTACCATTTTCTGTCAAATAATTAATAAATTGCAACATGGCATTCATACATTAATGTCATTACATGACAAACAGTAGGGACACCCAAATAGGAACCTAAGAAACATAAATCCCAAATCTGGTTGATCATAAAATAAAAACCTAATATATGTTTTGCATCAAATTTACATCATAAGTTGGTAATTTGTAACCAAGTAAAACTTACCGTCTCTTTATAAGCCGCATCAAGCTCTGCGGCCTGTTTCTGCGCCTCCTTCTTCTCTTGCATCTGGACGTGCAACGCGGACATAGTCTCAATTCTCAGTCGTAATTCCTTTTCCATCTTCTCTTTATATCTCTTATCGAGAGCTTGACGCTCTTCCTTTTCGTTCAGTTCTTGAATAATTTCCTGCCTCTCTGAAAGCTTCCTCTGGGAAGAAAATGTAAAATGTGTGCGTGTAACCCAATAATGTGGAAAATAAACGGACCGTAATTTCCATTTTGGTGCATGCACACTAAACAAAGTATAATTTAAAAAAAATTCTTAGTTGCAGCATGATGTTCTTTCCAGTTATAGTCGGGCCGCTGAGAGCTGCCTATGACTCATCGCTTAAAATCGCATGAATCAAGATTTAAGTAAATGTAAATTTGGTGCCGTGCTGATTTTCATTGGCGGGATATTTAAAAATTCTCGCGCAAACTTTTTACGGTTATGTTATTTGACGTAGCGCTCGCGTGTTTTGTGTGTTTATATGAAGCGTGCCAATGCGATGCAAGAGTCATGCATGAGCTTAGACCTACGTTTACGCTGCCCTATTCTTTAACACGCACGTCTTTTATTTCATACTGTTTCGTACATGATAGAAAAAGATAGATATAAAATGCAAAGCAATTCTTAGTACGAAAATGAATGAGTCACCGTCAGCTCTCAACGGATGAACTATAACACCTCTAGCCTTTCCCATCCGACACCCACCTCCAAACAGTAAACCATTAACGCTTAATTAACCTTGGCTACCATTTTTATTACTCGTACCGTGAGATCAAAAAAAGTTGAAAATACAGTAGTTGGCAGCACTTAAAACATAACCTAACTAAATTAGAAACAACCTTACTTGTTGCAGAAAGCATTAAATAAATTCAATACAACGAAATGTAGCCTGAATTTGTTTATAGTCTTAGTAAGACTTAATTTCGCTTGCAGAGTTACGAACAGGTTGAATATTCATATATTCAGGCTACATAACCTAAATAACAAAAGCTCAGTGGCGTTGTTAAAAATGAAAATTTTGGCATAGGAAACCCTGAAGTTTAACCTCAGATAACTAAACATTCCTCTAACAGACTACGGATTTCTGACAGTTTTGTGAAGGCAATTATGGAGAGCTCACTTTTACCCTTTTTAGCACTTCATTGAAGTATTATAATTTCTCTGTTAATTTGTTCAAAATAATTCAAGAACATTTAAAAACATACTTGATTTTAATTCGTAGCCTACGAGTCGAATGATTAGTTACGGCGTAACACTGATTTAAGTTTAGTTATCTGAGTTAATTCCAAAACCGGATAAATCCATATTTTTCCGAAAACGAGTTAGCAATGCCATCTTGTAGAAAATACGCATACCTATCGATTGTGATAAAAATTTTAGTTCCAAAAGCGGACTAAACATTAAAAATTAAATAGTAAAAATAGTACTCAATTCCAAAACCGGCTAACGTACTCATAAAATTCATTTCAAAACCGGATAATTCCATCTCGTAGTTGAGAAACAAATTCGGCTAATTCCAAGCGGTAATATTCTTGCATCGTGTCAAACGCATACAAAACCGGACAAATCCATCCCTGCTTGCTGTGTGCGACGTGCTTGAATGTAGCAGTGAATGCGCAGTGCGCTCGACTACGTTTATGTTCTTTATATCGAAAAGAAAATTACAAAACAGGACACAATAATACAACCAGAAGAATATTATTCAATTTTTGAAGATTATGGAACTCTAAAAAAGTTAGGATTTGAATGGGATGTACAGGCTGGACAAATTTTAAAACCGACGTCCTCTCTACATTTCAAAATTAATTCGTGCAAGCGAATAATATTGACACGTTCTGCCAAAAAGGGGCAAATTTTAGTTCAAGGAGAAGCACACTACAACTCCGATTTAAATAATGCAAACTCTATTTGCAAGCAAGGGAAGAAAATTGCTTCTATAAATCCTGGAAAAATTAAACTCGAATCTTGCGTTAAAATAAATCCCAAGAAACTCAAAAGTATTGACGAGCTTTTGACAAAGCACTATGGGGAAAATTGGTTAGAACGAAACGAAGAATTAAACTTCTTTTTTGTATTACAAATCTGCACTTCAAGCACGGAATAATGGAGTTATTGCAGATGAAAATTTTTCAGAATCAGATGAAGAACAAAACTGTGTTGGTCCAGAAGTTGATGAAAATGTTATATAAATATTTTTTTCCTGTAATTTTAATGTTTAATAAAATACTTTATATTTTTTACTGATTATATATTGTTTGTTTTCTTTGTTACCATCATTTAATAAGAAAACTTGAGCCGACTTAAACAAATCTTTTAAAGCTACATACAATATTGACTTATTCATTAATGATTTCATTCTTAATTTTTTGTACATTAAAATTCATAAAAATACCAAAAATTGCAAATTAAAGAAAATAATCTTAAAAAATTCCAAGGCTTGTACACCAAAATTCAAAAGGTAATTTACCCCTCTACTAATTCATTTAATAATATTTTATCACCATTATGCTATTTTTTAAAACTAAATTTAAGATTCACTTCCAAAACCGGTTAAATCCAACGGTCAGTTCCAAAATCGGATAACTCCAAACTATTTTTTGACATAACTCTTTCATTTTTCGAAATGATATTTTTGGCAATTAGTTTTCCTTAATCTATTTTTTTTTAACCTTTTTTGGTGATATTAGATTTTTTTAACAATGTGTACTTTTTGCGGCGTACGTTTTTTGGCTCTCCTGAACAATTAGGTGTCTTGGAGTTATCCGGTTTTGGAATTAGTCAACTCATCTAGGGTTAAATAAAACAGCTAGATTATGAATCTTAAATGTAATAATCAATTCTGGAAATAACTGCTAATGTTTAAAATTGGAGGATAAAAACAGACAAAACTATTTTAAAAATAAGTAACCTTAAAAAATCACGAGATGTCAAAATTGACATGCATTGAAGATTTCCAGACAGGCAATATAATTTCACTTCAATAATTATAGGGATTTTCGGAAAATGTGCTGCCAACTATTTTCGACTAACTGTACCATCACATTACATGATCTTTGAAATCACGGCGAGACAAATGAAACCGTAGGTAGATTATTTATTTTGACATTTCACTGACATTCAGCAAATCCACAACTTGTTATTTCGAAGAAGATCAGGTAATTCTATTCACGATGACGTGCGGTTTACAATTGGACCTATCGATGGACGCCATGGAGGAGAATAGGATCAAGAAAAAATACGTGGATTTGATAAAGGAGCTATCGAAAAAGTACCACTTCAATTACGTGGAGATTGAGATGCTGATGCTGATATTCCACAAAATTCGGCGTGACGGTGACTCGAAATTGGCGGGGATAACGAAGGGCCAGTTCAGGAAGGTCTTGCACAACGGTTTCGACATGACCGACGACACCCTCATGGAGCGGGTTTTCACCGCTCTGGAGGGGCCGGGGTCCGCCCATCCTTCCTGGGTGTCGATGGAAACGTGGACGGCGGCAATGTCGCTTTTTCTGAGGGGAAGTTTGGAGGAAAAGATCGATCATTGCTTTACTGTATTTTTAATGAATTACTAGAAAAGGCGTGAATTACTGGCCAATTATTTCAGGTGTATAATCTGATGGGTGATGGATTTATTGGACGAGACAGTATATTTAATTTATTGAGAAAATCCCTCATCAGTTCAGGGAGTGATGATGATGCTGAAGAATCTGTTAAGGTACGTGTAGAACTTACACCTTCATTGTTATTGTATGATACTACCATATGTATAAAAATGATTTAGATAAAGGGTGGCTTTGTATTTCGGAACGTACGTTGCAGGTTTAGTACGTCGCATCACACCTTCGCTACCAGTTGTTCATATGACATAAAGTCAACAACGTGCTGAACTAATCTAAGACCATGATTTTGTTTATCATGGCCATGCCTTATCTAAATAATTTTTATACATATGGTATAAACAAACATCTTTATAGTTCATCCGTTGAGAGCTGACGGTGACTCATGCATTTTCGTACTAAGAATTGCTTTGCATTTTATATCTATCTTTTTCTATCATGTACGAAACAGTATGAAATAAAAGACGTGCGTGTTAAAGAATAGGGCAGCGTAAACGTAGGTCTAAGCTCTAGCATCGCATTGGCACGCTTCATATAAACACACAAAACACGCGAGCGCTACGTCAAATAACATAACCGTAAAAAGTTTGCGCGAGAATTTTTAAATATCCCGCCAATGAAAATCGGCGCGGCACCAAATTTTCTTACGGACATACGTTTACTTAAATCTTGATTCATGCGATTTTAAGCGATGAGTCACAGGCAGCTCTCAGCGGCCCGACTATATTGAAGAATTGTTACGTACAAGTAAATATACCGGGTGACCCAGGGATCTGTAAAAGCCCCATAACTTATTTGTTATTTGAGATATTGGCTTCTATTTTTCATTAACTAACCCATTCTACATATATTTT
Source organism: Ocypus olens (assembly GCA_910593695.2). Taxonomy (NCBI): domain Eukaryota; kingdom Metazoa; phylum Arthropoda; class Insecta; order Coleoptera; family Staphylinidae; genus Ocypus; species Ocypus olens. The sequence goes on along the minus strand of OU343047.1, from coordinate 1,109,888 downwards.
TGTACAGGATGTCCGAAGTATAAATAACACAACAGAGTTATGTTTATACACAAACTATTTTTAGGACATGATAGAGATTCTTTCCAAGAAAATGGATATCGATCGAGATGGGAAGATATCATACAACGACTACAAACAGAGTGTACTCAACGAGCCCATGCTTCTACAATGTTTCGGACAATGTCTACCTTCTCGAATTGCTGTGCACACTTTTCTCAATACTTTAATTGCTGATCCTGGTAAACTATAACAATGTATTTATATAATAAATAATAGTATATACCCAAGTTTGTTTAGTTCTTGTCTGAATATTGGGACATAATTTATGCATCTGCATGAAAAATATAATTTTAATTGTCTATACCATTGGTTCCCAAACTTTTTTGTCCTACCGCCCCCTTTCCAGAAAAAATATTACTTAGCGCCCCCTGGAATTTTTTTTTTTCATTTTAAAAACAATTAATAGGATCACCAAGATTGACTTTTGCAATTGGCTTCTTTTTTTTTGTTAATAAATTGGTTACCGCACTGAACCCACGTTCCACTAAATCTTCTCTTCTTTCTTTTATATTATCACTGCCCCCTTACAGTTACTTATCGCCCCCAAATGCACCTGTGGCCATCAGCGCCCCCCTGAATCGCTGCAGCGCCCACTAGGGGGCGGTGGCGCCCTCTTTGGGAATCACTGGTCTATACTCTATACGAATTGTAACATTTGAATTATCTTCCATACGGATCCACCCTAAATTTTAATCTTGTATTTCATTTCGTTCGAATCGAATTCTTTATTACATCGTCATTTTGCTTCATCCTCAACCTTTCTGCTTCACACTAGTCACATACAGAAGGAGATAGATAATAAAAATATAAACTCACCCTATTCATATATATTTCTTTAGCCATGTGATCGATAATTTTAGCTCGCGATTCTTCCGCCATGGTTTTATCCTTCGCTCTGCAAGTATCGTATTACAAACAATCCTTCCCCTCTCTCCAGAAACTCACCTTTTCTGCGCCGTTTCAATGCTCTGCTTAATGTATTCCTTAATCTTTCTGTCCTCCTCCTCGATCATTTTCAGATTCCTGCTCTTCAGAGCCGCTTTAGACGCCCTAAACTCGTCTATCTCCTGCCTCGTTCTTCGCATTTCGCACATTTTCAAGTATTGCATTCTGAATTAAGCAAAAGATAACCTGAGAAGCCGTGTTTTTTGCACGAATTTAAAAAAAAATATGTGCATTTTCTATTTAACCTGTACCACGAAGTAAACGCCGCCAACATTAAACATTCTATTTAACCGTTACAAAGAGGTCTCAGGTTACTCCAGAAAAATTATCTGATAATAAGATGTTGCAATAATCAGAAAGTCGAAAATAGTTGGCAGCACATTTTCTGAAAATCCCTGCAATTATATTGGCTGTCTGGAATTCAGTGTACATTTTGTTATTAATTTTGACATCTTGTGATTTTTTTGTAGGTTATAATAGTTTTGTGTGTTATAATCTGCCAATTTTACCCATTTTAAACATTAGCAGTTATTTCTAAAACCGATCACTGTTCTATTTAAATTTCAGGGTTTTCCATGCCAAAATTCCCATTCTTAGTTACACTACTGTGCTTCTGTTTGTTATACCTCATTTAATAACCAGGCGGACTAAACGCGAAAGCCACATTTACACTATAAAAAGTTACCAGAAAAATAACCAGACATGTTTTGGCGGTAAAAATAAAATCATTTCAAATTCGTTTATCCATAACATTCATTCAACAATTATATCAACTCATAAATAAATCTCCACACACAGAATTTTTGCTGCTTTCATTGTAGATATCTTCTATAGCTGGACGTCCTTCAAGAAGTTTGGGACTTGTCACTGTCCCAATCTCCTTACACTCCCTAATTGTGTGAACGTGCCACACTTACCTAATGAATCGAAAATTGTGCGTACAACGGAAGTAGGTTTTAAAGCCTCTTGTATTAAAACTCTATATAAGATAATTTTGAATTGTTTTTCCTCGAGCGTTAATGCTCTAAAATCCAACCATTTCCGTTTCATGGGGGGCGAAAATGACATCAAACTTGTGCTGGGTATTTATCCGTAGTTAAAAATAAAACAACTATTTCCACGAAAATCGCGGGATGAGAGGAATCGATTCTTACACTATCAACAGTAGAAATAACTGGCTAAAAACACAAAAAACTGAGGCGAAACGCGTGGAAACGGTGGGACACAAGGATCGGTTAGAGATCAGCTGATCATAACAACGGCCATTACTGTTTTAAGCAATTTGGGCCTGTGTAAAAACGGCGCCCGATTGGCCAATCACAACAACTAATTTTGGCGGCAATAATTTGATTTAGTCCGCCTGGTTATTAAATGAGGTATAGGATATGTTTTAAGGACTGCCAACAAAAACTATTATAAAATAGTAACCTTAAAAAAAATCACAAGATGTCAAAATTAACAAAATGTACACTGCACACCGAGCCAATATATCAGGTCGTCAAGTATGAAACTTGTAGAAAAAAATGCAAAGTTCTTTCGCAATTTACAAATACAATGAATTATTTTATTCATCAAAGTATGCACCCACATTATCTATACACTTTTGGAATTTAAGCGGCTGGTTATTCAGTCCGGTGGTATAAAACCCTAGCGGACGGGAGTCGATGATTTCTTGGAAGGCCAATTTTACAGCATTGTCGGAATTGAATTGTTTTCCAATTAAAAAGTAGTCTAAATTGCAAAAGAAGTGGTGGTCAGTGGGTGCTAGGTCTGGTGAGTATCGAGGATGATGAAGAAGTTCCAACTCCAATTCCTGCAGTTTTGCCACCGTCATTTGTGCAGTGTGTTGCAATAAGATAGGAGTCAATTTGTTGACCAATCTAGGCTGTTTTTCCTTAAGTTTTTGCATCATTTCGTCCAGTTGGTTGCAGTATATGTCTGCCGTGATCGATGAGACAGATTTCATGAAATCATAATGGATCACACCTACGCTAGACCACCAAACACTTACCATCTACTTCTTTTGATAAACATTATCCTCATCCAACCATTGTGCTGAACGTTTGCGATTGTTATATAGGATTCATCTCTCATCACAAGTGACAATTCGATTCAAAAATGGATGAGATTTGTGACGAGAAAGCAACATTAAGCAGGCTTCCAAACACTTTTGTTTCTGTTTTTCTGCCAGCTCATGTGGAACCCACATATCCAACTTTTTCACCTCACCGATTTGAACTAAATGTGTTAATATTGTTTGTTTGCTAACAACAAACTTTAACGATAATTCAGAGGTACTCTGAGATGAGTCAGATTCAACGGTGACCTTTAGTTCATCATTATTGAGCTTTGATTCTGAGTGACCGCGTGGCTCATTTGTAAAGTCAAAGTTACCTGTACGAAATTTTGCGAACGAACTTGACACTGTCTGTTGCATATTTACACGAGAGACAAATACATGATTAATGTTTCGCGCGGTCTACGATGCCGTAGTTCCACGCAAGAACTCATATTTTATAATACTGCGAATTGCCGGCAGTTCAATTTTCAACAAAAATAATTTATTGAACATGTGTTTAATATTTTTTAGAGATTACAATCATATTATTTAAATAAGCCAGATGTGCAACTTTCTATCAAAGAAAACAGAACAGCAAAATGTTAAGCCAATGTCAAATAATCAGCTGTTAAAGTTGCCAATATTTTCAACTACATGTTTCATACTTGACGACCTGATAATTTTATTTTAATTATTATAGGGATTTTCAGGAAATGAGCTGCCAACTATTTTCGACTCTTTGATCTCGCAGTATGCATCTTCATGAGAAACACAACTCTCACACCGCCAACTTGTTTGCGTCCTCAAATTTAATATAAAGTACCTTTCGTCTTCTTCGTGAATTCTCTGAACCAGATCGTCGATAAACTTCTTCTCTCTCAAGAATTCCTCGTACTTGAATCTCTTCATCTGCTCCTGATAGATCATTTGATCCTGCAGTTCCTGTTTGTACTTCAGCTGTTGCTGGATCTGTTTCTCCTTCAGTTCTCTTTGGTATTCGAGTTCGGTGATGCGAGACTTTAGGAGATGCTGGCCGGTCTCTTTATCTCTGATCTACAATTTGAGACGCTGGAGAAAGCTAATTTTATTCCTACGAGACGGGTACCTTCTCTTTTAATTTTTCAGTTTCCTTCTCCCGAATTTGCGCCATCAGTATTTTGCTCGTGTAGGCCGCGTTCAGTTTGCTCTTTAACAATTTGAGCTCGGGCGCCGTCTCGCACAGTTGCCTCCTAAAAACACCTTTAATTTAAAGTGTTTATATTTCTCCTCAAGTCCTATTGTTTCATAATCATTAATCATAAACATTTTAAAATGTTTTCTTCTTTTATTTTACTTATTAAATGTACATTTACATTCTATCACATTTATGCGGCAGCATCATCGCCCTTTGTCGGCCTGGTGTAAATAACTTGTGCCCTATGTTTAACAACCTGTCTGTTGCAATTCGATGAAAGCCCTACGAGCGAGGGATCCCCTGACCTTTAAACGTTCAGAGACGACCAAGGGAGTGATCAGTTTCTACTATTCAGTGGATGTACAGTGGACCTATTCTTTCATAACAATTGTTTTATCATTAATCATGAAAATTTTATAATAGAATTACTGGTCAGTAGATTTAGTGCACACTTGATGTAATTACAAAACATATCGTATTGTTCAGATATTGAATAATTCGCCATTTCAAGTAATTCATATTTATCGATATTACAACAACTTAAGACAATACACATGTATGAATGATTAATACAACTGATAAACTAATGTAAGATGACAGTTAGTCGTTATAACAAATTTTGTTTTATTTTTATTTATGCCTACTTGTTTTAAACTTACAACAATTAATATTTCCATTATTTTTTATTTTGACATAGGTTGTTGTACATCGTTGAAAAGAGAAAAAAAAAGTCTATTTATGCGTGTAAAAATCAAATATGGCGGCCATTTGAAATAAGAAAGTTGGTATTAATATCTCGGACACCGCCATCTTGAATTTTATTTTGACTTGATTTCTATGTTTGCCTAATTAAACCAAGTAACTTTTATTTAAAACTTTTTTTCGCATCTTTAATAATTATTGAGATATTTGATTTTTTTGAAAATCGCGATTTTCAGTTCTTTTTAAATATTTTCTAAACTGCTCGGAATTTTGAAAATTTCTCAACATAATCTGAATCAGCATATAAAACTGCACAACATTGCCCATTTAACCAGATCTCTAGCTTTAAGAATAAGAAAGCTACCCATGCAATCCTACTCTATTTAGGACACCCTGTATTTATAAAATTTGGTAATAGAACTGTGCCTCGTCTCCTTATAATGGAATGTCTACCACATATCGTCTGTTTTTGCATGTGAATGAGGGATATAAAATGCAATATTGCACTACACATAACCAGAAAAATGCAATGACATAACCAAATTGTTAGTAACTTTTTTGATACCAACAAAAATGTCACCCTAACAAGCCTACTGCAGCGAGCATGAAATATGAACAGAGTATTCCGTGAGATCAAAAAATCGAAAATAGTTGGCAGCACATTTTCTGAAAATCCCTACAATCATTCACGTAATGGCTGCCTTGAATTCTCCACATGCATTTTGACATCGTGTAGCTTTTTAAGGTTAGACAAAATCAGCAGAAGAAGACCATTTTTAAAACAAGTAATCTCAAAAAACTACAAGATGTCAAAATAAACAGTAATTCCAGACAGCCAACATTATATTACTCGAATTATTATCCCCATTTTCAGAAAATGTGCTGCCAACTATTTGCCTTTTTTGATCTCACGGTATACTAAGAATAATATAAAAGATTAGGCACGTAATAATGCACACAACTCTTACAAGACCTGCACGTATCGAACAGTTTTGTCCATCAGAAGCTGAAACCAGTAGTTTTTATGTTCTTTCCAAAATGTATCGAACAGTTTTGTCTGTTTTGTCAGTGGTTTTTATATTCCTTTCAAAATAACAACCTCATTACTGCCTCCTTGATATCCCCGCACTTTTTCCTTTGCATCTCAAAGGCCAGGCGTTCGTCTCTTTGCAGGTCCTCCTGCCTCGCGGCCAACTGTTCGGCCTTGTTCATTCTCGCCTCCTCGCGCTCTATCTCATCTTTCTGCTTGTAGATGTAACGCTGGAAGTTCGAAAACTTTGTTTTATCGGCGATGTGGGCTTTATGCAGTTCCACGGTGTCGTAATCCCTGCTCTGCTGCATTTCAACAGCCAGCTGTTCCTTGTCCTCGAGTGTTAGTGCCTACAATGGTCGATGATGATGATTTTAGGTTAAATAATTAATCCCTTGGGAAATTTGCGGATCATAATGTTATGACAAGGTTTACACCGTACACTTACCATTTTTCAAGCGGTGTATATTTCGTAAATTTCAAAATTGTATGTATTATTCCGTGTGTGACAGAACGAAGTAAACAAATACCCACAGGTGCGCCAACTATGGATTTTCAATGGCGGTGTGATGATTATTTTAAATTATTCACGATTTCATTACAAACGATCGGATAATTCCATGTGATTTGCTTTATTTCATCTTTAAAAAGGTTCTAGAAACATATTTATTCAAGACGGGGCGGTTTTAATATAAAAAAATAGTTGTTAATCCATTGCTTCATAGATGGCACTATGCTATTGGTCCTATAAAAGGTGCCGAAATAAGAATGATCGGTGTTTCTCGCGCCGCATCGAACGCGTTGTGATATTAGGTGCGTTCATCAGAAATAAATCGCGTCTGATTCGCATGTGTTTGGTTTGCGCTGAAGTTGGTATGTAATGCTTTGGCGCCATGATTGGTTTGCGCTGAAGTTGGTATCTAATGCTTTGGCGCCATGATTGATTTGCGCTGAAGTTGGTATCTAATGCTTTGGCGCCATGATTGGTTTGCGCTGAAGGTTTCTGATTCGTGCTTTGGCGCCATTTGGATTTCATCCATAGATAAAATAAAATAGATCGGCGACTCTCTGTATAAAATATTTACCGCATTTTTAAATTGTCACTGTAGTCATGGGATGGCGCTGGCGAAGTAAAAGCGGGTGCGAGTAGAATGGGTTGCAGAGCTAGTGGGTTTCCAAATTTTACAGTACTTGATTAAAATCAAATGTAGGAGTAATAAGAAGTCATTGATTAAAATAATATATTTATTGCAAATTGCACAAATGGTTACTTACAGTATAATAACAATATTATATATCGATATCCAACCAGCAAGAAGAAAATGTAGTTCCCTTCCATTTGAATGTGGCATGGTATTTCATTAAATTATTTCTCACAAACTTTTGAAAATGAGGAGAATCAAACTATGGAATTATTTCCTCGTCACCTATGAGAAATAAACGATAACAATATTTTGTCCCAAAAAATAACAATATGGCATTCAAAATTTCATTCAGACAATAAAGAAATGTACTTGTAATAAATATCACTTACCGGTTCCTTTTTGGTGAAGGAATGCATATAAGTGTTTCTGTTGTAATTTTTGCAGGATTTAATGGCACAATAACGACTCATTATTTATAATATTTTTATAACGCGAAGGGAATGGACGACTTTCCCTTCGTTTTGACAGACGAAAAACTGAAAGGAATCGAATATTCGCATACTTACGGTTTTGTTTGTTTACATATACTCGGCCTCGCTGATTATCGCTTGGTGTTGAATCATTTACGGACGAGATTTCAAATTATATTAGCAGGTTGGGCCATCTAGCGTCATTTGCTGTAACAAATTCTAGCCCGTTTGGCGATACTTACGCCATCCCATGTTTCCAGTGCGAAGCTCCAATTTATTTCGTATGGAGTGCGCAGGGCATGATTTCATCAGTTGTCAGTTTTGACGTAAGCGGTGAATTCAATATTTGATTAAAAACGAAAATGTGAATTGAATGTGTTGCTATTATTGAAAATAATGGAGGTATATTGCAAATGTGAGAATTTTTTGGATTTAGCGCATGCCTTCAATTGGAACGAGGGCAGGATTATCCATAAAGCAATCAGTAACGGTTCGCGGGGTTTTTTCTGGTACGGCCGAGGAACAAGAGGTGGTGATACAGATAGGTAGAGTCAGTTGCAGAGACGGCTGGCTGCGTGACCGCACCTATCTGTATTACCACCTCTTGTTCCTCGACCGTACCAGAAAAAACCCCGCGAACCGTCACTGGTAGGTATAGTAGGGATGGATGAAATTTGTGGGCATTTTAAATTTTTGGCCAGAGAGGGTCGACCCCATCGTAGCAGCTGCTCCTGGATCTTCGTAGAGGTGGGTAAGACAAAGATGGCGCTCGTGCTGCACTACTTACTTTTGGAGAAGAAGCAAATGTTCCGCTGTGTTTTGGACTTTCTTCCGTAGCATTCCATGGACCGCCGCAGCCACAGACACACACACAAATTCAAGTAGGCAATTTAAAAAAATATGATCGGAAACTTTGACTATATACTCTAGCACCAAAGAAACTTTTATTTGACGCAAATGGTCATGCGATTAAATTTGAATATTTTGAAAAGATAGTTCGACTCCAAACATGTGGTCATTTTCACATGGCTAATAAGTTAAATAGGAAGCATGTTGAATGGTGGAGAAATAAAATGAATGTTAAACTGGCTGCACAGACATTCAGTGAAAGCTGCGCTGTAGCTTTGGAGCAGCTATTAAAAGATGGACATCCGGAATTTGCAGAGTGCACCGCAACAATTAAATTTTGCCGGATGATCAACGATGTGTTTGATTGTTTAAATTCAAGAAGTTTATTTGCCAATGGTTTTAAGAGACCATTAAACAGTGAAACGGCTGAAAAAGTTTTTGATTTATTCATCCACCATTGAAGTACAAACAGTTTCGACTCTTTCAGGACAAATTAAAAAATCTGAGAGGCAGCTTGTTTTAAACAGTAGAGTAAAGACAGGTTTCCTCGGTATGATAGTAGATATGAAGAACCTTAAAAATATGTATCATCATTACGTAGAGACAGGGTATCTCCAATATATCCTGTCTTATAAATTATTTTTTTTTTTTTTATTATAGCGTTGACAACTAGGTCATCTGCCACAACCCTTTGTTTGTATAGTATTAAAGATTATGTGTACTGAGATACAACATGAAGGCAATAAGTTGTCCATCCGGACCTTCATGACATATCAGATCCTAATGCGTGATGTTTTAAAAAACTTATAAATTATCTCAGGACCATTTGGAAATTCTCTTTTCTTGTATAAGGTCAATGGGAGGTTACAACAACAATCCCAATTGTTTCCAATTGATGGCTTCATACAAAAGATTGCTGCATCACAACGAGGTAACATCATCTGCTACGGCAAGTTGTATTGCTATTGACAGTACTTCAATACTGACAGTAGCATCAGGGAATAAAATTCAAACTGTTACGAACGAGCAAATCCAAGAAGAAGAAGACTTCAATACTTTATGCGATGTACCATTGCATTACATTGATTCGACATTGAAACATGCAGCACTTTACATGTCAGGATTTGTTGAACTGCGTGTTGAACAAACTAAAATGCATAACATGCTGTCGTCTATTTAATGAATGCCATCCAGTGACTTCAGAATTTACAAATCGTAAATCGATTGGTTTTTTGCGGCACATACAATTTAGCAACTACCATAGAGAAAGAATTTAATTTATTTCGAATAAAGGATGAATTGAAAACGAAAAACTCATTTCAAAAAATTGTTTGTTTAGTTTTCAGACATACAAATTTGGAAACAATATTTTCAAATTTTGATGACCGTGTTAAAAACTTTGATTTCCTCCAGAATCATAAATACCAATTAATAAAATTAATAATAAATATATATTTAGGAATCAAATATAATCATCATGCAAAGTGTATAACTATTAACAGTTATGATAACTTTGTGAGGCACAATCTCGCAAAAACAATTTTATTTAAAGGACAATAAATAAATTGATTTTTATATTACCTGATTTTTTATTCCTGTTGCATAACCTTCAAATAATTTCACTGTATTTTACGTAATTATTTATAAATTCCAAAATTCTAGTTTGTAAGATCGATTAGTTTATAAGTTGTAAAGATCTCGCAAAAACAATTTTATTTGAAGGACAATAAATAAATTGATTTTTATATTACCCGATTTTTTATTCCTGTTGTATAACCTTCAAATAATTTCACTGTATTTTACGTAATTATTTATAAATTCCAAAATTCTAGTTTGTAAGATCGATTATATAGTTTGTAAGTTGTAAAGATCGTGTTTTCCGATTTTTAAATTACGCTCCATTTTCGGCTCCGGGGCAAGGACGTATTTTTTTCTATTTAAATTGAAGAGTTGAAACTTTCAGGGTAGGTTCGGGGTACAATTGGCCTTGCTCCGTAATTTTTTCAAAATTTTTGAAACACCCGTTACCCTTCCGTAAATTTTTAATTCGATATTTTCGAAATATTTCAGCAGGGGTGTGGAAGGGAAAAAGTTGAATTGAATTTAAATGACAGATTTTTCAATAACTATTGAAACTTAATCAAAAACATATACAACATTTTTACATAAAGTACATACTTTTTGAAATACCGATTTTCCCCAATTTTCAATTGCTTAAAATGATTTAAAAATATCTTTTGTTTTTTTACCCTCTTCTGCACTGCCGATGGAGATGTCCTTTTTAGGCAATGTGGCAGCTATGAGGGGGCACGGATTGAACCAATTTGATCGTCCCAACGATCTTTCCTGTGGTCGTTAGGGCCTTTTTTAGAAACATTTAGAAATTAAAAGAAAAAAATTCGCACAGCCTTCCCTGTATATTCTGGACAATTTAAACCTACTCAATCCTCTTCACAAAAGACTCCTCTACAACATTTATTCTTTGAATATTTTCGATTTTTCTAATCGTTTGCGAGTTATGAATTTTTTTATGTTTCAATGCACAAAATTTTTCATTTTTCATGAGTCGGAAGGAACCATCGGAAATTTGAGTGAAAATTGCATGACACGGATTTGGCTGAAATTTTCACCAAAGATACCTTTCGGTTGAAGGGGCACCGCGTGATAAGTATTTTACCTCTGGGGGCTCCCTTACGCCACATTTTAACCCCCCGAATGCGATTTTTTTTTTCTTATGAGGATGTATTTTTTTCTATGGAAATCTAAGAGTTGAAACTTTAAGGGTGGATAGTGGGTGGTTCGAGTCATGATCTGTAATTTTTTCAAAAATTTTCAGATACCCCCCACCTCTCCAGAGCGCGCTATTTGGCCCACCCCTGAATTTGTTTTCATCTTCTTTCAAGGACGTATTTTTTTCTATTGAAATTGAAGAGTTAAAACTTTCAGGGTAGGTTCTGGGTACAACGGGCCTTGTTCCGTAATTTTTTCAAAAATTTTGAAATACCTGTTACCCTCCCGTAATTTTTTAATTCGACATTTTCGACATATTTCAGTAGGGGTGTGGAAGGGAAAAAATTGAATTGAATTCAAATGTCAGTTTTTACAATAACTATCGAAACTTAATCAAAAACATTTACAAAATTTTTTCATAAAGTGCATATTTTTTGAAATACCGATTTTCCCCAATTTTCAACTGCCCAAAACGATTTAAAAATATATTTTATTTTTTTTTTACCCCCTTCTGTACTGCCGACGGAGATGACCTTTTCAGGCAATGTGGCAGCTATGACGGGGCATTGATTGAGCCAATTTGATCGTCCTAATGATCTTTCCTGTGGTCGATAGGGCCTTTTTAAGAAACATTTAGAAATTAAAAGAAAAAAATTCGCACAGTCTTCCCTGTATATTCTGGACAATTTAAACTTACTCTATCCTCTTCACAAAAGACCCCTCTACAACATTTATTCTTTGAATATTTTCGATTTTTCTAATCGTTTGCGAGTTATGAATTTTTTTAAGTTTCAAGCCACCGAATCTATTGTCTGAATGCTGTTTAGTTCAGCATTCAGGCAATAGATTCCGCCACTTTGTCGTTTCTACCTATAAAAATTCAATTCTTGCATCGTCAATTTTTCAAACCTTAAAAACGGGAATGTAAAGTGGATTTGTTTTTCAGGCGCTCACTAAATAATAATACAGCACCCATCTGTATTACCACCTCTTGTTCCTCGGCCGTACTAGAAAAAAACCCCGCGAACCGTCACTGAAAGCGTTAAATATCAAGAACTGTTTTATTGACTTGACCCGGCGCCTCCGCTCGTTGTTGAATTTGAAAAGATCACATTTTTTCTATCGGCATTACAGCGCGCCGAGTTACAGCGGCGATAAAACTCGACTGTCAATAGGCGCCCCCGGGCGGCGCTTTCGGCAACTGCCAAGTCCCCCTCTTTGAAAAGCGATTCCCGCCCGGTTTGCGGTCCATGCCGCATGGCATCAACAGTATGCCTTACTTTTTACCGACCTATCCACGCTTCATAAATGTCCGCCACGATCAGCTGTTTCCGATGACACATCCTGAATGAATGACGGCCCGTAAAGCAGTCTCGCAGGTGTCGCAGGTAAAACCGCCAAGAAAACGTGCAGGTAGGAGTAGACCTGCAAAGGTGCGACCAATAGGAAACGAGCCGCGCGGCCAATGGCGAACATCCGACGAATGTTTATTGCCGCGGGCTTGTGAGGTGAACGCGACGAGTCTGACGCCAGCTGGGGGTGCGTATGTGTACCACGGGAGAGCTCCGCTACAACCAGCGTACGTAATCGCCGCACGGAAGGGGATGCTCTAATTAAAAGAAGACAGTGACACTAGTTTGTATTTGTGCGTCTCGCCGACGGACCGTGATTCTGTGCGAGTAAATCCCGGTGGACTTGATGGGAGTCGACGCCGTCCGCATGACATCTACACCATGGCATCAGCAGCACCTGGGGGAGCACGTGGACGGAGAAAACAAGCGAAACCGCAGCGAAAAGGTAATTTTCAACACACACACACGAAACACCTCATCCCGCCACAATTTCCTTTCCGCACCGTCGCAATCGGCGAATAATCCAGATAGTCCCTTATTGGTTAACTGTCTGAAGCGATTAATTATGCAAACAAGAACATGTGTCTCAAGTGGCGCCATGTTGGACCGGGGGTGGGGGTTGTTTTTGTTTACATAACCACCAAATCCGATGCGCAAGATAAATACCGCTACGCTATAGCAATAAAAGTATTAAACGTAAAGGAATGTCATTTTAAAAAGTTACCATGGTGCTCCCGTCCTCAAGATAAAACCACTACGCTATAGCATTAACAGTACATATTAGACCTAAAGAAATGTCATTTTAAAAAGTTGCCATGGTGCTCCCGTCCTCAAGATAAAACCACTACACTATAGCACTAAAAGTACATATTAGACCTAAAAAAATGTCATTTTAAAAAGTTAGCATGGTGTAAGATAAATAGCAATACGTAGTATTGGGCGTAAAGTTGCCATGGTGCTGAATAAATAATGTTGATATTGTTTTCTGGAAATATTCATAGATTGGCCCCGGGGTCGAGTCGTCTGCCTCGGCGAGACAGAATTTTCCGCATCAAAACCGCAACGGGTCGCGGACACTTCGGTGATTCGTTGAACTTTGATTGTCTCGGTCCCCCTCGGTGCACACGCACACTTTACACTCGGTGCACCTTTTCATTAATTCCATCCCCATACAGAGTGACATGATTGATTATTATTTGTTTAGCAGACTTTCCAGTGTACCAAATCATCACAATAAAACTACACGCGTACTATACCTCTTCTAACCAAACAATTTCTTCCTTCTTCATCACCTTTGTCTTTGAATTTAAGGTAGACGCTTGCATGTATGTGTAGCAGTGACGGTTCGCGGCGTTTTTTCTGGTACGGCCGAGGACCAAGAGGACGTAATACAGATAGATGCGGTCACGCAGCCAACCTTACCTATCCGTATTGCCACCTCTGGTACCTCGGCCGTACCAGAAAAAAAAACCCGCGAACCGTCACTGATGTGTAGGTAAACTTAAATTTCTACAATTATTTTAGGCTTTTCTATTACTAAATTACGAGAGGTTGACGTTTTCCGAGAATTGTCACTTCCCTTCACTTCATCACTTGTTGTCAATAGTAACTAGAAAATAACAAATGCTGTAGTTGTTTACTGGTGATTTGTGGATTAACTTAAATTTTAAGATGGAGAGCACTGATTGTGATATTGGCAGTTTATCTCCTGATTTTATAAACTAAAACTGTGAATGCCAGAAAAGAATAATCAAAGACATGGTACAAAGCACGTTTCTAATTATTCGCGAAACATTCAAGCAGTGTGCCGTGAGATCAAAAAGTCGAAAATAGTTGGCAACACATTTTCTGAAAATAGGGATACTGCTTCAAGTAGGGCAGAAAGACCTATGGTCGATAGCCCAGACAGACTAATCAAACTAATTAATTATACACGCAAACAAACTTCTGTCTGAACAAAGTTGTATGTATACAGGGTAGGGCTCGTTAATACACGGATACACGTGTACACGGATAAACGTGTTCTTAGTTAGCAAGCGGTTTTTAAACGTTTAAACGGATATTCGCGTTTAAACGGATATTCACGTTTACACGTGTATACGTTTAAACGGATTTTTGCGTTTAAACGTGTTTTCTTCGTTTAAACATGTTGACGAAAATCAACTGTATAACCCACCCTGCAAATATCTGTTTCGAAATTCGTTCGCGTTTTTTACAACATTTCCGTTAGCGGAATAAAATGAATAAATAATTATTATTTGGGTCACCTTAATAAATAAATAGTTTTTCGAAAACCGTCCGAAACGTCGGCATTGAAAGGTCCAACCCCACATCGACCAGGTGATTCCTGTTTGAATCTAATGTGTAAAAATATTGGTAATCTTACGAAACGTCGAGATATGACTTTTGGACCCCCAAATGGAGTATAAAAATATGAGAAATCGTTTCTAGTTTACGGGTTGTTTATTAAGCTAAACGTATTGTAAACGTTTATTAGGCTAAACGTGTTATAAACGTTTATTAAGCTAAATGTGTAAACGTTTATTAAGCTAAACGTGTAAACGTTTATTCGAATTAAACGTGTAAACGTTTATTCGAATTAAACGTGTTGTAAACGTTTATTAAGCTAAACGTGTTTTATTCGTTACAAATAAACGGCAAACGTTTAAACGTTTAAGCAAAAAACGGAGAAAACGTGGAGCCCTAATACAGGGTGTTTCAAAGCTCTGAAAACGGTCAATCACGTGTTTATTTTTCAAAATTTCGAAAAATGTACCTTGGTATCAATCATTTCATATACCGTGAGATCAGAAAGTCGAAAATAGTTGGCAGCACATTTTCTGAAAATCCCCATAATCATTCAAGTAATATTATGTTGGCTGCCTTGAATTGTCCAGCGCAGTGCACGTGCGTTTTGTTTATTTTAACATCTAGAGGTTTTTAGACAAATCGGCACAAAACAAGTAACCTCTAAAAACCCAAGATGACAAAACAAACAAAATGCACTGCACTGGAAAATTCTAGAAAGCCAATATATTACTTGAATTATATACAGCGTGTTTCAGAGCTCTGGGAACGTGCTTATTTTTCAAAATTTCGAAAAATGTTTTATACAAAAGTTGTGTACACTAGTGAGCTGCACGCCCTAAAAATATTTAAATTTATACTGGGTGTCTCATAACAAAGTTACAGACCAAACTTATGTTTTTTTTAAATGGAACACCCTGTATTTTTTGTCATTTTTGAATTATATGGAGCAAATAAAGGTGAGTTACTTCAATACTCCCTATACCTATTGTTTGCCGTTTTCGAAATATTTGAAGATTTGTTGAAATCCAAGGTCTGGGTGAAATTTTATTTTTGCCCCAGTGATTGACGTTGAACGATTAAAATCATTTTAATTATTTGGTTGAAGGTTCGAACTATAGAGCCAACCATGATTTCATACAAAAAATTATACAGGGTGATAAAAAAAATGCGGTAGAAAAAAGTTAAATAAGTTCGTTTTTTCAAATGGCACACCCTGTATTTAGTAACGTATTCTTAAGTAGAATCCAATTATCTTTCAAATTGTATAAGGGTTCCCTGTTCCTAATCTCAATAGTTTTCTTGTATTCGGCGATTATCATATCGGGAATAATTATTATAATCTGAAAGATAATTGGATTCTACTTGAGAATACGTTACTAAATACAGGGTGTGCCATTTGAAAAAAATGAAGTTATTCAACTTCATAAGTTAGGTTTTTCTACCACATTTTTTTATCACCCAGTATATTTTTTTGTATGAAATCATGGTTGGCTCTATAGTTCAAACCTTCAAGCAAATAATTGAAATGCTTTTAATCGTTCAACGTCAATCACTGGGGCAAAAATAAAATTTCACCCAGACCATGCATTTCAACAAATCTTCAAATATTTCGAAAACGGCTAACAATAGGTATAGGGAGTATTGAAGTAACTCACCTTTATTTGCTCCATATAATTCAAAAATGACAAAAAATACAGGGTGTTCCATTTAAAAAAACATAACTTTGAACTGTAACTTTGTTAAGAGACACCCTGTATAAATTTAAATATTTTTAGGGCGTGCAGCTCACTATTATACACAACTTTTGTATTAAACATTTTTCGAAATTTTGAAAAATAAGCACGTTCCCAGAGCTCTGAAACACCCTGTATATAATTCAAGTAATATATTGGCTTTCTAGAATTTTCCAGTGCAGTGCATTTTGTTTGTTTTGACATCTTGGGTTTTTTGAGGTTACTTGTTTTGTGCCGATTTGTCTAAAAACAAACAAAACGCACGTGCACTGCGCTGGACAATTCAAGGCAGCCAACATAATATTACTTGAATGATTATGGGGATTTTCAGAAAATGTGCTGCTAACTATTTTCGACTTTCTGATCTCACGGTATATGAACTGATTGATACCAAGGTTCCGATTTTACGCTGACAGCAGTCTTTTTTTGGAAAACTATTATACAGGGTGTCCCAGACCACCCGTATCAGGCTCTTTCTTGAGAGTTGGGACAAAAAAAATTATCACATATGCTGACAACAGTCTTCTTTCAGGAAACTATTATACAGGGTGTCCAAGACCACCCGTATTAGGAGTTGGGACAAAAAAATTTATCACAAAAGCCGCATTAACGAATCGAATGATGATATTGTTATTCCCAAAAAACGGTTGGCATCCCTGAGAGTTTGACATGAACTCCAAATTTTTAAATGGCATAGGTCCAAAGTTGGATCGTTTAAGAGGTCTTAAGAAAACAAATAATTTCGATTTCGGGTATGAACCAATATCTAGTCATTCAAGGAAATACCGATCGAATGTTATCAAATTAATTGCGAATTCGTGCTGCGATAAACAATTTATGCGTTCACATATTTTTGTCGGTTTAGTTTTTACAAAAAAAAAAAACTAAATTTTGGAAAAATGTGATTTGCGATTTTTGTATAATTCAATATTCGTTAATAGCTATTAGTTATTTATTAATTGTAGTTTTGTTTATGCTGAATGGAGGCTTCTACTTCGTTATACATTTTAAATATTATAATAAAACACTTTCAACTTTGTTTTGTATAACTTATATATTTATTTTTGTGACTTAAGTTTCGGTAATACAATTACCGAAACTTAAGTCACAAAAATTAATATATAAAAGTTATACAAAACAAAGTTAAAAGTGTTTTATTATAATTGTAGTTTTATTAATAAGACTAATTATCTATAGCAAATTTGACATTTTTCATTTCTTATTATTAACATTAATTAATTAATTAAAAGTATGTGACTTTATTTTTTAATTAAAAATATATACATATAAACAAACTTATGTATTTTTTCATTGACATATTTCAACTCATTACACGCATATCTCAAATTAAGCCTTTGCACTCGAGCGGCGCCGCTACGGCGCCCAGGCGATTTGATGCGTCCACTCGAGCGGCGCTGCTACGGCGCCCAGGAGGTGTGATGCATCCTAACCTCACCTAACCTAACCTTACCCAACCTAACCTAATGATTTTAAAGTACCTGTAACTCTTCTCGGGCGAACCAGCAACTCATCTCGAATTGCTGGTTCGCCCGAGCGAAAAATGCCTCGAGTGAAAAGGGTTAATAATGCATATTTGTTGCGTATTTTTAAGGTTTTAAATATATATATAAGGTATACCTTCTTTTTCATTAAAAAAAACGAGAGAAATTGATTGTAGTTAAAAAATTTTCAAAGGTAAAAAAATTAGTGTGTCACCATGAAAATTTTCAAAAAAAGTCGATTTTTCAAATTTTGAACGGCCGTAGCGGCTAAACGAAAACTCCAAATTGAACGCGGTTTTCAAATATGTACTCCTTGTGTGTAAATTAGTCGAATTCAATTAAAATTGGCGTTTTAAAATTTTTGACGAAAAACAGGGTGCCCGGATTTCGTAGGGTCAGCATGGACAACTTCTGTTAGATTACTAAAAATGTGCACAAATAAAATTGGTGTTTGAAGTGCCAATGAAAGTGTTTAATTTCCATGCAAATTGGTTCGAGCCGCATCTCGGTATCTTGGGTAGCAGGAAGTTACGGCAAATGAAAGAAATTGGGAGATTTAAAAAAAAAAAATTTTTGAACAAGTGGGCCATGTCAAGTGGGGTTTGGCGGTGGATTCTTAAAGAGGTCTCGAACCCACCCCTTTTTGCTAATTTGACCATCCCTCTGTCTCTTCGAATGCAGAAGTTGCCCATGCTGTCCCTACGAAATCCGGGCACCCTGTTTTTCGTCAAAAATTTTAAAACGCCAATTTTAATTGAATTCGGCTAATTTACACATAAGGAGTGCATATTTGAAAACCGCGTTCTATTTGGAGTTTTCGTTTAGCCGCTACGGCCGTTCAAAGTCTGAAAAATCGACTTTTTTTGAAAATTTTCATGGTGACACGCTAATTTTTTTTGAAGATAGCTGAAATTTTTTAACTCCAATCAATTTCTCTCGTTTTTTTAATGAAAAAGAAGGTATACCTCAATAGTCTACGATGATTATTAAAAAAATTGCAAAAGTTGTATTTTTTCAAGTTTTCGTTAATAATTAAAAATCACCAATTTTAATCAAATCCGACTAATTTACACACTAGGAGCACCGATCTGAAAACCGCGTTCAATTTGGATTTTTCGTTTAGCCGCTACGGCAGTTAAAAATCTGAAAAAATCAAAATTCATGGTGACTTTTGCAATTTTTTCTAGATTAAATTTTTTAACCCCAATCGATTTAGGTCGTCCTTCTGATGATTTCCGACACGAGTATCTCAGAAACAGAAATTTATTTCCGTTCTGTAAACAATTTTGTTAAACTCAATTATAAATTTAAATTATCGAACAATGTATTTTCTCCAGTTTTAATATTTAACTTTCGTATATACTTGAAAGGAATAAATGACGCAGAATCGTCTCCTCCCATCAATCGGATGATTTATCGGATTTGTATCGGACGTTACTTCGGGAGATTTCGCTTAACTTTATAGTTTTAGTTTTAGAGCAGTTTATAGTTCATAAAAGTAAATAATGCGTTGACCTTTTTAGAGAATCCTCCCATGCCCACATATCTAACGCCATCGTTCACTTTATTGAAACTGAAACTTCGGTGAACTTGGATGTATATATATATATTTATCTGGCAACTCGTATGTGACACATGCAGCAATTAAAATCTTAACTAACAATAAAAGTTCGGTGACTCTGTGTTTTAATAGATAGGAGGAACGTAATTTTTTTTTAATGGCTTAAATTCGTATAAATTTACATCTTGTCGCTTTGTTATTTATTCATTATGTGCAAAACAATGTATAAATAAAGTTAAAGCTTTATTGATATAAAATAAAATTTTGTTTTAAAAATAATTTTCCGTTTTGTTATTTAAATATCTATATTGTCACGTATATTATAATATTAGTCACATTGTTAATGGCTTTGTGTTTTTCCGCTTGATTTGTTTTACCGTTACTTACCTCGGGGACGGGATTTGGCTCGTAAAAGTCCAGGGGATACAGGAAGCAGGGTCGGTCATTTAAAGGTCAGCAGCCCCGAGGTATTTTTTCTCGTCATAAATCTCGTCCCTATGACGTTTAATGCCGTTCCTTAAAATCTGTACCGTGGCGATTACATTTTTTTTTTATATCTTATTTCCCGAAACTTCCTCGACGGGGATTATAATTGTGCGTCTTGATAATATTTAGTGTGATCTTTAAAGGTGAAACATTTCAATCAGATTATAAAATGTGAATCGCAAGAAAATACTTAAATAAATACATGAGCAATATATTACATGTATTGTTTGTAACTGTTGCATTTTTTTTAAAGAGTTCTTTCTTCCTTTGCAATTAGATTTGAATTAACCGTTTAGGGGAGAAATTAATTTTCCAAATTTTGAAATCTTCTATTAATACATGAGCAATATATTACATATATTGTTTGTAACTGTTGCATTTTTTTGAAGAGAGTTCTTTCTCCCTTTGCAATCAGATTTGTATTAACCGTTTCGGGGAGAAATTAATTTTGCGAATTTGAAATTTTCTGAAAGATAAATGGTATATCTTATCAGTCAGACAATATTATAATGTTTGTAACTGTTGCATTTTTTTTTTGTAAAGAGTTCTTTCGCCCTTTGCAATCAAATTTGAATTAGCGTATTCAGGGAGAAATTAATTTTGCAATTTTGAAATCTTCTAAAAGTCAAATAGTATTTCCTGTCAGTCAGACCGGAGTGGCACGGTAATGGATACCTGTGGAAGATTTGGTCACTTATTATTGTTTAAATTGGAAACGGAGCCTCGGAGGAGGATTTACGGTAGAAAATAATTTGTTAATAAATATTATAAAAGGGTCGATGGCCCTTGATCATAAATGTACTGTGTAAAATGAATGTTGAAAAATTATGTGTCTGTCAATAAAGATGTTTCATAAATATATTGTGAAAGAGTAAATATCAATTGAAATATGTGTAACGTAATTGCAGTACCTAACCTCAAATTGTACATTCTGTTTACCATTTGAAAGGTCGTTTACACAGCCGAAAATATAATATTAGTGTTATGTCAATTTATTAGCAGCTTTGTGAAATCCACTATAAAAATTGTGATGGTGGCACGCTTCTCCTCATTGGTTAAACAAACTTTTCGTACTACGATTGGTTAATTTTAATGTTTGTATTTAAGCTTATCTTTATGTAAGCAACCGGCGATAGCGAGCAAGTAGTAAACGCCTTGTA
Organism: Ocypus olens; assembly: GCA_910593695.2. NCBI lineage: Eukaryota > Metazoa > Arthropoda > Insecta > Coleoptera > Staphylinidae > Ocypus > Ocypus olens. The sequence continues at coordinate 1,088,620 of OU343047.1, read as the reverse complement.
TTTATTAAGGCCGCCATTGTTAGTACTCCACTTTAAATATAAGCAACACAATTATCACGATTATTTAAATATTACTACTAATATTAATTCGGTCGTATTTTTTTTAAGCAAGTGTAAATGTTAACTACAATTAAACATAGAAACGTCTGTTGGAAGTGAATGAGGTTAGGTTATAATTTTTCCTTACATTCGACCACTGAAGATGAATAATTACCCATGGTCGACGAACTCTCCCATTATAGTCATGAAATGATCCGTCGAACATAGTCCCAGTGTGTAATGAAGAATGCTTGGACACTCAAAGTTGATTTTTTTATCGGAAGACTCGTTGGAACCCGTTGTTTGGTTGTTTTTGTAACTAAATCGTACACAAATTTTATTAACCAACACGATAAACCACGATTTTAAAAACTAGATCCACTTTAGTTTTAGGAAAAAAAAATCGCAACTAAAGGCAACTGTTACTAGAGACTTGATTCTCTACTACACGCAAAATACACCTTTAGGGAGCATTATATATTTTTTTAAATTGATCCACTCTACCTCCAAGCGCCTAACAATTTTTTGAAAAATGTAGACTATCCACTTTGGTTCGAAGCGCCTCAAGCGGCAGTACCGTCTAACCGCCATTCAGGCTGAAATTAAGATTTTAACATCAATCTGTTCCTAGAAGGCTATAATAGTAGATAGTGTACCAAGGACTGAAAATAGGTTCTATCAATCCGCTAAAGCATTTCGGCATGAGTTACACTCGATATTTTTTCGCCTGCCTTAAGTAAAAACAGTATCTCAGGAAATTTTATATCGCGCACCATTGAACTGTCACTGTCAGATTTTTGCATAGCCTACTCATATTCCGCGGAAGGTTGTCTAGATTATGCATATTATTTTTTCGGCCCTAGATACCCTAAATCGTAGTTTCGGCCCGATTTTTATGGCCGAAATATATGGTTTCGGTAGAGGCAGGCGAAAAATTAGTTTTTTTGCCTCTTCTGTCAAAATAAATGTAAGATAACCGCCATTTAGACCAAAATTGAGATTTTAACATATTTTCTCAGAAAGCTATAAATTAGTTTTTCTGCCTCTCCTATCAAATTTGGTTAATGTGAGAGAGGCGGTATTGCCGCTTCACCGATATTGTTTCCAAATAATAAGAAGAACTCTGTTTATGATGCAAATAAGAGCAAGGTTTTTATTTCCTTTTTAGCTGTACAAAAACTGTTATTTATTTTTCCAACTTGTTTCCCCAGTAAGGTCTCTCCATTCTCGCTGTCCTGATTCCGTTGTCCAAATCCATGACTCAGGCGACTCCATAATACCAATACACGTTAAAGGTAGAAACGCCAAGGTGGCGGAATCTATTGCCTGAATGCTGTACTGAATCAATACTATTCCAATAGTAATCTCCGTTTCCCCATCAGCAATTAACTACACTGATGAGACCTGAAAGGCCGAAACCGGTCAGTAGGTGTTCTGATGGGGGAACAATATTTAATGTACCAATACACGTATTTTTTATAGATATTTTTTTTTAACTGTAACTGATTAATCTCAAAGCATCCACCTTTATAAATTGCTAATTAAAACTTTGCCAGCGTCTCCGAAAGAAAAATGGCGATGGCCAAAATTGAAATTTGATGATCAAAAACTGACTTCCAGCAGAAACAGGACTATAGATCCCGTATTTAAGATGACACTTGAATGAAACCGTGACAGATTATTCCTAGAACGTGTGTCTTTACAAGTTATTGAATTAAAGTTTGCCAACTTTAATGTAAGAAAAAACGGCAGTAAAATTTGATGTCCAAAATCTGACTTTTAGCAGAAACATGACTATAACTTCCATCTTCATTATGACAATTGCATGAAACTTTTAGACGATAATCCCAGGCAGTGTGCCTTCGCAAATTATTTACTAAAGTATTGCCAACTTTACCATAAAAAAATGTGGCAGTGGTCGAAGCTAAAATTTGATGATTAAAAACTGACTTTGAACAAAAAAACAAATGTAGATTCCATATTCAATATGACAATTGTATGAAACTTGTAAACAATAATCCTAGATAGCGTACCTTCACAAATTATTAACTAAAGTAATGCCAACTTTACCATGAAAAATGTGGCAGTGGTCGAAATTGAAATTTGATGATCAAAAACTGACTTTGAACCGAAAAACAACTGTATATTCCATATTCAATATGACAATTGGATGAAACTTGTAAACAATAATCCTAGATAGTGTGCCTTCACAAATTATTAACTAAAGCATTGCCAACTTTACCATAAGAAATGCGGTAGTGGTCGAAACTGAAATTTTATGATCAAAAACTGACTTTCAGCAGAAACGTGACTATAAATTCCATCTTCAATATGACAATTGCATGAAACTTTTAGACGATAATCCCAGGCAGTGTGCCTTCACAAATTATTTACTAAAGTATTGCCAACTTTACCATAAAAAAATGTGGCAGTGGTCGAAGCTAAAATTTGATGATAAAAAACTGACTTTGAACAAAAAAACAACTGTAGATTCCATATTCAATATGACAATTGGATAAAACTTGTAAACAATAATCCTAGATAGTGTGCCTTCACAAATTATTAACTAAAGTAATGCCAACTTTACCATGAAAAATGTGGCAGTGATCGAAACTGAAATTTGATGATCAAAAACTGACTTTGAACAGAAAAACAACTGTAGATTCCATATTCAATATGACAATTGTATGAAACTTGTAAACAATAATCCTAGATAGTGTGCCTTCACAAATTATTAACTAAAGTAATGCCAACTTTACCATAAAAAAATGTGGCAATTGTCGAAGCTGAAATTTGATGATCAAAAACTGACTTTGAACCGAAAAACAACTGTAGATTCCATATTCAATATGACAATTGGATGAAACTTGTAAACAATAATCCTAGATAGTGTGCCTTCACAAATTATTAACTAAAGTAATGCCAACTTTATTATGAAAAATGTGGCAGTGGTCGAAACTAAAATTTGATGATCAAAAACTGACTTTGAGCAGAAAAACAACTGTAGATTCCATATTCAATATGACAGTTGAATGAAACTTGTAAACAATAATCCTAGATAGTGTGCCTTCACAAATTATTAACTAAAGTAATGCCAACTTTACTATGAAAAAATGTGGCAGTGATCGAAACTGAAATTTGATGATCAAAAACTGACTTTGAACAGAAAAACAACTGTAGATTCCATATTCAATATGATAATGGGATGAAACTTGTAAACAATAATCATAGATAGTGTGCCTTCACAAATTATTAACTAAAGCATTGCCAACTTTACCATAAGAAATGCAGCAGTGGTCGAAACTGAAATTTTATGATCAAAAACTGACTTTCAGCAGAAACATGACTATAAATTCCATCTTCAATATGATAATTGCATGAAACTTTTAGACGATAATCCCAGGCAGTGTGCCTTCACAAATTATTTACTAAAGTATTGCCAACTTTACCGTAAAAAAATGTGGCAGTGGTCGAAGCTGAAATTTGATGATTAAAAACTGACTTTGAACAGAAAAACAACTGTAGATTCCATATTCAATATGACAATTGTATGAAACTTGTAAATAATAATCCTAGATAGTGTGCCTTCACAAATTATTAACTAAAGCATTGCCAACTTTACCATAAGAAATGCAGCAGTGGTCGAAACTGAAATTTTACAATTAAAAACTGACTTTCAGCAGAAACATGACTATAAATTCCATCTTCAATATGACAATTACATGAAACTTTTAGACGATAATCCCAGGCAGTGTGCCTTCACAAATTATTTACTAAAGTATTGCCAACTTTACTATGAAAAATGTGGCAGTGATCGAAACTGAAATTTGATGATCAAAAACTGACTGTAGATTCCAACGCGAAATTATGCCTATTTTGTAACATACAATAAATCGCATCACCTGTTATGCTCCATGGCAACGGTGTGTACGTTTGTTTATTTACATCTGCCAGTTGAAATTTCGAAACTGTACTCGCCATCACATTTCGATATTTACGGTAAGTTCCCCCCAGAAACGCATATTACGGTAATATCCCACTACCCGGATTGAAATTACTACGGGAAATAAAATGATTCTACACGGTATGAAATAATAAACATTGTTGCAACAATGGACTAGCGTACGGGCTATAAAATACAATATTTTTTACTTACGTGCATAATTAATAATAATAATAACACTTGCCTTATAGTCGGGATCATATTAGCACTATTTGCTGCAGGCGCAACGTTGAGTGGGGCACATTTTGAACACACGTTTGAATCGCACCGACACCGACACTGGATAACCAATTTTATAGAAATTTTACAAATGGCCGTTCTTATTGATACCGATTACCATGGTTACGCACAGAAACTACGATTATTTCGCATTTTGAGATCAATTTTCAATACATTAGAATTTAATGATAACAGAAAAAAAATGGTATGCCCTTGTTACACATCGATGTATGGTAAAGAATCAGTGACTGGAAGTTGTTGAGTCTTGCTGCAGACAAATTTGATTGCAATAATGGACCAGCGCGCGGGCTATAAAATACAATGATCTACTTACGTGCATAATAATAATAATAACACTTGCCTTATAATCGGGATCAAATATAGCCCTAGTTTCTGTAGCCGCAACGTTGGGTGCATATTTTGAACACACGTTCGAATCACACAAACACCGACACTATAGTTTTATAGAAATTTTACAAATGGCCGTTCTTATTGATACCTATTACCATGGTTACGCTGCTCTGAATTAAGTATACCAAGGAAACTACGATTATTTCGCATACATTTGAGTTATCAATTCTCAATAAATCAGAATTTAATGATGGTATGAACAATTATCTTTGTGAAACATTGATATGTGGTAAAGAATCAGTGACTGGACGTTTTTAAGTCTTGCAATTGTTAACGCTGCAGACAAATTTGTTGTTGCAGGGGCCCCGCACACGGACAATTGTTCAACGACTAAACTATTTAGTTGAGTTGGATACATGTTACGATTCTCCACCAACTATTATTTAATCATAAGGGCTCACCAACTGCTTTTGACTAAAAAATCGGGCTGGACGATAGTTGGCGTGTGTGCGCACTTGCATTTACAGTAATTTCATTATATACCTCGACTAAACTATCGCTCAACTAATAATTGGCAGTGTGCGCGCCCGCGTAGTGTCCTTTCCCCTTCCTCAAGACCTTGTAAATACCTTAAATATTCTAGTCTTTCTTCCACATCGTGTACTCTTGTGATACCTGGCCAAATTTGATTGGCTCTAACAAATGAATAAATACTCAATATTGTTTATGGAGGAGGCTTCTACTTCGTTATACATGTTGTAAATATAATAAAACACTTCTACTTTGTTGGTATAACACAAATTCATTTTCAATTTGTGTTATACCAACAAAGTAAAAGTGTTTTATTATAAATACTCAATACTTTCTTGAATAACTTTCTTACTTATCACTTGGTGAAACATTTCGAAAATAATAAAAGATAAATAAAAAATTAACACTTGGTTTGTTTCAAATTTGTGAAACAAACAAAGTTTTTTTTCCTCAATACCTTAAATATCCTAATATTTCTTCCACGTACGTTAAAGAACCACCGCGTGTTATTGCGATACCATTGGCTCAATGGTTCCATTTCAATATCAATAAGTTTAAACGAATGCAGGAAATGAAAATAAGTTGCGCGAAGCTAACGTGCCACGCGTTTTTCACGTGCGACCTTGCGGTACGCGTATCATGGGTCACCGACCGCTGCCCCATCATCTTGCTCTTGCGTGCAACTAACATATCCTTTTGGAAGTATAAAAGCTGATAAAGAATTATAAACGTATAAATTAAACATATGAAGTATGATGTTAATGTAAGAGTAAGAAAACACATCCTCCAATTGCGAATCTCTTATCTGTGTTTATTACAACTTCAGTATTTAGGTTAGAAGGCCAAATATTATTCACTATTCCAAGTAATTGATATAACTCAACGGAAATTTTGATAAAATCTTCCACATCATCATCAATTATTAACACATTGGCTGCCAACAAGTTTTTTTTTGTAAAATGTCATAATAGTATATTCTGTAACAAGGTTAGAATGGAAATTCGATGCGAGTGGAATATTCCGAGCGCGAGCCGCGAGGCAAGCGCGAGGAACCACGAGCATCAGAATTTCCATTCTTACCGAGTTGCAGACTATACTTTCTCCACGACCAGATAAAATAGACTAATCAAATAATGAACACAAAGAACTTACGTTTTATTATCACGTTTGTGGTTATGTTTATAGTATTTTGACAATTGTGATATCCAAGGCTAATTGTTTTATTCGGAACAGTGTGAGAATATTCATTCCATTACTTGTTATGGAATGAATTACACGCATAACGCATAAGCGCATAATGTTTTGTTCCATAACAAGAGTGAGAATGTGTTCGTTCTATGATCAACATTGATTTCACAATGCTTAAATTCTACAATGGTCGTGGAGAAAAAGTTTTCTCCACGACCACCATAGAATTTAAGCATTCTGAAATCAATTTTGATTATAGAACGTACACATTCTCACTCTTGTTATGGAACAAAACACTATGCGCTTATGCGTTTTGCATGTAATTCATTCCATAACAAGGGAGAGAATGAATATTCTCACATCGTTTCGAATAAAACAATTAGCCTTGGATATCACAATTGTCAAAATACTATAAACATAACCACAAACGTGATAAAACGTAAGTTCTTTGTGTTCATTATTTTATTAGTCTATTTTATCTGGTCGAGGAGAAAGTATAGTCTGATACTCGGTAAGAATGGAAATTCAGATGCTCGTGGTTCCTCGCGCTCGCCTCACGGCTCGCGCTCGAAATATTCCACTCGCATCGAATTTCCATTCTAACCTTGTTACAGAATATACTATTCTTGTTGTTTGTTTGTTTTTAAGTTTTATTTTATAAAATGAGTAAGAATATGCTTATATAATTCATTTTCGTGACTGACAGCGCTGAATAGTAAGCTTAAAGTAGGTACTCTCTGTCAGTCACCGGTGACTGACGTGGCCGCATTGGTACACTTCGGTGTCAGTCACCGGTGACTGACAAAGCGGTCAGCGTGTTAAAACAATCCAGAGTGAGAATGATAATCATTTTTAATATAATGAAGAAATTGATTGAAAGAACTACAACTTTCGGACATTGAACATTTTTCAAAATATTTTTTTTTTAATAGTTCTTGGAGTTGATTTATGGGTTGTACTCAAAGAGTTCTAACGAAAACTCTAATAGCAAATTTCGATTAAGTGACAGGAAATCGGTATTTTTGAAAGTAAATTGTCTATTTTCAAATTTCAACTTTATTTAAAAATTGCGATAAATCGTGATTGTATCGAATTTGTTTGTAAGAAAGAGTTATTGAACTCAATAATTGGAAATAGAAAATTAACTCACAATTTAAAGAACTCCCAATTATTTTTTGGCTTTGCGATGTTTTTCAAAAAATATTTTTGATAGTTCTGATTCGCATTTCCCGTAGTTCTTTGTGAGTTCTATCCATAGTTGTTATAAAATATTTAGATTCGTCCAATATTAAGTGAGTAATATGAATTTGAATATTTTTGAAAATTTTTATCACTGGAAATTCAACAGAACTCTTTTTTTAAAGTATCAGGAACTATAGTACTAATCCAAACACATCTTAAAACTATTTTAGAACTATTCGATTACAGTATTGGGGTGCGATGTCAAATTGGCACCACATTTTTCAAAAAAATCCTGACAGCTCAATTTTACAGTACTTCTACAAGGAATTGAGAACTCTATTCAGAACTATCAGAACTCTTCATTGGTTGCCAATTTGACACACTCCACCGATCCAGCATAATAAAAATGGTGATGTGGCCATCATGTTACTTTCTCCGACTTGATGGTATCATTTACATTTACGCTTTCATGGTTTATTTTCAATTGAAATCATATTTTAAATGTACGTCGAGCGTTGCGTAAACTCGGATGAAACTGACGTTTAAAACGTCAAAATTATGAAAGATGGAAAAATTATACTTCAAATTCAAAAACTCATATTCTTTATAAGTTGTTAATTTTGGCATTCTCTACAATGATTATTAACATAAATTTGCTGTAACTATTATCGTTTTATAATTATAAACCAAAAATTTAAAAAAAATAATAAATGTTTTTCTCGAATAAAAATGATTTTATGAAAAATATTTTCAAGCATAAGATGTTCATTTTTTTGTTGTCTTCAAAGTTTGTTTAAATGTTTTTGTGATATTTTTCATATTTAAGAAAATATTGGCAAAAAACAAAAAACAGTTAAGGTAAACGCCCACTTCCGGTGTACGAAATTTTACCAAAAACTTTTCAGTTCTCCAGATTAGCAAATAAGATGGATGTTCAAAGTTTCATATCAATTGCTCTATTAGTTTTTGAGATACAGCGCGCACACACATGTAGTAAATTTTTTCCAGAAATTGTTGAAATGGCATCTAGGGACCCCAAAACGGATATTTCCGTAAAAAAAAAAATTTGAAAAAAAAATCACGATCACAATACTTTCTCGTACTTCGTAACGGAGAAAGTAAAAAACTGGTCCAATTATTGTACATATTTTTTCTTTCTGCATGCTCTTGGTATAACACACTCTCTCTCTCTCTCTCTTTCTCATGTGCACCACCTGCATGTACAGTTTTTACTACTTCCACTCGTATCGAACGTTCGGCATCTGAACCACCCTGAAGATTTTAAATATTGCTGTTTTTCTTTTGTGATTTGTTATTAAACCTTTTGTGAGTAGTTTTTTTTTTTAGTGCAGTGTTGATTGCTGTTTGTGTGTTTTTGTTTATTCAACATTCTAAATACTTCTTCATGATGGTAGGTGAGGAGGGAGAGGCACGAGAAACAACGGGGATGTGGCCAGTGCTGAATGAGAGAGAGAGAAAGAGAGAGAGGGGTACCAAGAAGAATTGGACAGAACAGAAGATATCGCGCGTGGATTAATTGAATTTCAGTGAAGTGATTGTGCGAATTAATGTAGTGACTTTGTGCAAGGGTATTATTTGTTGCTATAAATATTTATAAGTTGTACGAATAAATGTAGTGACCAGACATGTGCAACGAAATTTTTTTTATGCATTATTTGTTGCTGGATATATTTGCAACGCTATTATTTGTTGCTATTCTTTAATTTTGTCTCCACAACATATATTCTTTGACTTGTGTAAAACGAAAGTTATTGGCACCAATAAAGTATTATTATTATTATTATTATAAATATTTATAAGTTAAAAATTTGTAACGTTGGTGAATTTTTCGGTTTAACTATGGATCACCATGTAGTGATGGCCGCAACTATTATCTTTGGTAAATTTTTATTGTTATAAAACTTATTTTTCTCGAGAATTCTATTCCTGTTACACGTGGGGATATTATTATTAGGTAATAAATTGTTATTAAAATTTATACTCGTATATTTTAACCTATAAACTGCATGTTAAACAAATTCAAATTCAAATTCTTAATTCGTAACTTCGCCACTGTTTTGTGGATGTACATAATGAACTGTTGAAAATTCGTAATAAATAAAGAATGTTTCACTGTACTTGTCTCACCCTATCGACTCCCAACATACTTTAGAAGTACGGTTGCATAATACTAAATTTTCCTCCCAATCGTGTTACGTGATAAAAAAACAAAGTCATTTTGCAAAAACTCTAAATATCAAGTTCTCACCTTCAATTATCATTTACTCGAAATATTTCTTATGTAAGATGGCAACATTTTTATACTGCCGGTTCGACGACGAAAAGATCTCTCAAAATCAAGAACAAAAATAGGGGGTTGCCATTTAAAAACAAAATGGATGGCGCCATTACTCGAAAACAAATAACGAGTGAAAATAGACTTTCATGTATTTTTATAAAAGAAAATCGATTTTTTTTTGACTTTGGCATTTGCCATTCTGTCACATCGAATATGTAATTTTGTATTTTTTTTTTAATTTTTGGGATGAATAAATGAATAAATGAATAATGTCAGACGTTTACACAACAAACATGGACCCGACCGAATACTTCTCGATTCCAGAAAAATCTTTCGGCCGGGCTGGGATTCGAACCCACACGGCACGCGGTGCAACCGGAAGAAAATCGATATTTTTTCAAAAATATTTTATTTCCGTTTTACTGAATATATTCCGCACTGTATGATTCGGTATGGAATATTCTTCATATTCCTGTGTAGCCATTAGTATATGTCGTTAAAATCAAAAATTTCTCACGTTACATTCAATGGGCGAAACGGTGTCCTTGCTTTGAAGTAGTTCCAAGAAGCCGCCGGTGTATAAATATGATTTTTAGTAATCGGGCGCACATGGGGGATTATATCAAATCCCAAAGCGGCGCTGAAGTAATTAATTAGTGTACGGTTAGATTAATTTAAAAAAAAATGGTGATGTGGCCATGCCCTTTATGACTAATGCGCCAACCACGGATGTTAAAAAAAAGTATTTTCGTTCATAGTTTTTATGTTTGTAAATGTTAAATATACTTGCAGAAAGGTATTGCAATTTTTTTCTGATGCGCCAGTCACGGATGTTAAAAATGTTAAAAAAAGTATTTTCGTTCACAGTTTATGTTTGAAAAAGTTAAATATATTTATGGAAAGGCACTGCAATTTTTTCTGCAATGCCCTTATTGGCTAATGCGCCTGCTACGGATTTCATTCAATGTTAAAAAAAAAATGGTGATGTGACCATCATGTTACTTATTCCGACTTGATGGTATCATAGTTATTTATATTTATACTTGCCATCGACTTAAGACGTTCTAAAATTATTCAAAATTTATTTGAGATTATGATCTCATAGAAATCGTTGCTTAATTTTATGTAATCAGCACGTAAAGTTGCCACAGCTGTAATAATTTTGACAATTCTCAAAAAACTGGTGATGTGGCCATCGTGTTACTTTCTCCATAGTCATTTATGTTTACGCTTTCATGATTTATTTTCAATTTAAATGTACATCGAGCGTTTTGTAGACTCGAAAGAAACTGACGTTTAAAACGTCAAAATTATGAAAGATTTAAAAATTTAAAAACTCAATTTACTCAAAAACTAAAGAGATTTCAAAAAAAAAAACTTATTCTTTATAAGTTGTTCATTATAGATAATAGACGTATGATTAACAAAAACTCTCTAGACAAACAATAACAGATGCCTTGAAGGCCGTGAAAAAATGGAGAATATAAATCTATGAAGTTCGATATATTAATTTCCAATTACTCAGCTCTGTGCACTTACTTTCATCAAATACTGTCCCTCATCCATCCTTCAAAAATTTGACTCAAAGGATAATCCAAAAACAACACTCCACCACATTATTAAACTCTTCTAACACCGAACTCGCGCACGGAACTGGAAAATTTCGTCAGGTGCTAACAGCCTTGTCATCCGAATTTTGCCTCGAGGGCAATTCGTGTCCGGTGTTGATATCGCAAAACCGCATTCTTTCTTCACCTGTTATCAGTGCTTATCCACGCAGCGCCGATTCGAATCGAATTCATTTCAATCTGCACACAAGATACAACTTGTTTTTAATCATTGAAAGTCGGGCAGTTTATCTTCAGGCGAGTGAGTTTTAAGGTGTTTTAGTGTGCAGATTGGGTAAAATTGGATTTAATTATCATTTATGAAGTTGGACTATTGGTAAGTGATTAAATGAAATTTGTGTAATTTTATTTAATTCATTTTTAAATTCAGTTTAATATCTCCCAACACAAATAACGAATGAGCGGAATTGTCATCAGTTCGATAGCCCTTTTACAAAAGTGCAATATTATAGTCAATATAGTGTTATGCCTTATAATAATATATACGAAGAATTCTATTGATAAGATATTGTATAAAGTACGAAATAAATTAATTAGACAATTAACAATTGCTTACTTAAAATATCAAAATATTGAATTTAGGAATGGGTGTTGACCGATTTTAATGGAATTGTAATCCCGAATGTGTTTTGAATAAATTTGTGAAATTTCAAGTCGATAGCAACTGTTTTTATATTTTTTTCAAGACTCGGAAATGTTTGTATTTTCCGCCAATTTCGCGTTTCGTTCGAATGAGATTATTTCGAAATTTTTTGATGGGGTGTTTACACATTTCCATGTATATATAATCCTGAATGTTTTTTTCAATAAATTTGTATATTTTCAAGCTGATAGCAACTGTTTTTATATATATTTTTTTAATTTTTTTAATATTATTTATTAAATGTTTGTTTTTTGAGAGAAAAAGTCTGTCATTGTAGCTAGGCTCACAAAATCGCTTTAGAAATGATCAGTCTTCAATTTTCTGGAAGATTCGATAATAAATATTTGCTACAAACAAAATGGCGTCGATCGAAAGTCAAAAGTTTGAATTGAAAATTGCACAAAATTAGTTTTCAACTGTGAAAAAAATGTATCTGTCATTGTAGCTGGGGTAACTTTCAAAATCACTTTAGAAATGATCAATCTTTAATATTCTGGAAGATTCAATAAGAAATATTTGCTACTAACAAAATGGCGTCGATCGAAAGTCAAAAGTTTGATTTAAAATTTACACAAAATTAGTTTTCAGGTGTGAAAAAATGTATCTGTCATTGTAGCTGGTCTTAACTGTCAAAATCACTTAAGAAATGATCAATCTTTAATATTCTGGAAGATTCAATAAGAAATATTTGCTACAAACAAAATGGCGTCGATCGAAAGTCAAAAGTTTGATTTAAAATTTGCAGAAAATTAGTTTTCAGATGTGAAAAAATGTATCCGTCATTGTAGCTGGTCTTAGCTGTTAAAATCACTTAAGAAATGATCAATCTTCAATATTCTGGAAGATTCAATAAGAAATATTTGCTACAAACAAAATGGCGTTGATCGAAAGTCAAAAGTTTGAATTGAAAATTGCATAAAATTAGTTTTTGGCTGTGAAAAAAATGTATCTGTTATTGTAGCTGGTCTTAACTGTCAAAATCACTTAAGAAATGATCAATCTTCAATATTCTGGAAGATTCAATAAGAAATGTTTGCTACTAACAAAATGGCGTCGATCGAAAGTCAAAAGTTTGAATTGAAAATTGCGTAAAATTAGTTTTCAACTGTGAAAAAAATATGTCTATCATTGTAGCTGGGGTAACTTTCAAAATCACTTTAGAAATGATCAATCTTTAATATTCTGGAAGATTCAATAAGAAATATTTGCTACTAACAAAATGGCGTCGATCGAAAGTCAAAAGTTTGATTTAAAATTTACACAAAATTAGTTTTCAGGTGTGAAAAAATGTATCTGTCATTGTAGCTGGTCTTAACTGTCAAAATCACTTAAGAAATGATCAATCTTTAATATTCTGGAAGATTCAATAAGAAATTTTTGCTACAAACAAAATGGCGTCGATCGAAAGTCAAAAGTTTGAATTGAAAATTGCGTAAAATTAGTTTTCAACTGTGAAAAAAATATGTCTATCATTGTAGCTGGGGTAACTTTCAAAATCACTTTAGAAATGATCAATCTTTAATATTCTGGAAGATTCAATAAGAAATATTTGCTACTAACAAAATGGCGTCGATCGAAAGTCAAAAGTTTGATTTAAAATTTGCACAAAATTAGTTTTCAGGTGTGAAAAAATGTATCCGTCATTGTAGCTGGTCTTAGCTGTTAAAATCACTTAAGAAATGATCAATCTTCAATATTCTGGAAGATTCAATAAGAAATATTTGCTACAAACAAAATGGCGTTGATCGAAAGTCAAAAGTTTGAATTGAAAATTGCATAAAATTAGTTTTTGGCTGTGAAAAAAATGTATCTGTTATTGTAGCTGGTCTTAACTGTCAAAATCACTTAAGAAATGATCAATCTTCAATATTCTGGAAGATTCAATAAGAAATGTTTGCTACTAACAAAATGGCGTCGATCGAAAGTCAAAAGTTTGAATTGAAAATTGCGTAAAATTAGTTTTCAACTGTGAAAAAAATATGTCTATCATTGTAGCTGGGGTAACTTTCAAAATCACTTTAGAAATGATCAATCTTTAATATTCTGGAAGATTCAATAAGAAATATTTGCTACTAACAAAATGGCGTCGATCGAAAGTCAAAAGTTTGATTTAAAATTTACACAAAATTAGTTTTCAGGTGTGAAAAAATGTATCTGTCATTGTAGCTGGTCTTAACTGTCAAAATCACTTAAGAAATGATCAATCTTTAATATTCTGGAAGATTCAATAAGAAATATTTGCTACAAACAAAATGGCGTTGATCGAAAGTCAAAAGTTTGAATTGAAAATTGCATAAAATTAGTTTTTGGCTGTGAAAAAAATGTATCTGTTATTGTAGCTGGTCTTAACTGTCAAAATCACTTAAGAAATGATCAATCTTCAATATTCTGGAAGATTCAATAAGAAATGTTTGCTACTAACAAAATGGCGTCGATCGAAAGTCAAAAGTTTGAATTGAAAATTGCGTAAAATTAGTTTTCAACTGTGAAAAAAATATGTCTATCATTGTAGCTGGGGTAACTTTCAAAATCACTTTAGAAATGATCAATCTTTAATATTCTGGAAGATTCAATAAGAAATATTTGCTACTAACAAAATGGCGTCGATCGAAAGTCAAAAGTTTGATTTAAAATTTACACAAAATTAGTTTTCAGGTGTGAAAAAATGTATCTGTCATTGTAGCTGGTCTTAACTGTCAAAATCACTTAAGAAATGATCAATCTTTAATATTCTGGAAGATTCAATAAGAAATTTTTGCTACAAACAAAATGGCGTCGATCGAAAGTCAAAAGTTTGAATTGAAAATTGCGTAAAATTAGTTTTCAACTGTGAAAAAAATATGTCTATCATTGTAGCTGGGGTAACTTTCAAAATCACTTTAGAAATGATCAATCTTTAATATTCTGGAAGATTCAATAAGAAATATTTGCTACTAACAAAATGGCGTCGATCGAAAGTCAAAAGTTTGATTTAAAATTTGCACAAAATTAGTTTTCAGGTGTGAAAAAATGTATCCGTCATTGTAGCTGGTCTTAGCTGTTAAAATCACTTAAGAAATGATCAATCTTCAATATTCTGGAAGATTCAATAAGAAATATTTGCTACAAACAAAATGGCGTTGATCGAAAGTCAAAAGTTTGAATTGAAAATTGCATAAAATTAGTTTTTGGCTGTGAAAAAAATGTATCTGTTATTGTAGCTGGTCTTAACTGTCAAAATCACTTAAGAAATGATCAATCTTCAATATTCTGGAAGATTCAATAAGAAATGTTTGCTACTAACAAAATGGCGTCGATCGAAAGTCAAAAGTTTGAATTGAAAATTGCGTAAAATTAGTTTTCAACTGTGAAAAAAATATGTCTATCATTGTAGCTGGGGTAACTTTCAAAATCACTTTAGAAATGATCAATCTTTAATATTCTGGAAGATTCAATAAGAAATATTTGCTACTAACAAAATGGCGTCGATCGAAAGTCAAAATTTTGAATTGAAAATTGCACAAAAAGTTTAGTTTAGTTTTTAGCTGTGAAAAAAATGTGTTCATCATTGTAGCTGGGCTTAGCTGTCAAAATCACTTTAGAAATTATTAGTCTTCAATATTCTGGAAGATTCAGTAAGAAATATTTGCTAGAAACAAAATGGCGTCGATTGAAAGTCAAAAGTTTGAATTGAAAATTGCACAAAAATAGTTTTCAATTGTGAAAAAAATGTATCTGTCATTGTAGCTGGGCTTAACTGCCAAAATCACTTTAGAAATGATCAATCTGCAATATTCTGGAAGATTTAATAAGAAATATTCGCTACAAACAAAATGGCGTCGATCAAAAATCAAAAGTTTGAAGTAAAAATTGCACAAAATTAGTTTTCAACTGTGAAAAAAATGTATCTATCATTGTAGCTAGTCTTAACTGTCAAAATCACTTAAGAAATGATCAATCTTCAATATTCTGGAAGATTCAGTAAGAAATATTTACTACAAACAAAATGGCGTCGATCGAAAGTTTGAAAAAAAAAAAGTTTGAATTGAAAATTGCACAAAATTAGTTTTTAGCTGTGAAAAAAATGTGTCCATCATTGTAGCTGGGCTTAGCTGTTAAAATCACTTAAGAAATGATCAATCTTCAATATTCTGGAGGATTCAATAAGAAATTTTTGCTACAAACAAAATGGCGTCGATCGAAAGTCAAAGGTTTGAATTGAAAATTGCACAAAATTAGTTTTTAGGTGTGAAAAAATGTATCTGTCATTGTAGCTGGTCTTAACTGTCAAAATCGCTTAATAAATGATCAATCTTCAATATTCTGGAAGATTCAATAAGAAATTTTTGCTACAAACAAAATGGCGTCGATCGAAATTCAAAAGTTTGAAGTAAAAATTGCACAAAATTAGTTTTCAGGTGTGAAAAAATGTATCTGTCATTGTAGCTGGTCTTAACTGTCAAAATCGCTTAATAAATGATCAATCTTCAATATTCTGGAGGATTCAATAAGAAATTTTTGCTACAAACAAAATGGCGTCTACCGAAAGTCAAAAGTTTGAAGTAAAAATTGCACGAAATTAGTTTTCAGCTGTGAAAAATGTATCTGTCATTGTAACTAGCATGAACTGCCAAAATCGCTTTAGAAATCATCAGTCTTCAATATTCTGGTAAAGGTTATACTAAATCTTTCATACAAACAAAATGGCGTTGATCAACACTCAAAAATTTGAATTGAAAATTGTACACAAAAAAGGTATCTGTCGTTGTAACTGATATTGTCAAATATATGGCGAGCCAATGTTAACGCATTTCAAATTTTATATGTAAATCTTTACAATTCAACACCCTGTATATACAAGAATTGCAGAAATTGCCAAAATGAACAACTTCTAAAGAAAGAAAGTTTTTTTGAAATCATCCCTCTGGTTTTTGAAATAAAATAAATAAATACCTATGGCCCGTGTTACAATTCAACACCCTGTATAAACAAGAACTGTAGAAAATGGTAAAATGAACAACTTTTTCGAAATCTCTCTAGTGTCGAAATAAAAAATTATTTTATAGCAAAATTTAAAAATCCCTCTTACACCATCAAATCGGAGAAAGTTACGTGATTTTTTCTATTGAAACTATTTTGCAATTCTTTTTAAGAAAATATCAACCGGATTGCTTAATTAGGTTAGCCCAGGCCCCCCAGAGTTCACGCCACTGCTTGCTTATATGCATACCCGTGCCCCTCATATAAGCGTACGATATTGTTTACTTAGTCCATCCATTTTTTTTAACATGCATGATCTGGATCACTTGCATGGATCAACTCTGATCATTCTCGATTATCAAATGAAAGCGATTTAGACATTACTTAGTTTCCGTGGTGGCCGTCACGATAGCGGATAAACATACACAGGAATTGGCCCGACGGTAAGGGTGACAATAGAGAATGGAGAATGTTAATGATTTTGAGAGTATCCATCCAATTAATTTTTCGATTTTATAAAGAATTTATAACAATAAACGAGTAGGGAAGAACTAGTCACATAACATTAATTACAGATATAGCGGAGACATCAATAATAATACCATTTACTTCCAATGTATAAAAAACAACAATTAACCGTCAATTGGTACGGCACAAACATGGAAGCACGTCAAGAACAATTTGCAATTTGCACCACTAACCTTAAAACTTCCCAATGCAGTGGATTCTGTGTCCGTAGTATCAGCACGGCTCCACACTGGTAACATCACTTGCACTGTTATTCACTTAATGTATTTACAATAATGCACGCCCGTAATTATTACAATTAAACCGAGAAATACACAAATGTTGTGAAGGAAAGCGGGAAGCCACGCCGCGCCGTGCCGCCGACTCGGTGGACGGGAGCTGCGAGGCCAGGTATTTTGAGAGAGCGCGACTATTGTGCTGCCGGTGCGGTTGAGAGAGACGGAGGCGAAGAAAACAAAAAACGCATCGCTGGCCCTCACGCCACTCGACCGGCGTTGCACCCGAACGGCGTCATTTTGAAAACGCGACGGACTCCGCTATTTTCAATCAATTTCGAGTATTTTTTTGGGTGGAATCGCGAGTGTATTAGGTGAACGTGTAGTGTAAATATGGAAGAAGAACCCTGTGTAAAAATTGCCGCCGGTAAAACATTGTAAAGTGAAGAAATCGTAAATAATGGTCATAACGCCGGATGATTTCGTCGGCCGGGAACGAAAATGGGCGAATCTTAGGAAACGAAACGCGCCCGAACATTCGCAAAAGGTCAGTACTTTTAATACAATACAATACAATGTGTTATAATGATTGGTTAGTAATTATGTTTACAATCACGGGAAGAAATGATGTGCACAAACACACAAAACACACGCACACACGGACAACAAGGGTAATGAATTAATTGCAAAATTAAATATACACAGTTTTTCAAGAAACAATAAATACAGTGAGGATTTATGCAGAATTGTAAACAAGCGAAATTCATATACACATACAAGGTTTTATAACAACATTAAATATACGGGGTGTTCTAAATTATTCCGTCCAATTATACTCGGTAATCTGTACAGTGACGGTTCGCGGGTTTTTTTCTGGTACGGCCGAGGAACAAGAGGTGGTAATACAGATAGGTAGGGTCAGTTGCAGAGACCGCACCTATCTGTATTACCACCTCTTGTTCTTCGGCCGTACCAGAAAAAAACCCGCAAACCGTCACTGATATCTATACAAAAATATAAAGAAGCACAATAGACACACGCAAAGTTTTCAACAATAAATATACAGAGTGTTCCAATTTGTAACGCACAATATGCAGGGTGTTTCAATTAAAAAAATGCAAAATACACACTTGCATGGTTTTCAACAATAAATATAAAATATTCTAATTTAAATAAAACAGTTTCTTTGTTAATATCACACTTTATTGTTTAGTGACTCGAGTTTCGATCATAAGCTGATCATTTTCAAACTTAAAGTAAATTAAATTACAATAAACACACGTATTTATGCGCGTATTTATGCGCATAAATACGTGTGTTTATTGTAATTTAATTTACTTTAAGTTTGAAAATGATCAGCTTATGATCGAAACTCGAGTCACTAAACAATAAAGTGTGATATTAACAAAGAAACTGTTTTATTTAAAGTTCCAAAATGTATCACGAAGTTAACGCCTCAACCATCAATCAATTTATTCTAATTTATATTGCACAGTATACAGGGTGTTTCAAACTCGAGGGATCTTGCTTATTAGAGGAGATAGAGGGCATGTTTAAATTTAGCACCTTTGCAGAATTTTATGCTTAATAATCCATTGAAAAAAAAAAACTTAAATTACTTTCTAAAGTCTAAAAAAAACACTAATTTATATCTCCGTTATTTAAGATAATATTTAAAAACGGTAGACGTTCTTGTAGTACTTTTTTATTATCTAATAGATGGCGTGAGATTTTTCTTTGTATCATGTTTCGTTTCTTTTGAACCATCATCAACTTTCTTATTTCTTATAGACGCCGTATTTATTTTTGTTACATCTGAATGCTCATTTTTTGAGATAGCAATATAGCACAACACATTTAATTTTATAAATTAACAGTCCTCAAGTTCATTGACGCTTAAAGAGCCGAACTCAGATATTTCCTACGCGCTTGTTGTAATTCAATATCTAAAGCCGATGCCGTTTAAAAATTAGGTCATATTACCACTGCCCCCAAACATGTTGCGTATTTTCACTCATTAACTTTAATAATTAATTGCGGGATTTTTGTTACAGTTATAAACAAAATAATTGCGAATATTGTTTAAAAATAATATAATCTCTTTGTGGTTACGAGCCAGTTCGTTATTTCAAATACACCCTGTATAATCGTTTAAAACACTTTTATGTGGCGCTTACTAAAAATCATCTGTTCCATGGAATTAAAAGCAATTAAAACAATGAATAACTCTTGCCCGCTTTCTGCACACATTTATAAATATTTTTGAGTGGCCAATACTGTATATCTGTTTACCGAATAAAAAATACGAAACATATCTCGCCTTTTTGAATTATCGAACATTTTTTATTAATTTTTATTATTTCAACAAACGATTGTACTGCACCATTTTTTTTTTTATATTTTGCACATGTTTATCGAGTTCAAAACCAAATTTAGAAATTAAAAAACAAATCCGTGCGGCAGATATGTCCTCAGATGGAGCTTGAAACATGTGCATGGTACCTCAAAATAGAATATCTGTTGAAATTTTGAATTCAAAAATCATGATCGCAATACGTAGTAAGTACTCTTGTACTACGAACGGAGAACTATTATGATCATGATTTTTTCGAGTACGAAATTTCAACGAAAATATCCGTTATTTTTGGAAAATGTCTGCGCTCGCTCTATCTCGAAACCAATACAGATTTTGAAATCAAAATATAACATGGAACATATATTTGATAGTGTAAAGATTTTGGTAAAACACCTGGAAGAGGGTGCTTTTTAAAATTTGTTTAAACATGAAAAATATTAGAAAAACATTTCAACAAATATTAAAGATAACGAAGAATTGGATATCTTTTGTTCGTTTTTCATAAATTCATTGATTATCGAAAAAAACAATTTAAAAATAAAAATTTATCATTTTTGGCGTAATAAAAAAAAGAGACAAATTTACATTAACGATACTTGTAGAGAACATGAATAATATTTTAGAATTGTTTTAATCACGAGGTGCACATTTCACTCACGGAAATTCAAGTTCAGAGTGCCGCCATTTTATTTACAAGCAAGATGCGTCAATTATCTTTTGGTATGCCAAAAATATATTATTTCTTAGCAAATTTGGAAATTTTGAAGTAAATTCCGCGGGCGATAATTTTTTTAGAATTTTTTTAATCAGGTGGTGCACATTTCACTTATTCAAATTCGAGTTCAGAGTGCTGCCATTTTGTTTACGAGCAAGGTGCGACAATTTTCTTCTGGTATGGCACAAATATGTTATTTCTAAGCAAATTTGGAAATTTTGAAGCAAATTCCTCGGGCGATCATTTTTTTAGAATTTTTTTAATCAGGTGGTGCACATTTCACGCACTCAAATTCGAGTTCAGAGTGCTGCCATTTTGTTTACAAGCAAGGTGCGACAATGTTCTTTTGGTATGTCAAAAATATGTTATTACTAAGCAAATTTGGAAATTTTTAAGTAAATTCCGCAGGCGATAATTTTTTTAGAATTTTTTTAATCGCGAGGTGCACATTTCACTCCCTCAAATTCAAGTTAATAGTGCCGCCATTTTGTTTACAAGCAAGGTGCGTCAATTATTTTTTGATATGTCAAAAATATATCATTTCTGAGTAGATCTGGAAAATTTGAAGATAATCCCAAGTTCGATTATATTTTTAGAAATTTTTTAATCACGAGGTGCATCTTTCACTCACTCAAATTCAAGTTCAGAGTGATGACATTTTGTTTCCAGGCGGATTGCTCGATTAAATTCTGAAGAAAAAAAAAATCGAAATATAAAAAAAAATTATTCCATCAAATCGAAGAAAGTTACATGATGGCCTCATTTCTTAACAAATTTGAAAAACAAAAATTGCATGTTTAAATTAATTTCGCAAAACTTTATTTGGGTTGGGGCGCAAAATTTTTTTCACCTGTAGCGGCTCTGAACATATACCCTTATTAGATAAACCGAAAACTTAAAAGCTTTTGCTAACATTTTATGCACCGGAAGTGGGTGTTTACCTTAACCGTTTTTTAATCGTTTCATTCTTTAAAAAAAATCAAACCATAATTTATCATCATGGATTTTTGCAATTTTTACCTTTTTTCTAAAGGACAAATTAAAAACACGTGTGCGGTCGATGTTTCATTTGCACCACTCATCAACACAGGAAATGGGACACCGGTGGTGGTTTTAAAAAGGTGCCCCTAATTCTTTGAAAATTTACCTACCTACACGTTTCGTTTAAAGGTGTCGAATTACGTGACACACAAATTGACCAAATGTTCCCCATATATATTACAAAAAAAAAAAACATAAAATCGGTCACAAAAACTGATTTATTTCTCCACCTGAAACTTTCAGTCGCCGTAAATGTCAATCCTTTTGATAATAATTCCTAACTTAACTTCCTCAAATATTTATTTTTATTATTTGACCACAGTTTTCACATAATTTCAATGAATATAATCGAACCACAATTACAGACGAAAACAATTTCTAATTAAATTAAGAATACTGTTTTATGTTCAGAGATGCACGATCTCATATTGGCGAATCAAACATTTTATTTGTTACTACAGTTTTAACCTTATCATGTGAATTAGATTATTAGCAGTGACGGTTCTCGGGTTTTTTTCTGGTACGGCCGAGGAACAAGAGGTGGTAATACAGATAGGTAGGGTCAGTTGCAACTGATCCTAGATAGGTAGGGTTAGTTGCAACTGACCCTATCTATTTGTATTACCACCTCTTGTTCCTCGGCCGTACCAGAAAAAAACCCGCGAACCGTCACTGATTATTAGTAAGGTATGAGCCACTGAATTTTGTTGACGAGTTGGCCATGCCTGAGAGAGAGAGAGAAACATAGCAGTCATGTCTGAGATTAATTCATTTTTTTTTTATCTAATCGTAATAATATGGACATACCTCATTTATCTCACAGCCAACTCTGAATCAAAATTTTCTAGCTCACACGATACAATTATAGAGTGGAGAGATGGTAATGGCATCCTGCAAAATGTAACTTTTTTTTTTCATTGCCTTTTACGTACACCATACCATTCTCTAAAAAAAAAAAACGCGACGCTTTTAAACATCTCAAATTTTGCCCAGCCAAGAATGTTAATCTGTCCAGACTGCGATTGCTAAGTGAAACTAATACGTACCAAATAGTTTGTTTGACGTTTTCAAGTTGGAGTAGGCATTTATAACCGTATAATTTATACCTTGTGATTAATGGGAGAAAAAAAAACAAATGTTGCGTTTTATTTCGGAGGCCATCTTAATTGGAAGGCATGTTTTTTTGGGATGATGAAGCGAAACGGATCGATTATATTCTACCGAGAGGCTCGTAGGTAGACCGGAATTCTAGTCAGGTGGGTTGCGGTGGGCGCGGTTTGACATCTGGTTTGAATTCCCCATGTTTCCTCGGAATCTAATGACGCAACACCGGCGGCAGCCATACTTTTTTTTGTGTTTACCTAACAATGGAAACACGCACGAATCAATATTTTATGGTACTAAATAATCTAAAATACACAATCTGAGTCTTGAAATAACAACAAATTTGTTACAGTGGAAACACGCGTAACACACAAGTAAGTAATCTTAAATACGATACTTATCTTAATGCGCAACCTTGAAGTCTTGAAATTGAAAGAGGAACAAATTTGTTCATTACGAAAGGTACGATTCAGCGGTGACACGTGGATGTTTGACGAGGAGGCTACGAAAGAAAATTTGGACAAAACAGCAACGGAATATAAAGCCTGCGACAAGTGTGTAAGCTTCGGCATTATCACAAATAAATTGAAAATTGAAGTACGCTGTTTTGCCTGCGGATGATTACTTCAAATTCGAAGATGATACGAGACACTGTTTCATTGCAGAGACTGTATAAAATGGGTTCTTCTGTCTATAACCCTATTTTTAGCAGGTGCTTGTGCCAGGCTCAATATTCTGTAATTAGTCCAGTCACAAAGTTGATCTGTTTTATAGTTAAACTGACGTTTAAAACGTCAGAATTATGAAAGATGGAAAAATTATACTTCAAATTCAAAAACTCAGTTTACTCAAAAACTAAAGGGATTTCGAAAAAAACTTATTCTTTATAAGTTGTTCATTTTGGCATTCTCTGCAATTATTATTAACATAAATTTGCTGTAACTATTATCGTTTTATAATTATAAACCAAAAATTAAAAAAATAATAATAAATTTTTTTCTCGAATAAAAATGATTTTATCAAAAATGTTTTCGAGCAAAAGTTGTTCATTTCTTTGTTGTCTTCAAGGTTTGTTTAAATATTTTTGTGATATTTTTCATATTTAAGAAAATATTGGCAAAAATCAAAAAACAGTTGAGGTAAACGCCCACTTCCGGTGTACGAAATTTTACCAAAAGCTTTTCAGTTCTTCGGATTATCAAATAAGACGTATGTTCAAAGTTTCATATCAATTGCTCTATTAGTTTTTGAGATACAGTGCACACAGACACACACACACAGACAAAAAAAATTTCTCGAATAAAAATGATTTTATGAAAAATATTTCATTTCATTCATCAAAAATTTCCAGAAATTATTAAAATCGCTTTTAGGGACTTCATAACGAATATTTCCGTAAAAAAACTTTTTGAAAAAATTTCAACACGGAAAAAGTAAAAATGAGTATTTATGAATTCTTATAATTGCCGGGCAACCGTTTAAATTTCCAAGGTCAAGACACATATCTGCCTGTTACTAAATGTTAAATGCATATCTTTACTACACAAGCAGATATAGTTTTCTCGTGTTCTTAAGGATATCAAGACTAAAAAAGGGTTTCGAAATATATGCAACAAATGAGAAATTTAAAAATTATTGACATCCGAAAAAATACCATGGTTACAAACTTGTGGTGCGCAGGTTCACTAAGAAAACAAGTGAATTATGGATTGGACAGGATGTACTTACTTTTATCTCGGCGTGGTTTATTATTTTGTTGGAGTATCCGAGATAAGAAGGAAAGTATCCGTAGTGTTTTAAGACAAATTATATATTCCAGTGTATAGAACGAGGTTATATATTTACGCAGTGACGCCAATGCCTTTTTCAATGGACCATATCGCCGCGATAACCTTTCCTGACATGGGGGGTGTTACTTTTTATCTACCGGGCTGCGATGCTCTCGCAGGTTCTTGGACTGTGCCGAAGATTTTTACGCTCCTAGTTTAATTGCCTATATAACTTGTTTATGGGAATACAGATTTTGTTTTTTTTTTTTTTTATTACAGTTATGAAATACGGCTGTGGCTGATAAGAGGCGAGAATATATATTTTTTTTATGCGTCTAATATATCGCACTGAGAATTGTTTATGAGATCACCGGTGGATTAATATATTGGCCTGATCGCGTAATCCGAAATGGAAACTAAAATTTTTAATTGTTTAATTTCTTTCCGTTACGAAGTATTGAAAAAACTTTTTTTACGTAAATATCCGTTTTGAGGTCTCAAAGGCGATTTAAAAAATTTCTGAAAAAAATGATGTTACTTTCTCCAAGTTGATGGTACCATTAATATTTACGCTTTTAATGGTTTATTTTCCGTTTAAATGCACTCGAAAGTGACGTTTAAAACGTCAAAATTATGAAACATGGAAAAATTATACTTCAAATTCAAAAACTCGGTTTACTCAAAAACTAAAGGGATTTTGAAAAAAACTTATTCTTTATAAGTTGTTCATCTTGGCATTCTCTACAATTATTGTTAACCTAAATTTGCTGTAACCATTATCGTTTCATAATTATAAACCAAAATTTAAAAAAAAAAAAAAAAAATTTCTCGAATAACAATGAATTTATGAAAAATGTTTTCAAGCAAAAGATGTTCATTTCTTTGTTGTCTTCAATATTTGTTTAAAGGTTTTTGTGATATTTTTCATATTTAAAAAAATATTGAGAAAAAACAAAAAACCGTTAAGGTAAACACCCACTTCCGGTGTACGAAATTTTACCAAAACCTTTTCAGTTCTTCGGATTATCAAATAAGACGTATGTTCAAAGTTTCATATCAATTGCTCTATTAGTTTTTGAGATACAGTGGGTGTTTATAGTGACTATTTTTTGTTTTCTTTCAATATTTTTACATTCTCCGTTACGAAGTACGAGAAAGCAGGGGCGGCTCGTTAAATAGAGCCACGGAGCCATGGCACTACCTGTAGTTTCAAACTCAAAAATGTTTTGCAATTAAAAAAAAATCGAAAATTATTTTAATACTAATTTTACAATTTTCTTACAAAAATATTCTGCATTTTTTTATTATTAAGCCTGTATTTTCCGATTTTTTGGATGTAAATTTTTGATCATTTGGCCTAAATTTTCGATTTAATTGTTACAATTTTCGACGTTGGTCCGCATTTTTGATGTTTCCCGCCAAATTTTTAATTTTTAGATTTTTGACCTGTATTTTTAATTTTATGATCTTTTGCCCTAACTATTCTTTATTTTGACCTAACTTTTCGAATTAGTTCTTAAAATTTTTGATTTTTTGGTCCGCATTTTTAATTCTAATTCCAATTTTTTTAATTGATTCTGATAAAAATATCTATAACCTGAATGTTTGATTTATGTGCGAGTTTTTTTTTATTTTTTCCGGTATTTTCGAGTTTTATTTGTTTAAATTTTCGATTTTTTAGTCTGCATTTATTATCTTTAGGTCCGAGTTTTCATGTGCTGTCTAAATTTTCGACTTTCTTACCAACATGACAGGTTTCTATTATTATTTTTCGATTTTATTGTTAAAATTTTTGATGTTTTTTGCCCACATTTTTGATTTTGCGGGCCGAATTTTTAACTCTAGTTCCAATTTTTTAAATTGATTTTGGTTAAAATATCTATAACCTGAATATTTGATTTATGTGCGAGTTTTTTTTTTATTTTTCCGGTATTTTCGAGTTTTATTTGTTTAAATTTTCGATTTTTTAGTCTGCATTTATTATCTTTAGGTCCGAGTTTTCATGTGCTGTCTAAATTTTCGACTTTCTTACCAACATGACAGGTTTCTATTATTATTTTTCGATTTTATTGTTAAAATTTTTGATGTTTTTTGCCCACATTTTTGATTTTGCGGGCCGAATTTTTAACTCTAGTTCCAATTTTTTTAATTGATTTTGATTAAAATGTCTATAACCTGAATATTTGATTTATTTGCGAGATTTTTTTTATTTTTTCTTCCGGTATGTTCGAGTTTTGTTTGTTTAAATTTTCGATTTTTTCGCCTACATTTATTATCTTTAGGCCCGAGTTTCGATGTTTTCAAATTTTTGGCCAACATTGTAGGTTTTAATTTTTTGTATCTTTTGCCCTAAATTTTTATTGATTTTCATTTATTTGTCTGTTAAAATTTTTCTTTTATTTGTCTGTTAAAATTTTTCTTTTATTTGTCTGTTAAAATTTTTCTTTTATTTGTCTGTTAAAATTTTTCTTTTATTTGTCTGTTCAAATTTTTCTTTTGTTGGTCCATCGTTTTTATTTTTAG
Source organism: Ocypus olens (assembly GCA_910593695.2). Lineage (NCBI taxonomy): Eukaryota > Metazoa > Arthropoda > Insecta > Coleoptera > Staphylinidae > Ocypus > Ocypus olens. The sequence goes on along the minus strand of OU343047.1, from coordinate 1,061,327 downwards.
GCCAAATTAAAAAAAAATTATCGTATATTTTAGATTTTTGGTCTATTTTTTATCCTGTATTTTAGATTTTTTAACTTGGATTATTGATCTCATTTCGTAATTTTTTTTTATTTTTTGGCTTATATTTTCGAACTTCTGGTCAGAAACTTATTTTTGGCGAATTATTATATTTTCAATTTTGCGGTCTGCATTTTTATTTTTAGATCAGGTTATTTTTTATTATTCTGCCGATTTTTTAGATTTGTTCCAAATTTTTGATTATTTGGCCAAAATATTCGATTTGTTTGTTGAAATTTTGGATTTCTGGGTCTGCATTTTTTATTTTTAGATCTGAGTTTTTTTGACCTTTTGTCCTTAATTTAGGTGAAATATCGAAAACTCGGGCCTAAAGATGAAAAATGCAGACAAAAATAAATCGAAAATTTCAACAAAAGTCGAATATACCGGAAATAAAATCTCGCATATAAATCGATAATTCTTTATTTTGGCCTACATTTTTGATTGGTTTGTTAAAATTTTCGATTTTTCGTTTTGGTCATTTTTTTTTTTAATTTTTATTAACATGAATTATTTATTATTTTTACCCGAAAATTTTTGATTTTTTTGAGGATTTTTTTTGGGGGGTCAAAGTTTTTTTATTTTTGTTTTATAATTATAAAACGATAATAGTTACAGCAAATTTATGTTAATATTAATTGTAGAGAGTGCTAAAATGAACAACTTATAAAGAATAAGTTTTTTTCTAAATCCCTTTAGTTTTTGAGTAAACTGAGTTTTTGAATTTGACGTATAATTAAACGTCAGTTTCATCCGAGTTTACGCAACGCTCGATGTACATTTAAAATATGATTTCAATTGAAAATAAACCCATGAAAACGTAAATATAAAGTCGGAGAAAGTAACATGATGGCCACATCACCATTTTTCAATATGCATTCCTTTTAAAATGTATGCGTATCTCTTTGTGAGCGATAAATCTCAAAAACTATAACATGCATTAACATCAAACTTTGAACATAAGCCTTATTTGATAATCCGAAGAACTAAAAAGCTTTTGATAAAATTTCGTACGCCAGAAGTTGGTGTTTACCTTAACCGTTTTTTGTTTTTCTCCGATAGTTTTTTTAATATGAAAAATACTATAGAAGCACTTAAACAAATCTCGAAGACAACAAAGAAATCAACAACTTTTGTATGAAAATATTTTTTGTAAAATGTATGGTTTTTGAAAAATAATACTTATTAAATTTTTTTGTCAGTTTTGGTTTATATTTGTGAAACGATAATAGTTACAGCAGATGTATTTTAATAATAATTGTAGAGAATGTCAAAATGAACAACTTATAAAGAATAAATATTTTTCGTAATCTCTTTTGTAGAGAATGTCAAAATGAACAACTTATAAAGAATACATATTTTTCGTAATCTCTTTTGTTTTTGAGTAAACTGACTATTAGAATTTAAAGTATAATTCGGGACTCTCGTTAAGAACCATTTGCTGAGGACTTATTTTTGAAATTTTTTTCAGAACAGATTTTTCTTCATGACATTTTTTAGAATTTTTTTTCGTGACCTTTTTGGACCTTTTTAAGGACTTTTTCAGATATTTTTAGCATTTTGTTCAAGACTTTTTTAAAAAAACTTTTGTTTCAAGAATTTTGTCAATGACTTATTTTTGGCCTTTTTTCGGTACTTTTTTCAAGACTCTTTTTAAGGACAATTTCTTCAGATCGTTTTAAAGACCTTTTAAGCTTTTTTTTTCAGGAATTATTTTGTTTATTTTATAAAGATGTTAATTTTTGTATAATATGTCATCAGGATTTTCTTTCCGGACTTTTTGGGACTCTTTTTCGGGACATTTAGTTCTGGTATTTTGTATGAAGACTATTTTTCAGAACTCTTTTTTCAAGATTTTATCTCCAGGACTGTTCCACCAGGACTTTTCTTCGGGACTATTTTAAGAACCTCTTGTTCAGGACTTCTTTTCAAGATTAATTTCAAAATTTTCTTTGTTACATTTCTTCAGAATTATTTTTTCGGGATTTTTTTTCAAGCCTTCTTTACAGGACTTTTTTCAGTAATATATTTCTTTATAAGATTAATTTTCAGGACTTCTTGTTCGGGACTTTATTCAAGACTCTTTTTGGGATTTTTTTCAGGAAAATTTCTTCAAAACTTTTTAATGATCCTTTTAAGGATATTTTTACAGGGTTTTTTCAAAAATATTATTTTAGCATTTTTACGATGTTGTTTCATAACTCTTTTTCAAGACATTTTTTTCAGGATATTTTATCAGGACTTTTTTCGGGATTTTCTTCAGGACTTTTTTAAGTACTTATTTTAGGACTTTCTATCGGGAATTTTTTAGGACGCTTTTTCGGACTTCTCTCAGGACATTTATTTCTGGTGTTTTATATGAAGACTTAATTTTACAGGACTCTTTTTGCAGTACTTTTTCAAGATTTTTTTCACGACTCTTTTTCACAACTATTTAGCAGGACTCTTTTTTCAAGACTTTATGTACAAAACTGTTTCTCCAGGACTTTTTTTAGGACATTTTTTATCAAGACTTTTTGTTCAGGACTTTTATTTGTTTTTTTAGGACTTTTTAATCAGGACTATTTTTAGAAATCTTTTTTAGAAGTTTTTTAGGATTATTTTTAGTTTTTCAGTAAACTTACGGTAAAGATTATCAGAATTTGAAACATAATTTACCATTTTTACCTTTCATCACGTTAACGTTGCAATCATTCGATCATGTAATAGCTATTATACCAAATCGGAGAAAGTAACATGATGGTCACATCACCATTTTTTTACTAATTCCTCTGCGCCAAATCACTCGAGCCTTGACGCCATTCAATATTTCGTCATGATTGACATATTTTAATCATTGAATCACGACGAATATGTTTTTGAAACTCCAACTGAAAAATCTGATCTAGAGATTGCAATATTGTTTACATTGATTTTTTTGGTGACGAAAATATATATATTTTTTTAAATAAAAATGGTGATGTGGCCATCATGTTACTTTCTCCGACTTGATGGTATCATTTATATTTACGCTTCCGTGGTTTATTTTCAATTTAAATCATGTTTTAAATGTATATCGAATGTTTGTAGACTCGGATGAATCTGACGTTTAAAACGTCAAAATTATGAAACATGGAAAAATTATACTTCAAATTCACAATCTCAGTTTACTCGAAAACTAAAGGGATTTCGGAAAAAAACTTATTCGTTATAAGTCGTTCATTTTGGAATTTTCTACAATTATTATTCACGTAAATTTGCAGGAAGAGGAACGCTACTCACTAGGCCACCGCGGCCCCCAGAAAATAATTGATGTAGTGTTTGTTGTTTAAAATTGCGGAGTAAACTTTATCCTGGGAACGGATAAAGCTCACCAGGAATCAGGAGTCGAACTGTGAGCGGACAAAAAGGGGAGACGATATAAAAGTCCGGCGCGGTGGAAAAAAAAAGGAAACTTTTCATATGCGTCTCTATATATTAAACTTTGAAGACCTGAATCACGGGCGACCCCTGATTTATTATACGCGCGAAAAAGAATGACAAAAAAGATTGTTCGTAGCGGAAATGGGGGATACTTTTTTTTTCGTGGGCGTCCTTTTTGGTGGCGGCGCGCGCGCCCCGGGCCGTACCTGGAATTTGAGTTTATTTATAAGTGCCTTTTATTCTGCAGGTGCACGCTTTTAAAATTATTTTTTATCGCTTCTATATTCGGCGACCTAAATTACACCTCCACTCGTACGTGCATTTCTGTTCCTAAGTATAACTGCACTCCTGTTTATGATAATAAGTGGCGCCGGGGAGAGAGACACGGGGGGGATATTTATGTTGTTCGCCTCGGAGGTGTGGCACCTGGGGCGACTGTTCGATTTTATATTTTCCCCTGCCCGTGACAACTAAACATATTTCTTTGTCGAATTTATTCTCGATTATATGCACCCACTGGTGAAACTTGCGTATTCCGTAAGCAAAACGTTAAATTTAACGCCTGAACGTTATGTTAACGAAATGGTACTGTGACCATGACGTTACTTTCTCAGATTTGTATTTATATTTATAATTACCCATATTTTGAAGGTGACGTTTAAAACGTCAAAATTCTGACAGATTATACTTCAAATTCTAACAATCTTTACCGTCGGATTACTCGAAAACTAAAGAGATTTTGAGAAAAACTTATTCTTTATAAGTTGCTCATTTCGGCACTATCTACAATTATTATTAACATAAATTTGATGTAACTATTATTCTTTCATAATTATAAACCATAAATAATAAATATTTTCAATACATTTTTTTCGAAAAAAAAAAGATTTTATGAAAAATATTTTCAAACAAAAGATGTGCATTTCTTCCTTGTCTTCAATATTTACTTAAATGTTTTTGCAACATTTTTCATATTTAAACAATTATTGAAAAAAAATCAAAAACGGTTTAGGTAAACACCCACTTCCAGTGTAAGAAATTTTACCAAAAGCTTTTCAGTTCATCAGAATATCAAATAAGACTTGTATTTAAAGTTTCATGCCAATTCCCGTATTGGTTTTTGAGACACAGCGTGCACAAACAAATCGTGAGTAAAAAAAAAACATATTGAAATTACATATATAACTCGCCCATCTAATAAAGCGTTTTAAATCGCGTTTCCGTTGTGCTTTAATACCTCTCATCCGTTAATGATTTCGCAAATAAATACTGTGGACCGCCCGAAAAAATTATTTCTCGCAGTGTCCGCGAGATAACGTTCGAAAATTGTGCGTAAATGAGTAAACAAAGCAATAAACATCACGTGATACCGATGACCGTTGTATTTTTCACTGCTATTTCAACATAATTAACAAACACGACTGATAAAACCAATTTACGTGGAACACACGAGCGATTTATTAAAATTTGCGTCAGAATTATCTAAAAAATAAAAATAAAAAACTACAATCAATTAATATGGACGGCGAGATTCACGCCGAGTTCAAATCAAAGTGTCCGATTTTATCGCGTCGGAATTCGAAATATTAAAGCGACTTTTACTACCGGAATTGACTTTTATGATGACGAAAACATCAAAATATCTCCACGCGGGCGTTTATTGCGGTTTCTTCTGCTGAAAAATAATTTACTATTTATTATAATATAATAATAAAATAAGCGAGTCCAATTTTTTTTTTACAGTAATATCTGTTTTGAGGGAGGGACGAGGCGATTTCAAAGATTTCTGGAAAAAAAAATTGTGTGTATTCGTGTGGGAGTCTGTGTGTTGTGCACGTTGTTTCTTAAAAAGTAATACAGCAATTGATATAAAACTTTGAACATAAGTCTTATTTGATAATCTGAAGAACTGAAAAAAAGCTTTCGGTAAAATTTCGTACGTCGGAAGTGGGTGTTAACTGTTTTTTGCTTTTTTTCTAATAATTTTCTAAATATGAAAAATTGTGTGTCTGTGCGCGTTGTATCTCAAAAACTAATAGAGCAATTGATATGAAACTTTGAACATCCCTCTTATTTGATAATCTGAAGAACTGAAAAGCTTTTGGTAAAATTTCGTAGACCGAAAGTGGGTGTTTACCTTAACTGTTTTTTGTTTTTTGCCAATATTTTCTTAAATATAAAAAAATATGACAAAAACATTCAAACAAACTTTGAAGACAACAAAGAAATGAACATCTTTTGCTTGAAAACATTTTTCATAAAATTATTTTTATTCGAGAAAAAAAAAATCCATTTTTTTTTTTAATTTTTCGTTTATAATTATAAAACGATAAGAGTTACAGCAAATTTATGTGAATAATAATTGTAGAGAATGCTAAAATGAACAACTCATAAAGAATAAGTTTTTTTCGAATTCCCTTTAGTTTTTGAGTAAACTGAGTTTTTGAATTTGAAGTATAATTTTTCCATCTTTCATAATTTTGACGTTTTAAACGTCAGTTTCATCCAACTCGATGTACATTTAAAATATGATTTAAATTGAAAATAAACCATGAAAACGTAAATATAAATGATACCATCAAGTCGGAGAAAGTAACATGATGGCCACATCACCATTTTTAGTCTTGATATCCTTAAAAAACATGAAAACACTCCATCTGTTGTTTGAGCATTAACATTTACTATGCGTCTTGACCTTGGAAATTTTAGCTGCTACTCAGCAATTGCCAGAATTCCCAAAATCATTTTTTGATATATTTCTGTCTGCTCATCTTCATCAAATGTGATTGGATTTTTTGTTCCACTCCAGCTCCACTTGATTCCTATCAATAATCGAATTAAATTTGCTCCAAACTGCTCGCATATCATCTATTCACATTTAAATCAATTTGTTAACGCTGCAACCTCCAGGTTTTCCAGTCTGGAATCAAATAAATTTATGATGAAGCATTATCCCTATATAAATACAAAATAATCTAATAATACCATTGAACTTGGATTACATTTTCATTCATGAGTGTCTTGCGGGCACACCGATTTTGTTTCTTCTTGTGCAAGCTATTTTAACATGCACAAGAGTCTCTCACACAAGCACACACACCAACACATGCCAGTCGAGAATGTCTTCAGTATCAATTTCGGAATTCATTTGTAAAAGCAATGCAACTTCGTTTCTCAAATATATAACAATGTCAGAAGCATTAATATTGCATTCTTGAGCCACGGGTTCAACGGACTGACTAAGAATAGTTAATAGGTGCAATAACGCACACACACACATGCTTATTGAATTCATATTTTTATGATCGCGTTTACTGGTGAACCGTATAATTAATATTTAAAGAATTGGAAATGATAATATTTTAGAGTTTATAGTAATGATGAATTTGCTCATTTTTTCATGGATAAAAAAATATAAAAACAATTGCTGCAGAGTTTAAACTTTCAAAATTTACTCAAAACAGATTCAGCTTCATAATCCAATAAAAATCAAGAAACATCCCTTCATTAAATTTTGAAATAATCGCAGTAGAACAGAGTTTATGGTCAGGCTGCAGGTGCCCACTTTTCGGTGCTGTGAAAAAATATAAAAACAATTGCTGCAGAGTTCAAACTTTCAAAATTTACTCAAAATAGATTCAGCTTCATAATCCAATAAAAATCTAGAAACATCCCTTCAACAGATTTTGAAATAATCGCACTAGAACAGAGTTTATGGTCAGGCTGCACTTGCCCACTTTTCGGTGCTGTGAAAAAATATAAAAACAATTGCCGCAGTGTTCAAACTTTCAAAATTTACTTAAAACGGATTCAGCTTTATAATCCAATAAAAATCTAGAAACATCCCTTCAATAAATTTTGAAATAATCGCACCAGAACAGAGTTTATGGTCAGGCTGCAGGTGCCCACTTTTCGGTGCCGTGAAAAAATATAAAAACAATTGCCGCAGTGTTCAAACTTTCAAAATTTACTTAAAACGGATTCAGCTTTATAATCCAATAAAAATCTAGAAACATCCCTTCAATAAATTTTGAAATAATCGCACCAGAACAGAGTTTATGGTCAGGCTGCAGGTGCCCACTTTTCGGTGCCGTGAAAAAATATAAAAACAATTGCCGCAGTGTTCAAACTTTCAAAATTTACTTAAAACGGATTCAGCTTTATAATCCAATAAAAATCTAGAAACATCCCTTCAATAAATTTTGAAATAATCGCACCAGAACAGAGTTTATGGTCAGGCTGCAGTTGCCCACTTTTCGGTGATGTGAAAAAATATAAAAACAATTGCCGCAGAGTTGAAACTTTCAAAATTCACTCAAAACGGATTCAGCTTCATAATCCAATAAAAATCTAGAAACATCCCTTCAACAGATTTTGAAATAATCGCACCAGAACAGAGTTTATGGTCAGGCTGCAGGTGCCCACTTTTCGGTGCCGTGAAAAAATATAAAAACAATTGCCGCAGAGTTGAAACTTTCAAAATTCACTCAAAACAGATTCAGCTTCATAATCCAATAAAAATCTAGAAACATCCCTTAACTAGATTTTGAAATAAAACACAGTCCATTGCTATGTAAAAACATTTTCGTCTTAATCCAAATTCCAGCGCGTTTTAGAATTCCCGGATATAGATAACCTCAAAATCTTGCATGATAGCAACACTACACTTAATCTCCGAGTAGCAAGCCATTTAAAACAAAAACATCTTTGACAGATGTCACATTTTTTTCAATATGTTTATTTAAAAAATATGGCGTTTTATTATGCGTTAGTTGACTAATTATTTCTGAAGCATCGTAAAATAATTGTATGATTACAAAATAAAACGAATTTGTGGCATTTTGAATGGATGCAAAGGACATGTTTAAGTATTTTAGAAGATTTAAAATACGATCGTTTGTGAGTAATTAAAATATTTGTGGATTCAAACTACGCGTCACAGAAGAATTAATCACGGAATCCCGCGCTCTCGGAATGGAGGACAAATTTTTTGGAAAGTGCGTGTGTGTCACACGCACACATATTTTATGCGGCAGCAGTAGTATAAATTAAATTGTACGTAAAATACTCTATAAATACACGTCGGTTTGACGATGATATACATCGCGTGTATAGATTGATGGCCGTATGGAAATTTAGGTGTATGAAACTCGATTTCTTTCCACATTTGATTTTGCGGAGGACGGTGGTGCCGCTGCCGCTGCCGCTGCCGGTGCCAATGAATGATTTACCGTTTTGATAGGGTGGTCCGGTTGTTAAATAAAACGTCCATTTTAACAGCGATTCTATTATCTTGTGATATTTCACGTGGCCAATTTGCGATTTGTGATTGATTCGCATTTCCCTCTCGGGGATAACTTGTCCGCGCATAAAATACCAATTCATTTTTTTTTCAACTTTTTCAAAATTACTCCGCTTTCCCGAATATGCATGGGCCATATCTCATCCCTGTATACACCAGGGTCAATTATGCGATGCACCGAGGGCATTTGTTTGATGGGAGAAGTTAAGTTTAAAGCCACTTTGTGTTATTGGGATGATATTCTAATTTTTCTTCGTTGTTTTTTTATGCTTTTACCGTTTTCCCTACTTATTTACTCCCTGCACATACAGAATAGTCAATTGTATTTATTAATATTAAAGAACTTTTATTCATAAGTCTTAAATGCCATAAATTAAATCTTTTTTAGACATTTGTACTGCATGTAATTTTGCCTACACTTGGAATAAAAAATCTTAACCCTTGCGGCCCTGGTTGTGGCAATTGCCACCGCAACATTTACATGTCTCTACTTACTATGACAATCCATTATTTTGCTGTTTATCACTAGATGTCACTTCAACAAAGCCTCACTAATTAATTCCTATACTACTTAATCAAATTTGGTAGTTATGGTCTTAAGAAGCTCCCCATCAATAATAATTAACAAAAAAATTTTTTTCCAAATTTAAAAATCCAAGGCTGAAAGGGTTAAGTCGCTAACTGCCACAAACCTAATTAACATTCATTCATATTTGATCTCAAATACGTACTGAAAATATTTAAAACGTTTATGTATGATTAATAGGTAACTTTGAATTAAACAACTTTCGGCGTTTTTTTTACCACTATTTATTTAATAAATAAAATAAATAGTGGTAAAAAAACATCGAAAGCTGTTTAATTCAAAGTTACCTGACAACCACATAGTAACGGTCTCAACTATCATCTTCGTATGATTAATACATATATTTTAGGTGGACATTAAGGTCCTTGGTTAAAACGTTAAACGTATTTGAGATAAATTTCAATGTTTTTCAGGCGTCGAAACAGTGCGGAAAGAAGTTACAGGAAATTGCAAAAGGTCATAACACCGTAACTAATTCCAACGTACGTAAAGCTTTATAGCGATCAAATATTTTCTTACCGCATTTAAATCTGCTCAAGCAAACAAAGCTACATGGTCCGCAATTGAATCCATAGAAGAAATATTTGATGTACTGATCTAGTGTAATGTGTTTCCTTTTTACTTTCTCCGTTACGCAGTACGAGAAAGTACTGTGATCGTGATTTTTTTCAAAAATTTTTTTTTTACGGAAATATCCCTTTTGGGGTCCCTAGATGCCATTTCAACAATTTCTGAAAAAAAAATGTGTCCGTGTGCGCGCGCGCGCGTGTGTGTGTGTGTGTGTGCGTGTCTGTACGCGCTGTATCTCAAAAACTAATACAGCAATTGATATGAAACTTTCAAGATACGTCTTATTTGATAATATGAAAAACTGAAAAGCTTTTGGTAAAATTTCGTATACCGGAAGTGGGCGTTTACTTTTAAACGAAGGGTTATTTTTGGGTTTCGGCAGTAACATCAAGTCAACTTAGTGTTTAGTAGATTTTGACAGTATCACACTTGTAGCAATTGTTTTCAATTTTTTTTTAAATCAAGTTGAAAATTTTGTAATTTAAAAATTTTCAAGGAGATTTACTCAAAATCCAGTGAAGGGTTATTTTTGGATTTTGACAGTAACATCAACTACACTTAGTGTTTAGTAGATTTTGACGGTATCACACTTGTAGCAATTGTTTTCAATTTTTTTAAATCAAGTTAAAAATTTTGTAATTTAAAAATTTTCAAGGAGACTTACTCAAAATCCAGTGAAGGGTTACTTTTGGATTTTGATAGTAACATCAAGTACACTTAGTGTTTAGTAGATTTGGAGAGTATCACACTTGCAGCAATTGTTTTCAATTTTTTTAAATCAAGTTGAAAATTTCATAATTTAAAAATTTTCAACGATCATTTCCAGGGGGATTTACTCAAAATCCAGTGAAGGGTTATTTTTGGATTTTGGCAGTAACATCAAGTACACTTAGTGTTTAGTAGATTTTGACAGTATCACACTTGTAGCAATTGTTTTCAATTTTTTTTTAAATCAAGTTGAAAATTTTGTAATTTAAAAATTTTCAAGGAGATTTACTCAAAATCCAGTGAAGGGTTATTTTTGGATTTTGACAGTAACATCAACTACACTTAGTGTTTAGTAGATTTTGACGGTATCACACTTGTAGCAATTGTTTTCAATTTTTTTAAATCAAGTTGAAAATTTTGTAATTTAAAAATTTTCAAGGAGATTTACTCAAAATCCAGTGAAGGGTTACTTTTGGATTTTGATAGTAACATCAAGTACACTTAATGTTTAGTAGATTTGGAGAGTATCACACTTGCAGCAATTGTTTTCAATTTTTTTAAATCAAGTTGAAAATTTCATAATTTAAAAATTTTCAACGATCATTTCCAGGGGGATTTACTCAAAATCCAGTGAAGGGTTATTTTTGGATTTTGGCAGTAACATCAAGTACACTTAGTGTTTAGTAGATTTTGACAGTATCACACTTGTAGCAATTGTTTTCAATTTTTTTTTAAATCAAGTTGAAAATTTTGTAATTTAAAAATTTTCAAGGAGATTAACTCAAAATCCAGTGAAGGGTTATTTTTGGATTTTGACAGTAACATCAACTACACTTAGTGTTTAGTAGATTTTGACGGTATCACACTTGTAGCAATTGTTTTCAATTTTTTTAAATCAAGTTGAAAATTTTGTAATTTAAAAATTTTCAAGGAGATTTACTCAAAATCCAGTGAAGGGTTACTTTTGGATTTTGACAGTAACATCAAGTACACTTAGTGTTTAGTAGATTTGGACAGTATCACACTTGCAGCAATTGTTTTAAATTTTTTTAAATCAAGTTGAAAATTTCATAATTTAAAAATTTTTAACGATCATTTCCAGGGGGATTTACTCAAAATCCAGTGAAGGGTTATTTTTGGATTTTGGCAGTAACATCAAGTACACTTAGTGTTTAGTAGATTTTGACAGTATCACACTTGTAGCAATTGTTTTCAATTTTTTTTTAAATCAAGTTGAAAATTTTGTAATTTAAAAATTTTCAAGGAGATTTACTCAAAATCCAGTGAAGGGTTACTTTTGGATTTTGATAGTAACATCAAGTACACTTAATGTTTAGTAGATTTGGAGAGTATCACACTTGCAGCAATTGTTTTCAATTTTTTTAAATCAAGTTGAAAATTTCATAATTTAAAAATTTTCAACGATCATTTCCAGGGGGATTTACTCAAAATCCAGTGAAGGGTTATTTTTGGATTTTGGCAGTAACATCAAGTACACTTAGTGTTTAGTAGATTTTGACAGTATCACACTTGTAGCAATTGTTTTCAATTTTTTTTTAAATCAAGTTGAAAATTTTGTAATTTAAAAATTTTCAAGGAGATTAACTCAAAATCCAGTGAAGGGTTATTTTTGGATTTTGACAGTAACATCAACTACACTTAGTGTTTAGTAGATTTTGACGGTATCACACTTGTAGCAATTGTTTTCAATTTTTTTAAATCAAGTTGAAAATTTTGTAATTTAAAAATTTTCAAGGAGATTTACTCAAAATCCAGTGAAGGGTTACTTTTGGATTTTGACAGTAACATCAAGTACACTTAGTGTTTAGTAGATTTGGACAGTATCACACTTGCAGCAATTGTTTTAAATTTTTTTAAATCAAGTTGAAAATTTCATAATTTAAAAATTTTTAACGATCATTTCCAGGGGGATTTACTCAAAATCCAGTGAAGGGTTATTTTTGGATTTTGGCAGTAACATCAAGTACACTTAGTGTTTAGTAGATTTTGACAGTATCACACTTGTAGCAATTATTTTCAATTTTTTTAAATCAAGTTGAAAATTTTTAAATTAAAAATTTTCAAGGAGATTTACTCAAAATCTAGTAAAGGGTTATTTTTGGATTTTGGCAATAACATCAAGAACACTTAGTGTTTAGTAGATTTGGATGGTATCACACTTGTAGCATTTGTTTTTAATATTTTTTAAATCAAATTGAAAATGTTGCAATTTTAAAATTTCCAACGAGATTTACTCAAAATGTAGTGAAGGGTTATTTTTGCAATTTGGCAGTAACATCAACTACACTAAGTGTTTAGTAGATTTTGACAGTATCACACTTGTAGCAATTGTTTTCAATTTTTTTAAATCAAGTTGAAAATTTTGCAATTTTAAAATTTTTAACGATTATTTCCAGGGGGATTTACTCAAAATCTAGTGGAGGGTTATTTTTGGATTTTGGCAGTAACATCAAGTACACTTAGTGTTTAGTAGATTTGGAGAGTATCACACTTGCAGCAATTGTTTTCAATTTTTTTAAATCAAGTTGAAAATTTCATAATTTAAAAATTTTCAACGATCATTTCCAGGGGGATTTACTCAAAATCCAGTGAAGGGTTATTTTTGGATTTTGGCAGTAACATCAAGTACACTTAGTGTTTAGTAGATTTTGACAGTATCACACTTGTAGCAATTGTTTTCAATTTTTTTTTAAATCAAGTTGAAAATTTTGTAATTTAAAAATTTTCAAGGAGATTAACTCAAAATCCAGTGAAGGGTTATTTTTGGATTTTGACAGTAACATCAACTACACTTAGTGTTTAGTAGATTTTGACGGTATCACACTTGTAGCAATTGTTTTCAATTTTTTTAAATCAAGTTGAAAATTTTGTAATTTAAAAATTTTCAAGGAGATTTACTCAAAATCCAGTGAAGGGTTATTTTTGGATTTTGGCAGTAACATCAAGTACACTTAGTGTTTAGTAGATTTGGAGAGTATCACACTTGCAGCAATTGTTTTCAATTTTTTTAAATCAAGTTGAAAATTTCATAATTTAAAAATTTTCAACGATCATTTCCAGGGGGATTTACTCAAAATCCAGTGAAGGGTTATTTTTGGATTTTGGCAGTAACATCAAGTACACTTAGTGTTTAGTAGATTTTGACAGTATCACACTTGTAGCAATTGTTTTCAATTTTTTTTTAAATCAAGTTGAAAATTTTGTAATTTAAAAATTTTCAAGGAGATTAACTCAAAATCCAGTGAAGGGTTATTTTTGGATTTTGACAGTAACATCAACTACACTTAGTGTTTAGTAGATTTTGACGGTATCACACTTGTAGCAATTGTTTTCAATTTTTTTAAATCAAGTTGAAAATTTTGTAATTTAAAAATTTTCAAGGAGATTTACTCAAAATCTAGTAAAGGGTTATTTTTGGATTTTGGCAATAACATCAAGAACACTTAGTGTTTAGTAGATTTGGATGGTATCACACTTGTAGCATTTGTTTTTAATATTTTTTAAATCAAATTGAAAATGTTGCAATTTTAAAATTTCCAACGAGATTTACTCAAAATGTAGTGAAGGGTTATTTTTGCAATTTGGCAGTAACATCAACTACACTAAGTGTTTAGTAGATTTTGACAGTATCACACTTGTAGCAATTGTTTTCAATTTTTTTAAATCAAGTTGAAAATTTTGCAATTTTAAAATTTTTAACGATTATTTCCAGGGGGATTTACTCAAAATCTAGTGGAGGGTTATTTTTGGATTTTGGCAGTAACATTAACTACACTTAGTGTTTAGTATATTTTGACAGTAGCACACTTGTAGCACACTTGTAGCAATTGTTTTAAATTTTTTTAAATCAAGTTGAAAATTTTGCAATTTTAAAATTTTTAACGATCATTTCCAGGGGGATTAACTCAAAATCTAGTGGAGGGTTATTTTTGGATTTTGGCAGTAACATTAACTACACTTAGTGTTTAGTATATTTTGACAGTAGCACACTTGTAGCAATTGTTTTAAATTTTTTTAAATCAAGTTGAAAATTTTGCAATTTTAAAATTTTCAACGATCACTTCCAGGAAGATTTACTCAAAATCTAGTGGAGGGTTATTTTTGGATTTTGGCAGTAACATTAACTACACTTAGTGTTTAGTATATTTTGACAGTAGCACACTTGTAGCAATTGTTTTAAATTTTTTTAAATCAAGTTGAAAATTTTGCAATTTTAAAATTTTCAACGATCACTTCCAGGAAGATTTACTCAAAATCTAGTGGAGGGTTATTTTTGGATTTTGGCAGTAACATTAACTACACTTAGTGTTTAGTATATTTTGACAGTAGCACACTTGTAGCAATTGTTTTAATTTTTTTTAAATCAAGTTGAAAATTTTGCAATTTTAAAATTTTTAACGATCATTTCCAGGGGGATTTACTCAAAATCTAGTGGAGGGTTATTTTTGGATTTTGGCATTAACATCAAGCACACTTAGTGTTTAGTAGATTTGGACAGTAGCACACTTGTAGCATTTGTTTTCAATATTTTTTAAATCAAATTGAAAATTTTGCAATTTTAAAAATTTCAACGAGATTTACTCAAAATCTAGTGAAGGGTTATTTTTGCATTTTGGCAGTAACATCAACTACACTTAGTGTTTAGTAGATTTTGACAGTATCACACTTGTAGCAATTGTTTTCAATTTTTTTAAATGAAGTTGAAGATTTTGCAATTTTAAAATTTTCAACGATTATTTCCCGGGGGATATACTCAAAATCTAGTGGAGGGTTATTTTTTGATTTTGGCAGTAACATCTACTACACTTAGTGTTTTTTTCCAATATTTTCTTAAATATGAAAAATATCACAAAAACATCTAAACAAATATTGAAGACAACAAAGAAATGAACATCTTTTGCTTGAAAATATTTTTCATAAAATCATTGCTATTCGAAGAAATTTGTTTTCAATTTTTGATTTATAATTATGAAACGATAATAGTTACAGCAAATTTATGTGAATAATAATTGTAGAGAATACTAAACTGAACAACTTATAAAGAATAAGTTTTTTTCGAAATCCCTTTGGTTTTTGAGTAAACTAAGTTTTTGAATTTGAAGTATAATTTTTCCATCTTTTATAATTTTGACGTTTTAAACGTCAGTTTCATCCGAGTTCAACGCTCGATGTACTTTTAAAATATGATTTTAATTGGAAATAAACGATGAAAGCGTAAATATAAATGACTATGATACCATCAAATCAGAGAAAGTAACATGATGGCCACATCACAATTTTTTATTGCGATTTGATATCTTGTTCCAGAGTCACTTTTAGTGCATTTCGCATTTAATTGACAGGATCTTTCCATCATTGATTTGTTCATCCTAACTCGCAGATTATTATTACTAAAATATTTTCACTGCCTTCTAGTTTTTTTTTTTTTAATATCAAATATGATATATAGGTAAATAGGTAACCATTACATTGAAAGACTCTGAAGTCATGATTTTTAATGACTTTAATTAATGTTTAGTATTGATATTTTTTAAAGTAATAATAAGGAAAGTTGGCATCGGGCGTATCCACCGTTCCATTAAAAAATATTTCGAACTATTTTAATATTCAAAAGTGGCCTATATTTATATCAAGAGGTAGAAATATTTATTCGGGCAGGAAGCGCCGAATATATATAAATTTATATAAGCATAGATCTTTTGATGTGTCATAAATGTATCGCACACATCCTCAGGTATAAACATTGTAATAATTCAGTGGGGAAATCAAGTTGCCACTCTCGATTATTTCTCTCACCTTGCTATTAATTTGGCGGAGCCTGATGGCCTCGCAGACAAGTTAAACGTTCCACGTGCACCAATTGGCAGTCCCAGCTGATAATTTGCCGTGCAAATAAATCCCGGTTAACGCGTTCGGATTACTCTAATTAAAATCACGTGGCAGTTATGTCTACATCTTTATGCGTGTTTGATAGAGTGGAGTAGAGCAGAGTAGAGTCGGAGGAGAGGTGAGGTTGATAAATTGAGGAATGAGCATTGAGCATCCTCTCGAAGGTTTATTGCTGACGCCACTGAGTCGCAACGCAACGACTGACTGTTTATGGACGATTTAATATTACAAATACGTGAGTGTACTCACACTGCGCCATTTATATTTTGAGGTGGATTTATTAAGCGATAATTGGACACGACCATCCGATAATTAACACTTTATTATGCAACTGGGGTGCTATTAGCGCTCGAGGGCCTCTCTTGCCGCATTAAAGGACATTTCTTTTATCGTCGAAAAACAAGGTATATACGCTCATGCCTCGAGTGTGCTGACTTTGCGACAGATTTTTCGGTCCCTTTGTAGTCCCCCCGTTCTCCAATAATCACTTCCAGGTGTTTTACGAAGCCCGCCCCCTCTCTCGCCCCTTAACCACGAGCCCTTTTAAAACGCTTACATGTCACTTTAATTATTCCCTACGCGCGTTCCAACCAGAAAAAACTGTTGTAAAACGAGAAAACGTGTTGACGAAATTCTACAAAAATTAAATTAGATTTGCAAATCATCATTTCATAAAATTAAATGGAGTTTTTAAAAATCCGCCAATTATTTCGCGAGTTGTGAATTTTTTTAAATTTTAGTTTCTGAATTGTGTAATACTCGATTGAAAAATTCTAAAAAAAAATATAAAACGTGTTGACGAAATTCTACAAAAATTAAATTAGATTTACAAATCATCCTTTCATCAAATTAAATGGAGTTTTTGAAAATCTGCCAATTATTTCGCGAGTTGTGAATTTTTAAAAATTTTAGTTTTCGAATTGTGTAATACTCGATTGAAAAATTCTAAAAAAAATATAAAACGTGTCGACGAAATTCTACAAAAATTAAATTAGATTTGCAAATCATCCTTTCATAAAATTAAATGGAGTTTTTAAAAATCCGCCAATTATTTCGCGAGTTGTGAATTTTTTTAAATTTTAGTTTCTGAATTGTGTAATACTCGATTGAAAAATTCTAAAAAAAAATATAAAACGTGTTGACGAAATTCTACAAAAATTAAATTAGATTTACAAATCATCCTTTCATCAAATTAAATGGAGTTTTTGAAAATCTGCCAATTATTTCGCGAGTTGTGAATTTTTAAAAATTTTAGTTTTCGAATTGTGTAATACTCGATTGAAAAATTCTAAAAAAAATATAAAACGTGTCGACGAAATTCTACAAAAATTAAATTAGATTTGCAAATCATCCTTTCATAAAATTAAATGGAGTTTTTGAAAATCCACCTATTATTTCGCGAGTTGTGAATTTTTAAAAATTTTAGTTTTCGAATTGTGTAATACTCCATTGAAAAATTCTAAAAAAAATATAAAACGTGTCGACAAAATTCTACAAAAATTAAATTAGATTTACAATGCATCCTTTCATCAAATTAAAAGGAGTTTTTAAAAATCCGCCAATTATTTCGCGAGTTGTGAATTTTTTAAAATTTTAGTTTTCGAATTGTGTAATACTCGATTGAAAAATTCTAAAAAAAATATAAAACGTGCTGACAAAATTCTACAAAAATTAAATTAGATTTGCAAATCATCCTTTCATAAAATTAAATGGAGTTTTTGAAAATCCACCTATTATTTCGCGAGTTGTGAATTTTTAAAAATTTTAGTTTTCGAATTGTGTAATACTCCATTGAAAAATTCTAAAAAAAATATAAAACGTGTCGACAAAATTCTACAAAAATTAAATTAGATTTACAATGCATCCTTTCATCAAATTAAAAGGAGTTTTTAAAAATCCGCCAATTATTTCGCGAGTTGTGAATTTTTTAAAATTTTAGTTTTCGAATTGTGTAATACTCGATTGAAAAATTCTAAAAAAAATATAAAACGTGCTGACAAAATTCTACAAAAATTAAATTAGATTTGCAAATCATCATTTCATCAAATTAAATGGAGTTTTTAAAAATCCGCCAATTATTTCGCGAGTTGTGAATTTTTTAAAATTTTAGTTTTCGAATTGTGTAATACTCGATTGAAAAATTCTAAAAAAAATATAAAACGTGCTGACAAAATTCTACAAAAATTAAATTAGATTTGCAAATCATCCTTTCATCAAATTAAATGGAGTTTTTAAAAATCCGCCAATTATTTCGCGAGTTGTGAATTTTTTTAAATTTTAGTTTCCGAATTGTGTAATACTCGATTGAAAAATTCTAAAAAAAAATATAAAACGTGCTGACAAAATTCTACAAAAATTAAATTAGATTTGCAAATCATCATTTCATCAAATTAAATGGAGTTTTTAAAAATCCGCCAATTATTTCGCGAGTTGTGAATTTTTTTAAATTTTAGTTTCCGAATTGTGTAATACTCGATTGAAAAATTCTAAAAAAAAATATAAAACGTGCTGACAAAATTCTACAAAAATTAAATTAGATTTGCAAATCATCATTTCATCAAATTAAATGGAGTTTTTAAAAATCCGCCAATTATTTCGCGAGTTGTGAATTTTTTAAAATTTTAGTTTTCGAATTGTGTAATACTCGATTGAAAAATTCTAAAAAAAATATAAAACGTGCTGACAAAATTCTACAAAAATTAAATTAGATTTGCAAATCATCATTTCATCAAATTAAATGGAGTTTTTAAAAATCCGCCAATTATTTCGCGAGTTGTGAATTTTTTTAAATTTTAGTTTCCGAATTGTGTAATACTCGATTGAAAAATTCTAAAAAAAAATATAAAACGTGCTGACAAAATTCTACAAAAATTAAATTAGATTTGCAAATCATCATTTCATCAAATTAAATGGAGTTTTTAAAAATCCGCCAATTATTTCGCGAGTTGTGAATTTTTAAAAATTTTAGTTTCCGAATTGTGTAATACTCGATTGAAACATTCTGAAAAAAATATAAAACGCGTCGACGAAATTTTACAAAAATTAAATTAGATTTGCAAATCATCCTTTCATCAAATTAAATGGAGTTTTTGAAAATCCACCGATTATTTCGCGAGTTGTCAATTTTTAAAAATTTTAGTTTTCGAATTGTGTAATACTCGATTGAAAAATTCTAAAAAAAATATAAAACGTGCTGACAAAATTCTACAAAAATTAAATTAGATTTACAAATCATCATTTCATCAAATTAAATGGAGTTTTTAAAAATCCGCCAATTATTTCGCGAGTTGTGAATTTTTAAAAATTTTAGTTTCCGAATTGTGTAATACTCGATTGAAAAATTCTAAAAAAAAATATAAAACGTGTTGACGAAATTCTACAAAAATTAAATTAGATTCGCAAATCATCCTTTCATCAAATTAAATGGAGTTTTTGAAAATCCACCTATTATTTCGCGAGTTATGAATTTTTGAAAATTTTAGTTTTCGAATTGTGTAACGCTCGAGTGAAAAATTCTAAAAAAAATATAAAACGTGTTGACAAAATTCTACAAAAATTAAATTAGATTTACAATGCATCCTTTCATCAAATTAAATAGAGTTTTTAAAAATCCACCAATTATTTCGCAAGTTGTGAATTTTTGAAAATTTTAGTTTTCGAATTGTGTAATACTCGAGTGAAAAATTCTAAAAAAAAAATATAAAACGTGTTGACAAAATTCTACAAAAATTAAATTAGATTTACAAATCATCCTTTCATCAAATTAAATAGAGTTTTTAAAAATCCACCAATTATTTCGCGAGTTGTGAATTTTTGAAAATTTTAGTTTTCGAATTGTGTAATACTCGATGAAAAATTCTAAAAAAAATATAAAACGTGTTGACGAAATTCTTCAAAAATTAAATTAGATTTACAAATCATCCTTTCATCAAATTAAATAGAGTTTTTGAAAATCCACCGATTATTTCGCGAGTTGTGAATTTTTATAATTTTTAGTTTTCGAATTGTGTAATACTCGAAAAAAATATAAAACGTGAATTAATACTTTTCGAGGTGCCGGCTAAACCAATAATCGCACGCCTTTCTTCTATCCATTGCGACACGATGAAAAATAGAGATTTTGAAAGTATCGGATAAATATAGCGACACCAGGCGGCGACTTTAATTGTTTTATTCCTTACATAAATTTTGGCAACCGCACGACATTTAAATTTGATTAACGCATCTTTTTTTTCGGCCGCGCTGAATTTATTGCCCGATCTGTTTAGGCATTCCGCCAATGTTTTATTCAATTTGTAATATATAGCGCCGATAGTTATTTCCGCGCGCGACTTTTAAAAATCGTTTTAATCGCGTTTTTGTCCGCCCCGAATTATTCCGAAGAGAGAAAGAAAAAAAGTTTTCATTACCGAATTAATTTACGTATTCATATGAATGCGACACGTATGAGTTATTTCGGAATGTCTGGGGGAGGGGTGAGTCGGTCGCGATGGATGTAAATATCGAATTCGAATTGATAATTTATTTTCACGGATTTGTTTACGAAAGTCTATGGGCCATAAAATTGTTTTTTTGGTAATAAATCGATTTTTCTTGCGGTGGTTGGGGATTCGTTAGCTTTTTTTGCGATTAACATCGTTGAAAATAGCGCGAGGAATTATTATTAAGCGGGCCATCCGCTGTCGTGCAAGCAGGGGCGGCTCGTCTAATTTCAAGGTCGGCAAGAAATTTTTCCGTTCTGGAACTGCATTTGGTGCCAAATAATTTCTGGCTCCGCTCATGCGCACGTTGACGACGTGCACTTGTCAGTCGTATTTCCGCGCCATCCACGATGAATGAAATTAGTTCATTACCGAATACGCCTTTTTGCTCATGTACTTGAAGATTGTCAATTTTAGCACTTAAAAATGTCTTTTTCGGCACGTTGCATAGTTGAAAATTGTCAATTTTAGCACTTGAAAATGTCTTTTTCGGCACTTTGCATAGTTGAAAATTGTCATTTTTGACACTTGAAAGTTGTCTTTTATGACAGTTGAAAATGGTTATTTTTTAACATTGAGAATGTCATTTATGGCACTCGAAAATGATAATTTTTGATAGTTAAAAACTCGTTTATGACACTTGGAAAATATATTTTTCTGCACATGAAAACAGTTGTAAATGGTAATTTTTGACATTTGAAAACTGTTTTTTTTTTGACACTTGAAAATGGGCATTTTTGACAGATGGTAATTGTATTTGTTGGCAGCTGAAAATTGCCATTTCTGGCAGTTAAAAATGGTCATTGTTGGCACTTGAAAATTGTCGTTTTTGACAGTTGAGAACGGTCATTTTTCAAACTTGAAAATTTTAATTTATGGCACTCGAAAATGATAATTTTTAACAGTTGAAATGATCGTTTTTGACAGTTGGAAAATGTTATTTTTTGCACTTAAAATTGTCAATTTTGGTACTTGAAAATGTCTTTTTCGGCACTTGAAAATGGCCAGTTTGCGCAATTGAAAATTGCCTTTTTGACACTTAAAAATGTCCATTTTACACTTTTGGTAATTGCCTTTTTTAACAGTTGAAAATTGCGACATTTGGCAATTAAATTTTTCATTTTTGGCACTTGAAAATTGTCGTTTTTGGCAGTTGATAATGGTATTTTTTTAACCATTTATGGCATTTGAAAATGATAAATTTTGACAGTTGTAAAATGTCATTTTTGGGCACTTGAAGATTGTCAAGTTTGGCACTTGAAAATGTCTTTTTTGGCACTTTGTACAGTTGAAAATTGTCATTCTCGACACTTGAAAATTGTCTTTTATGACAGTTGAAAATGGTCATTTTTGAACCTTGAAAATTGTGAATTTTGACTTGGTTATTTTACATAGTTAAATGGTCGTTTTTGTAACTTAAAAATTTGAATTTATGGCACACGAAAATGATAATTTTTGAAAGTTGAAATGATCGTTTTTGACAGTTGGAAAATGTCATTATTTGCACTTGAAAATTGTCAATTTTGGTACTTGAAAATGTATTTTTTGGCACTTGAAAATGGTCGTTTTGTACAGTTAAAAATTGCCTTTTTGACACATAAAAACGTTCATTTTAGACTGTTGGTAATTGCCCTTTTGAACAGTTAAAAATTGTGACATTTGGTATTTAAAATTTTTTATTTTTGGCGCCTGAAAATTGTGGTGTTTAGCAGTTGACAATGGTAATATTTGAACCATTTATGACATTCGAAAATGATAATTTTTGGCTGTTGGAAAATGTCGTCAATTTTGGTCTTTTTTGGCACTTAATGATTGTCAAGTTTGGTCTTTTGAAAATATCTTTTTCGGCACTTTGCACGGATGAAAATTGTCATTTTTGACACTTGAAAATTGTCTTTTTTAACAGCTGAAAAATGGTCATTTTTGAACCTTAAAAATTGTCATTTATAGCACTCAAAAATGAGAATTTTTGACAGTGGAAAACTATCGTTATTGACACTTGGAAAATGCCATTTTTGGGGCTTGAAAATTGTGAATTTGGACTTTTTTGTACATGAAAATGGTTATTTTGCACAGTTGAAAATGGTCATTTTTGAGAATTGAAAACTGCTTTTTTGACACTTGAAAATGGGCATTTTTGGCAGTTAAAAATTTATGGCACTTGAAAATGGTCATTTTTAAAACTTGAAAATTGTCATTTCTGACACTCGAAAATGATCATTTATGACACTCGAAAATGATCATTTATGACACTCGAAAATGATCATTTATGACACTCGAAAATGATCATTTTTGACAGTTGAAATGATCGTTTTTGGCAGTTAGAAAATGTCAATTTTGGTACTTGAAAATGTCTTTTTTGGCACTTGAAAATGGTTAGTTTGTAGTTGTTTTTTTTAGCACTTAAAAATGTTCATTTTAGACTGTTGGTAATTACCTTTTTTAACAGTTGAAAATTGCGAAATTTGGCAATTAAAATTTTTCATTTTTGACACCTGAAAATTGTCGTTTTTCGCAGTTGACAATGGTAATATTTTGAAGCATTCAAAAATGATAATTTTTGCCAGTTGGAAAATGTCATTGTCAATTTTGGCACTTGAAAATGTCTTGTTTGGCACTTAAAAAGGAGGTAATGTTACAAAATACAATTCGTCGTTTAATTAATTTTCGTGGACGAAAATTAAATGCGGGCTATTTTTCGTCTTTATTTAATTCTTTTAGTGCTTCTGCAACAAGTAAACGTTTTTAATGGTCGATTTTTCTTTCCTCAAAAAGGAGGCGGTGAGATATATTGTGCATGCTAAGTGGCTCAACCATCAAAATTTTCCACGAACCGCCACTGGATGGCATCGGAACCGTCGTAGCAGATTTGATGATTGAACAAGTTAAAACAAAAGTACGTCAGACGTTCTGAAAGTGTCAAAATTGCAGTTTTTTTTTTCTATGAGCGAGTAATTTTTGAAAATCCAAAGTTCTTCGACGGATTCTTGCAAATGAAAAAAATTTCCACGAGCCGCCACTGCGTGCAAGTACGACGGATACCCGACGTACATGCACATCGTACAAATTTTGTTTTTTTTCGACTCATCTTCATCTATTTGATTAATAAAACTGTTTGCTTGAATAATTTTTAACATTTGATCATCCGGTCAGCAGTTACTCTAAAAAAAAAATTGAAAGAATTTAAAACTAAAAATAAGAACAGATTCTTAATAATAATAATAATAATAATAATAATTTATTTATTTTCCAACAGATACATAGATCTAATAACAGGGAAAAGTTATCAAACATAGCGACATACCGGGTGACCCAGGGATCTGTAAAAGCCCCATAACTTATTTGATATTTGAGATATCGACTTCTAGTTTTCATGAACTGGTACCCACACTTATTCTGCATATTTTAAAAATATGTATGTTTTTGTACAGGGTGTCTCAATATACATAACAGACCAAAGTTATGTTTTTTTAAATGGAACACCCTATATTTTATACCTCATTTTCAACCCTCTTGAGAAGCTGATAAAAATAGTATAAGATACTTTGGGTCTATTATGGACGGTTGGTTAGTTATGGGCAAATTTGTGGCAAAAACAAGGACACATTGCAAAGTTGCAGAAGCGCTCCTAGCAATGCTAGCGTCGTTTTTTATACATTAAAGAATTTTCCACATCATGAAGAATAATACAAATCGGCTTTGGTTCTTTTTTATTTATAGTGCTATACAGGGTGTCAAAATACGCAAAACAATGGATAACTTTTTTTTTCAAATAGAACACCCTATATATCTTGCCACCAATGCATGCAATTTTTAATAAGCTTTCCAATGATGTACAATTTGTATGATTAAATATTAAGGATTCTTGAGATTTATCCATAAAAACATTTTTCTTTTGTCACCTCCTGCTCATTTTTGTATTTTCAGCCAAAACTATGCATTTTCTGAAAAAATAATAAGAGACCAAAGTTGTAGAGCGGAAAATTTCCGATCGATATAAGTCTTTCGACTTTTCCAATAATGCGTGCATTGCCTGCCAGAGTACGCAAAATCGTGACCGTATATGCATTTTAGCGTTTTTCTCAAATTTTTTGTTAATGAATTGCACTATACTTTATTTTCCACGTCCTCTAGCAGAAAAACGGCTAATTATAGAAATATTCAAATGACCTACATCGATTGAAAATATTCCGCTCTTCAACTCTTAAAAGAAACAATTTTTGCCCAAAATGCATAGTTTTCGCTAAAAATGCAAAAAACCATTGAAAAACGCAAAAATTGATATATACATTTTTAATTTGCATTTTTAGGGAAAACTATGCATTTTTGGCAAAAACTGCTTCTATTAAGAGTTGTAGAGCGGAATATTTTCAATCGATGCGGGCCATTTTAATTTCCCTATAATTTTCCGTTTTTTCGGCTAGAGGGTGCGAAAAATAAAAATTAATAAAAAATTTGAAAAGAAAACTGTAAAATGCATATACAGTCAAGATTTTTCACGCTCTGGCGGGCAATGCAAGCATTATCCTAAAAGTTGAAAGACCTGTATCGATCTGAAATTTTTCGCTCTACAACTTTGGTCTCTTATAATTTTTCCTGAAAATGCATACTTTTGGCTGAAATTCTAAAAATCTGCAGAAGGTGGCAAAAGAAATATGTTTTTATTGATAAATCACAAGAATCCTTAATATTTTGTTATACAAACTGTATATCATTGGAAAGCTTATTAAAAATTCCATAGATTGGTGGAAATTTATATAGGGTGTTCCATTTGAAAAAAAATAGTTATCCATTGTTTTGCGTATGTTGACACCCTGTATAGCACTATGAATAAAAGAGAACCAAAACCGATGTGTATTATTCTTTATGATGTGGAAAATTTTCTAGTATATAAATAAAGATTCTATCTTTGCTAGGAACGCTTCTGCAATATTTTCAATGTGTACATGTTTTGCCACAAATTTGCCCATAACTAGCCAACCGTCCATAATAGACCCAAAGTATCTTATACTATTTTTATCAGCTTCTTACGAGGGTTGAAAATAAAGTATAAAATATAGGGTGTTCCATTTAAAAAAAACATAACTTTGTTCTGTTATGTATATTGGGACACCCTGTACAAAAACATACATATTTTTAAAATATGTAGAATAACTGTGGGTACCAATTCAAGAAAACTAGAAGTCGATATCTCAAATAGCAAATAAGTTATAGGTCTTTTACAGATCGCTGGGTCACCCGGTATATAATAACAATTCAGAGGCTAAATATTACATAAAATTGTACACAAGTGTAATCATAATTTTGGGCAATATTGTGGTTATTTAAACAAATTCATTATAGTATTTGTAAAAATGCGAAGTTTGTAACGGATTTTCAAATTTTTTAAATTAATTACTTTCAGAATTTGATTGGAAAAATCTTTAAGTGAAATGATTGCATTTTCTTTTTCAGAAAATACCGTGCATACTGGGTTGTCTCTTTTTTTTGGATAATCCGCATTAAAGATGTTATTGAAGCGGTTTACATTATCGACTGGCTCCGTATATAAAACGTCGGCGGTTTTAATTAATTATACTCGATTTCTTTCGGAATAATCCTTAATCCAGTTCAACATTCATATGTTAATGCGGAGTATTTCGCCTGGTGGATCCATTGACGATTTCGGAAAAATAAAATATTCGCCCATCCAACATAATACTTATGGAAATTTCGCCCCGCCGAAAAACGGGAACATCGTCGCGCCAATGGGTTTTCATGGAAAATTTACGCTTAAACATTTTTTATTAATATTTTATTATTGTTATCCGGACGAGGGATAATAATTATCGGTCGCTTTTTTTTTCTTGCTGCTTATACAGGGCACAATGCTTCGAACCGGTAAATTAAAATGCAATCAACTATAAATAATGAAGCGGCTTCACGTGCACGAAGTCTGCTGCCCGGCCACTCACCGTTTTGTAGATGACGATCGAAACGTATTAAAACAGTCGCCTCTGTGTGCTTTCGCGTCTGTACCCTCTTTATTGCGCTGCACTTACTGCTTAAACAATACTCGATTCATAACAGGGATTTATCATTATTCAAGACTGTTTTTTCTTCTTGAGGCTTGGATTATATTGTAATATTCTTACGAGTAATTAGAAATGTGGTTCTGCTCATTTTCTTCTACTTGGATCAAGTGAAATTTATCTAACTATCAAATTATCTATGAAAGTATGTGTCATCTTGCTTCCCACAATTTGCGCTCACACGTACACTCTTTGGCGCGTTATCGAAACGCAGCGTTCTATCGTGCACACAGGACGAGCACGTGTTTAAACGAACGAACGAAAAGCGTGCGTTTTTTTAGAAATTGCATTCACACGCACGTTCAATCGCGCGGGTTTGGAACGATCCAGTCCAAGCGTCCGGGATCGCGCGTACGTGTGAACGCCGCCATGGAGCGGTCTGCGGTGAAGATTTCAAATTTTGGATATTTAATTTTAATGCCACCATACGCAGTGAAAGTTAATTGCGATGCGTTGAGGCCCGAAAGATCCGTGAATCGGCGACCCGGAGAGTGCAGACAATACCCGATTGCTGATCACTATCTACCCCTATTCTTCAAATTAAACTCACTCCCGATCCAACCGTCTGGGGAGCACTACTAATTTTCTTCCGACATCATTTAGATTAACGATATTTTCTGTATTCGTTGGTGAGGGCTGTGGGAATATAATACTGTACTGTAGCGAATTAAACAATTGAAATTTACTGAGTGTCGATTTTTTTGTGGTTGGAAGGTGAAGGCAGTTCGATGTTAACACTTTTATTATGTCGCCCGGTTTTTGATTTAGGTGTGCGTCATTTATTCCGGGGGAAAATAATAAATCAGAAATTTGAATTTGTATGCTCACGTGAACGGTCGCCCGCACACTTTTTGCTGCAAGCTCAACATATGCAGAGGCAGAGGCATATATACGTATTATACACACACACACGCCACTCGATATAAATAGGGGCTGCTGCAGCGACGACCCTCGTGGGGTGGATGGAACCGATCAGCTGTTGAGACCGGATTATGCCGGCGCTGAAAAGAGCAATTGTCGCACCGTTTATCTCCGTGCTAAATTGTTATTAACTTATCATTGTTATGTTAATGTCGGATTTATCGCACGTGGCGCTATATTTTTGCTGGCGACGCGGGCACAAATAAATCGTTTTCGTATGGTGATGAGGTGCGGATATAATTCAATATTTTCCACGCGCGTCGCCGACGAGGAAAATATATTTTTAAAACGAATTAAACGTTCCAACAATCTCTGTTTGCATTTGAAATAATTTCCTGAAGAAACCACTGGTTCGATTCAGGGTTTCTATACATCACCGTAAAGATCCCTTCAAGACACTTCAGAAAACGTAATTGAGCCACAACAAATGTCAATTTGAAGTCCGTGACACGTCAGCAAAGAAAATTCGAAAATGGAAAAAATCGAAAAAATTAACTTTCTTAATAATCATCGTAGACCGGTATGTAATACCTTTTTCTTCATCAGAAGAGCGAGATAAATGGATTGGCGTTAAAAAATTTCATCCAGAAAAAATTGCAAAAAAGTTAGCAAGTCACCATGAACTTTATGGAAAATTTTGATTTTTTCAGACTTTAAACGGCCGTAGCGGCTGAACGAAGAATCCAATTTGAACGCGGATTTAAAATATGCGTTCCTCATGTGTCAATTAGTCGGATTTAATTAAAATTGGCGATTCCAAATTTTTGACGAAAACCTGAAAAATCATCCAAGGGTCCCCCCTTCTTACTTTTTCCCAAAAATTGCATATGAAATGATTTCCTGAAGAAACCACTGGTTCGATTCGGGGTTTCTATACGTCATTCGAAAGATCTCATTAAGACGCATCAGACAATGTACTTTCGCAAAAACAAATGTCAATTGTAAGCCCGTGACACGTCAGCAAAGAAAACTCGAAAATGGAAAAAATCGAAATAATCAACTTTCTTAATAATCATCGTAGACCTTTATGTAATACCTTTTTCTTCGTCAGAAGAGCGAGATAAATTGATTGGCGTTAAAAAATTTCATCCAGAAAAAAATGCAAAAAAGTTAGCAAGTCACCAGGGAAATTTTGAAAAAAGTCGATTTTTTCAGACTTTGAACGGCCGTAGCTGCTGAACGAAGAATCCAATTTGAACGCGGATTTAAAATATGTGTTCCTCGTGTGTCAATTAGTCGGATTTAGTTGAAATTGGCGATTCAAATTTTTTGACGAAAACCTGAAAAATCACCCAAGGGTCCCCCCTTCTTACTTTTTCCCAAAAATTGCATTTGAAATGATTTCCTGAAGAAATCACTGGTTCGATTCTGGGTTTCTATACATCACAGTAAAGATCCCTTCAAGACCCTTCAGAAAATGCACTTTCGCAACAATAAATGTCAATTTTAAGACCGTGGCACGTCAGCAAAGAAAACTCTAAAATGGAAAAAATCGAAAAAATCAACTTTCTTAATAATCATCGTAGACCTTTATGTAATACCTTTTTCTTCGTCGGAAAAACGAGATTAATCGATTGTGGTTAAAAAATTTCATCCAGAAATAAATGCAAAAAAGTTAGCAAGTCATCATGCACTTTAAGGGAAATTTTGAAAAAAGTCGATTTTTTCAGACTTTGAACGCCCGTAGCGGCTGAACGAAGAATCCAATTTGAACGCGGATTTAAAATATGTGTTCCTCGTGTGTCAATTAGTCGGATTTAGTTGAAATTGGCGATTCAAATTTTTTGACGAAAACCTGAAAAATCACCCAAGGGTCCCCCCTTCTTACTTTTTCCCAAAAATTGCATTTGAAATGATTTCCTGAAGAAACCACTGGTTCGATTCTGGGTTTCTTTACGTTATTCGAAAGATCTCATTAAGACGCATCAGAAAATGTACTTTCGCAAGAACAAATGTCAATTTTAAGTCCGAGACACGTCAGCAAAGAAAACTCGAAAATGGAAAAAAACGAAAAAAACAACTTTCTTAATAATCAT
The DNA here is from genome assembly GCA_910593695.2 of Ocypus olens. Lineage (NCBI taxonomy): Eukaryota > Metazoa > Arthropoda > Insecta > Coleoptera > Staphylinidae > Ocypus > Ocypus olens. The sequence goes on along the minus strand of OU343047.1, from coordinate 1,031,283 downwards.
CGTAGACCCTTATGTAATTCCTTTTCCTTCATCAGAAGAGCGAGATAAATCGATTGGCGTTAAAAAATTTCATCCAAAAAAAATTGCAAAAAAGTTAGCAAGTCACCGGGAAATTTTGAAAAAAGTCGATTTTTTCAGACTTTGAACGGCCGTAACTGCTTAACGAAGAATCCAATTTGAACGCGGATTTAAAATATGTGTTCCTCGTGTGTCAATTAGTCGGATATAGTTGAAATTGCCGATTCAAATTTTTTGACGAAAACCTGAAAAGTCACCCAAGGGTCCCCCCTTCTTACTTTTTCCCAAAAATTGCATTTAAAATGATTTCCTGAAGAAACCACTAGTTCGATTTGGGGTTTCTTTACGTCATTCGAAAGATCTCATTAAGACACATTAGAAAATGTACTTTCGCAAGAACAAATGTCAATTTTAAGTCCGAGACACGTCAGCAAAGAAAACTCGAAAATGGAAAAAAACGAAAAAAACAACTTACTTAATAATCATCGTAGACCCTTATGTAATTCCTTTTCCTTCATCAGAAGAGCGAGATAAATCGATTGGCGTTAAAAGATTTCATCCAGAAAAAATTCCAAAAAAGTTAGCAAGTCACCAGGGAAATTTTGAAAAAAGTCGATTTTTTCAGATTTTGAACGGCTATAGCTGCTGAACGAAGAATCCAATTTGAACGCGGATTTAAAATATGTGTTCCTCGTGTGTCAATTAGTCGGATTTAATTAAAATTGGCGATTCAAAATTTTTGACGAAAACCCGAAAAATCACCTAAGGGTCTTATTTTTTCCCAAAAATTGCATTTGAAATGATTTCCTGAAGAAACCACTGGTTCGATTAAGGGTTTCTATACGTCATTCGAAAGATCTCATTAAGACGCATCAGAAAATGTACTTTCGCAGGAACAAATGTCAATTTTAAGTCCGTGACACGTCAACAAAGAAAACTCGAAAATGGAAAAAATCGAAAAAATCAACTTTCTTAATAATCATCGTAGACCTTTATGTAATACCTTTTTTTTCGTCAGTAGAGTGAGATAAAGCGATTGTCGTTAAAAAATTTCATCCAGAAAAAATTACAAAAAAGTTAGCAAGTCACCATGCACTTTGAGCGAAATTTTGAAAAAAGTCGATTTTTTCAGACTTTGAACGGCCGTAGCTGCTGAACGAAGAATCCAATTTGAATGCGGATTTAAAATATGTGTTCCTCATGTGTCAATTAGTCGGATTTAATTCAAATTGGCGATTCGAAATTTTTGACGAAAACCTGAAAAATCATCCAAGGGTCCCCCCTTCTTACTTTTTCCCAAAAATTGCATTTGAAATGATTTCCTGAAGAAATCACTGGTTCGATTCTGGGTTTCTTTACGTTATTCGAAAGATCTCATTAAGACGCACCAGAAAATGTGCTTTCGCAAGAACAAATGTCAATTTTACGTCCGTGACACGTCAGCAAAGAAAACTCGAAAATGGAAAAAATAGAAAAAATCAACTTTCTTAATAATCATCGTAGACCTTTATGTAATACCTTTTTTTTCGTCAGTAGAGTGAGATAAAGCGATTGTCGTTAAAAAATTTCATCCAGAAAAAATTACAAAAAAGTTAGCAAGTCACCATGCACTTTGAGCGAAATTTTGAAAAAAGTCGATTTTTTCAGACTTTGAACGGCCGTAGCTGCTGAACGAAGAATCCAATTTGAACGCGGATTTAAAATTTGTGTTCCTCATGTGTCAATTAGTCGGATTTAATTAAAATTGGCGATTCAAAATTTTTGACGAAAACCTGAAAAATCATCCAAGGGTCCCCCCTTCTTACTTTTTCCCGAAAATTGCATTAGAAATGATTTCCTGAAGAAACCACTGGTTCGATTAGGGGTTTCTATACGTCATTCGAAAGATCTCATTAAGACGCATTAGAAAAATTACTTTCGCAAGAACAAATGTCAATTTTAAGTCCGTGACACGTCAGCAAAGAAAACTCGAAAATGGAAAAAATCGAAAAAATCAACTTTCTTAATAATCATCGTAGACCCTTATGTAATACCTTTTTCTTCATCAGTAGAGCAAGATAAATCGATTGGCGTTAAAAGATTTCATCCAGACAAAAATGCAAAAAAGTCAGGGAAATTTGGAAAAAAGTCGATTTTTTCAGACTTTGAACGGCCGTAGCTGCTGAACGAAGAATCCAATTTGAACGCGGATTTAAAATATGTGTTCCTCATGTGTCAATTAGTCGGATTTAATTCAAACTGGCGATTCGAAATTTTTGACGAAAACCTGAAAAATCATCCAAGGGTCCCCCCTTCTTACTTTTTCCCAAAAATTGCATTTGAAAGGATTTCCTGAAGAAACCACTGGTTCGATTCGGGGTTTCTATACGTCATTCGAATGATCTCATAAAGACTCATCAGAAAATGTACTTTCGCACGAACAACTGTCAATTTTAAGTCCGTGACACGTCAGCAAAGAAAACTCGAAAATGGAAAAAATGGAAAAAATCAACTTTCTTAATAATCATCGTAGACCTTTATGTAATACCTTTTTCTTCATCAGTAGAGCAAGATAAATCGATTAGCGTTAAAAAATTTCATCCAGAAAAAATTGCAAAAAAGTTAGCAAGTCACCAGGTAAATTTTGAAAAAGTCGATTTTTTCAGATTTTGAACGGCTATAGCTGCTGAACGAAGAATCCAATTTGAACGCAGATTTAAAATTTGTGTTCCTCATGTGTCAATTAGTCGGATTTAATTAAAATTGGCGATTCAAAATTTTTGACGAAAACCTGAAAAATCATCCAAGGGTTCCCCCTTCTTACTTTTTCCCAAAAATTGCATTTAAAATGATTTCCTAAAGAAACCACTGGTTCGATTTGGGGTTTCTATACGTCATTCGAAAGATCTCATTAAGGCGCATTAGAAAATGTACTTTCGCAAGAACAAATGTCAATTTTAAGTCCGTGACGCGGCAGCAAAGAAAATTCGAAAATGGAAAAAATCGAAAAAATCAACTTTCTTAATAATCATCGTAGACTATTATGTAATACCATTTTTTTCATCAAAAGAACGAAATAAAGCGATCGGCGTTAAAAAATTTCATCCAGAAAAAATTGCAAAAAAGTTAGCAAGTTACCATGAACTTTATGGAAAATTTTGATTTTTTCAGACTTTGAACGGCCGTAACTGCTGAACGAAAAATCCAATTTGAACGCGGATTTAAAATATGTGTTCCTCGTATGTCAATCAGTCGGATTTAGTTAAAATTGGCGATTCAAAATTTTTGACGAAAACCTGAAAAATCATCCAAGGGTCCCCCCTTCTTACTTTTCCCAAAAATTGCATTAGAAATGATTTCCTGAAGAAACCACCGGTTCGATTCGGGGTTTCTATATGTCATTCAAAAGATCTCATTAAGGCGCATCAGAAAATGTACTTTCGCAACAACAAATGTCAATTTTAAGCCCGTGACACGTCAACAAAGAAAACTCGAAAATGGAAAAAATCGAAAAAATCAACTTTTTCAAAATTTACCTGGTGACTTGCTAACTTCGTAGACCGTTATGTAATACCTTTTTCTTCATCAGTAGAGCAAGATAAATCGATTGGCGTTAAAAGATTTCACCCAGAAAAATTTGCAAAAAAGTTAGCAAGTCACCATGCAGTTTAAGGGAAATTTTGAAAAAAGTCGATTTTTTCAGACTTTGAACGGCCGTAGCGGCTGAACGAAGAATTCAATTTGAACGCGGATTTAAAATATGTGTTCCTCATGTGTTAATTAGTTAGATTTCATTAAAATTGACGTATCAAAATTTTTGACGAAAACCTGTAAAATTATCCAAGGGTCCCCCCTTCTTACTTTTTCCCAAAAATTGCATTTGAAATGATTTCCTGAAGAAACCACTGGTTCGATTCGGGGTTTCTATACGTCATTCGAATGATCTCATAAAGACTCATCAGAAAATGTACTTTCGCACGAACAACTGTCAATTTTAAGTCCGTGACACGTCAGCAAAGAAAACTCGAAAATGGAAAAAATGGAAAAAATCAACTTTCTTAATAATCATCGTAGACCTTTATGTAATACCTTTTTCTTCATCAGAAGAGCGAGATATATCGATTAGTGTTAAAAAATTTCATCCGGAAAAAATTGCAAAAAAGTTAGCAAGTCACCAGGTAAATTTTGAAAAAGTCGATTTTTTCAGACTTTGAACGGCCGTAGCTCCTGAACGAAGAATCCAATTTGAACGCGGATTTAAAATATGTGTTCATCGTGCGTCAATTAGTCGGATTTAATTAAAATTGGCGATTCGAAATTTTTGACGAAAACCTGAAAAATCGTCCAAGGGTCCCCCCTTCTTACTTTTTCCCAAAAATTGCATTTGAAATGATTTCCTGAAGAAACCACTGGTTCGATTCGGGGTTTCTATACGTCATTCGAAAGATCTCATTAAGACGCATCAGAAAATGTACTTTCGCAAGAACAAATGTCAATTATAAGTCCGTGACACGTCAGCAAAGAAAACTCGAAAATGGAAAAAATCGAAAAAATCAACTTTCTTAATAATCATCGTAGACCCTTATGTAATACATTTTTCTTCATCAGAAGAGGGAAATAAATTGATTGGTGTTAAAAAATTTCATCCAGAAAAAATTGCAAAAAAATTAGCTAGTCACCATGGAAAATTTTGAAAAAATCAACTTTCTTAATAATCATCGTAGACCTTAATGTAATACCATTTTCTTCATCAGAAATACACTTTTGTCGGTGTACAATTTTAAATCCCACCGATCAATCCCACCGGGCATTTTTCACACAAATAGAATATTTAATCACGCCCGGCACACCACTATAAACACGGGTCTATTTTTATTTTCCCAGCATTTTTTAAGCGAATCTAATCTTCTCGTCGGGAGCCCTGCCTTCTGATGGACACCTAAGCTTTGACACGTTAAATTGCGTTTAATCCACGTGACGCAATCGGAATTATTTTCGGGTGTGTGTGATTGCCGGAACAAAAAAAACATTGTTCTCCACTCGGTGTAAATAAGCGCATAAAAATAGTTCACGTAAACAGAGTCCGCGCGCGGAAAACTAATTAACAACAAATTTATTTTATACACAAGCAGGTATAACAATGCTAAAACTTGTATTTTACGGCTGCGTGAAAAACGAAAATCGCATTTGTTCTATTTCTATTTATATTCCACTGTTACATTTGTAACTATTATTGGTGTTAAGTTTGTAATAGTGTACCGTATTCGACTTGGGTAGGGAACATAATATTCCCAGTTTTTTGAAGAATACATTTTTTTTTAATGTAATAATCGTAAATGGGGTACGGTATTTGACTTGGTATGATAGTTCATCTTAGGAAGTTTTTACGAAGAATCAATCAATTTTAAATGAAAATAATTGGATTGTAAAGTGTAAAGTGTAAAGACCGGGATCGAACCTGTAATGATCTGTAGTTAAATCTAGAAATCTTGGCGTACACACGTACACGCAATGGAGTTTTTGTAATAAAATAATAATAAAAATAATCTGCAACATGAGTCCGACTTTTCGCATTGGAGCAGAGATTAGCAGCGTTCACACGTACGCGCAATCCCGGACGCTTGGACCGGTCCGTTCCAATCCCGCGCGATGGAGTGTACGTGTGAACGCCGTTAATGAATGGCAAGTCTAAGCAAAAATTGAATTGAATAATAAACTTATTTCATAGCTTAAAATTTAGGGTGACTAAAATAATGGAATAAGCCTGAACTAAATGCCCTTCTTCACCGGTTTGAATGTTCTTTTTCATTCTTCCAACGCTAGATTGCGTTTGTACCAAGCGCATTAATACTATCGGAATAACAATTACCGTGCGACTCCGCCGGACCGTAATAATCTGAATTTGTAATTTAAGTAATATAGAATTGAAATCTCCCTCTCCCATCCCCCATCCCCCTCATCGGCTTACCTACGCAATCAGTCATTGAATGCAGGCAATGGGTCCGGCTAACCGCCTTTATCAAATTGCAAAGGCCTCTCTTTTATAAAATCCGATCAGTCCGGCGATGCACGGGATCGCTTATCCAGGTCTATTCTCAGGTCGTGCCAGGTTAGGGTGGTGTTCGGGATCCGATACGCAGGGGTTGCAGAACAATCGTTTAACTCTATTATCGGGGACCGAACTTATCCCGCCGACCGCCGCCGCCGTCGAGGTGAAACGTTTCATTTACTTTCAAAATATATATGTATTTCTCGCCGGCGCACAAACGGATAAACCGGCCGTGCAAAGGGTATAAATACAGTTTGCGTGTGTGATCAATTTGAAAAAATGGTGATGTGGCCATCATGTTACTTTCTCCGACTTTATTTTTACGTTTTCATGGGTTTATTTTCAATTGAAATCATATTTTAAATGTACATCGAGCGTTGCGTAAACTCGGATGAAACTGACGTTTAAAACGTCAAAATCATGAAAGATGGAAAAATTATACTTCAAATTCAAAAACTCGGTTTACTCAAAAACTAACGAGATTTCGAAAAAAACTTATTCCTTAAAAGTTGTTCATTTTGGCATTCTCTACAATTATTATTCATATAAATTTGCTGTAGCTATTATCGTTTCATAATTATAAACGAAAAATTAAAAAAATTAAATAAATGTTTTTCTCGAATAAAAATGATTTTATGAAAAATGTTGTCAAGCAAAAGATGTTCATTTCTTTGTTGTCTTTAAAGTTTGTTTAAATGTTTTGTGATATTTCACATATTTAAGAAAATATTGCCAAAAAACAAAAAACAGTTGAGGTAAACGCCCACTTCCGGTGTACGAAATTTTACCAAAAGCTTATCAGTTCTTCAGATTATCAAATAAGACGGATGTTCAAAGTTTCATATCAATTGCTCTATTAGTTTTTGAGATACAGCGCTCACAGATACACAGACACAAAAAAAAAATTCCAGAAATTGTTGAAATGGCATCTAGGGACCCCAAAACGGATATATCCGTAAAAAAAAATTTTGAAAAAAAATCACGATCACAATACTTTCTCGTACTTCGTAACGGAGAAAGTAAAAAATGGTGATGTGGCCATCATATTACTTTCTCCGACTTGATGGTATCATAGCCATTTATATTTACGTTTTCATGGTTTATTTTCTATTGAAATTATATTTTAAATATACATCGAGCGCTTTGTAGACTCGGATAAAACTGACGTCAAAATTATGAAAGATGGAAAAATTACACTTCAAATTCAAAAACTCAGTTTACTCAAAAACTAAAGAGATTTCGAAAAAAACTTATTCTTTAGAAGTTGTTCATTTTAGCATTCTCTACAATTATTATTGACATAAATTCACTGTAACTATCGTTTTATAATTATAAACTAAAAATAAAAAAAAATAAAAAATGGTGATGTGGTCATCATGTTACTTTCTCCGATTTTATAGTATCATAGTTATTTATATTATATACTTTAATGGTTTATTTTGATACTGACGTTTGAAACGTCAAAATTATGTAACAAATTATACCTCAAATTCTAATAGTCCGTTTACTCAAAAACCATGGAGATATCGAAAAAAATCTTATTCTTTATAAGTTGTTCATTTCAGCATTCTCTACAATTATTATTACAATTCATAACTTTTGTCTGACTTAGAATTTTTCAAAAATATGAATTGTTTTAGATCGTAAATCGATTCCTAAGCCTTTCCCAGCATTTCCAAAACAATTGCTTAACGATTTATTCTTTTTACAGTTTTCGGCAAATATTTTATGATTACAGTAGAGAACGTTTAGAAAATTCATGACTTTCGGCCGAGTTGGAATTTTCGAAAATGTCAACTTTTTTGGTTAGTAAATCGATGCCAAGGTCTTTCTGAGCATTTTCAAAACAATTTAGCAACGATTGATTTTTTTTTAAATTTTTTTAGTTTCTACTAAAATTTTTACCTTACTATTTTGTCTGAGTTAACATTTTTCAAAAATCTCAACTGTATTAGTTGGTAAATCAATGCCGAAGTCTTTCTGAGTATTTTCAAAACAATTGCTTAACGATTTACTTTTTTACAATTTTTTTAGTTACGGCAAAAATGTTAACATTTTCAAAATTCATAACTTTTGTCCAAGTTGGAATTTTGAAAAATTATCAAGTTCTCTACTTGGTAAATAAATGCCAAAGCATCGCTATGTATTTGCAAAACAATTGCGCAACGATTAATTATTTTACAATTTTTTTAGTTTAGACTAAAATTTTTACCTTACCGCCGGGACCATTTTGAAAATTCATAACTTTTGTCTGAGTTAACATTTTTCAAAAATCTCAACTGTATTAGTTAGTAAATCAATGCCGAAGTCTCTGAGTATTTCCAAAACAATTGCTTAACGATTTACTTTTTTACAATTTTTTTAGTTACGGCAAAAATGTTAACCTTTCAGCAAGGAACATTTTCAAAATTCATAACTTTTGTCCAAGTTGGAATTTTGAAAAATTATCAAATTCTCTACTTGGTAAATAAATGCCAAAGCATCGCTATGTATTTGCAAAACAATTGCGCAACGATTAATTTTTTTACATTTTTTTTACTTTCGACTAAAATTTTTACCTTACAGCAGGGACCATTTTGAAAATTCATAACTTTTGTCCGAGTTAACATTTTTCAAAAATCTCAACTGTATTGGTTAGTAAATCAATGCCGAAGCCTTTCTGAGTATTTCCAAAACAATTGCTTAACGATTTACTTTTTTACAATTTTTTTTTTAGTTACGGCAAAAATGTTAACCTTTCAGCAGGAAACATTTTCAAAATTCATAACTTTTGTCTAAGTTGGAATTTTGAAAAAATTATCAAATTCTCTACTTAGTAAATAAATGCCAAAGCATCGCTACGTATTTGCAAAACAATTGCGGAACGATTAATTTTTTTACATTTTTTTTTAGTTTTGACTAAAATATTTACCTTACAGCAGGGACCATTTTGAAAATTCATAACTTTTGTCCGAGTTAACATTTTTCAAAAATCTCAACTGTATTAGTTGGTAAATCAATGCCGAAGTCTTTCTGAGTATTTCCAAAACAATTGCTTAACGATTTACTTTTTTACAATTTTTTTTTAGTTACGGCAAAAATGTTAACCTTTCAGCAGGAAACATTTTCAAAATTCATAACTTTTGTCTAAGTTGGAATTTTGAAAAAATTATCAAATTCTCTACTTAGTAAATAAATGCCAAAGCATCGCTACGTATTTGCAAAACAATTGCGGAACGATTAATTTTTTTACATTTTTTTTAGTTTTGACTAAAATATTTACCTTACAGCAGGGACCATTTTGAAAATTCATAACTTTTGTCCGAGTTAACATTTTTCAAAAATCTCAACTGTATTAGTTGGTAAATCAATGCCGAAGTCTTTCTGAGTATTTCCAAAACAATTGCTTAACGATTTACTTTTTTACAATTTTTTTTTAGTTACGGCAAAAATGTTAACCTTTCAGCAGGAAACATTTTCAAAATTCATAACTTTTGTCTAAGTTGGAATTTTGAAAAAATTATCAAATTCTCTACTTAGTAAATAAATGCCAAAGCATCGCTACGTATTTGCAAAACAATTGCGGAACGATTAATTTTTTTACATTTTTTTTACTTTCGACTAAAATTTTTACCTTACAGCAGGGACCATTTTGAAAATTCATAACTTTTGTCCGAGTTAACATTTTTCAAAAATCTCAACTGTATTAGTTGGTAAATCAATGCCGAAGTCTTTCTGAGTATTTCCAAAACAATTGCTTAACGATTTACTTTTTTACAATTTTTTTAGTTACGGCAAAAATGTTAACATTTTCAAAATTCATAACTTTTGTCTAAATTGGAATTTTGAAAAATTATCAAATTCTCTACTTGGTAAATAAATGCCAAAGCATCGCTATGTATTTGCAAAACAATTGCGCAACGATTAATTTTTTTACAATTTTTTTAGTTTCGACTAAAATTTTTACCTTACACCAGGGACCATTTTAAAATTCATAACTTTTGTCCGAGTTAACATTTTTCAAAAATCTCAACTGTATTAGTTGGTAAATCAATGCCGAAGTCTTTCTGAGTATTTTCAAAACAATTGCTTAACGCTTTAGTTTTTTACAATTTTTTTAGTTTCGGCAAAAATTTTAACCCTTTCGAAAATGTATAAGTTTTGTTTGAGTTAACATCTTTCCAAAATGTCAATCAATTTAGTTAGTAAATTGATGCCAAAGAATTTTTTAGAATTTCCGAAATAATTTCGCGATGATTTATTTTCTTACATTTTTTTTTTAATTTGCAAAAAATTAAAATTTTAACTTTTTTAATTTTAAAATATTAAAGTTAATATTTTTCAAAAATGTCAACTGCGTTACTTAGTAGATCGATGCCAAAGTCTTTATCAGTACATTCAAAACAATTATATTTTCACATTTTTTTTTTTTTGTTACGGCAAACACTTTACAGCAGGAACTGTTTTGAAAACTCATAACTTTTGTCCGGGAAGGAATTTTTCAAAAATTTTAACTGTTTTAGTTAGTGAAACGATGCTTAAATGTCTCTGAACATTTCCAAAACAATTTCGCAACGATTTATTTTTTTGAAATTTTTTTAGTTTCGGCAAAAATTTTGAAAATTTCGAAAATTCGTAACTTTTATAATAATAATAATAATTATAATGATTTATTGGTGTTATTACAAGGTTTACAGAGGTCAGATTTTGAATGAAAGAGTTAACATTTTTCATAAATGTCAAAGGCTTTAGTCACTAAATCGATGTTAAAGTATCTGTAAGGATTTTCATAACAATTGCGAAACGATTTAATTTCTTAAATTTTTTTTATAGTTTTGGCTAAAATTTTAACCTTTTGTTTCGGTCGGAATTTTTTAAAGAAGTAAATTGTTTTAATTAGTTAATTAATGAGAAATTGTCTCGTAAGTATTTGCAAAACAATTTTTCAATCGTTTATATTTTTTATCATTTTTCTAATTCCTGCCAAAATTTTATTATTGCAAGGATGATTTTAAAAATTCATTTCAGACGGAATTTTAAAATAATGTAAACTGTTTTAATTATTGAAAAATTACCTCTAAGGATTTTGAAAAAAAAAATCGTAACCGTTTCTATTTTTCATCATTTTTCCAATTCTGACCAAAATTTTATAATTATTGCAAGGTTGATTTTAAAAATTCATAACTTTCGTTTCAGATGGAATTTTAAAATAATGTAAACTGTTTTAATTATTGAAAAATTATCTCTAAGGATTTTGAAAAAAAAAATCGTAACCGTTTCTATTTTTCATAATTTTTCCAATTCCGACCAAAATTTTATGATTATTGCAAGGATGATTTTAAAAATTCATAACTTTCGTTTCAGACGGAATTTTAAAATAATGTAAACTGTTTTAATTATTGAAAAATTATCTCTAAGGATTTTGAAAAAAAAAAATCGTAACCGTTTCTATTTTTCATCATTTTTCCAATTCCGACCAATATTTTAGGATTATTGCAAGGATGACTTTAAAAATTCATAATTTTCGTTTCAGTCGGGATTTATGCTTTCATTTGCAAATTAATACAAAATGAACTCCGGGCATTTACAAAACAATGTCTCCACTATTTATATTTTCATCATTTTTCAAATTGCGACCAATATTTTATAATTATTGCAAGGTTGATTTTAACAATTCATAACTTTCGTTTCGGTCGTTCCAGTTTTTGAAAAATTGTCATAATTTTGGCGATTAGAAAAAAAAAGGTGTTACTTTCTCCGACTTGATGGTGTCAATTATATTTACGCTTTCGTGGTTTATTTTCTATTTAAATCATATTTTAAATGTACATCGAGCGTTTTGCAGACTATGAATGCAACTGACGTTTAAAACGTCAAAATTATCAAAGATGGAAAAATTATACTTTAAATTCAAAAACTCAGTTTACTCAAAAAGTAAAGGGATTACGGAGAAAACTTATTCTTTACAAGTTGTTCATTTTAGCATTCTCTACAATTATTATTAACATACATTTGCTGTAACTATTATCGTTTTATAATTATAAACCAAAAATAATTTTTTTCTCAAATAAAAATGATTTTATGAAAAATGTTTTCAAGCAAAAGATGTTCATTTCTTTGTTGTCATCAAAGTTTGTTTAAATGTTTTTGTGATATTTTTCATATTTAAGAAAATATTGGCAAAAAACAAAAAACAGTTAAGGTAAACGCCCACTTCCGGTGTAGGAACTTTTAGCAAAAGCTTTTCAGTTCTTCAGATTATCAAATAAGACGGATGTTCAAAGTTTCATATCAATTGCTCTATTAGTTTTTGAGATACAGCCCGCACAACTTGTTTTGTTTCAGTTTCTTGACATCAAGACGTAGCAGTGTAAACTGAGACAGTTCAATGAAAATTGTATAAAAATTGTAATTACTATGAGCTTCGGCTTCCACCGAATATTTTACGATGATGAAACGTGCGTGCATTCGTGAAGTTCAAGTGCGTGCGAATTTATTTAAGGATATTGAATTAATTCCTTGAAATCCAAACCGTAGCGTCATGATGCTCTAACTTTTTAACCGTAACTTTAACAACCGGAAAACTGTCTAAATTGTAAGTCATACGAAACACGACTTTTTCGTTATGACTGTGCCACCCATTTTTGATTTATGTATGTGCAAACTTCTGAATCGAAGATCGAATGTAGAGAACATTTAATATGTGATTTTAAAATTATCACGCATGGACTTTGATTGATTCTCATTAATATTCCGAGAAAACCTGTTTACACTCACAATAAAACAATAACGACTCACAAGATTGAGTACGTTAATTAAACATGCAAAGATATTAACCATTAACGTTACTGGAAATTTCAAACTATTAAATACATGTGTGCTCGGCCGCAATCGAAATATCATGAACTCTGAGATAACCTATGTGGCTTATCTTCAAAGAGGAAATAGTCGTTTTATACTAAATTTAGATAACACCGTGCTGATTAGTGTTCGTGCACCTAAAACATACTTATAATGGTAATGAAAAAAAAAAATTTCTTTCACAAACGGGAGAGAAAGTCGATTTCTCGGCCGCCGAAATCGTTTTTCGGCATTTCCAGTCAATGTGAGAGCGATCCACGTCAAAAGAAATGTTGCTTGTCTCAGTTTCTGTAAGTCTCACAATTACTTTTATGAACAAATAGTGTTCAGAATGGGATTCTAGACTTGAAAAAATACAAAAATAAATTTTTGAAGAAAATATAAATTTAATCGTCTTTAATTATCAATATAAATATATCGCCCATTATTTTTTTAATTGAAGAAGAAAATATAAAAGTTGATTGTTAAAGTCAATTTATCTAAGAAAAACATTCCTGAAAATATAAATAACCACATAAAATATCCTAGTTGATTCGCTTAAATTATTATAGAAATTTTTGGCACACGAAACTTTATATATTCTCACCGGCGTTCATTGAACCAAGTTATAAATTATGCACAAATAGTTCCCATTTGATTAAGAGGGCATATACATTCGGAGAAACAAGAATGAAGTTTTGTGTACTTAAATTTCGGTCAATATTAATTGCAATATTCATCACGGCGGCGTCGTTTCCTAATTTATAAGATCCGTAAATCTCTCAGAGTTGTTGTCTAGTGAACCAGTAGGTGGTAGACAAAAAGTATAAACATGGTATAAAAATAAAACTTTCGGCATTTACTTTCAGGTTCGGCGGGTTTATTTTTATATAAAAAAAAATTCACTTGAGCCGCTGCGAGTCAAAACACAGCTGCTTCATATTTATAACAGGTATATATGATAAAGATCCCACACACACGTATATATTGCGCTCGTCGGATGAAATTTACCGTGTAAGCAGAACGTGGCTGCACCTTGATGTGTCAGCGCGTGAAGGTGTTCAAAGGTATCAAGAGATATGATATTTATGGTTATAAAGCGCTGAGTCCGGATAGGTTTATCTTTTAATAAACATTGTTACCTTGGACTCGGCGACTCCTTTACTTTTGCGTCATCGGTGTTTTGATAAATCATCTTATTTTATCATCCTTGTGATTGTTATTAATCCTCTGTACATTTATATTTCATCACAATTCTATTAGAGATTTAGACGACTCCACCCCTCGGCCACCGCCGTATTTTTCAAATCGATCGAGTTAAAATTTGTGAGCGTATTCTCGGTACATTTAGGTCCGAGGATTAACCCTTGAGGAACCCCTTGTGCGATCTGTGATTTTGAGGATAAGTTGCCGTTAAATAATACACTGTTGCCTCTTTAGAAAGAATTTAAACAGTCGGCTACATGTTAAATTTACTCTCAAAAGTGATTTATTGGACTAATGAAATGAATTATGAATTAATGATGTGTCCTAATTTTAATTTATGTTTGAATTCGGAGATTGATACATTAAATAAATCAAACCTGGGATGTTTCTTGCAGTCGTTGGCCAGTTCCATCAATCCATAGTGGAACTTTCGCAATAAAACATCATGCGGCACACAGTCAAATGCCTTACCAAGATCAGAAAAAAAAAGCTATTATGTATGATTCCGAATGAAATCCTACCCACAGCTGGTAGCTATTTGTATTTTAATTCCCACCAGATCTAAATTTTCCGCCACAAAATGCTCATGGATTTGAATTTCCCGCCACCGAATTCTGCTCAGATTTAAATTTGCCGCCACAAAATTATGTCCAGATTTAAATATCCCGCCACCCAATTCCCCCAAATTTAAAGTTTCTCGCCACCGAATTCCCCCAAATTTTTGATGGTTGTGCGCATGTAATGTTACCATTTTCACTCGTAGCTTTCAGAAAGACTTCCTCTATTAGTGATGTCCAGCCCCATTTTCGGGTTAATTGATCACATTTTTACTCAATTGTCATATCGGATCCATAATCTTCAATCATGTTTTGAGTTGAAAGTCAATTTTTGATTATCAAATTTCGCCATTTTTATTTCGGTAAAGTTGGCAATGTTTCAATTAGTAAATTATAATGACACTCTTTTCAGGATTAGCCTGTCACATCTTCACTCAATTGTCGTAGCGAATACAGAATCTACAACCGATTTTCTGTTGAAAGTCAGTTTTTGATCAACAAATTTCAGTTCTGATCAGCGCCATTTTTGTTTTGATAAAGTTGGTAATGTTTCAATCAGTAAATTATAATGACACGCTTTTCAGGATTAACCTGTCATATTTTCACTCAATTGTCGTAGCGAATACAGAATCTACAACCGATTTTCTTCTGAAAGTCAGTTTTTTTATCATCAAATTTCAGTTTTTACCAGCGCCATTTTTCTTTCGGTAAAGTTGGTAATGTTTCAATTAGTAAATTATAATGACACTCTTTTCAGGATTAGCCTGTCACATTTTCACTCAATTGTCGTAGCGAATACAGAATCTACAACCGATTTTCTTCTGAAAGTCAGTTTTTTATCATCAAATTTCAGTTTTTACCAGCGCCATTTTTCTTTCGGTAAAGTTGGTAATGTTTCAATTAGTAAATTATAATGACACTCTTTTCAGGATTTTCCTGTCATATTTTCACTCAATTGTCGTAGCGAATACAGAATCTACAACCGATTTTCTGCTGAAAGTCAATTTTTGATCATCAAATTTCAGTTTTGACCAGCGCCATTTTTCTTTCGGTAAAGTTGGTAATGTTTCAATTAGTAAATTATAATGACACTTTTTTCAGGATTAGTCTGTCATATTTTCACTCAATTGTCGTAGCGAATGTAGAATCTACAACCGATTTTCTGCCGAAAGTCAATTTTTGATCATCAAATTTCAGTTTTGACCAGCGCCATTTTTCTTTCGGTTAAGTTGGTAATGTTTCAATTAGTAAATTATAATGACACTCTTTTCAGGATTAGCCTGTCATATTTTTACTCAATTGTCGTAGCGAATATTAAATCTACTACCGATTTTCTGCTGAAAGTCAGTTTTTGATCATCAAATTTCGCCATTTTTCTTTCGGTAAAGTTGGTAATGTTTCAATTAGTAAATTATAATGACACTCTTTTCAGGATTAGCCTGTCATATTTTCACTCAATTGTCATAGCGAATATAGAATTTACAATCGATTTTCTGCTGAAAGTCAGTTTTTGATCATCAAATTTCAGTTTTGATCAGCGCCATTTTTCTTTCGGTGAAGTTGGCAATGTTTCAATTAGTAAATTATAATGACACTCTTTTCAGGATTAGCCTGTCATATTTTCACTCAATTGTCATAGCGAATATAGAATTTACAATCGATTTTCTGCTGAAAGTCAGTTTTTGATCATCAAATTTCGCCATTTTTCTTTCGGTAAAGTTGGCAATGTTTCAATTAGTAAATTATAATGACACTCTTTTCAGGACTAGCCTGTCATATTTTTACTCAATTGTCGTAGCGAATACAGAATCTACAACCGATTTTCTGCTGAAAGTCAGTTTTTGATCATCAAATTTCAGTTTTGATCAGCGCCATTTTTCTTTCGGTGAAGTTGGCAATGTTTCAATTAGTAAATTATAATGACACTCTTTTCAGGATTAGCCTGTCATATTTTCACTCAATTGTCATAGCGAATATAGAATTTACAATCGATTTTCTGCTGAAAGTCAGTTTTTGATCATCAAATTTCGCCATTTTTCTTTCGGTAAAGTTGGCAATGTTTCAATTAGTAAATTATAATGACACTCTTTTCAGGACTAGCCTGTCATATTTTTACTCAATTGTCGTAGCGAATACAGAATCTACAACCGATTTTCTGCTGAAAGTCAGTTTTTGATCATCAAATTTCAGTTTTGATCAGCGCCATTTTTCTTTCGGTGAAGTTGGCAATGTTTCAATTAGTAAATTATAATGACACTCTTTTCAGGATTAGCCTGTCATATTTTCACTCAATTGTCATAGCGAATATAGAATTTACAATCGATTTTCTGCTGAAAGTCAGTTTCTGATCATCAAATTTCGCCATTTTTCTTTCGGTAAAGTTGGTAATGTTTCAATTAGTAAATTATAATGACACTCTTTTCAGGATTAGCCTGTCATATTTCCACTTAATTGTCTTAACGAATACAGAATCTACAACCGATCTTTTGCTGAAAGTCAATTTTTGATCATCAAATTTCGCCATTTTTCTTTCGGTAAAGTTGGTAATGTTTCAATTAGTAAATTATAATGACACTCTATTTAGGATTAGCCTGTCATATTTTCACTCAATTGTCGTAGCGAATACAAAATCTACAACCGATTTTCTACTGAAAGTCAGTTTTTGATCATCAAATTTCGCCATTTTTCTTTCGGTAAAGTTGGCAATGTTTCAATTAGTAAATTATAATGACACTCTTTTCAGGACTAGCCTGTCATATTTTTACTCAATTGTCGTGGCGAATACAGAATCTACAACCGATTTTCTGCTGAAAGTCAGTTTTTGATCATCAAATTTCAGTTTTGATCAGCGCCATTTTTCTTTCGGTGAAGTTGGCAATGTTTCAATTAGTAAATTATAATGACACTCTTTTCAGGATTAGCCTGTCATATTTTTACTCAATTGTCGTAGCGAATATTAAATCTACTACCGATTTTCTGCTGAAAGTCAGTTTTTGATCATCAAATTTCGCCATTTTTCTTTCGGTAAAGTTGGCAATGTTTCAATTAGTAAATTATAATGACACTCTTTTCAGGATTAGCCTGTCATATTTTCACTCAATTGTCATAGCGAATATAGAATTTACAATCGATTTTCTGCTGAAAGTCAGTTTTTGATCATCAAATTTCAGTTTTGATCAGCGCCATTTTTCTTTCGGTGAAGTTGGCAATGTTTCAATTAGTAAATTATAATGACACTCTTTTCAGGATTAGCCTGTCATATTTTCACTCAATTGTCATAGCGAATATAGAATTTACAATCGATTTTCTACTGAAAGTCAGTTTTTGATCATCAAATTTCAGTTTTGATCAGCGCCATTTTTCTTTCGGTGAAGTTGGCAATGTTTCAATTAGTAAATTATAATGACACTCTTTTCAGGATTAGCCTGTCATATTTTCACTCAATTGTCATAGCGAATATAGAATTTACAATCGATTTTCTGCTGAAAGTCAGTTTTTGATCATCAAATTTCGCCATTTTTCTTTCGGTAAAGTTGACAATGTTTCAATTAGTAAATTATAATGACACTCTTTTCAGGATTAACCTGTCATATTTTCACTCAATTGTCGTAGCGAATACAGAATCTAGAACCGATTTTCTGCTGAAAGTCAGTTTTTGATCATCAAATTTCGCCATTTTTCTTTCGAGAAAGTTGGCAATGTTTCAATTAGTAAATTACAATGACACTCTTTTCAGGATTAACCTGTCATATTTTCACTCAATTGTCGTAGCGAATACAGAATCTACAACCGATTTTCTGCTGAAAGTCAGTTTTTGATCATCAAATTTCAGTTTTGATCAGCGCCATTTTTCTTTCGGTGAAGTTGGCAATGTTTCAATTAGTAAATTATAATGACACTCTTTTCAGGATTAGCCTGTCATATTTTTACTCAATTGTCGTAGCGAATATTAAATCTACTACCGATTTTCTGCTGAAAGTCAGTTTTTGATCATCAAATTTCGCCATTTTTCTTTCGGTAAAGTTGGCAATGTTTCAATTAGTAAATTATAATGACACTCTTTTCAGGATTAGCCTGTCATATTTTCACTCAATTGTCATAGCGAATATAGAATTTACAATCGATTTTCTGCTGAAAGTCAGTTTTTGATCATCAAATTTCAGTTTTGATCAGCGCCATTTTTCTTTCGGTGAAGTTGGCAATGTTTCAATTAGTAAATTATAATGACACTCTTTTCAGGATTAGCCTGTCATATTTTCACTCAATTGTCATAGCGAATATAGAATTTACAATCGATTTTCTGCTGAAAGTCAGTTTTTGATCATCAAATTTCGCCATTTTTCTTTCGGTAAAGTTGACAATGTTTCAATTAGTAAATTATAATGACACTCTTTTCAGGATTAACCTGTCATATTTTCACTCAATTGTCATAGCGAATATAGAATCTACAACCGATTTTCTGCTGAAAGTCAGTTTTTGATCATCAAATTTCGCCATTTTTCTTTCGAGAAAGTTGGCAATGTTTCAATTAGTAAATTATAATGACACTCTTTTCAGGATTAACCTGTCATATTTTCACCTAATTGTTGTAGCGAATATAGAATTTACAACCGATTTTCTGCTGAAAGTCAATTTTTGATCATCAAATTTCGCCATTTTTCTTTCGGTAAAGTTAGTAATGTTTCAATTAGTAAATTATAATGACACTCTTTTCAGGATCAGCCTGTCATATTTTCACTCAATTGTCGTAGCGAATGCAGAATCTACAATCGATTTTCTGCTGAAAGTCAGTTTTTGATCATAAAATTTCAGTTTTGATCAGCGCCATTTTTCTTTCGGTAAAGTTGGCAATGTTTCAATTAGTAAATTATAATGACACTCTTTTCAGGATTAGCCTGTCATATTTTCACTCAATTGTCGTAGCGAATATAGAATGTACAACCAATTTTCTGCTGAAAGTCAGTTTTTGATCATAAAATTTCAGTTTTGATCAGCGCCATTTTTCTTTCGGTAAAGTTGGCAATGTTTCAATTAGTAAATTATAATGACACTCTTTTCAGGATTAGCCTGTCATATTTTCACTCAATTGTCGTAGCGAATATAGAATGTACAACCAATTTTCTGCTGAAAGTCAGTTTTTGATCATCAAATTTTTAGTTTTGATCAGCGCCATTTTTCTTTCGGTAAAGTTGGTAATGTTTCAATTAGTAAATTATAATGACACTCTTTTCAGGATTAGCCTGTCATATTTTCACTTCATTGTTGTAGCGAATATAAAACCTACAACCGATTTTCTGCTGAAAGTCAGTTTTTGATCATCAAATTTCAGTTTTGATCAGCGCCATTTTTTTTTTCGGTAAAGTTGGTAATATTTCAATTAGTAAATTATAATGACACTCTTTTCAGCATTAGCCTGTCATATTTTCACTTAATTGTTGTAGCGAATATAAAATCTAAAACGGATTTTCTGCTGAAAGTTAGTTTTTGATCATAAAATTTCGCCATTTTTCTTTCGGTAAAGTTGGTAATGTTTCAATTAGTAAATTATAATGACACTCTTTTCAGGATCAGCCTGTCATATTTTCACTCAATTGTCGTAGCGAATATAGAATCTACAACCGATTTTCTGCTGAAAGACAGTTTTTGAGCATCAAATTAAATTTCGCCATTTTTTTCTCGTTAAAGTGGGCAATGTTACAATTAGTAATTTGTAATGTGTAATATTAAATTCTTTATATTCAATTGTGAATGTAAAAATTAAGTTACACATTCTTGAAAAATGTATTTCAACCTCCAATTGCACATTAAGGTAAGATGGTAAGAAGACTTGTGTTGAACAATAGGAATCAGAAGATGGCAATGTTTCTGTTTAAAAGATCTTAGGGCTGGCTAAGACCTTCCTTGAAGGTGTATATTTTTTTACTGATCCTATTTTTTGAAACGTTGCTTCAGTACTCGCAGTAGTATTCGTTTTTGTTTGTTTCAGTTCTGTTGTGTTAAAAATACATACGGTGAGAATTTTGTTTGGCCTTTTAAATTTGATTAATATCCGCGAAACAATAATTAACCGCATACGACCAATGAAATATGGCCCTTTCATTGATTACGCTTTAAGCTGGAAGTAGTTTTTGTTACATCGACCGAAAAAGCTCGCACATTAGACAACAATCGCTACTATTATTATTATAGGAGAAATGATGATAGATTATGGGGATGAAAAGAATGGACATCGTAAAATCCATAATCCGCAATGGCCATTATGTCCGAGTCTGTAGATGTTATCACTTTACTATATAGTTACGTGTCATCAAAAAGACCGCTATTTACCCAATTAATTAACGATTGATTTATTGAGTAAATATATTTTTCGTAGCGAATCGATTGCACCGTATAAATTTATATATACGTATTTACTCCTACAGAAAATTAATCAAAACGAAGGTATAACTAAGTGTATTTTGTCTTAGGCCTCGAATTGTAATGTCTAGTTACGGTGTGAACGCGCCTGAACGTTTTCACTGGTGCGTTCGAGTCCAGAAATCGTAATTTCTCTGAAATAATAAAAGATGAAGTGAAAATGCATATGAATAATAAATGTTATTTTGATAAGTATTTTGTAGTCATATAATAAAATACGTATTACGCTGTGCATTAAACTTAATTCTCGTGACTTACAATAACATTTCTCTTTGTCGCTTTAGCACAGACAGTGTTAAAATTTACCTGAAAATTATAGTTTGTGTCATATTAATACGAACGCATATATCAGTAAATTACAATGACTAGGCACTAAAATATGAAATGTTTCCATAATTATTGTTCGAATGTTGATTCAGTGCGCCAGTTAAACCGGAGTATATTTTATGCTAATCGCAGCATCCATCACACACCGAGGCTATTATTAACAGCGTGTTGACTTACATATCCGTTTCCAAACGGAACACCTGCTCGATTAGTGCAGGCATAAACGTATACCTGACTGCCTGGGTTTGAAGTTGAACAGAATCGCATAATCGACAGACAGTGAGGCTAATGTCTGCATAAATGATTGGGGCGTTTCGTGTAAATTGATCCGCCCCCACCAAATTGATCGTTAATGCGGAGGCATTCGGGAGTTATGAAAGCGTAATTAAAAAGAACGGGATAGGTATTGGAGTTTGAAGTTTTTACCGCGAACGAGGGTGGGGAAGGGGGGGAATGGGGATAACCAGCTGACCCGGTCAGTATAAATCAACGGATGAGCTCGCCTCAGTCGACATGGCACACGTAATTAAACACCCCGAACGTGAGATACGCAAAAACGCTAATTGCTTTTCGACCCCTAGCAAATTGCAGGTGGTACAAATGTACGGTATTACTAATTTAAGCTATAAAAAAAAAACGACTAATGTATATCACTTTAGAACGGGGATGACACATGTTAAATCCTTCTCATAATTGCGCATCCGGCCAGGATTCTCGTAAAATATTTGCCCTAATTGGTGGGCTGATTTATTTTATGTTTTTAAAAGAAACCGAAATCAAAAAATTAATATTTAAAACGTTTTTATCGTAATCAGGGGCGGCTCGTTATATACAGCAAAGAAGCCATGGCACTTACCTGTAGTTTCAAGTTCAGCAAGGATTTTTAATTAAATCTTAAAACACTTGTTCGCCAGTTTAAATGTTAAATAACGCCTGCATAACTTTAATAAATAAAGAAAAATCGCAATGCAGTTGTTTCCCGACGCGGCGTGCCATTAGCGGTGCCAGATTCCATCTGGCACGGTATTTCGTTCCAAGGAGGCGTGCGGTTGGAGTGCAATTGCAATTGTGTGCCAAATAAATTCTGGCTCATCTCGTGTGTGCGGCGACGACGACTTGCATGTGAGCATTTTATATTGTATAAGTGGCTCTACCACCAACATGTTCTACTAACCGCCACTGACCATAATCAATTAATTAATATCAGTACATGGCATCAATATTGATCACGTAAAATTTTCTGATTTCAAGTTGTAAAAGAATTTTTGCCATGTTTTTCATAAAGTACGTTTACGCGTTTTATCCATTTTCGGTTTTTTTGTTATGGCGGTTTGCAAATGGTCGAAATTTCACGAAGTGTTTAATTTTTTTTCCATCAGTATATTTAAATATTTTTGCCGATACGAAAAAAATATAAGAAATCATTGCTTGAAACTTTTCATAATTACTCAATATGCATTCGGAATGATGACACTGGGAAAAGCTTTTGACTTCCTATCCTTAAATTTAAGGATAATTTCATGTGAATATCGAGTCCAAAATACAAGTTACAAAAACTGTAATCATTTTGGCGGGCCGAAGCAAATATAAAAACAATTGCTATCGACTTGAAACTTTCCACAGTTACTCAAAATGCATTTGTAATGATGATACTGGGAAAAGCTGTTAACAACTTTTTTGTAAAATTCAAGGATAATTTGATAATTACAAGATGAAATTCTGAAAACATTTTGAAAAGGCGAGACGAAAAAAATATAATCGCCTCAAAAATTTCCAGAATTATTGAATATGCATTTGGAATGACTATACTATAATAATCTGCTAACCTCCTTTTCTTAAATTTAAGGTGAATTTCATGTAAATCAAGGGTGAAATTGTGAAACATTGTAATAAATTGAATATAAAAACAATTGTTAGAAACTTGAAACTTTTCAGAATTACTCTAAACGCTTTTGAAATGATTATCGTGTAATAAACTGCCAACATCCTTTTCTTAAATTTGAGGAGAATTTGATGTAGATAGACCGCGAAATTTTGAGAATATTTAAATATATTTGGCGATACGAAAAATATATAAAAACCATTGCTATCGACTTGAAACTTTCCAAAATTACTCAAAATGAACTTGGCATGATAACACCCTGGAAAGCTGTTAACAATCTATCATTAAATTTAAGGATAATTTCATGTGAATAAAGGTTGAAATTGTGAAAATTTCTAATAATTTCGACGACTTGAAAAAAATATAAAAACAATTACTATCGATTTAAAATTTTCCAAAATTACTCAAAATGCATTTGGCATGATAACACCGTGGTAAACTGTTAATATTCTATCATTAAATTTAAGAATAATTTCATGTGAATAAAGGGTGAAATTATGAAAATTTCTAATAATTTCGACGATTTGAAAAAAATATAAAAACAATTACTATCGCTGGTTGTTGAAATTAGGCACTTTGTAGGTTTCACAAATTTTATACTTTTTATTCCGACTAGTTTCGATTGTTACATCATTATCTAGGAATGAATACAGGGGAAAATAGTTTCGCTTATATATTAAAATTGTCCATTCAGGTAATTAGGGCGGTCATTATTGGAGAACTCCAGATGTCATCATTTTCATTTACGACGTGTTTTCCCCGCTTTAGCGCTTTGTTGATCTCTAATCCTTCTCGGAGATTTAAATTTCGGCCCTTATTACCTGAATGGACAATTTTAAAATTATTTTCTAAATTATTCTATATTATTTCTTAAAATATTACATACAGGTAATAAGGGCCGAAATTTAAATCTCCGAGAAGGATTAGAGATCAACAAAGCGCTAAAGCGGGGAAAGCACGTCGTAAATGAAAATGATGACATCTGGAGTTCTCCAATAATGACCGCCCTAATTACCTGAATGGACAATTTTAATATATAAGCGAAACTATTTTCCCCTGTATTCATTCCTAGATAATGATGTAACAATCGAAACTAGTCGGAATAAAAAGTATAAAATTTGTGAAACCTACAAAGTGCCTAATTTCAACAACCAGTAATATTAAAAATGTTTCACCACGTGATAAACGAGAACCAAATTCAACAAAAATTACTATCGATTTAAAATTTTCCAAAATAACTCAAAATGCATTTGGCATGATAACACCGTGGTAAACTGTTAACATTATATCATTAAATTTAAGAATAATTTCATGTGAATAAAGGGTGAAATTGTGAAAACTTCTAATAATTTCGACGACTTGAAAAAAAATATAAAATCAATTGCTATCGACTTGAAATTTTCCAAAATTACTCAAAATGAATTTCGCATGATAACACCGTGGTAAACTGTTAACATTCTATCATTAAATTTAAGAATAATTTCATGGGAATAAAGGGTGAAATTGTGAAAACTTCTAATAATTTCGACGACTTGAAAAAAATATAAAAACAATTACTATCGATTTAAAATTTTCCAAAATTACTCAAAATGCATTTGGCATGATAACACCGTGGTAAACTGTTAACATTCTATCATTAAATTTAAGAATAATTTCATGTGAATAAAGGGTGAAATTGTGAAAATTTCTAATAATTTCGACGACTTGAAAAAAATATAAAAACAATTACTATCGATTTAAAATTTTCCAAAATTTCTCAAAATGCATTTGGCATGATAACACCGTGGTAAACTGTTAACATTATATCATTAAATTTAAGAATAATTTCATGTGAATAAAGGGTGAAATTGTGAAAATTTCTAATAATTTCGACGACTTGAAAAAAAATATAAAAACAATTACTATCGATTTAAAATTTTCCAAAATTTCTCAAAATGCATTTGGCATGATAACACCGTGGAAAGCTGTTAACATTCTATCATTAAATTTAAGGATAATTTCATGTGAATAAAGGTTGAAATTGTGAAAACTTCTAATAATTTCGACGACTTGAAAAAAATATAAAAACAATTACTATCGATTTAAAATTTTCCAAAATTACTCAAAATGCATTTGGCATGATAACACCGTGGTAAACTGTTAACATTCTATCATTAAATTTAAGAATAATTTCATGTGAATAAAGGGTGAAATTGCGAAAATTTCTAATAATTTCGACGACTTGAAAAAAATATAAAAACATTTACTATCGATTTAAAATTTTCCAAAATTACTCAAAATGCATTTGGTATGATAACACCGTGGTAAACTGTTAATATTCTATCATTAAATTTAAGAATAATTTCATGTGAATAAAGGGTGAAATTGTGAAAACTTCTAATAATTTCGACGACTTGAAAAAAAAATATAAAATCAATTGCTATCGACTTGAAATTTTCCAAAATTACTCAAAATGAATTTCGCATGATAACACCGTGGTAAACTGTTAACATTCTATCATTAAATTTAAGAATAATTTCATGGGAATAAAGGGTGAAATTGTGAAAACTTCTAATAATTTCGACGACTTGAAAAAAATATAAAAACAATTACTATCGATTTAAAATTTTCCAAAATTACTCAAAATGCATTTGGCATGATAACACCGTGGTAAACTGTTAACATTCTATCATTAAATTTAAGGATAATTTCATGTGAATAATGGGTGAAATTGCGAAAATTTCTAATAATTTCGACGACTTGAAAAAAATATAAAAACATTTACTATCGATTTAAAATTTTCCAAAATTACTCAAAATGCATTTGGTATGATAACACCGTGGTAAACTGTTAATATTCTATCATTAAATTTAAGAATAATTTCATGTGAATAAAGGGTGAAATTGTGAAAACTTCTAATAATTTCGACGACTTGAAAAAAATATAAAAACAATTACTATCGATTTAAATTTTTCCAAAATTACTCAAAATGCATTCGGCATGATAACACCGTGTAAAGCTGTTAACATTCTATCATTAAATTTAAGGATAATTTCATGTGAATAAAGGGTGAAATTGTGAAAACTTCTAATAATTTTGACGACTTGAAAAAAAATATAAAATCAATTGCTATCGACTTGAAATTTTTCAGAATTACTCAAAATGGATCTGGAAAGATGATACTGGGAAAAGATGTTAACATATTTTTCTAAAATTCAAGGATAATTTGATGCAAATGGAGAATTTTTAGTGATAAGTGTGTTCAGTAGTATTCATTGACATTTAACAGGAAGTGAAAAATAACCTTAAATTTATATCTAGAATATCGTCAGCGCCATCTATCATTTTTTCATTCCAATAAGTGTGTTCAGTAGTATTCATTGACATTTAACAGGAAGTGAAAAATGATCTTAAAATTATATCTAGAATATCGTCAGCGCCATCTATCATTTTATTCCAATAAGTACGTTCGGTGATTATTCATTGACATTTGAAAGGAAGCGAAAAATAAAATATCTGTGTTTTTAAATCTTAATTACTTGATTTAGAGAAACGTATTATTTACTTTCCTTTAATATAAATCTCGGGTAAATATGGATTAAATTCAATTGACTTTGGAGATTTGTTGTCGCGTCCTCTGAATATTTTCTCACACTGCGCAAACTTTACCGCCACGCGTCTCGAGTGCTCGGTGATACTGTAGATTTTTTTTTGATAATATTGTTTTCCTAAAGATTGATGTTTTTTTTACAATTTGATGGACTGTTGTGGATTTTACAATAGCACATTTTCAGTTTTATATCTTAGCAAATCTTTGTAAACAACAATTCGAAAAGTGTTTTATCGGATGCGATTTGTACAAGAGCACTGGTAAAAATGTTCCCTTTAAAATGCAGAGAAAAGCAATCGAAATTGATTTATGAAGTGAGATTTTCCCGATCGGCTGCTTTATTGGCGGAATACAAATCGGTAAAACAAACTGATAAGCACACGTGTTGATCTGCTCGCTTCGGCAATCGCTCGATCATGCGGCACGTAAACACATGCAGCGGGAGAGGAGGAGGAGAAAAAAATCGCGGAGTCTCGTCGGGATCGCGCATATGTAGCGGGCGTTGGAAAAGTTTGGGAAAGAATATTCCGGCCCGTGATTTATTTACATTCGAGGTGGAGGCGAAGGGTAATTTTTACGAGGAAATAATCCGTTCGGCGTGCTGAAGGTAAATGATAATAATTTAAATTGAAAGTGGTATTGCCGTTGTTGGTGCGGTCGGGAAGACAAATGGGATCGTATCGAGTGGCGACGGAATGATTCCACCTGGTAATGGCAGGAAAACGGCTCGACTTACCGCCCGCGAAACAACGATTACTAAAGGCGAATGAATGGCCGTTGTAAATCTAGCGAAATAGTTGCTTTTATTTATTCAAGGCTCGTGTATCAATGCATTCTTTTATGACCCCGTTCCGAAGGAACGGAGTAATTTCGGGGTGTATTCATGAACCTCTCTCAATTAAGAGAGTCCTCCAATAAGTTAATCCTTTGAAAAGCGGAGGCTCCGCTTTCACCTTAGCCTAACCACGGCCATTAGCTCTCATTTATTCCTCATTTGCGCATATTTCTCGAGAGCCCATATAATCTTTGCAAATACCTAGATTGTTCCAGGCTTTCACCTTGCTTCATTTGCATGTCATTACCGCCCTTTCAGCCCCACCTGTGCTCACTTTTCATTTCATCCCCAGCGGTAATAAGTCAACTCCCGGCCCTTGTTATATTTCCCAGGTAACCTGTCCCGGAGTTTCATGCATAATGCATTGGATATTTTCCTTTATTTACGTTCATTCCTAAACAGACACCTACATAATTTCCCGTCTGTTTTTCATCACCACCGTCACCCTCGCTCACAAGGACGATGAACCATTACGCGCCCACACTGTTTATTACTAATAATTGCATTTGTTACAATATTAACCTCTAATAACAAGTGCAAGTACACCCTTCTTTGTAGCAAAATGAATATTTTGTTGGTACAGTACTAAACTTAGTTTACCTACTTACCTACTTTACCTACTTGATGAATTACCGAACTGTTTTCACCAATCGTAAGCGACCCATTACATATATAAATGTTAAATATTGTACATAAATGTGTAACATGTACTATTACCACTTATGTACATCGTTATATTATATACTTATTAGCTAATTACAATTAACGTCCTCCGAGTCCCTCTGCATTCGTCTGTTCGTCATAAAAAGTGACAGTGACATTTAAACGTCAGATTACAACTTATTGGTTAAAACAAAATTAAGTCACTTATGTCAAAGATTGATCTGTAAGCTCGGTAATACTTTAAATTTTAAGCAATGAAATATAACCAACTCGCGTGAGCATTGTGAAATGAAACGCCTGTTAATTACCATATGGCAGTTTTGGCAATTAAAAAAAAAAATTGCAAGATCCAACAGTGTAATTTATTAAGTGGAATCTGTCGGGCGTGTTTCAGTTCCTGGAGCGTCACTGTTCCGGACGCAATTTCAGAATGTCGACATGACACCTGTGCTCAGTTTCCCTCGTTGACCGCAGTCCGGCGCCGGCCGCACCCTCCATTACTTTGCCATCCTCAGATTTTCATTAAGCACATCTGGCAGCACGTGTTCGAACACCTACATTGAACGCCGACCGACCGGTCTCTCCTGCTGCACCATCCCGCCGTTTCTGCTGAACCGTTCATTTGACAATGTACGCCCTTGTAAACCTGAGAAAGGAAAGGATATACGTAATTTGATGGTTAATTTGTTTGGTGACGATATCAATACTATCCACGTAATGATAGAAGTTTTAAATAGCATTTTTATGAAATAAATTAGTATACTTGATTACAAAATCAACTTGTAATGATATTGTAAGGGGTCGAAATACCGCGTGTTGCCTATATTTAAATAATTCATCAGCGTAGACCGAATTAGATATAAATAAAGATGTGAATGGGTGTGTTATTGTCAAGGTAAGCCACCGCTACAAAATACGTATACAGTGTGTAGCAGCCAAATGGAATAAATTCGATCATAAATAAATGGGGGCGTGTTCGAAAAAACGCTCGGATACGTCGGTTAGTATTTTTAGTTGCGCTTTTTTTCCAACAAAAACTTTTTATACAGGATGTGTCATTTAACAGAAGCCAATACCAACTTTCTTATTTTAAATGCAACACCCTGTATATTATTCAATTTTTGGATTGTTCAGAAAATTCTAGACATATTTCATGTACCATGTCCTATACCATCAAAATTTTCCACGAGCCGCCACTGGATGGCATCGGAACCGTCGTAGCAAATTTGATGATATGAACATGTTAAAACAAAAGTACGTCAGACGTTCTGAAAGTGTCAAAATTGCAGTTTTTTTTTTTGCTGTGAGCGAGTAATTTTTGAAAATCCAAATTTTACAATCGCGTAACTTCTAAATCCTCTGACGGATATTTGCAACTGAAACGTCAACATCTAGCGAATTTTACGTTATTTTAAGATGGATGTTCAAAGTTTCATATCAATTGCTCTATTAGTTTTTGAGATACAGCGCACACAGACACTCACACACACATTTTTTTTTTTCCAGAATTTTTTGAAATGGCATGTAGGGGCCCCAAAACAGATATTTCCGTAAAAAAAAATTTTGCTAAAATGATCACATGATCACAATACTTTCTCGTACTTTGTAACGGAGAAAGTAAAAAAAAACATAATATTGGAAGTGCCGCAGAGAATTCTGAATGGGCCACGAAAATTCGCTTCAAAGATATCTTAAAAAAATATATAAGAAATTACGTTATTAATAAATATAAAACAACTAGTATGTGGCATTTTGATGGCACTGAATAGTACCATCGAACATTTTTCTATACATCGAATAATTTTGCGGAAAAAAAAAACTATCTAAATTCGATTAAACCGAATTTCATGAATATTGTAATTAGTACCTCTATAGTACCACTATATTACCACTATAGTACTACTATTTTACCACTATATTACCACTATAGTACTACTATATTACCACTATAGTACAACTATATTACCACTATAGTACCACTATATTGTGATGTTATACATGTGTATTTGAATTTGTTGACTTGTGTAAAGATGTATTATCTACTAAGACTAATAAATATTTGATTTGATTTGATTTGATTTGATTTGATTTGATATAGTACCACTATAGTATCAGTTATCCAAGTTTTTTTTACCAAGATAGTGACCAGATAAATTGTAATTAGTACCACTACAGTACCACTAGTCGTCTATTTGAGAGACATAAAAATGCCCAGTCTTTATCGAATTTACAGCAAAAATAATTGTATCAATCGGTCAGTTTAGAAAAAAAAAATTAGCAGTAACGAATTCTGTATAATTGGTGGCATATTTCAATTTTCTTGGAAACTATGGCAGATTAATTTACACCGGTACTATAGTATTCGATGATCAGAGCGTGTGGTTTTAGAAATTTGAAAATATTTTAATGACTTGAAAAATAAAAATAAAATGGCACCGTCTTGAGATTTTCCAGAATCACCCAAAATACTTTCAAAATTATGATTCTGTAAAAACCTCTAAACACCACATTTCTAGATTTCAGGAGAAATCTCCGCAAAGAATGTGTGGTGTTTAAAAAAAACTTTAAAACTTCTATTGACTTGAAAAAATTCAAAAACAATTGCTAATGACGTGAAATTTTTTAAATTTGCTGTAAATGCATTTATAAATGAGATTCTGCAAGAAAATACAAATACTCTTACCTAGATTTCAAAATAACCTCACGCGAATAGAGCGTAAGGTTGAAAGTCAACATCTTGATGGCTTGAACATGAATGTAAAAACAATTGCTATCGACTTGGAACTTCTCAAATTATCTCAGAAACCCTTTTCCCACATTTCGAGATAATCCCTTGGAAATTTTCAAATATCTCAATGGCCTGAAAAAAATTTAAAAACAATTGACATCGACTCGGAACTTTTCAAAATACCTCAAAGCGCAGTCGTAATTATATTTCTGTAAAAATCTACAAAAAAACCTATCCTTAGATTTCGAGAGAGTCGGAAAGTAGATTGAGAATAATTTTGAAAATTTTTCAGTTTGGGCGATTGTTCTTTTGTTTTTTTAACGATCGGCGAATTGTGGTGATTACAGAATGACAAGCACCGTTTTCGAACGATTGCTTTGATACCCAGACAAGGGATGTTTTGCGATTTTATCTGGAACGTAAAGTTGAATCAATTAGTAGAAATTTTTGACATTTTTTAGTTTGTGGCAATTGTTTTTTTTATTTAACGATCGGCAAATTGCAGAATGACATAAACATCGTTCTCTTGCAATTATTTTGAAACCCATGCAAAGTATGTTTTGTGATTTTATCTAGGGTGTAAAGTAGAATCAATTGATAGTAATTTTGGAATTTTTTTAGTTTGTGGAAACTGTTCTTTTGTTTTTTTTAACGATCTGCAACTTGTGGTGATTACAGAATGACAAACATAGTTCTCGTGCGATTATTTTGAGACTCAGATGAGGGGTAGAAACAATTGGTAATACTTTAATAACGACAATAATTATAACTGCATTTTGAGTGAATTTGAAAAGTTCCAAGTCGATGGCAATTGTTTTTAAATTTTTTTCAGGCCATTGCGATGTTTGAAAATTTCCACAATCCTACGCTTCGTTCGGAAGCGATTATCTCGAAATCTAGGGATGGGGCGTTTGTAAATTTTAGCAGGAAAATATTTATGATTGCATTTTGAGGAAATTTGAAAAGTTCCAAGTCAATGGTAATTGTTTTTATATTTTATTTTAAGCCTTAAAAATTTTCAAAATTTTTACAATCTTACTTTTTGCTCGCAAGCGATTATCTCGAAATCTAGGGATGACGTGTTTGTAGATTTTTACAGAAAAACAATTATAGCTGCATTTTGAGGAAATTTGAAAAGTTCCAAGTCGATGGCAATTGTTTTTAAATTGTTTTTCAAGCTTTAAAAATTTTCAATTTTTTTTACAATTCTACTCTTTGCTGGCAAGCGATTATCTCGAAATTTAGGGATGGGGTATTTGTAGATTTTTACAGGAAAACAATTATAGCTGCATTTTGAGGAAATTTGAAAAGTTCCAAGTCGATGGCAATTATTTTTAAATTGTTTTTCAAGCTTTAAAAATTTTCAAATTTTTTACAATTCTACTCTTTGCTGGCAAGCGATTATCTCGAAATTTAGGGATGGGGTATTTGTAGGTTTTTACAGGAAAACAATTATAGCTGCATTTTGAGGAAATTTGAAAAGTTTCAAGTCGATGGCAATTGTTTTTAAATTGTTTTTCAAGCTTTAAAAATTTTCAAATTTTTTTACAATTCTACTCTTTGCTACCAAGCGATTATCTCGAAATCTAGGGATGGGGTGTTTGTAGATTTTTACAGGAAAACAATTATAGCTGCATTTTGAGGAAATTTGAAAAGTTCCAAGTCGATGGCAATTATTTTTAAATTGTTTTTCAAGCTTTAAAAATTTTCAAATTTTTTACAATTCTACTCTTTGCTGGCAAGCGATTATCTCGAAATTTAGGGATGGGGTGTTTGTAGATTTTTACAGGAAAACAATTATAGCTGCATTTTGAGGAAATTTGAAAAGTTCCAAGTCGATGGCAATTATTTTTAAATTGTTTTTCGAGCTTTAAAAATTTTCAAATTTTTTACAATTCTACTCTTTGCTGGCAAGCGATTATCTCGAAATTTAGGGATGGGGTATTTGTAGGTTTTTACAGGAAAACAATTATAGCTGCATTTTGAGGAAATTTGAAAAGTTTCAAGTCGATGGCAATTATTTTTAAATTGTTTTTCGAGCTTTAAAAATTTTCAAATTTTTTACAATTCTACTCTTTGCTCGCAAGCGATTATCTCGAAATATAGGGATTTGGTGTTTGTAGATTTTTACAGGAAAACAATTATAACTGCATTTTGAGAAAATTTAAAAAGTTCCAAGTCAATGGTAATTGTTTTTATATTTTATTTCATGCCCTAAAAATTTTTAAAATTTTTACAATCTTCCTCTTTGCTCGCAAGCGATTATCTCGAAATCTAGGGATTTCGTGTTTGTAGATTTTTGGAGGAAAACAATTAGAACCGCATTTTGAGGAAATCTGAAAAGTACAATTGGATGGCAATTGTTTTTATATTTTTTTTTCAGGCCATTCCAATGTTTGAAAATTTCCACAATCCTACGCTTCGTTGAGAAGCGATTATCTCGAAATCTAGGGATGGGATGTTTTTAGATTTATGCAGAAGAATAATTATAACTGCGTTTTGAGGAAATTTGTAAGCAATTGTTTTTATTCATTTTTTAAGCTTTAAACATTTTCAAAAGTGTTACAATCTTACTCTTTGCTCGCAAGCGGTTATTTCGAAATCTAGTGATGGTGTGTTTGTAGATTTTTGCGGAAAAATAATTATAATTTCTCGGACTGAAATAAATTGGATCAATCAACGAAAATACAAACGACTTGCGTTATTAATTGCCGGTTGTTTAATAAAGACATTAAAGCTAATTAACCCACTAATGTTAATTAGTGTCTGGAAGAGAACGGAACGGTAGTTTAGTGTTAAATATAGCAATATTTGTCTGGTTAAAATTACTAATTAGTTTTAGGCTCTTATAAATATCGGGTGCGCCATGCAATTGCTACCTGAAAATAATTCTATGTGTAAATATATACTGACCCACATCGGTAAAACCGAATGTTTTTGTTCTTTGACGTGACGAATTGGAAAACACCGTTATTTTAACGCGAGTACTACCGAGAAATGAATTTATTTATAAAATACTATTACGCAAATTGCGACACTTCGTTTTCATGTTCAACAATTAGCGACATTGTTGCGCCCGTCACGCAAGCACAAAATTTATTTCGGACCCCGAGGAAATGTATTTGTCAATTTATATCGATGGGGGGGTGTTGGAGAACGAAATTTACATGTCGTGACCCGCGTTAAGAGAGTTCCGTCCGGCCGGTAATGAGCCGGTGTTTACCCTTAGGTACCGGCAGGTCACTATTAGTAACTATGGCAACTGCTCTTTAATTAAGATCCCTCGAGACCTCCACATGCTGACCTCAAAGGAACTGTCCACGCTTCACACCTTCACGTAACTAACTACGTTACGAACTTCTACCAGGGGGGCAACGGGTAACTTTCTTTCCTCCTCCTGCCGCCGCTTTATTAACACGATTACGTCGCACCTTTATGGAGGAGGCTTATTATCAATTTCTGCTTAATTTTCCTTCGGTAATTATGAAGCCGTAACCGTAACGGTTGAATTTATCTCGCTGCTGCCCATTTTAATGATGGGCCGTTATTAGATTAAGCCATCGCGGGACGGTTTTAAAAGATTAGGACGGAACGAACTATGGCTGATGATGGTGATAGGTGCAGGTGAGGGGAGCTTAATCGAATTTTCTTAATTTTACGGGGACCTTAAAACTTTACGGCCTTTTAGAATTTCGTAATTTGCGGATATGAGATTTGAAAATGGCTCTAATGTAATTATGTACATCTAGCGTAACTGCGGATGCGAGTGCGGGGATTATTAAATTAACTTTTTGAAACAAAATATTTTAATGGCGAACATAGAAATAAATGAGTGATTAAGAGTTTGCTATTCAGTTATATTAAATTAACGTAAACTTGTAGTTTATGATTTTTCTTAAGTCTTCTTGGGGAACTCAAAATGTGTCATGGTTTATTTTCAATTTAGTTCAATGTACACCGAGCGTTTTGTAGCATCGGATTGCACTGACGTTTAAAACGTCAAAATTTTGACAGATTATACTTCAAATTCTAATATTCAGTTTACTCACGGATACTGAGTGATTTACGCGAATCTCTTTTATAGTTTATGAGAACGCCGGTGGCTATGGTCATCCAGTATGTTGAGAGGCGAGCGCGGTCGATGATTAAATTAATTACAGGAAAGATGTCTCCCGGGTGGGTGTGGGTGGGCCCCGCCATACGTGGCGAGCACCCATATCAAACACATTCGAATAAATGGGCAGAATGTATAAGCAAAGACAATGAAGTAATTATACCGGCGACCCTCACCTGCCAAGCGCGTTAGCGATCGCCATAGCAACCGCTGATACCAATTTGCATACTAAAATCTTTGTCACCCATTAATTGTGCTTTAGTCCCGGAGGTGTGCAATCCCGTAATGTCCGAGCGGCGCGCGCGAATATCTAAATGTTTATTTAAAGTATCGCGGCGCGCCATTAAAGCATTAAGAATCGCCGGCGCGCATAAATCGAATCAAATTGTGTACACTAAATATGTGGCCGGAGTGTTAACTGTCGTATGAAATGTATTGCCCGTTTGTATTTAAATGGAATACGCGGTGATACGCGCCCGCGGTAAAAAAAAAAAGTTAACAGACTCGGCGCGCCATCATGCAAACGATGCAAACGAGCGCAGGAAGTTCTATGTGAGGTAATTTACATTTTAAAGAAGTTATTGAGTCATGAGGCAGCGACAGTGGCTCCATTTGCGACAAGGTGCAATGAGCTGATATGTCGTTTGGTGGCGATCTGCCCGCATTAAATACGTGTGCATCGATGCTGTCCCGATGCAACAACCCCCCTGCACCACGTCGTCGACGCTCCTTCATATCCATGCGGGAACGTGCTTACAGACTTTGGAATTAAGAACTTTATTCACTGCTCGATTTTATTCCACATCCATGTGGCATCTTGTTGTATTGGAATATTGGCAAGAATAACACCAACAAAAAAATCGACCTGACCCACCTCACTGTACGTAATCAAGCATGCTGAATCACGTCAAAAAAATAGGCGAAACATCAAATTTAATAAAAACGCAAACAAAACCCCACAATCATATATCCCATCAAACACACTATACCATAACCTTCAAACCCCATAACCCTCAAATCCCATAACTCCTCCATAGATGAGTCCGAAGGGTCGCTTCCATATCCCATCAATCCCACTATCCCCTAATCTTAAAACCCCTCAGCCCTATTCCATATCCCACTATCCCATAACCTTAAAATCCCATAGCCTTATGACTTCATAGATGACGAGTCGGAAGGGTCGCTTCTGTCAGTGTCGAAATGAACATTTTTTTTTCGTATCTTTGCAATCCAAACAGTCCAACCACGTGCAGGTGTTCTCGATTGCAAAACATGCGGAAGAAAAATGTTTTTTTTTACACTGATAGAAGCGACCTCCACTGATCTGTGAAGTTACAGGATTTTAGGGTTGTGAGGTTTTAAGGTTATGAGATGATGGGGTTGATGGGGTATATGATTATGGACTTTTGTTTGGTTTTTTATTACATTTTATGTTTTTCTTGGCCAATTTTCTGAGGTTAGAAAAAAACGACCCTCCTGACTTGTCATCTATGGAGTTATAGGGCTATGGGGTTTTAGAGTTATGGGGTTTTAAAGTTATGGGACAGTGGGATTAATGGGATACAGAAACGACCCTTTGGACTCGTCATCTGTGGGATTTTAGGGTTATGAGACAGTGGGATTGATGGGATATAGAAGCGACCCTTCGGACTCGTTATCTGTGGAGTTACGGGGTTTTAAGGTTGTAGGGTTTTAAGGTTATGAGATAGTGGGTTTGATAGGGTATATGATTATGGACTTTTGCTAGGGTTTTTATTAAATTTGATGTTTTTCTTGGCCAATTTTCTGAGGTTAGGAAAAAAATGACCCTTCTGACTTGTCATCTATGGAGTTGTAGGGCTATGGGGTTTTAAGGTTATGAGCTAGTGAGATTGATAGGATATATTATTATTATGGGCTGTAATTTGGGTTTTTATTGAATTTGATGATTTTTTTTGGGCCCATTTTTTGAGGTTAGAAAAGAAACCTGCCGTGATGGGGTTATTTGGACTCCGGATTCGGTTTCAGAGCATGCTCGATTACATATAGTGAGGTGGGTCAGGTCTTCGCAAACAAAGTTTCATTTTTTTTTTTGTAGAGCTATGAAATTATCGTAACAAAACAGATTCTCTCTCTTGCTGTGATGGGTATCATCTATTTTCCATCGACATCAACTGTTTGTAAGTCCACCTCAAAATTACGAACTCGAGTCAAAACTGTTTTTCAGTTTTTCCGCCATAAGTTCCGTTCCATTGAAGAAATTTTGAATATTCGTTCATCATCTCGTTCAACTCTTCAAGCTCTTTTAATTATCGCCAAAATAACGAATTCGAGTCGCAATTGTTTTTCAGTTTTTTTACTATAAGTTCCGAACCATTGAAGGAATCTCACAAATTCATTCGACATCCCACTCCACCCTTCGAGCTCTTTTAATTAGGGTGAAAAAAGTGAATTCGAGTTGCGACTGTTTTTCAGTTTTTCCGCCATAAGTTTCGCTCATTTGAAGAAATTTTGAAAATTCGTTCATCATCTCGTTCAACTCTTCAAGCTCTTTTGATTATCGCCAAAATAACGAATTCGAGTCGCAATTGTTTTTCAGTTTTTTTGCTATAAGTTCCGAACCATTGAAGATATTTCAAAAATTCATTCGACATCCTACTCTACCCTTCAAGCTCTTTTAATTAGGATGAAAAAAGTGAATTCGAGTTGCGACTGTTTTTCAGTTTTTCCGCCATAAGTTCCGCTCATTTGAAGAAATTTTGAAAATTCGTTCATCATCTCGTTCAACTCTTCAAGCTCTTTTGATTATCGCCAAAATAACGAATTCGAGTCGCAATTGTTTTTCAGTTCTTTTGCTATAAGTTCCGAACCATTGAAGGAATTTCACAAATTCATTCGACATCCCACTCCACCCTTCGAGCTCTTTTAATTAGGGCGAAAAAAGTGAATTCGAATTGCGACTGTTTTTCAGTTTTTCCGCCATAAGTTCCGCTCATTTGAAGAAATTTTGAAAATTCGTTCATCATCTTGTCCAATTCTTCAAGCTCCGTAAATTACTGCCAAAATAACGAATCGAGTCGCAATTGTTTTTCAGTTTTTTTGCTATAAGTTCCGAACCATTGAAGGAATTTCACAAATTCATTCGACATCTTCCTCTATCCTTCGAGCTCTTTTAATTAGGGTAAAAAAGTGAATTCGAGTTGCGACTGTTTTTCAGTTTTTCCGCCATAAGTTCCGCTCATTTGAAGAAATTTTAAAAATTCGTTCATCATCTTGTTCAATTCTTCAAGCTCCTTAAATTACTGCTAAAACAACGAATTCGAGTCGCAATTGTTTTTCCGTTTTTCTGCCATAAGTTCCGCTCAAGTGAAGAAATTTTGAAAATTCGTTCATCATCTTGTCCAATTCCTCAAACTCTTTTAATTACTGCCAAAATAACGAATTCGAGTCGCAATTGTTTTTCAGTTTTTCAGCTATAAGTTCCAAACCATTGAAGATATTTCAAAAATTCGTTCACCATGTTACCCTACTTTTGAAGCTCTTTTAATTACTGCCAAAATAACGAATTCGAGTCGCAATTGTTTTTCCGTTTTTCCGCCATAAGTTCCGCTCAAGTGAAGAAATTTTGAAAATTCGTTCATCATCTTGTCCAATTCCTCAAACTCTCTTAATTACTGCCAAAATGCCGAATTCGAGTCGCAATTGTTTTTCAGTTTTTCAGCTATAAGTTTCGAACTATTGAAGATATTTCAAAAATTCGTTCACCATGTTACTCTACTTTTGAAGCTCTTTTAATTGCAGTTAAACAGTAACTATAAAAATAAAATTAATTCTTGTGGAAGAGGCGCTGAAATCTTACTTGCATCGGTGCGTCAGAACCACAGAGCAGGCGCTGATCACTGGACGAGTTATGGTTTTGTCGTGTGTATTGGACAACGAGTTTTGGAACTGTACCTTTTTTTTTTCTTTTTTTTTTGGCATAGGTTTGACCATTGAGCCACACCTATATCTGTAGTGGACTTAAGGTGTCACCCGCACTCTCAGTGTCAAAAAGTAAGGTAATTTTTATTATTTCTTTTTGAAGCCTGGTTTCAATATTTTTTGATCATTCCTTTCTTATTCGATTAGTACACATTTCAAGTTATTACGATATTTTTTACATCACAAAATAGTCATAAACAAGCGAGTTTGAAGTAATTCCGCGAAGGGCCAATAAAAAAAAGACCTCTTGCGGTGCCAATCGCCAATCATCTCAGATTAGAAAAATCGGCGGGAATCTTTAGTAAATTGCATTGATGTGGGCTGGATCGGAGCTTTTTGTAATTTTGTAATTTTTAACAAAATGGCGGACAGTTAAACAAAATATTTTTTTTTTGGCAAGACAAACAAACTTTCGTTTTTTGGCTGTATAAAAAAATTGACAGAACAAAAAAAACATAATAATTACCTTATTTTTTGACACTGCGAGTGTGGGTGACCCCTTAACGAGTTGTAGAATTGTAGCTGATTTTCAGATATAAAATATCGACTTTTGGGACTATTTCGAAAGCTGAAAATTATGCTTCAACGTCCTAACTCAACATTTGTTTTTGTGGAGTTTTAGAAACGGATGACTTATCTAATCTTTCTCTAAAAAACCAGACCTATTACCAAATGACGGCTCCTGAGAATTCAAAGATGAGTGTGCAGGAATAAAATAGTATTTCGTACTCGTTTTCTCACCATTGCTACAACCTTTGGATAATAAATACTGCAAATTTCAGTTTAAACTTTAACTTATAGGCTACGTTGATTTAAATATATTACCCTCGACAAGGAAGAGATTTTGACCCTAAGAAAATAGCCCCCAGTCCGCGCTGGCCACACGGAAGAGCACGCACACGCTTTACGATTCTCAATAGCGTCTACGTCTTCTCGTCTCCAAAACGCGAAAACGCGACGACACACGTGTCATAGCAAAATAATTTATATAACTTTTCCGCCGTAAATTAACTTTGAAAATTTTTAACGCAGTCGAAAGTAAATAAGCACCGGCTGAAGGTCGCTGTGTGAATATTTGCCCTGTCCCGCGCGCTCATACGTTGTTATTACGAAGGTAAATACAAACAGCAAACACCACACACACCTAATGTTATATAAGCGAATTTTTTTTCCAACCCGCAGTTTAATAAAATTTAATGCACACAAGGAAAACAATCAATTGCAGCGTTACCCCTTGCCAAGAAGCGTAGCATTGCAAGATGTATTTGCATAACATATAAATCTCTCAACTATATCATATTTATAAGTAAACAAGGGAGAGAACCACAAGTATGGCAATTTCAATTTCCGACCCTCGCATGTAAAATAGGTCAGTTCCGCGTGTCTGGTCAAACCGAAACGAGACAAAAAAAACTCTTGGGTGGTAAACGCCGCTTCCCGGTTTAATTGCCCGCCCGGTTGACTCGCGGGCTTTTTTTAACAAATTGAAAATATAGACACAGGTGCGTCTATTTCAGTCGCACGCCCATAAAACCGCATTGTGCAGACATTAAACATCGATTAATTTACGGGCGAGATTTCGTCACTTGATGGCCGAGTATTTTCGGTTGTTTAAATTAAAGTTCTAACCGGTTGCGTTTCGTCCGGTTTGACTTTAGTATTTCCTATTAATTATGGGCGCGCGCACCTTAAGTATTTAATGTAAGCAAAAGCTGAGTGCGGTGAAAGATGCGAGCGGGAATGTGCGCCACTCGCAGGCGCTTCGGCGGTTATTCTCGTTATTGTTGTTTGGGAATAATTCTGTAACAACCGTGAGTAAGTTGGTAGATGTTCAGGAGGCTCAAATCAAACTTGAATCGTGAAATCTGTATAGAAGTTAACTTTTTGCACTAAATACATACTTATAGAACTCGGTAAAAGGCCAGAAATCTGTATTGTCCTAGTTCGAGCGGATTAGGATTTGGAGGCACTTACCTAGTTATTAAAAAAAAATTAAGCATGAAATGACTTGTCTAATTTTAGACAGTGTAGTATATTTTAATTAATAATTAATTCCAAATATCCTAATCATTATTAAGTTGGAACAATAGTAAGAATGCGAAAAAAATGTATTTTATTAACAAAATATTTATAAAAACTAGGAATCATCTGGATTTTCTATTTAACTATTAAACTATGCCAGATTTGACTGGTAAAATATGCCATTTTTAACTTATAAAATGTAACATAGTTGATTGGTAAAATATGCTAGTTTTGACAGTTAAACTACGCCAGTTTTAACTGGTTAAATGTTCTACTTTTGACGTTCCAAGATTTATTCGTTCAAATTAGTCCATCTGTATTTGCTTCTCATAAAACCCCATGCTAATTTTCGCTAATTTTTGGTGAAAAATGGTTGAACAATTTTTTTTTCGGGAAAATAATTCTTCTGCGCGCTTTTTCTCGTCATTAAGAACCGCCATGATTTTTTTCAGATTTTTCAAAGACCCAACATTTGTTCTCTTTTTTTCCCAACTAATGGGCGAAAATCATGAAATGACCAAATGACTTGTAATGTACATAAAAATGTTCACAAAAGAAGAGGAATACGTGGTTAAATTTTCAGCTAAATCGCACTTGCAGTTTTCACGTTTCGCGCTCTCAAAATGGGCACTCGTAATTTGGCCAGAAATTTTGGTCGATTTTATAATTTTTTTGGCGCCGTCTCACATAACAGATTTGGATGATATTACATGAGTTTGTAGCTACATTCTTCTAGAATCCGATGTTTCCATTCATAACTATCTGCCATTTTCATGAACCAAGATTTGTTCGTTCGAATTAGTCGGTGTCTGATAGCGTCAATCTGCAGGGTCTCGGTATTCGCTTCCCATAAGGCCTCATGTTAATTTTAAGTTGGTGAAAAATGGTAGAAGAAAGTTTTTTTCGGGAAAATAATCACTCTGCACGCTTTTTCTCATCATTAAGAACCGTCATGAATTTTTTCAAATTTTTCTAAGACCCAAAATTTTTCCTCTTTTTTTCCCGACTATGGAAAAATGGGCGAAAATCATGAAATGGCCAAATGACTTGTAATATACATCAAAATGTTCACAAAAGAACGGGGAATACGTGGTTAAATTTTCAGCCGAATCGCACTTGCAGTTTTCACGTTTCGCGCTCTCAAAATGGGCACTCGTAATTTGGCCAGAAATTTTGGTCGATTTTATGATTTTTTTGACGCCGTCTTACAAAACAGATTTGGATGATATTACATGAGTTTGTAGCTACATTCTTCTAGAATGCGATGTTTCCATTCATAACTATCTGCCGTTTTCATGAACCAAGATTTGTTCGTTCGAATTAGTCGGTGTTCGAAAACGTCAATCTGCAGGGTCTCGGTATTCGTTCCCCATAAGGTTCTATGTTAATTTTCAGTTGGTAAAAAATGGTAGAACAAATTTTTTTTGGGGAAAATAATTACTCCACATGCGTTTCCTAGACATTAAGAACCGTCATGAATTTTTTCAGATTTTTCCAAGACCCGAAATTTTTCCTCTTTTTTTCCCGACTAATGGTATGGAAAAATGGGCGAAAATCATAAAATGACCAAATGACTTGTAATGTACATCAAAATGTTCACAAAAGAATGAGGAATACGTGGTTAAATTTTCAGCCAAATCGCACTTGCAGTTTACACGTTTCGCGCTCTCAAAATGGGCACTCGTAATTTGGCCAGAAATTTTGGACGATTTTATGATTTTTTTGGCGCCGTCTCACAAAACAGATTTGGATGATATTAAATGAGTTTGTAGCTACATTCTTCTAGAATCCGATGTTTCCATTCATAACTATCTGCCGTTTTCATGAAGCAAGATTTGTTCGTTCGAATTAGTCGGTGTTCGAAAACGTCAATCTGCAGGGTCTCGGTATTCGCTTCCCATAAGGTTCTATGTTAATTTTCAGTTGGTGAAAAATGGTAGAACAAATTTTTTTTTGGGGAAAATAATTACTCTACGCGCTTTTTCTCGTCATTAAGAAACGTCATGAATTTTTTCAAAATTTTTTAAGACCCAACATTTTTCCTCTTTTTTCTCGACTAATGGTATGGAAAAATTGGCGAAAATCATGAAATCGCCAAATGACTTGTAAAGTATATAACATTGTTAGAGTGTGACCAATATTATAAAATTATATTGTAACATGAATTATATATTTATATCATATATCAGTTTTATAATTCTGCCTGCGTTGTATACAACTTGTAAACAAACTAATGAAGACCATGGAAAACGAAACAAGTTCGCCAAGTATGCAAATGACGGTGGAGTAATTCAAATTGAAATAAAATTGCAATAATAAAGAGAGGAGGGGGTATTATAGAGTCTGCACAGAAATGAGCTCGGTAGTGAAGGATAAGTTTCACCGCTTTATAGTTCAGGTGGAGGATAATGGAGGTGGATGGGTTTCAATTAACCTCCCGCCGCCCCCCACCCGCCGCTCGGCGGCAACTCGGCAACTGCCTCTCGCTTCACTATCAGGCAAAGATATTCTCAAAGGGGAATGGGAGTTATACAATAATCCACCGCGTGTCTACCTCTACTTCACATCCCTGCTAATAGAGAGATACTAGAGAGCGGGGATTGCAACGGAGTTAGTTATCTTAGTAGGTAGTATTCAATTACCCTCAAGAACCCACCTAATGTATACCGGAACATCTATCAGCGAGATTGACAGTGGACACGGGATGCCCACATTTCATCAATCGTCTGTCTAAGATGGTAGGGACCTAACCTGAGACATGTTAATGGATTGTCTCTCGGTGGTGGTGGCTGGTATATTCGGCA
This sequence comes from Ocypus olens, assembly GCA_910593695.2. NCBI lineage: Eukaryota > Metazoa > Arthropoda > Insecta > Coleoptera > Staphylinidae > Ocypus > Ocypus olens. The sequence goes on along the minus strand of OU343047.1, from coordinate 987,314 downwards.
ATTTATTACGAACCATGCAAAAATAAGTCTGATTTACTACATATATCTTAAAGGTAGATAATTAAAATTGAGACTGTGTGTGTGTGTGTGTCTGCTGTGTGTGTTGTATCTCAAAATCTAATAGAGCAATTGATATGAAACTTTAAACATTCGTCTTATTTCATAATCTGAAGAGCTGAAAAGCTTTTGGTAAAATTTCGTACACCGGAAGTGGGTGTTTACCTTAACTGTTTTTTTGTTTTTTGCTAATATTTTCTTAAATATGAAAAATATCACAAAAACATTTAAACAAACTTTAAAGACAACAAAGAAATGAACATCTTTTGCTTGAAAACATTTTTCATAAAATCATTTTTATTCGAGAACAACATTTATTATTATTTTTTTAATTTTTGGTTTATAATTATAAAACGATAATAGTTACAGTAAATTTATGTTAATAACAATTGCAGAGAATGCTAAAATGAACAACTTATAACGAATAAGATTTTTTCTAAATCCCTTTAGTTTTTGTGTAAACCGAGTTTTTGAATTTGAAGTATAATTTTTCCATCTTTCAAATTTTGAAACGTCAGTTTCATCCGAGTTTACACAACGCTCGATGTATGATTTCAATTGAAAATAAACCATGAAAACGTAAATATAAACGGCTATGATACCATCAAGTCGGAGAAAGTAACATGATCACCATTTTTTTTCTAAATATTATTAGTAGGCTATATGTCCTAATTTTTAATATTCGACGACATTGTTAATTTATCTCACAGCCAACTCTGAATCAAAATCTTGTGCCTCACACGATATAACGTTGATGTCCTTAAAATTGATTTACTAGCAAAATTAAAAATCGAGGTACGAAACCACTTTTACTAAATTTGTTCAACGAGAGTTCAATGAAACTTTAAAATTAATATTTGCACCATTTAATTCTTCTAAGCTGTATGGAGCAGCGAAACATGGAAATATTTAATACCCGTGTTCTATTTATAATAAAATATGTAAGCAATATATTATTACACACCACCACCAGCAGCAGCACCCATAACTAATAATTTACTAGTTTAAATGACAGCACACGCGAACCAATAAAATGGACGAATGATTTATAATTAACGTCGTCTCACTTAATTACGCGCGACTTTGAGAATAAGTGAGACATCTATCTATACTCGCGGATTTTCTCGCTGCCATGTTTAAGTTGGAAAAAGGTAAAAGGAGCTGCGGGCGATCGGCCAAGCCCACATGTGCATGTAATTTTATACCTTGTAGGATGGCGCATTTTTGCCGGTGTTACGTCTTGTTTCCCGTATTATCTTTTGCGGGGAGAGTCAATAAATATCGCATCATCCGCTAAATATAACTCACCTTTAATAGAGATTAATGGGCTTTAAAAATGTACCCAGCATACATCAGCCAAAACGATGGACACGTATAAATACCTTCCTATTATAATAATCACTGATAATTTATTATGAAATGAAAAATAAATATGGATACTAATTTTAAGTGCATTTATATCATGTTTTGCTGAAGATATTTCTATGTCATCAACAAAAAAAAAAGACAAATGACTAACGCGTATGACTAATAGGGGCATTTAGTTTATTTAGGGCACTGCACTCTAAAATAGAATCTGGTTGTCTTGCACGATCGGTAGGAGTCATATTTAAACATTTTACGTCGGTAAAATGGATTATTTTTTTAATTAACGATTCGCCAATCACAGAATCATAGAATTTTTCAAATTTCTTCAAAACGCGGTCATAACTATTTTTCTGAAACTCCAACGGCAGATTTCAGAGTGAAAACAACTTGGAACTAAGACATACATTTATAAAAAAAGTAACATGTTAAAACTTAAAATTAAGAACGAGATTGCGCAATCTATTGCAACCGATGAAACAAAGGCCGACATCAACTCTGTTGCTGTTAAAGAGTAGGTGCGAAACACCAAAATTTTTGACATTATCGGTCCTCTCAAAGGCACTGAAAACGTAGATCTTGATGGCACATGGTTGCCAATTAAAATACTTGTGGAGAGTTAATGAAGCCATTAAGCATCTTGTGGACCGAAAGAATATCCCCACAAAATCGCCCATGTCCAAACAGTGGCGGCTCGTGGAATATTTTAATGGTAGAGCCACTTAGCATACAATATATTTTGAAGAAAGAATGAAAATACTTTTGATTTTTGTGTATTTTAATTTTGCCCCTGATGTGCACTAAATCTGTAATACCGTTTTTCGTCCGCGTAACCTCACCCCCAAACAAAACACATGGAAAACAAAAAATACCTTTAAAGCCAATTGTTTTTTAAGTGTTAACTCGAATAAACTTTCTCGTTCGTATTTATGAATTTTCGAAATCGGCGTACTAAAGCTGGAAGCTATTGCATCAACAAAGAGTGACTGCCAGAATTAGCTTCAAACTTCTCAAATCCATCCAGAAATATTGCATATTTAACATACTGGAAAATGATCGATATACCCTCACTGGAAACAAAATGTCAGCCATCGAAATTTGATTTTTAGAAAAAAGGGAATTTGCATAATGTCATTTAAAAAATTCTAAAAAAATAGTGATTGCCAGAATTAGCTTCAAACTTCTCAAATCCATCCAGAAATATTGTATTTTTAACATACTGAAAGATGATCAACGTACCCCCGCTGGAAACAAAATGTCAGCCATCGAAACTTGATTTTTAGAAAAAACAGAATTTGCATCTTGTGATTTAAAAAATTCTAAAAAAAATAGTGATTGCCAGAATTAGCTTCAAACTTCTCAAATCCATCGAGAAATATTGTATTTTTAACATACTGGAAGATGATCGACGTACCCCCGCTGGAAACAAAATGTCAGCCATCGAAACTTGATTTTTAGAAAAAACGAAATTTGCATCTTGTGATTTAAAAAATTCTAAAAAAATAGTGATTGCCAGAATTAGCTTCAAACTTCTCAAATCCATCCAGAAATATTGCATATTTAACATACTGGAAAATGATCGATATAACCTCACTGGAAACAAAATGTCAGTACTTGAAACTAGATTTTTACAAAATCGAAATTTGAATCTTGTGATTTAAAAAATTCTAAAAAAATAGCGATTGCCAGAATTAGCTTCAAACTTCTCAAATCCATCCAGAAATATTGTATTTTTAACATACTGAAAGATGATCGACGTACCCCCGCTGGAAACAAAATGTCAGCCATCGAAACTTGATTTTTAGAAAAAACGAAATTTGCATCTTGTGATTTAAAAAATTCTAAAAAAATAGTGACTGCCAGAATTAGCTTCAAACTTCTCAAATCCATCCAGAAATATTGTATTTTTAACATACTGAAAGATGATCAACGTACCCCCGCTGGAAACAAAATGTCAGCCATCGAAACTTGATTTTTAGAAAAAACGAAATTTGCATCTTGTGATTTAAAAAATTCTAAAAAAAATAAGGAGTGCCAGAATTAGTTTCAAACTTCTCAAATCCATCCAGATATATTGTATTTTTAACATACTGAAAGATGATCGACGTACCCCCGCTGGAAACAAAATGTCAGCCATCGAAACTTGATTTTTACAAAAACGAAATTTGCATCTTGTGATTTAAAAAATTCTAAAAAAAATAGTGACTGCCAAAATTAACTTCAAACTTCTCAAATCCATTCAGAAATATTGTATTTATAACATACTGGAAGATGATCGACGTACCCCCGCTGGAAACAAAATGTCAGCCATCGAAACTTGATTTTTAGAAAAAACGAAATTTGCATCTTGTGATTTAAAAAATTCTAAAAAAATAGTGACTGCCAGAATTAGCTTCAAACTTCTCAAATCTATCCAGAAATATTGTATTTTTGACATTCTGGAAAATGTTCGAAATATCCCACAATATTTTTTTACTGTAATCAAATCAGACAGAGGCCTACCTAATTGTTTTATTTATGTACTCGATAGTACATGAGCAAAAATGCTTATTCCGTAATGAACTAATTTTACTCAACATGTATGGCGCGTCGCCGTCGTCGCTCGCACGAGATGAGACAGAATTTATTCGGCTCAAAGTGCACGTTCAGAACGCGTGTAAAATACTATTTAATTAAAAATTCTTCCTAAGATCGAAACTAGAGGTGGTGCCATGGCTCCTTGGCTCTACATGACCAGCCGCCCCTGTCTAGTTGTATGTTTTGTACAGTCTGGCCGCGCTATGAAGGCGTGCGAGGTGATTAACGAAGGGGCAGAAGAAGTGATTGGATATTTTGTTACTTTACACTTACAGATGTTTACGTACTGTCCGTGTGTGTGTGTGTGTTTTACATACAAAATGATCGTCGTGCCTTCAATACAATTAATAATTGCGATAATCTCGCGTTTCTCTAAAAAATATTCGAACATCATCCTCCGTGGAAAAAACAAGGAGAGCGCGATTATTGGTGCAGTATCGTCTTCTATGTATAAATCAGTGGTTCTTGAAAGGTTACAGATAACTTTAGAAATAAATATGTATACAACCCAACATCTCATTGAGAACCTCAGGAATTCGCACCCGCCCAACATGAAAATGGGGGCGAGCCAAGTTAATCACCTCATATGCCATCGTAGCACGGCCAGACTTTAACTAACGAAAAGTTGGAAATAATGATCTGCACTTACAGCATCTAGTTGTATGGTGTGGAGGGTGTGGAGGGTGTGGAGGGTGAGGGTTACCATTTTTTATTGAAACAATTTAAAATCCTATTAATGAATTTTCAACAATTAAAATAAAGCTGCGCTAATGCCGATTCCACAATGGCGTTTAATCGGCGCGATAAAGCCGTTAGAAAAACAGGTCGAAAAACAACAAATTATGAATTTGGGTCTCTGCGAAATATGTTTTTGGAATAATAATAACGCCTCGCCCTGTGTGTATGTATTCATAAGTTAAAGTCTGGAGGCGTTTCGGCGTTTTGGTGGGGAGCAACTCTTGCGGAACACCGCACCACCAGACCTGCTCGCGGTCGCTGCAGTTCCACGGAAAATTAGCTTACTTGTTACCTCGTCGCACCACTTACTAAATTAATCTATTAAATTAACGCGGTGTGTGGTACGCGACTGTTCCTGTCACCTACATTGCGAGAAACACCTCCGCTCCGCTCGTCTCTTCTTCTTCTTTCCCACTTCTCTAATTATGCTTCAGTAGTTAACGGCGACATCGTCGCCGGTTGCTCCACGCTCCGCGCGAGCACCACACGGTTAATGTGATGTACTTACTTGATTTAAAAACACCGTTTGTAAAATTAATGAATAATTACTACTTTACTTACAAAGTTTTAAATGTGATAGAAGTAAAAATACAAGAAAACGAAATGTAACCTGAATATATCTAATGCTTTCTGCAACAAGTAAAGTTGTTTCTAATTTGTGATACAAGTATTTTGTGGTATTGGTTTACCTACATTATTTTTAATACTCATTGAATATTGCCTTCTCCGGAAATTCAACACTAAACAAATCACGTACACTTCTTAAAACTATTTAATTACAAACACTTTTTCTTGTGTAGAATAAATCGTAATGTGACAGCGACTGTCACTTTTTAGAACAAAATGAAATGTCGGCCATTATGATTCCATGGCAAACCTTTGTTTTTAGTTCAAAATAATTGTAAAGTTTTTTTATAAATATCTCCGTGAATACTTTTGAGTAAGGTACTATGAGGTCTTAGACCTAGCGGTAGAAGGAGAAAGAAATAGCTTACAGCGTCTATTTCATAGGCGCGCGTGATTTAGCCTATGGTGGAAAATTACAACGGGCACTACTTGATTCGGACGGACAAGACACCCCGACCGCCGTCTCTGCTAAATAGCTCTATAAATCAATCAGCTTAAAAAGCTTCTAAAAATAATGTAAGAAGACCTATGGTGTTTAATTAGGGGAGCCAATATTAACACATTTCAAATTTTACATGATGCGCTATGCAATTTCAACGCCTTCTATAGATCAAAAAATTCAATACCATTCGTATTTTTATCCGTATCTTAATTGTGACATAAAAAAACAAAAATGTTAAATGATTTAACATCAGCATGATACATTATAAATATCTTACGATAACACGCAATTAATCAAACACTAGTCAATGCTAATAATATAAATCACTCAGGCGGGGGGGTTTAGATTTAGTGCAAATTTAACAATTAATTTAACGAGCCACACACACACACAATTAAATTTGTTTGAGGTGTGAGAGCTAGTACAAACGTGAGCCCGTTAAAGCCACGTACGTAACTACGGCCCGTGCTCTCGGCACTTCCACCATAACTTGAATGACACAAGGTGCTATCAGCAAATTTAAATCTGACACGTTAAACGTTAACGTCAAATATATATTGTTCCGCAATATCCTAACCTACATCACATTCACACACACACGCATTTTTATCGCCGCTAAAGTTGTATTATGTGATGATGGCTTCGATTCATCCGGCTGACTTGATTGTATATTTTGTTTCAATTCGTTGAAATGAAAATAACAATGAAATTTATTTCTTATTTAATGGCTATTACGCGATGACAACGTTTATCAGCGTAACTTTTTTTTTTATTTTCGATTGCTTTGATGTTATTTCCAGCTGCGTGGGCGATTCTTCAACTTAAAATACAGTGGAGCGTGTTGTTATCTAATCTTGTGTTGTTTTCTTTTTATATTTGTCTTTCATTTCTATTTTGTTATTGTCATAGATTGCACGAAAGTTGTCGATGCGTTTTTACAAAAAAAATAAATCTACTAAATAACATTTGATAAAGTGAAAAGTGAAAGAATTATAGGAATTATTGAAGAAAAAAGATTTCCATCTTTCACCATTTTGACGTTTTAAACGTCAGTTTACACAACGCTCGATGTATATTTAAAATATGATTTGAATTGGAAAAAACCATTAAAGAACCATTTTCTACGTTCGTTATAAAATGCAGGAACGTGTTTACAGACTTTGGAATTAAGAACTTTATTTACCGCCCGATCTTGTTGCATTGGAATATTGGCAAGAAAACCACCAAAAAAAAAATATCGAAATTTTGTTCGCGCGGACCTGGCCCACCTCACTATATGTAATCGAGCATGTTGAAACCGAATCCGAATTCCAAATAACACCATCACGTCAGGCGAATTCAATAAAAACCCCATAATCATATATCCCATCAATCACACCATACCATAACCTTAAAATCCCATAACTCCTCCATGAGTCCGAAGGGTCGCTTCTTCCCATCAATCTCGTAACTCTAAAACCCAATAGCCCTATAACTCTATAGATGAAGTCATAAGGGTCGCTTCTGTCAGTGTCGAAATAAACATTTTTTTTTTATCTTTGCAATCCAAACAATCCAACCACGTGCAGGTGTCCTAGATTGCAAACATGCGAAAAAATGTTTTTTCTTCGACACCTATAGTCATAAAGCTATGGGGTTTTTGGGCATGATTCCTTAAAGCAAGAATCTGTTTGAAAATAATTCTTTATCAGTTAATTTGAGAAGCTGGAAGTTACATGGAATTTTGTACGGTTACTTAAAATTGGAATCGGAGTACGGTGGGTGGGCGCTATCCCAACCTCCAATAGATGCAAATGAGTATTGCCACAGATACACTTCTGTGTCGTTGGCATACTTGTACTGTAGTAAAAATACTTAGGAATGGTTTTTGTTTTAATATATTTTATATTTGATTTCAATGTCAGTAGAAATGAATTTCTGTACAGTATATAATGCAAAATACCAGGCTGATCTATTTAATATAAGATGCAACCTAACAGTCAGGGCATAAAGTAATACACCCTGTATAAATCGAAACAATGATTTAGCTGATCTATTTAATATAATACAGATATAAGACGAAGTCAGTAGTACACGCTGTATAAATCGAAACAATAAGTTAATTAAAGGAAATTAATGAGGCCGCAGACTTACAAATTACAACGGCAATCGCAGTAGATTACGCGGCATTATCCACCTTGTCTACCTCTGATAATTCTCCGTATTAAGTTAATTCGCGGCTGGTGTTGCGCCGTTGTTTAAATTTCATAAACACTTGCTAGCAGCGCTGTTGCCATTAAGTTAATTACTCATTTAGGCGCGGGGGGGGGGGGCAAACAATTATACATTTTAAATATTTGACTTGATAAATTTCAGCGGCACCGCTCTCTCACGAAAAGTAATTTCATTATTCTTTTCCTTACTTCGCGAAAATGTTCCGACCCCCCCCCCCCCCCGCCCCTTCTCTCGTCCACAATTATTTCACGCAATTACACCAACGTGCGCGAATAAAGTATCGAAGAAAAAAGGCGGCCCCCATCCATTACGAACACAAGTGCCACTCTTTCATTTAATCAGCATAAATATCAATTAAATAGTTGCGCAGATTTTTAGATTAAAAGCAATTAAGAAATTATTTTCGTTACGAAGCAATAAAAAAAAAGAATGGTGATTCTCCGATTTGATGGTATAATAGTTATTTTCGCATTCTATTAAATAATATAAACGTTGTTGAATCGTTTTTGATTGAGAAAGCTGTCCATTACTCGGCCAATAAAATTATTCAATGGATTTCTGTCAATGAAACGACGACGATTTTACTTTCTCGGCATACCATGGTTACCATTTGTTGGTGTAATCGAACGTGTCCAGAAAAAAATCCAGCAGGATCGTGACTATCGCGAATTGCTAAACATTTTTGGCTTGACAATACTTGGACACAGGGGCGGCTCGTTATATAGAGCCAAGGAGCCATGGCACTACCTCTAGTTTCGATCTTAGCAAGAATTTTTAATTAAATAGTATTTTACACTCGTTCTGAACGTGCATTTTGAACCGAATAAATTCTGTCTCATCTCGTGCGAGCGACGATGACGGCGACACGTGTCGTATTTTCCGAGTAAAATTAGTTCATTACGGAATAAGCATTTTTGCTCATGTACTATCGAGTACATAAATAAAACAATTAAGTAGACCTCTGTCTGATTTGATTACAGTAAAAAAATATTGTGGGATATGTCGAACATTTTTCAGAATTTCAAAAATACAATATTTCTGGATGGGTTTAAGAAGTTTGAAGCTAATTCTGGCAATCACTATTTTTTTAGAATTTTTTAAATCACAAGATGCAAATTTCGTTTTTGTAAAAATCAAGTTTCGATGGCTGACATTTTGTTTCCAGCGAGGGTACGTCGATCATCTTTCAGTATGTCAAAAATACAATATTTCTGGATGTATTTGAGAAGTTTGAAGCTAATTCTGGCAATCACTATTTTTTTAGAATTTTTTAAATCACAAGATGCAAATTCTGTTTTTTCTAAAAATCAAGTTTCGATGGCTGACATTTTATTTCAAGCGGGGGTACGTCGATCATCTTCCAGTTTGTTAAAAATACAATATTTCTGAATGGATTTGAGAAGTTTGAAGCTAATTCTGGCAATCACTATTTTTTTAGAATTTTTTAAATCACAAGATGCAAATTTCGTTTTTTCTTAAAATCAAGTTTCGATGGCTGACATTTTGTTTCCAGTGGGGATACGTCGATCATCTTTCAGTATGTTAAAAATACAATATTTCTGGATGGATTTGAGAAGTTTGAAGCTAATTCTGGCAGTCACTATTTTTTTAGAATTTTTTAAATCACAAGATGCAAATTTCGTTTTTTCTTAAAATCAAGTTTCGATGGCTGACATTTTGTTTCCAGTGGGGATACGTCGATCATCTTTCAGTATGTTAAAAATACAATATTTCTGAATGGATTTGAGAAGTTTGAAGCTAATTCTGGCAGTCACTCTTTGTTGATGCAATAGCCGATTTCGAAAATTTATAAATACGAACGAGAAAGTTTAATCGAGATGTACACTTAAAAAAAAACAATTGGCTTTAAAGGTATTTTTGGTTTTCCATGTGTTTTGTTTGGGGGTGAGGTTACGCGGACGAAAAACGGTATTACAGATTTAGTGGACAAAGGGGCAAAATTAAAATACACAAAAATCAAAAGTACATATAAATAAAATTTTCATTCTTTCTTCATAATATATTGTATGCTAAGTGGCTCTACCATTAAAATATTCCACGAGCCGCCACTGCAACTAGATGCTGTAAGTGCAGACGCTTTGATCATTATTTCCACCTCTCTCCGTTAGTTATAAAAACTAGTTGGTTGGGTTTTAAAAAAATTTGAATATTGAACTAGAACCCCCGGGGGCGGGGTTAATTAAAAATAAACTTAAATTTGCATCTGTTTTTCATCATCAAACGCCATCCATCACCATCGACACGGATATTGGAGATACGCGGCACGGGAAGTGACGTAACGACTATTAGTAGGTGCCTTTCGACCTGACTGCAGTTGCAATACACCCGGGAACTCATTTACATTTGATTTATAGCGCGACGCCACTGATAATGGAAGGTTATCAGTCGGTAAGTTATTATGCCGAGTGTCCGGGGAGAAATCGCGCGCTCTCTCCTTATTTTTTTTTCCACGGAGGATGATGTTCGAATATTTTTTCAGTAGAAACGCGAGATTATCGCAATTATTAATTGTATTGAAGGCGCGACGACCATTTTGTATGTGAAGCACACATACAGACACACACACGGACAGTACGGGAATGCAGTGTCGGTGGCCTCTCTCTCCGGCCACTTTATTATGGCCACCAAGGTTAAATTAATCGAGAGAAGTGGATAAACTTGTTTATTGTAGCAGATATAAATGGCCGGCTAATATTTAGTTTAACCTGCACTAAAGAAAAAAAAAATGTTTGGGGAAATACCGCACTTTTCGCAACCGTGACCGTTATTGATGACCCTTTTATAGGAGTACAAGTACTGATGTAATTGGTTGGACAATTATTCCTTGCAATATCAATTTTAATTAGTTAAATACAAATTTAGTGACGGCTAACTCACGGTGGGGCCAGCTTGGTCAGGACAATGCATCTCGACCGCACTTATAGAGATCTACTCAACAGTGACAGTGACAGTGACAGTGACAGTGACAGTGACAGTGACAGTGACAGTGACAGTGACAGTGACAGTGACAGTGACAGTGACAGTGACAGTGACAGTGACAGTGACAGTGACAGTGACAGTGACAGTGACAGTGACAGTGACAGTGACAGTGACAGTGACAGTGACAGTGACAGTGACAGTGACAGTGACAGTGACAGTGACAGTGACAGTGACAGTGACAGTGACAGTGACAGTGACAGTGACAGTGACAGTGACAGTGACAGTGACAGTGACAGTGACAGTGACAGTGACAGTGACAGTGACAGTGACAGTGACAGTGACAGTGACAGTGACAGTGACAGTGACAGTAACAGTAACAGTGACAGTAACAGTGACAGTAACAGTAACAGTGACAGTAACAGTGACAGTGACAGTGACAGTGACAGTGACAGTGACAGTGACAGTGACAGTGACAGTGACAGTGACAGTGACAGTGACAGTGACAGTAACAGTGACATAGGCAGAGAGATAGAGAGACAGTGACAGTGACATAGGCGGAGAGATAGAGAAACAGTGACAGTGACATAGGCAAAGAGATAGAGAGACAGAGTGACAGAGAGAGACAGTGATAGTGAGAGACAGTGACAGAGGCGAAAACAGAGAGATAGAGAGACAGCGACAGCGACATTGACAGCGACAGTGATAGTGACAGTGACAGTAATATCGGCAGTGACAGTCAAAACGGCGCAGTTCATTTTAGCTACATTTATACAAAACGCAGCATTTTGGAACCGCCTGCGCTAAAGTTACTAAAAGTGAAAAATAATGTTCCGAAAAATACACTCAAAACTAAGACATATCGTGTATTTAATTCGTCATATTTTCTAACCCAGTGATTCTCAACCTCTTTAGCCTACTTTATTAGGTTCGCTTATTAATTCGCCTACTTTATTTTTTGACGGTTTAAAATTAAAATTAAATATTTGAAAATTACAATGAAGGCGAAGTCCTATTTTTGGTGTACGAAATTTTACCAAAAACGTGTTAGTGTTTTTGATTGTCAAATAAGGCTTATGTTCAAAATTTAATTTAAAAATATGTAGTGGTTTTTGAGGGATTTCCCCATTCGATAGTTTTTATTTTGATCGACGATATGTTTAGATTTAAATGCCTCGAACTTGGCGTTGAATCCAGGGGCGGCTCGTTATATAGAGCCAAGGAGCCATGGCACTACCTGTAGTTTTAAGCTCAGCAAGAATTTTTAATGAATTCTTAAAATACTTTTTCGCCACTTACTTTGGTCTAGAAAGATAAATCATTCTTTCTTCAAAAAGTTTTGAATAATTTTTGTAACGGGCAAGTCTGCTCTTGCCATGGTTTTGGCAAAATTCGTTATCTCTTGTTCTCGCTGCTAAGAAAATGCTATTTCTCATTTTATCGCTTAAATTTCTCAAAAATTGATCATAAAACATCAAAATACAACAAATTTTGAATAATTTTTGTAATGTGCAAGTCTGCACTTATCATAATTTGGCAAAATTCGTAATCTTTTATTTTCGTTGCAATAAATTCGTTTTATTAAACTAGCGCTTAAATTTCTCTAAAATAATGTTTTTATTTTTTCAAAGAACATCAAAATACAACAAATTTTGAATAATTTTTGTAATGTGCAAGTCTGCACTTGTCATAATTTGGCAAAATTCGTAATTTTTTATTTTCGTTGCAATAAATTCGTTTTATTAAACTAGCGCTTAAATTTCTCTAAAATAATGTTTTTATTTTTTCAAAGAACATCAAAATACAACAAATTTTGAATAATTTTTGTAATGTGCAAGTCTGCACTTGTCATAATTTGGCAAAATTCGTAATCTTTTATTTTCGTTGCAATAAATTCGTTTTATTAAACTAGCGCTTAAATTTCTCTAAAATAATGTTTTTATTTTTTTAAAGAACATCAAAATACAACAAATTTTGAATAATTTTTGTAATGTGCAAGTCTGCACTTGTCATAATTTGGCAAAATTCGTAATCTTTTATTTTCGTTGCAATCAATTCGTATTATTAAACTAGCGCTTAAATTTCTCTAAAAGAATGTTTTTATTTTTTCAAAGAACATCAAAATACAACAAATTTTGAATAATTTTTGTAATGTGCAAGTCTGCACTTGTCATAATTTGGCAAAATTCGTAATCTTTTATTTTCGTTGCAATAAATTCGTTTTATTAAACTAGCGCTTAAATTTCTCTAAAATAATGTTTTTATTTTTTCAAAGAACATCAAAATACAATCAATTTTGAATAATTTTTAAAATGAGAAAATCTGCATTTGCCATAATTTTGGCAAAATTCATAATCTTTTGTTCTTGCTGCGAAAAATGCTATGTCTCATCTTTACTCACAAATTTCTCAAAAATTGATCAATGGATGTTCCTATTTTTTCATAGGATATAACAAATTTTGAATAATTTTTGTAATAGAGAACCAGCACCGGCCATAATGAATTTTTTCGCTGCAAATAATGCTTTTTATTAACTTTACGCCTAAATTTCTCTAAAATTTATCAAAGAATGTTTTAATTTTTTTAAAGAACATTAAAATCCAATTAATTTTGAATAATTTTTGTAACGGCCAAACCTGCATTTGCCATAGTTTAGGCAAAATTCATAATCTTTTGCTCTCGCTGCAAAAAATGTTATTTCTCATCTTAGTGTCCAAAATTTTTCAAAAATTGATCAATCGATGTTTCTGTTTTTCAGAGAACATTAAATTGCGACAAGTTTTGAATAATTTTTGTAATGGGCGAGTCTGTACTTGCCATAGTTTTTCTTTTTTTTCGTTGAAAATAAATGCGTTTTATTAACTTTTCGCTAAAATTTCTCGAAAATGTGTTAAAGAATGTACTCATTTTTTCAAATAACATAATAATTTTTTGTATTATAAAAGGAAATTCCCGTAAATAAATATATTATTATTATTATTATTATTAACATAAAAATCCAATCAATTTTGAATACTTTTTATAATGGGCAAACCTGCACTTGCCATAATTTTGACAAAATTCATATTCTTTTGTTCTCGCTGCAAAAAATACAATTTCTCATCTTAGCGCTCAAATATCTTAAAAATTGATCAATCCATGTTTCTAATTTTTCAAAGAACATCTAAATACAAGAAATTTTGAATATTTTTTGTAATAGGCAAGTCTGCACTTGCCATAGTTTTGAAAAAAATCGTAATCTTTTCATTTCGTTGCAAAAATGCGTTTTATTAAACTCGCGCTTAAATTTCTTAAAAATGAACCAAAGAATGTTTTCAATTTTTCAAAGAACTTAAAAATCCTAACAGTTTTAAATAATTTTTGTAATGAGCAAACCTGCACTTGCCATAGTTTTGGCAAAGTCATAATCTTTCGTTCTCGCTGCAAAAAATGCGGTTTCTCAACTTAGCGCTCAAAATTTTCAAAAATTGATTAATCGGTGTTTCCATTTTTTCATAGAACATCAAAATACAACTAATTTTGAATAATTTTAATAATAGGCAAGTCTGCACCTGCCATAGTTTTGGCAAAATTCGTAATCTTTTAATTTCGTTGCAAAAAAAGCGTTTTATTAACCTCGCGCTTAAATTAAAATTTCTCGAAAATGTATCAAATTATGTTTTCATTTTTTTCAAAGAACATCAAAATACAATTCATTTTGAATCATTTTTGTATCGGCCAAACCTGCACGTGCCACAGTTTTGGAAAAATTCATAATATTTTGTTCTTGCTGCAAAAAAATACTATTCCTCATTTAAGCGCTCAAAATTCTCATAAATTGATCAATCAATTCAAGTTGGGTAAAGTAAAATGCTTGTTTTGTTCCATAATTCTATTTTCATTTTCAAAGTTAAACTTTGAAAATGATCCTAACCGATCGAAACACGTGTCAGGCAACTGAAAATAAAATTATGGAACAAAACAAGCGTTTTACTTTACCCAACTTGAAAATATGGTTCCATCAAGAAAGTAGCACAACAAGTATTCAATATATGATCAATCAATGTTTCTATTGTTTCATAGAACATCCAAATCAGGGGCGGCTTGTTATACAGAGGCACAACCTGTAGTTTCAAGCTCAGCAGGAATTTTAAAATTAATTCTTAAAACACTTTTTCGCCAGTTACTTTGGTCTAGGAAGATAAATCGTTCTTTCCTTCTTCAAAAAAAGAGGGGGTATATTGTATAAGTGGCTCTACCATCAACATATTCCACCAGCCGCCACTGGTTCAATCACCTATAAATTCTGTAAAAATGAATGAATTTTAGTTTTCTAGTAAAGCTTCAAAATTATTTAAAATGTTTATATGACCATTATGTAACTTTCTCCAATTTGATTGTATAATTTTAAAAAAATAGTGCGATTTCGAAAACACGTTCATTTTGGAATTCCCTGCAATTTTTGTTTATAGAAATTTTTCATAAATGGTCGGAGAGACTTCAAAATGCCAGCGCATTTTTATTTGCTCGTCATATTCACAAAAAAATCCTACGTTGAAAAATTACAAGAAAATAATCTTGCAAAATGTGATGTGACATATAATTTGTATAATTGCGTAAATAATCAATGATTGGTTACATATAATGCATTGCTATGACATCTATTATTTGTCTGGTTATAAACTTAATTTTAGAGGAATGTATTAGGCGTATAACAAAAATGATGTATTTTTGACGCTTGTAAACAATCGTAGGAAAAGGTATTTTAAATTTAGGATTTTATAAATAATGGTAGGCAAAATAAATACAACATCTTTATTTACAGAATTTTATACATTATTGTAAGATAATACATTATACAAATTATAGTGACATCTGTATGGCTTAAATTTATTTACAATTTAAAATAATTTCAAACAATGCACTTGCATCAAGTGGCGTGCTCATTAATTGGCAATAACCCTCACGTTCTCTTCCTCAACGAGCATTAATCTCCCACGTTGTTGGGGTGGCGACGGTAATGAACTTCATTAAGTGTTCCTCTCTTTTTGGTTTCAGGTGAGTCACAGAGCGGCCCGCCGTCGTCGTCGTCTGCGGGCAGAAATATTTCATTCCTGCCCGGCTCTCTCGCCGCCTCCTTCCTTATTCGAACATCGGGGACGCAAACTTCCGCGCTGGTAATTGTATGATAAATGTACTCTTAAATGCGAGTAGAGACAATTAGAGTTTAAATAATTATACCTAAGAACTTAGGTGAATGGGAGCGACTCGCAACTTTACTGTAATAAGCTAAATCGCAATAATGATGATGGATGATAAACAGGAGAGAGGAAGGAGCATCCAATATACTTACTTAGCGTCCTCTTTCCTTAATATATTACTCTCAGTTTGATATTAACCTTTATTTCGTTATACACTTTTGCGCATCATTCAAATTATATTTACGTCAATTTATTATCGCTGTTTGATGTTCGGGATTATGCCATTTGTACGTAGACTTTAATGCAATTAAACAACGACCGATGGCTATCGATCAGTCAGTTATGTAATAATCCACTAATTACGTATTATATTAACTATCAAACTAATTAAATCCTAAAATTATGCGTTATGCATTAGTTTGCCATGAAATTATAATGGCGGATATTTGATTTTGTTCGAAAAAGTGACAGTTGCTGTCGCGTTGCTATTTACATCCAGGCCGTGTATTCTACACAAGAAAAATTAATTATAATTAAATGGATTTAAGAAGTGTACGTGAATTTCCGGAGAATGTAAGTACTATTCAATTAATAATTACTACTTTACTATCAATTTGAAACGTGTTATAATTGGCTCCCTTGATTATTTTATAATAACGGTATACTTACATTGGTTTTAATGCTTTTGCTGGGTGTTGAATTCTCGGGAAATTCACGTACACTTCTTAAATAGTACCTGAGTAAAACCATTTAATTATAATTACTTTTTCTTGTGTAGAATATATCGTAATGTGACGGCAAACGTCACTTTTTAGAACAAAATGAAATTTCCGCCATTATGATTTCATGGCAAACCTTTGTTTTAATAATTAATCAGTCTGTGTGTGTGTGTCTGCTGTGTGCGCTGTATCTCAAAAACTAATAGAGCAATTGATATGAAACTTTGAACATACGTCTTATTTGATAATCCGAAGAACTGAAAAGCTTTTGGTAAAATTTCGTACACCGGAAGTGGGCGTTTACCTTAACTGTTTTTTTGTTTTTTGCCAATATTTTCTTAAATATGAAAAATTTCACAAAAACATTTAAACAAACATTAAAGACAACAAAGAAATTAACATCTTTTGCTTGAAAATATTTTTCATAAAATCATTGCTATTCGAGAATTTTTTTTTTTTAATTTTTGGTTTATAATTATGAAACGATAATAGTTACAGCAAATTTATGTGAATAATAATTGTAGAGAATGCCAAAATGAACAACTTCTAAAGAATACGTTTTTTCCGAAATCTCGTTAGTTTTTTGAGTAAACCGAGTTTTTGAATTTGAAGTATAATTTTTCTGTTTCATAATTTTGACGTTTTAGACGTCAGTTTCATCCGAGTTTACACAACGCTCGTAGTACATTTAAAATATGATTTCAACTAAAAATAAACCATGAAAACGTAAATATAAATGATACCATCAAGTCGGATGAAGTAAAATGATGGCCACATCACTATTTTTTTAAAAGTTTTGAAATTGCATTTTTTTTCACTGGTAATTTCTGAAAATCCAAGCGCATAAAATCTGAATTTCACGACGGATTTTTGCAATTAAAACGTCAAAATCTAGAGAATGTTATGTTCTTTAAAAAAGCACTTTGTAGTGTTTGGTAGCGTTAAAATTGTAGTTTGTTCGCCGTGAGCTAGTAATTACAGAAAATCCAAATTTTATAACCGAGCAACATCTGAATCCTTTGTCGGATTTTTGCAATCAAAACGTTAAAAACTAAGGCATTTTATGTTCTCTAAAAAGCACCAAAGACCTTGAAGCAATATTTTTTTTACAGTGTTATTTATAATTGCAGTTTTTTCGCTCTGAGCTGGTTATTTTTAAAAATCCATATTTTGAACCATCTAACGGATTTTTTCAAGTAAAACGTCAAAATATAGGCAATTTTACATTCTTTAGAAAAGCATTTAAATACTTCGAAATCTTTTAATGTTTTAAAATTACGGTTTGAATGTTTTAAAATTACAGTTTTTTCGCTATGAGCGTTATTTCCGAAAATCAAAATTTTGCAAGCGTGCAACTTCTAAATCCACCGACAGAATTTTGCAGTTGAAATGTCCAAATCTAGGGAATTTTATGTTTTTTAAAAAAGAATAATTTAGAATCAGAAAAAAATTGATTACAAACTGAAATGCACTTTGTTAAAAACTGCTCTTAGAGGTTACTTTAAATAACAGATACTAAAAAAACCGTTTAAATAACTAGTTATTTTTTAGTAACAGCAACTGTTATAACCGTTACTGAAAAATAACTGTTTATCATCACTACTTGGCACTTACCTATTTGAAGCCAAATCGCTGTCAAAAATGAAGTTTTGAGAGCTGCCACTGTTTATTTAACCTAGAAATAACTTTCTACAATTTCTACATTAAAACATAATTATCTTCACACCTTCTACATTCTTCCAATTTTTTTAGCGAATTTAAACTTCTCGGGTGGAAAATGTTCAGACAAAAAGTTCACATACTTGTCAAAAATTGAAGATTTGATTACTGTCACTTTTTATCCAGCCTAAAAATAACGTATTTTCTATATTAAAACATCATTCTCTTCACACTACTCATAGACAGTCTTCCAATTGTTTGACTAATTTGAACTTCTCGCATGGAAAATGTTTAGAAAGAACAAGGGAGTTTAAAAATACCTGCTAAAAATTGTTTTGACAGTTGTCACTTTTTTTATCTAAGCCAGAAATAACTTATGTTCTACATTAAAACACAATTATCACATTTTCTACATTATTTTCAAACTTCAAATTCAAACGAATTTGAACCATTCACGTAAAAAATGTTCAGAAAGAAAAGTTGCACCACAAAAATACGTGTCAAAACAGTAATTTTGACAGCTGTTACATTTTATCTAACCAAAAAAAAAATTTTCCCACAAGGACATATAGTTTGTTTCTATTTTTTCTACATTGTATGCAATTTTATGTAATATACTTGAAATTATGTCGTTTTGACAACCCTCTATTTTCATCTAACGTAGAAATAACGTTTTTTTCTACATTGAAACAAAATTAACTTCACATCTGCTACATTTTTACTTTCTCCGTTACGAAGTACCTGTATGCCATTTCACCAATTTCTGGAAAAAAAATGGTGATGTGGCCATCATGTTACTTTCTCCGACTTTATATTTACGTTTTCATGGGTTTATTTTCAATTTAAATCATATTTTAAATGTACATCGAGCGTTGCGTAAACTTGGATGAAACTGACGTTTAAAACGTCAAAATCATGAAAGATAGAAAAATTATACTTCAAATTCAAAAACTAGGTTTACTCGAAAACTAACGAGATTTCGAAAAAAACTTATTCTTTATAAGTTGTTTATTTTGGCATTCTCTATAATTATTAATCACATAAAATTGCTATAATTATTATCGTTTCATAATTATAAACCTAAAATTAAAAAAAATTAATAAATTTTTTTCTCGAATAGCAATGATTTTATGAAAAATATTTTCAAGCAAAAGCTATTAATTTCTTTGTTGTCTTCGATGTTTGTTTAAATGTTTTTGTGATATTTTTTATATTTAAGAAAATATTGGCAAAAAACAAAAAACAGTTAAGGTAAACACCCACTTCCGGTGTACGAAATTTTACCAAAAGCTTTTCAGTTCTTCGGATTATTAAATAAGACGTATGTTCAAAGTTTCATATCAATTGCTCTATTGGTTTTTGAGATACAGCGTACACAGACAGACACACACACACACACAGACACACACACAGACACACACACACACAGAGACACACACACACACACAGAGACACACACACACACACACACACACACACACACAGACACAATTTGTTTTTTTCCAGAAATTGTTGAAATGGCATCTAGGGACCCCAAAACGGATATTTCCGTAAAAAAAATTTTTGAAAAAAAAATCACGATCACAATACTTTCTCGTAACGGAGAAAGTAAAAAATGTGTCTGTGTGTCTGTCTTTACCTTAACTGGTTTTTGTTTTTTGCCAATATTTTCCTAAATATGAAAACATCACAAAAACATTTAAACAAACTTTGAAGACAACAAAGAAATGAACATCTTTTGCTTGAAAACATTTTTCATAAAATCATTTTTATTCGAAAAAAAAATGTATTATTATTTTTTTTTATTTTTGGTTTATAATTATCAAACGATAATAGTTATAGCAATTTTTTGTTAATAGTAATTGTAGAGACTGCTAAAATGAACAACTTATAAAGAATACGTTTTTTTCTAAATCCCTTTAGTTTTTGAGTAAACTGACTTTTTGAATTTGTAGTATAATTTTTCCATCTTTCATAATTTTGAGGTTTTAAACGTCAGTTTCATCCGAGTTTACACAACGCTCGATGTACATTTAAAATATGATTTCTATTGAAAATAAACCCATGAAAACGTAAATATAAATGGCTATGATACCATCAAGTCGGAGAAAGTAACATGATGGCCACATCACCATGTTTTGTAAATACTTTGCAGAAACTATTGAGTTAAAAATAATGCCAAATAATTAGAGTAGGCAATATGAGAACATATTTCAAATTTTACATGTAAATCCGCTTCGCAATTCAAGGTGTATAAGTTGTTGTGTGCAATGAATCAATGGTGTGTTTCAATTTCCCCCCCCCCCCCTCCAATTTTTACCGGTAAAACGGCGTGATCTAAATGAAGATGGTTCTTTATTTAATCACCGGCCGGGCCTTGTTTCCTGCGAGAGGTGAAAGCACGTGAGCGAATTCCCAACAACAAACATCTTATTCGGCTCCCGGCAGCACCTGTACTCCCTGCAGTCCCTGCCGTCCCTCCCGACCTGTCGCTATCCTTAGAGGCGAGAATCTATCACTGATGGGAACACCGTTCTCATTTACCGTTCCTTTATCTTCCACTCATCACTTTGCCGAATCCCCTCTGACTCACCTAACCCCCCGCCCGCCCTACCCTACCTAGATGAGATGATGAAATCCAATTTAGGTCCAGGAGTTCAGTTCTCGGAATCTCCCCTACGAGACGTCCTGCAGCCACTTACACCGGGCTGTACCGCATCACAACAATGAGTGTTTATGATGGCGCCTACTCGGCTATCGCCATGGCAACCGTATAGGTGTGTATCACATGCCGGACTCCTTCCTCTTGCTCCGGTCCGGTCGCGAAGACCGGACTTGACTGATGTATGAGTTGTAGTTCACGATCGAACTGTTCGCTTGTAAAGATTTACGCGGCGTTAACTTACTTGAATAGTTTGTATTATTTAGACGATTATCCCGTAACGTAAAGTAAAGAAATTTGTCTTAACTGTTGTTGATTCGAATCTTATCGATCCCCCCAGTTGGGACGCCGAAATCATGAAATGCAGTTTGGTTATTAAATGTTGGGGGTTTAAACAAGGCCGTTCTATCCGTTTTCGTCCGGGCTAATTTATAATTTTATGGTAAAAGTGTCTATAGGCAGATAAAAGTGTCGGTCGTCATGTAGTACACATTATTTATTGTTTGTTTATTTTATATTATCAGCGCTGGGCCTGGATTTATTTAGAGGTAATATGAAATAGAAATTACTAGCAGCATATGCATCGGTAGAATTGCTGACACGGAAACTAACCCAAGTATTCCTTCCGATTTTAATGAAATTTGGTGGATTTGTAGAGGGGGCCAAAATATTCGATACTTATTTTTTTGTTTCGGCTAAAAAACATGTTTAGGGGGTCAATTCGTGCCTCAAAAATCAACTTCTGAACAAATCATGATAGCATAATTTTGTAAATGTAGAAAATTTCAAAGCCTATTTATGTTATTATTGCTATTTTTGTTACCACTCTCAGAGCTGATCGTTTGGTAACTTGCAAATTCTCTGTATCAAATTATTTTTAACGAATATCATTATTGCAGCATAAATATCAATACGTTTTCTTTACAGTCCCGAAATAGTCAATACAATCTTGTACATTTACGAAATTACGCTATCAAGATTTGTTGAGAAGTTTGTAAATGGAGTTATAATAAACTTATTATTTATTTGCAAATAATAAAGACGAAAACTAGCCTGATATATGAATATTCCACTTGTTCGTGACTGCAAAATTAAGTCTTACTAAGACTACAAACAAATAACTTATTGAAACAACTACTTCCCTGGCTAGTGCCACGTCAGATATTGAATGATATCACATTGGTTTAAGATCGTTTATTTGAGATATGGACTTATATTTGTCATAAACTGGTACCCACACCTATTCTACATACATATTTTAAAAATATGTTTGTTTTTGTACAGGGTGTCCCAGTATAAATAACAGATCAAAGTTATGTTTTTTAAATGAACACCTAATAAATACAATAAAACGAAATGTATTGTATTTATCTAATGCTTTCTGCAACAAGTAAGGTTAATCCCAATTTGAACACCTTATATTTTATAGTTTATTTTTAGTCCCCTTAAGAAGCTTAATGGACGGTTGGTTAGATATAGGCAAATTTGTGGCAAAAGCATGTACACATTGAAAACATCGCAGAAGCGTCAAAGATAACATCATTTTTTATACACTAGAAAATTTTCCACGTCATAAAGAATAATACACATCGGCTTTGGTCCTTATGTTCATACTGCTATACACGGTGTCAACATACGCAAAACAATGGATTTTTTGTTCAAACGGAACACCCTATATACGATCCCACCAATCTATGGTATTTTTAATAAGCTTTCCAATGATATACAGTTTGTATAACAAAATATTAAGGATTCTTGAGATTTATCAATAAAAACATATTTATTTTGTCACCTTCTGCTGATTTTTGGATTTTCAGCCAAAACTATGCATTTTCTGGAAAAAATATAAATTGTACAATTAGACATATCCTATTCTCCACGTCCCCACCCCACCCTCAGTCAAAAATAATCTATCAGTAGCAAAAACGTCTTGTCTATGTGGATTAACCCGCATCAGATATACTAACCCTCCCAACATCCTCCTATATAACCTTCCAATTTAAGATAGCAACAGTTAAAAAATTGTTCGCTACGCAAACTATGAAATATTAGACAAAATAATGTTGCAGAGAGACAGAGATATACATCATGCGTATACATTTCCCGAAAAAAAAATTTATGAAATGCTCAAAGAATGCACGAGACACTAATAAGTCTTAAGTGTAATATCTTAAGATCCTATGTAATTTGCGATAACTTACGAGGAAACTAACTAAGTGTTCCTCTCCGATTTGAATGAAATGTGTTGGATTTGCAGAGGAGGCCAAAATGTTCGATACGGGATTTTTTGTTGCGGCTAAAAAAAATATTTAGGGGGTTACTTCGTCCCTCGAAAATCAGCCGTATTTTTATTTTTTGGCTATAACTTCTGAACAAATCATGATAGCGTAATTTTGTAAATGTTGAAAATTTCAAAGTCTATCCACTGTAAAATAAATTGAAAAAAAATATAAGGAGTTATAAAACTTAACTTTTCGCATTTTCCATTAGTGAACATGAAACCTTTTTTAGTATAAAGGTTTTATTTAGAAGAAATGTATGGATATATATCATAAATATATATATATATATCAATATGTTTTTTACAGTCTTGAAGTAGACAATAAACACATTTTTTATACCGGTCAAAGGCTTTAAAATTTTCTAAATTTACAAAACATGATTTGTTCAGAAGTTATAGCCAAAAAACAAAAAAATTTCGCTGATTTTTCGAGGGGCGAGTTCACCCCCTAAACATGTTTTTCTTTCTTTCAAATCGGAAAGGAACACTTGAGTTAGTTTCCCTGTTAGTTGAATGCTTTAGTGAAATATAAGCTGTTCAGAATATATCAACTAATTGCCTGTAAAGCAAATGATAAATGAATTATTATGACATAACACAGTAGTTGTACTAAGTATCACTTTGTACAACTGAAAAAAACATTCATCATTTCAGTAAATTTGATTTATAATTCAATTAACACCAAAGTAGTATGCTGGGCAAAACGTTAGTTGTGTACTCGTAACAGCTTTTCATTTCACTAATGTATTCAACTATGTTATTATGTTTACTTATTATTAACTTGACTTGCAATGTCATTTTATACGAATGCTACATTATTATTCACAAAATAGAAAAAAATGTACTATTTCAGGCAAAAAGAATAGGACACCTTATTTTGTCTAGTATATTTATATTTGAATTTTAATATTAGACAGTAGAAAACTGCTTCTTGTGAATCACGTTGCTACTTGTGATTGCTACTTTTTAATACCTATGATTTTAAACTATGGTCACGACTGGTTAGAACTTTTATGTATAACTTTAAATTTATAGTTATATTAAAGTAACACAATTTTCTCTTCTATAATTTTTATTTTTCACTTCACAGGAAAAAAATAATAACTTTAAGATTATAAAATGTCGAGCCGTGGTAACCGAGTGGTAAAGTCGTTATCGGTTACAGCAAGTTGGTTCGATTCCACGCCGGTCAAGATCATTTTTTCTTTCTTATGAAATCTTAATTAATTAATTAATAATTGTTAGTAGATCAGTAATTGGGTTCATTTTATATGGTATAGTATGGCATTTTTATTAAATATTTATTTGAAATTTAAATACAATACCGTGCATAAATGGGAAAATAAAGTAATGAATAATAAATAATATTTAGAAATGCCGTGTTCTATTGTCTTCTTAAAATCACGTTTTAAGTTACAATCACAGTTTACTTAGCAATCACAGTTTAGGTATAAATTGTGATTTTAAGGAGCTATCACGTTTTAAGTAACAACGCAGTCATAGTTTAAATAGCAGTGACTTTAATCACAGTATGTAGCAGTGACATTCGCCTCTTAGTAACAGTAGCAACCCTGGTTTTTTTAATATTTTATTTCACGTACCTGTGAAAAATCACAGGTACGTGAAATACCACCCATCCCTAGTAGGTAGCTAGCCCCACCAATTTTATTCATAATATGAAAGCATGCAGGCTATACGATGCACGAATGGATGGCATAACGGGTTTTTTTTTTACTCTGAATAGATATTGATATTAACATTTAATAATAGTGATTAAGCATCGAATTTTAGAAAAAAAAACTCACTAGATTTCAAAGGCGTAGAATTAATTTTGCCCGTAATTGTACAAGTTACAGTTACAAATTGCCAGTTCGTGCATTGTCAAAATAACCAGAACCCCCAATAGCTTTTAGACTTTATGAAAATTATCGAGCTTGCTTATCTAATAGAACACCCTATATATTTTTAACATTTTTTTTATTTTCGATAAATTATAAGAAACTTATAGTTTGATTTTGTTTTTCATTCTTAAAATTAATAATGTGATGTTTTGCGTCTTCTGTAATTTAAGAGTCTTCAAAAGACTAATATAAGCAAATAATCTATTGAAACAATTACTTTCCTGGCTAATACCACGACGAATATTAAATGACACAATAGATTTGTATTAAAAATATCAAAGATGTCAAAATTGCACAAAGTTTAAATGTATTTATTACTGCACAAAGACACTAAATCAACTAAATTAATTAAGTTATAAGGTCACATCCATATAAATTACATTCTATTAAATATTGTATATCTTTATGTTATGACCAAATTTGTACTTAAGGATTTTTTTGTCCATTTTCTACGTTTCAATGGTGTCAAGAGAGATAATCCACTTTTTTCCCTTATTTAAAATTCTACTTCTAATCACTAACAACAAAAAATATAAATCAGAAATACACTCATTACACGTCAAGTGTTAAATGATTATAAGAGACATTTAACAATCATTTTGGAAGTTGACAGATTGAAACAAAATAAAAACCATGCCTAGCATTAAAAATTGAGCAGTGTTTACATTTTGTCAGTTAAACAGAAAATTCGATTCATCTAGGTTTTTATTACATACACAATTCCAAATCATTGTTAATTAATTTAATTCCGTGCTGAGCATTGTCTGTTATCCGATATTCCTTCTGTGATTTTTAATCAAGTGGAAAAGAATAAAGTCTAAATAAACATGAAAATAATGATTACATTTCGTTTGGCCTTTATTGAAACCAACGAAATTTAAAAATTTAAATTAATAGGACAGTTTTTTCGAAAATCCAAAATAATTCGGTTAGAAAACAGCCAGCCGCTAAAACGAAGTAATTCGGATTGAAAACCCGGTGGATTTAATGCTGTGTACGTGCCAACCGATTCTTGTTCCATCGGCTGGGCCAAGAGAGATGGTCGTAGGTGCTTCTTAGCTGCCTTTAATTTCTGTACGATTAATATGCGAAAACACGGCAATGTTAAAAACAAAACTGAGAACAGTAGACAAGTCTAATCAATTTCGTATTATGATATTGTTGTAGATGAAGGTCGGATACAGTCATGTTGAGCATTTATTTTTAAGAAAAACATTTGGTTATCGTTTAATACACGCATTAAAACTACACCTCATTTTACGATGTTAGCGATTTTTTTTACCATTCAAACTTCAAGTTTTGTGTAATATAACTGACCTAGATGACTTTATGTGGACCTACACTTTTTATTTTGCAAAAAGCCTTTAGTTTCAGCTCAGTTTTGGTTTTAAAATCGCTAAAATGCGGGCGCTGAAATCGGACGGAGAGAACCGCCTTAAACAAACAACTTCTCTCATTTGCCTGTGTGATAAAAATATTCGTTTTTAGTTTAAAATTTAACACGTTCGCTGCTACCGACGCGCTTTATACTTGCGTAAATGCAATCCCAATTGCGGTGGTAGCGAACGTGTTAATATGTATGAATTGATCTAGTACGTAGTATTACTCTACAGTTAACAAATATCAATTCTAATCGCTAACCGTTTTACAGTTTCTCCTCTCAATTTACGACTGACCATTACAATTCCGCATTAATACGAAATCTCGATCGCCATCAGGTGAAGACCGTTTTCGGGAGGCGAGTAATTGGATCGGAGTCTCTCTCCCTCCCCCCATCATCCCCCCATTTAACCATTATATTAACACAAAGTGAGGTACGGTTGACGTCACGGTCCCCAGTTCTCCCCGTTCGCCGCAAACTATAATACCATAATACTGGATACTGTGGATATATACAGATTTCAATTAGTCGGTCAAGTGGCTACGGTCTCTCTCTCTCTCTCTCCTTTATGCGCGATTTCTTAATAATTCAAAGAGTTACAAGTTCGGACCTCGGGCGTGACTAACTAACCGACCGTTCGCAAAGAGAATGGGCGCCCGTGTTCAAAGGTTGGTTCTCGGACACTGGTCAAAGTAATTAAGTACCGCCGCCGGATATGCATTTTAATTATCCGATAAAAGCTCTCTTTTAGCGTTAATTATTAATAACACTGTTTTGATATTTTCCGTATTGAAAGGGATTTGTTAAACAATGATTCATTTCGGGCCGATTGTTTCGCCGCGCAGGAGGAGAGAGGCGGTTTAAATGTTGGGTCAGCGAGTCCCCGAGTCCCAGACCAAATTTGAAAGATAATTACTGGGCGCGGGGTGAAAGCAACGATAGTAGACAAGCTCCGATAATAAAGTTACCTTGCCGTAGTTTGGATCTAATAGAATATTGCCACCCCCACCCTCTAATAATCCTACCTTTTCCACTGCTCTCTCCTCAACATGCATTCTCTTCCGATTGGGCGAAGCTAATTCATCAAAGTCGCAATAAATCAATCAAAGATCCGCGTGGATTCATCTAACGTTCATAAATTCTGCATTTCTTTGCCGAGCACCTTTCACATTCACCCAGCCGATAATAAATGTTTCCTTATATTCCCTAATTTTATTTATGGCCGCAACCCAGATGCTTTATTGAAAAAAATATAATGAGGTTGAAATGGAAAAAAAATATATTTGCATGATACTCGAATTAAACCCCATTGGCAGCAGCTACGGCTCGCGAGGTGACTCATGGTACGGCCGAGGTAGCATAGGTAGGGTCGGTTGTAGAGATCACACCTATCTGTATTACAGTATAATGGGTACTGGGCTTGTCACGGTCGCCATGTAATATCCATCATCCTATTACATTGAGTATTAAACATTAAATTAAACACAAAATTAAAATGAAAGCGTACTACACTAAAATGGCATTCTACACCATGAACGAGTTCCTAACTCATGACTATAGAGCAATTGACAATTAGGTATATATTATCAACATTATCCACAGAAGCCATCTAGTTTTTAGAATATCTGTTGTGCCTTATGTTTTGTGAAATTTTATTATGTTTTATTTTATTTAAATTTTATTTATATATAGTACTTTGCTAAATCAATTTTTTAATGTGTGGTTTGTATATTTATTATGTTGTGTCATATTTTATTATCTAACTTTATTTTATTTATAGATCATTTTACCCGTTCATGTATTTTATTTTATAACTACTTTAAATTTACTTTTTTATTCATAGGTTTATTTTGCTTATTAGCTTTTAATCTAATTTTAACATATTTATATTATCTTAACCCATCAGTACGATAACATATTTTTTATTACTTAGCCCAAAGCATTATACCAAGTTATATTTTTGTATTCATGTATGTATATTCTGACGAGTGTAAACAACTGTTTTAGCACGAATAAAATACTATTACTACTAATTCTATTAAATGTTATATGCAAAAAAAAACTCTTGAACGCATCACCAGATTTTGAAAATTCTTGGCGCAATGTGTCGTTCACTCATCGAATAGATGCGGATAAAAATAAAAAATAAATTCGTCGTTCAATTGTTTGAAAGGATGGCCACATTTTGAAAATTCATCCAGCAAAGTGTTACCCGTCGCTCTTTTTTTGAGGATAACTCGTGTCACGGATAATCTGATTTTGAAAATTCTTCCGGCAAAGTATTGTGCTCACTGAATTGATGCAGATAAGATAAAACATTAAATTCGTCGTTCATTTTTTTGCGCTTTTGAAAGCATAACTCTTGAACAAAATGGCAGATATTAAAAATTCTTTCAGAAAAGTGTTATTTTTGATAGTTGGCAATTTCCAACTGTCAAAAATGACACTTTTCTGAAAGAATTTTTAATATCTGCCATTTTGTTCAAGAGTTATGCTTTCAAAAGCGCAAAAAAATGAACGACGAATTTAATGGCAGGTTTTTGGCAGTTGAAAATTGCAATTTTTAGCAGTTAAAAATGATCAATTTCGGCATTTCAAGATTGTAATTTTTGGGGGTTGAAAATTATCATTTTTGGTAGTTCAAATTATTTTTGGCAGTTGAAAATAGCAAAAAAAGGTCATTTCTGCCAGTAAGCAGATGGTCATTGTAAGCTGATAAAAATTACAGTTTTTGACAGTTGAAACGGTAATTAATTGCAGTTGAAAATCTGTCATTTTTGACAGTTGGGAATTGTAGTTTTTGGCAGTTGAAAATTGCCATTTTTAGCAGTTAAAAATGATCAATTTCGGCATTTCAAGATTGTAATTTTTGGGGGTTGAAAATTATCATTTTTGGTAGCTCAAATTATTTTTGGCAGTTGAAAATAGCAAAAAAATGGTCATTTCTGCCAGTAAGCAGATGGTCATTGTAAGCTGATAAA
Source organism: Ocypus olens (assembly GCA_910593695.2). NCBI lineage: Eukaryota > Metazoa > Arthropoda > Insecta > Coleoptera > Staphylinidae > Ocypus > Ocypus olens. The sequence goes on along the minus strand of OU343047.1, from coordinate 957,593 downwards.
AATTACAGTTTTTGACAGTTGAAATGGTAATTGATTGCAGTTGAAAATTTGTCATTTTGACAGTTGGGAATTGTAGTTTTTGGCAGTTGAAAATTGCCGTAAAATATAAGTTTTTGGTTGTTGAAAATGATCAATTTTGGCATTTCAAGATTGTAGTTTCTGGAGGTTGAAAATTGTCATTTTTTGTAGCTCAAAATTATTATTTTTGACAGTTAAAAGTAGCCATCGTTAAATTTGTAATTTTTGTCGCGATTTTGATATTTGAAATTGCACACCTGCCGAATGCGTCGTCCGATTTTGATGATTTAAACACGTCAAAATGTGGCAAATTTAGTGTAATATCAAAACGGATTACAAAACTTTTTCGTGAAATTAACACAAAATGCAAAAATCTCACTTTTTGAAATCAAAATTTCGATTTTTGAAATTGCACACCTGCCGAACGCGTTGTCCGATTATAATTATTTAAACTTCAAAATATGTCGAATTTTGTGTTATTTGAAAATGGATTCATATATTTTCTCGCGAAATTAACGCAAAATGTAAAAAAATTGCAATTTTTTTAATTTCCAGAATTTAAAAAACGCGATTTTAATTTTTGGAATTTTGCACCTGCCGAATGCGTAGTCCGATTTTAATTATTTAAACGTCAAAATATGGCGAATTTACTGTTATTTTAAAACGGATTACAATATTTTCTCGTGAAATTAACACGAAATGCAAAATTGCGGTTTTAAATTTCCAAGATTTTGATTTTTTTTAAATTGCACTACTGCCGCACGCGTTGTTCAATTGTGATAATTTAAACTTCAAAATATGGCAAATTTTATGTAATTTTATTACGGGTTACGAAATTTTCTCTTGACATTAACACAAAATGCAAAAATTAAAATTTTCAACATTTTAACTTTTGAACCGAAGACGAGATTTGTAAAATTCTTTCGGCAAAGTCTTATATTCATCCGGAAGATGTAGAAAAAATGTCTCGACTGATGGAAAAAGAATATTACTCAGTAGAGGATTATATCAATTGCAAATGATTTTGTTGTTGTTTTCTGTGACGTATTCAATTAGCTGTAGAATTTGATTTTGATGTACTTTGTTATAATTTGTCATGTACTATATCTAAATTTGAATAAAATTAAAAAAAAGAACCAAAAACTCTTCAACGCATGACCAAATTTGGCAAATTCTTCCAGCAAAGTGTTGTACTCGTCGAATGGATGCAGATAAGACCAAAAAATCAAATGTTTCCTTCAATTGATTTCTGGTTTTTGAGGATAACTCTTGAACGGGTGATCGAATTTGGGAAATTCTTCCAGCAAAGTCGAATAAATGCAGTTAAGACCAAAAAATTAAATTTGACGTATAATTGTTTTCTGGTCTTTAAGGACAACTCTTGAACGGATAAACAAATATTGAAAAAAATGTCTGCAACCGACTCTACATATCTGTATTACCACCTCTGCTACCTCAGCCGTACCATGAGTCACCACACTGATTGGCAGTACAGTCTATTCTGAGAAGTAGCGTTAATTTAATGTTGCCTTAACCACGACACAATAATTTAGTCGTTGTAGGCATTTTGTGTTAATACGGCGGAGGTCTGCGAGGGATATTTCAGAAAATGCGATTTAATCTTGAACGTGTGCAGTGTGCACCTGTTTTATCGCGGTAATTAATCAGAAAATAAATTAGTAGTGAAATGCGGCGGCGGTGAGCGCGCAGGTTGTAATGTATTTCTAATGTAAATTTCTACTAATTTTGCACCGAGTTGAAATGCATTCATAATATGCCATTTCATCTGCGTTAAAATATGCGTTCGCGCGATGCGACACATTACTTTTATTGTGAATTTATCGCGCAATTACCGCCGAACTATTTATTGCGCGCTTATTATTTTTTTTTTTCGTGTCGTCGACATTGAATTTATTTTATTGTATTTATAACCATTAAAGTTATTTATAGTGCAATCGACTCCATCATAAATTAATTATAACCGTCCGGGCGATACGCGATCCGGCTCCTGCTTATTCCAAAACGAAGTAAATCAAAAGCGCCCCCCCGGAGGAAATAGGTATTTCTTTTCGGTAATTCATGGGTGGTCCTTTCAAAATTTGTACGCACCAGTTTATCACCATTGTTTATGTTTATTTATCATCATAATTGCAAAGAAAAGTCGAAAATGGAAAAAATCGAAAAAATCTACTTTCTTAATAATAGACCCTTATGTAATACCTTTTTCTGCATCAGAAGAGCGAGATAAATCGATTGGCGTTAAAAAATTTCATCCAGAAAAAATTGCAAAAAATTTAGCAAGTCACCATGCACTTTAAGGGAAATTTTGAAAAAAGTTTTAAAGCAGAAGTAATTTTGAGTAAATTTGTAAAAGTTTCTAGCAATCGTTTTTGTAAATTTTTTTAACGCTCGGAAAATTCGCGATTTTTTATTTGTAACAACTTCAGTTCTCTTGTGATTATTTTAAAATTTAGTGAAGGAATGTTTGCAGATTTTAACTAAATCTTGAAGCAGGAGTAATTTTGAGTAAATTTGCAAACTTTCAAGTTTTTAGCAAATTTTTTTAACCCTCGGAAAATTCGCGATTTTTTATTTGTAACAACTTCAGTTCTCTTGTGATTATTTTAAAATTTAGTGAAGGAATGTTTGCAGATTTTAACTAAATCTTGAAGCAGAAGTAATTTTGAGTAAATTTCCATAGTTTCAAGTTTCTAGCAATTGTTTTTGTATATTTTTTTAACGCTCGGAAAATTCGCGATTTTTTATTTGTAACAACTTCAGTTCTCTTGTGATTATTTTCAAATTTAGTGAAGGAATGTTTGCAGATTTTAACTAAATCTTGAAGCAGGAGTAATTTTGAGTAAATTTGCAAACTTTCAAGTTTTTAGCAAATTTTTTTAACCCTCGGAAAATTCGCGATTTTTTATTTGTAACAACTTCAGTTCTCTTGTGATTATTTTAAAATTTAGTGAAGGAATGTTTGCAGATTTTAACTAAATCTTGAAGCAGGAGTAATTTTGAGTAAATTTGCAAACTTTCAAGTTTTTAGCAAATTTTTTTAACCCTCGGAAAATTCGCGATTTTTTATTTGTAACAACTTCAGTTCTCTTGTGATTATTTTAAAATTTAGTGAAGGAATGTTTGCAGATTTTAACTAAATCTTGAAGCAGAAGTAATTTTGAGTAAATTTCCATAGTTTCAAGTTTCTAGCAATTGTTTTTGTATATTTTTTTAACGCTCGGAAAATTCGCGATTTTTTATTTGTAACAACTTCAGTTCTCTTGTGATTATTTTAAAATTTAGTTAAGAAATGTTTCCAGATTTTAACTAAATCTTGAAGCAGAAGTAATTTTGAGTAAATTTGCAAACTTTCAAGTTTCTAGCAATTGTTTTTGTAAATTTTTTTAACGCTCGGAAAATTCGCGATTTTTTATTTGTAATAACTTCAGTTCTCTTGTGATTATTTTAAAATTTAGTGAAGGAATGTTTGCAGATTTTAACTAAATCTTGAAGCAGAAGTAATTTTGAGTAAATTTGCATAGTTTCAAGTTTCTAGCAATTGTTTTTGTAAATTTTTTTAACGCTCGGAAAATTCGCAATTTTTTATTTGTAACAACTTCAGTTCTCTTGTGATTATTTTAAAATTTAGTGAAGGAATGTTTGCAGATTTTAACTAAATCTTGAAGCAGAAGTAATTTTGAGTAAATTTCCATAGTTTCAAGTTTCTAGCAATTGTTTTTGTATATTTTTTTAACGCTCGGAAAATTCGCGATTTTTTATTTGTAACAACTTCAGTTCTCTTGTGATTATTTTCAAATTTAGTGAAGGAATGTTTGCAGATTTTAACTAAATCTTGAAGCAGGAGTAATTTTGAGTAAATTTGCAAACTTTCAAGTTTTTAGCAAATTTTTTTAACCCTCGGAAAATTCGCGATTTTTTATTTGTAACAACTTCAGTTCTCTTGTGATTATTTTAAAATTTAGTGAAGGAATGTTTGCAGATTTTAACTAAATCTTGAAGCAGGAGTAATTTTGAGTAAATTTGCAAACTTTCAAGTTTTTAGCAAATTTTTTTAACCCTCGGAAAATTCGCGATTTTTTATTTGTAACAACTTCAGTTCTCTTGTGATTATTTTAAAATTTAGTGAAGGAATGTTTGCAGATTTTAACTAAATCTTGAAGCAGAAGTAATTTTGAGTAAATTTCCATAGTTTCAAGTTTCTAGCAATTGTTTTTGTATATTTTTTTAACGCTCGGAAAATTCGCGATTTTTTATTTGTAACAACTTCAGTTCTCTTGTGATTATTTTAAAATTTAGTGAAGGAATGTTTGCAGATTTTAACTAAATCTTGAAGCAGGAGTAATTTTGAGTAAATTTGCAAACTTTCAAGTTTTTAGCAAATTTTTTTAACCCTCGGAAAATTCGCGATTTTTTATTTGTAACAACTTCAGTTCTCTTGTGATTATTTTAAAATTTAGTGAAGGAATGTTTGCAGATTTTAACTAAATCTTGAAGCAGAAGTAATTTTGAGTAAATTTCCATAGTTTCAAGTTTCTAGCAATTGTTTTTGTATATTTTTTTAACGCTCGGAAAATTCGCGATTTTTTATTTGTAACAACTTCAGTTCTCTTGTGATTATTTTAAAATTTAGTTAAGAAATGTTTCCAGATTTTAACTAAATCTTGAAGCAGAAGTAATTTTGAGTAAATTTGCAAACTTTCAAGTTTCTAGCAATTGTTTTTGTAAATTTTTTTAACGCTCGGAAAATTCGCGATTTTTTATTTGTAATAACTTCAGTTCTCTTGTGATTATTTTAAAATTTAGTGAAGGAATGTTTGCAGATTTTAACTAAATCTTGAAGCAGAAGTAATTTTGAGTAAATTTGCATAGTTTCAAGTTTCTAGCAATTGTTTTTGTAAATTTTTTTAACGCTCGGAAAATTCGCAATTTTTTATTTGTAACAACTTCAGTTCTCTTGTGATTATTTTAAAATTTAGTGAAGGAATGTTTGCAGATTTTAACTAAATCTTGAAGCAGGAGTAATTTTGAGTAAATTTGCAAACTTTCAAGTTTTTAGCAAATTTTTTTAACCCTCGGAAAATTCGCGATTTTTTATTTGTAACAACTTCAGTTCTCTTGTGATTATTTTCAAATTTAGTGAAGGAATGTTTGCAGATTTTAACTAAATCTTGAAGCAGGAGTAATTTTGAGTAAATTTGCAAACTTTCAAGTTTTTAGCAATTGTTTTTGTAAATTTTTTTAACGCTCGGAAAATTCGCGATTTTTTATTTGTAACAACTTCAGTTCTCTTGTGATTATTTTAAAATTTAGTGAAGGAATGTTTGCAGATTTTAACTAAATCTTAAAGCAGGAGTAATTTTGAGTAAATTTGCAAACTTTCAAGTTTTTAGCAATTGTTTTTGTAAATTTTTTTAACGCTCGGAAAATTCGCGATTTTTTATTTGTAACAACTTCAGTTCTCTTGTGATTATTTTAAAATTTAGTGAAGGAATGTTTGCAGATTTTAACTAAATCTTGAAGCAGGAGTAATTTTGAGTAAATTTGCAAACTTTCAAGTTTCTAGCAATTGTTTTTGTAAATTTTTTTAACGCTCGGAAAATTCGCGATTTTTTATTTGTAACAACTTCAGTTCTCTTGTGATTATTTTAAAATTTAGTGAAGGAATGTTTGCAGATTTTAACTAAATCTTGAAGCAGAAGTAATTTTGAGTAAATTTGCAAACTTTCAAGTTTCTAGCAATTGTTTTTGTAAATTTTTTTAACGCTCGGAAAATTCGCGATTTTTTATTTGTAATAACTTCAGTTCTCTTGTGATTATTTTAAAATTTAGTGAAGGAATGTTTGCAGATTTTAACTAAATCTTGAAGCAGAAGTAATTTTGAGTAAATTTGCATAGTTTCAAGTTTCTAGCAATTGTTTTTGTAAAATTTTTTAACGCTCGGAAAATTCGCAATTTTTTATTTGTAACAACTTCAGTTCTCTTGTGATTATTTTAAAATTTAGTTAAGAAATGTTTGCGGATTTTAACTAAATCTTAAAGCAGGAGTAATTTTGAGTAAATTTGCAAAGTTTCAAGTTTCTAGCAATTGTTTTTGTAAATTTTTTTAACGCTCGGAAAATTCGCGATTTTTTATTTGTAACAACTTCAGTTCTCTTGTGATTATTTTAAAATTTAGTTAAGAAATGTTTGCGGATGTTAACTAAATCTTAAAGCAGGAGTAATTTTGAGTAAATTTGCAAAGTTTCAAGTTTCTAGCAATTGTTTTTGTAAATTTTTTTAACGCTCGGAAAATTCGCGATTTTTTATTTGTAACAACTTCAGTTCTCTTGTGATTATTTTAAAATTTAGTGAAGGAATGTTTGCGGATTTTAACTAAATCTTAAAGCAGAAGTAATTTTGAGTAAATTTGCATAGTTTCAAGTTTCTAGCAATTGTTTTTGTAAATTTTTTTAACGCTCGGAAAATTCGCGATTTTTTATTTGTAATAACTTCAGTTCTCTTGTGATTATTTTGAAATTTAGTGAAGGAATGTTTGCGGATTTTAACTAAATCTTAAAGCAGAAGTAATTTTGAGTAAATTTGCATAGTTTCAAGTTTCTAGCAATTGTTTTTGTAAATTTTTTTAACGCTCGGAAAATTCGCGATTTTTTATTTGTAATAACTTCAGTTCTCTTGTGATTATTTTGAAATTTAGTTAAGGAATGTTTGCGGATTTTAACTAAATCTTGAAGCAGGAGTAATTTTGAGTAAATTTGCAAAGTTTCAAGTTTCTAGCAATTGTTTTTGTATATTTTTTTTAACGCTCGGAAAATTCGCGATTTTTTATTTGTAATAACTTCAGTTCTCTTGTGATTATTTTAAAATTTAGTTAAGAAATGTTTGCAGATTTTAACTAAATCTTGAAGCAGGAGTAATTTTGAGTAAATTTGCAAAGTTTCAAGTTTCTAGCAATTGTTTTTGTAAATTTTTTTAACGCTCGGAAAATTCGCAATTTTTTATTTGTAATAATTTCAGTTCTCTTGTGATTATTTTAAAATTTAGTGAAGGAATGTTTGCAGATTTTAACTAAATCTTGAAGCAGGAGTAATTTTGAGTAAATTTGCAAACTTTCAAGTTTTTAGCAATTGTTTTTGTAAGTTTTTTTAACGCTCGGAAAATTCGCGATTTTTTATTTGTAATAACTTCAGTTCTCTTGTGATTATTTTAAAATTTAGTGAAGGAATGTTTGCAGATTTTAACTAAATCTTGAAGCAGAAGTAATTTTGAGTAAATTTCCATAGTTTCAAGTTTCTAGCAATTGTTTTTGTATATTTTTTTAACGCTCGGAAAATTCGCGATTTTTTATTTGTAATAACTTCAGTTCTCTTGTGATTATTTTAAAATTTAGTGAAGGAATGTTTGCAGATTTTAACTAAATCTTGAAGCAGAATTAATTTTGAGTAAATTTGCAAACTTTCAAGTGTCTAGCAATTGTTTTTTGTAAATTTTTTTAACGCTCGGAAAATTCGCGATTTTTTATTTGTAACAACTTCAGTTCTCTTGTGATTATTTTAAAATTTAGTGAAGGAATGTTTGCAGATTTTAACTAAATCTTGAAGCAGGAGTAATTTTGAGTAAATTTGCAAACTTTCAAGTTTTTAGCAATTGTTTTTGTAAATTTTTTTAACGCTCGGAAAATTCGCGATTTTTTATTTGTAACAACTTCAGTTCTCTTGTGATTATTTTAAAATTTAGTGAAGGAATGTTTGCAGATTTTAACTAAATCTTGAAGCAGAATTAATTTTGAGTAAATTTGCAAACTTTCAAGTTTCTAGCAATTGTTTTTGTAAATTTTTTTAACGCTCGGAAAATTCGCGATTTTTTATTTGTAACAACTTCAGTTCTCTTGTGATTATTTTAAAATTTAGTGAAGAAATGTTTGCAGATTTTATCTAAATCTTGAAGCAGAATTAATTTTGAGTAAATTTGCAAACTTTCAAGTTTCTAGCAATTGTTTTTGTAAATTTTTTTAACGCTCGAAAAATTCGCGATTTTTTATTTGTAATAAAAGTTGAAGGAATGTTTGCAGATTTTAACTAAATCTTAAAGCAGAAGTAATTTTGAGTAAATTTGCAAAGTTTCAAGTTTCTAGCAATTGTTTTTGTATATTTTTTTAACGCTCGGAAAATTCGCGATTTTTTATTTGTAACAACTTCAGTTCTCTTGTGATTATTTTAAAATTTAGTGAAGGAATGTTTGCAGATTTTAACTAAATCTTAAAGCAGAAGTAATTTTGAGTAAATTTGCAAAGTTTCAAGTTTCTAGCAATTGTTTTTGTATATTTTTTTAACGCTCGGAAAATTCGCGATTTTTTATTTGTAACAACTTCAGTTCTCTTGTGATTATTTTAAAATTTAGTGAAGGAATGTTTGCAGATTTTAACTAAATCTTAAAGCAGAAGTAATTTTGAGTAAATTTGCAAAGTTTCAAGTTTCTAGCAATTGTTTTTGTAAATTTTTTTAACGCTCGGAAAATTCGCGATTTTTTATTTGTAACAACTTCAGTTCTCTTGTGATTATTTTAAAATTTAGTGAAGGAATGTTTGCAGATTTTAACTAAATCTTAAAGCAGAAGTAATTTTGAGTAAATTTGCAAAGTTTCAAGTTTCTAGCAATTGTTTTTGTATATTTTTTTAACGCTCGGAAAATTCGCGATTTTTGATTTGTAATAACTTCAGTTCTCTTGTGATTGTTTTAAAATTTAGTAAAGGAATGTTTGCAGATTTTAACGAAATCTTGAAGCAGAAGTAATTTTGAGTAAATTTGCAAACTTTCAAGTTTCTAGCAATTGTTTTTGTAAATTTTTTTAACGCTCGGAAAATTCGCGATTTTTTATTTGTAATAACTTCAGTTCTCTTGTAATTATTTTAAAATTTAGTGAAGGAATGTTTGCGGATTTTAACTAAATCTTAAAGCAGGAGTAATTTTGAGTAAATTTGCAAAGTTTCAAGTTTCTAGCAATTGTTTTTGTAAATTTTTTTAACGCTCGGAAAATTCGCAATTTTTTATTTGTAACAACTTCAGTTCTCTTGTGATTATTTTAAAATTTAGTGAAGGAATGTTTGCAGATTTTAACTAAATCTTGAAGCAGAAGTAATTTTGAGTAAATTTGCAAACTTTCAAGTTTCTAGCAATTGTTTTTGTAAATTTTTTTAACGCTCGGAAAATTCGCGATTTTTTATTTGTAATAACTTCAGTTCTCTTGTGATTGTTTTAAAATTTAGTAAAGGAATGTTTGCAGATTTTAACTAAATCTTGAAGCAGGAGTAATTTTGAGTAAATTTGCAAAGTTTCAAGTTTCTAGCAATTGTTTTTGTAAATTTTTTTAACGCTCGGAAAATTCGCGATTTTTTATTTGTAATAACTTCAGTTCTCTTGTGATTATTTTAAAATTTAGTAAAGGAATGTTTGCAGATTTTAACTAAATCTTGAAGCAGAAGTAATTTTGAGTAAATTTGCAAACTTTCAAGTTTCTAGCAATTGTTTTTGTAAATTTTTTTAACGCTCGGAAAATTCGCGATTTTTTATTTGTAATAACTTCAGTTCTCTTGTGATTGTTTTAAAATTTAGTAAAGGAATGTTTGCAGATTTTAACGAAATCTTGAAGCAGAATTAATTTTGAGTAAATTTGCAAAGTTTCAAGTTTCTAGCAATTGTTTTTGTAAATTTTTTTAACGCTCGGAAAATTCGCGATTTTTTATTTGTAATAACTTCAGTTCTCTTGTGATTATTTTGAAATTTAGTAAAGGAATGTTTGCGGATTTTAACTAAATCTTGAAGCAGAATTAATTTTGAGTAAATTTGCAAACTTTCAAGTTTCTAGCAATTGTTTTTGTAAATTTTTTTAACGCTCGGAAAATTCGCGATTTTTTATTTGTAACAACTTCAGTTCTCTTGTGATTATTTTAAAATTTAGTGAAGGAATGTTTGCAGATTTTAACTAAATCTTAAAGAAGGAGTAATTTTGAGTAAATTTGCATAGTTTCAAGTTTCTAGCAATTGTTTTTGTAAATTTTTTAACGCTCGAAAAATTCGCGATTTTTTATTTGTAACAACTTCAGTTCTCTTGTGATTATTTTAAAATTTAGTGAAGGAATGTTTGCAAATTTTAACTAAATCTTAAAGAAGGAGTAATTTTGAGTAAATTTGCATAGTTTCAAGTTTCTAGCAATTGTTTTTGTAAATTTTTTTAACGCTCGGAAAATTCGCGATTTTTTATTTGTAATAACTTCAGTTCTCTTGTGATTATTTTAAAATTTAGTGAAGGAATGTTTGCAAATTTTAACTAAATCTTAAAGAAGGAGTAATTTTGAGTAAATTTGCATAGTTTCAAGTTTCTAGCAATTGTTTTTGTAAATTTTTTAACGCTCGAAAAATTCGCGATTTTTTATTTGTAACAACTTCAGTTCTCTTGTGATTATTTTAAAATTTAGTGAAGGAATGTTTGCAAATTTTAACTAAATCTTAAAGAAGGAGTAATTTTGAGTAAATTTGCATAGTTTCAAGTTTCTAGCAATTGTTTTTGTAAATTTTTTAACGCTCGAAAAATTCGCGATTTTTTATTTGTAACAACTTCAGTTCTCTTGTGATTATTTTAAAATTTAGTGAAGGAATGTTTGCAGATTTTAACTAAATCTTAAAGCAGGAGTAATTTTGAGTAAATTTGCAAACTTTCAAGTTTTTAGCAATTGTTTTTGTAAATTTTTTTAACGCTCGGAAAATTCGCGATTTTTTATTTGTAATAATTTTAGTTCTCTTGTGATTATTTTAAAATTTAGTGAAGGAATGTTTGCAAATTTTAACTAAATCTTAAAGAAGGAGTAATTTTGAGTAAATTTGCATAGTTTCAAGTTTCTAGCAATTGTTTTTGTAAATTTTTTAACGCTCGAAAAATTCGCGATTTTTTATTTGTAACAACTTCAGTTCTCTTGTGATTATTTTAAAATTTAGTGAAGGAATGTTTGCAGATTTTAACTAAATCTTAAAGAAGGAGTAATTTTGAGTAAATTTGCATAGTTTCAAGTTTCTAGCAATTGTTTTTGTAAATTTTTTAACGCTCGAAAAATTCGCGATTTTTTATTTGTAACAACTTCAGTTCTCTTGTGATTATTTTAAAATTTAGTGAAGGAATGTTTGCAGATTTTAACTAAATCTTGAAGCAGGAGTAATTTTGAGTAAATTTGCAAACTTTCAAGTTTTTAGCAATTGTTTTTGTAAATTTTTTTAACGCTCGGAAAATTCGCGATTTTTTATTTGTAATAATTTTAGTTCTCTTGTGATTATTTTAAAATTTAGTGAAGGAATGTTTGCAAATTTTAACTAAATCTTAAAGAAGGAGTAATTTTGAGTAAATTTGCATAGTTTCAAGTTTCTAGCAATTGTTTTTGTAAATTTTTTAACGCTCGAAAAATTCGCGATTTTTTATTTGTAACAACTTCAGTTCTCTTGTGATTATTTTAAAATTTAGTGAAGGAATGTTTGCAGATTTTAACTAAATCTTGAAGCAGAATTAATTTTGAGTAAATTTGCAAACTTTCAAGTTTCTAGCAATTGTTTTTTGTAAATTTTTTTAACGCTCGGAAAATTCGCGATTTTTTATTTGTAACAACTTCAGTTCTCTTGTGATTATTTTAAAATTGAGTGAAGGAATGTTTGCAGATTTTAACTAAATCTTGAAGCAGAATTAATTTTGAGTAAATTTGCAAACTTTCAAGTTTCTAGCAATTGTTTTTGTAAATTTTTTTAACGCTCGGAAAATTCGCGATTTTTTATTTGTAACAACTTCAGTTCTCTTGTGATTATTTTAAAATTTAGTGAAGGAATGTTTGCAGATTTTAACTAAATCTTGAAGCAGAATTAATTTTGAGTAAATTTGCAAACTTTCAAGTTTTTAGCAATTGTTTTTGTAAATTTTTTTAGCGCTCGGAAAATTCGCGATTTTTTATTTGTAATAACTTCAGTTCTCTTGTGATTATTTTCAAATTTAATGTTTGCGGATTTTAACTAAATCTTAAAGCAGGAGTAATTTTGAGTAAATGTGCATAGTTTCAATGCAAACCTTTTTCTTCATCAGAAGAGCGAGATAAACTGATTGGCGTTAAAAAATTTCATCCAGAAAAAATTGCAAAAAAGTTAGTAAGTCACCATGCACTTTAAGGGAAATTTTGAAAAAAAGTCGATTTTTTCAGACTTTGAACGGCCTTAGCGGTTAAACGAAGATTCCAAAGAAGAGATAACGTTTTCAGCAACAAATATTAAATAAAGGATTATATCTACATTTAACTTCCCTTTTTTTTTGATACATTCCCGTTGCTTTACATGTAATCTCTCTCCAATATTTATTTTCTCCGCGGGATAACTTAAGAATCGGAATTGTGCGCCAAGTCGCCGCTTCATAAAATAGTGCAGAAAAAGGGGGGGTGCGCTCGCTCGTGCAACATATCGACGCTAAGGTACTGCCAATTTGGTTATCCGTGAAATATGCGCTCGTGTGAACTTCATCACTTTTCTATTTTATCGCGTTGTTGCTCCTGAGGATTTACGCCCTCGCACGCGCGTCTTCCATATTTCCGAAAGGAATTTATAAGCGATAATTGCCGTTGTAATAATAATAATAATAATAAATGTAAGGGCGACATTAAGAGTGAATTCCAGCAGAAAATGATCGAATCTCGTCGCATATTTTTTTCTCCCTCTCGCTCTCTCGCTCCGTTTGTTGTTTGTATTTATGTGTGTGTTTGTGATCGTCTTTCGTATTAATCTGTCGGCGTCGAATGGAATTTACCGGTATCTATGTTGGAAATCTCTCTCTCGCAGTTTCGTCTCTCTGGATTCTGCACTGTGAGCGCCAAGAATACACATGCACTTGAATATATTTAGAGATGATAAAATTTCGTGAAAACCCATCACCGCTAAATTACTGTGTAAATATCTGTGTGTGTGTGTGTGCGAGATTTCCGTGCGGTAATATGTTCACAACATCCAGGATAACCATCATCAACTTTAATTTACCCTATCGATATCCAATTATTATTTTTTTTTTACTTAGGCATGAGTCATTCAGTAACATCGAATATTTTTTAATTATGTATTTTTAATTTTTGGGATGAATAAATGAACAAATGAATAATGTCAGACGTATACATAATAACCATCGACCCGACCGAATACTTCTCGATCCCCGAAAAATCTTTCGGCCGGGCTGGGATTCGAACCCACACGGCGCGCGGTGCAACCGGCACAATCTTCGCGAATTTGAATCACAAACAAATCTTTGATGCAACGCTTTAGAACATTAAGGACGATCGAAATCAACAGTTTGAAGTTAGCCAAGGAAGAAGTAGCCATTTTTAACATTAAAATCAACAGTTTAAAGTTAGAAGTTTAAAAGAATAGTAGCCGCTTGTGTATTATGTAATTACGTATTGAAAATTTCAGCACCGATAAGATCCCATGAACAAAGATTTGATTCAAGAGATAAATCCGGAATGAGGAGGGGGGGTCTGGAAGGTGTTTCTTTTTCGTGTTATTGTAAATTGGAAAACGTTAATCACGCAGTACTCAGCGAGGGGGCGACAGGGTCGCGAGCGGGAGGGAGGCTGTAAATTCTGAAATTCGCGTTCCATAAAACAAGACTGTCTCTGGGTTAGTTTCGTTTTTATTCCGGTCCGTGTCTTGTCCTGTACGAGTGGACTCATTCATCATTTCGCCAGACTCACGGTCTCCCTTATCTTGATTTAACTCGAAGAACCCCCCCGCTCGGCCCCTCCGCCCACCCCCCGAATGCACTCATACTTTTAACAACTTCACCTCTCTCTCGCAATCCCCGCCTCATCCCTCAATAAAACAACCAATCTGAATATTTATGTAGATTACTACAATAAGTTCGAATCGTTTGACGTAAAGGATGACTGAATAGCAGAAAAGTAGCTCCCCGATATATTTCCCCGGGACTCTCGATATTTTAAATAGTGCTTTTAGATTTATCGTTGTTTTGAAAGAATCAGTCTGCTTATTCGCTATAACATCGAGTAGTTTATTTTTGATACTTGATTTCATTCTTTCTCGACCAAATCACTTAACTTTTATTGCGTATAAAATAGTTCCGCACTCTTACAACGGCTCCTGTTTTGGTATTTTATATTTTATTCCGCTGCATATCTAAATACGCATAAAAATTCATGTACCGCTATTAACGGCGCGTCTCTATTTTTAATTTAATAACCCACCAAAGTTAAAATCTCCACATGTACCCGATATAAACAGAAAACAATATATTTCTAACTGTGCAATAAATACAAAAATACTATCCAATAACGGATAAATCTTGCGGCATAAAAATAACATAAAATAATGCCATTTGTTTTGGGCGCTTGTTGCTCTGGTATTATTGATGTTGTTTTCAAATCTTATAAATGTATCAACAAACACGTACCAGTTTAACGCAACAGCTATATAATATAATAATGTATAAGTAGGTGGCGATTGTTTTGACAGGCTTGAATATTACATTCTCTTATTTAATTTAAACGTGAGGTGTATGCATCCTTGCATTAAGTCGTTGGCAAATGGCAATACATGCATTCCAATTTCACAATGTGTATATTTTTGATATTATTTTAAGCCACCTGTCTTAAGGGTAAAATTTTCAAACAATCAAATTTTTTTATGATACAGAATCCCTACAGCACAGAAAATAGGCAGATATTTTTTTTTGTTTCAAAGATTAGTTGATCGAAAGGAAGCGCGAATGATAGTGGAAATTGACACAGCATTCTGCCACAACCGATTGTTTGTAATAAATTCATATATTTCTCTGGAATTGATTTTGATTTTACAAATGTCAGGTTTAATAATTTTGTGTGAAGTAACAATCGACGCTCATGTTTGACTCCAAAGCCACCCGGGACTTATTGTTGGATACCCGTTATTTAGCCTACGGGGTAAAGTATTATTTATTCTTTTTCTTTTCATTTCAGGTAGAAACCTGGGCATCAGATTGTGTTTCAGTGTCCATTTTGATTTTACCTGTCCGCCAATGATAATCGTTTTTGGTAGGTAGATAGTACATGTGGGAGGAGGGTCTACTTTATTTCACACGAATAATCGTGTCCATTTAGTTCCAACAGGTGCGTACTTTTTTGATCCCATTTAAAAATATATATTCTAAAAATATATATTCATGTAATTGCTTCACGCATCATACGATTTCCAATGTTAAATTTTTAATTTAATTTATGTATTTGCTTCAGTGTTTTTTTCCCCAAAATGGGGGTAAATTATTGTCTTGGGGTGTATTTTGGGGAACTTCAATCAATGGAGTATTTTTTGGGGTGGGTATTTTATACGGGGGTATTTTTGGGGAAATTAATGAACATGTTATTACATTTGCTATACTCCGCGCGCCTACCAGGTGGTATGTTCACGTTGCGTTCACCCCGCGTCCTCGTGATGGTTCGTCGAGACGTTATGAAAAGCCTGATTCACACAGCCTTACCACATTTTAGTTCTGTGCCGGAAATATAAATCTTTCTACTTTAACCCACAAATACTAACTAGGTATTTACACTTCCTAATTAATTGTAATTGAAAAAGGCTGATTTAAGGATAGAACGTAATCACTACATTTAAATAAGACAGAAAAACGAGAACACAGGACATACAACGGGCGTGATTAAAAATTACGGCTGCGTGACACACGCTTCACATGCGTTAGCGCTGACCAATCAGCGAACATCACGCAAACCCATGATACCACCGATTCGGCGCGCCGAGTATAGAAATCACCATTACCACACAGAAGTCAGTCATTTTCCTCAGCAATGAGGAAAAACCTGTAATATCATTTGTGGAAGTTGTCATTGGGATTCTGTTATTGCCGTTTTCGTAATTTTGTTACCCCCAATGAGATACTGCACTTTTATTTAAAAAATATGAATATGTGCCGGAAAGAAGATGAAAATATTGAGGATGAAGATGAATATTAAATTTTAATAAATTCTATAATTATAATGCTTTAATTTTGTATATTTTCCAATAAATCCACTGTATTTACGTTTTATTTTCAAAATTTATTATTTCGGAGAGGGACAGGGGCGTAATTTTGTAGGAGTTTTATTAAATATTTGGGAAATTAAAAATGCTACTGGCAACACTCGTTGGCCGTAAATAAATTATTATTATTATATTAAATATTCAATCTTTTTGTTTGCATTTTTTATCGTTAGGCCTGGATTTAGATTTTGACCTGCAGTTTCTGTAGAACTGAATAATTTTTCTTCATTTTGGTTAAAATTTTCGATTTTTTGGTCGGCATTTGTTTCTTTTTAGGCCCGAATTTTTGAATTCAACCCGAAATAATCACTTTTATGCTATGCGTGATTTTTTTGCCGGTATTTTCGAGTTTTGGATTTTTTGTCCTTTATCTTTTTTTAAACATTTTCGCGTTTCTGGTTGGCAATTTATTTTGAGCTGAAGTTATTTTTGGGACTGAAAATGGCAAATTTATTTTCTTTTGCTTGATTTTTCATATTTTTTTAGACCAGAAATTTTATTTTTATTTTTGCTTATAGTTTAGATGTTTGGTCTGTATTTTTGATTTCTTAATTTGTTCTAACTTTTAGAGTTTTTGATTTTGGTCAAAAAATGTTTAATAGTTTGTTGAAATTTTCTACATTTTTCATTTTTCGATTTTTTTAGTTTTTTTAATCTTAATTATTAATTTTAATGAGCGAATTTTTTATTGGTCTACACTCTTGTTAATTTTTATGTGCGATTTTTTTTTGTTTTGAGGGTATTTTCGAGTTTTTGATTGTTTGTCCTTCATTTTAGATTTTTTTAACCTAAGTTATTGTTTTTATGGGAGAATTTTTTTAATTTCTTTCGACAGTTTCGGCAATTTATTTTGGGATAAAGTTTCAATTTTTTAGCATTTTTTTTTTTATTTTTTACATGAGGATATTTGATTGTTTGTTTATATTTCAGATGTTTGGTCTGATGTTTTTCATTTCTTTGTTCCAAATTTTATAGTTTTTGACCTATAAACCAAAATTTTCGAATAATTTTTTCTGGTCTGCATTTTTTTTTCCCGAGAGTTTTACGATTTTTGGTCCAAATTTTTTGCGTATATTCTTAGTTTTTTTTTTACCTTGATTATAAATTTTAACGAGCGAATTTTTGATTGGTCAATACTTTAGAGTTTTAACCTGAATTGTTGATTTTTATGTGCAAACTTTTGGCCGGTATTTTCGAGTTTTTTTAACCAAATTTTAGATGTTTTAACCTGAATTATTGTTTTTATGGGCGAATTTTTAAAATTATTATTGAGTTTAGAGTTTCGGCAATTTACTTTGAGGTAAAGAGTTTTGGGGCTGAAAATGGCACATTATTTTGTTTTTGCTTTAATTTTCAATTTTTAGCCTGCATTTTTATTGTTTTCACCAGAGTTTTTGTTTTTTCGGCCTATATTTTAGATGTTTTTGGCACCTAAACCAAAATTTTCGATTTAGTTGAAATTTTCTGTTTTTTTGACTGCATTTTTATTTTTCCCAAAAGTTTTCAATTTTTTACCAATGTTTTTAGTTCTGTTACCTTAATTATTAATTTTAATGTTGTTTAATTGTAGATTTTAATGAGCGAATTTTTGGTCGATGTTTTCGAGTTTTTTGATTTTTTTTTGCCCTATAATTTAGATTTTGCAGATTGAATTTTTGATATTTTTGGCCTGTACTTGGTTTTTGTATTAATTTTAGGTTATTTATTTCATTTGAAATTTTTTGTTTTTGTGGTTGTTTTAAGATAAAACTAATGTACTTTTATATTTAGTTAAAAAAATACAGACCGCGCGATTTGTGTTTAAGGAATTACTTAATATTTCGATTCGATATTTAATTTTTTTTCTGGAAATTTTTAAATCAAAAAAAATAATTTGTGCAGTCAATTTAGTTCTTTAAGTAATTGTTAAATATAATACTTTGGCCCAGAATGAAACTGATCACCCGGTATAACTGTACTGTTTGGAAATTATGAAAAAAAATGCAAACCATTTTTTAAGTAGTTAATTAGCGATGATTTCCGAAAAATTAAAGAATTGTTTTAATTATTTGGAGGATACCATAGCACGATTTAATATTTTTAAATGGCTTTTTTATCTAGCTACATATTTTCGAAAAAACGGAGTTATAAAATTTTTCTTTGTGCAAATTCGGAAATCTTATCAGCGCGCCTTCTCTAATCCCAGTGTTGTCAGATTGGGGGGGGGGTTCTCCAAAATGGGGGTAAATGAAGGTTTTGGTGTGTATTTTGGAGAACTTCAATCGATGGGGTATTTTTTGGGGTGGGTATTTTATGCGAGGGGTATTCTGTGGGGTTTTTATGAAATATTTGGGGAAAATTAAAAATTACTCCTGGCAACACTGATTTGCTTACGTAATTATTTTACACCAAAACCATAGATATGTTTTTTTTGTAGAGAAAAACAAACCGCGTCTATTGATGCTAATTTTGAGTAATTTATATTTTTCCATAACGAAAAAACTGCACCTGACAAAAGTCATTTATGCCTTGGAATTACCGAAACAAAAAGCAATTGTTCTTTAGCTGTCAGTCCAGCTTGTCAGTTACTGCTGTATTATTTATCTAAAGGTTGTACTCCAAACCAAGGAATATGGAAATTTAAAAAAAATCGTTATTCTTCGTTACGTTACTGAAAAATATCTCAAAGGTAGGTAAACGAAGCACCGACATGCGAAGGAGCGTTATCTGACTGTACATTTACGTCCAACAATGAATCCAACAGACAAAATTTTAGGACGCAGGCCACCCACAATCTGCACATGTAAAGGTAAAAAATGATTTTTCATCGTTACATTGTCTAATTTTAAGAATATGTGCCAAATATTGAATAAAAAATGGTTTCCACCTGTGATGGCTGCAATGCTTTTGTTCGAGCAACCACTCCATGGCATCAGTGATTTTTTTTTTAAGTTTAGATCTAATTTTCACAGATTTAGATAGTCACGCGAAAAGATATTGAAAAATAACATGAATTGGTTCGGTACTTTTTTCTATCTACAAAAAATAGCTATTATTACAACTAGGGAAATATGAATAGTATATTTCCCAAGGTTGGCTAGTTATGTATAGACAACCAAGGGAAATGTATTCATATTTCCCGTGTTGTAATCAATAGTTTTTTTCTGATTGAAAGAATATTGTTCAGTAAATGGGAAAATATTGGATTGTAAATTTTTGAATTTATCGGATTGGTAACGTTGCTAAGGGCCTTGTTTGTAAATATCATGGTTGCCTGGTTTGATTTGTTTGATTGTTTCATAAATTGGTGAAATGTCAAACTATGTGTTAACGCAAGCGACGAAAGACCGTGAATGTTTGGTTCCCGTAAAATCCATAAAGGATACCTTCCTAAGAAATTGGAGGTGTTGTTCCGAGAGCAATTAAAACAATTCTTGCGAGAAGCTCAATTGTTTGATGTCTATATTTCCCTAGGGAAATATGAGCACTTTATATTTCCCTAGGGAAATATAGGTGTGTTATGACATATCGTAACTAAGGTAATTTTTTTTTGGCCTCGGATGAAAGTCTAAATGGCCAGCCAGCTCCGGGCGGTTAGGATAAGACAAACATATTCATTAATTGAATTAAATTTTGGTAAGGCGCATCAATAGCTAAGGTCATTCGCGACAACATATTTATGGTTTTGGTGTAAAATAATTGTCATCTGCGTTTGTTGAACTCGAGTTCTTCCTCGACCATTCTTTCTTAAAGGAAAAGAAATTGATCAAATTAAAGTGAATTAAAGTAGGAATACAAAAATAAATCACTTCGAAAGTTAAGATTGGATTTCGAAAGTTTGTTTTTGGTGGTTGCAAGTAATCAGAGATGATACGAAATATTTTCGCGGTAATTATTGATAAATTCTTTTTCACTTTGCGAAATTGTATTGAGTAATCAGCAAGGTGAATCATTAGCGATAGAGGTTCCTTGATGAAATTTTCCAATCGAGCAGTTCTGGCGTGTTTATTGTACGTGGAACGCTTTCCCTGTTATAAAAAAAATGATAAAAATAGAATAGTTTCCACGGTTCGGCGACACATAAAAGGCTGACGGACAAAATATTAGCGACTCGCATTCACCGTCGTCGGCTAGGTGCTCCGTTTTTTTTTTTTTTTTTTAAGTAATAAAAACCCGCTAAATTGTGCGTAGCAGGTGCTTCGGCGACGACGGCGACCGCTGAGAACTGTGTCAACTCCGGAGGTACTACACATTTCACTGCAATAATCTCTCTCCGCGTTTGTAATAATTTTAAACCTGGAAGGCGATTTATGCGCTTTATCCCGTTTTAATCATATATATAAATTAATATGTTTCGTAAAACAACGAACGCGCCGCGCCGCGGTCCCCGGTTTAAATTTAACTTAGATTTATGTAACATCATGATATTTAAGCGTTCTAATCGTTCCCGCGCTAATTGGACCTGAAAATAAATCATTAACTTTTTTTTTTTTTATTGAGACCCGAGTTGTTATCTCGAATAAAAGAGCGGCTTCATTAAGTAAGGCAAAAAAGAAAAGGTCAAAGGGGTACTTATCTCGGGCGGGAGGGGGGCGGGGGGAGCTCACTTCTGATTGACGTTTTCGGGAAGAAAATAAAATCAAAGACGGCTAATTGAATCTCTTTTAAATCAGGGCGAAATTTAAAATTCCAATGACGGACGCTTACATGCTGACAATTCAATACGCAGTGCTACACTTGACTTTCTAATTGGCGGCAAAAGTCTACCTTACATGTGTAGTCAACCTAATTGATTACAGAGAGAGAAAGAATGTAATCAATTCTAAATAGAAACTCTAGAAAAAAGAATCCTGAAGACCATAAATGAGTTAGAAATCGTAGGGTAAATCGCGTTAATGGCTCGTAGATACGCCTTTTCAAAAGACTGATTAGGAAAATCTGTAGATCTGTCCAGAAACTATTATACCTACTATGGCATATGTGGTCAACATAATGAATTACAGAAAGAGAAAGAAATTATCCAATTCTTCATAGAAGCTCTAGAAAAAATTCCTGAGGACGATAAATGAGTTAGAAATCGTAGGGTAAATTTCAAAAGGGGCCCGCGGTGGCCTAGTGAGTAGCGTTCCTGCTTCTGGGCCTCATGGTCGTGGGTTCGAATCCCGTCCGGACGGTCACTTTTTCAGAACGAAGAAGTGGCGTGCGGATCCATGGATGTCTAGTGTATGTCCCATTCGTTTAAAAAATGAAATCTTCAAAAACTTACGTTAGTGGCCGAACAGCAAATCGCTTACGCCAATTCCCTTATAGTCATTCACTCTCCTTAACCCGCAATTCCATCAAACATCCTTCCTTTTATAAAAAAAAAAAAATTCAAAAGATGATTAAGGAAATCTGTAGATTAATAATGTGAGCCTCCGAGGCAAAAAAATGTGAGGACACCACAATACCAACAATTATTGAAGTCCTAGATGTTGAAATCAGAATAAAAAAAAAAGTACTTCGTTACAAGGGCATTCTATAGTTTAGAAGAGTGTATTTCTAACGACTACGCCGATTTGATTATAAGTGCTTAAATAATTTAAATGATTATTTTTTATTTATTAATGTTCAAATCAAATTTGTAAACTGTTTGTTTACTTACATGTATTTTATTGATTTTATTGACAATACACTTGTTTTTAATATGTTGTGCTTGCGCCTGTTAATTTTATTTTTATATTTGATGTAAAATATTGTACCCTTATCTCTGACCTGTGTAAACATATTCCATATATTAACACCCAATAAATTATTATTATTATTAATTCCAAAAAAAGACTATGACAAAGATGAGAGACCTATCTGCACCTTTCCTATGAAAATATTACACAATTGCTTTCAGATTACGTAAACATGAAGTAATCACTGACTACAGTCATTCTTGGACACCCGTTAATATTTCCAAATGAGTGAACTCGATACATAACTTACGTTAATTACTGGTTTTTTTTTTCTAATTACTCGTGTAATTATTCCGGAGGTAAATAATTAGACGTCTTTTTTTATTCTAACCCAAGTTCTTCGTGTTTTAAATTAACAGACACTTTATTTCAGCGCCAATTTGTTTCTCCAACTCTGGAGCACGCTTATTCGGTATTCTCGCTCGCATTCTTTAATTAAGCTCGTTGAGGTGAAGCAAATAAATGACTGTTGTTCTTGTTACATGCTTTATCGGGGAGGGTGATGTAATCAAGTGGTGCACTTATTGTCAACAGATATTTTTAAAAATATCACGGATGTTTGTTTATATGTATATATGTTTTGTACTTTGATATTGTAACCTTATTACTGTAAATATATTATTATTATATTATTATTATTATATATCCCAACGATGATGCGAAAGTTTCAATATCAAAAGATACAATTGACATAAAGAGATCATTATTATCCACCTTTAAAACTATATTTTATTCTTGAAAGTGTATCACTTTTTCCGTTAGTTATGAATTTAAAAGCACTTAAACAAAACAAAAATCGAATAGAAAATAAATACTGATTTGAGTTCCTTAAATATTTTAGCATATTCACAGAACATCTACCTTTAAAACCAACTTTTTTTTTTACTTAGGCATGTGCCATTCAGTCACATCGAATATGTAATTTTTGTAGTTTTAATTTTTGGATGAATAAATAAACAAATGAACAAATGAATAATATCAGACGTATACACAACAACCATGGACCCGACCGAATACTTCTCGATCCCCGAAAAATCTTTCGGCCGGGCTGGGATTCGAACCCACGTGGCACGCGGTGCAACCGGCACAAGCGCTCGCCTGTACCCATTACACCAACGGGCCGCCCTAAAAAAAACAACTTTTATTTTTGAAAATGTGTTGATTTTTACCGTGTTTTAATTTTCTGTTTTTCTTTCTTGTAAAATATATCTTTTGAAAACAAAGTTTAAATTGACATTAAAATCCGCCAGATCTAGCGGATTTTCCGCTGACGTGGCAACACTGTGTGGAGCAAGAGTAATTTTTAATTTTCCCCAAATATTTCATAAAAACCCCCCAGAATACCCCTCGCATAAAATACCCACCCCAAAAAATACACCATGGATTGAAGAACTCCGTTTTTCCGAAAATATGTAGGTAGTACAAAAAGGCTAAAATTAAAAAAAATATTAATTAATCGTCCTGTGGTATTCTCAAAATAATTAAAATAATTCTTTAATTTTTCGGAAAGCATCGCTAATTAACTACTTTAAATTGTTCGCATTTTTTTCATAATTTCGAAACAGTTCTAGTTATAATGTAATGTAATGTTTATTCATGTTAATACTTACAAAATAAGTTTACACTCGTCAATACAGATAAATCATCAGATGAATACAATAAAAGCAAAAATTAACTAATTTAGAGATTACAACAAAAAATACTAAAACCTAAAACCTATACTAACTATAAAAAACTATACCGGGGGTCATCAGTTTCATTTGGGCCAAAGTATTATATTTAACAATTACTAAAAAAAAACTAAATTGACTGCAAAACTTATTTTTTTTATTTAAAAATTTAAAAAAAAAAAATCAAAAATCAAATCGAAATATTTGAAAATTAAGTAATTCCTTACACATAAATCGCGCAGTCTGTATTTTCTATGTAAATATCAAACTACATTAGTTTTATCTTAAAACAACCACTAAAACAAAATTGTTCAAATTAAATAAATAACCTAAACTTAATACAAAAACCAAGTACAAGCCAAAAATATCAAAAATTCAGTCTGCAAAATCTAAATTACACGTCAAAAAAATTAAAAACTTGGACCAAAACACTCGAAAATATCGATCAAAAATTCGCTCAACAATTAAACAACATTAAAATTATTAATTAGGGTAACAGAACTAAAAACATTGATAAAAAATTGAAAATTGAAAACTCTTGGCAAAAATAAAAATGCAGTCAAAAAAACAATTCAAAACATTTCAAATAAAACGAATAACTTTGTTAGTATCACTTTATTAACTTGGAGTAGTTACTATATAAAACTATTCATAGTTTGAAAATGACATGCTGAAATTGTCGAAACTATAGTAACTACTCCAAGTTAATAAAGTGATACTAACAAAGTTATTCGTTTTATTTTAATTATTCAAAATGTATCACGAAGTGAAAGCCTCCACAATTACTTATTTTTCAAAACATTTCAATTAAATCGAAAATTTTGGTTTAGCTGCCAAAAACATTTAAAATATAGGCCAAAAAAATCAAAAACCCTGGTCTAAAAAATAAAAATACCGGCTAAAAATTGAAAATTCAAGCAAAAGGAAAATAATTTGCCATTTTCAGCGCCAAAACTCTTTACCTCAAAGTAAATTGCCGAAATTCTAAACTCAATAATAATTAAAAAAATTCACCCATAAAAACAATAATTCTGGTTAAAACATGTAAAATGAAGGGCAAAAAATACAAAATTTGGTCAAAGAAACTCGAAAATACTGGCCAAAAGAATCAACAATTCAGGTTAAAAAGTATAGACCAATCAAAAATTCGCTCGTTAAAATTTATAATCAAGGTAAAGCAAAACTAAGAATATAGGCAAAAAAACGAAAATTTAGACCAAAAATCGTAAATTCTCGGCAAAAATAAAAAGTGAAGACCAAAAAAAAAAACGAAAATTGTAACTAAATATTCGAAAATTTTGGTTTATAGGCCAAAAACTAAAATATGGAACAAAGAAATGAAAAACACAGACCAAACATCTGAAATATAGGCAAACCAAATATCCTGATGTAAAAAATAAAAAATTCAGACTAAAAAATTGAAACTTTATCCCAAAATAAATTGCCGAAACCCTAAACTCGAAAGTAATTTAGAAAATTCGGCCATAAAAACAATAACTCGAGTTAAAAAAATCTGAAATGAAGGGCAAACAATCAAAAACTTAGTACAAAAAACTCGAAAATACCCTCAAAATAAACAAAAATCGCCCATAAAAATCAATAAGAGTGTAAGCCAATCAAAAATAAAATTAATAATTAAGATAAAAAAAATCGAAAAATTTCAAATGTAGAAAATTTCAACAAACCAAAAAAATTTTGACCAAAATCAAAAACTCTTTAAGTTAGAACAAACAAAGAAACCAAAAATGCAGACCAAACATCTAAAATGTAAGCAAAAAATAGAAATAAAATTCCTGGTCTAAAAGATAAAAATATGCAGACCAAAAAAAAATGAAAAATCAAGCAAAAGAAAAATCGTTTGCCATTTTCAGTTCCAAAAATAACTTCAGCTCAAAATAAATGGCCAACCAGAAACGCGAAAATGTTTTAAAAAAATCCAAAACTCGAAAATACCGGCAAAACAATCCCGCATAAAAATGAATAATTGAGGGCAGGAAATCAAAAATTCGGGCCTAAAAATAAACAAATTCCAACTAAAAAATTGAGAATTTTAACAAACAAATCAAAAATTTAATCCAAAATGAAGAAAAATTATTCAGTTATACAGAAACTGCAGGTCAAAAATCTAAATTATAGGTGAAAATAATCAAAATCCAGGCCTAACGTTAAAAAATGCAAACAAAAAGATTGAATATTTAATATAATAATAATAATAATTTATTTACGGGCAACGAGTGTTGCCAGTAGCAATTTTTAATTTCCCAAATATTTAATAAAACTCCCCCTAAATTACGCCGCTGTCCCTCTCCAAAATAATCAATTTTGAAAATAAAACGTAAATACAGTAGATTTATTGGAAAATATACAAAATTAAAGCATTATAATTATAAAATTTATCAAAATTTATTATTCATCTTCATCCTCAATATTTTCATCTTCTTTTCGGCACACATTCATATTTTTTAAATGAAAGTGCAGCATCTCATTGGGTGTAACAAAATTACGAAAACGGCAATAAGACAACCTTCATTAATAATGTCACAGGTTTTTCCTCATCGCTGAGGAAAATTACCGACTTCTTTATGGTAATGATGATTTCTAGCAAATGTAATAACATATTAATTAATTTCCCCAAAAATACCCCTCGTATAAAATACCCACCCCAAAAAATACTCCATTGATTGAAGTTCCCCAAAATACACCCCAAGACCCCCATTTTTGGGAAAGAAAACCCCAATCTGGCAACACTGTCAACAACCAACCACACTTATGAGACCTGAAAGGTCGAAACCGGTCTGTAGCTGTTAAATGTATATTAACGCAACTCATTGCTAAACCAAATTATAGGATAAAATAAATAATTTAAACACGATCAAAATGAAATTAAACGGTTTCCTTTTGCCCATCAACTAATTCTCACCTTGTCATTAGGTTATGATCGTTTGTTTCAGAGAGGATAATACGGGCATTATTACAGTCTAATTGTATTTATGTATTAAATAAACACGAGTATTATTTATCAAAGCCGTGTCCATCATCATCATAATGTGCTTCGTGACGCCATGAGAAACAGAGGTATGATTAATTCTCACGTAACGTAACCTAGCCATCAGCAGACGCAGAGCGCGATTGTTTATTTAGACACGAGCGTCTCCTACCTAATAAAGGTACGTATGTAACTTATCGGCTCCATCCTGTTTATATAAGGTAATTCTGCAGAGTTGCAGTGAGTCATCCGCGGTTCGTTCTAATCGATTATAAAACGTCTCGAGAGCCCGCCAGTGTGTGGGTTAATTAAAACAAGGCGATAATTGTAATCGAGACGTGAGGTGATAACCTGTGGCTCCTCGTTCTCAGTACCGGCAACCTAATAACAATTAAGGCGTAATATACACCATCGTAAAAATGCATCTTGTTCAACAAACACGATTATCTGTGTGGTACTTAAAGTTTTACCTCTATCGAATTTTAATTACATTGTGGCTAAAAATTAAACTGCTAGAGAGATACTTTACGGTATCAATAATGGCCATTAGCGAGTAATTGAAGTCATAAAATTTCGGGAAAGTTTCATGAAATCAAAGCAAAAGCAAAGCGTTCGATTTTCATCGTTTAATTCGAGTGCACGTCCTACGAAAACAATGTGTAATAAAAATGCTCAAAAAAGTATTATTAAAAATATTAGTTGTATGTTTAGAGCGGCAGATTTACTGAATCGTGTATGTTGTATCTTCAAAATTAGAACTGAAACAGCCAAGATTGATAGCATTGACAGCGTGAAGTGTGGAGTGTGGAGTGTGGAGCGTAAATTGTGGATTGTGGAGCCAGTGTTGCCAGATTGGGTTTTTTTCCCGAAAATGGGGTAAATTATTGTTTTGGGGTGTATTTTAGGGAACTTCAATCAATGGAGTATTTTTTGGGGTGGGTATTTTATACGAGGGGTATTTTTGGGGAACTGAATTAACATATTATTACATTTGCTAGAAATCATCATTACCATAAAGAAGTCCTCAACGATGAGGAAAAACCTGTGATATCATTTATGGAAGTTGTCCTAGGGATTCTATAATTGTCGTTTTCGTAATTTTGTTACCTCCAATGAGATGCTGCACTTTCATTTAAAAAATATATATGTGTTCCGAAAAGAAGATGAAAATATTGAGGATGAAGATGAATAATAAATTTTATAATTATAATACTTTAATTTTGTATATTTTCCAATAAATCCACTGTACTTACGTTTAATTTTCAAAATTTATTATTTTGGAGAGGGACAGAGGCGTAATTTTGGGGAAGTTTGATTAAATATTTGGGAAATTAAAAATTGCCACTGGCAACACTCGTTGCCCGTAAATAAATTATTATTTCTATATTAGATATTCGATCTTTTTGTTTGCATTTTTGACCAATATTTTAGATTTTTGACCTGCAGTTTCTGTATAACTGAATAATTTTTCTTCACTTTGGTTTAAATTTTCGATTTGTTTGCTAAAATTTTCGATTTTTTGGTCGGCATTTTTTTTTATTTTTAGGCCCGAATTTTTGATTTTCTGCCCTCTATTTCAACCTGAAATATTCACTGATTTTTTTGCCGGTATTTTCGAGTTTTTGATTTTTTGTCCTTTATCTTTTTTTAAACGTTTTCGCGTTTCTGGTTGGCAATTTATTTTGAGCTAGAGTTATTTTTGGTGTTGAAATTGACAAATTATTTTTCTTTTACTTGAATTTGTTTATTAGCTTTATTAGTTTTTGATCACAGAAATGATGTAGACATGTCACGTTGAAATTACAATCTTAAAAATATTACAAAACACAATATAATGTAAAATTAAATGTATTTTTTTTTTGGCATATTTTTATTTTTTAGACCAGGAATTTTATTTCTTTTGTTTATGTTTCAGATATTTGGTCTGCATTTTTGGTTTCTTTGTTTGTTTTAACTTGTAGAGTTTTTGATTTTGGTCAAAATTTGTTTAGTTTGTTGAAATTTTCTACATTTTAATTTTTCGATTTTTTTAGTTTTTTTATCTTAATTATTAATTTTAACGATCGAATTTTTGATTGGCTTACAGTCGTATTGATTTTTATGGGCGATTTTTGTTTGTTTTGAGGGTATTTTCGAGTTTATTGTACTAAGTTTTTGATTGTTTGCCCTTCATTTTAGATTTTTTAACTCGAGTTATTATTTTTATGGCCGAATTTTCTAAATTACTTTCGAGTTTAGGGTTTCGGCAATTTATTTTGGGATAAAGTTTCAATTTTTTAGTCTGCATTTTTTATTTTTTACACCAGGATATTTGGTTTGCCTATATTTCAGATGTTTGGTTTGTGTTTTTTATTTCTTTGTTCCAAATTTTAGAGTTTTTGGCCCATAAACCAAAATTTTCGAATATTTCGTTAAAATTTTGTTGTTTTTTTTGGTCTGCATTTTTTTTTATTTTTGCCGAGAGTTTACGATTTTTGGTCTAAATTTTTGAATTTTTGCCTTTATTCTTAGTTTTTTTTTACCTTGATTATAAATTTCAACGAGCAAATTTTTTATTGGTCTATATTTTGGATTTTTAACCTGAATTGTTGATTTTTGTGTCCGAACTTTTGGCTGGTATTTTCGAGTTTTTTTGACAAAATGTTTGATTTTTTGTCCTTAATTTTATTTATTAATTAAATTGTGTATCATAGCACATGATATACATTAAATTATACAATAGTATACTGACATATTAAAATTATATTAATTCGAAGACATTTATTTATTTATTTATCTACGGGAAACCCCAATTTACAATAATATAACACAACAATGAATACTTAAAATACCTTAAACCAACATGAAAATAAATAAACCCGAATATACTCATATGAATATATTATGTTGAAATTGTAAAATATAATAATAAAAACTAAAAATTAAGTCAAAAATTTTAGACGTTTTAGCCTGAATTATTGTTTTTATGGGCGAAATTTGTAAATTATTGTTGAGTTTGAAGTTTCGTCAATTTACTTTGAGGTAAAGATTTATTTTTGGGGCTGAAAATGGCAAATTATTTTCCTTTTGCTTGAATTTTCAATTTTTAGCCTGCATTTTTAGTTTTTATACCAGGGTTTTTGATTTTTTTGGCCTATATTTTAGATGTTTTTGGCACCTAAACCAAAATTTTCGATTTAATGTTCTGTTATTATTTTGCTGCTTTTTTATTTTTTTCAAGAGTTTTCAATTCTTTACCAATGTTTTTAGTTCTGTTACCATAATTAATAATTTTATAATAATAATATATATATTTACGGATAAATCAATTTTTACAGAAAATTACAAATTAAAAATTAAAACTAATATTACAACAATATTTAAAAAATAAACATAAAAATTTTAATGTGTTTTAACTGTTGATTTTAATGAGAAAATTTTTGGTCGATATTTTCGAGTTTTTTTATTTTTTTGCCCTATAATTTAGATTTTGCAGACTGAATTTTTGGCTTGTACTTGGTTTTTGTATTAATTTTAGGTTATTTATTTAATTTGAATTTTTTTGTTTTAGTGGTTGTTTTAAGATTAAACTAATGTACTTTGATATTTAGATAGAAAACGCAGACCGCGCGATTTGTGTTTAAGGAATTACTTAATTTTCAATAAAATAGAAACAACCTTACTTATTGCAGAGAGTATTAAATAAATTCAAAAAACGAAATATAGCCTGAATAAATAAATATTCAACCTGTTCGTAACTCTGCAAGCAAAATTAAGTCTTACTAAGACTATAAACAAATAACTTATTGAAACAACTACTTCCCTGGCTGATGCCACGCCGGATATTGAATGATACAAAAGAAATAACCAATAACATTGGTTTAAGATCCCTTATTTCTACCCACAGATGGCTATTTACTTAATTTTTACATACTTTTGGGTTCAGTTTTATAATTTAAAGTTTTCAAATTCAATTTAGTTTCATTTTTCAAGTTAGTCCTGTGGGTAGAAATAAGGGATCTTAAACCAATGTTATTTCACTAGTAGTACTAGTAATAACATGCAAATTTCTTTTGTATCATTCAATATCCGGCGTGGCATCAGCCAGGGAAGTAGTTGTTTCAATAAGTTATTTGTTTATAGTCTTAGTAAGACTTAATTTTGCTTGCAGAGTTACGAACAGGTTGAATATTTATTTATTCAGGCTATATTTCGTTTTTTGAATTTACTTAATTTTCAAATATTTCGATTCGATTTTTGATTTTATTTTCGAAAATTTTTAAATCATGAACTAATTTTTGCAGTCAATTTAGTTTTTTTTAGTAATTGTTAAATATAATACTTTGGCCCGGAATGAAACTGATCACCCGGTATAACTGGAATTGTTTGGAAATAAATAAATAAAAGATATAGTATGAAAAAAATATTAAGTAGTTAATTAGCGATGCTTTCCGAAAAATTAAAGAATTATTTTAATTATTTGGAGGATACCACAGCACGATTAAATGTTTTTCTAATTTTTTTAAATGGCCTTTGTGTACTACCTACATATTTTCGGAAAAACGGAAACTTTTTTTTTGTGCAAATTCCGAAATCTTACCAGCGCGCCCTCTCTAATAATAATAATAATAATTCATTTAATGTTATCAATATACAAAATGTTTTACACAAGTCACAGAATTACAAGTAAATAAATAAGATAAAATATAGTTAACGTGAGATCAGAAACTCACTAGATCACAGGTTAAAATTAGAATTAACAATGTACATAAATATCACACGTAAATACATAATACAGATGTAAGAGACGCAAGCAGTAGGTTAATACAAACTAGTTAAAATACAGGTTAAAATGTATACTTGATGCAACGACAACTATATAAATATGGAACAGAATCAAAATGACAGAAATTCAGAAATTGAATAAAATGCTTTCTGCACAAGTAATTTTTTGATGTGATCTTTAAAAAGAGGTATCGGTAAATTTTGGACTGTTAGAGGCAATTTGTTGTACAATTTAGGGCCCAGTGTTGTCAGATTGGGACGGGGGGGGGGTCAAGGTTTCTCCAAAATGAGGGGTAAATTAAGGTTTTGGTGTGTATTTTGGGAACTTCAATCGATGGGGTGTAATTTTGGGGGGTTTTTATGAAATATTTGGGGAAAATTAAAAATTACTCCTGGCAACACTGGTTGCTGATGGGGAAAAAAATACTATTGGAATATAAATACATATTCCAAACACCGTTAAAGGTAGAAAAAAAAAGTGGCGGAATCTATTGCCTGAATGTTGTACTAAACCCAATTATAGTGGGAAAGAAAGATACTACCTTATCTGTTGGAGGCTTGGTGGAAGTTATAATGCTCGTTTTTTTTAAAGAATTTTATGGGATACACAATCAAACGCTTTGTTCAAATCAAGGAAGAAATCCTTGACAAAACCTCAAATGAATCCAAAATAATCATCGTGATGGTTGTGACCGTTACTACGTGGTAATTCATTATAAAATCACTGAATAAAACACTTACTATGTTTTTTACCACAATTTATTTGATGTATGTACAAATATTTCATATACATACATATCACGACTTAAGTTTCGACGTTTTACTGTAAAAAACATAGTAAGTGTTTTATTCAGTGATTTTTTTGAATCCAAAATAGTGTTTACTAAAAATATAAGTGCATCAGATTAGCACATCTCCTGCACGAAATCCAAACTGATTCAAGTTAAGAAGATATATTGCGCAAGTATATTTTCCAAGATCTTTGAATATTCAGGAAGGCATGATATGAGCCGATAGTCGTTACACGTGACCTGTCACTTTTTTTAAAAACAGGTACTACAGAAGCTTCCGGAACAGTCTTTTGCTTATATGTAAAGCTGTGTATTGTTGGGTATTGTTTAGATGTATTCATTCAGTCACAAGTTGTCGGCGTTATCCCTTTTACAAAAGAACTTGTAAAACTTGGAAGAACACACAATTATTATTAATCAGCGTCGGTTCCACGATGTGGATACATTACTTTTTATAAGCACGAAAAAATAAGTGGTAACAGTGTAAAGGAATGTGCGGATATTGCCGAATCGCGGATTTTTACGTTTAGCATAACAAAGAATTCGTTATATACAGCGAAGGTAGTATAAAATAATGTTATGGTTAGAGATGCAATATTCAAGCCCCACTGTAAAAGCAGCCCTAAAGGTCTAAACTACTAAAACCTTTTTATCTGACTATTCCAGTGCTCAGGTGAGCGTAGAAATGGCCACGAAAACATCGCCGGGAGGGTCACAATGAATATATATAGGAGCGGGGGGTCGTCGAGAGATGCGATATCCCCGATCTTCCCCGGCGGACGAATTCTAGTTCTGATGTACTCCGCAAGAAACAACGGACGGGAATAAAAAGATTTCAATGAGAATAAATGGCGGCCGAAAGTTTCGTGATAAAAATCGCTTTCGAATCACGTCCAACATATGTAAACTAACGTCTCGTGTGCGCTTGGCACGGAAAATAAAATATTTAGAATTTCCCGGATATCCAATATTCCCTCGTGCATACAGGAAAGGTAGGCAATAACAGTGATCGTGTGCGTAGAAGAATGATAAACAAGCTCGGCACCGCCTCGGGCCGGGGGAATATGACAAACACCGCGTATCTAGGGGGTGCGGGGGCGAGGGGGGCAAGAAAAGGAAACGGGGGTGCGCAACCAATAACTTATAGAAAATCGAGCCGACGTAACAACCTTATATATTACAAGTATAATGTATCGCATCAATCGTTGTAAAGGTGGTAGAAACCGGCGAGTCCGGCCGAATATCGACCGCCCTCACCGGCCCGGAGGTAACAATATCATCTCGTGAAATCGACCCCTCCATTTGTCGGGGGGGGTTCGAAATCCCACTATTCAGCCTACCCGGCGCCTCCACCGCAGATAACAATACAATCAGAGTTTTTTTTTTTTCGTTTTTAAATGATATAGCCGCGTGCAAATAAAATTCAAATCGCATAAACCGCAACAAGCGGGCGTGTTTTACAAAAACATTTTAATCGCATTATTCCCGCTGGAATTTATTTTATAATTCTGCCAGATCCAGTTATCGCCCCGACTATATATTAACAGATTGCGCTAAAAATTGCACCTATGAATAATTCTCTATTAATACTGATAATGAAATTTAAAAGCGAAATATGGTCGTTTTTTTTTATATGTACCATTTATACAATTTATTTTACAAATATTATACAAACCGGAATACATTATACCTGGGTAATATTCACTTTTCAATTTCATCAATGATTTTTAAAATAAAGCGATTAATTGCTTAAACCAATTTTGAATAACACTGATAAATATGAATCGCACTTTTTTACTTTGTTTGTACAACACTTATTTATTTATTTTGTTTGACTGCAGTTTCGGCAACTCAGCTTGCCATTATCAAAACTAAACAGCAGTCAAACAAAATAAATAAATAAGTGTTATACAAACAAAGTAAAAAAGTGTTTTATTCTATATAAAAAGCATGTATAACGAAGTAGAAGCTTCTTACATAACAAATATAAATATGAATCGGTCATACTTTGAAGTAGTGATTTTATTCATAAATATTAAAATCATGTTTATAATAATAATTATATTTTTCCGCTACCGACAACGTAAATAAGCATTGCATCCATAGTTACAGGCAGGGGCGGCTCGCGCCAAGGAGCCATGGCACTACCTGTAGTTTCAAGTTCAGCAAGAATTTTTAATGACTTCTTAAAACCCTTTTTCACCAGTTTAAATGTTCAACAACGCCTGCATGACAGAAAAAATAGAAAAAAATCGCTATGCATTTGTCACCCAACGCAACACCGCGACGAACTGTTAACGGTGCCAGCTTCTATCTGGCACGCCATTTCGTCAGGATGTAGAGGAGACGCGCGGTTGGAGATGTGCAGGAAAAGTCACTCTATGAACGTGCATTTGGTGCCAAATAAATTCTGGCTCATCTCAATGACGTGCACTTGTTAGTCATATTTAGCGAATTACACAATGAATTAAATTGGATCATTACGGTCTTTTTTTGCACTATTGAGAAAATAGTTTCTAGACTACTGCCTAATTTGATTATCGAAATCGTGGTGTCAGTTTCCAACTCTAGTGCGTCGATTTCGAAATTGGTAAAGACCTAACGAGTAAGTTTAATCGGGAGGTATACTTAAAAAAAAAACAACGGGCTATGCGGGAAGAAAACATATTGTTTTTCCGTATGTATTGTTTTATGGTAAGATTACGAGGACGAAGAATGGTAAAACGTAAACGCACGATTAATCGAAGTACTCATAAAACATATTTTTAGCTTCTTTGAATTCAGCTGTTTGAAATTATGAACCTTTACTTCACAACTCAATATAACCTTGGACTATGAAGATTTTTTTCTTCAAAAAAAAAAAGGCGGGGCGAGGAGTGTATCATATTCTACACCATCAACATGTTCCACGGGCCGCTAGTGAAAATGAATTTATTTGAATTCTCTTTAAAATTAGTTTCACTATTTTGATCAATCAAAATGAAAAATTGAAAAAATGTTTTGCTATTAAAAAAAATATATTTTGAGCAATAGACTAATTTAAACAATTTGATTAATTAAAACACTCAAGGATATATGAGAATGACCTAAGGTCGAAACTAGCCGGAGAGAAAAATAAAATCAGTGAAACAAAACCAAGTGTTTTAATTAATCAAAATATATAATTATGTTTCACCACGGGTTAAGTGAGAAATTACTTAATCATAATTTAAACAATTTTCTTACTGGAATATTCTGCATTTTTTATTATGAAGCCCGTATTTTCGATATTTTTGGATCAAAATATTCTTTATTTTGACCTAAATTTTCGATTTCATTGTTAAAATTTTCGACTTTTTAATTTTTCGATTTCATTGTTAAAATTTTCGACTTTTCAGTCTGCATTTTTGATTTTTCGGATCGAATTTTTAATTTAGTTTTTAATTTTAGATTTTTTGTGGTCTCAATTTTTGATCTTTTGGCCTAAATATTCTTTATTTTGACCTAAATTTTCGATTTAATTGTTAAAATTTTCGACTTTTTAGTCTGCATTTTTGATTTTTCGGATCGAATTTTTAATTTAGTTTTTGATTTCTTAAATATTTTATGCGAGAATTTTGTTTGCTGAAATTTTCGATTTTTTAGTCCGCGTTTATTATTATTATCATTTTGTTTGTTCGCCTTTTTCGAACATTTTTATCTTTTGGCCTAAATATCCTTTATTTTGACTTAAATTTTTGATTAATTATTTAAATTTTCGTTTTTTTTGTCCGAATTTTTAATTTTTAGATGTTTTGCATGTATTTTCGATTTTTTGTGGTCTCAATTTTTGATCTTTTAGCCTAAATATTCTTTATTTTGACCTAAATATTCGATTTAATTGATAAAATTTTCGACTTTTTAGTCTGCATTTTTGATTTTTCGGATCGAATTTTTAATTTAGTTTTTGATTTCTTAAATATTTTATGCGAGAATTTTGTTTGCTGAAATTTTCGATTTTTTAGTCCGCGTTTATTATTATTATCATTTTGTTTGTTCGCCTTTTTCGAACATTTTTATCTTTTGGCCTAAATATCCTTTATTTTGACTTAAATTTTTGATTAATTATTTAAATTTTCGTTTTTTTGTCCGAATTTTTAATTTTTAGATGTTTTGCATGTATTTTCGATTTTTTGTGGTCTCAATTTTTGATCTTTTAGCCTAAATATTCTTTATTTTGACCTAAATTTTCGATTTAATTGTTAAAATTTTCGACTTTTTAGTCTGCATTTTTGATTTTTCGGATCGAATTTTTAATTTAGTTTTTGATTTCTTAAATATTTTATGCGAGAATTTTGTTTGCTGAAATTTTCGATTTTTTAGTCCGCGTTTATTATTATTATCATTTTGTTTGTTCGCCTTTTTCGAACATTTTTATCTTTTGGCCTAAATATCCTTTATTTTGACTTAAATTTTTGATTAATTATTTAAATTTTCGTTTTTTTTGTCCGAATTTTTAATTTTTAGATGTTTTGCATGTATTTTCGATTTTTTGTGGTCTCAATTTTTGATCTTTTAGCCTAAATATTCTTTATTTTGACCTAAATATTCGATTTAATTGATAAAATTTTC
Source organism: Ocypus olens (assembly GCA_910593695.2). Lineage (NCBI taxonomy): Eukaryota > Metazoa > Arthropoda > Insecta > Coleoptera > Staphylinidae > Ocypus > Ocypus olens. Next base: position 920,960 of record OU343047.1, on the reverse strand, counting down.
GACTTTTTAGTCTGCATTTTTGATTTTTCGGATCGAATTTTTAATTTAGTTTTTGATTTCTTAAATATTTTATGCGAGAATTTTGTTTGCTGAAATTTTCGATTTTTTAGTCCGCGTTTATTATTATTATCATTTTGTTTGTTTGCCTTTTTCGAACATTTTTATCTTTTGGCCTAAATATCCTTTATTTTGACTTAAATTTTTGATTAATTATTTAAATTTTCGTTTTTTTTGTCCGAATTTTTAATTTTTAGATGTTTTGCATGTATTTTCGATTTTTTGTGGTCTCAATTTTTGATCTTTTAGCCTAAATATTCTTTATTTTGACCTAAATTTTCGATTTAATTGTTAAAATTTTCGACTTTTCAGTCTGCATTTTTGATTTTTCGGATCGAATTTTTAATTTAGTTTTTGATTTCTTAAATATTTTATGCGAGAATTTTGTTTGCTGAAATTTTCGATTTTTTAGTCCGCGTTTATTATTATTATCATTTTGTTTGTTTGCCTTTTTCGAACATTTTTATCTTTTGGCCTAAATATCCTTTATTTTGACTTAAATTTTTGATTAATTATTTAAATTTTCGTTTTTTTTTTGTCCGAATTTTTAATTCTTAGATGTTTTGCATGTATTTTCGATTTTTTGTGGTCTCAATTTTTGATCTTTTGGCCTAAATATTCTTTATTTTGACCTAAATTTTCGATTTAATTGTTAAAATTTTCGACTTTTTAGTCTGCATTTTTGATTTTTCGGATCGAATTTTTAATTTAGTTTTTGATTTCTTAAATATTTTATGCGAGAATTTTGTTTGCTGAAATTTTCGATTTTTTAGTCCGCGTTTATTATTATTATTATCATTTTGTTTGTTTGCCTTTTTCGAACATTTTTATCTTTTGGCCTAAATATCCTTTATTTTGACTTAAATTTTTGATTAATTATTTAAATTTTCGATTTTTTTTGTCCGAATTTTTAATTTTTAGATGTTTTGCATGTATTTTCGATTTTTTGTGGTCTCAATTTTTGATCTTTTGGCCTAAATATTCTTTATTTTGACCTAAATTTGGATTTAATTGTTAAAATTTTCGACTTTTTAGTCTGCATTTTTGATTTTTCGGATCGAATTTTTAGTTTAGTTTTTGATTTCTTAAATATTTTATGCGAGAATTTGTTCGAGTTTTGTTTGCTGAAATTTTCGATTTTTTAGTCCGCGTTTATTATTATTATCATTTTGTTTGTTTGCCTTTTTCGAACATTTTTATCTTTTGGCCTAAATATCCTTTATTTTGACTTAAATTTTTGATTCATTATTTAAATTTTCGTTTTTTTTTTGTACGAATTTTTAATTTTTAGACGTTTTGCATGTGTTTTCGATTTTTCGTTTTTGATTTTTCGGATCGAATTTTTAATTTAGTTTTTGATTTCTTAAATATTTTATGCGAGAATTTGTTCGAGTTTTGTTTGCTGAAATTTTCGATTTTTTAGTCCGCGTTTATTATTATTATTATCATTTTGTTTGTTTGCCTTTTTCGAACATTTTTATGTTTTGGCCTAAATATCCTTTATTTTGACTTAATTTTTTATTAATTATTTAAATTTTCGTTTTTTTTTTGTCCGAATTTTTAATTTTTAGATGTTTTGCATGTATTTTAGATTTTTTATGGTCTCAATTTTTGATCTTTTGGCCTAAATATTCTTTATTTTGACCTAAATTTTCGATTTAATTGTTAAAATTTTCGACTTTTTAGTCTGCATTTTTGATTTTTCGGGTCGAATTTTTAGTTTAGTTTTTGATTTCTTAAATATTTTATGCGAGAATTTTGTTTGCTGAAATTTTCGATTTTTTAGTCCGCGTTTATTATTATTATCATTTTGTTTGTTTGTTAAATTTTTTGTCCTCTTGGACCACCATTTTTATTTTTAGGCCCGAATTTTAGATGTTTGGTCTAAATTTTTAATTTTTAGATTTTTTACCTTAAATGATTGATTTTATTGTGCGATTTTTGTATTTTTTTGGCATTATTTTCAAATTTCTGGTCAGAAACTTATTTTTGGGGGCTGAAAGTGGTAAATTATTTTTTTCTACCAAAATTTTCGATTTTTGTTGTCTGCATTTTTTATCTTTACGACCGAGTTTTCGATATTTTGCCTAAATTTTCACCTTTTTAGACCATATCGTAGATTTTTACTTTTTTGGCCTATATTTTGTATTTTTATTTTTTTCGGACGAAATTTTTGTTCATTTAAATTTTCGATTTGTTTGTTGAAAGTTTCGATTTGTTTGTTAAAAAATTTAATTTTTTGGTTTTAGATTTTTAGATTTTTGGTCTTAATTTTTAATTTTTTGTCACATTTTTTCTTAATTAGAATTAATGATTTTATTGTGCGGTTTTGTAATTTTTTTTGCTATTATTTTCGAATTTCTCGTCGAAACTTATTTTAAGCTAAAAAGTCTTATTTTTAGACCGGGATTTTTGATTATTGGCCGATATTTTAGATCTTCGGCTGTTTTGTTCCATTTTTTTGGCCAAAATATTCGATTCGTTTGTTGAAATTTTGAATTTCTTGGTTTGCATTTTTTCTTTTTGGCCTGAGTTTTCGACCTTTTGGCCTAAATGGCCTGAAGATGAAAAATGCAGACTAAAATAGCCAAAATTTCAACAAACAAATTGAATATTTTGGCCAAAGAATCCAAAATTTGGAAGAAAATAGCTGAAGATCTAAAATATCGGCCAAAAAAATCAAAAATCCTGGTCAAAAAATAAAAATGCAAACCAAAAAACTTGAAAATACAGGCAAAAAAAAATAATTCTTGAATCTTGGAGGCGTTCACTTCGTGGTACATTTTCAATTTCGATATAAAGAAAACACTTAACTTTTTTATACCACTTTTATTTTACTTTACGTGACTAGTTTCAATTACACGGTAATCATTATCAAACTGAGTACTTAAGTACTCAGTTTGATAATGATTAACGTCACGTAAAGTAAAATAAAAGTGGTATAAAAAAGTTAAGTGTTTTCTTTATATCGAAAAAAAAAAATATATTCAACGAGCAAAAATTCTCGCATATAAATGAATAATTCTTTATTGTTGATTACTTTGTTACAATTTTCAATATTTCCGCATTTTCAGGCCCGACGTTTTGATCAAATTTTTTGATTTTTTTTGTCCTACATTTAATATTTTTTTAACGTGAATGATTGATTTTTACGAGGAATTTTTTTATTTTTTGGCGGAATTTTTTTGGTTTTTGATTTTTGTCCTTTGTTTTAGATTTTGCAAACTAAATTTTTGTTTTTTTTTTGACCCGTATTTTCAAGGGTTTTTGTTTTAATTTCAAGTTATTTATTTAATTTTATATTGTTTGGTTTTTTTTTTATTTATTTATTCAAATCACGTTGCCACCATATACAAATAGTCAAAAATAATGTAAAATTGATCCAAAGTAGTGGATGTGAGCGTCCGTTATACAATTGTCAACTAATAAAATAATTAAAATAAGACTACAATTAAGAGTTATAAACTAATACAATATAAAGAACAAAGTACAATAAATAAGAACAAATTAAAATTTAGAACTATCTAATTTAATAAAGGGTCGGACATACATTGTTTACGTGCTCATTTAGTGTGCTATATATTCTGAGAATTTATAGAAGCACTTTTTAGCCAGAAATTGTTTAAGCTTTACTTTAAAAGACATTAAATTGTTATTAATTTTTATATCGTGTGGCAGATTATTGAATACCACGGCGCACGAGTACTGAGCAGTTTTTTCGTGGGTTTTAATTTAAATATGGGGTTTATTTTTAGATAAAATTAATTTACTGTGATATTTATCTGGAAAATATAGTCTGCGGGATGTTTAAGGAATTATTTAATATTCAAATATTTGTAGGAATTTAGGATTTTTTGCATCAAATTAAATGTAAAATTTAGGTTTTTCGTCTGATCTAAACTTATTTGCCGAGTACAATAATTGACTTCATTCATTCAAGACAGCGGCGGCTCGTGGATCATTGTAGAGGAGGCTATGACGGAGACGCATACCTCTCGCGCTGAACAGCTTTCTCTTATAGAGGAAGAAAATATTTCGCTGCTGTTTTGGTCAAATTTTCTTCCACAGCCTCGCCGAACATCCACGAGCCGCCGCTGGTTCAAGGGTTATCCGAGAAAAACAAACAATTGGAAAAGGGGTGGAGGGGGGATATTGTGTAAGTGGCTCTACCATCAACATGTTCCACGAGCCGCCACTGGTTACAGGTACCGTGAGTGGCTGATAACATTCGTGGTGGTTGTTGTCCTTGGCGACGGAACTTAAGAAAATAATAAACAGAAACGTAACGCTTCAACATATAGGTGAGCAACACATTTTCGTCTATACTTATAGCATCGGCATTCTTTTTGCATAACCACTGCTTAAAAGAGTCGTAACAGGACACATACCTTTTTCGATTTTGTCGGTAACACGTTCTAACACGCAATATTCGCAGCTTCGTTTGCATCCATGCCCGCAAAAACTGTCACTGAATTGACACAAACAAACAAAATTCGACATTGTTTTCTCGGTTGCTGGGTTGCCATAGGAGGCATAGGTGACTATAAAAATTTGAATCCTAAATGTTACAAACCGTATTTTAGAATATTTTCTGATCTTTTTTAAGTATTATATTTCCGGTAGCGGAAAAAAATTAATAAGCAACATGGAACGTAATGACAATTAACATTTGAGGTAGTCGCCTGCCTTGCTTAAATAACTATTTTTCAAATGGGACACCCTATATTTGGTAACGTATTGTTACGTAGAATCCAATTATCTATTTTTTAAAATAGAAAAAGTGTTAGCAAATATTTTTTCAGTCATTGCCAACGCCATAAAAAAAAATCTCAATCAATTACATTCGATTGGTACTTTAAGTAATTTTCGTGTAAAAATAATTTAATTGGAGTTTAATAGTACAAGCAGATATAATTCATGCGCGCGGATGGCTTATTAGTTGAAATAACTCAGCAGAGTTGTAATACTATAACGTATTTCGTCGTAGTTGCCAAAATAAATGACATAAAGCAGCGTCCGGTTAATTGTGGTAATATTTATGAATCCAGGATTTCACATGTGATTACGCATATTTATAAGCGTAAAGTTGGTCGTGATAATGTGGGACTTTCATTGGGCATGACGTGCGCTCCGTGCGGAGACCGTGTCTTGTGAAATCATTCAATTGCCCGTTTTATTTGTGCGGATGCAGCTTCTTAGATGTAGGCGAGTTATTACGACTTAATTATTCACATCTGCAGGCGTATGCCGAATAGTTACCTTTATGCCGGTGCGCGCCGAAACCGTTTTCTATAAATACATATAAGTTTATTGCTTCATCTTTGGTGGTAAATACGCGCGTAATTTATGTGCCCTCTTCAGCGCCGTGTTTTACTAGCTGACGTAAACGATTGTCGCCGGTTTAATTGATGTCGGTATTAATTGGTTCGGAACGTAAGGTAATGTTTTGGTGAAGAAACGCCGGCTTTTGCGGTATGTAGAAGAATTTGTCATCATATTTCACGTGTCAGTTAACCATTTACCGGGTCACTTGCGCCCGATGCTTTTCCTGCAGTCAGCGCGCTGCCAACTGGTCGTGATTGAAGACTTACTATTCGGTACGTAGAGAAACTATTTGTGTGTGCAGAGGAGGAACAATACTCGGACACTATTCACACGTGTTTAGGGTAATAAATTAAGGAAATGAAAAACGGATTCCTGTATATAACGCACCTGTAATTAGGGTCTTATTCGTTAGCATCGGATTTATTTTATATATGAGGAATTTAACCTGCGTATGTATAATCCAGAGGCTTGGTTTATTGAGTTAACAATTTAGAGAAGTGGATCCCAGCGAAAGGGTTGCGAAAGCCGCATTTCCTGAAATTAATTCAGGCATCGCGGGCGAATGACAAAGTTTTAACGAGCTCCATGTAGTGGAACCTTTGCCAAAAACCAGGTACACGCCTAACTACGCCCTTCCACTCCGGGGGCTTTGATTTGTGTTTGGGCTTTAGTACGCTGGCGATCGTATAACAAAAATATAAATAACTATGATTTAGGAGTTGTAAACCTGTGTGTGTGTGCCGTCGCCCCGTCCCGTCCGTCCGCTCATCGGAATTCTATTTCGGGCGTACGTCACGTAAAATATTTATCTTTTGCCTCATCTAGCTTTTGGTAAACAACGATTGTCTTAACAACCCACCTTTCTTTGTAAGTAATCGCTTATCCCATTCGTCTGTCTCGACTGCCAACGACTTGTTATTACTTCTTGCTGCCGCTGCTGTGCGCCGCGAGAGGGGAAAGAATTCCATGAAAAATGTTTTTAGTTGCACCTTCTCTTCTTCGTTCGTGCCGCAGCCGCCCGCCGACTCAAGGGCGCCACTTGTACGGCCCCGGAGTGCCAGGGAGTGGGGGATAATGAAAAGTGGGCTTGAGCTTTTTAGACTTTGATGTATTCGCAAATTCATACCGACTTCACGTCGATGAACTCTAAAAACTCATCTTTTCAAAACGTAATTTATCTTCGTTTCACGGTTGTTTTCAATGTTTACGTCCATACAACTAGAATAATTGAAGGTTACATCAGTATTCCCTTTCCCTATCACTTCTTTCGGGCGACGCATTTAATAAAGGGGGACTTTTCAAACTGCGACTAGTATCCTAGCCCTACGCCAAGCGACACGCTTTAAAATTCATCCTCGTTATTAGCTTTCATCATCGGTAGCTTTTAATTATTTGAAAATAATAATACGCGCTCAACCCAAAAGTCATCTAAAACTTGAAAAAATATATTGTGAGTCAGGTGCACGCAGAGACGGATTCATGATTTCACGCTATGAACTTGTTGCTGCTCCATAAATGTTTGTACCTACAATGGCTATTTATGTAACAAGTACATAATTTAGGACTTAAAGTTTAGAGTCCGAGCGTGTAAAAAAAGGATTCTTCCAATATTTTTCATGTTTATCGATCGATGTTTCCTATACGCAAAAAATGGTGATGTGGCCATCATGTTACTTACTCCGACTTGATGGTATCATTTATATTTACGCTTTCGTGGTTTATTTTCAATTTAAATGTACATCGAGCGTTTTGCAGGATGAGATGACACTGACGTTTAAAACGTCAAAATTGTGAAAGATGAAAAAATTATACTTCAAATTTAAAAACTCGGTTTACTCAAAAACTAACGAGATTTCGAAAAAAACTTATTCCTTAGAAGTTGTTCATTTTGGCATTCTCTGCAATTATTATTCAAATAAATTTGCTGTAACTATAACAGTTTCATAATTATAAACCAAAAATTTAAAAAAAATATTTTTTTTTTCTCAAATAGCAATGATTTTATGAAAAATATTTTCAAGTAAAAGATGTTAATTTCTTTGTTCTCTTAAATGTTTGTTTAAATGTTTTTGTGGTATTTTTCATATTTAAGAAAATATTGTCGAAAAACAAAAAACACTTTAGGTAAACACCCACTTCCGGTGTACGAAATTTTACCAAAAGCTTTTCAGTTCTTCAGATTATGAAATAAGACGGATGTATAAAGTTTCATATCAATTGCTCTATTAGTTTTTGAGATGCAGTGCACACAGCCAGACACACACACGCAGAGACACACACACACACACAGAGAGAGAGACACACACACACACACACACAGAGAGAGAGAGGCACACACACACACACACACACACACACACACAGAGATACACATACAATTTTTTTTTTACAAATTGTTGAAATGGCATCTAGGGACCCCAAAACGGATATTTCCGTAAAAAAAAAATTTGAAAAAAAAATCGCGATCAATCGTACTTCGTAACAGAGAAAGTAAAAAGCAAGGATTAAATCATTTTTACTTGTTATATTTAAAGAGAGAGAATTAAATTATATAAAAAATTAAAATAAGGCTTTGTTACATTGGTTTTTGGAAAAATTCCAAATTTTTAGGTAACGCTTAAAAAAATGATTTGAGTCCTGAATGATAAAAAAAAAATCGAAAAAAATATGAAAACAAAAGTATGCCAACAATAAAAACAACAAAGAAGGTTTTATTGTTTCAAAATCAATTTGTGTTCTAAAGATACAATAAATTTAAATTAAGTTATGAATGCGCAAATAATTGAATTTTGAATTTGAATTGTGGAAGTGTTAAAAGAATCATAACATATGAAAGGCCGTACAAAAATTATAGAAAAAATAGAAAGTATATATTCGATCTAAATCATTTTGGTTTTCGAAAATATTTCAATTTTGAAGTAAGTTATGAATGCTTAAAAAAATATTTAAGTAACAAAAATTGAAAGAAAATATGAAACGTCGAAATAAAATTATGCAAAAATTAAAAACAACTAAGAAGGCTTTATTCTTTTAAAATAACATTAGTTTTTGGAAATATTCCATTTTTAGGTAATGTTAAAAAAAATTGCTTCAAGTTGTGAAAGCGTTGAGTTAAAAAAAAATCGAAAAAAATTTAAACCTCAAAATAAATTTGTGCAAACTATAAAAGCAACTAAGAAGATTTTATTATTGTTTCAAAATCATTTTGGTTTTTAAAGATACAATAAATTTAAATTAAGTTATGAATGTATAAAAAATTTTGCATTGTGGATTTAAAAAATCTGAAAAATATATGTTAGGCTGTAATAAAAATATGCAAAAACTAAAAAGTCTATATTCGATCTAAATCATTTTGGTTTTTAAAAATATTCCAATTTTAAAGAAAGTTATGAATGCTTAAAAAAAATGAAACGTCGAAATAAAATTATGCAAAAATTAAAAACAACCGAGAAGGCTTTATTCTTTTAAAATTACATTGGTTTTTGAAAATATCCCATTTTTAAGTAATGTTAAAAAAATTGTTTTGAGTTGTGAAAGCTTTGAGTGAAAAAAAAAATCGAAAAAAAAATACGAAACCTCAACATAAAATTGTGCAAACAATAAAAACAACTAAGAAGGTTTTATTATTGTTTAAACATCATTTTGGTTTTTGAAGATACAATAAATTTAAATTAAGTTATGAATGTATAAAAAATTTTGCATTGTTGATTAAAAAAATCTAAAAAATATACGTAAGGCTGTAATAAAATTATGCAAAAATTAGAAGCAACTAAGAAGTCTATATTCGATCTAAATAATTTTGGTTTTTGAAAATATTCCAATTTTAAAGAAAGTTATGAATGCTTGAAAAATATATTTAAGTAAAAAAAAAAATGAAAGAAAATATGAAACGTCGATATAAAATTATGCAAAAATTTAAAACAACTGAGAAGGCTTTATTCTTTCAATAAATAACATTAGTTTTTGGAAATACTCCATTTTCAGGTAATGTTAAAAAAATTGTTTCGAGTTGTGAAAGCGTTGAGTGAAAAAAAAAATCGAAAAAAAATACGAAACCTCAAAATAAAAGTATGCAAACAATAAAAACAATTAAGAAGGTTTTATTATTGTTTCAAAATCATTTTGGTTTTTAAATATACGATAAATTTAAATTAAGTTATGAATGTATAAAAAAAATTTGAATTGTGGATTAAAAAAATCTAAAAAATATATGTAAGGCTGTAATAAAATTATGCAAAAATTAGAAGCAACTAAGAAGTCTATATTCGATCTAAATAATTTTGGTTTTTGTAAATATTCCAATTTTAAAGAAAGTTATGAATGCTTAAAAAAATATTTCAGTAAAAAAAAAATGAAAGAAAATATGGAACGTCGAAATAAAATTATGCAAAAATTTAAAACAACTGAGAAGGCTTTATTCTTTCAATAAATCACATTAGTTTTTAGAAATATTCCATTTTTAGGTAATGTTAAAAAAATTGTTTTGAGTTGTGAAAGCGTTGAGTGAAAAAAAAAATCGAAAAAAAAATACGAAACCTCAAAATAAAATTATGCAAACAATAAAAACAATTAAGAAGGTTTTATTATTGTTTAAACATCATTTTGGTTTTTAAAGATACAATAAATTGAAATTAAGTTATGAATGTAATAAAAAATTTTGAATTGTGGATTAAAAAAATCTTAAAAATATATCTAAGACTAATAAAATTATGCAAAAATTAGAAGCAACTAAGAGGGCTGTATTTGATCTAAATCATTTTGGTTTTTGAAAATATTCCAATTTTCAAGTAAGTTATGAATGCTTAAAATTTTTTTTTAAATATGAAACGTCGAAATAAAATTATGCAAAAATTAAAAACAACGGAGACGATTCTATTATTTAGAAACCACTTTTGTTTTAAAAAAGGCACGCCAATTTAAAAATGTATTATTTTCATTTGAAAGGCACACGAATAGAACAAGGAATATCACAAAAAACAACATTTTGAGATATCGATACTTTTAATGTTCATCCTTGTGTTGCAATTAGGCCTAATTACATTTTTTTTACTTTCTCCGTTACGAAGTACGAGAAAGTATTGTGATCGTGATTTTTTTTTCAAAAATTTTTTTTACGGAAATATCCGTTTTGGGGTCCTTAGATGCCATTTCAACAATTTCTGGAAAAAAAATGTGTGTGTGTGTCTGCTGTGTGCGCTGTATCTCAAAAACTAATGGAGTAATTGATATGAAACTTTGAACATCCGTATTATTTGATAATCCGAAGAACTGAAAAACTTTTGGTAAAATTTCGTACACCGGAAGTGGATGTTTACCTTAACTGTTTTTTGTTTTTTGCCAATATTTTCTTTAATGTGAAAAATATCACAAAAACATTTAAACAAACATTGAAGACAACAAAGAAATTAACATCTTTTGCTTGAAAACATTTTTCATAAAATCATTTTTATTCGAGAAAAATGTTTATTATTTTTTTTTAATTTTTGGTTTAAAATTATAAAACGATAATAGTTACAGTAAATTTATGTTAATAATAATTGTAGAGAATGCTGAATGAACAACTTATAAAGAATAAGTTTTTTTCGAAATCTCGTTAGTTTTTCAGTAAACTGAATTTTTGAATTTGAAGTATAATTTTTCCATCTTTCATAATTTTGACGTTTTAAACGTCAGTTTCACCAGTCTTTACACAACGCTCGATGTACATTTAAAATATGATTTCAATTGAAAATAAACCATAAATACGTAAATATAAATGGCGATGATACCATCAAGTCGAAGAAAGTACTTTTTTTTGATGTTTTGTATTACTGTGAATTTTATTTTGTAAGAAAGAAGGACAAAAATCAAGTAAATAATAATAATCACATTTCCATGCTTTTACTTTCTCTACGATAAATTCAATTAGTCGCAATCTAATGTCGTTCAAGGCGAGAAAACTCAGTCTTCGGCAATGACGCACACGCAAAGATCCATTGATCGAACTATACAAACTTTTTATTGAGACGTCAAATAATAATTTACAATTCCGTGGATATCAGTTGCACACGTGTGTAATAACGCCGACGATCGGAACCGGTCAGTCGTCAGTCGGCACCCCCGACGCAACACAAACACATCAAGCGGTGATAAGACCAACTCTATGGAATTGTTTATCGGTACACCGGACGGACCCATACGTAATGTGTTTATCTGCGATGGATGTTCCGTGTACGTAGCGGCCATGTTGCTGTAACACTTGACATGATTAATAGTTGTACCCCCGCTGCCATTAGCAGCCCTTCCAAGTCGCAAAGCCGCCCTTACCTACACCTAGCTCCGCCGGTCCACTAAAACTATTAACACTTTTAAAACTTCAATCAATCCACGTTTATTCGCGCCCCGTCGCCCAAAAGGTAAGCACCAAACCGGTATTGTGTCTTAATAATTAATAAACGGCTTTTTGCGCGCGATTTCATTGCGGGAATACAAAAATGTAACCGTAATTATCCGTTCACGATGGTGTTTTGCGCGTGAGGGTGGAAAAAATAAATGCCTTCCCTATTACAGACTGACAAGGGTAAGTCGGTTGTAATTAAGCAAAGTTATGCTATGTTGCCGGTTCTAAATCTAACCTCATATTCGAAGGTAATGTATGATTAGCGATCATTCAAGTTGTAAATATAATTAACTTGAAAACAGTCACACTCAAACGGAGGAATAACGCTATTCTAATAGCGTATGATTTATAAACAATGATGGGCTCCAGCTCTATTAAAATTTGCAAGTGGATAAAAAGATTGATAAAAGTTTGCAAGTGGATAAACTTTATTTACTTACACCATGATAATAATTTGAATGTTTGAAAATATGGCTGATGAAAAGGGTAGGTAAGTGGATGGAAATTTTCAATTGGATAAACATGTTGATAAAAGTTTGCAAGTGGATAAACTTTACATTATATATTGTATAGCTACAAGTGTTTCGTTTTAAAACCCTTAAATAAAACATTGTATATTTGTAACATTTTAGAAGCATTTCGGATAATTAAACTGCGTTCAGTAGCGGATGGAGGATTGATATTAATTCAGTAATGCAAATGTAATTTAGAGTAAATATGTTGTACAATAAAACCCCAAAATTACACAAATTAAAGCTACATTAATTAAACCCCGGCTAATTATTAATATTCCCACACCGATGCACATGTTACAATTAATACAATTGTAACAAAAACCCCTTAATTATTTCATCGGGAAATTTATTATTATAAAAAAAAGCGAATCGATGAAATTTACGATATTCATTTTGTGTGTGTATTCGAAAAGGATGTATGATTTGTATGGAGAACAGATGGCGACTAGGTAGCAGCCAGCTACCTAGAGAGAGTATATTTGCGCCGGGGAACAAATAACTTTTTCATTGCTTTAATAATACCTGGCTTCCCCTCTGGCGCAGGGAGATTCAAGGGGGCTTCGTGTGTGTGTGCATGTGTGTGTGTGTGTGTGTGTGTGTGTGTGTGTGCCGGATAACCCATCCGATAACCTATGGCTGAGTCGCACTCGATAAAACTACGACGGCCGCCGATAAAACACAAAGATTGTTATTTATTGGGTTCTTGTTTTAATGGCTTTTATTTAGGTTGACGATACCACCGTGCGCGCGCGTGTGTTTGTTTTTAATTTCGTACACGTGTGCGTGTGTTCCATTTAAATAAAAAAAAATAAAAAATAAAACAGTGGGATTTTAAGATTTACTAGTCGAAATGGACCCAATTAAAACGGGGAAACGTGGTTATCATATAAATTCCTAAGCGTGTATATGATATGTATGTTTCGTTTTTGTATGAAGAGAAATAAATAAAAAAATATTTACTAACCCAAATAGTGTATTGTTTTTAAAAACACTTATCAAGATGAAAGTTATAAATTTTCAAAATTGTGTCTGCAATAAGTTTAAAATTCAAGTCCGAATTTAAAACAATCGTAAAAAATTGAAATCGTTGTGTATTTGTTTTGCAAATGCTTGTGGACACTTTTGCATCTATTTACTAACCAAAATAGTTAATTGTTTTCAAAAACACTTATCAAGATGAAAGTTATAAATTTTCAAAATTGTGTCTGCAATAAGTTGAAAATTCAAGTCCGAATTTAAAAAAATCGTAAAAAATTGAAATCGTTGTGTAATTGATTTGCAAATGCTGGTAGATATTTTTGCATCAATTTACTAACCAAAATAGTTTATTGTTTTCAAAAACACTTATCAAGATGAAAGTTATAAATTTTCAAAATTGTGTCTGCAATAACTTTAAAATTCAAGTCCGAATTTAAAAAAATCGTAAAAAATTGAAATCGTTGTGTAATTGATTTGCAAATGCTGGTAGATATTTTTGCATCAATTTACTAACCAAAATAGTTTATTGTTTTCAAAAACACTTATCAAGATGAAAGTTATAAATTTTCAAAATTGTGTCTGCAATAACTTTAAAATTCAAGTCCGAATTTAAAAAAATCGTAAAAAATTGAAATCGTGTAATTGATTTGCAAATGCTGGTAGATATTTTTGCATCAATTTACTAACCAAAATAGTTTATTGTTTTCAAAAACACTTATCAAGATGAAAGTTATAAATTTTCAAAATTGTGTCTGCAATAACTTTAAAATTCAAGTCCGAATTTAAAATAATCGTAAAAAATTGAAATCGTTGTGTATTTGTTTTGCAAATGCTTGTGGACACTTTTGCATCTATTTACTAACCAAAATAGTTTATTGTTTTCAAAAACACTTATCAAGTTGAAAGTTATAAATTTTCAAAATTGTGTCTGCAATAAAATTAAAATTCAAGTCCGAATTTAAAAAAATCGTAAAAAATTGAAATCGTTGTGTATTTATTTTGCGAATACTAGTCGACACTTTTGCATCTATTTACTAACCAAAATAGTGTATTGTTTTTAAAAACACTTATCAAGATGAAAGGTATAAATTTTCAAAATTGTGTCTGCAATAAGTTTAAAATTCAAGTCCGAATTTAAAAAAATCGTAAAAAATTGAAATCGTTGTGTATTTGTTTTGAAAATGCTTGTGGACACTTTTGCATCTATTTTCTAACCAAAATAGTTTATTGTTTTCAAAAACACTTATCGAGTTGAAAGGTATAAATTTTCAAAATTGTGTCTGCAATAAGTTTAAAATTCAAGTCCGAATTTAAAAAAATCGTAAAAAATTGAAATCGTTGTGTAATTGTTTTGCGAATGCTAGTCGACACTTTTGCATCTATTTACTAACCAAAATAGTTTATTGTTTTCAAAAACATTTATCAAGATGAAAGGTATAAATTTTCAAAATTGTGTCTGCAATAAGTTTAAAATTAACATCCGAATTTAAAAAAAATCATAAAAATTGAAATCGTTGCGTAATTGTTTTGCAAATGCTGGTGGATACTTTTGTATCTATTTACTAGCCAAAATAGTTTATTGTTTTTAAAAACACTTATCAAGATGAAAGTTATAAATTTTCAAAATTGTGTCTGCAATAAGTTTAAAATTCAAGTCCGAATTTAAAAAATTGGAAAAAATTGAAATCGTTGTGTAATTGTTTTGCGAATGCTAGTGGATACTTTTGCATCTATTTACTAACCAAAATAGTTTATTGTTTTCAAAAACACTTATCAAGATGAAAGTTATAAATTTTCAAAATTGTGTTTGCAATAAGTTGAAAATTCAAGTCCGAATTTAAAAAATCGTAAAAAATTGAAATCGTTGTGTAATTGTTTTGCGAATGCTGGTAGATATTTTTGCATCAATTTACTAAGCAATATAGTTTATTGTTTTCAAAAACACTTATCAAGATGAAAGTTATAAATTTTCAAAATTGTGTCTGCAATAAGTTGAAAATTCAAGTCCGAATTTAAAAAAATCATAAAAAATTGAAAGCGTTGTGTAATTGTTTTGCGAATGCTGGTGGATACTTTTGCATCTATTTACTAACCAAAATAGTTTATTGTTTTCAAAAACACTTATCAAGATGAAAGTTATAAATTTTCAAAATTGTGTCTGCAATAAGTTTAAAATACAAGTCCGAATTTAAAAAAATCGTAAAAAATTGAAATCGTTGTGTAATTGTTTTACGAATGCTGGTGAACACTTTTGCATCTATTTACTAACCAAAATAGTGTATTGTTTTCAAAAAGACTTATCAAGATGAAAGTTATAAATTTTCAAAATTGTGTTTGCAATAAGTTGAAAATTCAAGTCCGAATTTAAAAAATCGTAAAAAATTGAAATCGTTGTGTAATTGTTTTGCGAATGCTGGTAGATATTTTTGCATCAATTTACTAAGCAATATAGTTTATTGTTTTCAAAAACACTTATCAAGATGAAAGTTATAAATTTTCAAAATTGTGTCTGCTATAAATTGAAAATTCAAGTCCGAATTTAAAAAAATCGTAAAAAATTGAAAGCGTTGTGTAATTGTTTTGCGAATGCTGGTGGATACTTTTGCATCTATTTACTAACCAAAATAGTTTATTGTTTTCAAAAACACTTATCAAGATGAAAGTTATAAATTTTCAAAATTGTGTCTGCAATAAGTTTAAAATACAAGTCCGAATTTAAAAAATCGTAAAAAATTGAAATCGTTGTGTAATTGTTTTACGAATGCTGGTGAACACTTTTGCATCTATTTACTAACCAAAATAGTGTATTGTTTTCAAAAAGACTTATCAAGATGAAAGTTATAAATTTTCAAAATTGTGTCTGCAATAAGTTGAAAATTCAAGTCCGAATTTAAAAAATCGTAAAAAATTGAAATCGTTGTGTAATTGTTTTGCGAATGCTGGTGGATACTTTTGCATCTATTTACTAACCAAAATAGTTTATTGTTTTCAAAAACACTTATCAAGATGAAAGTTATAAATTTTCAAAATTGTGTTTGCAATAAGTTGAAAATTCAAGTCCGAATTTAAAAAATCGTAAAAAATTGAAATCGTTGTGTAATTGTTTTGCGAATGCTGGTAGATATTTTTGCATCAATTTACTAAGCAATATAGTTTATTGTTTTCAAAAACACTTATCAAGATGAAAGTTATAAATTTTCAAAATTGTGTCTGCAATAAGTTGAAAATTCAAGTCCGAATTTAAAAAAATCGTAAAAAATTGAAATCATTGTGTAATTGTTTTGCAAATGCTGGTGGATACTTTTGCATCTATTTACTAACCAAAATAGTTTATTGTTTTCAAAAACACTTATCAAGATGAAAGTTATAAATTTTCAAAATTGTCTCTGCAATAAGTTTAAAATTCAAGTCCGAATTTAAAAAAATCGTAAAAAATTGAAATCATTGTGTAATTGTTTTGCAAATGCTGGTGGATACTTTTGCATCTATTTGCTAACCAAAATAGTGTATTGTTTTCAAAAACACTTATCAAGATGAAAGTTATAAATTTTCAAAATTGTGTCTGCAATAAGTTGAAAATTCAAGTCCGAATTTAAAAAAATCGTAAAAAATTGAAATTGTTGTGTAATTGTTTTGCGAATGCTAGTCGACACTTTTGCATCAATTTACTAAGCAAAATAGTTTATTGTTTTCAAAAACACTTATCAAGTTGAAAGTTATAAATTTTTAAAATTGTGTCTGCAATAAAATTAAAATTCAAGTCCGAATTTAAAAAAATCGTAAAAAATTGAAAACGTTGTGTAATTGTTTTGCGAATGTTAGTCGACACTTTTGCATCTATTTACTAACCAAAATAGTTCATTGTTTTCGGGAAACAGAAACTTGTCATTGTAGGGTAATATAAAAGAAGATTGGAGACAGATTTACAATTTATAACCTCACGATTGATTATTAAGCCTAATGCAATTATAAAAAGCTTCCATTTGAAGTGTACACCAAGCAGATTATGATGTAGTATAAATTAACTTTTATACTAATTAGAGGGAGCGAAACAATTAGGAAAGTTACCCTATTTGTAGGTAATTACGGCAGGTCAATTTGGTAAAATGTACTTATAATACAGTTAAGTTTTTTTTTTAGGTGTGTTGTTAATATCCGTTGCGAGCTTTCGGGTTATTAAATTAAGATAATCGCGGACGGGCTGGAAAAGTTTTAATGTCGCTGTACGTACGTACGTACGACTTCTTTTTTTTTTAGTTTTGCACAATATTTTGATCGACGTCGGTTTTTATTTTTTTTCTGTGCTTTCTCCACGGTTGCAGCTGGCTTGTTGCTTTGTGGACTAGCTTTTGGACTGCATTGTTCGGCCCGGCGTGCGTGTATTGTAGGTGCGCGAACATATATTTAGGGGGATGCTGACTGCTAGGTAAATCTAAGGGATTCTGATCCTTTTTGCAGGGAGGCGTCCATGTGTGCACATTGTCAACCGCGCGTGCCTTTTGTGTACGTGTACGCCGTGACGAGTACCGGTTCTGCATTCACGATTATTCTGAATAAAATACGTGTTATTATAAGGTATTATTTTTTGCGCACGTGCCGGATTACCTCCGTAAATTACTGGGACTCTCTTTTTTTTTTTTCGTTTGTTGGCGTGTGCGTTCGGGTTTCTTTCTGTAGTCATTTAAATTTTAAAACTGGAGATAATATTTAAATCTGCTCTCTCGTCTATATTTAAATTCCACACATTACATTATTGCTCTCGTGAATGGAATTAATTAAACTTTTCTAGAGGGAGGGAGGGAGGATTCGTGCGGTTCGGTTCGTAAGTAACTGTAATCTTATTTGAGCAATAATACCGTGTAATAAGGTATATCATTAAGGCGACGTGGAATTTATTTTGCCGCAACTAGAGGAAGTCCCCCCCTTTTAATTGGAACAAAACTTCAATCAAAGGTATATTCAGTAAGTTGTTGTATAGATGTTTCGTCTCATTTATTATTAGTTATTTAAGCAACAAGACAGGCGACGAGCCTCGGCTCCGCCTCGGCTCGTATTCGCCTACCTCAAATGTTAATACGTCCTTACGTTCCGTGTTGCTTATTAATTTTTTTCCACCACCGGAAATATAATGCTTTAAAAAGATCAGAAAATATTCTTAAATACGGCTTGTAACATTTGGGATTCAAATTTTTATAGCCACCTATGCGTCCTATGGCAACCCAGCAACCGAGAAAACAATGTCGAATTTTGTTTGTTTGTGTCAATTCAGTGACAGTTTTTGCGGGCATGGATGCAAACGAAGCTGCGAATATTGCGTGTTAGAACTTGTTGCCGAGAAAATAGAAAAAGGTATGTTCCCTGTTACGACTCTTTTAAGCAGTGGTTATGTAAAAAGGATGCCGATGCTGTAGGTATAGATGAAAATGTGTTGCTCGCCTATACGTTGAAGCGTTACCTTTCTGTTTATTATTTTCCGTAAGTATTATGATTGTAGCAATTGTTTCTATATATTTTTTTGGGTAGCTCGAAAAATACTTCAAAAAGCTTTCAAAATGTTTTGCTTTTCAGTGTGCAAGTGTTGAGTTTTTTTACAGAATCGTAAAATATAGGGTGTTTCAAAATTCACGCACCAAACATTTTCTGCGTACTCCTCGTAGGTGGAAAGAAAAAAAAATCCTTATGACAAATCTCGATTTTCTACAAAATAAAATGGATTTAACCCCTTCGCAGAAATATTAAAGAGACGCCACGGTTCCCTGAAACACCCTGTATAATTAATTCTGAGTCAATTTAGAAACAAATATATGTAACAATTGTTTTTATATTTTTTATGTAACTCGGAAATTACGTGTTCGGAGTTTCAAAAAGCTTCGTTTTCATTTAATTATTTTAGAAATAAGAATTGGTGTGTTTTCAGATTTTTATAAAATCTTGAAATATAAATTCACTTTGAGTAAATTTGGAATGTAAAAAGTTTCTAGAAATTGTTTTTATATTATTTTTTTTTTTGGGACCTCAGAAAATGTGTCTTTACAGTTTCAAACGGCATTGTTTTCGCGAGATTGTTTTTCAGATTTTTATAGAATCTTAAAATACAGTGCGCGCCTAAAGTATGGAATATATTCAGTGAAACCGAAATTAAATATTTTTGGAAAAAAGTCCTCGAACTTGTCGATTTTCTTTTATTAAAAATACACATTTTTGCATGACTTAATTTTCAGTCGTCATGATGTCATCCATTTTGTTTTTAAGCAATTGTTAAAAAAAAACGCGCATAGTGTGCGGGGGTGCGCCGTCTTGCTGAAACCATATTGTATTATATGGAAGGTCAAGATCATTTTTGTTTGGAAAAAAAGCGCTGACACAAGATCATTGCAAAAACTCTAAATATCAAGTTCTCACCTTTAATTGTCATTTACTCTTTTTTTTATCTAAGATGGCAATATTTTTATACTGCCTATTGAAGAATGAAAAGATCACTCAAAATCAAAAGCAAAAATCCTAGGTAGCCATTTAAAAACAAAATGGATGACTGTGGCTATATTTTCGACGACGAACAATGATCTTCTGATCCATCTGCGTAAAGGGTATAGCCGAATAAGATGGTCAAAAGTGCCCCCAAAGCAAATCAATAATCGCGATGACTGGATGAAAGATTATTAAAAATGCCGTTGGTTGCTCGAAATTTCAGCCTCCTGAAGCAATTTGTTGTCGAGATAACGTGAATTTTACGTTTTATTTTTTTTCTCGTTTTCTATGGCACGAATCAAGCTGAAACCACGTCTACGCAAAACAAAGAAAAAATACTTCTCGCAGTATTTTTTTCAGTTTTTTTGGCGCCAAATTCAAATAGAAAAATTAAGTAAAAGTTTTCAAAATTCATTTGTGCAGTGAAGGTATTCGAGGACTGTCTCAGTTTTCTTTTTCTGTAAATGTGTTTTACCAAATTCTATAGCATACATTTTTTTCAGAATTTTAAACAGTGTTGTAGATAGTTAAAATAATTAAAAACCACTTTTACCACCTTAAAAATTTGAATTTCGCTCCAAAATTGTGACAAAAAAGTTATTTTTGTGAAATGATTATCTTTTTTTTTTAAATTAGAGAGATACACTTCACAAACATAACTTTTTTTATCGCAATTTTGGCGCGAAATTCAAATTTTTAAGGTGGTAAAAATGGTTTTGAATTATTTTAACAATCTTCCACACTGTTTAAAATTGTATGTTAAAGAATTTGGTAAAACACATTTACAGAAAAAAAAAACTGAGACAGTCCTCGAATGCCTTCACTGCAAAAATGAATTTTGAAAACTTTTACTTAATTTTTCTATTTGAATTTGGCGCCAAAAAAATTGAAAAAAATACTACGAGGTGTAATTTTTTTTTTGTTTTAGGTAGACGTGGTTTCAGCTTGATTCTCAAATTCATTGTCGATTCATTTGGCGCATTATTGCGACCGAAAACTTGACGTATTGGCGAACTGTTTTCGAAAAACTTTCACCATTTTTCGATGTGTTTTTACAATAATTAAACGTTGTTCGTTTGAATAATTCTACATATTCTTAAATCGCGTGGTCTGTACGAGGCAACTGTCCAAAAAATTCACCGTACAACTTGTATTGTATTGACAAAATGGCGGCAAATTTAAATCTGGCGCTCTTGTTGGGGACGCCCTTTATCTGCCTGTTGGATAAGTTAAGATCCTCGATTTTATCCAACAGTTTTTTTTTTGTTTGAAGAGGGCAACAGCTCTGGTTAAGATGCCATTTCTTAAAATTTTCCAGCCATCCTGAATTAGCAGTAAATTCGTGTTGATTTTCTTTCAATTTTTGATGAAAATATTTAGCTTTTTTCTCCTTCAGTACCACTCCACTTATAATCAACGCATGCAGCATTGCATATATAGAGCCACGGTGCTATGGCACTACCTGTAGACTCAAGCTCAGCAAGAATTTTTAACTGATTCTTAAAAAGACACTTTTTAAATGTTAAACATCACCTGTAACACCTCGTGGAAGTTCCACATTAATTTCAACAGATGGTTAACATTTTTGACAGATTATTTCTGAATAATGTGTTTTTACATATTTCCAAAGAAGGCAATCGAAAGTTTACCACAACACTAAAAAGAAAATTTTGATGACCAAAAAGGCGCATTTTTCAAAATACAAGTAGGGATTGCACATTTCTTTTAACAGATGGTTTAAACTTTGACTGACTAATTCTGAGTAATGCGTCTTTACAAATTTTCAAAGAAAATCATCGCAAGTTTACCACAACAAAAATGGTTTCACTAAAAAGCAAATTTTCATCACCAAAAAGGCAAATTTTTCAGAAATTCACTTGAGAATTCCACATTTCTTTCGACAGATGGTTGAAATTTTAACAGACCAATTTTGAATAATGTCCCTTTACAAATTTCTACAAAAACTAATCACAAGTTTATCACAACAAAAATGGTTGCACTAGAAACGCAAATTTTGATACCAAAAAAGCGGATTTTTTAGAAATTCACATGGCAATTCTACATTTATTGCTACAGATGGTTGAAATTTTGACAGACTAATTCGGAATCGTGTGTCTTTACAAATTTACAAAGAAAATAATCGCAAGTTCACTACAACAAAAATGGTTCCATTAAAAGGCAAATTTTGATGACCAAAAAAAAACGCATTTTTCAGAAAATCACATGTAAATTCTACATTTACTGCACCAGATGGTTGAAATTTTGACAGACTAATTTTGAATAATGTGTCTACAAATTTCCAAAGAAAACAATCGCAAGTTTACCACAACAAAAATGGTTGCACTAAAAAGCAAATTTTGATGACCAATAAGGCGCATTTTTTAGAAATTTGCATGGGAAATCCACATTTATTGCAACAGATGGTTGAAATTTTGACAGACTAATTTTGAATAATGTGTCTTTATAAATTTCCAAAGAAAATAATTTTCTTCTAAATTTTCGATTTTTTTGTTAAAATTTTCGAATTTTTGGTCCATAATTTTGATTTTAGAATCGAATTTTTGGTCAAAGTTTTTGAATTTTTATCCTATATTTTAGATTTTTTTAACCTAAACTTTTTTATTTTTTGCCGATATTTTCAAGTACAGTTTCTGATTTCTAGCCCTTCATTTTAGATTTTTCAACTTGAATTATTATTTTTTATGGGCGAATTTTTTTACTTTTTGACTACCGTTTTCGAGTTTCTAGTCGGTAATTAATTTTGAGCTAAAGAGTTATTTTAGAAGCTGAAAATTCAAATTAATTTTGTTTTCCTTGATTTTTCAATTTTTTTGATTTGCATTTTTTATTTTTTTTGCCTGTATTGTAGATATTTGGCCTGTATTTTTCATTTCTTCGTTTTCCAAATTTTAGAATTTTCCCCCCAAAACATTCTTTGTTTTGGTTAAACTTTTTGATTTTTTTTTTAAATTTTCGGATTTTTGGTCTTTATTTTTTTAACCTTACATTTTAGATATTTGTCTAAATTTTCGATTTTTTGTGCTTATATTTTAGTTTTTTACCTTAATTAAGAGCTAATTCTGCAAGTGATTATTTTTTTACGATTTTTCAAAACTTGAGTGCAATTTCCGTTCCCTCCATTGCAGTTTTGAGTCAATTCCTGTTGTTTTCAGTGGCAATATTGCAAATATTTTTACAAGTAATGATAAGTACACTCTTTCTGCGTAGTTTTAGTAATTTTGGAGCTAATTCTATAAGTGATTAATTTTTTACGATTTTTCAAAACATTGAGTGCAAATTTCCTTCCTACAAAGCAAATTTAGAGTTTATTCCCTTATTTTCTGCAGGAGCATGTCGTTGTTTTCGGGAAATTAAAAGCAGACTATTTTTGAATAATTGAAGTTTATTTGAAGCGAAACCTTCAAGTAATATTTTTTTAAAATTTTTCAAATCGTCGAGTGCAAATTTTCTTCACTACAGAGCAAATTTTGAGTTTTGTTTTCTGAGGCTAATCACCCCGAGTGTTGAATATGGCAATTTTCGTATTTGAATTTTCAATCTTCCTATTTTCATTTTTTATCGTCTAGCCCGGATTTTGTTATTTTGGTCTAAATTTTTAATCTTTTAGCCTTATTTTTTTTTCTAAATTTTCGATTTGTTTGGTAAAATTTTCGATTTTTTGGTCCGCAATTTTGATTTTTAGGATCGAAGTTTTGAATGTTTTATCCTATATTTTAGATTTCTTTTAACCTAATTTTTATACGCGGCTTTTTTTATTTTTTTGCCTATATTTTCAAGTTTTTTGGATGGTTTTTGATATCTTGCTCTTGATTTTAGATTTTTTTAACTTAAATTATTATGTATGTGGTAAGTAAAACACGTGTGTTTGAGAATTTTCACAAATTCAATTTCAATTGATCATCTGCCTGATGAAGCCACTGTGTGGCGAAACATTTGTCGCAGTGTTCGACATTAAAAATTTGTGAAAATTCTCACCTACACGTGTTTTACTTATCACATACATTATGGAATTTCACCAAGTAACAGCCTCATCAATCCAATATTAAATTATTATTTTTTATTGGCTACTTTTTGACTAAAATCGATTAAATTGATTTTTTTTTCAAAATGTTTGTATTGTTTTTTTTTTCAAGACAAATCATTCTGAACACTATTTGTCCATAAAATTTTGTTGTGTGTCTTCCAGGAACTGAGGTTTTCGGCAAGTTATTTCGAGCTAAAGAGTTATTTTAGGAGCTGAAAATGGCTTATTATTTTCGTTTTCCTTGATTTTTCAATTTTTTTGTTTTTTTTTTTATTTTTAGACAAGCATTTTCGATTTTTTTTGGTCTATGTTTTAGATCTATGGCCTGTATTTTTCATTTCTTCGTTCCATTTTTTTACTTTCTCCGTTACGAAGTACGAGAAAGTATTGTGATCGTGATTTTTTTTTCAAAAATTTTTTTTACGGAAATATCCGTTTTGGGGTCCCTAGATGCCATTTCAACAATTTCTGGAAAAAAAAAATTTGTGTCTGTGTGTGTGTCATGGTGTGTGTGTGTCTGTGTGTCTGTGTGTGTGTCTGTCTGTGTGCGCTGTATCTCAAAAACTAATAGAGCAATTGATATGAAACTTTGAACATGCGTCTCATTTGATAATCCGAAGAACTGAAAAGCTTTTGGTAAAATTTCGTACACCGGAAGTGGGTGTTTACCTCAACTGTTTTTTGTTTTTTGCCAATATTTTCTCAAATATGAAAAATATCACAAGAATATTTAAACAAACATTGAAGATAACAAAGAAATGCACATCTTTTGCTTCAAAATATTTTTCATAAAATCATTGCTATTCGAGAAAAAAAATTATTATTAATTTTTTAATTTTTGGTTTATAATTATGAAACGATAATAGTTACAGCAAATTGATGTGAATAATAATTGTAGAGAATGCCAAAATGAACAACTTCTAAAGAATAAGTTTTTTTCGAAATCTCGTTAGTTTTTGAGTAAACCGAGTTTTTGAAGTATAATTTTTCCATCTTTCATAATTTTGACGTTTTAAACGTCAGTTTCATCCGAGCTTGCGCAACGCTCGATGTACATTTAAAATATGATTTAAATTGAAAATAAACCATGAAAGCGTAAATATAAATGATACCATCAAGTCGGAGAAAGTAACATGATGGCCACATCACCATTTTTTGTTGAAATTTTTGCATTTTTTCAACCGCGAATTTTTGAAATTTGTCTAAATTTTCGATCTTTTGGGAGTATATTTTATTTTTTTACATTAATTAAGAGCGTATTTTTTATTGGTCTATACTTAAGATTTTGAATGTGTGTGATTGATTTTTATGTGCAAATTATTGATTTTTTTTTGCCGGTATTTAATTTGTATAATTTGTCATTTCCATCTTTCATAATTTTGACGTCATATTGTTATTGATATTATTTATTGTTTCTCTTATATTGATGAGCATCGGCAATACGAAACTTGTATGGGGACTGTAGGATTATTTTAATGCCATGTAAAGCAAAAAATCAATAGATAAATTAGGGGAGAAAGGGGGCAATACTTTACAGAATCAAATTGATTGTCTAGAAAATTGTAAATGAAAGTATTGCGAGTGTAATATATGTAAAGTGGAACGGGAGTTGATGTCGATGTTAGTGTAGTGGATTGTCGGTCGGTCCCCAGAGAGGGAGCCAGGAACGTTCCCACGCCATCGCCCTCGGGACCACTTGCCACCGCATTAACTGCACTGCGCGGATTGCCGACGATCACACACCTATCACTACTATTAATGCCTGTTATTGCCTATCCACCCTTTTGTAGAAACTCCAAACAGGGGTTTAAAGTGTTGCTAAGCCAGAATTTAAAAGAGAAAGTTCCACTGTCATACTTACATATATTGATAAAATCTATTAATGTGGCAATGAAACAATTAACTAAATATATTCGATGATTTCCCATTTACAAAGTTATAAATATTATTTGTAAATAAATAATGGAGAAGATTTTTTTTCATGACAAAATATAATTCTTAAGTCAAAAGAGCTGAAGCCAACAATGCTTTAAACTTTTACATTACTAAAGTCAAAATAGTCTCTTGTCACTTTGTGCCAATAAATTGTTTTTCAACGCCACCTTCGATTTTTATTTAGTAAAATCGCTATTGGAATGGTTGATTTAAACGAGTTTTCTGCAAATAACTTTTAATGCATTAGGAATTGGGACAGGGTTGTTATTAGGAAAAATGTTTGTTTTTTTAATTCTGCATGGAATGACATAAAAATATACAGGTGCTCCAATTTAAAATAAGAAAAATAAAGTGCTTTAAAGTTTGGAAAGTTTGACACTAAATTTTGGACGCCCTGTACAATTCATATCAATCAAACTTGGTTAATTATGAAGTACTTATTTTAACCTTCACAATTACAACCACCTTAATTGACTAAACAACATGCATTAATAAATAGTTGATACCATTTAAGTGTAATTAATAATGTGTCTTTTAATATAAATTATAAGTTTCAGTTTTCTATTTGTTGTCATTTAGGAACATCAAGTTAAAAATCGAAAGTACAGTGATGAATGCCCTCGGTCTACGCGAGATCAAATTTATCGCGGGGAATAATTAGTACGCATCTTATCGTTTTTGGCAAGAGTCCACGGTAATATAGCAAATATAATTAAGATCACTTAATCAAAATAAATTAGCAGAATTTCACGCCGCAAATAAGATAGTTCATATTTGTACTTGTAATTCGAACGCGATTTTTAAAATGTGCGTAAATTACACGGGAGCAACGCCTCTCAAGATAAACAAGTATATCAAGTAGGTATTTATATGGAGCGCGCGGCGGCGGTAAATTGGCTCAAGTCATTCAGTCATTCATATCCAAAAGGATGCGAGAGGAGTTTGTCAAAACGGAAGTTAACTCTGGAGGAGAAGTCAAGCGGGCCATGGAGGCTCGGGATTTATAACATTTATAAGATGCAATCCACTATAAAGACTTTGGGGCTAAGTCGACGCGTAGAACAATAGATCCTCGGAGGAGACATGCCAACTTACATAGGTATATTACGAGATCTCGGTAATACTGTTATGCATTGTAAAGTGTTGTCTAACCTGAAATAATGACAGAGATTTGTGACGCATCTTTGTGCGGAATACACAAGTTATTCAAGAAAACACGAAATTATGAGCTTTACTTGAAAGGGAACGAAATCCGATGTGATATATCGTTGTCCGACTCCACAAAGAGATGAAAATGTAAAAAAATATATAGGTTGAATGGTTGTGCGAGGGGGGTGGATCATTTCGACTACCTTTCGGCGGCTTTGGCGGCTTCTGTCGGTGAATCAGTTTATGCAATATCTTTTCTTCATTGTAGTTTATTATTTATTCCTTACTGAATGTTCAAAAATTCAAATTAAATTAATAATTAATTAGGCGAATGGCTTGAAAAAAATATCTTGAGAACAATTTGCATTCATCGCAACTGTAAATCGTCCCACTGTAAACTTTTGACTTTCACTATTTTTTTAGCAACTATCCATCAGATCAAAAAAAAATGATGATGTGGCAATCATGTTACTTTCTCCGACTTGATGGTATCATTCATATTTACGCTTTTATGGTTTATTTTCAATTGAAATCATATTTTAAATATATATCGAGCGTTGTATAAACTCGGATGAAATTGACGTTTAAAACGTCAAAATTATGAAAGATGGAAAAATGATACTTCAAATTCAAAAACTCGGTTTACTCAAAACCTGACGAGATTTAGAAAAAAACATATTCTTTAAAAGTTGTTAATTTTATGATTCTCTACAATTATTATTAACATAAATTTGCTGTAACTATTATCGTTTTATAATTATAAACTAAAAATTTAAAAAAAATAATAAATTTTTTTCTCGAATAAAAATGATAATATGAAAAATATTTTCAAATAAAAGATGTTTATTTCTTAGTTGTCTTCGATATTGATATAAAT
Source organism: Ocypus olens (assembly GCA_910593695.2). Classification (NCBI taxonomy): domain Eukaryota; kingdom Metazoa; phylum Arthropoda; class Insecta; order Coleoptera; family Staphylinidae; genus Ocypus; species Ocypus olens. The sequence goes on along the minus strand of OU343047.1, from coordinate 893,232 downwards.
ATTTTCGTAATATTTTCCATATTTAAAAAATTATTGGAAAAAACAACAAAAAAAAAACGTTTAAAGTATTAGCATTTCTTTGGCAATTTGGAAAACGCTGAAATTTAAAAATAATTTCTGCTTCAATCAAGTCCGATGTTTTCAGTCTCAACACGAGATTTTAAAATAATCTGAAGGACTTGTGCATTTTAAGTAAATTTGAAAAGTTTTGAATGAGTTTTACTATTTTTTTGACCATTCAGAAAATGCTTAACCAAAAAAATAATTTCTGCTGCAATCAAATGCGATTATTTCAAAATCTAGTTAAACAATTTGTCTGCATTAAAGAAAACTACTTTCTGAGTTAATTTGGGAAGTTTGCAATAATTAGTGTGCGTTTTCATATTTTTTTTTTTGCGAATTGGAAAATGCTATAATTTAAAAATAATTTCTTGTTCAATCAAGTGCGATTATTTCAAAATCTAGAACAACAATTTTTTTGAATTGAAAAAAAAATAAAAATACTACTTTGTGAGTAAATTTTGAAAGTTTGGAATGATCAGCATTTGTTTTCATATTTTTTGCCAATTTGGAAAATGCTCAATTTTTTTAAAATAATTTCTGCTGCAATCAAGTGCGATTATTTCAAAATCTATATGTACAATTGTTCTGTATAAAAAAAAAACTTAAAGAATACTACCTTCCGAGTAAATTTTGAAAGTTTCGATTTATTAGCATTTGTTTTCATATTTTTTTTGACAATTTGGAAAATGCTCAAATTTAAAAATAATCAAGTTTATTTGATTGAATTTGAATTATTTCAAAATCTAAATGTACAATTTTTCTATATGAAAAAAATCTTAAATCTACTTTCCGAGTGAATTTCAAAAGTTTGGAATAATTAGCATTTCTTTGGCAATTTTAAAAATGATTAATTTTGAAAATAACTTCTGCACCAATCAAGTCCGATTATATTAAACTCCCAACACGAGGTTTTTATTTAATTTTTAAATAATCTTAAAGTCTCATACGTTTTAAGTCAATTTAAAAATTTTTGAATGGGTGGTAATTGTTTTACTATTTTTGTGACGATTGAAAAAATGCTCAACTTCAAAAATAATTTCTGCTGCAATCAAGTACGATTATTTCAAAATCTGGTTAAACAATTTGTCTGCATTAAAAAAAACTACTTTCTGAGTTAATTTGGGAAGTTTGAAATGTTTGGAAGTGTACGTTTTCATTTTTTTTTGCGATTTGGAAAATGCTATAATTTAACAATAATTTCTTGTTCAATCAAGTGCGATTATTTCAAAATCTAGAGGAACAATTTTTTTGAATTGAAAAATACCAAAAAGAATACTACTTTGTGAGTAAATTTTGAAAGTTTGGAATTATTAGCATTTTTTTTCATATTTTTTTGCCAATTTGGAAAATGCTCAAATTTAAAAATAATTTCTGCTGCAATCAAGTGCGATTATTTCAAAATCTATATGTACAATTTTTCTGTATAAAAAAAATCTTAAAGAATACTACCTTCCGAGTAAATTTTGAAAGTTTGGAATGATTAGCATTTGTTTTCATATTTTTTTGAGAATTTGGAAAATGCTGAAATTTAAAAATAATCAAGTGGGATTATTTCAAAATCTATATGTACAATTTTTCTGAATAAAAGACTTTCTTAAAGAATACTAATTTCTGAGTAAATTTTGAAAGTTTGGGTTTAATAGCGTTTATTTTCATTTTTTTTTTGGCAATTTGGAAAATGCTCAAATTTAAAAATAATATCTGCTGCAATCAAGTGCGATTATTTCAAAATCTAAATGTTCAATTTTTCTGTATAAAAAAAAAATCTTAAAGAATACTACCTTTCGAGTAAATTTTGAAAGTTTAGATTTATTAGCATTTGTTTACATATTTTTTTGACAATTTGGAAAATGCTCAAATTTAAAAATAATCAAGTGGGATTATTTTAAAATCTAGATGAACATTTTTTCTAAATAAAAGACAATCTTAAAGAATACTACTTTCTGAGTAAATTTTGAAAGTTTAGGTTTAATAGCGTTTATTTTCATATTTTCTTTTTGAGAATTTGGAAAATGCTCAAATTTAAAAATAATCAAGTGGGATTATTTCAAAATCTAGATGAACAATTTTTCTGAATAAAAGACGATCTTAAAGAATACTACTTTCTCAGTAAATTATGAAAGTTTGGGTTTAATAGCGTTTATTTTCATATTTTTTTGGCAATTTGAAAAATGCTCAAATTTAAAAATAATTTCCGCTGCAATCAAGTGCGATTATTTCAAAATCCATATGAAAATTTTTCTGAATAGAAACAAATCTTAAAGAGCACTACTTTCCGAGTAAAGTTTAAAAGTTTGGAATGATTAACATTTGTTTTCATATTTTTTTGAAAATTTGGAAAATGCTCAAATTTAAAAATAATCAAGTGGGATTATTTCAAAATCTGAAAAGTTTAGCATTTGTTTTCATATTTTTTGCGAATTTGAAAAGTGCTCAAATCTAAAAATAATTTCTTTTGCAATCAAGTGCGATTATTTCAAAATCTAGATGAACATTTTTTCTAAATAAAAGGCAATCTTAAAGAATACTACTTTCTGAGTAAATTTTGAAAGTTTAGGTTTAATAGCGTTTATTTTCATATTTTCTTTTTGAGAATTTGGAAAATGCTCAAATTTAAAAATAATCAAGTGGGATTATTTCAAAATCTAGATGAACAATTTTTCTGAATAAAAGACGATCTTAAAGAATACTACTTTCTCAGTAAATTATGAAAGTTTGGGTTTAATAGCGTTTATTTTCATATTTCTTGGCATTTTGGAAAATGCTCAAAGTTAAAAATAATTTCTGCTGCAATCAAGTGCGATTATTTCAAAATCTATATGTACAATTTTTCTGTATAAAAAAAATCTTAAAAAATACTACCTTCCGAGTAAATTTTGAAAGTTTCGATTTATTAGCATTTGTTTTCATATTTTATTGGGAAATTGAAAAGTGCTCAAATCTAAAAATAATTTCTGTTGCAATCAAGTGCGATTATTTCAAAATCTAGATGAACATTTTTTTCTGAATAAAAGACATCTTAAAGAATACTACTTTCTGAGTCAATTTTGAAAGTTTGGGTTTAATAGCGTTTATTTTCATATTTTTTTTTGGTAATTTGGAAAATGCTCAAATTTAAAAATAATTTCTGCTGCAATCAAGTGCGATTATATCAAAATCTAGATGAACATTTGTTCTGAATTTTAAAAAATCTTAAAGAATACTACTTTCTGAGTGATGTTTGAAAGTCTGAAAAGTATAGCATTCGTTTTCATATTTTTTTTTTGTAATTTGGAAAATGCTCAAATCTAAAAATAATTTCTGTTGCAATCAAGTGCGATTATTTCAAAATCTAGATGAACATTTTTTCTGAATAAAAGACATTTTAAAGAATACTACTTTCTGGGTAAATTTTGAAAATTTTGAATGATTAGCACTTATTATCATATTTTTTGGAAATTTGGAAAATGCTCAAATATAAAAATCTTCGTAACGAAGAAAGTAAAAATATTCATCGGTAAAGATCTGAATTTTGGTATACGTGCTTATTAAGGCTTCTCATTGAACATACTAAAATCTGTTGCTCTCGAGACACCATCTGGGAAGAAAGGTACACTTTTTCTTTGTTTTGCCTATACAGGGTGTACCACAAAGAGATTTTATTATAATTTTTTTTCGAATAAATTTTGACGGAAATGGGTTTACAAATATTTTGTGTATGTGCCCTTAAATGCCTGTTCGTTATTTCAAATACACCCTGTATCTTCGCAACTATAACTGATATGAAAAAATAGTTCACATAGAAACCATAGTTTATTAAATTGTCTACAAAAAAATTCTTAAATTCTTTGTGTCTCCAATACTTCAGCTGTAATCCGACACCGAAAAGTATAGAAAGTCTCCTGAGCTCTTGGAACTGCTTCATAACCTTTAAAGATTATGAATAAATGACAAATCATTAAATTCCAGTTAGGGTGTTTATGGTTTTAAATAATCTTTATATGGGAATTTAGATACACAAAGTGGCGACATCTATTGCCTGAATTTTGTATTAAACTCATTTTAGTACAACATGCAGACAGTAGATGTCGCCATTTTGTTGTTTCTACCTTTAATGGTGTTTAGAATATTTATATTCCAATAGTATGGTCTAATTTGAGTGGACTAAATATACAGTTTCCGTGTTCACTATTTCGAAAAATGCTCTGAATCCGTTCCTGTGCTCCATCAAGCGACGTATTGATTTATTAATTGCGCACTCGGAACATAAAATGTTTTGATAAACAAGTATAAAAGTCGGAGGAGGAGGAGGAGGTGGAGAGAAGAGCGCACCTACTTGAAATTCAAATTAATTCCAAAATACGTGCAGGTTTATATAAATGTCAACAGTTGAGGAAGAAAAGATTCCGCTTAAATCAGTCGGACTTTTCATTATGTATTTCCGAAATCTCGAATCAGATTCCATTATCGATGAGATCGGAATGTGAATAATTTATAACCGACGTGATCTACATGGCGGGGCTCCGGTTTCCATAAATTTTTAATCTTCCCATCCCCGATGAAGTGTTTTTATTGTATGGAGCGCCCAATATTTATGGCCTGCGAAAGACTCCCAGCATCTCGCAACACCTAAGCGCGACGAATGTTGATCCCCTGCACGAATACAGATGTTACATTCAACATTCATAATATAGGCTGCTTTATGTTGCGGTGTGGAAAACCCAATCCGACGAATCGTCGCAATATTTCCAGGCCGAAATTGGATTGGAAAGCTCAAATGCCGAACGAGATCTGCACGATAAGGCAGGTGTGTGTGTGTGTTGCAGAACAACGGCCGCGCCATATATTCCATACGTCGCCATACTCTGTTATCGGGATTTACGCCAAATTCCCCGATAATATTACGTACCTGCGGTTGTATTGAATGCAGTTCACCCTTTCTGATTGCAACTGCAAAAATTACGTATGAATTCATATTAAGCTCGATTCATTATTAAAACTTGACACGTTGACACGGATGAGAATCAAACGTGAATCGTCCTTTGTGAGATCGATTGGATATCCTGCGGGAATCTCACAAATATATATATAGCTAACTTCACCTTTTGTTTCTTTCTGCGCTCTATCTTATTGGCACTACACTGCTACTTGTCTAGTTAGACGTGCCGTGCTTAGTGATTCTAAAAGGTTCCCTCTTCCACCTTTGAGGTGTGTTATCTAAATCTAATATGTATTCAACCCCCTCTCTCCGCCTCGTTTCCACTGCAGTGAAATTTGCGGCGAAAGATAAATTATTGAGTGTGTGGAAAACTTCACGTACCATTTATAGATAAAACTTCTCATCCGGGCACTAATAATGCACACCCCTGATTCTCACTCGTTTGTACTTTTGTTATTTGTATACGTCAGAACTTTTCCAACGGTGAAAGTAAATAGCCCACATTAAGGTGAACGTTCGGGTTCAATTCGTATATTTTATTTTCACCAAATACTCCTCAGTTAACATTGTATTAGAACTATACACACAAAAATCATCCGAAATAATACGAAATAACACCAAATATATTAGTTAACAAGCTACCGAATTTTCATGGCTCATCACTAACTAAATTGGCGTCCACTTTCATATAATGAAATTAATGTACGGTTAATTTTTGCCAAATAAATGCATGAAGGAAATTCCACTGATACAACTGAACATTTTTTTCCCGCATAATTCATTTACAGTTCATCAATAAAAATATAGTTTGAAGTAAAGTTGAGAAAAAAAAAATCTGGCAACCCTAAATATAAAAGAATTAGGAGAATAGCGGAATGTGTAGAGCTAAATAGGGGGTGCATTTTGTGACACACTTAAAGAGATTGTGACGCTGCAAGTATTGATTTAAAATTGCGGTCTCTCCCCATTCGTCTGAACTCCCTCTTTGCAGTGACGTGTCTCCCTTAGGAAGTCCCTGATTGCACCTGTCCATATATTCTCCCCTGCCACTTTATTCGGGAACTATTGGCGGACACTGACACTGTCCTTTTTGCTGAAACGACTGGAACGACAAGAAGACGTCTCCCGCGGAGGGAGGGGGTCCATAACTTCAGATAATGTCAGTTCACCTTCCAGATTTATACAACCCTTTAACGATATTTGTTTCTCGATAAGTTTGATGTACTTTTAATTACACTTTTTAATTTATTTCCTCCGAAGATATGGAAACTGTCGGATTTTTTTTTTCTCTCTTGCCCTCTCGCGCAGATAAGGACTGTTTTTGTCGAAACAAATAAACGAAAAAGTTCGTCGCCGGGATGGTGTAATCCGAATGTTCGGATTAATTAAAATGTCTAACGGCATAGAAAATTAAGAATGATACTCACGGCAGCCGCAACTACGCAACTACGCACCGGCACAATTAATACCGGTGGCTTTAATTTGTTACCGGCAATTTATTTGCCCTGAATATGTAAGCGCGGAGGGTTTATGCTTTCAGAATTATATCGCCTTGAGGTTGCCGGAGAATTTTAACTGCCTCGGTTAGGATTTTTGGAATTCCAGCGGCCCACCTGAAACTGTCTGGATTAATTGAATTTCCTCGAGGACCGCCGAGCGTGGAGTTTATTTAGTCTGAAAGCATCTTTTTAGTGAAACACAGGATGAAAGTAATTCTCTATGTGAATTGCCTGAAAATTAACAGTGAATGACTTGCTGCGAGGAAATGCTTTGAGTAGAAAGTTTAAATGGTACAACACATTCACATACAGAAGCATCCCACATTTTTATCTAACTGTTCAATAACATTTTATAATTACATTTTAAACGACTGATCGAATTTAACTATTGGTATTTCAAATCCGTGCTCCTGGAAAATTTTGAAAAAAGTCGATTTTTTCAGACTTCGAACGACCGTAGCGGCCGAACGAAGAATCCAATTTGAACGCGGATTGCAAATATGTGTTCCTCGTGTGTCAATTAGTCGGATTTGATTAAAATTAGCAATTTTTTATTTTTGACAAAAACCCGAAAAACTATCCAAGGGTCCCCCCTTCTAACTTTTTAACAAAAATTGCATTAAAAATGATTTCCAGAAGAAACCACTGGTTGGATCCGGGGTTTCTTGACGTCACTCGAAAGATCGCTTCAAGACGCTTCAGAAAATGTACTTTCGCAGGAACAAATGTCAATTTTAAGGGCGTGACGCGTCAGCAAAAAAACTCGAAAATGGAAAAAATCAACTTTCTTAATAATCATCGTAGACGCTTGTGTTTTACCTTTTTTTTCATCAGAAGAACGAGATAAAACGATTGCCGTTAAAAAATTTCATCCAGAGAAAATTGCAAAAAAGTTAGCCAGTCACCATGAAATTTTTTGAAAAAAGTCGATTTTTTCACACTTTGAACGGCTGTAGCGGCCGAACGAAGAATCCAAATTGAACGCGGATTGCAAATCTGTGTTCCTCGTGTGTCAATTAGTCGGATTTGATTAAAATTGGGGATTTTTAATTTTTGACAAAAACTCGAAAAACTATCCAAGGGTCCCCCCTTCTAACTTTTTAACAAAAATTGCATTAAAAATGATTTCCTGAAGAAACCACTGGTTAGATCCGGGGTTTCTTGACGTCACTCGAAAGATCGCTTCAAGACGCTTCAGAAAATGTACTTTCGCAGGAACAAATGTCAATTTTAAGGGCGTGACGCGTCAGCAAAAAAACTCGAAAATGGAAAAAATCGAAAAAATCACCTTTCTTAATAATCATCGTAGACGCTTGTGTTTTACCTTTTTTTTCATCAGAAGAACGAGATAAAACGATTGCCGTTAAAAAATTTCATCCAGAGAAAATTGCAAAAAAGTTAGCCAGTCACCATGAAATTTTTTGAAAAAAGTCGATTTTTTCACACTTTGAACGGCTGTAGCGGCCGAACGAAGAATCCCATTTGAACGCGGATTGAAAATCTGTGTTCCTCGTGTGTCAATTAGTCGGATTTGATTAAAATTGGGGATTTTTAATTTTTGACAAAAACCCGAAAAACTATCCAAGGGTCCCCCCTTCTAACTTTTTAACAAAAATTGCATTAAAAATGATTTCCTGAAGAAACCACTGGTTGGATCCGGGGTTTCTTGACGTCACTCGAAAGATCGCTTCAAGACGCTTCAGAAAATGTACTTTCGCAGGAACAAATGTCAATTTTAAAGCCGTGACGCGTCAGCAAAAAAACTCGAAAATGGAAAAAATCGAAAAAATCAACTTTCTTAATAATCATCGTAGACGCTTGTGTTTTACCTTTTTTTTCATCAGAAGAACGAGATAAAACGATTGCCGTTAAAAAATTTCATCCAGAGAAAATTGCAAAAAAGTTAGCCAGTCACCATGAAATTTTTTGAAAAAAGTCGATTTTTTCACACTTTGAACGGCTGTAGCGGCCGAACGAAGAATCCCATTTGAACGCGGATTGAAAATCTGTGTTCCTCGTGTGTCAATTAGTCGGATTTGATTAAAATTAGGGATTTTTAATTTTTGACAAAAACCCGAAAAACTATCCAAGGGTCCCCCCTTCTAACTTTTTAACAAAAATTGCATTAAAAATGATTTCCTGAAGAAACCACTGGTTGGATCCGGGGTTTCTTGACGTCACTCGAAAGATCGCTTCAAGACGCTTCAGAAAATGTACTTTCGCAGGAACAAATGTCAATTTTAAGGGCGTGACGCGTCAGCAAAAAAACTCGAAAATGGAAAAAATCGAAAAAATCAACTTTCTTAATAATCATCGTAGACGCTTGTGTTTTACCTTTTTTTTCATCAAAAGAACGAGATGAAATTTTTTGAAAAAAGTCGATTTTTTCACACTTTGAACGGCTGTAGCGGCCGAACGAAGAATCCAATTTGATCGCGGATTGAAAATCTGTGTTCCTCGTGTGTCAATTAGTCGGATTTGAATAAAATTGGGGATTTTTAATTTTTGACAAAAACCCGAAAAACTATCCAAGGGTCCCCCCTTCTAACTTTTTAACAAAAATTGCATTAAAAATGATTTCCTGAAGAAACCACTGGTTGGATCCGGGGTTTCTTGACGTCACTCGAAAGATCGCTTCAAGACGCTTGAGAAAATGTACTTTCGCAGGAACAAATGTCAATTTTAAGGGCGTGACGCGTCAGCAAAAAAACTCGAAAATGGAAAAAATCGAAAAAATCAACTTTCTTAATAATCATCGTAGACGCTTGTGTTTTACCTTTTTTTTCATCAAAAGAACGAGATGAAATTTTTTGAAAAAAGTCGATTTTTTCACACTTTGAACGGCTGTAGCGGCCGAACGAAGAATCCAATTTGATCGCGGATTGAAAATCTGTGTTCCTCGTGTGTCAATTAGTCGGATTTGAATAAAATTGGGGATTTTTAATTTTTGACAAAAACCCGAAAAACTATCCAAGGGTCCCCCCTTCTAACTTTTTAACAAAAATTGCATTAAAAATGATTTCCTGAAGAAACCACTGGTTGGATCCGGGGTTTCTTGACGTCACTCGAAAGATCGCTTCAAGACGCTTCAGAAAATGTACTTTCGCAGGAACAAATGTCAATTTTAAAGCCGTGACGCGTCAGCAAAAAAACTCGAAAATGGAAAAAATCGAAAAAATCAACTTTCTTAATAATCATCGTAGACGCTTGTGTTTTACCTTTTTTTTCATCAGAAGAACGAGATAAAACGATTGCCGTTAAAAAATTTCATCCAGAGAAAATTGCAAAAAAGTTAGCCAGTCACCATGAAATTTTTTGAAAAAAGTCGATTTTTTCACACTTTGAACGGCTGTAGCGGCCGAACGAAGAATCCAATTTGATCGCGGATTGAAAATCTGTGTTCCTCGTGTGTCAATTAGTCGGATTTGATTAAAATTGGGGATTTTTAATTTTTGACAAAAACCCGAAAAACTATCCAAGGGTCCCCCCTTCTAACTTTTTAACAAAAATTGCATTAAAAATGATTTCCTGAAGAAACCACTGGTTGGATCCGGGGTTTCTTGACGTCACTCGAAAGATCGCTTCAAGACGCTTCAGAAAATGTACTTTCGCAGGAACAAATGTCAATTTTAAGGGCGTGACGCGTCAGCAAAAAAACTCGAAAATGGAAAAAATCGAAAAAATCAACTTTCTTAATAATCATCGTAGACGCTTGTGTTTTACCTTTTTTTCATCAGAAGAACGAGATAAAACGATTGCCGTTAAAAAATTTCATCCAGAGAAAATTGCAAAAAAGTTAGCCAGTCACCATGAAATTTTTTGAAAAAAGTCGATTTTTTCACACTTTGAACGGCTGTAGCGGCCGAACGAAGAATCCAATTTGATCGCGGATTGAAAATCTGTGTTCCTCGTGTGTCAATTAGTCGGATTTGATTAAAATTGGGGATTTTTAATTTTTGACAAAAACCCGAAAAACTATCCAAGGGTCCCCCCTTCTAACTTTTTAACAAAAATTGCATTAAAAATGATTTCCTGAAGAAACCACTAGTTGGATCCGGGGTTTCTTGACGTCACTCGAAAGATCGCTTCAAGACGCTTCAGAAAATGTACTTTCGCAGGAACAAATGTCAATTTTAAGGGCGTGACGCGTCAGCAAAAAAACTCGAAAATGGAAAAAATCGAAAAAATCAACTTTCTTAATAATCATCGTAGACGCTTGTGTTTTACCTTTTTTTTCATCAAAAGAACGAGATGAAATTTTTTGAAAAAAGTCGATTTTTTCACACTTTGAACGGCTGTAGCGGCCGAACGAAGAATCCAATTTGATCGCGGATTGAAAATCTGTGTTCCTCGTGTGTCAATTAGTCGGATTTGATTAAAATTGGGGATTTTTAATTTTTGACAAAAACCCGAAAAACTATCCAAGGGTCCCCCCTTCTAACTTTTTAACAAAAATTGCATTAAAAATGATTTCCTGAAGAAACCACTGGTTGGATCCGGGGTTTCTTGACGTCACTCGAAAGATCGCTTCAAGACGCTTCAGAAAATGTACTTTCGCAGGAACAAATGTCAATTTTAAGGGCGTGACGCGTCAGCAAAAAAACTCGAAAATGGAAAAAATCGAAAAAATCAACTTTCTTAATAATCATCGTAGACGCTTGTGTTTTACCTTTTTTTTCATCAGAAGAACGAGATAAAACGATTGCCGTTAAAAAATTTCATCCAGAGAAAATTGCAAAAAAGTTAGCCAGTCACCATGAAATTTTTTGAAAAAAGTCGATTTTTTCACACTTTGAGCGGCTGTAGCGGCCGAACGAAGAATCCAATTTGATCGCGGATTGAAAATCTGTGTTCCTCGTGTGTCAATTAGTCGGATTTGATTAAAATTGGGGATTTTTAATTTTTGACAAAAACCCGAAAAACTATCCAAGGGTCCCCCCTTCTAACTTTTTAACAAAAATTGCATTAAAAATGATTTCCTGAAGAAACCACTGGTTGGATCCGGGGTTTCTTGACGTCACTCGAAAGATCGCTTCAAGACGCTTCAGAAAATGTACTTTCGCAGGAACAAATGTCAATTTTAAGGGCGTGACGCGTCAGCAAAAAAACTCGAAAATGGAAAAAATCGAAAAAATCAACTTTCTTAATAATCATCGTAGACGCTTGTGTTTTACCTTTTTTTTCATCAGAAGAACGAGATAAAACGATTGCCGTTAAAAAATTTCATCCAGAGAAAATTGCAAAAAAGTTAGCCAGTCACCATGAAATTTTTTGAAAAAAGTCGATTTTTTCACACTTTGAACGGCTGTAGCGGCCGAACGAAGAATCCAATTTGATCGCGGATTGAAAATCTGTGTTCCTCGTGTGTCAATTAGTCGGATTTGATTAAAATTGGGGATTTTTAATTTTTGACAAAAACCCGAAAAACTATCCAAGGGTCCCCCCTTCTAACTTTTTAACAAAAATTGCATTAAAAATGATTTCCTGAAGAAACCACTGGTTGGATCCGGGGTTTCTTGACGTCACTCGAAAGATCGCTTCAAGACGCTTCAGAAAATGTACTTTCGCAGGAACAAATGTCAATTTTAAGGGCGTGACGCGTCAGCAAAAAAACTCGAAAATGGAAAAAATCGAAAAAATCAACTTTCTTAATAATCATCGTAGACGCTTGTGTTTTACCTTTTTTTTCATCAGAAGAACGAGATAAAACGATTGCCGTTAAAAAATTTCATCCAGAGAAAATTGCAAAAAAGTTAGCCAGTCACCATGAAATTTTTTGAAAAAAGTCGATTTTTTCACACTTTGAACGGCTGTAGCGGCCGAACGAAGAATCCAATTTGATCGCGGATTGAAAATCTGTGTTCCTCGTGTGTCAATTAGTCGGATTTGATTAAAATTGGGGATTTTTAATTTTTGACAAAAACCCGAAAAACTATCCAAGGGTCCCCCCTTCTAACTTTTTAACAAAAATTGCATTAAAAATGATTTCCTGAAGAAACCACTGGTTGGATCCGGGGTTTCTTGACGTCACTCGAAAGATCGCTTCAAGACGCTTCAGAAAATGTACTTTCGCAGGAACAAATGTCAATTTTAAGGGCGTGACGCGTCAGCAAAAAAACTCGAAAATGGAAAAAATCGAAAAAATCAACTTTCTTAATAATCATCGTAGACGCTTGTGTTTTACCTTTTTTTTCATCAGAAGAACGAGATAAAACGATTGCCGTTAAAAAATTTCATCCAGAGAAAATTGCAAAAAAGTTAGCCAGTCACCATGAAATTTTTTGAAAAAAGTCGATTTTTTCACACTTTGAACGGCTGTAGCGGCCGAACGAAGAATCCAATTTGATCGCGGATTGAAAATCTGTGTTCCTCGTGTGTCAATTAGTCGGATTTGATTAAAATTGGGGATTTTTAATTTTTGACAAAAACCCGAAAAACTATCTAAGCGTCCCCCCTTCTAACTTTTTAACAAAAATTGCATTAAAAATGATTTCCTGAAGAAACCACTGGTTGGATCCGGGGTTTCTTGACGTCACTCGAAAGATCGCTTCAAGACGCTTCAGAAAATGTACTTTCGCAGGAACAAATGTCAATTTTAAGGGCGTGACGCGTCAGCAAAAAAACTCGAAAATGGAAAAAATCGAAAAAATCAACTTTCTTAATAATCATCGTAGACGCTTGTGTTTTACCTTTTTTTTCATCAGAAGAACGAGATAAAACGATTGCCGTTAAAAAATTTCATCCAGAGAAAATTGCAAAAAAGTTAGCCAGTCACCATGAAATTTTTTGAAAAAAGTCGATTTTTTCACACTTTGAGCGGCTGTAGCGGCCGAACGAAGAATCCAATTTGATCGCGGATTGAAAATCTGTGTTCCTCGTGTGTCAATTAGTCGGATTTGATTAAAATTGGGGATTTTTAATTTTTGACAAAAACCCGAAAAACTATCCAAGGGTCCCCCCTTCTAACTTTTTAACAAAAATTGCATTAAAAATGATTTCCTGAAGAAACCACTGGTTGGATCCGGGGTTTCTTGACGTCACTCGAAAGATCGCTTCAAGACGCTTCAGAAAATGTACTTTCGCAGGAACAAATGTCAATTTTAAGGGCGTGACGCGTCAGCAAAAAAACTCGAAAATGGAAAAAATCGAAAAAATCAACTTTCTTAATAATCATCGTAGACGCTTGTGTTTTACCTTTTTTTTCATCAGAAGAACGAGATAAAACGATTGCCGTTAAAAAATTTCATCCAGAGAAAATTGCAAAAAAGTTAGCCAGTCACCATGAAATTTTTTGAAAAAAGTCGATTTTTTCACACTTTGAACGGCTGTAGCGGCCGAACGAAGAATCCAATTTGATCGCGGATTGAAAATCTGTGTTCCTCGTGTGTCAATTAGTCGGATTTGATTAAAATTGGGGATTTTTAATTTTTGACAAAAACCCGAAAAACTATCGAAGGGTCCCCCCTTCTAACTTTTTAACAAAAATTGCATTAAAAATGATTTCCTGAAGAAACCACTGGTTGGATCCGGGGTTTCTTGACGTCACTCGAAAGATCGCTTCAAGACGCTTCAGAAAATGTACTTTCGCAGGAACAAATGTCAATTTTAAGGGCGTGACGCGTCAGCAAAAAAACTCGAAAATGGAAAAAATCGAAAAAATCAACTTTCTTAATAATCATCGTAGACGCTTGTGTTTTACCTTTTTTTTCATCAGAAGAACGAGATAAAACGATTGCCGTTAAAAAATTTCATCCAGAGAAAATTGCAAAAAAGTTAGCCAGTCACCATGAAATTTTTTGAAAAAAGTCGATTTTTTCACACTTTGAGCGGCTGTAGCGGCCGAACGAAGAATCCAATTTGATCGCGGATTGAAAATCTGTGTTCCTCGTGTGTCAATTAGTCGGATTTGATTAAAATTGGGGATTTTTAATTTTTGACAAAAACCCGAAAAACTATCCAAGGGTCCCCCCTTCTAACTTTTTAACAAAAATTGCATTAAAAATGATTTCCTGAAGAAACCACTGGTTGGATCCGGGGTTTCTTGACGTCACTCGAAAGATCGCTTCAAGACGCTTCAGAAAATGTACTTTCGCAGGAACAAATGTCAATTTTAAGGGCGTGACGCGTCAGCAAAAAAACTCGAAAATGGAAAAAATCGAAAAAATGAACTTTCGTAATAATCATCGTAGACCTTTATGTAATACCTTTTTCTTCATCAGAAGAACAAGATAAATCGATTGGCGTTCAAAAATTTCATCCACAAAAAAATGCAGAAAAGTTAGCAAGTCACCATGAACTTTATGGAAGATTTTGAGAAAAGTCTTGACGTAACTGATGAGATCAAGTACCACCACGTGTTGAACAGAATGGACGCGAAGGACGTACGAAGATAAGCAAGTTACTTCACGAACGATGCAACACCAGACCCATTGTGGTGCCCAAAGCTTAATCCGGCCGCGTCAGTGCATCAGATAAGGCCATTATTTCCTAACAGAGCTGCTTTCCGGAAAATTGTGCCCACAAAGCTGGGAGTCACACACAAACGCTCCCCAGTACACAAGGCCGTATCCTGTGATACGAAGCTCCTGGATACAAGCGTGAGGTCCTTACCACGCCAACGCCAGCCCTGCACGATACTGGATCGCTGTTCCTCAACGTTCCTCAACTTTCCAGAATTTTGATCGGTTCTTTTCAGAACCACAAAAATCTCATTAATTCTAAGATTTTCTATATGTCACAAATCCTTTTTCTTTTCACAAATGGTACAATTTTATGTTTAAAATCGATACAAATCATGAAAATTTGTCGAAATTAATTTAGGGTACACATTCTGAACCGTAAATTTTCGATCGAATTTTGAAGAGTAAAATACCTCTTTTCGTTCCTGCTCTCCTGATACAAATCATGAAAATTTTTCAAAATTAATTTAGGGTACACATTCTGAACCGTAAATTTTCGATCGAATTTTGAAGAGTAAAATACCTCTTTTCGTTCCTGCTCTCCTGATACAAATCATGAAAATTTTTCAAAATTAATTTAGGGTACACATTCTGAACCGTAAATTTTCGATCGAATTTTGAAGAGTAAAATACCTCTTTTCGTTCCTGCTCTCCTGATACAAATCATGAAATTTTTTCGAAATTAATTTAGGGTACACATTCTGAACCGTAAATTTTCGATCGAATTTTGAAGAGTAAAATACCTCTTTTCGTTCCTGGTCTCCTGATACAAATCATGAAAATTTTTCGAAATTAATTTAGGGTACACATTCTGAACCGTAAATTTTCGATCGATTTTTGAAGAGTAAAATACCTCTTTTCGTTCCTGCTCTCCTGATACAAAACGGAAAAATTTTGCGAAATTAATTTAGGGTACACATTCTGAACCGTAAATTTTCGATCGATTTTTGAAGAGTAAAATACCTCTTTTCGTTCCTGGTCTCCTGATACAAATCATGAAAATTTGTCGAAATTAATTTAGGGTACACATTCTGAACCGTAAATTTTCGATCGATTTTTCAAGAGTAAAATACCTCTTTTCGTTCCTGCTCTCCTGATACAAATCATGAAAATTTGTCGAAATTAATTTAGGGTACACATTCTGAACCGTAAATTTTCGATCGATTTTTGAAGAGTAAAATACCTCTTTTCGTTCCTGGTCTCCTGATACAAATCATGAAAATTTGTCGAAATTAATTTAGGGTACACATTCTGAACCGTAAATTTTCGATCGATTTTTCAAGAGTAAAATACCTCTTTTCGTTCCTGCTCTCCTGATACAAATCATGAAAATTTGTCGAAATTAATTTAGGGTACACATTCTGAACCGTAAATTTTCGATCGATTTTTGAAGAGTAAAATACCTCTTTTCGTTCCTGGTCTCCTGATACAAATCATGAAAATTTTTCGAAATTAATTTAGGGTACACATTCTGAACCGTAAATTTTCGATCGATTTTTCAAGAGTAAAATACCTCTTTTCGTTCCTGGTCTCCTGATACAAATCATGAAAATTTGTCGAAATTAATTTAGGGTACACATTCTGAACCGTAAATTTTCGATCGATTTTTCAAGAGTAAAATACCTCTTTTCGTTCCTGCTCTCCTGATACAAATCATGAAAATTTGTCGAAATTAATTTAGGGTACACATTCTGAACCGTAAATTTTCGATCGATTTTTCAAGAGTAAAATACCTCTTTTCGTTCCTGCTCTCCTGATACAAAACGGAAAAATTTTGCGAAATTAATTTAGGGTACACATTCTGAACCGTAAATTTTCGATCGATTTTTGAAGAGTAAAATACCTCTTTTCGTTCCTGCTCTCCTGATACAAAACGGAAAAATTTTGCGAAATTAATTTAGGGTACACATTCTGAACCGTAAATTTTCGATCGATTTTTGAAGAGTAAAATACCTCTTTTCGTTCCTGCTCTCCTGATATAAATCATGAAAATTTTTCGAAATTAATTTAGGGTACACATTCTGAACCGTAAATTTTCGATCGATTTTTGAAGAGTAAAATACCTCTTTTCGTTCCTGGTCTCCTGATACAAATCATGAAAATTTGTCGAAATTAATTTAGGGTACACATTCTGAACCGTAAATTTTCGATCGATTTTTCAAGAGTAAAATACCTCTTTTCGTTCCTGCTCTCCTGATACAAATCATGAAAATTTGTCGAAATTAATTTAGGGTACACATTCTGAACCGTAAATTTTCGATCGATTTTTGAAGAGTAAAATACCTCTTTTCGTTCCTGGTCTCCTGATACAAATCATGAAAATTTTTCGAAATTAATTTAGGGTACACATTCTGAACCGTAAATTTTCGATCGATTTTTCAAGAGTAAAATACCTCTTTTCGTTCCTGCTCTCCTGATACAAAACGGAAAAATTTTGCGAAATTAATTTAGGGTACACATTCTGAACCGTAAATTTTCGATCGATTTTTGAAGAGTAAAATACCTCTTTTCGTTCCTGCTCTCCTGATACAAATCATGAAAATTTGTCGAAATTAATTTAGGGTACACATTCTGAACCGTAAATTTTCGATCGAATTTTGAAGAGTAAAATACCTCTTTTCGTTCCTGCTCTCCTGATACAAATCTTGAAAATTTTTCGAAATTAATTTAGGGTACACATTCTGAACCGTAAATTTTCGATCGATTTTTCAAGAGTAAAATACCTCTTTTCGTTCCTGCTCTCCTGATACAAAACGGAAAAATTTTGCGAAATTAATTTAGGGTACACATTCTGAACCGTAAATTTTCGATCGATTTTTGAAGAGTAAAATACCTCTTTTCGTTCCTGCTCTCCTGATACAAATCATGAAAATTTGTCGAAATTAATTTAGGGTACACATTCTGAACCGTAAATTTTCGATCGAATTTTGAAGAGTAAAATACCTCTTTTCGTTCCTGCTCTCCTGATACAAATCTTGAAAATTTTTCGAAATTAATTTAGGGTACACATTCTGAACCGTAAATTTTCGATCGATTTTTGAAGATTAAAATACTTCTTTTCGTTCCTGCTCTCCTGATACAAATCATGAAAATTTTGCGAAATTAATTTAGGGTACACATTCTGAACCGTAAATTTTCGTTCGATTTTTCAAGAGTTCCTGCTCTCCTGATAAAAATCGTGAATATTTTTCGAACTGAATTTTGGGTAAACATTCTAAAGCGCAAATTTTAATTAGACAAAAATTTGATCAAAAATACTTCTTTTCGGTCGGTTCAGGCTTTTTTATTTCAATTCTAAAAATTCTAAATTTTAATTCCACATGCATTCATTCAATCATTCATCGTTGACAATGTAGAATCAATAGAATTATTTAGTTTTAAGGCCCTTAAAAGGGCCGTTTTTTTTTTGAGTAGGGTTGACGATAACTTACCGTCGTCATATCTTCCGAAGATGATGGTGTAGCCGATTAATTTCTTCAGGAAATCATTTTGAATGCAATTTTTAAGCAAAAGTATGAAGGGGGGGCTTTCTACATTTTTTTTTTAGGTTTTCGTCAAAAATTAAAAAAATACTTTTGCTCTAAAATTGCATTTGAAGTGATTTTCCGAAAAAACTTCTGATTCGATTCGGAGTTTCTATCACTGCACAGTATCTTACCAATTTCTGTTCTGATTTTATAGTTTCCTTTGTTGTGTTAAATTTTTAAAAGGTATAAATAACGATGTTCAGTAGGTTTAGCATTTTTAGTGCGAACGTGTAAAAAAGGGTTAGTATTAAAAAGACAGTGGTTTTATGCTGTAATGTAGGTATGTTTTATTCATAAATAATTTTACATTACATTTCTCAGTCTTTAATTAATATGCAATCTTCATTTGATAAGTCGGGTCCACGACAGCAATTCTTCTGCGTGACGACGAACACGTGTGAGGGCCTCGGACACCAAGGAAGTCCCAACATTTGCATTTTCCGCCTCTTGGTCCTCTGAATCCTGACGACTGCCGCTGCGTGCCCATCATGTACTCAGCGGGGAAGTCCCGGCGTCCTTGTTTCCCGTGATTCTAACTGGAAATATACATATACATTAATATAAACGTTTAGTCGTATTTAAAACATTTTATAAGATTCAGAGTATTTCATTATCCATAAGAAAAAAGAAAAAGAATACAGGGCAACTGGGCTATTACAGACCCTTCACAAAATGTACTTGTGCAAGAACAAATGACAATTTGGAGGCCGTGACGTTCGAAAATGAAGAACGTATTAAAGTTGGGCACGAGCAACCAATTCATGTTTGAGGTTAGTGGGTGATAATTTATCCCTGAGGGCTATGAAACGTTTGCGACTGAATGTCTTTTAATGTGAATCAGTTTTGTTTGATTTTTTCCTTCTCCTGTCCACTGGTAATTGGTAATTATTTAAAATAATTAGTGAGCGTTTCGTTTAAATGAAAGGAGAGCCAACGTTCAATTTCAAACAATTTTCATGCACTCACCGTGCACGGTCGCATGATAATTTCACGTCCCGATATACTAATTAGTAGTTCTATTAAAAGTGCTTTAACTTTAATAAATGTATGTTGGCGCTTTGATCCTTTGTACCATCCATCCGGACGTCTATGATTGAAAGGGGTTAAGGGGGAAACAGGGAAGTGGAACCTGCAGCACAAGCACTCATTACCGCTACGGTGAGAGGGTTCTGGATTGCTGACGATGGCTACAGCGGCCACTGCGGGGATTACTAAATATCGGGACAATTTCTCTCTTCCCACCTTAATTAATTCCACTCCCAATCGAATTAAGGTAGAAAAGTTCGTACAGGAATTAATACCGTTTATTTATTGACGCCGGATTTTCTACCGTCGCATCATAAATATCTTTAAATTTTTGATTTTCGGTTATGCGGTTTTTTTTGCACGTCTCCCCGACACGTGAGCGGTAAAAGATGAAAGTTTATTCGTTTTTTCCCCACGGAGAGCGTCCGGTGAACCGTCGAAATCGAAACGATAACTGGACCTCTTCTTTTATTACGGCGTCACATTTCAAAGGGTCCCTTCTATATTTCCCTAGACTCCCGACTTAGCGGTCACCTCGCGCAGACTTTTCCAATAACTGTTGCACATCAATCTGCGGAAGAACTGCATTTCGGAATTCAATCGGAACCGGACCCCCGCACCTCCACCTTTATTTCCATACTTTCTGCGAATCCACCCTACCGTGACCTACGCGGCAATCGTAGATCAGTCGGGGATCGTCAACGACCCATGGCTAACAAAGGGGGAGACAGATGCGTTGTATAGAACTTTTTTTTTATAATCTATAAGTGTTATAGAATATCTAAAATAAAAAATACCGTGTTTTCGTTTGCGGTACAAATATTAACCGTTGTTAATCATGACCTAAGAAAAACGGTTGTGTAAACAAGATTTTTCAATTTCGTTTAATTATACATAACCACGTAGTTATGGTTGCAACCAACTAGTTTATTTCAGTGGCGGCTCTTGAAACATGTTGATGGTAGAGCCACTTATACAATATAACCCCTTCTTAATTTTGCAGATTAACGAACAGGTTGAATATTCATATATTCAGGCTACATTTCGTTTTATTGAATTTTTTTAATGCTTTCTGCAACAAGTAAGGTTGTTTCTAATTTATTGTTTCTAATTTAATATAACCCCTCCTTTTTTGAAGAAAGAAAGAACGATTTATCTTCTTAGACTAAAGTAACTGGCGAAAAAGTATTTTAAGAATTAATTAAAAATTCTTACTGAGCTGGAAACTACAGGTAGTGCCATGGCTCCTTGGCTCTACATAACGAGCCGCCCCTGGTTTATTTGTACAATTATCTAATCGCAAATCTGGCATTTTAATATATTAAAAGGTGTTTCTTGCATCCTAATTTCCTTACTTCTTTTTAAATTCTGTTAGACCCACCCAGCAACCATCAATCACACCCTATATCTGGATAAAATTTAATTCACCGTTTTCCGTTTTGTTTTATTTCCCCGCAGTTTTTTTTATTTTGATCGATTTGTTTAGTTCCTCGAGCACACACACACACACACACTAGACATGTTCTTTTCCGGTTGCGGTTTAAAGAATCTGAAGGATTGATTTTGACAGTTATTCCGACTTTTATTTGTAAACGTTTCGAAACCGATCTAAATATATCCTGAATATTGCAATGAATGTCACGGGATAAATAGCGTAAATTTTAATAGCCTCCACACCTGCCGATTTATTTTAGGCACCACTCTCTCTCTCAAAGAAGACAATAAAACTATAATCATCTATTTATTTTTGTGCTGGAACAAGGATAGGCCATTAGCGTCGACGAGGCGCGCGCGCGCGCCCCAAAGGGACAAAAATAAACACCTTTTTGTCCATTTCGCCCAAAATAAATGTGCCCCTAATTAATTTTGCATGTTGATTTGATTTATACACTTGATGGTTATTTTTTTCTTTCTCGTTTTCAGGTGAGCGGGCGCTTGTTTACGTTTCCTGGTTTCGGCCTCGTTAATGGAGAGGGTCTCAAATAAACGTGAGATTTCGTAAGTATTTATAGCACGTCCTCTTATAAAAATCTTAATTACCTGTGAATTTGCGCGCGTCGTCTCGGCTATTAGTGTTAAATAACATTATTTTTTAACTAGTTATGATAACAATGTTATTTAAATAGAATACGTCAACTGGGCGTTTACCTCACTGAAACTGTTCTTGTCGCTTTCATAATAAAACATCGAAAAGTTTATACTTTCTCTGAAAATTGCAGCATTAAAAAGACACAAGGCAATTGTACATTTACGAAATTAAATGTATATTGTGTTATATTGTTGTCATCACAAAAAATTGAGCATTCAGATGTGATAGAAAATAAATATAGCGTCCGTAAGAAATAAGAAAGTTGATGATGGTTAAGAAAAAACGAAACATGTTACAAAAAATGGTGATGTGGCCATCATGTTACTTTCTCCGACTTTATATTTACGTTTTCATGGGTTTATTTTCAATTGAAATCATATTTTAAATGTACATCGAGCGGATGAAAATGACGTTTAAAACGTCAAAATTATGTAAGATGAAAAAATTCAAAAACTCAGTTTACTCAAAAACTAACGAGATTTCGAAGAAAACTTATTCCTTAGAAGTTGTTCATTTTGGAATTCTCTACAATTATTATTCACGTAAATTTTCTGTAACTATTATTGTTTCATAATTATAAACCAAAACTTAAAATTAATAAAAAAATTTCTCGAATAGCAATGATTTTATGAAAAATATTTTCAAGCAAAAGTTGTTCATTTCTTTGTTGTCTTCAATGTTTGTTTGAATGTTTTTGTGATATTTTTCATATTTAAGAAAATATTGGCAAAAAACAAAAAACGGTTAAGGTAAACACCCACTTCCGGTGTACGAAATTTTACCAAAAGCTTTTCAGTTCTTCGGATTATCAAATAAGACGTATGTTCAAAGTTTCATATCAATTGCTCTATTAGTTTTTGAGATACAGCGCACACAGGCTGTATTTCAAAAACTAATAAAGAAATGACAATGAAACTTGAACATAAGTGTTATTTGAGAATCCGAAAAACTGTAAAGCTTTTGGTAAAATTTCGTATTTCCGAATATTTACCTTAACAGTTTTTTTTGTTTTTTTCGCCTTTTTTGGGACTTCAGGACAAAGTTTTCAGAACTTTTTTAAGGACATTTTTAAATGACCTTTCCTCGAGGATTCTTTTTCAGAATATGTTAAGAAATTTTTTTAGGAAAATAAGTAATTGTGGAGGCTTTCACTTCGTGATACATTTTGAATAATTCAAATTGTTGGTATCACTTTATTAATAATAAAGTGATACCAACAAAGTTATTCGTTTTATTTGAATTTTTTTAGGACCTTTATTTTCAATTATTTTTCAAAATTTTATTAACAGGATTTTTTTTTCAGGAATTTTTTCTCGGGACGTTTTTGGGACTTTCTTAAGAATTCTTTGTCGAGGACTTATTTTCGGGATTCTTTTCAGAAAAAAATCTTCTGAATTTTCTTCATAACAGTATAACAGTTTATTGTACTCGAGATACATCGATATACAACAGGCCATCGACCGAGGTCTTTCAGCCATCTTCATAACATTTTTTAGAATTTTTCTTTTCATAACCATTTTTGGACCTTTTTAAGGATTTTTTCAGATATTTTTGGCATTTTTTTAAGACTACTTTCTAAACTTTTTATTTCAGGAATTTTGTTGAGGACTTATTTTATGCCTTTTTGCAGGACTGAGAATTTCTTCAGATCCTTTTAGGGACCATTTTAAGAACTTTTTACAATGCTTCGTTTTCAGATTTTGTATTGTTTATTTTTTAAAGATGTTATTTTTGGGGTAATTTTTGAGGGACTGTTTTTACCGGACAATTTTTTATGATATTTCATCGGGGCTCTTTTTCTGAAACTTCTTCAGGATTTATTTGAGGACTTTTTAGGTCTCTTTTTCGGGATATTTATTTTTGGTATTTTGTATGAAAGTTTTTACTTTCTCCGTTACGAAGTACGAGAAAGTATTGTGATCGTGATTTTTTTTTCAAAATTTTTTTTTACGGAAATATCCGTTTTGGGATCCCTAGATGCCATTTCAACAATTTCTGGAAAAAAAAAATTGTGTCTGGGTGTGTGTCTGTCTGCGCTGTATCTCAAAAACTAATAGAGCAATTGATATGAAACTTTAAATATACGTCTTATTTGATAATCTGAAGAACTGAAAAGCTTTTGGTAAAATTTCGTACACCGGAAGTGGGTGTTTACCTTAACTGTTTTTTGTTTTTTGCCAATATTTTCTTAAATATGAAAAATATCACAAAAACATTTAAACAAACTTTGAAGATAACAAAGGAATGAACATCTTTTGCTTAAAAATATTTTTCATAAAATCATTGCTATTCGAGAAAAACATTTTTTTTCAATGTTTGGTTTATAATTATGAAACGATAATAGTCACAGCAGATTTATGTTAATAATAATTGTAGAGAATGCTAAAATGAACAACTTCTAAAGAATAAGTTTTTTTCGAAATCTCGTTAGTTTTTGAGTAAACCGAGTTTTTGAATTTGAAGTATAATTTTTCCATCTTTCATAATTTTGACGTTTTAAACGTCAGTTTCATCCGATTTTACTAAACGCTTCATGCACATTTAGAATATGATTTTAATTGAAAATAAACCATGAAAGTGTAAATATAAAGTACAATACCATCAAATCGGAAAAAGTAACACCATTTTTTTATTTTTTTTTGCCATTATTTTAGAATTTCGGATCGTATCTTAATTTGAGCTTGTGTTATTTTTGGGGCAAACCAGAATTTTTGTGCTCGTATTTTATATTTTTTGCTTGTTTCTTCGATATTTTCCCTTTAAATTCTTGTTTTTTTTTTTCATAAATATTCTTTATGTTGGTCCCAATTTTAAAATGATCTGTTGAAATTTTCGACTTTTTTGGTTAGTATTTTGATTTTTAAGCTCGTGCTTTCGATTTTTGGTCTAAATTTTCGATTTTTTGTCACAATTGTTGAATTTTGATTTGTATTTTGGATTTTTGATGTCCTAAGATTTCTTTATTTGGCCAAAATTTTTGATTTGTTAATTGTATTACTTTTTGGTTTGCATTTTTTTATTTTTAGGCCCGTGTTTTCGATCTTTTGGCCACAATTGTTAAATTTTGACCTGTATTTTCGATTTTTTGGTCCGAATTTTTGATCTTCTGTCCTAAGATTTCTTTATTTGGGTGAAATTTTCTATATGACTGGTGTAAACAATGAACTTGTACAAGCACAATAATAATAAATAATAATAATAAATAATATTTGTTTATTAAGATTTTTGATTTTTTAATCTGTATTTTTTATTTTTAGCCCCAAATTGTCGGTATTTGGTCTAAATTTTGTTTTTTTTCCCTATATTATAAATTTTTCAATTTTCAATTTTAGTTTCTGTTCGGAAACTTACTTTGAGCTACAGGGTTATTTTGAGGGTGAAAATGGCAAACTATTTTTTCTTTGCTTGAATTTTTTTTATCTGCATTTTTAGATCTCTGGCCTGTAATTTCTTTTTTTTTCAAAGTTTTGATTTTGGGCCTAAATATTCTCTATTTTGGCCTACTTTTTTTAATTTTTTGTCCCAAATTTTCAGTATTTGGTCTAATTTTTTGTTTTCTTGGCCCATATTTTAGATTTTTTTATTTTCAATTTGAGTTTCTGTTCAGAAACTTACTCTGAGCTACAGGGTCATTTTGAAGGTGAAAACGGCAAACTATTTTTCTTTTACTTGAATTTTTTATCTGGATTTTTGGATCTCTGACCTGTAACTTCGTTTTCTATTCCAAATTTTTGATTTTTACCTAAATATTCTTTATTTTGGTCTAAATATTCTTTATTTTGGCGTGAAAATTTAGGTTGAGTGTTAAAAGTTTCGATTTTTTGGTCCGCATTTTTGATATTTAGGTCCTAATTGTTGGTTTAAGTTTTAGCTTTTTTGTGTTATACTCGTATTTTAAATTTTCTAATCTGAATTATTAATTTTTATGGGCGTTTTTTGCCGGTATTTTCGAGTTATTTGGTCGGTTTTTGATTTTTGCCCTTTACTTTGGATTTTTAACCTGAATTATTGTTTTTTATTGTATTTTTTTTTGCATTATTTTCGAGTTTCTTGTCGGAAACGTATTTTGAACCAAACAATTATTTTAGGGGCTAGCTAAATATTTTTTGTTTTATTTGAATTTACAATCACCAGACATCTTAGGACCAAAATTATATAATAATTTACCCGAGCACATGAAAAGGATCACATCACTAATTATATTTAAGAAAACATTAAAAAAGTATTTACTTGCTAATTTATTAATCTTAACGAGATATTGTAATTTTCATTTTATGTTAATATTTTTTCTATGATGACGCGCCCAACACTGTAACATTATATATGTATATTTTGCTGTAGTTCATGGAATAAAGATTATTATTATTATTATTAATATTTTGGTCTGCATTTTTTTGGTCCATATTTTAGATCTTTACCTGGTTTTCGCCTCAATTTATTTCAAATTTTAAATTTTTTTGCCTTTTATCTTGAACAACATTTTCGATGTGTTTGTTGAAATTTTCGATGTTTTAGTTTGCGTTTCTTTTATGTTTAGACCATAGCTTTCGTTATTTGGATTTTTTTGGGCCTATGTTTTAGTTTTATTGTTTAATTATTGATTTCTATCAGCGAATTTTTTTAGATTTTTAACCTGAAGCAGCGATGTTTTAATGTTTTGCCAGTATTTTCAAGGGTTTGGTCTAATCGTCAAATCGGAGAAAGTAACATGATGGCCACATCGCCATTTTTTAAATTTTTTATTGAACTTTGCTCGAAAACAGGGGCTTCTCTTAATTTAAGTTGCTTAAAAGTGAAATATGCTGTATAATTTGTGTAATAAATAAGACTGGCAAAAGTTTTCCTGGAGAAATACATAAAGAAAGTAAAATAAATCTTTTTTGTTATTGTTCGAATCCACCTTTGAATTATTTACCTCGAGCGACAAAATAGACTGGCCGCGCGGTAATCCGGCCATTCATGAACGAGAGCGCAGTTGCGGAATTCATATAAAACTTGGCCGTTATCAAACTCAGGATGGTATGTAATCTGGAAGTTATATAGTAGCGCAGGAATAGATGGTTATCTGCGTGCAGGTACAGATTTACGGTCGTCTTAAGCTGGATGGCTCACATAACAGTGATCCTAATTTAGCTGCGGGTCCCGAGCGCGCTTTTAGTAATTATGTTATCTCCGTGTCGGGTGCTCACCTTGCGCCATACATTAGCTTTTCTACCTGCGTGCCTTCGGCAATGAGGAAACTTTCCCGCAGATTAGTGCGATTACTGCGAGACGGCCGCAATCACCGAAGCATGAAGGTGATAAGAACGATACTGCGCAAGGTGGATGACTCGACCCCGAGACCCATTGTGCTCCACTCCATACATCTACCTTCCACCTTCCACTAATTACGTCGCGGAGCCGCCGAGCCGCAGATTCCCGAACTCAAGAAAAGATCGAGAGAGATACCTAATCAGATAATTGGATATTGTAGTACATCTAAATTAACCTCTCGCGTTATGGATTGGTCTGGCTTTCTTAAATACGATATGCACTAAGTACTTTTCGTGATATTATCAAATCGCGGAGTGAGTGAGCGAGCGAGCGAGAAAGAAAAACCGTTATAAATTCCGAGAACTTTCATTTGCAGTAATACGTTTTGGAAGGCTTCCAGTTAAAAGCTTTAAAACAATAATCTTAAAATGAAACAATTCCCCGGGAAAAGTGAAAAAATGAAGGTGAGGATGGTGAATTACTCCCGAACAAAATACAAATCAAATGGAGGTAAAGAACGCCCGCGCTGCGGGGGACAAAGAGTCTTGAAACTTGGTTGAAACTTTTCTTTCATCAGCCGTAATGGTTTTCAATTCTTCGCGGCCCGCGGCGTGACCCGAAGACCCGGAATAAAAGTCCGGACGCGGTACAGGTGGGGGAGTGGAACAATCGGTATTACACTCGCCATTTTCCATTTATTATATTCCGAACTATTGCGGAAATCTGATGTGTGACGTTACTTGGAAATTTCTCTCGGCGAAAGAAATCTCACCGGGAGTGAAAATTGAGAGTAATAAAGTGCTGACGCATAATTCAGCGGCATTTACAGACAGGAACAGTACACCTACGGTATCTGTCAATTAGGTGTGAATTACAGCGCCACGTCGCGATAAAACTGCACTAATTATTTAAGATTATGAATTTATGTTTTACTTAGTTTACAGCCCGCTTTTTCTTCGGTAATAAGATTGCGCTCACGGTTAAAATGTGACAAATTGATTTTCTTACGTAATAACCAGAAAGATTAATCTCCTCGCCACCGCGCTCCCCTCATTATGCATACAAAAATAAAAACATCGACGCGGACGCATTGTAAAAAATATCCTCCGATATGTCCCCTACATAAATCCAACACGGAAAAGATAAATAAATATTCATAAGAATTTATGTACGGATCCTCGAATGGTTTTCTTTTACTTTTACGTCGGCGGCGATTTTTGTAACCAGATTAATAACATTAAGGTGCATCAATTGGGAAGTTAAACCGCAACTCTTTTAGCCGAGATACAGCGCATAATCTAAATCTTCCGCACAAAGGTCATGCATTACAGTAGACATACATCTATTGCTGGTACAATAGCTGGCAGACGCTCTACTTGCTAAAAAGGAAAAATCGCTAGGGAATTTATAGACACCGTACTAGTATACACTATGTACAAGTGGTCCACTATTGTACGTACGATTTATTATATTAACCTCAGTGTGCAATAATTATTATCTTCTTATTCCACCGTTTCATTACTTGCTTTAAATCTCATCTTATATGCACTTTTTTTCAAACACCCATAACTTGCTGCCAAATCGTCGTAGGAACTTCGTTCTTTGAGTCCTGCGTAGGGAATTGATCAAGTTTTAATGCCTTAATGGTGGATCGAGTGGACAAAATTTTTCCAACTCCGTAGACATCGTCAAAATTGGACATGGTTTCCTGAAAAAACCTTCTTTTTTCACGGGGTGCTAGAGGGGGCGGAGGGGGTTACGCTTAAGACTTTAAAGAAGACACTTCAAAATTTTTCGCCCTCAAAGATTCATCAAAATCGATTGAAAATACGCCGAGTTATGGCGGTTTGAAAATGGTCGAAATTTCACGAATTTCAATTTTTTCCACCAGTGTATGTTACACACCAGCAGCAATATCTACGTGTAAATGTATCTGTGTTCTTACTAAACTAAAGCCAAGCTTATAGTGTAATAAGTTTAAATTTAATAAACACAAAATGTAACCTGAAAATATCAAAATCTACAAAATTAAATCTTACAAAGACTAAAAAGACAAAAAACTTAGTCTAAATTGTCGGTCTAGAAGGCCTAGCAGGTGCTTTCGTTAAAGGTCCCAAGTTTACTAGCATTCAATCTGGATAATATTTTTCAAATGAGGTGTGAATATGCCAGTTCAAATTAAAACTGCAACCCTTTGTTTTTGATGAAGATGATGGTCGCTACTGGGAAGTCGCCGTGTATGGTGTAGGAGAGGAAGAAATGGACCAGTTGCGTGATGCGAAGAACTGGTTTCCGCGAGCAGGAAGTAATCAAAAAGAATGTTCAAGAAGAAGACGGAAGAATACGTAAAGAAAATAGGAATCAGAAGGCTGCTGAGAAACAAATAGAATCAAAATAGCGTCTAGCAGATTAGGAGTCATCTCCATGAAGACAACATTTTAATATTTTTGGATCTAATTATAACTCATTTAAACGTAATCTTAAAAATGTAGAAAACTAATGTTATTAATGTACGTTCTTCATGAAATTAATTTTAGTTTTAGTTTTAGTATGAGTGTAAGCTATTAATTTAAGTATTTTTTTTGTAAAAAGGAGATTTTTTCCGTTAATAAACTTTATTATTATTATTATTATTATTTAATTAAATTTATCATTTCGATAATAATAATATATAATATAATAATAATATTATACGTAGAGTTGTATGTTATAGGAATTATAAAAGTAATTTCTGGTGTAGTCTGGTTTATTACTGATTGAAGCAAATACTCAAAATTGGGTTATATAGGTGGTTGCAAGATTGACCTAGAACCCAACACTACTATTACAACGTTGTAATCAATATTTAAGCTGAATTGAAAAACTCACTATGCTTTAAACACAATTTTGTTTTTTTTTATTTAGTCGCTTTTGCTTCTTCACTTCACAACTTGGTTTTTGATTTATGTCATATACTCAACAATTGCAATGTTTTAAGATTTCTCGGGACATGTTTAAGAAGTGCAGAATCTATACCACTTGAAGAAATGTAAAGCAAATTCAAATGAGGTTATTTTTGGAAACAAAAAACATTCCATTTCTTTTTTCATAAAGTTTGCAATTTTTTTTTGTTGCTCTTGATAATATTAAAAGAAGACGAACAATTATATTGTGATTTATTCCTTGTGTTGTCAATCCTCAAATTAGTTAGGGAACTACGAGGTTCTTACCTGCAGGTCAGATCATGATCGCCGGCATTGTTGTCGGGTCCACCTGAAATCAACCAAATAGAATAAAATTTATTGATCAACATTTTTTATTTTTTAAATTTTTTACCAGTTACTTCTCAAAATTAGGTGAGTTCAAAACTATAGTAAGACTTTTTTTGGGCTCATACTTTTTTTACGGTTATTTCAAGTTTGGTTCGTAACA
The DNA here is from genome assembly GCA_910593695.2 of Ocypus olens. Taxonomy (NCBI): domain Eukaryota; kingdom Metazoa; phylum Arthropoda; class Insecta; order Coleoptera; family Staphylinidae; genus Ocypus; species Ocypus olens. Next base: position 862,987 of record OU343047.1, on the reverse strand, counting down.
AGTTTTGAATAAATGTATCTGTAACTCTATTAATTTGAAAGACATCAAGACAAAATAATAACCAGAATTATCAATCAGTATGCTGCTTTGGATTTTTTTGTCCTCGCAAAATATTACCTAAGTAGTGAGGAAAGTGAAGAGGAAAAAATCACAACTGTAAATTGAAAATTAACTTAAAACAGGAGTGCTGCAAAATTATTAATAGGAAGAAAGACTCACCTTTAATCTTTTTTCTTTAATATTTTTATCATAAGACTACTTGCTGTAGAAGTTTCAAGCTTGAGAACTGGGTCCTTTTTTATATCTAATTTTTTTTTAAATGCCCAAAATTGTATTTTTAGGCACATACATTTTTCTGACGGACATTTTAAGTTTGCTTCGTAACCATTTTTTCAGCCGAAAAAAAGTTTTGCGTAAATATTTCTAATGTTAATTTTGTGGATATCAAGACAAAATAAAAACCAAAATCATAAGATTGTTTTGTTCCTGCATAATATTACCTAAGTAGTGAGGAAAGTGAAGGAAAAAAATTACAACTGTAAATTGAAAATTAATTTAAAACGAGATTTGGTGTTGCAAAATTATTAAAAGGAAGAAAGACTCACCTTTAATTTTTGCATAGATTTATTATAGGATTACTTGCTGTGTAAATTTCAAGCTTGAAAACTTTGTCCTTCATTTTATATAATTTTTCAAAAATCGTATTTTGGCAGTATTTAAAAAATAATATCTAATAATAATAATAATAATAATAATAATAAAGTTTATTTACGGTAACCACCTTAAAATACAAAATATATAATAACAAAATAAAGTATGTGAAACATTTCAACTTGGTGAGTACATCCATTACAAAGAAACAACATATAAATGGTAGAGATCAAAATTGACATAAAAATTATATAATACTTAAGTAATATAATATTAAAATCGTTAAAGTAGAGAATACCAAAAATAAATACAAATTTAATTTTCATTTTCTCAGAAGGTACAGAGTGAAAAATTATGAAATTAATACAGATAATACCTCTGTATGATATAAACAAATGATATAAATTTGCTGACAGATTCAACTGATTCGAGAGTTATACGCTGGTCCTACTGCGTACGGTGCTATCTCCGCCTGAGCCCTCAAAAAAAGTTTGAAAAACGACTTTGTTTACGATGTCTTAAAAATTGTTCCGAACAAGACAATCAAAAAGCAATTTCTTAAAATCAACAGCTTTTGAAAGAACATTTAATTTTGTTAAAGGAAAAAACAAGAAAATATCAATTTGAAAGTATTTTTTCCCGAATTTAAGGGAGTAACATTGAATGCTGACTTTAAAAAAAAACAACGCTAATAACATACAAAAATATTTTGAAAATGAAAAAAAATATTCTGAAAACTATTTTGAAACAAGACGTGCTGGAAATAATTCTAAACTTTGAAAAAAATGTATAATATAATTATGACTATAAAAAAATGACAAAGGAATTATTTCTGAAAGATTAATTTGCAAGTAAATTTTTCGTAATTTGAGAGTTAATTTTGTAAGGAAATATTTCTGAAAAACCCAATTTGAAGGTGATTTTTTTCGGAATTTAAGGGAATTTTGGAATAAACCAACGCTAATAACGCACAAAAATATTTTGAAAATAAAAAAAATATTCGGAAAACTATTTTATCTAACAAGGGAAGGATCAGATGTGTGACTCACCGATTTCATCCATCTTTGGCACACGTATAGGTCATAACTAGGAGTTTAACAGGTGCAAGTAATAGGGCGCACTATTCAGCCATTTTCGAAAAAATAAAAGATTTTTAAATTTGTTATTTATTCGTATGTTTATATACCTTTTGCGTTAACAAATATATACCGACCTTTTGGCGCATCGATAAAACCTCCGATTCGTAGTCGGAAGGTCGAAGGATCGAACCCCATTATTAAAGTTGGGTTCATTCATTTTCTTTTTATAGTTTTTATAAATCAATGTGTATTTAAATATCTTAATTTTAGAATCAATCCATTTTTTTCTGGAAAGCGGCTGAATTACTTGCCCCTATTACTTGCACCTGTTACACTCCTACACGTGTGCCAAAGATGGATCAAATCGGTGAGTCACACATCTGATCGTCTCCTTGTAAGATAAAGACGCGCTAAAAATGATTCTTAACTTTAAGAAAATGTATAATATAATATAATTCTGTCTATAAAAAAAAAATGACAAAAGGAATAATTTCTGAAGGATTAGTTTGCAAGCATTTTTTTCTTAATTTGAGAGAGTAAGGTGAATTTGAGGGAATGAATATAGAATTCTGACTTTCCTAAATAAAACTAACGCTAAAAAGCGCACAAAAAAATTTTTCGCAAAAAAAAATAAAATAAATAGATTATGAGAAAATGTATAAATTCTGTTAAAAAAAAATCGCAAGAAAACATTTGGAAGCAATCTCTAAAAACATATAAAATAAAAATTAAGTCATTCCTAATTAAGTTCACTTTTTATTCATGGGAAGAATATTTAGCACATAATTTTACGTGAACTGCCGATTATGCGCCAGTACTTATTTACTTTTAGTAACTTTGTGTAATTTATTTTTCTCTATTTAAGACCTGTGTAAACATATGTGTTAGCACCAATAAATACTATTACTATAATTTGAGAGAGTTAATATTGAATTTCACATTGATTATCTTGAAGGGAAAATAATGCGTCCGGGGTAAAATCACAAAATTCCGATTTTTAATCGAATAATTTTATTTTTACACGGACGTTTTGTTGCCAACGAAATAAATTCGCGATTGTATCTAATGCTTGTAATTTCTAGATATTTCTAGTTGGCAACAAAACTTGAATGAATCTGTATAAATAAAACTGGAAATCTATTTAGTTTCTCGTTTCACCATTCCATGGTTTTTATAAAATTTTGAATTTTTACGTTCACAAATATTACGATTACGGTCGTTTAGCTTTGGTTACACCGGTGAGAAAATTTAATATAAAACCCTGAGGTGAAAAGTAAAGAGTGGGAAATATGAAAACGCGTTCGTAAGTGCTGATGATGGCACCTGCAGTGAATAGTGTATCGATTCCGCCGGTGAGCCCAACGGGATCAAACGGGATAGGGCCCCCCGATTCACGCGATTACGGTGTTTATTGTTTCACCTTGGAACTATCCGCTGGGGCCGAGGACGGTTTCGGGCGGGGGCGCAGGAGTACACCGAGCGCACGGGTATACGGGCCTCCAGGGATTCGGAATCCCAACATGGGGCTCACAAGTGGCTTTGTCTCTCGTCGTGCTCAACTAGGAATCAGTTAGTAAATCATGTTAGCCCGCTATAGATCTCTCCTGTGTTCTCTTTATATTGTCTTCGTCCCTTGTTTTATCTACAGATTATCACCATCTAATGATGTTTATTGTCTTGTAGCGATTCGAACGTAAATTCATAAATACCTGCTATATATTACTCGAAACTCGGAAATCAAACGTTTAATTTGGGCCGGCATTGTTTTCGAATTTAGTTAACATTTCCCCATTCCGAAGTTATCTACAAAATACATCCGGTGATTCACCGACGGTTAAACGTAAAATCCCTGGTCATGCGAATTTGCTAAGTTAGAGGATATATACCGTGTACATTAAAAGCGTCCCATCAAATCCCACGATTTGCCGGAGAGTACGGATATGAATATTCAGGTAGAGAGAGGGATCTGCAAAACATCACAAAGGTATTCAAAGTGAGGATCGCGACAGATACGCCCGGAGTAAACACCGTTAAATCTCGGGATGTCGCGAATTAATTACAATATTGCATAATTACCGAGGACATAATGGAAATTAAACGATTTGTCGACTGCTAAATTGGCACGGCCCTAGTAATTAATGCACGAGTACATCGAGCGATCACCGCAGACACTCTTTTCTTCATTCATTCAATTATTTTAAAATAGTTAACTCCTTACCAAACATCTACAAAAAGTTATAAGACATTTCATTCAGGATCTACTCACATCAATGTTTTAAATTAGGTATACAAACCAAGAAAAAAAAAACAATTAATATATCAAAAGAATATTACAATTGAAGGATTTTGAATAACACGGGTATAAGTGTATTTTCTTTTAATTTGAGTTAAGTGTAGTACAATTCAGATTAAAATAGGTTTTTTGTGCCCAATGTCAAGAAATAGCATAACCCCATTTTGTTCATATACAAATAAGTAATTGTGGAGGCTTTCACTTCGTCATACATTTTGAATAATTCAATACTTATTTCATTGATACCAACAAAGTTATTCGTTTTTATTTGAATTGTTCATATACATTTGTTTTGGAAATCAAAACCAAACCCTTCAGTTACAATCAATTTGGTGAATATTCAAATTGTTATTTTTAATTGCTGACTAATATTTTTTATATATCGATGCAAACAAGTTTTTATTGTTCATACAATATTAACAATTTCCATGCTCAATTGATACAGTTTTAATAAGTAAAGCATGTTGTTCGTTTTTTTTTCTGTAATTTTCACACCTTTTCATTCGATTAATTTAAAATGTATTTAAAATTCTCGACGTTCCCCTTGTGGAATTAATCCGGTTTAACCTTTTGTCGCTTTTCAATCGATCCATTCCTCGATGCGTGACACCTTCACGTTCCATTCAACTCCCGACGACGACTCGAACTCCCCCACCCCCACCCCGATCGCACCTGTCATCAACCTGGTTCCCTACCTTCTTTCTTCTTTAATGGCTGCGACGACATGGCCGCTCTTTTAGCTGTCTCTGACGGTCCCTTTGTTCCCCCCCTCATCTGATTTAGAATGGCCGACGACGACGACGACGACGTATTCATTCCGCAAAAGGTAATTCTTATATTTTGCGTCCCTTCATCTTAAATAATCGCAAATGAGAAATTATTGCTAATTATCTGGGAGTAAATAAATAATACTAATTGTAGTAAGGATATAATACATAACACTCGGTTGTTACAAGAATTTATTTATTTCTCCAAAATGCACTTTTTTAATAGCTCCAAGTGGTAAATGGACTTTTACAGATGTTTTACAGATGTGTACATATGATTGCATGCGATACGATAGAATGACGGAGATGGACAAAAACCTAGTTTTTGTACTTAAATAGATCGTGTCAACCATCAATGTGTAGCCTATAATATAAGGTCTTAACCAGTGGTGTATTGGTAAAATAAGGGGAACGCATGGTGAGAGCAAAAAAATAGTACGCGACTTTCCACAAGCAGCTTGCTGAAAGTTTTTCGGAGATCATCTTATTTTAAACAAACTATTGTTTACCTTGTAAGCTCTTTTATTTTTTTTTATTCTTACTATACAAAATATTAACAACCACAAACGCGTTCCGTTTCTGAAAAAAAGGTGCCGGAACGTTGTTCCTCCCTGTTCCCCCTCCAATACACCACTGGTCTTAACAAAAATTATGCAGAATTTTAGCTCTATAATTTTAGTACTTGTATAGTAAAGCCCGATAAAAAATAAAGAATCTGCTAAATAGAGCAAGGCCAAGGAACATCACCAAATCGAGAAATGGCATATCCTAGGAACATTTGTCGAATCACTTGTATGGATGCTCTCGCCGCATGAGCCGTGACACCGTCCTGTTAGAATCACATTTCCCTCATGTTCACTCGGCGCCTTTCAATTTATGGACGAAGAAAGTTGTTTAACATTTGTCACAGTAACTGTAGTTCCTCCCTCTTCAAAAAAGTAAGGTCCAACAATCCCTATCTTGGAGATGCCGCACCACACTGTTACTTTGAAGCTGTGGAGAGGTTTTTGGTGGGTTCTCCGATGCCCAGTACATTCTGCACATTGGCACAACCAAATATTTTAATATATCCACAGAACGAATTATATTAAAATTAACTTTGATTTTTTGAAATGTGTTCATTTTTGGTCAATGAATTTTTTAATTAACTTTTCAAGTTGTCAAACAAAATAAATACTGATATGATGGAATTTCTCAAAAATTCAAGTACGTATATTCATAAAACATCTGCCTTTAAATGAATCAATTTTTGCGTGTTTTTTTTTAAGTTGTCGAATATTTAAACAAATATAAATTGAAAAAAAAATACTGCCATGATTGAATTCCTTAGAAACCACAATAAAACCATAATACATTTATTTTTAAAATCAACTATGATTTTTGAAAATGAGTCAATTTTGCGTGAGTGAGTTTTCGAACACGAACAAAACAAAATTGAGTTTCTTTAATATTTTAATATATTTACAGAACGACTGCCTTTAAAACTAACTTTAATTTTTGAAAATGTGCTCATATTTTGGTTTGTGAATTGTTGAAAATTAAATTTAACTTCTAAAAAAATATATATTGATATGATAGAATTTCATAAAATTTTTAGTATAATCACAAAACATCGGCCTTTAGAATTAACTTCGATTTTTGGTATGTGTCAATTTTTGCGTGAGTTATAAATTTATAAAAAGTTGAACTTAACAAACATTTCAATTTTTTTTAAATATATTTACAAAACATCCACCTTTAAAAAATAACATTAGATTTTGAAAATGTGTCACTTTTTCCGTAAGTTGCGATTTTTTTTAAATTACTGTTTTACGTTTCTGCCATTACTCTTATATCTTTTGAAAATAAAGGTTAAATTTAAATTAAATTACGCTAGTTTTTTTCAAAAATCCAACATTATTCCGCTAGAAAATCCGCCAGCCGCTAAAACGAAAATTATTCCGCAATTCGGATTCAAAATCCGCCAGATCTAGCGGATTTTCCGCTGACTTGGTAAAAGCGCCATCTAGTGTTAGCAGTAAACGTAATTTACAGAAATCCGTCTAATTTCTGTGGTGGCGCCATCCAACATTAGCGGCAGAAAGCTCAATTTCTTATGCCCTGGTTTCCCTATGATTTGTCATACCCCTGAACTGCATTGTCTGAGCAGTCTACCAACGGTCGCTCAAGGTCGATACCCCGACTTGGCGGTTCAAAAAACATGCGTTTCCTCTGCTCTACACTGTATAATTAATTTCAGAAGGATTGGAATAAAGCTGAGGATTTTTTTTTATTTTCTCCGTTACGAAGTACAAGAAAGTATTGTGATCGTGAAAATTTTTTCAATTTTTTTTTTCACGGAAATATCCGTTTTGGGGTCACTAGATGCCATTTCAACAATTTCTCGATTTTTTGTTTGTTTGATGGCGTGTCTGTGCGCGCTGTACCTCAAAAACTAATAGAGCAATTGATATGAAACTTTGAACATACGTCTTAATTGATAATCCGAAGAACTAAAAAGCTTTTGGTAAAATTTCGTACACCGGAAGTGGTCGTTTACCTTAACTGTTTTTTGTTTTTTGCCAATATTTTCTTAAATATGAAAAATATCACAAAAACATTTAAACAAACATTGAAGACAACAAAGAACTGAACATCTTTTGCTTGAAAATATTTTTCATAAAATCATTGCTATTCGAGAAAGGAGTTTATTAATTTTTTTTTAATTTTTGGTTTATAATTATGAAACGTTAATAGTTACAGCAAATTTATGTTAATAATAATTGTAGATAATGCTAAAATGAACAACTTGTAAAGAATAAGTTTTTTTCGAAATCCCTTTAGTTTTTGAGTAAACTGAGTTTTTGAATTTATAAGTATAATTTTTCCATCTTTCATAATTTGACGTTTTAAACGTCAGTTTCATCCGAGTCTACAAAACTCTCGGTGCACACTTAAAATATGATTTAAATAGAAAATAAACCATGAAAGTGTAAATATAAATGCTGATACCATCGGAGAAAGTAGCATGATGGCCACATCACCATTTTTTTATGTTAAAATAAAATTAAGCGTAGATTAATTAGACCAGAAATAATTTTATGCTGTAATAAATAGTTTATTTGTATCCTGAATTTCGACCAAAATAAAATAATTTTATAAAACGACAGCATAGAGTAAAATACTAAAGTTTAATGTGACAATGCTCGTATAAACTGCGGAGCTCTTCCGTAGACACATGAATTTACCATTTCTTATGACTAAATGCTTTAAAATATTTACTTTGGCGTTTTGCCTATTGTTAACAAGGCATTAAGGTAGTTAACGCGTATAATTATAGACTAGAAAAAATCGCGTCGTGCAAATTGTGTGACGGGTTTAAAGCGTATGCATTTATTTATTTATTTAACGGTGTCGTTGTTAAATACGATACACTTCATAATAATCAATGAATTTTAATACCATAGTGTTTATTTCTCTTAATCGACCTACGGAATTTAAGTTTTTCCTTAGTCAAATGTTTCAAAAAAAGTTTTTTTTGTTTCACAACATTTGAAAATTTAAACTTTTCCAAACTGTTCGTAACGTAATTTGGTTGTGCTGTTGTTTTTTTCTCACAAATAGAGGCCGCCACTTACGTATCAGATTTTGTTAGTGACATACCATATGAAAACATCAAAAATGGGTTGTCCTATATGTATATTGTTTTTTTTTTTATTGGCCAAACAGATTTGGGATTAATTTTTCTTAGATTCTTTGATTATTTGGGTGTCCCTACTGTTGGTATATGAATGTCATGTTGCAATTGATTAAATATTTTGCAGAAAAGCGGCAATAAAATGCTGAAAATAATAATAATAATAATAATCTTTATTCACGTTACAGAAATCATTATTTTGTTATTATATAAATATAAAAAGATGTTTACAAAAAAAAAACAATCATAAATGGGGAAAAATTAAAATAAAAGATATTATTTCATATCTAATGCTTAATTAATCTTTATAATGGGGTAATTAAGCACATGGCAATCATAACCTCAAATTTAGTTTGCAGTCAAAAGTCAGAATTACAATCGGAGTACCCAAACAAATATCCAATATTATAAAAAAAAATCACCAGATCTGGTTGGCCAATAAAAAAAAACAAGCATACAATATTAGTAGTCTGCTTTTGCTGTTGTTTATTGTCTCACGAACAGAGGCCGCCACTTGCGTTTCAGATTTTGTAGAAGTTACTGATATACCCTAAAAAATGACCCTGTACATCAAATTTTATGACGTATTGAGTATGGTAATGTAAACTAATCACATCATTGTGGTCCTAATTTACTTAATCGTCTTAGAATAATTCATCATTAGTTCTAATATTTAAGTTGCGATTTATTCCCTTTACTAATGAAGGAATAAAATGAATGTAATTCACGTGCACCTAATTAATATCCATTGAGTATGCACGCATTGTAAACATGCGAAAGAAGTGAATCACTAATAAGAGATAGTTGGTTCTCCGCTATCACGGCACGGCGTCCCGTGTATTGAATACAGAACTAATTACCGATTGAAGATGGGATAATTAAATGGAACTTAATTGAAGACATGCCATAGTTATGTCGTTGGAGGTGAATTATTCGGGCGACGTGCAAAGTGGATGGAGCCTCACCTATAATTTGGGACATTCAGACAGGATATAAGTATGTCTTGATGAGACGTAATTAGGGGGCGCTGTACGGCGGCACTATTAAAATACCATACCGAGGTTTCTGGTATAAATCAATGGCGGGGGGTGTGCGGTCCTCCGCCCACTCGCCCACCTTAAATCGCACAATGAATAATGGGCCGACCTGTGCAATGGGAAATAATTACGCCATTCATTTCTGGAATTTTGCTGATAAACCGAGGTGGTAATGAGATGTTGATGGCAACGAGCTCGGTCGTTGCAGGTGTTGAAAATTACGGATACACCGGCCCCGTTATAAATAATGCGGGAAAATTTTAATTAGCCACTAATTTGATAAATGGGTAGGTGGGAAGTGAGAATGAATTTAAAATGTATGTTTTCCTGGACACCGATAAAAATATACAACGTAAATTGTACGGATTTATATAAATAGATTGCCTTCATTTGCAATATCACTTTTTCAACATCTTGGGCCTGTTATTTTGAACAGCATTGTTATTAAAACACTTGCAGTTGGTGAATGACAAGCTAAAGCTGTCAAATCTGTGGTCACAAAAATGAAGTCATAAAGGTAACTTTTTGTACTCGAAAGGGATTAGAGAATAATTTTACCAAAAGCTTTTCAGTTCACCGGATTATTAAATAAGATTTATGTTCAACGTTTCATATCAATTGCTGTATTAGTTTTTGAGATACAGCACGCACAGACACATACACACAGACACAATTTTTTTTCCAGAAATTGTTGAAATGGCATCTAGGGACCACAAAACGGATATTTCCGTAAAAAAAATTTTTGAAAAAAAAATCACGATTACAATACTTCCTCATACTTCGTAACGGAAAAAGTAAAAAACGAAGCTTTTCATGTTCTTCAACATCAATAATGACCCGTACATAATTTCCTCTCGAGATAGCTTTATTTTAAAAGCGTTGCTTTAAGAAGCGCCGTTTTTAATTCCAGCCGGGCGCAATTCATCTTCCTTATTCTTTAGTAAACACTTGTCAATTTTGATGTCACCTCTAATACATCAAGGTGAGACGGTGCCGGAGACGTGACTAAAATTAATACGACATTCGCAGACGCGTCGGTTATGAAAATAATTTCTTAAACAAACACACCGGGGGAATGATTTGTTGTTGCGCCCCCGGGGGCAAAAAAATATCCTCATCATATCGCATTCTCATTATAAGATAAGGCCAGTATAAATATTTCCCTCGCCGGCGACAGACCGCGAATACAAAAACAATGCGAATTACATTATTATTTCTAATATCGCAGAAAAATTACGCCGATTTATCACATTGATACGGAAAATCCAATAATACAAATGAAGGAACATTTTTTTCATTCCGCGATGCCAAGAACACAACAGATAATATCTCATGCTCGTATGCGTGCCACTCCTTCCTATTTATTAAATATTGTTCTTTTTTATCTTTAATGATATGGAAGTTGAATCACATTAGGAATCTGCGCCGCCGGTGAATTTTATTGCGGGGCATTGTTTTTGACGTTCGCATTAAAAAGGCGCGCCTGTGCCGGAGCTAAGGTGCTAATGTTTTCACTTTGCGTTTACAAGAGGAGACGTTCAGGAAATTAAATTTTGCTTGTAAAGAAATAAGGTGAGGTGTTCTTTCTGTGTCTGACGGCCTGAGTGACGCCCGTAATGGAAGAGCAGATGGTGTGAAGAGCAATTCGGTTTTAATTTACGCAGGTGGAATACAGGAATTCTGCTCCTTGTTGCCGCGGAAATTCGACGCTTTTTTATGTGTGGATCCCCATCCCCCCATCCCCCCATCCCCGTCCCATTCCGTCCCATTCCCCCTGCAATTTAATATTCATATTTTTGATTCGCCTACACCGATAGCTTCGTATCTGACTTTGCCTTACACGTGAACGTCTGAATATTGCAATGAAAGTTCGAGTAAAAATACTCATTGGCGTTTTATTGCCTAAAAGGCTCTATCGAATGCGGATCAGGGCCGAATTAAATTTTTACAACAAGGCTATATAAATCGACGTCAATATTTAGCATTTGATTATGGGTATATTTTTCCGTAGGGTCAATCAAAACGCGATGTAACTTTACATTTATTTAATGTACTTTGAACCTTATTTTTAATCAAATAAAATAAAATCAGTGATCAAAATAACAGAATAACGAATTTAATGCATTGCGATTAAAGGAGCAATTGAATAAGTTGAACCATTCATTCATGGTTATTATAAGTATTCGCAAATTTTATAATACGGGAGTTATTGCGATTAAAATTGGAGGAAAAAATGCAAAATAAGGATTTAGGGACATATCCTTAAGTCATCTTAAAAGAAAAAAAATGTTAATGTGGCCATCTCCTAACTTTTTCCGATTTCAAGAGCGTTCTCTCTCTGCTACAATCCAACCAATAAAAACAAAAACAGAAATTTTATAAGCACGAGGCAATGAACGTACAAAAAAATGGCCGTCTATCCAACTCTGTAAATATAACTCACGATATACCGCAAGGGTCAATCTTAGGACCCTTGTTTTTCTTGATATATGTTAACGATTTTTACCTTTAAAGACAAACAGTCCAAAATTAATCGTGTATGCCGATGATATGACTTCGATTGTAATGTCGGATAATCTACAAGTCGCAATAAATAAAAGAGAGGAGGTGGCGGAGGAGGTTAAGGAATGGTTTGATACAAATCAACTGTCTCTAAATCCTTCTAAAACGGTCAACATAATATTTTCACTACGGCAAGTAGATGAGGAAGGAGATTGGTAGCTGTACCAGGTGCACAATTCTAAAGATAAATAAAGCAAAAAAAAAAAAAATGTGAATCTTGTATTTATTATAGAAATTGCATTTGAAAAAATAAAAAAAAACTATTTAGGTAAACACCCACTTTTCAAAATGTTACCAAAAGCTCTCCGGTGTTTCAAATTGTCAAATAAAGCTTAAGCTTAAAGTTTGAAAATCATCGCAAACATCAGACAGATTAAAAAAAAAATGGTGATGTGGCCATCATGTTACTTTCTCCGACTTGATGGTATCATTTATATTTACGCTTTCATGGTTTATTTTCAATTTAAATCATATTTTAAATGTACATCAAGCGTTGCGCAAACTCGGATGAAACTGACGTTTAAAACTAACGAGATTTCGAAAAAAACTTGTTCTTTAGAAGTTGTTCATTTTGGCATTCTCTACAATTATTATTCACATAAATTTGCTGTAACTATTATCGTTTCATAATTATAAACCAAAAATTGAAAAATTAATAATAATTTTTTTCTCGAATAGCAATGATTTTATGAAAAATATTTTCAAGCAAAAGATGTGCATTTCTCTGTTATCTTCAATGTTTGTTTAAATATTTTTGTGATATTTTTCATATTTAAGAAAATATTGGCAAAAAACAAAAAACAGTTAAGGTAAGCGCCCACTTCCGGTGTACGAAATTTTACCAAAAGCTTTTCAGTTCTTCAGATTATCAAATAAGACGTATGTTTAAAGTTTCATATCAATTGCTTTATTAGTTTTTGAGATACAGCGCACACAGACAGACACATGCACACAGACACAAAAAAATTTTTTCCAGAAATTGTTGAAATGGCATCTAGGGACCCCAAAACGGATATTCCCGTAAAAAAAAATTTAAAAAAAAAATCACGATCACAATACTTTCTCGTACTTCGTAACGGAGAAAGTAAAAATTTTATTAATAGTCTTAGCAAGACTTAATTTTTGCTTGCAAATTAACGAACAGGTTGAATATTCATATATTCAGGCTACATTTCGTTTTCTTGTATTTTTCAAAAATTATCGGAATCGCCTCGAGGGTCCTTGAAAATGGATATTTCCGTTTGAAAATTTTGGAATAAAACAAATTTCACTAAAACAATTCTTTGCGCAAAGAAAGTAAACAGAATTAATTATTTGTTTAACAGGGCAATAAAGTGGTAGATTTACTGACGCGGCTGGAGTTTCACCGCCGAATTAAGCCAAAATCATTTGAAACGTCAAATAAACTTCTATTGATCGATGCGCGATAAAGTAACATTACGTACATCTGATTGGCCCATTACTTTATCTTCCTAGGCTTTACTAAACATTTTAAAAGCCTAATCCGCAAAAGTGATACTTCGCGGCCTACCAGCCAGTCACTGGAATCTTACATTTCATATCAGTCCGCGAAAAATTATATTTTAGTTTTTGTAGATAAATATCGATTGGATTTCAAATACAAAAAAAAATCTTCCAGATACGAATTCTACTTACTCACCGAGTACGTATGAAAACCAAACTCGACGTTCAACTGTTTTTCATTTTTCGACGATAAATCTTGAACGCAAGGGCAGATTAAACAAATTCTTCTTGCATCCATTGTACTAATCGAATGGATAACATAAAAAAAATGTAATTTGATTTTCAATTGTTAATCAGTTTTCAATAACAACTCTATAATAGTAATTTACGTAACAAGTTCCGAAAGTGATATTTTACGGGATGAGTAGGAAGTATGAGCGTTACGTACAATATCTTTTCTGCGGCCGTTTTTTCTTACGTTAGAAAAGCAAAAACACACACGCATGTTATGACAAGCGCTGTCAGAATTAAATACGAAGTTGTTGTTTTTGTCACGGCCGCCTACATATATACGCAAAATCGTCCCGTAAGTAAAAAAATCGTTCCGAAAGTGAAACAAAATCGTCCCGAAAATAACTGCTTTCGGTACGGTTTATGTAAAGTGGTACTTTCGATTTAATAAATCATACCGAAAGTTTTATTTTCGGGACGGCTGCAGAAAAAAGATTTTGGCAGGCTTGAAAATTATCGAATACATGTAGATGATATCAAAAAAGAAAATTAAATTCCATTGTCAATTGTTTTTCAGTTTTCGTGGATAACTCTCTAATGGATAGGTAGATTTTCAAAATTCTTCCTCCAATGGAATGTCCTCATCGAATAGATGCGAAGAAGATAAAAAAAATCAAAGTCGACTTTCAATTGCTTTTCAATTTTTTGACAATAAATCTTGAACGCGAGGTCGGATTTAGAAAATCCATTGTACTTATCAAACGGAAATCAAGAAATTAAATTCGATCTTTAATTGTTTATCAGTTTTCGAGGATAACTCTTCAACAGATTTTCAGAATTCTTCTTGTAAAGGATTGTCCTCATCGAATAGTTGCAGATTCGATCAAAAACCAAACTCGACTTTCAACTGTTTTTCATTTCTTGACGTTAATCTTGTCATGGAAAAAATAATTATTGAGTAGAAAGAGCTTGAGTTAACAATGCTTTAAACTTTTACATTACTAAAGTCAAAACAGTCTCTTGCCACCTTGTTAAATTTTAATGTCAATAAATTGTTTTTCAAAGCCACCTTAGATTTTTATTTAGTAAAATGGTTGATAAAACGAGTTTTCTGCAAATAACTTTTAATGCGTTAGGAATTGGGACAGGGTTGTTATTGGGAAAAATGTTTGTTTTTTAATTTTGCATGAAATGACATAAAAATATACAGGGGCTCCAATTTAAAATAAGAAAAATAAAGTGCTTTAAAGTTTGAAATGTTTGACACTAAATTTTGGACCCCTGTATAATTCATATCGATCAAACTTGGTTAACGGGACTCTCAGACCTTATTTAATAAGTACCTTGTACGATTTTATTAACAAGGTACTATTTTTATTTTTTATTCATCTTTTAAAACAATAGTGCAAAACTGTTTTTTTTAGTTTTAATTTTTTTTTTTGCTGATATCCCTGAATCGATTCCAATAAAATTATAGGAGTATATAGACAAAAATACAAAGCATATAATTTAAATAAAAATATATCATCATGACGCCATGCTTTTTTGGGACACCCTGTATAATCAAAATTATTTTCCTGAAACGCATCCTAGGATGCAAATTTATTCTGCGAAATATCAAAATTTATTTTCCTGAAACGCATCCTAGGATGCAAACTTATTCTGCAAAATATCAAAATTCCAACTTAATTAGTAACTGAGCTATAGAAAACGGGAGGTGAAATGCAGGACCCTGTATACAGCGGTGGGTCATTAATACTATTAAGTATTGAAGATGTAAAAAAAAACCAAATTTGATTTTTTCGGTTTTTTTTCGAATATCTCTGGAGTTAGTCAGAATATTCTAAATTTCTTTTTAACAAACTATTCAACATTAAAATGTGCAACTTTGCCCAACTCTCTACTTCTTATAGTTACCGAGATACAGTGGCGGCTCGTAGAACATGTTGATGGTAGAGCCACTTATAAATATACCCCCCCCCCCCTCCCGTTTGAAGAAGGAAAGAACGATGTATCTTCCTAGACCAAAGTAACTGGCGAAAAAGTGTTTTAAGAATTAATTAAAAGTTCTTGCTAACCTTGAAACTACAGATAGTGCCATGGCTCTTTGGCTCTACATAACGAGCCGCCCCTGCTTAATTTGATAAAACGATGATTTGCAAATCTAATTTAATTTTTGTAGAATTTTGTCAACACCTTTTTATTATATATATTTTTTTAATTTTTCACTCGAGTATTTCACAATTTGAAAATTAAAATTTTAAAAAATTCACAACTCGTGAAATAATCGGTGGATTTTCAAAAACTGCACTTATTTTGATAAAACGATGATTTGCAAATCTAATTTATTTTTTGTAGAATTTAGTCTGTACGTTTCATGTTTTCTTTTATTTTTTCACTCGAGTATTGCACAATTCGAAAATTGAAATTTTCAAAAATTCACAACTCGCGAAATAATCGGTGGATTTTCAAAAACTCCATTCCATCTCATAAAAGCATTATGTGTAAATCTAATTTTTTTTTGTAGAATTTAGTCGACACACTTTATATATTTTTTTAAATTTTTTTGCTGGAGTATTATACAATTCGAGAACTAAAATTTTAAAAAATTCACAACTCGCGAAATAATCGGTGAATTTTCAAAAACTGCACTTATTTTGATAAAACGATGATTTCCAAATCTAATTTATTTTTTGTAGAATTTAGTCGACACGTTTTATATATATTTTTTTTAAATTTTTCACTCGAGCATTACACAATTGTAAAACTAAAATTTTTAAAAATTCACAACTCGCGAAATAATTGGTGGATTTTTAAAAACTGCACCTAATTTGATAAAAGGATGATTTGCAAATATGATTTAATTTTTGTAGAATTTAGTCGATACGTTTTATATATATTTTTTAAATTTTTCACTCGAGCATTACACAATTGTAAAACTAAAATTTTTAAAAATTCACAACTCGCGAAATAATTGGTGGATTTTTAAAAACTACACCTAATTTGATAAAAGGATGATTTGCAAATATGATTTAATTTTTGTAGATTTTAGTAGACACGTTTTATATATTTCTTAATTTGTAACTCGAGTATTACACAATTCGAGATCTAAAATTTTAAAAAATTCACAATTCGCGAAATAATTGGTGAATTTTCAAAATCTCCATTTAGTTTGATAAAACGATGATTTGCAAATCTAATTTAATTTTTGTAGAAATTCATCGACACGTTTTATATATTTTTTTTATTTTTTTTTTTGCTCGAGTGAAAACTAAAATTTTCAAAAATTCAATTCTCACGAAATAATTGGTGGATTTTCAAAAACTCTATTTAGTTTGATAAAACGATGATTTGCAAATCTAATTTAATTTTTGTAGAATTTAGTAGACACGTTTTATATATTTTGTAATTTTTAACTCGAGAATTACACAATTCGAGTTCTAAAATTTTGAATTTTCAAAATCTCTAGTTTGATAAAACAATGATTTGTAAATCTAATTTTGAAGAAAGAAAGGATGATTTATCTTCCTAGACCAAATTAACTGCCGAAAAAGTGTTTTAAGAATTAATTAAAAATTCTTGCTGTGCATGAAAGTACAGGTAGTGCCATGGCTCCTTGGCTCTGTATAACGAGCCGCCCCTGCCGAGATAGCATGTTTTTTATTCGGTGTATCCCACTTTGTTCGTGTCATTCATGTAACATTCAATTAGCCTCTGAACTGTTGAACATTCTTCACGCATTGATATTATAACGGAGACGCAAATGAGTATTCTATTTTAGTGGTATTTTCAATAATATGTCTTTTAGAATGACTCACGTTACGTGATTTTTTACAATAGGCTAAATTGAAAGTCACACTTTAAATTGTAAATGGACAAACAAATTAATACGCATTAACAAACAAAACTTCGCCGAAGGCACGCACTCCATCCATCCCATCCACATCCACGTGCGTGGAGTAGTAATCGAGTCACGAATTTAAAAAACACTTAACCTCAATATTGTAACGGCCATCGTAAATGGGGCACAAATATAAAACATGCATTAAGAGGAGGAGGGGGTCAATGACTGATTGAAACGATCGAATTAGTCGATGGCGCGGGTTCGCCTTCAAATTCCACTCTCTTATTGCAGTTCATTCCGGTAATGTATGATGATGATCAAGGTAGGAATAATAGCGCCATCCATTAGTTTCACAGTTGTTAAAGGCAAATGACGTAAACCGGGAGTAAAGATATAAAAACTAAAAAGGGTAGGTTTTATTATCATTCACGACATTCGGAAATCTCCTTCTTTAATTTATCCTCTTTATACCTTTCAGCCGCGAGCACTCAACGGGCGACACATATAAACTACCGCACCTTATCCCTCTCGCTTTGGTGGATAGGTGCAATCGAAGCACGCGAAACACGCGATTTATCCAAACTTTTTTTTATTTTTGGAACCAATATTTTAAGCGTATATCATATTAATATATTTACACCTTAAGTGAAAAGACAGCGTTTCTGACAAGGGTTGTAGGTAACAGATGACGACGTAAACCGCCAATATTTACGATCAATTCTCCCCCTCCTCGTACACATTCTTCGCTGACGGGTTCACGTTCCTCCGCACACACCTGCAAAAATACGCTAGTTTCTGCTCTTATATAGGTAGATAATGCTTCATAACTCATCGTGAAATTGCTCTCGCTTCCATTTCAGTCCGCAATAAACCAGCTTGAGCACATTTCTGGTGTGTTCGCCACCTCTCTCTCGTAAACTGCACAATTGAAGGTTTTGGCGTTTATCGAATTGCATATTGCGTTAGCATTGTCGCCCCCCTCGTGCCACTAAGAATTTACCAGACAACAAATCGTATCATTACAGAATGATAAATTAAAATGTACTCGATACTGGTTTAGTGATTGTGTTAAGGGGGTAAGTGCCGCGTCGAAAATCGATGCATTTTTGATGGTCAGCATATACATAATTCTCAAGTTAATATCAAATATTAAAAAATGATATTTTGCACACTTTGAGAGAAAGGGTTAAACTATTCGTCTATAGAATTTGATTTTTTTTAAATCATCAAACATACTGTATAATTTATCCTGAAAATTACCAATATTGGATGGATATCTGGAGCCTTTCTCTGCAAAGAACTAAAAATGTAAATTGTCTCATTAAACTTTAGTATTTCTATTCTCTATTCTGTCATTTTATAGAAATATTTTAGAAATAATCCTTTAGCCGAAATTCAGGATACAAATAAACTGCTTGGTGTCAATTCATTTGAAATCGCCCAAATAAAATAAAATTTCTTGCAATATTTGATTTTCCTAAATTTTTTTATCAGGTACTTCCCAACACTAGGTGAGTTCAAAACCATGGTAAGAAACAATTTTAGGCTTCATAGTTTTTAAAAATCCTGCAATTTTCAAGAGAGTTGTGAATTCTTGAAAATTTTATTTTCGTAATTTCCAACACTCGGAGAAGAGAAATCGACAAAAAATTGTTTTCGCAGTGATCAAATTTACAAAAAATTTCGACAATTAGGAGAAACTCCACTCTTTCAAAATCTGTATAGTTTTTGAAAATCCTGCAATTTTCAAGAGAGTTGTGAATTCTTGAAAATTTTATTTTCGTAATTTCCAACACTCGGAGAAGAGAAATCGACAAAAAAATGTTTTCGCAGTGATTAAGTTTACAAAAAATACGACAATTAGGAGAAACTCCACTCTTTCAAAATCTGTATAGTTTTTGAAAATCCTGCAATTTTCAAGAGAGTTGTGAATTCTTGAAAATTTTATTTTCGTAATTTCCAACACTCGGAGAAGAGAAATCGACAAAAAAATGTTTTCGCAGTGATTAAGTTTACAAAAAATACGACAATTAGGAGAAACTCCACTCTTTCAAAATCTGTATAGTTTTTGAAAATCCTGCAATTTTCAAGAGAGTTGTGAATTCTTGAAAATTTTATTTTCGTAATTTCCAACACTCTCCCTCAGGCATGGCCTACTTAGCAACAAAATCACCCGGAGAAAGTCCAACATCCCAATTTTTACTCTATTAATTATTTATGCATGCAACTAATAATTCTGTGGAATTTTGTTTGTAATATTTGCGGTTATAATCGACATTGCTCATCATCCGTAATAATGCATCTCCCAAGATTTAAAAGGAATTATTATTTGCTTCGTAAGTAATGGTCTCTGGACAAAGCTTTCGCATCGTCATTCAATCAGGCATTAGTGCCCATTTACTTTACCGCCATAATTTAAATAACATTTATCTCGGATGAAAAACTGCATTTTTCCAACCATAAAACTTGGCACGGCAAGTGAGACGGTGACTGGTTTAAATAATACATTAACCTCCGGGATAGATAAATCTCCGAGCACTTTTAAAACGTACACAATATTAATGCCGGCGAAAAAGAACATTCGATATCGAATTAAAACGACAAATGGTGAATGCACCGCGTTCGTTTGCGCCCGAGCGCGAAGCGTTAAAATCTTGCGACAGGAGAGAGGAGAGCTCTCTCTCGAAATAGCGCGCGGAAGCGTTTCTTTTTTTTCTTTTTTTTCTTTTCAATAAATTTCTTCTTTGTTGATGCGGATTTTTATAAATAGGAGCTTAATTGGATTAAGGTTCGATTCTATAAATTTTAAGCGTGCGATCGCCGACATCAAAGTCCGCTGTAAACATCTCTGTTTTATAGAGGTGAGTCTTTACGTCCGCAAAAATTAGGTTCCTCTTTTATGATTTATAATAATGGTTAAGTGAGCGCGGATAATAAAAATTCAATCAGTCCGCGGCCGCTAACAAAGATATCTCCCGGCCGCCACCGTCAAAGTCCTCGTAAATTTATATAAATCAAAGCCGTTCAGAATGTTACATTTGTACTGATGGTTCATTAGTTTTATTGCTATCGTCTTTATTTCTACACTAAATGTGGTTTGTAAATTGTAACAATAAAGTTTCACAACTCAAACTCGTTAGAGTAGTAACACATTCACTGCTGTGGCCGACCACGCAAGAGGTGCGTGATAAGTTCTTTGACTTAAAACCTTACAGGCAAGCGTCGTCAGCATGATTGGTTTCAGTTCATCTAAGACAGGCAATGTTTTAACACTTAGCATCATCTTACTGTCGCCACAATACGTTTTGTCACTAATAAATACGAGTGCAAAGGGTTAATTAACAACTCAGAAATTTGTTTTCTAATATTTTATAATAATTGTTGTGAACAACTGAGCTTTTTCTATTGATAAGAATTTGTATTGTAGATAATACACGGACTTTCACAAAAAAAAAAAATCTAAACAGAACAAACTAGAAAGCTTTGCCAAAGCACACGGCGATAAATTAAGCGAAGTTGTTATAGTTGGCAAAGCGCGGTATCGCCGGGCAAAGCAATACTAATTGGAAAATTATACGGATAATGCATTTTTTATATGCGTGGCACCTAGAAGAGCAATTTTTAACATTTCAAACTATGACAAATGTTCGTTTCGTGTCATTTAAATCGAGCGGGACAAAGTGTCAAGAGGCAGAAGAGCGGACGCAGAGCCTAATATTAAAAACAATATTTCACCTGCCTACGTGCACCACTTTTATTAAAAGATCATAGAGTCATGTCAGAAAACCATTAGCGGGAACATAAATGGCGTGGGCGTGTAAGCGGGTACACATTAATCTCGAGGCAGGACAGAATCAACAACATCCTGAGGACGACAGGTAAGTAAGAAGCGGGCCAATAAATTACTTCGCCGCCGAACAAACATCACCAAATTGCCAAGAAAATTACCTGCGTAAATTCGTAAATTCATTACAAGGTCGGCTAATAAGCGGCATTTATCAGCCCGAGCACACTGTCAGACGTGCCAAATAACTTTCCCAGAATCAGAGAGAGATAAACTCGATTACCGTCCGATGATAGTCTTGGAAAAGTTCTGTTTTTCAAATATAATTACCTATCAAAAACTACGGCGGATCCAATTTATTATCGCATTATAAATCTCGCCCTCTCGGTATATTTAACTTTCGTTTAGTTCTGTTCGTATTTTCAATTCGAACGGACACGTCGCCCTCGAGGAGCAAAAAAAAATAACACGGCGGCGTCGCAATATATCGCAGGAATAATATTAGCGAACCAACCTCCTGGAATAAGTTTTACAAATAGCGATTGTATTTGTTGCTCGCTATCTTTATTTTCTTTACTATACGTGTTGATTAATAATTATTCGAATTGAATATTCTTTATTTTAATTCAAAAGACCATGCACCATCAGCATAGGAACTTACTGTTGGAAACATCATATAAAAGATGAATGAAAATTATCCTAAATTCACATGTATTATTTATACAGTAAATCAGTTTGCAATTAAACCTTTGTTTAAAAAATAAAGGGCCTTCGACTTTTTCCACCCCGACACCGATTGTCGCTTCCGGCCTGCCACCGCCGCGACGCCGTCAGTGGCGTCGTTCCATTTATCCGGGCGAACAACGCGGCCTAACTGCACCATAAACCTAAAACCTAAAGTTCGTGCGCCCCTGACTGCAAAAATAAATTCCGAACCCATCTCTGAATGGCAATATAGACAATGATGTTATATTGGCCGGCCACACACACACACACACCTTGCATAGTCCGTGAGTAACATAATATTAGCGGATCCCTCAGCCCTGAGCCCTGAGCCCTTAGCCGGCGACGATCGTATATTTTATAAGAACAAGGGGGCCCTGTTTAATATTGTATGTTGCGGCGGCCTCCTCTCTCTTTTCCTTTTCCTTTTATTCATTGTCCTGTCCTAAACTGATTACCGTGTCGACGAGGTACAGTATTATACCGTACTCTATAACAACGTATATAATCGTTTATCAAAACCAACGTCAAGCAGATCCGACAAAAAAAACATTAATAATTTATCAATCTAAAAGGGACCTTTTTACACACGGCAACTTTCAAACGCATATAAATATAATTAATTACTTCCGAATGTCGATAACTCGCATAAATTTCCTACCGTATCAACATTAATCACTTATTGTTAATTTTAGACAATGCCCCCAAGGTGACTGTACGCAATATGGTAACAAAAATATAATGACTTGATCATTATTCACAAACAATTACTGAATAATACTCATTATTTATAACTAGTTAAATAAAATAAAGTGAAGCAATTTGAAAAAAGTTACACTTTTATGGTTTATTTTTAATTTAAATCGTATTTTAAATGTACATCGAGCGGATGAAACTGACGTTTAAAACGTCAAAATTATGAAACATGGAAAAATTATACTTCAAATTCTAATTCATTCATTTTGTTCACAGCTATAATATATAAATTCATGAGGAAGGATGTCAGAAACAGGTTTATTTTGAAAGTATTTTAAAGTTTTGAAGGCAATTCTAGTTGAAATTATTTTTTTACAATTTTTCAAATCGCCGCGTGCAGTTTTTTTACTTTCTCCGTTACGAAGTACGAGAAAGTATTGTGATCGTGATTTTTTTTTCAAAATTTTTTTTTACGGAAATATGCGTTTTGGGGTCCCTAGATGCTATTTCGACAATTTCTGGAAAAAAAATTTTTGTGTCTGTGTGTGTGTGTGTGTGTGTGTGTGTGTGTGTGTGTGTGTGTGTGTCTGTCTGTGCGCGCTGTATCTCAAAAACTAATAGAGAAATTGATTTTAAACTTTGAACATCTGTCTTATTTGATAATCTGAAGAACTGAAAAGCTTTTGGTAAAATTTCGTACACCGGAAGTGGGCGTTTACCTTAACTGTTTTTTGTTTTTTGCCAATATTTTCTTAAATATGAAAAATATCACAAAATCATTTGAACAAATTTTAAAGACAACAAAGAAATGAACCTCTTTTGCTTGAAGACATTTTTCATAAAATCATTTTTATTCGAGAAAAAAATGTATTATTATTTTTTTAATTTTTGGTTTATAATTATAAAACGATAATAGTTACAGCAACTTTATGTTAAAGAATAGGTTTTTTTCGAAATCCCTTTAGTTTTTGAGTAAACTGAGTTTTTGAATTTGAAGTATATTCTTTTATATTTTTGACGTTTTAAACGTCAGTTTTATGCGAGTCTACAAACCGCTCGATGTACATTTAAAATATGATTTCAATGGAAAACAAACCATGAAAGTGTAAATATAAATGATGATACCATCGGAGAAAGTAACATGATGGCCACATCACCATTTTTTCACTTCAATTCAAGTTTGTGGCGTTGTCATTTTGTTCACAGCTGTGATATTTCAATTTTTGAGGAAGGATGTCAGAAACAGGTTTATTTTGAAAGTATTTTGAACTGTTGAAGCGAATCCAAGTTGAAATTAATTTTTTACAATTTTTCAAATCGCCGCGTGCAGTTTTTTTTTACTTCAATTCAAGTTTGTGGTGTTGCCGTTTTGTTCACAGCTGTAATGAGTCAATTTTTGAGGAAGGATGTCAGAAACAGGTTTATTTTGAAAGTATTTTGAAGTTTTGAAGCGAATTCTAATTGAAATTAATTTTTTACAATTTTTCAAATCGCCGCGTGCAGTTTTTTTTTTACTTCAATTCAAGTTTGTGGCGTTGTCATTTTGTTCACAGCTGTGATACATCAATTTTTGAGGATGGATGTCAGAAACAGGTTTATTTTGAAAGTATTTTGAAGTTTTGAAGCGAATTCTAGTTGAAATTAATTTTTTACAATTTTTCAAATCGCCGCGTGCAGTTTTTTTTTACTTCAATTCAAGTTTGTGGCGTTGTCATTTTGTTCACAGCTGTGATACATCAATTTTTGAGGATGGATGTCAGAAACAGGTTTATTTTGAAAGTATTTTGAAGTTTTGAAGCGAATTCTAGTTGAAATTAATTTTTTACAATTTTTCAAATCGCCGCGTGCAATTTTTTTTTTATTTCAATTCAAGTTTGTAGCGTTGTCATTTCGTTCACAGCTGTGATATATCAATTTTTGATGAGGGATATCAGAAACAGGTTTATTTTGAAAGCATTTTGAAGTTTTGAAGCCAATCCTAGTTGAAATTAATTTTTTACAATTTTTCAAATCGCCGCGTGCAGTTTTTTTTTACTTCAATTCAAGTTTGTGGCGTTGTCATTTTTTCACAGCTGTGATATATCAATTTTTGAGGAAGGATGTCAGAAACAGGTTTATTTTGAAAGCATTTTGAAGTTTTGAAGCGAATCCTAGTTGAAATTAATTTTTTACAATTTTTCAAATCGCCGCGTGCAGTTTTTTTTCACTTCAATTCAAGTTTGTGGCGTTGTCATTTTGTTCACAGCTGTGATACATAAATTTTTGAGGAAGGATGTCAGAAACAGGTTTATTTTGAAAGCATTTTGAAGTTTTGAAGCTAATCCTAGTTGAAATTAATTTTTTACAATTTTTCCAATCGCCGCGTGCTGTTTTTTTTTGTAACTTTAATTCAAGTTTGTAGCGTTGTCATTTTGTTCACAGCTGTGATACATAAATTTTTGAGGAAGGGTGTCAGAAACAGGTTTATTTTGAAAGCATTTTGAAGTTTTGAAGCTAATCCTAGTTGAAATTAATTTTTTACAATTTTTCCAATCGCCGCGTGCTGTTTTTTTTTGTAACTTTAATTCAAGTTTGTAGCGTTGTCATTTTGTTCACGGCTGTGATTTATCAATTTAGTTAGAATTAAGAAACGATAATATATTTAATATACTTTTGGGTTCATGATTTAGTTATCTTAGATTAATTCAGTTGTATACGGAATAATAATAAAGGTATACAAATTGAAGTCCTTTTAAATGCAAATGGGGACACAATTGGCGAGGGCATAAAAATTCTTCAGAAATAGGTGGAACTTGTTTGGCAGAATAAGCACCGGTGTAAACTTTATTACGTTGAAAATGACGAGAGGAGCTCCTGAGTCTTGACAAGATTAGGTATTCACTACTTGTTTCGAGCGAGGCTATTACTAAAAATGCAAAAGGGCTTCGATACTTGAATGACTAATTAATTACATTTCGCCACTCGTTAGCATAAATTACTTATATAACGTTTCCCCCCCGTAAAATAAGACGTGCAAGAAAATAAACTACGGCTGGTGGGGATCGACGGGGCGACGAGAAAAAAAAAACTAGGCAAACAGTAATTCCAAGATTACATGAGACTATCGTAAAGAATTTCAGACACAAATAGGACAAAGCTCACCTCCGTATCTCGTAATCCATTGTGCAGTTCAAAGTTCCCCGAGAGATCAAACCTATGATTGTAATGGATTTAATAGAATGGATTAAGGGTAGGGTATTGGTTAAAATGTTCCACTCATTCTCGCTAGGCGGCGATAGTGCATACCGCGACTGTTCTTTCCTTTTTCAACTGCGCGGCGGAAACGCCCGAAGAGCCGCTAAAAATGACAGGTCCGCAAGAATTTGTCACCAAGCCCTCCGGCGGCCCACCCCAGAGAACTCCAGGGTGTTAATCACCCATATCGAATTTCGAGAATACCAAAAAAGGGAAATTTACAATGAACGAGGGTTGGGTTTGATTACCTGCAACACCATTGAGGAGTGTATATGTAATAGTTTAAATAATCGCAATACTGACTATACTTATTTGATTAAATAATTAGCAATTATTAGTAAACACTCTATTTTATTTTAAATATGGATATTTATATACAGAATGGTGAAAAAGTTCAGCACAAAATTCATAACAGCTTAGCAGGTCGATTTTTGTTCATTATTGCGCACTTTTTGACGTGCTCAAAAATATTGTGACGTTACTAGTGTTTGACGAGCAACTTTTGCAGAGCTCTTACTGTGGATTTTGAAATTTTAACTCTTTCGTGGTGTTATTGATTGAACAAATCGCATGATTCCTCACAAGTTTTTAGCCTATCGCCATATTCCATCATCATTCATAACTATTATTTCTTGTTCAGTCAAATGCACCATTTTGAGTTAATTTTAGAAGTAAAAACTTTTTAATTTAAACTTAAACTTGTTAACATGAGTGCGTTTTTGCATTCGCAGTCGGCACGAGTCAAAGACGACCGATTGCAATCGCAAAAATTGATGCATGTGGGATATTCGGAAGAATATCGCTCGATTTTAGAAGAATGTAATGGAAGTAATATTTATGAAATTTATAAATTCAATTTTGAAGAAGTAAGCTATGTAACTATGACATAACCAAAAAGAAACGTCAAATAATTTTATAACTAATCGGTTATTATTACAATCTCGCAACACTTTGACAAAAAAAAATAATAGAAGCGAGTTACCTTAGCAATAAAAAGTTGAAACTATCAGTTTAAAATAAACTAGTCTTAGCTTTGACAGAAGTGAAAATTTGCCGTAGTGCTTATACCCGGTATTTTTAGTGTTGCATAATTTAATATTCTTTATAATACTGCAGTCAAAGATATAAGCGGGTTGTTTTTATTAATAGCTTTGACACCAGAAGAACAAGACAATTATTTTCTAAAATCACCCAGAAGTAAAATGCCACAAATGGTCTATTTGTAAGCCTGTCTCAATAAAATGCCTAAATGTAAAGAGAGCACGTGCTGTTTTTACATGCATTTACAGATTGTGACATCATTCATCATCATCGTTCTATAATAAATGTAAAATTACATTTGCTAAAAAAATTGAGGAACAAGAACATTTGGATAATTTTTCAAGACAGCAAATCAAGTTATAGACGTCATGTATCCAGCTGGTATAAGTATTCTTTCTTCCAACCGTGTTCCAAAATCTGCAGTAGATTTAAATCTATTCCAATATCAATATTTTACAAAAAAATACCAAAAGATTCCTATGCGCAACCAATTGAATATTTATTACCAATTGAATGGGTCAGGAATTATCAGAAATATATACAGGGTGTAGTCAGTAGTGGAACAAAATAGAACATAGGATTTTCACTGTTAATTTTTTTATATTGGAATATTATCTTCCCTGATCATTTTAGAGTAAAAACCCGAAATAAATAATAAAATACAAATGATAATATTCGCGAAAATAAAAGTTGCATTGAAAATTAAAAAATAGTGCTTAATTTTTAATTTTTAATTTTTAATTTTTAATTTTTAATTTTAAATTTTAAATTTTTAATTTTTAATTTTTAATTTTTAATTTTTAATTTTTAATTTTTAATTTTCAATTTTCAATTTTTAATTTTTAATTTTTAATTTTTAATTTTTAATTTTTAATTTTTAATTTTTAATTTTTAATTTTTAATTTTTAATTTTTAATTTTTAATTTTTAATTTTTAATTTTTAATTTTTAATTTTTAATTTTTAATTTTTAATTTTTAATTTTTAATTTTTAATTTTTAATTTTTAATTTTTAATTTTTAATTTTTAATTTTTAATTTTTAATTTTTAATTTTTAATTTTTAATTTTTAATTTTTAATTTTTAATTTTTAATTTTTAATTTTTAATTTTTAATTTTTAATTTTTAATTTTTAATTTTTAATTTTTAATTTTTAATTTTTAATTTTTAATTTTTAATTTTTAATTTTTAATTTTTAAGTTCATATGTTGTGCCATCATCGTTAATTTTTATACCTTTTATGACCTGTGTAAGACGCTCTGTTAATAGCACCAATAAATTATTATTATTACTAATAAAAAAGCAGGCGAAAAGGTCCGACCGCTGTAAAACTACCCCATTAAAATTCCTATCCGGCCGAGTGTTGCGGTAAACACAGTCATGTATTTTTTTCGTTTTCCGTGCCGATGCGTTTTTAGGTGATCTCGATTATTCGTTTAAATTCCGTCTATCCCCACTGAAAATAGTCTCCAGATGTATTTTGCCAGATGTATTATTCGGCCGATGTCGGGGCGAAAGCGTAAATTGTGTCTATCTTTCTCTACTGCAGTCCTAGTAATTCCGAAAAAAACGAAAATTTGTATGTTTATTATTGCTCTTATTAATTATGCAATTTTCATGAACTTGGTCTCAGAAAAAAGCTGCTAACATTTTCAAGGTATCTCTAACATTTTTTTTTTTATATTCTGGTAGAGATATTAGCAAAAATGAGAGATGACTCATTTATTTCCTTACATTACAACACATAACACTGTATTTCTCCTATATGTTTCACTCAATATTCATGAAAATATACAACGACCTATGAAATACTATGACAATTAACTATTGAAAAAAAAAATTCTATAATTGCTATATTTTTTCTGATTACTAACATAAATCTAACTTTTTTATTAATGGACAAAAAAATTTTTTTTAAACATTTATATATTGTTCATACATTTCAGAGTAACATACATTTACGACGTAAATAAATTTAAATAGCAAATGACTAAAAATTACGTTTTCCCAACAACAGAATAGAGCCTATACCCTACCGTTAACCGGCATATCTGGCGGGACATCTTGAAAAGGAACATGTGAAGATTGCGCGGACGTTACGTTTACGTATGTTTTGCGGCTTACAATCAAATATGATATTTGTACGCGTCGGCGTGTAATAAATTTAAACCTTGCGGATCCACGGTTAACTTTGATCATTCACACGGGAGAGAAGCCTCTAACTCCTCCGGTTATCCAGTTAGGCAGGATATGCGGTCTCACCAGCAGGTGCAAAAGACGTCCACAGCTGTTCCGACCTCACACCTATATTGCATCTCTTTCATATATTACACCTATATTTCATATGCCACCGGAATATGTTTCACGCAAAAACAAATGGGAGTTAAGTAACTACATATAGCATTTCCAGACATGAAAGAGGTCCCCCTTTCATGGGGACCAAAAAATAATAAAAGTCGATCGGATCTGAAAACGGTGGAAAATGAAATACTCGAGGAGTATACGCTGAAATCCGTTGCGTTTAGATGCATGCTGAACGTTTCGTAAAGATTTAAGTCAATTATGAATTTGGAGGGTTGGTGTTAGCTGCGTTTTTATTTGAGGACTCAATGTTCTGGTTCTATTAAAGAATTTTAAATACGAATTACATCTGGATCCAACACATATTTGATTGTATCTAATTAAATTTCCACAACTGCAAAAGCTTTGTTGTTTATTTAAAATCAAACCAGCGCTGACCGTGTATAGTAATAACGTGTGAGTCACAAGATTTTGATTCAGAGTTGGCTGTGAGATAAATTACGAATGTTGTCGAATATTAAAAATTAGGACATTTAACCTATAGGCTATTGGAACTAATACATACCAAAAAAAGTGCCTTATACCTTATGTAAATCATCGCTTAAGAATAGCAAAAAAATGTACAAATAAGACAAAATTGAGTAGAAAATAAGCCTAGAAGAGTAGTACAGACCTCAAGTGAAAGGATACCCATTATAAATTAAACTGCGATAAAAATGATGATTATTTGTAAACCAAAGTATTGATTAAAGCTAGATGCACCAATAGAGGATAGAAGAGGTTACGCTTAGCGCGAATCCCATTTAAATACGTATGGCGAATATTTTGGCAGGCGAATTTATGAAGGCAAGAAGCCTCAGACATTACTAAAAATTCCTCGGATTCGCATGTTAATCCGGAAGTATCCGGGGCTTAGAAATGTCGCGTAACACGTACATAAATGTGGGATCTAATGTACCCCTTCCTCCGGCGAGGAAATAATAAAAATAAAGTATAAAATTGAAACGGAAGTCGGAATCAGCAATAATACGGAAAGGCGGCGGCGGCGGCGTCATTCTAATACGGCAGTGTCCGGAAGCGGCAAGCGCAATAACACTCG
The DNA here is from genome assembly GCA_910593695.2 of Ocypus olens. Lineage (NCBI taxonomy): Eukaryota > Metazoa > Arthropoda > Insecta > Coleoptera > Staphylinidae > Ocypus > Ocypus olens. The sequence continues at coordinate 832,508 of OU343047.1, read as the reverse complement.
AGGGCAACCTGTGACTTTGCCGCTTCTTCAGCAGCGGCAGCAGCAACAGCGGCGGCGACTGCTGCCGCGATACCTTTTATTACTTATAAGCAGTTAGTCGGACAAAGGAAAAATCTCATTTCGCACAAGAAGGCTGCCCTGCAACGATGACGACTGCAGATAAAGGAAAGTTTCACCGTATATGACACCATTACAATGGCCGAGTAATAACGGGCTAACAATAGAAAGCAATATACCGTTCACCGCGCCAATTATTTCATTCTGCAGACGTAGGTAGATATGAGACTCACAAAACAGCATTCATTACCATCCGCGGCAATTGACGCAAGTGCTTGCGTTTCATAAATTATATGCATTCCTCGAAACTAATTTTCACATTTATAATTACATCATTATCTGTTACTTGAGGATCAGATATAAAATAACACTCAAATCTCTTCAGTACCGAGAATTCTGATAAATGTTTACTTTTTTGTGATCGTGAAAATTTTTTCAATATTTTTTTTTGCGGAAATATCCGTTTTAAGTCCCTAGAGGCGATTCCAACAATTTCTGGAAAAAAATGGTTTTAAGAAATTGCCACATTAGATATGAAACCCACGATCATTTTTCTGCTAAAAGTCAAACTTTAATCTTGACCAGCGCCAGCGCCATTTTCCTTCTATTAAAGATGGAAAAGTTTTATTTGGTAATTTATAAAAGCACGCTTCTTGACTTTAATTGATTGTAGTTTTATCCAATTGTTATATTGGACATGGAATCCACGATATCTCAGCAAAAAATCAGTTTTTAAGTTTTTAACCAGCGCAATCTTTCTCTCACAAGGGGAGGATCAGATGTGTGACTCACCGATTTCATCCATCTTTGGCACACGTATAGGTCATAACTAGGAGTGTAACAGGTGCAAGTAATAGGGCGCACTATTCAGCCGTTTTCGAGAAAAAATGTTTTTTTTTAATTTGTTATTCATTCGTATGTTTATATACCTTTTGCGTTAACAAACAAATACTGACCTTTTGGCGCATCGATAAAACCTCCGATTCGTAGTCGGAAGGTCGAAGGATCGAACCCCATTGTTGAAGTTGTGTTCATTCATTTTCTTTTTATAGTTTTTATAAATCCATGTGTATTTAAATATCTTAATTTTAGAATCAATCAATTTTTTTCTCGAAAACGACTGAATAGTGCGCCCTGTTACACTCCTAGTCATGACCTACAGGTGTGCCAAAGATTTATTAAATCGGTGAGCCACACATCTGATCCTCTCTTTGTCAGTGAAGTTAGAAATGTTTTAGTTAACAATTTGTGAAGGCACACTTTTTTGCATTAATCTGTTACAGTTCTCATTTGGGACATTGTGTCTACGACCATGTTTCTGAAAAAAAGTTAGTCTTTGCTCATTGAATTTTTGTTTCGACCGGCGCCATGTTTCTCTCGGTGAAGTTGAAAAAGTTTCAATTGCCAATTTCTAAGGGCACACTTTTAAGCATTAGTCTGTTACAGTTTCATCAAATTGTCATATTGAATATGGAAGCTGTAAACATATTTTTGAGCATTAAATTTCAGTTTGTAGCAGCACCAATTTTTTTATCAGTGATGTTATTGCAGTTTCAATGAGCAATTTATAAAGACACACTTATTGAGATTGCTTTGTCATATTTCCATCAAATTGTTGTATTTAGTATAGAACTTACAAACATGTTTCAGTGAAAAGTCAGTTTCTGGTCATTCAATTTCAGTTTTTAACATCTTCATTTTTTTTATCAGTGGAGTTGCTAAAGTAATTAGTAATTCATAAAGACACACTTATTGAGATTACATTGTCATATTTTCATCAAATTGTCATATTTAATACAGAATTTACAAACATGTTTCAGTGAAAAGTCAGTTTCTGATCATTAAATTTCAATTTTTAACATCTCCATTTTTTTTATCAGTGGAGTTGTTAAAGTTTCAATTAGTAATTCGTGAAGATACACTTATTGAGATTGCTTTGTCATATTTACATCAAATTGGTTTATTTAGTATAGAATCTATAAACATATTTCAGTGAAAAGTCAGTTTTAGATCAATTATATGTTTTATTTTCAAATATATTAATTAACGCTAAACTAACAATGAATGAGGCTTTATTTATTTTAGTTTTTAAAAATACTTCAATGTATAGGTGAGTTATAAACGTTAAGAATTTTTTGCGTTGAATGAAAAAAAAAAATCGAAAATGAATGAAAAAAGTGAAACGCCGATATAAAATAATGCAATAAATAAAAACAACAACAAAACAAGTCTTAATTCTTCAAAAATCATTAATGTTTTTGAATATACAATTACTGTTAAGTAAGTTATGACGATTTACGAAAAAATGTGGAAATGTTGATAAAAAAATGGTGATGTGGCCATCATGTTACTTTCTCCGACTTGATGGTATCATTTATATTTACACTTTCATGGTTTATTTTCAATTGAAATCATATTTTAATTGCACATCGAGAGGATGAAACTGACGTTTAAAACGTCAAAATTATGAAAGATGGAAAAATTATACTTCAAATTCAAAAACTCAGTTTACTCAAAAACTAAAGGGATTTTGGAAAAAAACTTATTCTTTATAAATTGTTCATTTTGGCATTCTCCACAACTATTATTAACATAAATTTGCTGTAACTATTATCGTTTTATAATTATAAACCAAAAATTAAAAAAAAAAATTCTCGAATAAAAATGATTTTATGAAAAATAAATAAAAAAAAGATGTTCATTTTTTTGTTGTCTTCAAAGTTTGTTTAAATGTTTTTGTGATATTTTTTCATATATAAGAAAATATTGGCAAAAAACAAAAAACAGTTAAGGTAAACGCCCACTTCCGGTGTACGAAATTTTACCAAAAGCTTTTATTTTCTTGGGATTATCAAATAAGACTTATGTTCAAAGTTTCATATCAATTGCTCTATTAGTTTTTGAGATACAGCGCGCACAGACACAATTTTTTTTCCAGAAATTGTTGAAATGGCATCTAGGGACCCCAAAACGGATATTTCCGATTTTTTTTTTAATTTCACGATCACTTTCTCGTATTTCGCAACGGAGAAAGTAAAAAAAAACAATTGTCTGTGTATGTGTGTGTCTGTGTGTTCTGTGCGAAAAATAAAAAAATTCAAAACTTCATAACTCGCCAAAAAATTGGTAGATTCTCAAAAAATAGTATATTTTGAAAACAAAAACATCTCTTTAATTCAGTGCAGTATTTGAGGAATACTATGTTCCGCCTTTTAAATGGTTTTTAGTATTTTTTTTATTCGAGCGTACTGTGTAAAAAATTTAAAAAAATTCAAAACATCATAAATCGCCAGAAAATTGGTAGATTTTCAAAAAATTAATACATTTTGAAAGAACTACATCTTTCTAATTAAGTGTCATTTTTTAGAAACTTCTATGTTCTGCCTTTCAACTGGTTTTTGATATTTTTTTAATTCGAGTGTTTTGTGCAAAAAATTTAAAAAAATTCAAAACATCGTAACTCGCCAGAAAATTGGTAGATTTTCAAATAATTAATACATTTTGAAAGAACTACATCTCTCTAATTAAGTGTCATTTTTTAGAAAATTCTATGTTCTGCCTTTCAACTGGTTTTTGATATTTTTTTTAATTCGAGTGTTTTGTGCAAAAAATTTAAAAAAATTCAAAACATCATAACTCGCCAGAAAATTGGTAGATTTTCAAAAAATTAATACATTTTGAAAGAACTACATCTCTCTAATTAAGTGTCTTTTTGGGAAATTCTATGTTCTGCCTTTCAACTGGGTTTTGATGTTTTTTTAATTCGAGTGTTTTGTACAAAAAATTTAAAAAAAATCAAAACATCATAACTCGCCAGAAAATTGGTATATTTTCAAAAAATGTATACATTTTGAAAGAACTACATCTCTCTAATTAAGTGTCATTTTTTTTGTAAATTCTATGTTCTGCCTTTCAACTGGTTTTTGATATTTTTTTAATTCGAGTGTTTTGTGCAAAAAATTAAAAAAAATTCAAAACATCATAAATCGCCAGAAAATTGGTAGATTTTCAAAAAATTAATACATTTTGAAAGAACTACATCTCTCTAATTAAGTGTCATTTTTTAGAAACTTCTATGTTCTGCCTTTCAACTGGTTTTTGATATTTTTTTAATTCGAGTGTTTTGTGCAAAAAATTTAAAAAAATTCAAAACATCGTAACTCGCCAGAAAATTGGTAGATTTTCAAATAATTAATACATTTTGAAAGAACTACATCTCTCTAATTAAGTGTCATTTTTTAGAAAATTCTATGTTCTGCCTTTCAACTGGTTTTTGATATTTTTTTAATTCGAGTGTTTTGTGCAAAAAAATTAAAAAAATTCAAAACATCATAACTCGCCAGAAAATTGGTAGATTTTCAAATAATTAATACATTTTGAAAGAACTACATCTCTCTAATTAAGTGTCATTTTTTAGAAAATTCTATGTTCTGCCTTTCAACTGGTTTTTGATATTTTTTTAATTCGAGTGTTTTGTGCAAAAAATTTAAAAAAATTCAAAACATCATAAATCGCCAGAAAATTGGTAGATTTTCAAAAAATTAATACATTTTGAAAGAACTACATCTCTCTAATTAAGTGTCATTTTTTAGAAACTTCTATGTTCTGCCTTTCAACTGGTTTTTGATATTTTTTTAATTCGAGTGTTTTGTGCAAAAAATTTAAAAAAATTCAAAACATCATAAATCGCCAGAAAATTGGTAGATTTTCAAATAATTAATACATTTTGAAAGAACTACATCTCTCTAATTAAGTGTCATTTTTTAGAAAATTCTATGTTCTGCCTTTCAACTGGTTTTTGATATTTTTTTAATTCGAGTGTTTTGTGCAAAAAATTTAAAAAAATTAAAAACATCATAAATCGCCAGAAAATTGGTAGATTTTCAAATAATTAATACATTTTGAAAGAACTACATCTCTCTAATTAAGTGTCATTTTTTAGAAAATTCTATGTTCTGCCTTTCAACTGGTTTTTGATATTTTTTTTAATTCGAGTGTTTTGTGCAAAAAATTTAAAAAAATTCAAAACATCATAACTCGCCAGAAAATTGGTAGATTTTCAAAAAATTAATACATTTTGAAAGAACTACATCTCTCTAATTAAGTGTCTTTTTGGGAAATTCTATGTTCTGCCTTTCAACTGGGTTTTGATGTTTTTTTAATTCGAGTGTTTTGTACAAAAAATTTAAAAAAAATCAAAACATCATAACTCGCCAGAAAATTGGTATATTTTCAAAAAATGTATACATTTTGAAAGAACTACATCTCTCTAATTAAGTGTCATTTTTTTTGTAAATTCTATGTTCTGCCTTTCAACTGGTTTTTGATATTTTTTTAATTCGAGTGTTTTGTGCAAAAAATTAAAAAAAATTCAAAACATCATAAATCGCCAGAAAATTGGTAGATTTTCAAAAAATTAATACATTTTGAAAGAACTACATCTCTCTAATTAAGTGTCATTTTTTAGAAACTTCTATGTTCTGCCTTTCAACTGGTTTTTGATATTTTTTTAATTCGAGTGTTTTGTGCAAAAAATTTAAAAAAATTCAAAACATCGTAACTCGCCAGAAAATTGGTAGATTTTCAAATAATTAATACATTTTGAAAGAACTACATCTCTCTAATTAAGTGTCATTTTTTAGAAAATTCTATGTTCTGCCTTTCAACTGGTTTTTGATATTTTTTTAATTCGAGTGTTTTGTGCAAAAAATTTAAAAAAATTCAAAACATCGTAACTCGCCAGAAAATTGGTAGATTTTCAAATAATTAATACATTTTGAAAGAACTACATCTCTCTAATTAAGTGTCATTTTTTAGAAAATTCTATGTTCTGCCTTTCAACTGGTTTTTGATATTTTTTTTAATTCGAGTGTTTTGTGCAAAAAATTAAAAAAAATTCAAAACATCATAACTCGCCAGAAAATTGTTAGATTTTCAAAAAATTAATACATTTTGAAAGAACTGCATCTCTCTAATTAAGTGCCATTTTTTGGGAAATTCTATGTTCCCCCTTTCAACTGGTTTTTGATATTTTTTAATTCGAGTGTTTTGTGCAAAAAAAAAAAAATTCAAAACATCGTAACTCGCCAGAAAATTGGTAGATTTTCAAAAAATTAATACATTTTGAAAGAACTACATCTCTCTAATTAAGTGTCATTTTTTTTGTAAATTCTATGTTCTGCCTTTCAACTGGTTTTTGATATTTTTTTAATTCGAGTGTTTTGTGCAAAAAAATTAAAAAAAATTCAAAACATCATAAATCGCCAGAAAATTGGTAGATTTTCAAAAAATTAATACATTTTGAAAGAACTACATCTCTCTAATTAAGTGTCATTTTTTGGAAAATTCTGTGTTCTGCCTATGAAGTGGTTTTTGATATATTTTTTTACACGAGTGTTCTGTGCTAAAAATACAAAAATCAAAATATGTGTGTGTGCGTCTGTGTCTGTCTGTCTGTGTCTGTCTGTGTCTGTCTGTGTCTGTCTGTGTCTGTCTGTGTGTTTGCGCTGTATCTCAAAAACTAACAGAGCAATTGATATGAAACTTTGAACATCCGTCTTATTTGATAATCCGAAGAACTGAAAAATGGTAAAATTTTGTTGCAACACAATTTTTTGCACTTAAAACTGCGCGGACGATTATACCGGGTGTTTCAGACCACCTGTACACTCCAAATATCTCGCGAAATACAAATCGGATTAACACAAAAAATTGGTCTAAACTTGTTTCTTGAGCTCTATCGTGTGGTGTGAAATGTAAAACACCATTTTTTTTTGCATATTTGGATTCTTCTCGAAAATATACTAGGTTTTTTTTTTTAATTCGATTAGCAAAAAAATATTTTTTTTTTACATATTTTTTTTTTAATTTAAAAAAAAAACAGTTTGTTGTTACCCACATTCATACATCACCACAATAGAAAAGAATAGAATGCAATTTGATAATCAAATTCATTTTTATTCGTTTCTACGATTTTTTTTTACAAATATATATTTTTTTTACTTATTTATGACATAAAATTATGAATGACTTCGATCAACGCCTTATTTAAAAAATGACTAGGACAACAATGTCATTTTTCATTTGATGCGAGAAATAAATTTAATTCAATAAATGTTTTTGCCGAATATAGCGCCTATATCTGTCGCTCATCGTAAATTTTTTTTCGGATAAAAGCCTCATATTTTTTAGCATAGAATCCAAATCTGCAATAAAAAAATAGGGGTTCCCATTTAAGATTTCATGAAACACTCTTGAAATTCGTGAAATTTTGACCATTTTCAAACCGCCATAACTCGGCGTATTTTTAATCGATTTTGATGAATCTTTGAGGGCGAAAAACTTTGAAGTGTCTTCTTTAAAGTGATGTATGCGAACTTAAGCGTAACCCCTTTCCACCCCCTCTAGCACCCCTGTGAAAAAAAATGTTTTTTTCAGGAAACCTGTTACGTGAAAGTTGGGCAAATCGTTAAAATTGATTATTTCTCGACCGTTGTTGAGGAAATTATATCGGCAATTTATGTACATTAAAATTTCGGCATTATTTTGGTTTTGTTCTTTCTTTCCTGTCCTCGAGAAATTCCAGCGCAGGAATTAGTTTTTCACCGGCTCAATTTCTGGGTCGTTCTTTTTCGATTCATCCGTCTACGGCAAGCATGTCAAACACGTTTACCACCAAGGGCCACATCAAGTATTACACACAAGTCGCGGGCCGCATTACCAAAAAAAACTACAATTGAAACCAAAACAAACAAAAAATATTTTTACCTTGTATATATTTTTTTTTAAATATTTGATACCAACCTTGCCGGGCCGCAGGCAACTTGTAAGCGGGCCGCATGCGGCCCGCGGGCCGCGTGTTTGACATGTCTGGTCTACGGAGTTGGAAAAAAATTGTCTCAAAGAACGAAGTTCCTACGACGATTTGGGTGTTTGAGAAAAAGTGTACAAGCTTCTAAAGGGGATAAATAAAAAGGAAGGTATTTGTGTGTGACATAAAAATGTAATTATGTAAATATCTATCTACTTACATTAAATTAAACATCATATGCGCCCACCCTACAGCAAAAGTAAGTAAGGCATAGAACGAGTCTCCTTTGTTTGTTCAGAAATAAAACCTTATTGTTTAGTAAATTCTATATGTTCTTAACTACCTCACATTTTAACAGCGGCTGAGAGGGGGATGTTATAAAATGTTTGATCCGTTGAGCTAATATTTGTAAAAGCTAACATTACAAAAGGGCGACGGCGGAGCGGAAAAAAAAACTCCTCTGGATAGGCCCTAATTTAAGCGACCCCACGGTATTTACAAAAAAAAAAATACCACCTTATTAATGCATTTATCAAAACTTCTTAAAATTGAAACCGGGAATGGTGATTATACCTTCTATAAATCTCTTAATGGTCGAGAAGTCAGGCAGTTAATTACCTCGAGATTAGGTGGAGGATAAAAATTAAAAGAGTCCGCCGTCCCTTTGATGAATAATTTATTCCAATCTTAAACGCTATAATATGCACCTTCTTTGCGGGAAAATGAAAGTCGTTCCACCGCGCCATCTTTTCGGGCACAAATTGTTAATGCAATTATGCGGAATAAAAAAAAAGGGCCGGATATTGATTATTAAATTAATTGAGTTCCAAGTAGGGTGTGTAGGAAAAAGTGGGCCCGTGAAAACCCTTCTGAATTAAGCGCGCATCACATCAGCATATGAATGAAGCAATTAGTCTTGGTCCCGTCTTCCCGGCTGCAATTTTTAAACTCTTCCTCGCCGCAGGAAGGGTGCAGCAGCTCCTGAGGGTTCGGGGGGCGAATGCACCTACACCTAAACGCAACCCCTGATTGTACAGTGAGTCACGAGGGGACGGTACCTATTACCGTTACCGGATACCGCAGCATCTGTGTGCGTGTGTGCGCTTGCAGATCAAAGTAATCAAGATACACTTGTTTATATATCTATAACCCGGTAGATTGGCGTTCCGAGGAGGCGAAATGTATCGTGTGCCGCCGGTGCGGTTTTATCAAAAGAATACTCGCTTTAATTGGGCCCAATTGAGATGCGATGCCGTTAACTTCGATCAAATACTTTTCAATATTTTCAATTGAAAATCAGAGGTGCTTTTACAACGAATTGTGAAATAAGTTTGTTTGCAGCGCTGAGGGGGGGGTGTGTATATTTTTACGCTTGTTGTCATTTATGAAAAATCTTAGTTGTCATTAGTTACACTCTCCGAAATTATAAGGTTATGTATAATATAATGTGATATCCAAGGCTAATTGTTGAGCAAAAATCATAAGTGTATAGTATTTTGTGAGAATGTGTACGTTCCATGATCAAAATTGATAACAGAATGCTTAAATTCTACAGTGGTCGTGGAGAAAGTCATATTCTTTCACGTATGCGTGAAAGCATATGACTTTAAAGGAGATTTAACACTGATATAAAAATAAAAAAAAACGCGGCGTCACATTTTCACATCATCGGTCGCCGTTTATTAGCGGCGCAAATTATAAGTAACTTCCTCGGCGCTTCCAGGGGCCGCTACATAACAAATTGTATTTAAAATAAAGCGATTTTCTCGATTCACACCGCCGCCACCGCCACCCTATAGGGCACGGCGAGCAGCTACTCTCCCCGTATGGAAATGTAACACTATCGCATCCTGCATGGGGTGCGTGGGGTGGCCTTAATCCCATCTGATCGTGGAAGGTGCGCACCTATAACACATTGTCGAAACCCTCTCACCGTGCATAGGCAGATTATGGGCCCGCGCGGATGATTAAGGTACAATGCTTTTTACGGCGAGGGGTTTCATATAAAGTGGACCCGAATTGAGGGTCTGCCTGGCGAAACCCACATGACGCGGCGGCGGGGTCCGATCGCTGCAATTTTAATGCTTATTGCCTTTTATAAATGCAATCGTTTATTATACAATAGAATTATCGTGGACTAGTGGACCTTTTTGAGTGCAGGTAGACAAAATCGTTTTAATTTTTTTAATTATTCAAAGTTAAGATGACAAACGTTAAAAGGCATAATCAAAAATACTATCTATGGATTACAATATTTACTTAAGCCAGGTATTTCGTAATTTTCAGCTGTGTAAACGTTCTTTATGCGCCGTTGACTGTCACCGATATACCGAATACATTTTTTAATTTTAGAAATTTAACAATTGCCAAGAGACAGGAATTTGTAGATAATGTTTGAGTTAATACGAAGGGTGGTGGAAGGGCCCTATCCTACTCTCCAAAAAGCGAAACGTAGGCAAGGGTTTCAAAACTAAAAAACTGAACCTGAAATGTAGATTTTTTGTACTTTTATAAATTAATATATTTGTAAAACAATAAAAAACTCTTAACTTTATTTTGTATAACATAGATATTTATTCGCGTGTCTTAAGTTTCTTTTTTTAAACATACCATTAACGAATTGGGAAATACTCCAAAAACTTTCTGTACTGCTTTTCCAAGCGTTCTTGTGTTATTATAAGTGTTAGGCGCAACGTGTTTGGCTTTCGGTATCTTGTGTTATTGTAACTGTTGGACGCAACGTCGCATAAACTGCACGGCTGACTTTCGGTATTGTATGGTGAATATGAATGATTTTTTACATTCTCTCGGCGTTTTTAACATCTTTACACGAACTTCACGTTCTTTGTTAATGTTATTTTGACGGCAACTTGTCCACAGTATTCTTTTTCTCCAAACGGTACTTTTTCTCTCCATATTCATCATGTCCCAATAAACGGATTATTTAATGTATTCAATCAGTAAATTGTGAATATTTTGGGTTTTAGGTTGTAACATATGAAAGAAAATCAGTTGGCATGATTAGATTTGTGTAGTAATTGAATGTACAATGTCCAAGGCAATTATTTGCTTTGCTGCCGAGGGCACAGAATAAATAAAATGAATTGGTATAGTGGGCGATTCAATTAAAATGAGATTTATAAAATTATAACAGAGCTCCAATTAAAAACACTATCATATTAGTGACCCAGATTATGCCGGACACAGACGTGCGCGCCAATAAATTTCATTATTTTTAATAGGAATAATTCAAAACAACAATACAAGTCACGAACAAATCCGGGCCGAACATCGGCCCCCGCTTTTACCGGTCGGTTTGGATCCCCATGAAAACCGGTAACACACACACATGCAGACATGCACACACGTACAGACGGACATACACACACACACACACACACACAGTTTGGATAATGAATGTGCTCGCTGGTTTCGCAATTACATAGTTTAATTCGAATGTAATTTATAATTCCGCATTGTCATGCACGTGATGTGCACAGTTTGCTAAATGGATGAATGTTTTGCAGCGCATAGGTAAATTTCGCGGTGCAGAGACAAAAAGCTGTCTGGTCGACCGTAAAGTTAACACGGCTACCGGATAGTCTACATACATTTTATTAATCCTGTTAAACGTTCTCATTTAAATTCAATACGGGCTAATGCTCCATTCCGTCAATATTTAAACAAAAATTGAATACGTAGACAAACGCACACATACAAAAATTCAAACACAATTTTCACGTAACTACATTTGAAGTACACGAACTGAAATATTTCAAAACATTATGATGGTATGTTTTTTCATACACGATAATTTTAAAATTATTGAAGCACTTTAGCCGAAACCTATCTTGATCTTATAAATAAAGTATTAACCAAAAAAATAATACAAATAGGGCAGAAAGACCCAGACAGACTAGCCAAACTAAATTTATTATAGACGCAAACAAATTACTGTTGAAATTGCTTTTTAAGCCGAATGATTTGGTGCCTTACTCAATAATTTCTGTATTCAAACTGTTTTTAAAGTTAACAGATAATATTTGTTGAATTGCAAAACAGGCCATAGGGACTTACATGTAAAATTTGAAATGTATTAATATTGGCCCCCCTAATTATTTCACAGTATCGGTCTTACATTATTTTTAAAGCTTTTTAAGCTGAATGATTTGGTGCCTTACTCAATAGTTTCTGCAAAGTATTTACCGAGATATTTGCAAAAAACTTTACAATAATTTTGAATTAACAACAAAGGTTTGCCATGAAATCATAATGGCCGACATTTCATTTTGTTCTAAAAAGTGACGTTTGCTGTCGCATTACGATTTACAATCGGCCGTGTATTTTACATAAGGAAAAGTATTTATGATTGAAACGTTTTACTCAGGTACTATTTAAGATCTGTAGGTGAATTTCCGGAGAAAATGTGTTACAATTGGCTCCCTTAATTATTTTATAGTGTTGGTGTACTTACATTATTTTTAATACTCACTGAATAGTGAATTTTGCCGGGTATTGCTTCTCCATAATTTCAACACTGAACAAATCACGTACACTTCTTAAATAGTATCTGAGTAAAACCATTTACTTATAAATACTTTTTCTTGCGTAGAAAACACTACCGGTTCTAAATCGTAATGTGACAGCGACTGTCACTTTTTAGAGAAAAATGAAATGTCGGCCATTATGATTTCATGGCAAACCTTTGTTTTGTAATTCGAAATCATTGCAAAGTTTTTTTGCAAATATCTCGGTAAATACTTTGCAGAAACTATTGAGTAAGGCACCAAATGATTCAGCTTAAAAAGCTTTAAAAATAATGTAAGGAGGCCGATACTGTCAAATAATTAGGGGAGCGAATATTAATAGATTTAAAATTTTACATGTAAATCCCTATGTCCCGTTTTGCAATTCAACAAATATTATCTGTTAACTTTAAAATACATGCTTCAATTAAATAATCTTTACATTGCTGTTTCAAGCCAACACACCATATATCCGTTTAGAATCGAGGCAATTAATAAAAAAATTCGCTCGACACATTATAAAAACATGTCGAATATTGAATAACGTAAATGCAAATAGGCACCGATGCAAACACAATTTTGCAACGGACTTCCCTGAAAATTATTCTAAACGGTGCTCGAAACGCGGTTATTATTAGCAGGAACGTGTAATTCAGTGAAGCAGAACATGGACGCATCAGCAATTACACGAATCACGGCGGCAAATTGGTACAGTGGACTTGCGTCACGTCACCTGCATCCCCTAAACGCCGCCGTCCAGCCACCAACCCCGTCGGATGGCACGAATAACCCGCCAGAATTCTCGCCCCCGCAACAAATCCGAAGCGATTTTACAAAATTTATGTTAACAAAGTTCGAACGGAGCGGCCGAATTTAAGTCGTTTACGTAATGATCGCGCGCGCCATGCCAACGCTAATTATGTGCACCTTCGGTCTAATAAAAAATGCAATGTTTGGACAGTTTGAATAATTAATATCCTGTGTATATTATATATTACTCTAACAACTAGAATATTCTATGCAGCTACGCCTGCCGCACAATTTTATGAAAAATGCTTAGAAATTATCAGAATCGATTGGGCATTGCAATTAGAATTAATGATGTGTTTATATAAAGTATGGCCCAAAAGAAACAGTACTGAACTTGTAATTCTTTGAGAGAGCGAGAGAGACGACACATTTATTGAGACACTTTTACAAATAACCTCAGCAGGCAATTGACCAGAGATCTTTCAGCCTTAATTCTTTGATTTATTTGCATTTTATGTTCAACACAGACTTCATAACGAAGTTCCAAGTTGTTCGTTGTGGTATCGAATAAGGGTTGTTTCGGTTCTACGAAGAAGGCTCGAATGGCATCCTTTAATTCATCGATGGTTTGAAGAACGGCATCATTGGCCAAACCCCAAATGTATGCGGCTGGAGAGGTAAGGTCTGGTGAACGTGAAGGACAAGGGATGTCAGCAAATAATTTTGTTTTGAAAATGTCCCCGAAGAAATTGACGAACTGTGACAGCAGTATGATAAGTTGACCCGTCCCACAGGGGTTCAGAATTTGAAAAAGCTGGCCAAAAGTCAATATTTTGAGTTTAGTACAACATAATCGTGTCCAGAGGGCTGCACTGGATGCCACAAAGGAAGAATATGATTGTATCTACTACAAGATGCCTCGTAATCCGCGTTCAAACTTGTTACTTTGTTAGACACGTGGGAGACGTTCGGACGAGGTTTTTCACTCTAAATACTAATCTTTATGTGCTGGGATTTTTTTCCTTGTTATTATGGATCTTCCTGAAGGTAAATTAATGGTTATTACATTTAATATGACATTTTTGTTAGCAATTATAGGAATTTGAACAAATTAGAAACAACTTTACTTGTTGCAGAAAGCATTAGATAAATACAAGAAAACGAAATGTAGCCTGAATATATGAATATTCAGGCTACATTTCGTTTTCTTGTATTTATAGGAATTTGCGTTAAAAATAGATAGGTACATTTTAAATATTCATGGAAATATGTTTTTTCCTGTGTTCCTATAGGAATAAAAATATTTATTTTAGTGTCTTTTAACGTGATAAACAACAATTAGTTGCATTCACTTGCATTCCTCAGTGTAGGATTATTTTTATTGCTGATGTGCAATATTGTTGAAAAATTCGATTTTACATTTTATTGAATATCTTGTATTTATGATGTATATATGCATACAGGGTGTAGATGAACAAAACGGAAAGGATTTTCAATGTTATTTTTTTTATATTGGAATATTATCTTCCCGGATGATTGTAGAGGAAAGATCTCCTACTCAAATTAGTAAAAAAAGAAGAAATAAGGAATTTGAACGAAGTTTGTACGGAGAAAGCAAAACATAAAAAAGACAGACAGATTGACAAAAAGGTAGACAGTCACAACAAAAATTGTCCAAAGCGACGAAATGGATATTTCCGCATACTTTCTCGTAGTTTGCACGATGAAAGTAAAAAATAAATATACCACACAGACAGACACACATTTTTAACAAAAATTGTCTAAATCGACGAAATGGATATTTTCGCAAAAAAAATATTTGGAATTTTTTTTACGATCACAATATTTTCCATTAATTTGTAAGGAGAAAGTAAAAATACATATAACAGACAGACACAAAGGCAGACACACTGACAAATTTTTTTCACAAAAAATGTTGGAATTGACGAAATGGCTATTTATTAACGAAATGGATATTTCCGCAAAAAAAAAAAATTGGAAATTTGTTATGATCACAATATTTTTCCTTAGTTTGCAAGGAGAAAATGAAAAATAAATATGACAGACATACAGACACAAAGGCGGACACACAGACTTTATTTTTCACAAAAATTGTCGGAAATCAACGAAACAGCTGTTCCGCAAAAAAAAATGGAATTTTTTTACGATCATAATATTTTTCTGTAGTTTGAACGGAGAAACTAGAAACTAAATATGACAGACAGAGAGACACAAAGGTAGACATACATATTTTGTACAAAAATTGTCAGAATCGAAGAAATTGATATTTTCGCAAAAAAATATTTGGAAATTTTTTACGATCACAATATTTTCCCTTGGTTTGTAAGGAGAAAGTAAAAATAAATATGACAGGCAGACACACAAACACACATTTTTTACAAAAATTGTCTGAATCGACGAAATGGATATTTTCGCAAAAAAAAATATTTTGAATTTTTTTATGATCACAATATTTTCCCTTAGTTTGTAAGGAGAAAGTAAAAATAAATATGACAGGTAGACACAAAGGCAGACATACAAATACATTTTTTTCACAAAAAATGTTGGAATTGACGAAATGGCTATTTATTAACGAAACGGATATTTCCGCAAAAAAAAAATTGGAAATTTGAATATTGGTTATTTGTTGATCACAATATTTTCTCTTAGTTTGTAAGGAGAAAGTAAAAAATAAATATGACAGACATACAGACACAAAGGCGGACACACAGACTTTATTTTTCACAAAAATTGTCCGAATCAACGAAACGGCTGTTCCGCAAAAAAAATTGAATTTTTTTACGATCATAATATTTTCCTGTAGTTTGAACGGAGAAACTAGAAACTAAATATGACAGACAGAGAGACACAAAGGTAGACTTACATATTTTTTACAAAAATTATCAGAATCGAAGAAATTGATATTTTCGCAAAAAAATATTTGGAATTTATTTATAATCACAATACTTTCGCTTGGTTTGTACGGAAAAAGTAAAAAATCAATTTGACAGACAGACATGCATTTTTTTAACAAAAATTGTCGAAATCGACGAAATGAATATTTCCGCAAAAAAAAATGTTTGGAATTTTTTTAGGATCACAATGGTTCCCCGTCAATTTGTACACACCCTGTATAGTATAAGTTATGGTTATGGTTTTGGCTCAAGGATGGAGAGTGCTCATCGACTCGAAGCCGAGGGCCATTTTTTTAATAATTTTGAAAATAATCATTAAATTGTTGTTAAAGTTGCGAATTTCTTCAGTATATATTTTTTTTTACAATTAGAACACTTTCCCGTAGTTTGTACGGAGAAAGTAAAAATAAATATGACAGGCAGACAGGCACAAAGGCAGACACTCAGTTTTTTTACGAAATGCATATTTCCGCAAAAAGAAATATTTGGAAATTTTTTAAGATCACAATAGTTTCCCGTCAATTTGTACACACCCTGTATAGTATAAGTTATGGTTATGGTTTTGGCTCAAGGATGGAGAGTGCTCATCGGCTCGAAGCCGAGGGCCAATTTTTTTAATAATTTTGAAAATAATCATTAAATTGTTATTTCTTCAGTGTGGCCAAATAAATGTAAAAACAATTGTGACCAACTTGAAATTTTTAAAATGTGCTCATAATTGATTCTGCTTTATGATTTAAGAAAAATCAAACAAGTCCCTTTACTAACTTTTGAAATAATCATGTGATAACCGATTGTTATATTGCCAATTTCTCCAGTGTGTCCAAATAAATGCAAACTTGACATTTTCAGAATTTAGTAAAAATTGATTCTTCTTTATGGTTTAAAAATAATCTCAAACACATCTTTACTAAATTTCGAAATAATCACCCGAAAACTGAGTTAATTGTAGTACTGAGATTGCGCATTACTTCAGTGCTGCCAACAAAATATTAAAACAATTGCTACCGACTTACTCGAAATTTATACCATTTTATGGTATAAAAAGATCTTCCTAACTAAATTATAAAATAATCACCGGACAGCTGGGATCACTGTTATTCTAAAATATTGGCTTCCTCCCGTGCGGACAATAATAATTTTATCACTTATGTCCGCTCTATTGGATCCGCCATTTTGAATTTTTATATTTTGACATCAAATTCATAATCTGCGATTAGTACCCATTTATGTCAAAATTTATCAAGATTTAGACTTTTGGCCAGCTTTTTCGAATTCTGAACCACTGTGCGTCCTGCATTCAGTCACGACCAGGTTATTATTTTTTATATATTTCAATTTGGGATTAAAGTTTTATTATAATAAATTTAAAAAGGCTTTGTCTCCAACAGTCGATTTCATAAAGGTGGTAATGAATATAACACTGGTATTATATTTCGGCTGTGTTCAAATGGTAAACGGAATGCACAATTTGCATCCATCTGTAATAGTTTTACCTGCAAAAACTGTTTTTGGCTGGTCATAAAATTTCCTGCATCACAAACGATTTAACAGAAGATTTCAGTAAATTTAACGGATGTTTGTGGGTGATGGTAAAGTGTATTTGACGGGAGGTGGGTGAGTCCTATCCCACAATACAACCAGTTAAACAAAACCCAAAGTTTTACAAATAAATTAATTTTCGATTAAAGAGCAGAAAGTTACATTTCAATGTCCGAATAATAGTTTTTCACTTTTAAAAGCCTCATGTAGGTTCTGCTGTTTGTAGGATAGGATAGGGACCACCGGTGACTCATGGTATGGCCGAGGTAGCGGAGGTGGTAATACAAATACAGGACGGCAAACGTAACTTGCCGTTGCGCAGTAGCAAAATTATAAGCAGAACCTTCGAAGGGCCCTCTCGACAGATATCGTAAAGAGTTCGCGCGTCTGGTACATTCATTTTCAAAAGTGACAGTGCATTAATTATGTGGAGGAGAGCGCCCGATAAAGTTGTAAATGAATAGCGCACGCGAAGAATATGTGCTTGCTTATTACCCGGCCGGCTGTAGAGAGAGAGCTTTCGCTTGCTCTCTGCGCGTCTGGCCAACTTACATTTGCCGTCCTGTAGTTGTTCACGCTAGCAGCAACAACTGTTTTTTTTTTGTAATTGCATTTTGTAACTGCAATTCAATAGTGAATAGTGAAAATAAAAGTAATTATCCTTTTTATGTTGGGTGGGTGATTTAAACTAAGTGATGAATGGATTTTCTAGCGATTTAATACCTAGGAAGTTCTGCGTATCAGCGTTGTACCTCGTCTGCGTCATTGGGGTCAGAGATCAGGACAGCGCATAAAAAACAATTTAGTTGATAAACGGAAAATATAAATAGATGCGGAGGCATAAATTCCAGCGAGATTTCATATTTTATCTGTGATATATGTAGTAAGATATAAGTCAGAGGTTAACGTCGGCCGAGGTTCACTCTCTCTCTCTCTCGCAAGTGTGTGTGTGCGTCCGGGGTCTTGGGAGGCGCTGCCCCCGTCTTGGGTTACCTCTGGCTCGGAGCCACAAATTTTCGTGATGTTGACCACAATCCGGACACACCGGTAATCGCAACCAATCATCCCATCCAACCTATCTACGTCACGGTGCACGGGCGATGCTCTTCCGGCGGAAGCGCGGGCGGATAGTTCCGCTCACCGTTGCCGTCGCTGCCTGCGTAGTCTATGGTCTCTACTCTTATCTTCGCTTCTGCTGTCCGCCGACAGATAACTCCACCGACTGGACTCTGCGCTGCTCCCCAGCGCCCGTCTGACGAGAAACAAATAGAAATACTGATTTATGACTTGATTGTTTCCACGCCTCCGTGCTGCCCCCTGATAAGGGTAAAAGATAGAGCGCTTTTGAATGTCACAAGTCGACTCATTTTGTCCGCCCTTTTTTTCCTTCGCTTATTTCGCCAAAGTCCACGTTTAC
Organism: Ocypus olens; assembly: GCA_910593695.2. Taxonomy (NCBI): domain Eukaryota; kingdom Metazoa; phylum Arthropoda; class Insecta; order Coleoptera; family Staphylinidae; genus Ocypus; species Ocypus olens. The sequence continues at coordinate 813,491 of OU343047.1, read as the reverse complement.
AATTCACTTTTTAACTAACCAATAAAACACTGATAACGCGTCCCAATTTTATACTACGAAATAAAAAAAAGGATGTATCCAGTTAATTCGCTTCTTGTTCCTTAATAAGGTTTTCCATCTCCCGGACAAATCCGTCTATTTACACTCATTAATATGCAGTGGCGGCTCGCGGAGTGATTCAGGGTACGGCTGAGGTAGCAGAGGTGGTGATACAGATAAGGATGGTCGGTTGCACTTATCTGTATTACCACCTCTGCTACCTCGGCAGCAGTGACGGTTCGCGGGTTTTTTTTCTGGTACGGCCGAGGAACAAGAGGTGGTATTACAGATAGGTAGGGTCAGTTGCTGAGACCGCACCTATCTGTATTACCACCTCTTGTTCCTCGGCCGTACCAGAAAAAACCCCGCGAACCGTCACTGCTCGGCAGTACCAAAAAAAATCCTACGAGTCGTCACTGCCAATATGCTATTAGAAAAATTGAGCAGAAACTTAATTATCAGCAATTATTACCGGAACACTTAAATAATTCAACAACCGTAGCAAAAATTTAAAAAAAATCAAACAAAAGTTTCTTAGATGTAAACAAGCTATTGTTTAAATATATTTTTAATATACAGGTTGTTCATTTTATTACGTAAATTTGGCAACTTTTTCTTTTTTCGAATACAACACTCTGTATATTTTTAAACAATGGTTTCTTTACAACCAAGAAATATTTGTTTGAATTTTTTTTTTAATTTCTTACGATTGTAAGAAGTTAAGTTATTTAGGCGTTCCGGTCATTTTGATGAACCATGTATAACCAGTGGCGGCTCGAGAATATGTTAATGGTAGAGCCACCTATACAATATAACGCCCCGCTCGCCCCCCCCCCCTCTTTTTTGAAGAAAAAAAAAACGATTTATCTTCCTAGACCAAAGTAACTGGTAAAAAAGTGTTAAATCCTTGCTAAACTTGCAACTACAGGTAGTGCCATGGCTCATTGGCTCTATATAACGAGTCGCCCCTGTGCATAACTACAGGACGGCAAACGTAACTTGCCGTTGCGCAGTGGCAAAATTGTGGGCGGAACCTTCGAAGGGCGCTCTCGATAGATTTCGTGAAGAGTTCGCGCGCCTGGTACATTCAATTATGTGGAGGAGACTGTACTCGGCCGGCGGTAGAGAGAGAGCTTTCGCTTGCTCTCTGCGCGTCTGGCCAACTTACATTTGCCGTCCTGTACAGCGTTTTTTTTTTCGAAATCAAAAATTTCCTAAAAAGGTAAATTCTTCATTCTCACCTGCCGCATCTTTTAACAAAAACTATTATCTAGATCAGGGGTCTCCAAACTACGGCCCGCGACCTCAACGAGTCCGGCCCGCGACAAGCAGTTACATTTTCCGTAAATGTCACATTTTAAAATTTTATATCGATTTTTTGTTATAGGCTTTAAAATTAGTTATAAAATTGATTATACCTTGGCCCACTAGGCTATGAAGAATTGTGTATACGGCCCGCGATGGGCATAGTTTGGAGACCCCTGATCTAAATTTACGAATATATTTCCTTTTATTACATCATATGATTTGAATTAATTATTGATTATCCAATCAGCAGAAATGTTGTTTCGTATATCAAAAAAATGTAGTGACATATTTCCTTCTTTTATTGATTTAAAAGATTAAATAACGGCCTTAATTAAATCCCAAAGATAATATACAGCTTCTTGTTGGAGCAATTACGTTCCATTTTTGTAAGCGATTTTCGTAAATATCGCACGTGCAATAAAACCCCCATCATTTATAATAATTGCTCCACGTGTGTCGGGCCTCAAGGCAAAAGGCGGTCAATCAATGGGCGAGCTTATTGGTGAATGGGGCACGTGTAACACACGTGGACCCACCGTAACTAAACCAGGTGAAGGGGGTGCGTTCTCACGATTGCCACCCCAAAGCCCTCGGGTATTATTGTTGTATTTATTTTGTACCCACCTTTGCTAACCAAATCCTATGTTAACGACAGTAAGATTATTAATTATTATATAAATTAAAAGTCTTACTTCAACCAACTTTAGCGGACATATTTCCGAGGCCATTAATAAAAAAATTCTATGAAAAAAAATCATGAAATAACATAACCACTAAATTTAAAGTTTTCGAGATATTTAACATTTTTTTAAATGTGGTGTTTTCCATAATTTAAACTTTAAATGCGTACCCTTGAAAAAAATAAAATCAGAGATGTAATGTTGCTATAAAATGATTATAAAAAGCCAATATCCGAAGGTACCCAGTAGTGTATTATTTTTGTAAATCTAAAACACAGCATTCTTTCTTCAAAAAATGTTTTTGTTTTGTCTTTTTTATCATGTCTAAAAGTTCATTCTGAACACCATTTGTCCTTACAAATTTTTGTGGTATTCCCAAAATTACTATTGTCGTAAATAGTTCTTAAATCGACTGGAAACTCCTAACAAACAATTTAAAAAAAATTTCTTCAAAACATTTTTTCTTCATGTCTAAGAGCACATTCTGAACTGCCTATAAAAAAAATGTGGGGCTTTCAGGAACAGAGATACGCAAAATGCCTTTTGTCGTAAGTTGTGCTTAAATAGACTGGAAACACCTAAGAAACGATTAAAAAAAATTTCTCCAAAAATTTGTTTCTATTTTTTCAATTCCAAGAGCCCATTCTAAGCATTATTTCTCTACAAAAAAAAATGTGGGACTTCCAGGAATGGAGATACGGATTTTTTTTTTTTAATTCTATTCTTTTTTTCATATCCAAGTGCTCATTCTGAACACTATTTATCTATAAAAAAAAATGTGGAACTTTCAGGAACGAGGATACGCAAAATGACTTTTGTATTTTTAAAGTGAATTGAGGAGTTGAACTGCAAAACTCAACAAATCCACTTTTATAATTTGTTTAGAAACCGCGAAAAACGTTCAGGAAGTCTATTTGTTGCTTTAAAAAAATGAATGTTTAGCCGCATTTTTAAATATGATTTGTTGCGTTTTGAAAGGTAATTCACACATATTCGGATTTATCTATGTTTGGACAGTAAGAATCGATACCAAGCTCATTTCGGCCCAAAATTGGTTTAGTTGAGTTTTGCAGTTCAACTCCTCAATTATGAAAAAGCACAAAATTTAAAAAAAGCCGTCAAATACCTCGAAAACGTTTAAATTTGGAGGTTATGTTACTTAATAATTTTTTTCAGAGAATATTATGTGTAATTCAAATTTGCAATAAAAAATATGGCATTCCATTTAGAATAAGGAAGTTGGTGTTGACTTCCGGTATAACCAGAAATCGTATAATCTCGAAAATATATTTACTGAAAAAAGCGATTACATAAATGCTGAAAATCTCATTACAATAAATACATCAATTAGAAGTCGGACTCGGTGGGATACCCTGTATAATATTGACAAGTATGAAAGTATGTATCTCTGCAAAATTTACTTGATGAGCTGGAGTTTGAGCACTTAATGTTATTCGAATTATTTTAAGTAATGGAATAATTTACTTCTTCGAAAAAAGACAATACCGATTTTTTAAATTATTTCTTTCCATACTCTCGATGTAATCCTCGCCAACGTACTGTATCAATTTTAAAACCATTTTTTAAACAATATTTGATGATCAAATTATGACTAAATACCGTATAGTTAGTATTTATCCATTTTGTCTGAAAATAATACCACACACGAAGTTTTTCTAATTCACTGTCCATCAAATCATAACACTAAACATATGGTGTATGTATCAACTGTATACAGCGTAAGTATGAAGAATACCACCTGGAAACTGCAAAATGTATTCACAAATAATCCAATATTATGACATTATCAAATGCCTAAAAATTGATTCGTATTAATTCTACTCAATGTTTATAAACAAAAAAAATGGCCATTATGTTACTTTCTCCGACTTTCATGGTTTATTTTCAATTGAAATCATATTTTAAATGTACATCGAGCGGCTGAAACTGACGTTTAAAACGTCAAAATTATGAAACATGGAAAAATTATACTTCAAATTCAAAAACTCAGTTTACTCAAAAACTAAAGGGATTTCGAAAAAACTAATTGTAAGTCGTTCATTTTAGCATTCTCTACAATTATTATTCACATAAAAAAAGAAAATAAATTTTTTTCTCGAATTAAAATGATTTCATGAAAAATGTTTTCAAGCAAAAGATGTTCATTTCTTTGTTGTCAGGTCTAAACGTAATTTAAATAAAAAGTGAGGTAGATTTTTGATTTTTTTTAAATCTTGCTTGCTCCATACTTATGGCCAAAGGCGGCTCGTGGTTGTTCGGCGAGGAGGCTGCGGAAGAAAATTTGACCAAACCAGGAACAGAATATTTGCTTCCTTTGTATGAGTGCAGCACGAGGGGCATCTCTGTCTCAGCGAGCCGCCACTGCTTATGGTAATTAATTACTTCAAAAGAATACGTCTATTTTAATCGCGGCAATATTATTTGAAAACATAACAATTATCAGCTTTACCGATCACAATTTTATAGGTTGTTTAGTTTACGTTCTATTTGCACTCCACCCGGAAGTGTATATTCCACGGTTGATTATATACGCAAGGCGCACGTTCCAACTACAATACCTATTCATAAAATGTATCTACTTTTCGATCTGTCCGTCGGCCAGAGAATGGGTACTTGTTTCGATGGTTTATTGTGTGTTACCGAAATAAGTGGTTAGGTGTGCAGACGGTGTGCATGGGGGCTCATTATCCGTACCTTGATTATATTTAGCCGGGATAATAATTGCAGTATGGATGTGTGAGATTATTACCGGAATAGAGAACGTAGACGTATATATTATGCTATATTTACAAAACAATGAGTTACATACATTTATGCATTGCGTATACTTAGTATGCATAGAATGGTTGACAGCCTATTCTTAAAATAACCACACACCGTTCATATATTTGAATTATTTGTTCCGTATGTTGAAAACGCAACGCAACTCATAAATATCGGGACGTTATTTTATAATAATGCACTTAATTTCCGTTGGAGACTTACTTGCACTGTTTGCGAATAAGAATCCATCCCGGCGTAACCCTTTGGGGCCTCAAAGCGGGTCCATTGTTTATTCTGTTTACCTATTTGCAAAAGATGATTCGGTGGGGGGCAGTTTTATGAGTATTCCTGTTGGAATGACAGGGCCAGTATAAATGCCCAGGGGCTAGAGGGATTCAGTTCCCTCACCTTTGTGTTCGGTTGGTATGGTTTGATCAATGGATCTTTGCCTATGCGTCATTGCCGAAGACCGATTTTTCTCGTCTTGGGCGTCACATGTGTACGCACATGATTGCGTCTTAATTTAACTTAAGAGAGAGTAGAGAGAATAAACGCATGAAAATGTTGTTTCTGACAAGATTTTTATGCCAGGCTCAGATGAGTCAAATAAAAAAAATCAATGTTTTTTTTTTAATTTTGTGACTTAAAATTATTACAAAATGTATAAATAATTAAACAAACTTCAATCAACAAGCTGTATTGTTATTTTTATTTGTTCATATCACACATGCATTTTGATTATTTATTTTTATTATTTGAAAGACATGTATGTCCTTCTGCGCTTTAGTTCTTTAGTTGAAGAGTTTAGTCCATTATTCAGAATTGTTTTCCGTCACCGTTTGGCCGGTTTGAGTTTTCATCATACAACAATAATGTATGCCGTTCACGTGGAGGGTGGTCGGGGAATCGGTAAATTGCCATGGGATCTGAAGGTGCGTTCATATAATATACCGGAGAGTTTCTGCTCTGGTGAGACATTGCCGGTCAAAGCCAACGTGATGCGACATCCTTTCATGTCACGTTCAGATAAAACCCCGTGATTAATGACCGCCAGTTTATCAAAATGAGATTTTTCCCTGACCAAACAAAACTATGAACTCACAATTTACCCGTGTTTACGTTAACTTTTTTAATTGATGCCGCCCGCTCAGGTGAATTTATATTTTCGCATAATGGCCGTCATTAATAACGTCTGCATTAGCAGTTTGATGAATTCGAACACACGGACGAACCGGGTGTACATTTTACACACTATTGCACGCTTAATACCTAACGTACTTTCATGAAGTACTATATTATATTATTATAATGATAGTTAATAGATAGTAAGCCATACAATTAGTGCCGCGAGGCAGGCAGCCGCCTGTAGCGGCCAAATTTAGGGGCAGCGGGCGATCGGACGTTGAAGGATCAATGATAATTTTAATTGAGAAGCAAACAAGAACCCTGTAAAAGATTCATCACACAAGTTTAAAGTTGATGTTAATTTCAAATCATTATATATTGCGCAGGAGCAATTTCAACAATTATCAACTTACAATAACACATTTGGATTTTTACACAATCTTTCAGAGTTATCAAATAAAGACAAAATTAACTTCCTAGTCTCTTGACGGCAAAGAAACCCTTTTTGCCTTGGTGTTATTAACTATATATGCTATTTTGTTTACAAACAAATAAACAAAACAAAAATTAAGCAAATTCTGCGGGCGAAAATTTTTTATGTTTTTTTTCAAGTTCAGAGTTCTGCCATTTTGTTTACAAGCAAGATTCAACAATTATCTTTCGGTATGTCAAAAATATGTTATTTCTAAGCAAATTTGGAAATTTTGAAGCAAATTCCGCGGGCGAAATTTTTTTAGAATTTTTTTAATCAGCTGGTGCACATTTCACTCACTCAAATTCGAGTTCAGAGTGCCGCCATTTTGTTTACAAGCAAGGTGCGTCAATTATCTTTCGGTATGTCAAAAATATGTTATGTCTAAACAAATTTGGAAATTTTAAAGCAAATTCCGCGGGCGATAATTTTTTTAGAAATTTTGTAATCAGCTGGTGCACATTTCACTCACTCAAATTCGAGTTCAGAGTGCCGCCATTTTGTTTACAAGCAAGGTGCGTCAATTATCTTTCGGTATGTCAAAAATATGTTATGTCTAAATAAATTTGGAAATTTTAAAGCAAATTCCGCGGGCGATAATTTTTTTAGAAATTTTGTAATCAGCTGGTGCACATTTCACTCACTCAAATTCGAGTTCAGAGTGCCGCCATTTTGTTTACAAGCAAGGTGCGTCAATTATCTTTCGGTATGTCAAAAATATGTTATGTCTAAGCAAATTTGGAAATTTTAAAGCAAATTCCGCGGGCGATAATTTTTTTAGAATTTTTTTAATCAGCTGGTGCACATTTCACTCACTCAAATTCGAGTTCAGAGTGCCGCCATTTTGTTTACAAGCAAGGTGCGTCAATTATCTTTCGGTATGTCAAAAATATGTTATGTCTAAACAAATTTGGAAATTTTGAAGCAAATTCCGCGGGCGATAATTTTTTTAGAAATTTTGTAATCAGCTGGTGCACATTTCACTCACTCAAATTCGAGTTCAGAGTGCCGCCATTTTGTTTACAAGCAAGGTGAGTCAATTATCTTTTGGTATGTCAACAATATGTTATGTCTAAACAAATTTGGAAATTTTGAAGCAAATTCCGCGGGCGAAATTTTTTTTAGAATTTTTTTAATCAGCTGGTGCACATTTCACTCACTCAAATTCGAGTTGAGAGTGCCGCCATTTTGTTTACAAGCAAGGTGCGTCAATTATCTTTCGGTATGTCGAAAATATGTTATGTCTAAACAAATTTGGAAATTTTGGAGCAAATTCCGCCGGCGATAATTTTTTTAGAATTTTTTTAATCAGACGGTGCACATTTCACTCACTCAAATTCGAGTTCAGAGTGCCGCCATTTTATTTACAAGCAAGGTGCGTCAATTATCTTTCGGTATATCAAAAATATGTTATTTCTAAGTAAATTTGGAAATTTTGAAGCAAATTCCGCGGGCGATAATTTTTTTACAATTTTTTTAATCAGGTGATTCGGATTTCACTCACTCAAATTCGAGTTCAGAGTGCCGCCATTTTGTTTACAAGCAAGGCGCGTCAATTATTTTTTGATATGTTAAAAATCTGTCTTTTCTGAGCGCATTTGAATAATTTGAAGGTAATTCCACGTGCGATGATATTTTTAGAATTTTTTTAATCACAAGGTGCACATTTATTGAGACACTTTTGTAGATAATTTATTTTCAACGAAAGCAAACCTGTTACTTTAGCTATAAAATAAATCAATCAACAGTAGTTTGAAGACAAGATCCACCGAAATATTTTTTTTAATTTACGCCCATCAAACGTGACATTCACATTATACTAAAATAAAAGCGCACTGATTAATTCTGTCTCGCACCACCGCTGCCAGAGTCTTGTTAGCATCGGTGTGTTCTATTATTATTAATAGATTACTCTTTTTGCGCTACGAGGAAAAAAAAGGAACTTAGGTTTCGCATTATTTTCGTTTTTTTTTTTTTTTAATAACCCGCCGAGTATAAAAGTTTCGCAATTTTTTCGCAAGGTAAAAAATCCATCTTATTTAATCGCGGGGTGTCTTGCGCGACGTGTTTTATATTAAAAAATGATTAAAATATTTATAAGAAACTTCGGGGAAGCCCGATAATTATAAAAGTTCTGTCCCTCGCTAATATTTATTTAGCCTCCCGCACTTTGAACATCAGGGCCGGGTAAATGTTATCATCTCGTGTACCACCTACTTTGTAATTATTTAATTTGCATGGTAAGTGATAGGTAGGCGACTCACCACGAAACTTTTACTTTAGCAGTGTAATACACCTACTAACTTATTCTTTCTTGTTAATGCCGTCGTCCTCTCCCTCTACATCCCTCCACTCAAAACCTAATCTCACTTTAAATTGAGTTAGCTTCTTCATTATGTTGAGTAACTTTTAATTATTTAACGGTATTATTATTAGTACCTTAATCCAACGTTATAGCTGCTTTAAGTGTTAATTATTTCTGTATATTTTCAATTTATATACAATTACACTCTATAAACGTATATAAGTTTCCCCCCCGTTGTCACAACACGACTCATTAAAAACTGACAATCGCTTCGTGTTCCTTTGACTACCGACTAATTAAACCATCACACATAATCACTTCTACTACAAACAGATATTTTTAGAGGATTGCTCCATTGTCGCAGGAGAGGATTCCTGCGGCTTGTAAAAAAACGCGACAGTTGAAATAATATTTTGTCGCGGTATGTCTTCTCCCAATTGATTAATGTTCCGATGGTTTGTTTGTTATATCGCTTCCACTTTAACGTGTCGTCGACCGAAATGTGCACCAAAGAGAGAAAAAAAAGAGTGCCCCCAGGTTGAGTGCACTTGGCTTATCATGAAACGGATTTAATGTTCTCCACCGTAAACAATCATTCAACCCTTTAATAAATATTTATCTAACGGAATATGTGACGGTGAAAGTTGTTTTGTCGCCGAAATCGACTCGGAACTAAAACACACTCGGAGTAGACGCCACTGGCGTATCAATATTTATCCCGAAATAATTATATCATTTCTTATTTATTTATTTATATTATTTTCAAATATTGCAGACAACAAAGAAATTAACATGTTTTGTTTGAAAATATTTTTCATAAAATCATTGTTAATCGAGAAAAAAAATTATTAATTTTTTTTTCATTTTTGAAATTATGAAACGCTAATAGTTACAGCAAATTTATGTTAATAATAATTGTAGAGAATGTCAAAATGAACAACTTCTAAAGAATAAGTTTTTTTCGAAATCGCTTTAATTTTTTGAGAAAACCGAGTTTATGAATTTGAAGTATAATTCATAATTTTGACGTTTTAAACGTCAGTTTCATCCGAGTCTACAAAATATGATTTCAATTGAAAATAAACAATGAAAACGTAAATATAAATGGCTATGATATCACCATATCACATCACCATTTTTTACATAATTTTTCAAAAATTCCCAAAATCGTATTTTGGCAATATTTAAAGTAGAATATCTAAAAGGACAGATACAAACAACACCTCTTTATGACATAAACAAATGATAGAAATTTGGTGACTGATACTTAAATGGTTTAAGAGCCCCCTAAAAAACTTTTGAGAACGACTTTGTTTAGGATGTACTAAAAATTACCGCGAAAAAACAATTAAAAAGCGAATAATTCTCAAAATCAATGGCTTTTGTGAAAACAAGTTGAACTCAAGACAAGAACATTTATTTTTTATTTATTTATAAGCTTTACATATGTTAATATAATATGTGCCAAACAGTGACGGTTCGCAGGGTTTTTTCTGGTACGGCCGAGGAACAAGAGGTGGTAATACAGATAGGTGCAGTCTCTGCAACTGACCCTACCTATATCATACTTTGATTTTGTAGTTACCAGATTATTATAATATTGTATTAGTTAAGTTGAATGTTTATTTTATTAGTTTATATTTCTTTACCATGCGATTTTTATGCTTTTGTTCTCTAAATGTTTTTGTAAAAAGGATATTATCCGTAAATAAAGTTATTATTATTATTATTATTTGTATTACCAGCCTTGTTACCTCGGCCGTACCAGAGAAAACCCCACGAACCGTCACTGGTACCAAACAATATATAAATAAAGTTAATCACCCAACAAATTTAGGACACGTGATTTGCAGGCGGAGTTCACAATGTGTTCTTCCACTCAAACCCATTATTCTCTTCCACATGATGGTATTCCCGATCAGCTTCAGATTATTACCATTTAGGTATTATCTTGGTAATTTAATATCGAACTTTTTTGTTGCGACATTTTGGGTCAGCGTGACATTACAATTAGTGGATTTTCAGAATTACCCATTATATTTTATTCTAGAGTTGTGAGTTTGATCCATGTTACTGGGTGGAAATGTTGAGAGAGGGTGTTGGATATATGTACGTCCAGTATTTAATATATTTTATTTTCTGTACTAGTTTCGGGCTATTGGCCCATCTTCAGCAGAAAACTAAAAGTAACAACAAGAAAGTATAAAAATTAAAATTATAACCTTACTTAACATATAACTCACGCCTTTTTGTCAGTTGCAGGTCATTTTTTCTCCCTTTTTCATACAACACACTTCACCACATGCTCTGCACACATTCACTTTTAGTTTTTTAAGGATGTGTAAGTAAACCACATTTTTTTCTCTTTATAATGAATTATCATTAGAACTTTTATTTTGTTCAACAATTTTACCGCTCAAATTTACTTGTAACACTATTTTTTTATAACGTCACGATAACAAAATTTTTATTTTATTAACAAAATACCTCCCTTGTTTCATGTTATTTTTCAACTTATTTTAATTTTAATTTTTATACGAAACTAGTACAGAAAATAAAATATATTAAATACTGGACGTACATATATCCAACACCCTCTCTCAATATTTTATTCTGTTAAAACAATTGACATACCTTAGCTAAAAACAAATTGAAATTCAAGAGGAGAAAATTGCATTCAGCGATTAGAAAAATTGTAAAAAATTAATCCAAGCTGGAATTATTTTCAAAATTTCACAAACCATTCAGAATTAACCTATATATACATTATTTTTATTGACAGAGTATTACATTTATACATCATCTATATTTACAATTTAGAATTATTCTGTCTCATGGGCTATCGACATATAATGTCTTTTGGCCGAATTAACCTATTTTTGTTATTCTTATAAAACAATTGACTACCTTAGCTAAAAACAAAATTGCAACACTCAGAACTTGAACTCTACTAAATAAAAAAATTTCGATAGAAAAATCTTGAAAAAATCTGAAAAAATTCATGACAGTTCTTAATGACGAGAAAACGCGTGTACAGTCATCATTTTTCAAAAAAAAAAATTTCTACCATTTTGCACCAACTGAATATTAACATAAGGCCCCATGTTAATATTCAGTTGGTGCAAAATGGTAGAACAATTTTTTTTTTGGAAATATAATGACTGTACACGCGTTTTCTCGTCATTAAGAACTGTCATGAATTTTTTCAGATGTTTTCAAGATTTTTTTTTATTTTGTAGAGTGGGAAGAGTGGGAAGCGAATACTCAGACCCTGAAGATTGACGATATCGGACACCGACTAATTCAAACAAACAAATTTCGGTTCGTGGATATGGTAGATGGTTGCGAATAAAAGTAATCGATTGTAGAATAATGTAGCTACAAATTTATGTATTATTATCTGTATCTGTTGTGTGAGACCACGCAAAAAAAAATCCCAAAATCGACCGAAATTTCTTCCTAACTAATAAGTGCCCATTTTGACAACGAAAAACGAAAAAACTGCAAGTACGATTCTGCTGAAAATTTAACCACGTATTCCCCGTTCTTTTATAAACATTTTGATGTACATTACACATCATTTGGTCATTTCATGATTTTCGACCATTTTTCCATTAGAAAAAATTTTGGGTTTTAGAAAAATCTGAAAAAATTCATGATGGTTCTTAGCGATGAGAAAAAGCGTGCAGAGTCATTATTTGTCCGAAAAAAAAAATATTTCTACCATTTTTCACCAACTGAAAATTAACATGGAGCCTTATGAGAAGCGAATATCGAGAACCTGCAGATTGATGTTTTCGAACACCGACTAATTCGAACGAACAAATCTTGGTCCGTGAATACGGTAGATGGTTATGAATGGAAGTAATAGATTCTACAAGAATGTGGCTATAAAATTATGTGATATCATCCATATCTGTTTTGTGAGACAGCGTCAAAAAATTCCCAAAATCGACCGAAATTTTTGGTCAACTTTCGAGTGCCCGCTTCAAGAGCGCGAAACAAGAAAATTGCAAGTACGATTCAACTGAAAATTTAACCACGTATTCCCCATTCTTTTGTGAATAGTTTGATGTACTTTTCAAGTCATTTGGCCATTTCATGATTTTTGACCATTTTTTCATACCATCAGTCAGGAAAAAATTGGGAAAAATTTTGGGTTTTAGAAAAATCTGAAAAAATTCATGACGGTTCTTAACGATGAGAAAAAGCGTGTAGAGTAATTATTTTCCCGAAAAAAAACTTTCTTCTACCATATTTCACAAACTGAAAATTAACATTGGGTCTTACGGGAAGCGAATACCGAGACCCTGCAGATTGACGTTATCGGACATCGACTAATTCGAAAGCACAAATCTTGGTTCATGAAAATGGCAGATAGTTATGAATGGAAACATCGGATTCTAGAAGAATGTAGCTACAAACTTATGTAATATCATCCAAATCTGTTTTGTGAGACGGCGCCAAAAAAATCCTAAAATCGACCAAAATTTCTGGCCAAATTACGAGTGTCCATTTTGAGAGCGCGAAACGTGAAAACTGCAAGTGCGATTCGGCTGAAAATTTAACCATGTATTCCCCGTTCTTTTGCGAACGTTTTGATGTACATTACAAGTCATTTGGTCATTTCATGATTTTCGCCCATTTTTCCATACTATTAGTCGGGAAAAAAAAGAGGAAAAATGTTGGGTCTTGGAAAAATCTGAAAAAATTGATGACGGTTCTTAATGTCTAGAAAACGCGCGTGGAGTATTTATTTTTACCAAAAAAAAATTGTTTTACCATTTACCAAGTGAAAATTAACATGGAACCTTATGAGAAGCGAATACTGAGACTCTGCAGATTGACGCTTACGGACACCGACTAATTCGAACGAACAAATCTTGGTTCATGAAAATGGCAAATAGTTATGAATGGAAACATCGGATTCTAGAAGAATGTAGCTACAAACTCATGTAATATCATCCAAATCTGTTTTGTGAGACGGCGCCAAAAAAATCCTAAAATTGACCAAAATTTCTGGCCAAATTGCGAGTGTCCATTTTGAGAGCGCTAAACGTGAAAACTGCAAGTGCGATTTGGCTGAAAATTTAACCACGTATTCCTCATTCTTTTGTGAACATTTTGATGTACATTACAAGTCATTTGATCATTTCATGATTTTCGACTATTTTTCGCGAAAAAAAGAGGAAAAATGTTGGGTCTTGGAAAAATCTGAAAAAATTCACGACAGTTCTTATTGTCTAGAAAACGTATGTGGAGTAATTATTTTCCCCAAGAAAAAATTTGTTCTACCATTTTTCACAAACTGAAAATTAACATTGAACCTTGTGGGAAGCGAATACTGAGACCCTGCAGATTGTCGCTATCGGACACCGACTAATTCGAACGAACAGATCTTGGTTCATGAAAACGGTAGATAGTTATGAATGGAAACATCGGATTCCAGAAGAATGTAGCTATAAACTCATGTAATATCATCCAAATCTGTCGTGTGAGACGGCGCCAAAAAAATCCTAAAATTGATCAAAATTTCTGGCCAAATTGCGAGTGGCCATTTTGAGAGTGCGAAACGTGAAAACTGCAGGTGCGATTTGGCTGAAAATTTAACCACCGATTCCCCGTTCTTTTGTGAACATTTTGATGTACATTACAAGTCATTTGGTCATTTCATGATTTTCGCCCATTTTTCCACACCATTAGTCGGGAAAAAAGAGGAAAAATGTTGGGTTTTGGAAAAATCTGAAAAAATTCATGACGGTTCTTAATGATGAGAAAAAGCGTACAGAGTAATTATTTTTCCGAAAAAAAAATTGTTCAACCATTTTTCACCAAAAATTAGAGAAAATTAGCATGGGGTTTTATGAGAAGCAAATACAGATGGACTAATTTGAACGAATAAATCTTGGATCGTCAAAAGTAGAACATTTAACCAGTTAAAACTGGCGTAGTTTAACTGTTAAAACTAGCATATTTTACCAATCAACTATGGTACATTTTACAAGTTAAAAATGGCATAATTTACCAGTCAAATCTGGCATAGTTTAATAGTTAAATAGAAAATCCAGATGGTTCCTAGTTTTTATAAATATTTTGTTAATAAAATACATTTTTTCGCATTCTTACTATTGTTCTAACTTAATAATGATTATGATATTTGGAATTGATTGGTAATTAAAATATATACGGCACCACTGTCCAAAATTAGATAAGTCATTTCGTCACGTATTTTCACTCATTAACTTTAATAATTAATCGCGGGCTTTTTGTTACAGTTATAAACAAAATAATTGCGAATATTGTCTCTTTGTGGTTACGAGCCTGTTCGTTATTTCAAATACACCCTGTATACTATTTTTTTCACAAGCGGAATATTTTAAGAGTAAAACGTTCGTTTCTAAAACATAACCTAGAAAAAAAAACGCTGTCAACCGTAAACAGTTAAAATAAATAATGGAACCTCGTTGAGAGAGAAATGATTACTTCTCTGCCTAGAAGAGAAATGTTATTTCTCTTACGATTTCGACATTTGAGAAATCGACTTTCTCTCCCGTTTGTGGAAAAAATTATTAGTTGTAAAATTTATTTATAAAACGAAATTACAATTCGTATTCGGGATTCAACAGATTGAAGGGAAAGTGTTTTAAAAAGCCCGCGACGATAAATTTCAATGTAAACGGATGGAAGTCAAAGAACGGGGAAGATATATTGCCGTTTAAACTGCCATTACCGGCCCAAGGTGCGAGGAGTTTGTATGACGAAATTTTCAATCGATTCCGGGCAAAAATAATGAACGTCGTCGCAGGTTTCGGCCCCTCGACGCCCGAGGGTAAACACTGCTTAATTCCGGGAGTTAACAATGAACATTGTGAAGTTTGATATAACAGTGACCACCGAACATTCCCTCCTCAAGTTCGCATTCACACCATGTTGTGCTGGCGTGGAGAGTCTTGAGAGAGAGCACAGGTTCGTACTGGGGGCGTTTCACGGGGAACGGTTGGGCGAAGGTTGTCTCCGGGTTTTTCAAAGGTTCGCGGGGGACGTCGGCGCAATGGCAATTATTTAAATTCGTCGGTTCTCCGCGGCGGCGTCGCCTTTATTGTTATTTAGAACAATTGAATAATTTTGTAAAATACGGCACTGAATAATCTCTTCTAGTGGAAACTCAATAATACTCGGCAGCAGGTGCAAAGGAGAGGTGTCAGCGGCAGGGGTCTCGCACCCTTACCTAATAAATGAGGTAATTTCCACACTTCCAGGCCTTGCCGCAAGGCGTCACTCGCCTCCGCTTATTAGAACTTGTACCTGATGTTCGAACATGATTGTTCCCTTCCATGGACCACTTCCGGACGCAAATTACACATCATTTCAAAGGGATGGTTTAGTTCAAAAATTGAATTTCCACTATAAATAATTTAAGACGCAATAAATTTGTTTTATTAATTGTAAATAATTCCTGTATAAATACCAGTCGATGTTAATTTTGTACTTGAGATCACTTGATAAAATCAGTGAAACAAAACGGGTCTGCCACTTTCGGCCGACAAACTGTATTTCACCCCCTCAAGTGTGCGGGGAATGATTTTTTCCCGAAGATGCGATAAGCTCCACCCACAACTTTTCGGAACTTCGTTTATCCATGCGGCCAGACTCGTTTTGAACCCTTCGGAGTTAATATCAGAAATACTCATGAGGAATACGCCGTTAAACGAACCATTGTCGAACTTTCGGTTTTTTTACATGATGTGTTTCAGAAAAATGTGCTTCATAATTTGATTACATGTGTAATAGTGTGCAATAGTGAATTTTCGTATGTGATATTCCACGCTAAATCTGACAAAAACCACTATATTCGATAGCCAATTTTTATTCCACTTAAATTAATTAAACAATTCCAATATATTTAAAAAAAATTAAATTGTGGCAAATAATATTTAATCTAATTCATAATTTATTTATTTCTAATAACAAATGATTCAAGTCTCAATCTATTTGACTTTGAAATTCGTAATATTCGTCTTGTTCGACTAATGGAAGCCGTATAAATAAAGTTACTCGTCCGATAAAAAATTGCAACAATTAAATATATAATGAGAATTGCGGAAAAAATCGTCCGTGAAAGTTCAGATCCGGTCATTTCACTTTAGAAAGAACAGTCAAATCAACAAACTTTGTTTGATTTGACGCGGAGTTCAGTAACAATATGCATTTAATTCCGTTAAAAATAAAACGTTTTTAATGCTTTTGGTAAAAATTTGTACACCAGAAGTGGGTATTTACCTTGAAGACAACAAAAAATAGATATCTTTTAATTATATAAATGTTTCTCAAAAACTTTTTTATATAAAAAAATATATATAAAACTGTTTGTAGTTTTTGTCTATAATTATGAAATCAAAAACGTTACACCAAATTTACATTAACAATAATGCACTGGAGGAAAAAAAATGAAACATTTGAAATTCGCGAAATTTTGACCATTTTCAAACCGCCATAACTCGGCGTATTTTCAATCGATTTTGATGAATCTTTAAGGGTCATCTTTAAAGTCATGTACGCTACATTAAGCGTAACTCCTACCGCCCCCTCTAGCGCCCCTGAAAAAAAAAAGTTTTTTCTGGAAACCATGTCCAACTTTGACGATGTCTACGGTGTTGAAAAATTTTTGTCGACTCAATCCACCATAAAGGCATTAAAATTTGATTAATTCCCTTTGCAGGACTCAAAGAACGAAGTTCCTACGACGATTTGGCACCAAGTTATGGGTATTTAAAAAAAAAGTGCATTTTGAGGTTTTTCGCACATAACTCAGTGACTTTTCAACCAAATTTAATGATTCTTTCAGGAAAAAAAAAACAAATTTTGGCACTACTTTAAGGCAGTAAACTCAGATTGGAATGATCCCTTTTCAAACCCTTCAACTCACGGACAAATAAAAACACGTTTTTGGGCAAAAAACGCCCAATTTCACGAATTTAAAGCGTTTCATTTTTTTTCCTCAGTATATTATACTTTTCATTTCAAAAAGGAACAAGAAAGTTATCTGATCGAATACTCTTCGTCCTTATTAATTGACAGTCTCTCAAATTGTAGTATTAACAAATCGTATTAGTTTGGCAGAAAAATTCTCCAGTTTTTTTTTTCTCCGGATTTTTTTACTTGCCAAACTAATACCCATTGTCACTGCAACAATAATTGTAATATAACTGTCAATTCCTAAGTATTAAGAGTATTACTACAGATAATTTCATTATTATAGATAAAAACCTGAAATATTTTGTAAAAATTAGATTTCTTTGTTTCAAGATGTTGATGAAAAACATTCATAAACAAAGAGTGTAAGAGAGTAAATACTACGTTCTAATATGTGAAATTTTATTAAAAATATTACACCACATTACATTATTCTAAAATATAGAAAAGTCTTGATTTATTAAAACATACTGTAATTAATGAAGAGGATGCGTAATCCATCGATTATTGTAAAAAAAAATATTTAACGTGAGAAGACAGTTATAAATCTAAACAAATATTACACTACTCCAGTTTCGAAGTGTTACCGTCATTATCAAGTGAATTACAAAAAAATAAATATTGAATTTATACTAAATATTTTAGTGTGAGAGGTGTAACCTGTCACTGATTGTTTGTTGAGCCACATTAAAAAAGTCAACTGTATAATTCCTTTCTCATCAAATCACCCCTATTTACCTTGTTTTGCAAACCTGTGTTTTTAAACATAAATAACACAATTATAACTATTCTCATGTATTCTTCATAAAATTTTTTTTTTTTATTCACGAAGCAATCGAGTTCCGATCAGGTATGTACAAACTTGTGATTTTTTTTCAATAGTAACATAATGTTAGTAATTGTTAAAATGTTTTTTTATTGCAACATAATTTGTAGTTTGTAGTTTTTTAATTGAAATAGCTAAAGTATCATTCATCGTTCCGAGATGTAATAAGTTTATTAATATTTTAAGAAAACATGGTAAGCGGTAATTGTAAGTATTATTATCATCATAATATGGTAAATTTAGCGAATATGTTATACCAAACCAAACTCATGTCATGTAGAATCTGAAAGACACATTTTTAAAATCCGTTTTAATACGGACTGTCGAATTGTTGTGTTTCCTGTCTAAAGGCAAACTGTTCAAGCTCACAATGCTAAAAAAAACGGACCTCCCTTTTCTGAAGAATCCTGTTCGGCAAACTTCGTAATATGCAGTGGGGATGGACAAAATTTGAATTAATATAAATGTGTCGGCCGGAAGTTCGGCACCCAAACAAAACCAAGTATTTTAATTAATCAAAGTAAATAATTCTATTTAAATTATAAGATAATACAATTTCTGAATTTTTTTTTTTTTCTTAAATGAGATGAGAAATTTCGTATTTTATCACACACACACACCGGCATAATTAATCCAGTTGTGATCTGTAGTGGAGCAATTAACTCGAGCATAGGTGTTTTTGATTAATACAGCAGGAATATTGTGCACCGTTGCAGCGTACACGTATTGATTAGTACAAAGTGCAGATTGCAATCACTTCTAAATTGGATTGGCGATGGGGTGGCTGTGTATTGGTACCGGTGACTGGCAGATGGCAGATGAGGGTAACTTGAGGTGGAACGCACAATACATATGCATTTAGACAAAGAGTGAATACGATCTCCCTTTACGCACCTCGCGCCAGATGTGCCCTCACGTGAGTTGCTAGTCACCGAACATCACATTAGGGACGTGGACCATTCCATTTAGTTTTAGTGGCCATTATTCCCCACGGCCAATGTACTCAGGTGTCGAGCCTCGGGCGGATTAAATCACGCGCGCACAAGGTGTACTCACCCCTCACTAGTTCAGACAATGGAAACAATTCCGTGACTGACGTAAAGGGTTTGCATGTAAAGAGGCTGATTACTTTGATAAACGACCCATTAATCATCCCATACGGGGATGGCAACTAAAACCTTAACACCGAACAGTACCTAAAAAGGTTCGATTGTTTTAAGCGGAAATTTGCGCGTTTTTCTGCGGAGGAATGAATGATAGATAGATAGGGGTGGCGGTGTCGCCGAGGATCCGTTGATATTAACACAAAACTGACGCGCCTGTAAACAAGATATTTTGAAGGACAAAGAAACGCAGAGACGTGTAAAAGGTGAAAGGAAAATGGCGCATTACTGATCCCACCTATAAATAGCAATCAATCATCGCGGATTTGTTGGCACGTCAGGCTAGTTGCGGATCCAATGTAATTAGCAAATGCGTATCATGCGACGAGATACGTTCCTAATGTTCTAATGTTCTCGGTTTCTTAGTTCGAGATTGGAATAGGATAAGCGCGCTTGGGTTATTTACAAGACAATCGACTTGCACCGTGGGATATACACAAAAGTTGAGTGGCAATTGATTTTATCAGGACGGTAACGGGGCATTTGACAGAATTGGAAATGGTATGACGTTCATTTAACGTCGGTCTCAGGAGTACGGGGAGTATGGGGACGTAAGTAGCCGACGGGGACATCCGCAGGGAAATAATCCCAGTAGCGGAGTTGCGGAGGATATCGCCACCGTCTCTGTAACCAAAGCATTCGAGTCTATAGTCTACCTATTCGAGCACGTAACGTGAGCCGAGACCGACGGTCAACCGAGTGTGAAGCAGGGGCTGGCAGAACGTGATAGCAGGAATTACAGGCCGGAACAGAATAGTGGACGCGCGAGGATTAGTGCCGAGGTAGCGATGAAGGTAAACGGCCAAGAGATAAGACACTGTGCTGCGGGACTTAGATAGTCCAAGGTAATGAAGAAACCAACCGGGCGGAAATGCGAAACGATCTCCAATTGCGGGCGCACGGCTAAAAAATACTTTTATTAACACTTGGCCAGCTTTAGTTAATCAATTTACCCGGAGAGGCCATAACCCCGAAGCTTTTAATGACAGTTATCATCAAGTTATATACCAGTAAAGTTAATCGGTCTCGCAGCGCCGCGCGACCACTCCAGAGGCCGTTACGAAATGGGAAAGTTATGTCGTCGGCACAGGTTAAACGGATTATTCTCTTCGGGACCCCGGGATTCACCATGACACAGGAGCAATGCCAGGTCTCTCTCCCCGGCTAAAGACATCTTTGTTACGACTACGTCTACCTCCGCTCCGAACTACACGGATTACGGATTAAACTGGACCTCGCTTGATCATTTAACTCTAAGCTCTAGAAACTTTAGCCCTCAGAATCAATGGCCGAACGCGGATTAAAGTAACATTACTCCCACTTAAGGTGCGTCATGCTACAACTAATGGATTCCCGACACTTTAATTCAATACATACATTTACTCATGCCACTCATGAAGAAAGAAAGGAATCATAACAAACAATATACAGACTCCTGCATTTCACCTCCCGTCTTCTATAGCTCATTTACTAATTCAGTTGGAATTTTGATGAGCTTAAGCCAGGGGCGGCTCGTTATGTAGAGCCGAGCAGCCATGGCACTACCACTAATTTCAACCTCAGCTAGAATTTTTAAATTATTTTAAATCCGAAGACTTTCCGTCGCTGAATTTCAAAATAATCGTACAAGAACACAAATTGTTCGCATTATGAAGTAGTTCAACTGCCCAAAGCTTAAAAAATTATAATAACATTTGCAACAAACGTGAAATTTTCCAGATCTACTCAAATTGAATTCTACTGTAAGACTCCTTAAAAATCCGAAGACTTCCCTTCACTGATTGTCAAAATAATTGCAAGAGAAAACAAATTGTTAAAATTCTGAAATCGTTCAATTGTCTAGAACAAAAAAATATAAAAACAATTGCTACAAACGTGAAAATTTAAAAATTCACTCAAAATTAATTCTACTAATATTTATTAATTATTTAATATTTTCACTAGAACACAAATTGTTTAAATTTTGAAATAACTAGTTCAATTGCCTAAAGCTCAAAAAATATAAAAACAATTGCTACAAACTTGAAACTTTTCACATTTGGCTAAGATCAATTCTACCTCAAAATCCCATCAAAATCCAAACACTTTCCTTCACGAGATTTCGATTTATTTTCGCGAGAACACAACTGGCCGAAATTCTGAAGTTGTGCGCTTTATCAAAACTCAAAACAATATTAAAAAAAAATTGCAACAAAGTTGAAATTTTCTGTATTTGCCTAAGATAAATTCTACAACAACATTCTACAAAAATAAGACTTTCCTTCATTAGATTTTAAAATAATTGCACTAACTAGAACATAAATTATTTAAATTTTAAAATATTTCAATTTTCTAGAGCTCAAAAAAATCTAAAAACAATTGCCACAAACGTGAAACTTTTCAGATTTGG
This sequence comes from Ocypus olens, assembly GCA_910593695.2. Classification (NCBI taxonomy): domain Eukaryota; kingdom Metazoa; phylum Arthropoda; class Insecta; order Coleoptera; family Staphylinidae; genus Ocypus; species Ocypus olens. Next base: position 791,427 of record OU343047.1, on the reverse strand, counting down.
CTAATATCAAGATTCCATAAAAATCCAAAGATTTTCCTTCACGAGATTTCGATTTACTTCCGTGAAAGACGACAGACTGAAATTCTGAAGTTCTGCGTTTTAATATATTTAAAAAACTGCAACAAACTTGAAATGGTCTAGATTTGCTTAAGATCAATTCTACTTTAAGATTCCATAAAACTAAATAGACTATCCTTTACGAGATTTTAAAACATTTGCGCGAGAACACAAATTGTTGAAATTTTGAAGTTGTTCATTTGCCTAGAGCATAAAAAAGTATAAAAACAATTGCCACAAACATAAAGTTTTCCAGATTTACTCGAAAACAATTCTACTGTAAGATTCCTCAAAAATCCGAATACTTTCCTTCAGGATTTGAAAATAATTGCACCAGAACACAAATTGTCAAAATTCTGAAATTTGTTCGACTGTCTAGTGCTAAAAAATATATAAGAACGATTGCCACAAACGTAAAAATTTTCGAGTTTACTCAAAATCAATTCTACTACAAGCTTCCTTAAAAATCTGAACCGGATTTGAGAACAATTGCTGGCATTCTGAAGTTGTTCAATAGCCCAGAGCTCAAAAAAATATAAAAACATTTGCCACAAACGTGAAAATTTCCAGATTTATTGAAAATCCATCTTCTATAAGATTCCTCAAAAATCCGAAGACTTGCTTTCACCGGATTGCACGAGAACACAAATTGTCGAAATTCTGAAGTTGTTCATTTGCCTAGAGCTCAAAAAAAAAATATAAAAACAATTGCCACAAACGTGAAACTTTCCAGATTTGCTTAAGATCAAGATTCCATAAAGATCCAAAAGACCTTCCTTCGCGAGATTTCGATTTATTTCCGCGAAAACACAACCGGCTAAAATTCTGAATTTGTGGGTTTTACCAATGCTCAAAAAAATATTTACAAAATTGCAACAAACTTGAAGTTTTCTGGATTTGCTTAAAATCAATTCTACTTCAAGATTCCATAAGAAACAAAAGGCTGTCATTGGCGAGATTTCGAAATATTTGCGTAAAAACACTAATTCTTAAAATTCTGAAGTTGATAACTTATCTAGAGCTCAAAAAATATAAAAACAATTGCCACAAATGAAAAACTTGTCGGATTTGCTTAAGATCAGTTCTGCTTCAAGATTCCATAAAAATTGAAAGACTTTCCTTCACGAGATTTCGATTTATTTCCGCGAGAACACAACTGGTTGAAATTCTGAAGTTTTGCATTTTATCAGAGCTTAAAATAAATAATATAAAATAGCAACAAACTTGAAATTTTCTGGATTTGCTTAAAATCAATTCTATTTCAAGATTCCATAAAAATCAAGACTGTCGTTTGCGAGATTTTGAAATATTTGCGCGAGGACACAAACTGTTGAAATTCTGCAGTTGTTCAATTGCCTAGAGCCCAGAAAATAAAAAAAAAAACAATTGCTGCAAGCGGGAAAATTTCTAGATTTATTCAAAAATAATTCTACTACAAGATTCCTGAAAAATCTGGAAACTTTCCTTGGCTGAAGTTCAAAATAATTGCACGAGAAAACAAATTGTTGTTCAAATTGCCTAAAGCTTTTCGTTAAAAATGTAACTGCCATTGCAGCTAGTTCTTACTCTCAAAATCGCTTAATTAATGATCAATCTGTAATATTTTGTAAGAATCATAAAAATGTCTTCGCTGGGAACAAAATGGCGCCGGTTGAAAGTCAAAATTTTTAATTTAAAATTGCTCAAAATTGGTTTTCTAGTTGAAGAAAATTGTAACTGTCATTGCAGCTGGTTCTAACTCTCAAAATCGCTTAATGAATGATCAATCTGTAATATTTTGTAAGAATCATAAAAATGTCTTCGCCGGGAACAAAATGGCGCCGGTTGAAAGTAAAAAATTTTCATTTAAAATTGCACAAAATTGGTTTTCTAGTTGAAGAAAATTGTAACTGTCATTGCAGCTGGTTCTAACTCTCAAAATCGCTTAATGAATGATCAATCTGTAATATTTTGTAAGAATCATAAAAATGTCTTCGCCGGGAACAAACTGGCGCCGGTTGAAAGTCAAAATTTTTAATTTAAAATTGCTCAAAATTGGTTTTCTAGTTGAAAAAAATTGTAACTGTCATTGCAGCTGGTTCTAACTCTCAAAATCGCTTAATGAATGATCAATCTGTAATATTTTGTAAGAATAATAAAAATGTCTTCGCCGGGAACAAAATGGCGCCGGTTGAAAGTCAAAATTTTTAATTTAAAATTGCTCAAAATTGGTTTTCTAGTTGAAAAAAATTGTAACAGTCATTGCAGCTGGTTCTAACTCTCAAAATCGCTTAATGAATGATCAATCTGTAATATTTTGTAAGAATAATAAAAATGTCTTCGCCGGGAACAAAATGGCGCCGGTTGAAAGTCAAAATTTTTAATTTAAAATTGCTCAAAATTGGTTTTCTAGTTGAAAAAAATTGTAACTGTCATTGCAGCTGGTTCTAACTCTCAAAATCGCTTAATGAATGATCAATCTGTAATATTTTGTAAGAATCATAAAAATGTCTTCGCCGGGAACAAAATGGCGCCGGTTGAAAGTCAACATTTTTAATTTAAAATTGCTTAAAATTGGTTTTCTAGTTGAAGAAAATTGTAACTGTCATTGCAGCTAGTTCTAACTCTCAAAATCTAGATTTTTTCTAGTTTTGGATTTTTTTAATCCAAAATCGGGTGTTATAGGCGAATTACCGTGGTCATTTGGGGGAAGTAATGTCTTTCATAACCCACTAGTGAGAGAATAACTTGGACTCGCGGAATACATAGATCCTATAAGATTTTTGAAATAATTCAAATTGACACTACACATGTCAAAATTTTTTAAACATGATTTCAATATTTAATGCAATTACAGACGATTTTGGATAAAATGTTATATTATACTCGTGTGGAATTATTCATTAGTCCTTTAAGAAAATTACCTTTTTCTTACGGGACTAATTACGTACATTCCACATTCGTATAATAAATAACTATTAATGTAAGTTATTCTAATCAGACGCGTTTTCTTTCGTTTTAATTAATTAGAAATGGTAAATGCAGAAGTGTGTAGTTGTCGGAAATATTTTAGTGGTTGTAATTCTTTATGGGGCACCTCGAGGAGTCACCACCACCGCCACTGGATGTAATTAAATTGATCAAATAGTGACTCCTTGGCGCCGACGTCGTGTTTTTATACGCTGCCCCATATTGAAACAGTAGAATCTAATGGAGATTTATGTAGGTGATTTCTCGGTTATTATTCAATAAATTACGGGGCGGTTATAATGAACAGGCCCCTTAATTAGCGCCGAACCTGATATAACTGCGGACATTGCCCAGTTATGGGCACTTGATTAGTTTAATTTGTATCCGAGGATCTGTTCATATAATACATATCGGATTACCGATCGACTTTCCCCCCTCGGATTCGTTTATCGCCTCCCCTTTTTACCATTAAAATTTTCGTTTGATGACCAACCAACGCCAGACGATTAATAAATGATTGATTCCATCCTATTAACTTCCCAATTATACAAGAGACGACGACTCAATTCGTTCCATTAACTCGAGTCGTAATGCGGTTCAGGTAAAACACTCGAGACAATGACACACTCGGTTGCGGTGTCTACGAGGGCTCCTCCTTGATGACATAGGGGACTTTGGGTTAGACGGTGCACTTTGGAATTACCACTAAATAGATTAGTTAATTTTCCGCAAAGTTTCCGCGAATTTTAATCAAAAAAGAAAACGTAAAACACACCACGAACACCATCGCGTGCGTATTTGTGGATGTTATTCGGCGTAAAAATAGAAAGAAATCTGCACACCGGAGTCGAATTGGCCCTCCGCCAACCTGACACTATCCATCATTCTCTAATATCTCTGTGTACGTTAAAGTGTACGTTTCGAATTACCTTAAGCGCGACCAAAAAACACAGACAAAGGTGGTTAAATGGAAATCTACAGAGGAAAATATTTCCTAGACATTCCCCGCTGCTCTCTTCGGCGTTCGTTTTGTGATGTTATTTTAGAATGTGTTTAACATCAACCGAATTACACTCTCGCATCAAACTCCAGGGAGTCTCCTTTCCGCAACGATTTGTTTATTTTATTATACTTCAATATTACATTAGTTCGGCACGCATTATATCTCTCCGCCGCCGCCGTCGAAAAATTGTTCGAGAGAGAGACTTTCGCCGATTTTGTAATTTAATCAGCGTGTTTCTTTCCTTTATTCAAATATTAATTTGCATATTCCATAAGACTTTATTTAAAGCTTTTCCGGAGGGTCTTGAGAAACAATCATTGAAAAGTGCATTCAACAGTTTGAAAAATCATCACAAAATAATCAATCAAAAAATTTTGCTTCAAAAACTTAAGATTCATTAATAAACAACGCATTTATGACTTGCCATGTTTTGGGTGGAAAAAAAACGGCAAAATTCAATTCAATTCAAAACTTGAATTTAGAAAACGATTAAAAAAATGGTGATGTGGCCATCATGTTACTTTCTCCGACTTTATATTTACGTTTTCATGGGTTTATTTTCAATTCAAATCATATTTTAAATGTACATCGAGCGTTTTGTAGACTCGGATGAAACTGACGTTTAAAATGTCAAAATTGTGAAAGATGGAAAAATTATACTTCAAATTCAAAAACTCAGTTTACTCAAAAACTAAAGAGATTTCACAAAAAAACTTATTCTTTAGAAGTTGTTCATTTTGGCATTCTCTACATTCTTTTTTTTTTCGAATAGCAATGATTTTATAAAAAATATTTTCAAGCAAAAGATATTAATTTTTTTGTTGTCTTCAATGTTTATTTAAATGTTTTTATGATATTTTTCATATTTAAGAAAATATTGCCAAAAAACAAAAACTAGTTAAGGTAAACACCCACTTCCGGTGTACGAAATTTTACCAAAAGCTTTTCAGTTCTTCAAATTATCAAATGAGACAGATGTTTAAAGTTTTATATCAATTGCTCTATTAGTTTTTGAGATACAGCGCTCACAGATACACAGACACAATTTTTTTTTCCAGAAATTGTTAAAATGGCATCTAGAGACCCCAAAACGGATATTTCCGTAAAAAAAATCACGATCACAATACTTTCTCGTACTTCGTAACGGAGAAAGCAAAAATGTAAGAAATAATTAACGAAATAGTTTCCAGAGCTCGAGATCCATAAATAAAGAATGCATGTTTAGTTTTTCATAAAAACAATTGCCATATCTCACGTGAAAACAAAACGACAACGCTCCAAAGTCGCCTTGGGAAACGAAAATTGTATTTAACGATTCGAAGAATTATAAAATTTGAATCAGCCAAAGAATTTTCTTCAAAAGCTCAAAATCTTTGAACAATTAATGCATTTATGATTTTCTGTTAAAACAATTGTCATATCCTACGTGGAAACAAAACGACAACGCTTCAAAAACTCGACTTGGGAAACGAGAATTACATTTTAACATTTCGAAAAATTGTAAAATTTTAATCAGCCGAAGAATTTTCTTCAAAAGCTGAAAATCTTTAAAGAAATCATGCATTTATGATTTTCTACTAAAACAATTGTCATATCCTACGTGGAAACAAAACGGCAACGCTCCAAAACTAGAATTGGCAAAACGAAAATTGCAATTGGCGATTTGAAAAATTGTAATTTAATTAACTAATAAATTTGTGTCAAAAGCTCAAGATTTAAAACGCAAACGATGCATTCGTGATTTTCAATCAAAACAAATGGCATATTCTAGGCGGAAACAAAACGACAACGCTTCAAATTTGAACTGCGAAATCGAAAAATGCATTCAACGATTTGAAAAATTGTCAAAAATTAATCAACTAAGGAAATTGCTCCACAAGCTCAAGATCTCTTGATAATATCTGGTTTCCCGCGAAAACAATTGCTATATCCTAAGTAGAAACAAAACGAAAACGCTCAAAACATGAAATCGAATATTGATTGCACTCAACTGTTGTGAATTGTGAAAAATTCAAAAGTTCAGAAGCTCGAGATTCATAAACAAATAATCCATTTTAAATTAAATATAAAAACAACTGCCGTATCCTAGGCGAAAACAACAGAACTAAAAAACGAAAATTGCATTCAACGATTAAAAAAAAAATTAATAAAAAAATTAGCCCACGAAATTTCTTCGAGAACTCAAGATCCATAAATTAAGAATGCATTTTTGGTTTTCCATAAAAACAATTGCCACATTCTACGTGGAAACAAAACTGAAACGCTTTAAACTTGAACTGAAAAATTCAAAATTGCAATGATTTAAAAAAAAATGAATTAAAAAAATAATCTGCGAAATTTCTTCGAGAGCTCGAGATCCATAAATCAAGAATGCATCTTTGGTTTTCTATAAAAACAATTGCCATATCCTATGTGGAAACAAAACGGAAACGCTTCAAACTTGAACTGAAAAATCGAAAATTGCAATGATTAAAAAAAAATTAATAAAAAAAAATAATCCTCGAAATTTCTTCGAGAGCTCGAGATCCATTAATCAAGAATGCATGTTTGGTTTTCCATAAAAACAATTGCCATATTCTACGTGGAAACAAAACTGAAACGCTTCAAACTTGAACTGAAAAATCGAAAATTGCAATGATTTAAAAAAAATTAATAAAAAAAATAATCCACGAAATTTCTTCGAGAGCTCGAGATCCATAAATCAAGAATGTATCTTTGGTTTTCCATAAAAACAATTGCCATATTCTACGTGGAAACAAAACTGAAACGCTTCAAACTTGAACTGAAAAATCGAAAATTGCAATGATTTAAAAAAAATTAATAAAAAAAATAATCCTCGAAATTTCTTCGAGAGCTCGAGATCCATAAATCAAGAATGCATGTTTGGTTTTCCATAAAAACAATTGCTATATTCTACGCGAAAACAAAACGGAAACGCTTCAAACTTGAACTGAAAAATCGAAAATTGCAATGATTTAAAAAAATGAATAAAAAAAATAATCCACGAAATTTCTTCGAGAGCTCGAGATCCATAAATCAAGAATGCATGTTTGATTTTCCATAAAAAACAATTGCCATATTCTACGTGGAAACAAAACTGAAACGCTTCAAACTTGAACTGAAAAATCGAAAATTGCAATGATTTAAAAAAAAATTAACAAAAAAAAATAATCCTCGAAATTTCTTCGAGAGCTCGAGATCCATTAATCAAGAATGCATGTTTGGTTTTCCATAAAAACAATTGCCATATTCTACGTGGAAACAAAACTGAAACGCTTCAAACTTGAACTGAAAAATCGAAAATTGCAATGATTTAAAAAAAATTAATAAAAAAAATAATCCACGAAATTTCTTCGAGAGCTCGAGATCCATAAATCAAGAATGCATGTTTGGTTTTCCATAAAAACAATTGCTATATTCTACGCGAAAACAAAACGGAAACGCTTCAAACTTGAACTGAAAAATCGAAAATTGCAACGATTTAAAAAAAATTAATAAAAAAAATAATCGATGAAATTTCTTCGAGAACTCGAGATCCATAAATCAAGAATGCATGTTTGGTTTTCCATGAAAACAATTGCCATATTCTACGTGAAAACAAAATGGAAACGTTTCAAACTTGAACTGAAAAATCGAAAATTGCAATGATTTGAAAAAATAATAATAAAAAAAATAGTCCACGAAATTTCTTCGAGAGCTCGCGTTCCATAAATCAAGAATGCATTTTCGGTTTTCCATAAAAACAATTGCCATATCCTACGTGGAAACAAAACGGAAACGTTTCAAACTTGAACTGAAAAATCGAAAATTGCAATGATTTAAAAAAAAAATTTAATTAAAAAAATAATCCGCGAAATTTCTTCAAGAGCTCGAGATTTATAAATCAAGAATGCATCTGGTCCATTAAAGTCCACCCAATAGAGTTAAAAATCAAAGAAAGAGACCTCCGGCAAAGTTTTTGGTTTCTTCAAAAACTCCAGTGGCGTGTGCTTTGGCTATTTCCATTATTGAAATTTGATTTAATACACTTGAAGTGAACACTAGAAAATCTTGAGTCGTTGTTTGTAGAGGAGCAAGAACAGCTAGATGGCGCAATATATTCTTCATCATCGGAATCGGAAAAATCTGGAGAAGGGGAACCTTCAAGTTCTTCTCGTGTGCTGGCCCGATTTAATTGCTTCTCGACTTTTTGAGGATTTTGTGAAGAAACGTAAAGCTTCGTAATATTCTTCCCTTATGATGAAACTAATAGAAGATTATTAAGAATTTAAGAAAGAGACCAAATGTTGAACTCCTACAAAGTTGCAGACAAGATTTCAAAATCAATTTTTATTTTAAGTAATCTATGTGCACGAGAACCAGTGGCGGCTCGTGGAACATGTTGATTATAGGATTTACTCATTTTACACATTTTGCTTTCTCACATTTACCCCACTAATATCTATCCTTTTTGTTACAGGTATGACACACGAAAAATAACCAAGATTCAGGTAAGTTGTATACTTAACAAATGTTGAGTAAAGGTCCAAGCACGATTATTGAAGAAACATTTCTAGAAGATTTATTACAATAATTCAACAGAATCGTTTCATATTTTCCATACGCAAAATTCTCTTCATGGAAACGATAAATTAACTCGACTTCACCTTAAGGAAATATTTTGAGAAAAAACGAATTGAAATATTCGGGGAAAATTAAAAATTACTCCTGGCAGTGCATTGTAGTGAAATAAATATTTGCACGAGAAATTTATACCAGAACGTGTGCACGAAAACTAGTTTGATAGACGTCCACGCTAAAATAAGGTGACATAAACAAATAAACGCAATGTCAGGTTATGGACAAAACGATCAGAGATGTATTTTAAGACCGGAAGTAGAGAGGGCCGCCGTGTGAGGTTTATTATGCACTGGTATTATACGCACGCACGCCCGAGAGAAACTTTTTAACTCTCCCCGACCAACCTATATTTTAATCTATAAATATTATATGTTGACATTAACTTTATTTTCTTGTTTACGCTAGTTTGTTGCAGGAATTAGCGCGGGGCAAAAACGAATTATTTATTTTTCCGCGGCGGCGGCGGCGGCGCGGAAAAATCCATCAAACATCTGTGTGTCAACGGTGGTGGCGGGACAAAATAAAATCGCGCAAAACATATATATAGTTTTATAGATTTTTGCGGATCCGGTGTTTTACGCCGTGTTTGACTTTTATAACAGGCGGTCCTGATTTGATATTTATTGTGCGGTAAATACACACACAATATTCATCGATTTCGTTTCATATCGAAATGTGAAATTTTTAAGATCGCAATGAAAAATGTAAATTCAAGTTAAAATGCTTAAAAGTTATTGCTATAACAGTGAATTTAAATAAATGTAACTCTGGGTTAAATTGACATAATACTGGTATTATATTTTTCACCTTGTTTAAATAAATGTTTGTGAAATCCACCGTAAATGTTACGAATTCTTTTAACATTTGTAATGAAATACCATATGTATAAAAAATATTCAGATAAAGGGTGGCTTTGTATTTCGGAACGTACGTTGCAGGTTTGATACGTCGCATCACGTCTTCTTCAGGAAACTGTTGTCGAAATTCAACCAGGCATGGACGAGTATTATAAATCCATTGCCCATTTTCAAGATGTCCATTACGGAAATAAGATTCAATAATGGAACGCTTGTGAAGTTGTGAAAATACCATGATTAATCAAAACTGACTTTTAATTGACATAAAGTCAACAACGTGCTGAACTAATCTAAGACCGTGATTTTGTTTATCATGGCCATGCCTTATCTAAATAATTTTTATACATATGGTATAATAAAGCATTAATGAAATAAAGAACATTTTTGTAGAAGTATCTTGGCCATGAGCTTGATGGTCAAAAGATTTTTAGTTTTACGAAGTCTCCACATCTTTGTAGAAGTGTTTTGGCAGCTCATGGCTAAGATACTTCTACAAAGATGGAGGTCACAGGATGCCAGTTTTATGAAGTCTCCTCAATTGCGAAAGAATCGTATCTTAATCTAGGAAGAATGTAAAAGACTTATTACAATTAAACTTTTTCGAATTCATGAAAAAGTTACATGAATAAGAATTGACCAGAATGTAATGAAAAAATAAAATGGTGGCCCGTACACGTCACGCTGTCCACGCACTGAGTGAAAGGATAATTTACTGGTGGGGCCCCATTGTATCCAATAGGCGTTCGGTCAGGTGTAAAACCCACCTGTCATGACGGATACAAATGATGCGTTTACACAAAACATCTTGTTCTGTTTGTGGGGTTTACCATATTCCGTAATTCCCGTGTTTATGTATTCGAGTGAATCTGACACGCACAGATGAAGCATCGGCCGTAATTAATATTGCGGGATTTTCAAGTTTTTGCCGGTGTCAAACGCATGCCGCACGGTCCTAACTAATTACCTTGAAGACACGTCCGTTTTATTCTTCGATCACTCTCGACTATTCTCGGACGGAAGGTGCATCATTTAAATATTGCGGGAACACGTTATTATGAGTGCATTGGCTCACCTGGACGTTGTATTTTAGGATCGAAATGTGACTCGGCGGAAAGTACGGCGAAGGTAAATAAAACGAAATTTATCGCGTGGTAAAAATAATCTTCAGGCGCTTTGTGTGAGGTGTCTGAGGTCTGAGAATCCCCGACATGCAGATCCTCTCGCAGGTAAACAGTGGCCACATTTTTAACCCGCTCCATTGTTCGCGTCGTTCGAAGGCTGCGCTATTTTAAGGTTAACTTTTGATTAATCCGGTGCGTGCTAAGAGGAATTCCCGCTGCATACCTGCGTAAAAATAAAATCCCACGAATCACCCTCCTTTCTCTTCTCCACATTTCAGGCTACACCAACAACACGAAATACTTTTGTTCAAATTACTTCAATTAATTTGTACATCTTAACATTTATAGTAATTGTATCACTATATCCAATAATAACAGGAGATATAATAGAATCTTAGGTAAGACATCTTGAAGATAGGTGGTCTAAGTTACCTTAGAAGGGCTTGCATGTTTGTAGATTATTATTGATTCCCGAAGGAGGATTGTTATCCAGCCTAGCAAAGAAGTTACGTGCGAGCTCTTTGTGTTACTTTTTCTGCAGCAGCCATTATTACATTTTGTAGATAAAACTGGTGATCGGGCTGGCCATGGAACAGGATCACCTCTTCCAATCCATGGACTTTCAAGATGGCCGTGAAAATAAAATAGGTTTTCAAAATTTGTGGTCCTCGTTTTCATCACATTAAATAGTTCCAAGGAGTTGTACACGTTTTTACAAAATATTACAAATTAAACGAGCAGTTAAAGCCAGCTGCAATGGCAGTTACATTTTTCTTCAACTAAAAAAACAATTTTGAGCAATTTTAAATTAAAAATATTGACTTTCAACCGGCGCCATTTTATTCCCGGCGAAGACATTTTTAAGATTCTTACAAAATATTACAGATTGATCATTCATTAAGCGATTTTGATAGTTAGAACAAGCTGCAATGACAGTTACAATTTTCTTCAACTAGAAAACCAATTTTGAGCACTTTTAAATTAAAAATATTGACTTTCAACCGGCGCCATTTTATTCCCTGCGAAGACATTTTTAAGATTCTTACAAAATATTACAGATTGATCATTCATTAAGCGATTTTGATAGTTAGAACAAGCTGCAATGACAGTTACAATTTTCTTCAACCAGAAAACCAATTTTGAGCAATTTTAAATTAAAAATGTTGACTTTCAACCGGCGCCATTTTATTCCCAGCGAAGACATTTTTATGATTCTTACAAAATATTACAGATTGATCATTCATTAAGCGATTTTGATAGTTAGAACAAGCTGCAATGACAGTTACAATTTTCTTCAACCAGAAAACCAATTTTGAGCACTTTTAAATTAAAAATTTTGACTTTCAACCGGCGCCATTTTATTCCCAGCACAGACATTTTTATGATTTTTACAAAATATTACATATTGATCATTCATTAAGCGATTTTGGCACTTAAAACCAGCTGGAATGACAGTTACATTTTTCTTCAACCAGAAAACCAATTTTGAGCAATTTTAAATTAAAAATGTTGACTTTCAACTGGCGCCATTTTGTTCCCGGCGAAGACATTTTAATGATTTTTACAAAATATTACAGATTGATCATTCCTTAAGCGATTTTGAGAGTTAGAACTAGCTGCAATGACAGTTACATTTTTCTTCAACTAGAAAACCAATTTTGAGCAATTTTAAATTAAAAATGTTGACTTTCAACCGGCGCCATTTTATTCCCTGCGAAGACATTTTAATGATTTTTACAAAATATTACAGATTGATCATTCCTTAAGCGATTTTGAGAGTTAGAACTAGCTGCAATGACAGTTACATTTTTCTTCAACCAGAAAACTAATTTTGAGCAATTTTAAATTAAAAACTTTGACTTTCAACCGCCGCCATTTTGTTCCCAGCGAAGACATTTTTATGATTCTTACAAAATATTACAGGTTGATAATTCATTAAGCGATTTTGAGAGTTAGAACTAGCTGCAATGACAGTAACAATTTTCTTCAACTAGAAAACCAATTTTGAGTAATTTTAAATTAAAAATGTTGACTTTCAACCGGCGCCATTTTGTTCCCAACAAAGACATTTTTATGATTCTTACAAAATATTACAGATTGATCATTTATTAAGCGATTTTGAGAGTTAGAACCAGCTGCAATGACAGTTACATTTTTCTTCAGCCAGAAAACCAATTTTGAGCAATTTTAAATTAAAAATGTTGACTTTCAACCGGCGCCATTTTATTCCCAGCACAGACATTTTTATGATTTTTACAAAATATTACATATTGATCATTCATTAAGCGATTTTGGCACTTAAAACCAGCTGCAATGACAGTTACATTTTTCTTCAACCAGAAAACCAATTTTGAGCAATTTTAAATTAAAAATCTTGACTTTCAACCGGCGCCATTTTATTCCCGGCGAAGACATTTTAATGATTCTTATAAAATATTACAGATTGATCACTCATTAAGCGATTTTGAGAGTTAGAACTAGCTGCAATGACAGTTACATGTTTCTTCAACCAAAAAACCAATTTTGAGCAATTTTAAATTAAAAATGTTGACTTTCAACCGGCGCCATTTTATTCCCGGCGAAGACATTTTAATGATTCTTATAAAATATTACAGATTGATCACTCATTAAGCGATTTTGAGAGTTAGAACTAGCTGCAATGACAGTTACATGTTTCTTCAACCAAAAAACCAATTTTGAGCAATTTTAAATTAAAAATGTTGACTTTCAACCGGCGCCATTTTGTTCCCGGTGAAGACATTTTAATGATTCTTATAAAATATTACAGATTGATCACTCATTAAGCGATTTTGAGAGTTAGAACTATCTGCAATGACAGTTACAATTTTTTTCAACTAGAAAACCAATTTTGAGCAATTTTAAATTAAAAAAATTGACTTTCAACCGGCGCCATTTTGTTCCCGCTGAAGACATTTTTATGATTCTTACAAAATATTACAGATTGATCATTTATTAAGCGATTTTGAGAGTTAGAACAAGCTGCAATGACAGTTACATTTTTCTTCAGCCAGAAAACCAATTTTGAGCAATTTTAAATTAAAAATGTTGACTTTCAACCGGCGCCATTTTATTCCCAGCACAGACATTTTTATGATTTTTACAAAATATTACATATTGATCATTCATTAAGCGATTTTGGCACTTAAAACCAGCTGCAATGACAGTTACATTTTTCTTCAACCAGAAAACCAATTTTGAGCAATTTTAAATTAAAAATGTTGACTTTCAACCGGCGCCATTTTGTTCCCGCTGAAGACATTTTTATGATTCTTACAAAATATTACAGATGGATCATTTTTTAAGCGATTTTGACAGTTAGAATCAGCTGCAAAATTTAGGCAAGGGGTGGTTACAGATTTGCGTAAAAGCATACAGAAAAATAAAGTGTGAAAAAAATTCCATAGAAAAAGCATGTATAACGAAGTAGAAGCTTTCTACATTGTTTTGTTAAATAAAACAGTTTCTTTGTTAATATCACACTTTATTTTTTAGTGACTCCAGTTTCGATCATTAGTTGATCATTTTCAGACTCGAGTCACTAAAAATAAAGTGTGATACTAACAAAGAAATTGTTTTATTAAGAGTTCCAAAATTTATCACGAAGTTACCGCCTCAACCATCAATCAATTCATATATTGTTTTTTTTTTCTTCACTATATATCACTCTGTAATTGGGCTTTGCCTGTTGGGTAATAAAGATTATTATTATTGCAACATTTTCTGGTGGAATTAGGTTAGGTATCTGGCGGAAATATAATATGATCAGTTGGCAACGCTGATGAGGACACGAATATTAGTCGATTATTTTTTTAACTTATCCCCAAGGTGGAGTGTTTAAACGTCATGAGTACTTTGCAGATAAATTTGTTAATTCACTATTTTAATTACTAATTTACCATGTTTTCTTTTTTTTCATACTGCAGTAACTCGATTGCGAATTGCATTAACCGGGAATTCCAATGTCTAAATTTTGTCCTCTGACTGAATTCAATTTATTTTATGACCGAGCAATGCATCAATTTGCAATTCCGTCCAGATTCTTTCCGATTGCCCGGTCTTGTTGGATATCATCGGTCCCTCTCTGTTGAGTGGTTATTAAAATTAAGCGGTCGGTTTTAAATAAAATTACAGAAGAGAGGGCATAAGTTTTTTTTTTATTCGGAGAGATGTAGAGATAGTACCTTATTCGAAAGTAATTCGTAAGAAGTTTCGGGGGAGTAATTAAAACTTGTTCATCTCCTTGCGCACAATTCAGCGATTAATTCATTATCATGATTGGGTGATTAGAATCTCAATTTATAAAATACACAGAGTTATAATTAGCAATTAGGGAGGTTCCACGGCGGCCGCGTGTATATTTTAACGTTGATGTATTTTAATTAGCAGACATGAAAATCCGATTAAAAGTGGCGCGTTGTTGTATTAACCCCTAAGTGTTTCACACTTTGCATATTTCAAGATCGGCTAACTTGGAGCGGTGTTTGACTTGGGGTTCGGTAGGTAAACGCCTCGCAATTTTATAACTTATTCCTACCCGGAGACAAACAAGGTGTATCTTGAGATTTGCATTAATTTTATGCCATCATAAATGTAGCTTATGGAAGCGGGGCCTCGGAGAGAGATTGACTCCTCCGCTCCTAAGTATTCCCTCCAGAGCGCCTGTTTCGGGAATCGGGGGTAATCAAAAAGGTAAATCAAAGCGGTGCAGCTTTGAAGTTAAACTGGAACAGGTTTTGTTTATTCGTTCGGGCTCTTTTTATCCTACCTTACCCGTCTGGCCAAATTGAATTCACAGATCTCCACTTTGTTATTTCCGTTCAGGCCGCATTACATCACACATTCCTTTTGGCTAAAATTACGTTCTACAAGAACGATTCACCTTCTAATTTACAATAAATTCACGTTTCCACTATTTCATTATCATTTGCCAAACGCGATTGCGTCCTGATTTATGTGTGTTCGCCGCTTTTATAATTTACTACAAAAATTTTTTCTTCAAAATCTCACGCGTTTCTAAAATATAACATATAAATTATTTTACTTTAAAATATCTCTAAATCTATCAGTTTAGTACTTTTGTTATCTAATGGATAAAATAATCATATATTAATTTCCAAAATATTAATTTATTCGTTTACACTTTTGATTAATAATTAGTGACTTATCTGAAGTAATTGTAAAGTGGGCCGTGTAAAATTTGAAATGTTTTTTTGGCTCCCCTAATTATTGAACACATCGATTTTCTTACATTATGATTTGGTACCTAACTCAATCGTTTCTGCAGAGTATTTACCAAGATAATTGCAAAAAACTTGAATTAAAAATAAAGGTTTGCCATGAAATCATAATGGCCGACATTTCAGTTTGTTCTAAAAAGTGACAGTCGCTGTCATTTCGAGAATAAAAAATATGCTTTACCACTTTTCTCATAGATACTAATTACGTTACATTTGATGAAACACGCAAACGCGATTGCGTAGTTCAATTTAAAATCGTTTTCATTAACACTCATTGTCTCACCTGGCCAAGTAATAACGATAGGTTCAGGGTCAGTTATTATCATTATTCAAATATTTTCATAACAGTGTACATAAATATTATCACGACTGGACGCGAGCACCGATTCTCTTTGTCAGTACGATGATGATCGAGTTTTGACTGTCGCGGCGTTTTTTTTTTTTAATTTCTTAAATTCTCGTTAAACAAAGTGTCCAAAATGGAGGCGTGGGTTACGTGCGCGTATGTGTGCGTGTGTATGTGCGAGTAATATATCAATCTTGGCCCTCCCCCAACCCCAGCCCCAAGATTGCAAATAGTGTCCCAGGTGTTTGATCAGTTTGTCGGTAAAACAGTTCTCCCCCCGCGATCGTATTCTCTCGTCATCCAGGGAGGGAATTTCATTTTTATTGGATTGTATATCATTTCCACGTGAGTCACATGAAAAGGTATTTATTTTTCTTTCGGGGTAAGCAATTATTTTTATGATTTAATCATTTGTAAGAATTATAATTGCCAGTTTTATAAAACTTATTTGGTACCCTGCTTAAATAAAATGTAATGTGCGGAGTTCTTAACATTCTGTCATAAACCTTCAATTTGTTGCAGATTAATTTAATGTGTTAGCACCAATAAATACTATTACTATTACTATTAATGTATAATTTAATACTACGAAAAATCTTATAGTTTCTCTCATAGTTTTTAAAGTTTTATACAATAAACTATAACTAGCAGGGGCGACTCGTTATGTAGAGCCAAGGAGCCATGGCACTACCTCTTATTTCAAACGAAATAAGATTTTTTTATTAATTCTAGAAACACTGATTTGTCATTTTAAATGTTAAAACGATGCGAAAGTTTCATGAGACGAGAAAAATGGCAATGCATTTATTTGAGAATATATCTCTTGAATAAATTAGCAGATTTCAAAAATTCCAGAATTGCGTTTTGTGTTGTTAACTTGAAAACCAGTGATAAGGTATTTTAAGTTTTTTGGAGGTTTATTAAGATTAATGTATTTTGAGTAAATCTGAAAAGTTTCAAGTGTATTACAGTTGTTTTTGTATTTTTTTTTCACTCCGAAAAAGTGAAACTTAAAAAAAATCTTAAGGGCTGTTCTCGGTGGGTTATCTTGAAAACTTGTGATGAAGTATTATGGATTTTTTAGAGGCTTATTATAATTAATGTATTTTGAGTAAATTTAGAGAGTTTCAAGTGTGTTGCACTTGTTTTTATATTTTTTTTTTCACTCGGAAGAAGTGAAACTTAAAATCTTGAAAACCAGTGATGGGTTTTTTTTAGTTTTTTTGGAGAATGTTAAGATTAGTGTATTTTGAGTAAATTTGAAAAATTTCTAGTGTGTTGCAATTGTTTTTCAATTTTTTTCACTCGTGCAAATTAAAAAATCTGAAGCGCGGTTATTTTGAAAACCTGTGATGGATTTTTTTGAGTTTTTGGAAATTTATTGTATTTTAAGTAAATTTAGAAAGCAATCGACGAAATGTATTTGAATTTTGTACCAAATCACTTTTGAATTAATATAGAGTGATTTTGCGAAGTTTCAAGTGGAAGTAAATTGTTTTTATATTTTTTTCGCGTCGACGAATTTACTGCATTTTTTTTTAAATTTCATCTCCGTTCACATTGAAATATTCTAAAATTTTGAAACAGTGCATTTCTAATTTTTACGGAAATGCAGAATCACGTGTGTTGACAGTTGTTTTGGAAAGTTTCAAGTCGATGGCAACTGTTTTTTATATTTTTTTCGCGTTGGAGAATTTATTGCATTTTTTTTTTAATTTCATCTCCGTTCACATTGAAATATTCTAAAATTTGGAAACAATGCATTTCTAATTTTTACGGAAATGTAGAATCACATGTATTGACAGTTGTTTTGGAAAGTTTCAAGTCGATGGCAACTGTTTTTTATATTTTTTTCGTGTTGGAGAATTTATTGCATTTTTTTTTAAATTTCATCTCCGTTCACATTGAAATATTCTGAAATTTAGAAACAGTGCATTTCTAATTTTTACGGAAATGTAGAATCACATGTATTGACAGTTGTTTTGGAAAGTTTCAAGTCGATGGTAATTGTTTTTATATTTTTTTCGCGTTGACGAATTTACTGCAATTTTTTTTTAAATTTCATCTCCGTTTACATTGAAATATTCTAAAATTTAGAAACAATGCATTTCTAATTTTTACGAAAATGTAGAATCACATGTGTTGACAGTTGTTTTGGAAAGTTTCAAGTCGATGGCAATTGTTTTTATATTTTTTTCGCGTCGACGAATTTACTGCATTTTTTTAAAATTTCATCTCCGTTCACATTGAAATATTCTAAAATTTAAAAACAATGCATTTCTAATTTTTACGGAAATGTAGAATCACATGTGTTGACAGTTGTTTTGGAAAGTTTCAAATCGATGGCAATTGTTTTTATATTTTTTTCGCGTCGACGAATTTACTGCATTTTTTTTTAATTTCATCTCCATTCACATTGAAATATTCTAAAATTTGGAAACAATGCATTTCTAATTTTTACGGAAATGTAGAATCACATGTATTGACAGTTGTTTTGGAAAGTTTCAAGTCGATGGTAATTGTTTTTATATTTTTTTCGCGCCGACGAATTTACTGCATTTTTTTTTAATTGCATCTCCGTTCACATTGAAATATTCTAAAACTTAGAAACAGTGCATTTCTAATTTTTACGGAAATGTGGAATCACATGTGTTGACAGTTGTTTTGGAAAGTTTTAAGTCGATGGAAATTGTTTTTATATTTTTTTCGCGTCGATGAATTTACTACATTTTTTTTTAAATTTCATCTCCGTTCAATTGAAATATTCTAAAATTTAGAAACAGTGCATTTCTAATTTTTACGGAAATGTAGAATCACATGTGTTGACAGTTGTCTTGGAAAGTTTTAAGTCGATGGAAATTGTTTTTATATTTTTTTCGCGTCGATGAATTTACTACATTTTTTTTGTAATTTCATCTCCGTTCACATTGAAATATTCTAAAATTTAGAAACAGTGCATTTCTAATTTTTACGGAAATGTAGAATCACATGTGTTGACAGTTGTTTTGGAAAGTTTTAAGTCGATGGAAATTGTTTTTATATTTTTTTCGCGTCGATGAATTTACTACATTTTTTTTGTAATTTCATCTCCGTTCAATTGAAATATTCTAAAATTTAGAAACAGTGCATTTCTAATTTTTACGGAAATGTAGAATCACATGTGTTGACAGTTGTTTTGGAAAGTTTCAAGTCGATGGTAATTGTTTTTATATTTTTTTCGCGTCGATGAATTTACTACATTTTTTTTTAAATTTCATCTCCGTTCAATTGAAATATTCTAAAATTTAGAAACAGTGCACTTCTAATTTTTACGGAAATGTAGAATCACATGTGCTGACAGTTGTTTTGGAAAGTTTCAAGTCGATGGTAATTGTTTTTATATTTTTTTCGCGTCGACGAATTTACTGCATTTTTTTTTAATTTCATCTCCGTTCACATTGAAATATTCTAAAATTTAGAAACAGTGCATTTCTAATTTTTACGGAAATGTAGAATCACATGTGCTGACAGTTGTTTTGGAAAGTTTCAAGTCGATGGTAATTGTTTTTATATTTTTTTCGCGTCGATGAATTTACTACATTTTTTTTTAAATTTCATCTCCGTTCAATTGAAATATTCTAAAATTTAGAAACAGTGCATTTCTAATTTTTACGGAAATGTAGAATCACATGTGTTGACAGTTGTTTTGGAAAGTTTCAAGTCGATGGTAATTGTTTTTATATTTTTTTCGCGTCGATGAATTTACTACATTTTTTTTTAAATTTCATCTCCGTTCAATTGAAATATTCTAAAATTTAGAAACAGTGCATTTCTAATTTTTACGGAAATGTAGAATCACATGTGTTGACAGTTGTTTTGGAAAGTTTCAAGTCGATGGTAATTGTTTTTATATTTTTTTCGCGTCGATGAATTTACTACATTTTTTTTTAAATTTCATCTCCGTTCAATTGAAATATTCTAAAATTTAGAAACAGTGCATTTCTAATTTTTACGGAAATGTAGAATCACATGTGTTGACAGTTGTTTTGGAAAGTTTCAAGTCGATGGTAATTGTTTTTATATTTTTTTCGCGTCGATGAATTTACTACATTTTTTTTTAAATTTCATCTCCGTTCAATTGAAATATTCTAAAATTTAGAAACAGTGCATTTCTAATTTTTACGGAAATGTAGAATCACATGTGTTGACAGTTGTTTTGGAAAGTTTCAAGTCGATGGTAATTGTTTTTATATTTTTTTCGCGTCGATGAATTTACTACATTTTTTTTTAAATTTCATCTCCGTTCAATTGAAATATTCTAAAATTTAGAAACAGTGCATTTCTAATTTTTACGGAAATGTAGAATCACATGTGCTGACAGTTGTTTTGGAAAGTTTCAAGTCGATGGTAATTGTTTTTATATTTTTTTCGCGTCGACGAATTTACTGCATTTTTTTTTAATTTCATCTCCGTTCACATTGAAATATTCTAAAATTTAGAAACAGTGCATTTCTAATTTTTACGGAAATGTAGAATCACATGTGCTGACAGTTGTTTTGGAAAGTTTCAAGTCGATGGTAATTGTTTTTATATTTTTTTCGCGTCGACGAATTTACTGCATTTTTTTGTAATTTCATCTCCGTTCACATTGAAATATTCTAAAATTTAGAAACAGTGCATTTCTAATTTTTACGGAAATGTAGAATCACATGTGCTGACAGTTGTTTTGGAAAGTTTCAAGTCGATGGTAATTGTTTTTATATTTTTTTCGCGTCGACGAATTTACTGCATTTTTTTTTAATTTCATCTCCGTTCACATTGAAATATTCTAAAATTTAGAAACAATGCATTTCTTCAAATAATACACAAGACGTGAATGGAACAAAACGGTCAACTCGGATGGTACATTGGCCAAAATTAGCACCAAGCCATTGTCGTTCCTTCGGCCCATTACAAAGGCACTTAGTGGACGTCACTTTTAATCTGTAAAGCGAAACACACGGAGCATGAATGGCTGAACATTTTTTTTTCTTCGGCCATTTGTACCGACGACTAATGAATCGATCCGCACGCCACCGCTAGCTATATTTATTAATGAAAAATTATTAGCTATTTTGGAGATAAGTGCGCTTGGATACAGTCCGTAATTATAATTTATTGTTGTGGTGATTATTAATTTGTCGAGACGATCTTATGAATAAAAGATATTCGGGATGGGAAATAAGGAATGGCTATTTAGCATACGCAATCCATCATTGTCATAAAACATTTAAAAACGGTTACTTGTAGTTATTCATTTGAGTAAATGATCGCCGGCCAATGACGTGACTCGCGAATGAACGTCGGAAATGATGAAGTTATTACTTTACACCGCGCCCATTGTGTTTTCCCGGTTGACAAAAAAAAAAAACCTCAACTATTAGTCAATTAATAGGCGCGGTTCTTTTGTTTTCCAGCCGTTTCGTCCGAATGAAACGCGAGATGATTTGTTTGGTCAGCTGCCGGCGGGTGTTAGTTATTGTTGTCTGGTTGCCAGAGGTAGTTAATAGGTGAAAAGTATTTTATAGCTCGTCACAATGTAACGATTCATCATATTTTAAAATAGCCCCCCCTGCATCTTTCCAACCTGTTCATTAACATTCCCGGCCAATTAATGTCAATAAAGAGAGGTCGCGCATCCACCAATGTTGCACCTGTTTTAAGGGCCGCCCACGATCCACGTTTATTTATAATTCTTTTATGTTCTCCGGCGTCTTCATTAATGCAAGAAGACAGATTTGAGAAGTTGTATGATAGATATTTATGATGCCATCAAATCGGAGAAAGTAATTGGCGCCTTTCAGCTAAGTTTCCTGGCTAGTAAGAAAGTACAAATCATGATTGAAAATCAGCAATTACCAATTAAATTCAGAGACTGACAATCTGTCCCTGGTAGGTTTTCTTTCTCGGGGTATCGTGTAATGATGAAGACCTGAAATTGAGTTTGGAGTAATTTCGATGTAATAGCTGAATTGAAACAAAGTGGATACTAAAGGCGTGTCATGAACTTGCCTGAAGGCTCTATAGTAATAGCTGAATTAAAAAAAAATACATACCGTAACAACGCACGATCTGCATACTTGTGTATACTGATAAATATCGTTGTTTGTACAATGTGTTCACTTTATTAATTTTACCTCGTATACCTAGCAGCGTATTAACTTCCTTCCTGTATTTACTCTCTTCGGTAAACAAGTGTTCGTAACAGAATTTTGATTAGGGAACACCCGGCGATAAATCAAGAACACGTGCAATAAACAAGCTAAATCGCGCAATCAAGCCTTATTTATTAAATTAGCATTAATAAACAGGTAATAAATACTGGATTTATGTGCGCGAATCGCCGTCGACGGGTTCCCGCTATTTATTTTGTAAATTATTATTAATACCTAACAAAGTTACATGATTGATTCAATCGGAATGCAATAATTGAGTTGCGAATTGCGAATTGCCAGCGGACGCGGCAATAGATTAATTATTGCGACGGCCAAAAATATCAATAAATCGGATTCGATGTATGTATATTTATGCGGAGATAATTCACCTTCAGGATCTTATCGGGCGGCCGTGTATTGTTTTATTTCGCCATTGTTTGTTGGGATAGAGGGCGAAAACAGTGCAAGAGGTAAAGTATATACACAATCAGTAAAACACAAGATGTTGTTTCAACTGTCTGCCATCTGATAAATTGAGGATTTAAATTCCAAATTAACTTGTAATGTAAACAATTGTATAAATCTCGAAAACAAAGCCAAAGAAGGCTCCCAAATGGAGAGAAGGTATCACGGCGTGAATTATATTAGAGATTATACATCACAAGTAGGACCTACACACCCCTCCGAAGCCACCTTGTTTTATAAAGATAACCATAATAATTAAATCCCCATCTTAATGTCAAGACTGCTCGAACTTTCTGCGGCGTTCCGAGTAAATCCTCCCGGTATATATTCCGTTACCTATATGACAATGACAATGACGAGACTCAGTAGTAATAACATGCAGGATCCACCTAATCCCCTCCCGCATACACACGACATACATCTTTAATTGTAAATTGTGCTGATCCTTTTCGCAGACATATCTTGTTAAAATTACAATGCTCGTTCCCTCGTCTCCCTTCTTCCCAAGTCGCGCAAACTTTAATACACCATATATACACTTCGGAATAATCAACGATGAACTATTATGTTACACAATTCACTTTGATAGGAAACTAATTAATTCTGCCCCAATGTAACGACTTAATTTCTTATAGATAAAGTTTCTAAATAAAATAATCTATTTAATAGCTATTATTACAACTAGGGAAATATGAATAGTATATTTCCCGAGGTTGGCTAGTTACAAAATTCAAATTTTTTTTTTTCGAATAAATTTTGACGGAAATGGGTTCACAAATATTTTGTGTATATGCCCTTAAATGCCTGTTCGTTATTTCAAATACACCCTGTATAACGAGCCGCCCATGCTTCAACAGCAAAATATACTACTTTCGACAGCTAAAAAATACAATTTTGACAATTCAAAAATGCCGAAAAAAATTTTTTTTTATTAGCTGAAAAATACTGTTTTTGGCAGCTGAAACATCGTATATTCGGTAACTGAAGAATACCATTTTCTACAACTGTAAAAATACAACTTGAGACAGCCGAAAAATACCATTCCCGACAGCTGAAACATGCCGTTATTGGCAGATTTCAAAATACAATTTTTGACAACGAAAAAAAAATCAATTTTTGACAGCTGTTAAATGCCTTCTTTGACAATTAAAAAATGTAAAAAATGCTACTTTTAATATCTGAATAATACCAGTTTTATAGGTGAGAAATACAAAATATACAAGTTTGGACAGCTAAAAAATGCCATTTTTGACAGTTAAAAAATGTAAAAAATGCTGCTTTTGATAGCTGAAAAATACCATTTATATAGGTGGGAAATGCCATTTTTGGAAGCTGAAAAATATAATTTTTGACAACTGAAAAAATACATTTTTGACAGCTGAATAGTACAATTTTTAATAGCTGAAAAATACCATACTTGATAACAGCAACACACGATTATTGACAACTGTATCATACCATTATTGTCAGCTAAAAAATACAATTTTTGAAAGCTGAAAAATGCCATTTTTGACAATTTAAAAAATGTCAAAAAATGCTGCTTTTGATAGATGAAAAATACCATTTTTATAGGTGAGAAATACCATTGTTGACAGCTAAAAATTATAATATTGGACAACTGAAAAATATCATTTTTGACAGCTGAATAATATCGTATTTGACAACTAAAAAATATCGTTTTTGACAGCTGAAAAATATCATTTCTGATAGCTGAAAAATATCATTTTTGACACCTGGAAAATATCACTTTTGACAACTGAAAAATATAATTTTTGACAGCTAAAAAATATCACTTTTGACAGCTGAAAAATATCATTTTTGACACCTGAAAAATATCATTTTTAACAGCTGAAAAATATAATTTTTAATAGCTGAAAAATAACATTTTTGACAGCTGAAAAATGTAATTTTTGATAGCTGAAAATATAATTTTTGACAGCTGAAAAATATCATTTTTGACAGCTGAAAAATGTAATTTTTGATAGCTGAAAATATAATTTTTGACAGCTGAAAAATATAATTTTTGACAGTTGAATAATATAGCTGAAAAAATCAATTTTTAACAGCTGAAAAATGCTATTTTTAACAGCTGAAAAATGCTATTTTTTAAGCTGAATCATACCATTTTTAACAACTGTAACAAACCATAATTGACAACTGTAACATACCATTATTGTCAGCTAAAAAATACAATTTTTGACAACAAAACTTTAACAATAAAAAATGACCAAAAATGCTGCCTTTGATAGCTAAAAAATACCATTTTTGTAGGTGAAAAATACCTTTTTTTAACAGCTGAAAAATCTCATTTTTGACAGCTGAAAAATATCATTTTTGACAGCTGAAAAATATCATTTTTGACAGCTGAAAAATATCATTTCTGACAGCTGAAAAATATCATTTTTGACAGCTGAAAAATATCATTTTTGACAGCTGAAAAATACCATTTTTAACAGCTGAAAAATACCATTCTTGCCAACTGCAACAAACCATTTTTGACAACTGTAACAAACCATTTTTGACAACTGTAACATATCATTATTGTCAGCCAGAAAATAAAATTAATTTTCGACAACTGTAAAATGCCATTTTTGACAATTAAAATACCACTTTTAATATCTGAATAATACCAGTTTTATAGGTGAGAAGGTGAGAAATACCTTTTTGACAGGTGAATAATACCATTTTTGACAACTGAAAAATATTATTTTTAACAGTTGAATAATACTCTTCTCAACAGCTGAAAAATACTATTTTTAACAGCTGAAAAATACCATCCTTGACAACTGCAACATAATCATTATTGACAACTGCAACAAAACATTATTGTTAGCTGAAAAATAGAATTTTTGACAACACAAAAGTATAAGTTTTCTCGGCTGAAAATACTATTTTTGACGATTAAGAAAAATGACGAAAAATGCTGCTTTTGATGGCTAAAAAATAACAGTTTTATGGGAGGATTTGACAGCTGAAACAAATCATTTTTGACATCTGAAAAATATCATTTTTGACTGTTGAATAAAACACTTCTTAACAGCTGAAAACTACCATTTTCAACAGCTGCAAAATACCATTCTTGACAACTGCAACAAGTCATTATTGACAAGTGTAATATATCATTTTTGACAATTAAAAAAATGTCAAAGAATGCTGCTTTTGATGGCTGAAAAATAACATTTTAAATGGCGAGAAATCGCATTTTTGACAGCTGAAAAATATCATTTTTGACAGTTGAATAATACAATTCTCAACTGCAGCTGTTTTTTCAACAGCTGAAAAATATCATTGTTTACAACTGCAATAAACCAATATTGACAACTGTAACATATCATTATTGCCTGCTAAAAAATACAATTTTTGACTACAAAAAGACAATTCTTGACAGCTGAAAAATGCCATTTTTGACAATTAAAAAAAATATCGAAAAATGCTGTTTTTGATAGCTGAAAAATAACATTTTAATTGGTGAGAAATACCTTTTTTGACATTAAAAAAACATTTTTGACAACTGAAAAATATCATTTTTGACATTTGAATAATACACTTCTAAACAGCTGAAAAATACCACACTTGACAAATATTGACAACTGTAATAAACCATTATTGTTAGCTAGAAAATATAATTTTTGACAACAAAAAGTACAATTCTTGACAGCTGAAAATGCCATTTTTGACGAATAAAAATTGTCGAAAAATTATTTTTTTGGATAGCTGAAAAATACCATTTTAATAGGTGAGAAATACCTGATTAGTAGCAAAAGCTTTTTAATAGTGTGGATGAGTTTTTATCTGATTGTACCTCTTTTTAAATTTGTTCATAAACCTTACTGTCATTTTATTGTGCTTTAACATATTTATTATTTTAATACGTTTGAACGTCTTGTATTGTCATTTTATTGTTTTTAACATATTTATAATTTTAATACGTTTGAATATTGTCATTTTATTATTTTTAATATATTTATTATTTTAATATGTTTTTCTGTCTCGGCAATTTTAAACTTAAGATTTTTAACTGTATCACACTAAGATTTATTTTATAACAATATTACATTACTCTCTGTGACTTGTGTAAACGACTGTAGTAGCATCAATAAATTTTGATTGATTTGATTGATTTTTTACAGCTGAAAAATAACATTTTTGACAACTGAAATATATTTTTGACGATAACACATTTCTTAACAGCTGAAAACTACAAATTTTAATAGCTGAAGCATACTGACAACTGCAACAAACCATTATTGTTAGCTAAAAATACAATTTTCTACAACTAAAAGTACAATTTTTGGCAGCAAAAAAATGTCATTTTTGACAATTAAAATATCGAAAAATTCTGCTTTTGACAGCTGAATTAATCCTTAACAGGTAAAAATATCATTCTTGGCAACTGCAAGAAACCATTATTGACAATTGCAACACACCATTATTGTCAGCTACAAAATACAATTTTTGACAACAATAATAATAATAATAATATTTATTGTGCTAGATATTTACAGAAAATATGTACACTCATCCAGACTTACTATATATTAGTGACAAAAATTAAAATGTGTAATTGAAAAAATCTTCAATGCTAAATGGGCAGCTGCCTAATAACATATTTTTGAAGTACACTTTGTATTTGCTGCTATTTAAGTTTCTTATTTCTGCGGGAAGACAGTTATAAAATTTCAATCCGTAATAGTTGACACCGCAACGGGTTCTGTTCAGTCTTGTAAATGGGATCCGTAGATTATGACTAGATCTTGTTGTATGGTTGTGAATTTGACGTACTGATTCATATTTGTCTCGATTTTGTTTTACATACAGCAGAGTTTGTAAGATATATACACCAGGTAGTGTTAGAATCCTTAATCTCTGAAAAATTTCTTTTGCATCTTTTCTGTAGTGAGCTCCAGTAATTATTCTTATTATTTTCCTCTGTAATGCAAAAATCCTGTCTGCAGAAGCTGAGTGGCCCCAGATTAGTATGCCGTAGCTCATTTTTGAATGAAAGAGGGCGTGATATGCATTAATTAACACTGTCTGAGATGCGTGTATATTTCTAAATAAAAAAAAAACTAGTGATGCCAATTTTTTAGCAAGTTCATCGCAGTGAGTAAACCACGTGAGCGTCGGTTCAAAGCAGATGCCTAGAAGCTTGCCTTTTCGTTCTTTAAGATGAGGTTCCATTACACGGGTTCCAAGAATAATTATCTGCGTTTTGGATTCATTTAAAGATAATTAATTCTCAAAAAAAAAGAAAGAACTATTTATCTTCCTAGACCAAAGTAATTGGCGAAAAAGTGTTTTAAGAATTAATTAAAAATTCTTGCGAGCTTGAAACTGCAGGTAGTACCATGGCTCCTTGACTCTATATAACGAGCCGCCCCTGATTTTAAGTGTTTATTTTTTTTAATTAGGATCAATGTTGCAAACGATAGTAGTAAGTTGGCTTGGATCGATATGAATGGAAAAAGGAAGGGATTCATAAGTTTCAGATTTCGAATTATGCACATAATTTAGAGAGAAAGATTCCACGCAGGGACTTCAATATTAAACTTAAACATTCTAATTAATTTTACAGAATACTTAATTATGGAATATATAACGGAGTTGGGAACAAAATTAATCCGGGATTGTATTATAATTTCCAATAGAAACGCTCGCGACACGGTGCACTTTATGCATATGCAACAATACGGTGTCAGCAGG
The DNA here is from genome assembly GCA_910593695.2 of Ocypus olens. Taxonomy (NCBI): domain Eukaryota; kingdom Metazoa; phylum Arthropoda; class Insecta; order Coleoptera; family Staphylinidae; genus Ocypus; species Ocypus olens. Next base: position 762,875 of record OU343047.1, on the reverse strand, counting down.
AAAGAGCAAACTAATGACGCCCGCTACAAGTGGCTTCTCCATGCTTGCAACATCATTGTCAATGTTAGTTAATTAAAACGCGGATATGGCCACACCTTTCGGTGATATTCAACCTGTTCGATGGGGTTTTCGGCGGTGGCCCGCAAGAATTAATTGTGACCGGATTACTCCAATTAGACTTTGCGGAGTTCTTTGGGAGGAGCTCTTAATTAAGAGGGTGCACTTGTCATCGGTCTTTATGGGCTCAGGAACTTAAGCCGGGGCTCGATGAGTGAGGGAAATATTTTAAAGCGTCTTAGCATACATCTTTAATTAAGACGAACGATTTCACGCGCAGCTATAAGTTGATAAACATTCGGCAAATAACAAATACAAGTTGTAAGTCAAAGCAGGAACGCGCGGTGTGTGTGCTCAACAAACTCGCACCGGGAAAACACACGAAAATGAAGAGAATAAATTAACATAAAGTCTTAGGCATTTCCTCTGCCTTTTCCAAGTTTATTCCAAACACACGGATACAGAACAAACACGGCGGTACACACCTACATCATGTAAATACGGTAGTTGCTCCAATCTACATCTTAATTGGTTGTCATGTTTATTGCCGAGTTTAAAGTTGGGGGTTTACGGAGGAGCCGCGCGTTTTACGTCTATTTTATGCGGCGCGTTTCTATTCTCGCACAGGTAGAAAACTTTAATATGCATTAATGGCGAGTGCCCGTAAATAAAGGCTGCGAGCCGTAAACTTTATTTCATTGAGCGATTCAAGTGTAAATTTAACGCAACTATTTTATCGGGTTATTCATTTTGTGCTTAATTATCTCGTGCTTTCGCTGGTTAATGAGAAAAACGTCAGATATAGATCAGACATATGCAGTGACGATATTTTGGCAGATATAAATTAATATTTATTTAAACAAGGAATGTAAGGACGTATTAACGTTAATTGTCATTACGTTCCGTGTTGCTTATTAATTTTTTTCCGCTACCGGAAATATAATACTTGAAAAAGATCAGAAAATATTCTAAAATACGACTTTTAACATTTGTGATTCAAATTTTTATAGTCACCTATGCGTCCTATGGCAACCCAGCAACAGAGAAAACAATGTCGAGTTTTGTTTGTTTGTGTCAATCCGGTGACAGTTGTTGCGGGCATGGGTGCAAACGAAGCTGCGAATATTGCGTGTTAGAACGTGTTGCCGACAAAATCGAAAAAATGGTGATGTGGCCATCATGTTACTTTCTCCGATCTTGATTGCATAACAGTTATTTATATTTATACCACCATGGTTTATTTTCATTTTAGATCAGATGATACTGACGTTTAAAACGTCAAAGTTATGAAAGATAAAAATAACAAATTATACTTCCAATTCAAATAATCTTAAATTAGTTTATTAAAAAACCAAATAAAATCCTAATCAATTCTTGAAAAAAGTCCTAAAAACAAATCTTGATAAATCCTGAAAAAAGCCCTGAAAATGATGTCTGAAAACGCCCTGAAACAGTTCTGGTTATAAAGTTCCAAAGAGAATACCAGAAAATGTCTTGAATAAAACCGTCCTGAAAAAATCTGATAAAAAAGTCGTGATAAAAAGTCCAGAAAAAGAGTCTGATGCTCTGACAAAGAAATGTCTTGAAAAACAGGTTCTTGAAAAAGACCTGAAAAAAGTCCCGAAAACAGAGTCGTCACAAAAAAAATCGGAAAAAAGGTCCTAGAAAAAAACCTGATAAAAAAAAGACTGTAGAAAAGCACTGAAAATAGGCTTCAAGAAAGTTCGAAAAAAGGCCTTAAAAAGTCCTAACAAAACCTGAAAGATAGTTCAGACAAAAATTCCTAAAAAAGTCCTGCAAAGAGTCCTTACAAAGGTCCTAAAAAGACCTGAAAAAAGTCGAGAAAATAATCCTAACAGAACTCATGAAAAAAGCCTTAGAAAAGAACTGACAAAAAGCATTAAAAAAAGTCTTGATAAAATAATCCTGATAAAAAATCCTGAAAAATGTCTTGAAAAAATAATCCTGATAAAAACTTCCTGAAAATAAGGTCCTAGAAAAAGTTCTGTCAAACGGCCAGAAGAAAAGTACTGAAAAAGTATTAAAAAAAGTCAGAATAAAGACCTTAAAAAGGCCTGAATAAAGCCTTTAAGTCCCGAAAAAAGCCCTAAAAAAGTGTTCTGCAAAGAGTGCTTAAGAAGGTCCCGAAAAATTCCAGAAAATAGTACTCGCAAAAGCCTTGGACGAGATCTAATAAAAAGTATTAAAAAAGTCTTGAAAAAATAACCCTGATTAAAAAGGCCCCAAAAAAGGTCCTGAACATAATAGTTTTTAAATAATCTTTAAAAAAGAGCCCTGAAAAAATTCGAAAAAGATAGGTTATGAAACAAAAGTCCTGAAAAAACATCGTAAAAAAAGACGTCAAAAAGATTTCTGAAAATAAAGTCTTGAAAAAAGTTCTGAAACAAGTCGTAACAACAGTTTTGAAAACATTGTTCTGCAAAAAAAAATCCCAAAAAGAGTCTTGCAAAGAGCCTAAGAAAAGACCTGAAAAAGGCATTAAAAAAGTTCCAGAAAAATAATCCAGATTAAAAATCTTGAAAAAGAGTACCAAAAAAAGGCACCACACAAAAACTCTGCAAAAGAAAAGTCCTGAAACAAAAGTCCTGAAAAAACGTCGTTAAAAAGAGTCCTAAAAAAGTTTTGAAAAAAGTTCTAAAGAAACTCGTCCTGCAAAAAAACCAAAAATATCTGAAAAAAGGCATTTAAAAGTCGTGAAAAAAGATCCTGAAAATTAATCCTGATAAAAACACCCTAAAAAGAAGTCTCAAAAACAAAAAGTTTTTAAAATAAAGTCACGAAAAGAGTCCTCGAAAAAAATTTTGAAAAGAAAAGTACTGAAAAAACATCGTGATGATTCCTGAAAATATAGTCTTGAAGAAAAAGACCTGAGAGAAGAAATGAAAAAAACCTGAAAATAAGGTCTTACAAAAAAGACCTGAAAAAAGTCCTGAAATTTTGATTTATACTTTCATTGTATTTTTTTCAATTTCAATGTATATCGAACATGTTGTAGTATTGGATGATTCTGACGTTTGAAACGTCAAAATTATGAAAGATTCAAATTCTAATCTTTACCGACGATTTACTCAAAAAGTAATGAGATTTCCATAAGAGGGTATCCTTCATAAGTTATTGATTTTAGTATTACCTACCATTATTATTTATATAAATTTGGTTAAATATTATCGTTTCCTAATTATAAACCAAAAATGACAAAAAAAAATGATAATTTATTTTTTTCATAAAACGTTTGCTTTTTGAAAAAAAATTAAAACAAAAAATGCTCATTTCTTTGTTTCCTTTAGTTACCTTCAAGATTTGTTTAGGTATCTTTGCAATATTTTTCATAAAAAAAAAATATTGGAGAAAAACAAAAAACGGCTAAGGTTAACCTCAGGTTTATGAAATTTTACCAAAAGCTTTTCAGTTCTTCAGATTACCAAATAAGGCTTATGTTCAAAGTTCCATGTTAATCCATGTCGTAGTTTTTGAGATACGGCGCGCACAGACTGACAGACATACATCTCAATAGGAATGCATATCGAAAAAATGGTGATGTGGCCATCATGGTACTTTCTCCGACTTTATATTTACATTTTCATGGGTTCATTTTCAATTGAAATCATATTTTAAATGTACATCAAGCGTTGCGTAAACTCGGATGAAACTGACGTTTAAAACGTCAAAATCATGAAAGATGGAAAAATTATACTTCAAATTCAAAAACTCGGTTTACTCAAAAACTAAAGGGATTTCGAAAAAAACTTATTCTTTATAAGTTGTTCATTTTAGCATTCTCTACAATTATTATACACACAAATTTGCTGTAACTATTATCGTTTCATAATTATAAACCAAAAATTAAAAAATAATAATATTTTTTTTTCTCGAATAGCAATGATTTTATGAAAAATATTTTCAAGCAAAAGATGTGCATTTCTTTGTTGTCTTCAATGTTTGTATAAATATTTTTGTGATATTTTTTATATTTAAGAAAATATTGGCAAAAAACAAAAACCAGTTAAGGTAAACAACCACTTCCGGTGTAGGAAATTTGACCAAAAGCTTTTCAGTTCTTCAGATTATCAAATAAGACGTATGTTCAAAGTTTAATATCAATTGCTCTATTAGTTTTTGAGATACAGCGCACACAGACAGACACACACACACAGACACACACACACACACAGACACAATTTTTTTTTCCAGAAATTGTTGAAATGGCATCTAGGGACCCCAAAACGGATATTTCCGCAAAAAAAATTTTTGAAAAAAAAATCACGATCACAATACTTTCTCGTACTTCGTAACGGAGAAAGTAAAAAGGTATGTGTCCTGTTACGATTCTTTTAAGCAGTGGTTATGTAAAAAGGATGCCGATGCTATACGTATAGACGAAAATGTGTTGCTCGCCTATTTGTAGAAGCGTTACGTTTCTGTTTATTATTTTCCGTAAGTAAAAATTAAGTTCCGTCGTCAACGACAACAAACCCCACGAATGTTATCAGCCACTTACGGTACCTGTAACTATGGATGCAATTAGTGTATTAATTTCGAGTCGACAAGAAAAAAAAATTTGCAATTACCATGGATTTGACTCTACAAAAATACTCATAATGTTGATTTGCGTTTCTGTGAAGACTACAATAATTCGATTTTGGAAGCAAGTTTTAAAGAAATAATTCTACAATAACCCATACATGCATGCTGGTGTTGTTAATTGAATAATTTAAACGGAAACTAAACACGACCATTTTATAGAGTTATTAATTTTAAGCTTAATCATCTCATCCTCTCCCAGTGGCGAATGCGAAAAAAAAAAAAACTCCGCACGCTTGAATTATTCGCCACAGGTGATATACATCAGAAATACCCAGTGTTGGCGTCGGCGTCGCCGTCGTCGTCGCCGGCGTCTCACAGGGCATTAATGTAGCGTGCAACGTAAATTATGGCGGTTTTGAGTGCAGGTTAATAACGGAAGGTGCTCCGAGACAAATGATTGCGGTATCGTCCAGAACGGCGTCATTTGCCGGAAACTTAGATGACGTCATATCCTACAAGGTTGCCAACATGATCAATCATCGAACACGGGGGCCTTAATCACGGTCCCCGGGAATATTAAATCCAGTTTGTCCGCCGTGTCCAGTCCGGTGCCGGTGCCTCGTGAATAATTGCTAATTTGCTTGCGGAAGGGACAGGTGGTCCGTTCACAAACAAAACATCATCATCAGGGCACACTTCGACGTATCTCTCCGCGCCCGAATCCCGTCGCACACACCTAACATTTACATAAATAACGCGTATTGATAGCGAACGGCAATATCAACATCCGTCTGCGGTTTCTGATTATATGGAAGTAAACAGGAATTAATTATAATAATTACAGCACACCTACGATGAATTAAAAAAAAATATGTTTTTTTTACATACTAGTTAAATCTATAAAAATAACTTACAAAGGTATTTTAATACACAATTACTTCCATAGCTAATGCTACGATGCTAATTCAGTTATACAAAAGATATTTTGTAAATGTGTCGCACTCCATGAAAAGGGCAGCAGCTTTGATAACTTTTAAACATTTAAAACCCTCTGATTCAAAATTCACTGAGAAAACTGAGTTTGAAAATCTATATTCCAAAAACGGTATTTTCGAGAAACTTAAATTTAGAGATTACTCCTTGGATTGTTCCATACGAATGTATAAACACGTGATGTCAAATAATAGCAACAATAACATAAAGTACTAAAGAAAACACTTAACTTTTTTTATACCACTTTTATTTTACTTTACGTGACTAGTTTCAATTACACGGTAATCATTATCAAACTGAGTACTTAAGTACTCAGTTTGATAATGATAATCACGTAAAGTAAAATAAAAGTGGTATAAAAAAAGTTAAGTGTTTTCTTTATATCGAAATTGAAAATGTACCACGAAGTGAACGCCTCCAAGATTCAAGAATAAAGTTCTAAAATTGTCCGTAAATTGTGGCCAACATAAAACGTTTTTCTTGTTTTCTTCATAGGAATAAGCCTCATTTTCAAATCCAATGTTTCAATCAAAACCAGAATTTACTCAAAATAGGGATTTTGCTTTTCATAATTGTGTATACACAATCGGTAAATTGTGTGTAAGCAATCTATAATCACACCAATAAATACTTTACTTCACTCATTAAATAAAAATCTCAAAACACCCCTTCACCTAGATTGTGGTCATGCCGAAATTGTCTACTGGTTTGAAAAAAATATAAAAACAATCGCCAGCGTTCTTTAATATTTCTAAAATTACTCGGAAATAGATTTTGCTTCGTAATTCAATCAAAATCTAAAAAACATCCCTTTAATATAGTTCGAGAAAATGACAAGAGACAAGCCGTATTGTCGCCAAATCGAAGTCGCCCTCTTTATCAAGGTTTTGAAAAATATGAAAACAATCGCTATCGAGTGGAAACTTTTCAAATTAACTCAAAATAGATTGTGCTTTATAATTGAATAAAAATCTCGAAACGGTCATTCACTAGATTTTGAAACAATACACACCTTGTAGTTTATTGAAGTTGCTCACTATTTGATCGTTTAGAAAATACAAAAACAATTGCCACAGTCCAGAAACTTTAAAAATTTACCAGAAATGGATTCGAGTTTATAATTCAATCAAAATTTAAAAACACCTCAATACTAGATTTCAAGATAATCCACACGAAAACTCAGTTTGCAGTCATTTTAAAACTGCTCTCTGTCTAATAGTTCGATAAAACATAAAAAAATCACTATCGACTTGAAACTTTTCAAATTTACTCAAAATTAATTCAGAATTAAAATTCCATTAAAAACTGCCTATACTACATCCAAGGATTTTAAGATAAATCTTTGTGAACGAAGCATATTTTTTTGTAAATCTACAATAACTTTGCCGACTCAAAAAAAAAATAAAAACAATTGCCATCGACTTGAAACTTTCCAAAGTTGCTCAAAATTGATTCATGATTAAAATTCCGTTAAAAACTGCATATACAACATGCAGGAATTTTAAGATAAATCCTTGTGAACAAAGCATATATTTTTTTTTGTAAATCTGCAATAACTTTGCCGACTTAAAAAAATAGAAAAACAGTTGCTATCGACTTGAAAGTTTCCAAATGTACTCAACATTAATTCAGGATTAAAATTCCGTTAAAAACTGCATATACAATATGCAGGAATTTTAAGATAAATCCTTGTGAACAAAGCATTTTTTTTTGTAAATCTGCAATAATTTTGCCGACTTAAAAAAAATATAAAAACAGTTGCTATCGGCTTGAAAGTTTCCAAATTTACTCAACATTGATTCAGGATTAAAATTCCGTTAAAAACTGCATATACAACATGCAGGAATTTTAAGATAAATCCTTGTGAACAAAGCATATATTTTTTTTTGTAAATCTGCAATAACTTTGCCGACTTAAAAAAATAGAAAAACAGTTGCTATCGACTTGAAAGTTTCCAAATGTACTCAACATTAATTCAGGATTAAAATTCCGTTAAAAACTGCATATACAATATGCAGGAATTTTAAGATAAATCCTTGTGAACAAAGCATTTTTTTTTGTAAATCTGCAATAATTTTGCCGACTTAAAAAAAATATAAAAACAGTTGCTATCGGCTTGAAAGTTTCCAAATTTACTCAACATTGATTCAGGATTAAAATTCCGTTAAAAACTGCATATACAACATGCAGGAATTTTAAGATAAATCCTTGTGAACAAAGCATTTATTTTTTGGAAATCTGCAATAACTTTGCCGACTTAAAAAAATATAAAAACAGTTGCTATCGACTTGAAAGTTTCCAAATGTACTCAAAATTGATTCATGATTAAAATTCTGTTAAAAACTGCCCATACTACATCCAAGGATTTTAAGATAAATCTTTGTGAACGAAGCATATTTTTTTGTAAATCTACAATAACTTTGCCGACTCAAAAAAAAAATAAAAACAATTGCCATCGACTTGAAACTTTCCAAAGTTGCTCAAAATTGATTCATGATTAAAATTCCGTTAAAAACTGCATATACAACATGCAGGAATTTTAAGATAAATCCTTGTGAACAAAACATATTTTTTTTGTAAATCTGCAATAACTTTGCCCACTTAAAAAAAATATAAAAACAGTTGCTATCTACTTGAAAGTTTTCAAATTTACTCAACATTGATTCAGAATTAAAATTCCGTCAAAAATTCCATATACAACATGCAGGAATTTTAAGATAAATCCTTGTGAACAAAACATATATTTTTTTTTGTAAATCTGCAATAACTTTGCCGACTTAAAAAAAATATAAAAACAGTTGCTATCGACTTGAAAGTTTCCAAATTTACTCAACATTGATTCAGGATTAAAATTCCGTCAAAAATTCCATATACAACATGCAGGAATTTTAAGATAAATCCTTGTGAACAAAACATATATTTTTTTTTGTAAATCTGCAATAACTTTGCCCACTTAAAAAAAATATAAAAACAGTTGCTATCGACTTGAAAGTTTCCAAATTTACTCAACATTGATTCAGAATTAAAATTCCGTCAAAAATTCCATATACAACATGCAGGAATTTTAAGATAAATCCTTGTGAACAAAACATATATTTTTTTTTGTAAATCTGCAATAAATTTGCCGACTTAAAAAAAATATAAAAACAGTTGCTATCGACTTGAAAGTTTCCAAATTTACTCAACATTGATTCAGGATTAAAATTCCGTCAAAAATTCCATATACAACATGCAGGAATTTTAAGATAAATCCCTGTGAACAAAGCATATATTTTTTTTGTAAATCTGCAATAACTTTGCCGACTTAAAAAAAATTAAAAACAGTTGCTATCGACTTGAAAGTTTCCAAATGTACTCAACATTAATTCAGGATTAAAATTCCGTTAAAAACTGCATATACAATATGCAGGAATTTTAAGATAAATCCTTGTGAACAAAGCATATTTTTTTTTGTAAATCTGCAATAACTTTGCCGACTTAAAAAAAATATAAAAACAGTTGCTATCGACTTAAAAGTTTCCAAATTTACTCAACATTAATTCAGGATTAAAATTCCGTTAAAAACTGCATATACAACATGCAGGAATTTTAAGATAAATCCTTGTGAACAAAACATATATTTTTTTTGTAAATCTGCAATAACTTTGCCGACTTAAAAAAAATATAAAAACAGTTGCTATCGACTTGAAAGTTTCCAAATTTACTCAACATTAATTCAGGATTAAAATTCCGTTAAAAACTGCATATACAACATGCAGGAATTTTAAGATAAATCCTTGTGAACAAAGCATATATTTTTTTTGTAAATCTGCAATAACTTTGCCGACTTAAAAAAAATAGAAAAACAGTTGCTATCGACTTGAAAGTTTCCAAATGTACTCAACATTAATTCAGGATTAAAATTCCGTTAAAAACTGCATATACAACATGCAGGAATTTTAAGATAAATCCTTGTGAACAAAACATATTTTTTTGTAAATCTGCAATAACTTTGCCGACTTAAAAAAAATATAAAAACAGTTGCTATCGACTTAAAAGTTTCCAAATTTACTCAACATTAATTCAGGATTAAAATTCCGTTAAAAACTGCATATACAACATGCAGGAATTTTAAGATAAATCCTTGTGAACAAAGCATATATTTTTTTTGTAAATCTGCAATAACTTTGCCGACTTAAAAAAAATATAAAAACAGTTGCTATGGACTTGAAAGTTTCCAAATTTACTCAACATAGATTCAGAATTAAAATTCCATTAAAAACTGCATATACAGCATACAAGAATTTTAAGATAACTCCTTGTGAACATAGCATAATTTCTTGAAAATTTGTAATAACTTTGCCGATTAAAAAAAAATATAAAAACAACTGCCATCGACTTGAAACTTTTCAAATTTACTCAAAATTCATTCATAATAATAATTCCATAAAAATTAATTACAACCCGTCTATAGTTTTTCAGTTGTTAACAAGCGCAGCAATTCATAAGAAATCCTAAATATTTCATTTTAATTCTTTCGATAAAAAGTAATACTTGTAAGGTTAGAATAAAAGTTTTTCTTTAATTGAAACTGTCCTGGGAAATGTCCTGCAGGTACACCATCATTCCTGATTCGCGGCAATAAAAATATTCTTGAAATATCAAATGCTGCATGACGTAATATTCAAAGTACCCGGCGAATCCACCATTTATAACTGAGCTTATTTTTCATTTAATTTCATTTATTGATGTTATCGACAAGCCTTACATAACTCACAAAAAAATATAAATTTTCGTTGTATGTCAAGCATTGGATGCGACTGGTTTATGTTCTTTAGCTAAGGGTTAAGCAAAGCATTGGTTGAGACTTTTATAAACTAGTTTTTTTAGCTAAGGGTTAATATTAGCTTACAGTTTGTAATTCATGAATAATTCCTTTCAGAGGAATAACCTAAGACAACAAATCAATACACTAGGATGTGAAATCGAAGATTAAATATTGATTTTAATTTACGATTTCACATCCCAGCGTATTGATTTGTTGTCTTAGGTTATTCTTCTGAAAGGAATGATTTGACTTAAACTTAGTTGAAGATATGGCTAAGAAAGGACCGACTGAAAAACCTCCAAGACATTGTCACAACTGCATTTTATGATCTGCCAATTAATAGTAGTAGTAACATGTATCTGTACGATTAATGCACAAATCGCTCCCCAATTGATCGATCACTTGGCGCGTCCGAAGCATCGTCCATCTGGGGCGGCCTGAGTAAATACCGTTTGAGTGCACGAAGAAGTATTGATTGGATTCTATTAGTGCAGTCCAAGTTGATTTATAAGCCGGCTAATAATTAAATGTGATCGAATAAATCAAATTTGACGAATGAAATTATTATATACAAATCGGCCTTCCCGGATGAACACCCCCCCCCCCACGCATTGATGTCTTAAATAAAACGAATCATCCGCAACACTTGAAAACTAGCGGTGTAGTTTCAATTGGTACGCAATTAGAATAGTTGAGACGTTTAATGGCCGAATGGAAAATGTGCGTGCAAGTTTTGCGAGTGCAACGTTTCGAACCGAGAGAGCATATGGTTTGCGTCTTGCGGAATATAACTGAATTACACGGGCCATAAAGAATTTTAACTGAATCCGAATGTACGAAACGACTGCCGCCTTCCACCTGTTCTCGAACCGAAATGCAGAGTACTTTTTTTCTTCGCGGAATCGCTCCCCTGAGCTGCTCTCTCCCACCTCAAAACCGGCAAATTGTCGAATTTATTGGATTGTTATTAAATTGCGTTCCCCCTCCCCGTTACTCTATATATGTTAGATCACTTTGCGGATTGATTTTATATCTGCAGTTTGATCAAAACTTTAAAAACTCCATGCATGAGGATGTCATTTTTGACCCAGATTATTTTTCGTCGGAGGGCAATAAAATAAATTAATTCCTTTCGGGTCTGGGATCTAATGCGGATATTTATTTATTTTTTTAATCCGCCTTCGCACGCTAAAGATTTACGAGAAACAGGTTGAATGTAGATGATAACAATTAATCGGTTTCTGAGAGATGAAAGCGAAATTTACCAGGCAGCACTTTAAATATTTGTCCTATTTTATTAATATTGCTATTTACGACATGTGTTTGAAATTCATTTACAAGACGTTAATTAATTTTTTGATAATTACATTTCTTGAAAGGAAATATTGACCCTACTTTATCATTGGCATCGAAGAATGGTTTAACTTTTAAAAAAACTCCTCACCTATCTATTTTTTAATAAAATAAAACACTATATATTATTTATTATAGTTAAACATCATTACGTTATTTCATTCTTAATTTAATAGACTTATATCAACATCTTCGCTCTTAGGATATTTCTGTGAGAGAGGAACATTATTGTACTCGCTTAAAGGGCTTACATTTTGGGGAGGATTTAATCGTATTAGCAATTTACGCTACTTCTTTCGACAAAGATACAAGTTTAGGGGACATTTTTTCCACCGTCAACTATTCTCTGTGAATTTTGCAATATGCGGACCTTAGGAATTTCTTTTATACGCACAGGAGGACGACCGGATTACTACTTATGCCAACATACCTTCTCCTTTTTCAAATCACAGCTCCAGTTACTCCATTGACGTATCTAAGTGGCGGCAACTAAGGCACCTGTAAAACAAGAAACAATCGACATTATTTTGAGCGTATCTACGTATATTTTATAATTATAACAGTGGATTTCACAAAATTAACAAAACGATAGTATTATATTTTCAGCTGTGTAAATGTAAAAAAAAATTTTTTTTTCAATTTATGAAAGTTATTGATATCGCAAATTTACCCTCCGTTTACATAAATTTATTTCAAAATTTAGGGAAACGCTGTTTAAGGTTTTTAAATAATCATAATTTAGGGTGTATTTTGAGTAACTTTGGTGAGTTTCAAGGCGCTAGCAACTGTCTTTATATTTTTTTCTAGTCACGAAAGTTATTGACACTTTTCGCAAATTTACGCTCCGTTTGCATAAATTTATTCCAAAATTTAGGGAAAGGGTGGTTATGTTTTTTTAATAATCATAATTTAGGGTGTATTTTGAGTAACTTTGGCAAGTTTTACGTCGATGGCAATTGTCTTTATATTTTTTTCGAGTCGCGAAAGTTATTGATATTTTTCGCAAATTTACGCTCCGTTTGCATAAATTATTTCAAAATTTAGGAAAAGGGTGTTTATGATTTTTATATAATTATAATTTAGGGTGTATTTTGAGTAACTTTGGTGAGTTTTAAGTCGATGGCAATTGTCTTTATATTTTTTTCGAGTCGCGAAAGTTATTGATATTTTTCGCAAATTTACGCTCCGTTTGCATAAATTTATTTCAAAATTTAGGAAAAGGGTGATTAAGGTTTTTACATAATCATAATATAGGGTGTATTTTGAGTCACTTTGGCAAGTTTTAAGTCGATAGCAATTGTCTTCATATTTTTTTCTAGTCACGAAAGTTATTGACATTTTTTGCAAATTTACGCTCCGTTTGCATAAATTTATTTCAAAATTCAGGAAAAGGGTGTTTATAATTTTTATATAATTATAATTTAGGGTGTATTTTGAGTAACTTTAGTGAGTTTTAAGTCGATGGCAATTGTCTTTATATTTTTTTCGAGTCGCGAAAGTTATTGATATTTTTCGCAAATTTACGCTCCGTTTGCATGAATTTATTTCAAAATTTAGGGAAAGGGTGTTTATGGTTTTTAAATAATCATTATTTAGGGTGTATTTCGAGTAACTTTGGGGAGTTTTAAGTCGATGGCAATTGTCTTTATATTTTTTTCGAGTCACGAAAGTTATTGATAATTTTTGTAAATTTACGCTCCGTTTGCATAAATTTATTTCAAAAACTAATACAGCAATTGATATGAAATTTTGAACATACGTCTTATTTGATAATCTGAAGAACTGAAAAGCTTTTGGTAAAATTTTGTACACCGGAAATGGGCGTTTACCTTAACTGTTTTTTGTTTTTTGCTGATATTTTCTTAAATGTGAAAAATATCACAAAACATTTAAACAAACTTTGAAGACAACAAAGAAATGAACATCTTTTGCTTGAAAACATTTTTCATAAAATCATTTTTATTTGAGAAAAAAATTTATTATTTTTATTCTTGGTTTCTAATTATAAAACGATAATAGTTACAGCAAATGTATGTGAATAATAATTATAGAGAATGCCAAAATGAACAACTTATAAAGAATAAGTTTTTTTCGAAATCCTTTTAGTTTTTGAGTAAATTGAGTTTTTGAATTTGAAGTATACTTTTTCCATCTTTTATAATTTTGACGTTTTAAACGTCAGTTTCATACATTTAAAATATGATTTCAATTACAAATAAACCATGAAAACGTAAATATAAATAATACCATCAAGTCGGAGAAAGTAACATGATGGCCACATCATCATTTTTTAAATTTGAATTCCGGTTGTTAAGATAAATAATAAATATTTAAACACTTGCAGTAGAAATATTCTATAATAATACAAACAGTAATATATTTCAACATAACAATGACTACAGTTTATTGCCATGTTTCTGTTATTTTAGGAAATAACATTTATTAGCGCGCGCTATAGAAGTTATCAATAATTTTTGAATTGCCCCGATTCGGTCAAATTCCTGCACGGAGGCGGCACACAGCGGTGTTTTTCTCAACTGTTCCCTCGCTAGATGTCGCCACCGTCCGTATATCCGATTTACTTCGCTTTCCGTTTCCGCGCCGAGTTTTTCCTCCCTGTAATCCCTCCCGAAAATTCGGACCCCTCCCCCCTCCCTCGCCCCTATAAATCATTTATTATTGCACGGTGACACACGTGAGTCATCACTTTCCCCCATCAATGAAGTTTTTATTGTCGCAGCATTAATTGGTTAATGTAGGTACCGCCGGTCGGTTCACCTGTTTGCCGCCGGATGTTTTAATTTAAACCTATTTAACTAATTTTATACTTTATAACGGCAACGGCGGAGGTTAATTTACGCACAGACACACACATGCACACGTACGTACGTACACTCGTCCACCATCAAAAACAATTTTCCCATTTATCTGGAGTACAGGGAGAAGTAATGAATGGCCTTTCAAAAGTACTAGAAGTCTTTCATTAAATGTAATTAGAAATTTTGCAAAAAAAAAAAATATAATTATTAATTAATGCTCTGGAAGATTAATGGAGACTTTTATGTGGTCCTTTCGTGAAGTTTACTTTTATCAAAAAACACATATCATTTTTGTTAAAGGTGCGTGAGCAATATTTATTCTTTAATCAATTATGCATAACATGCCATCAAGAGTCATCAAAAAATAGTTTTTTTGAGTACCTTGTTACCTAGTAATTTAACGAGACAATAACATTTGTTGTCTGGTAATTAACCGAGAGTGTCAGCTTGAGGTTAATAACCAGACATCACATGTTATGTCGAGATGAATTACTAAAATAATTTATCTTTTGTAAACATAGAATATTTACGCTTACTCTAACGGTGTAGCTTGTAGCTCCGTCTTGTTAGAAACAATGTCTCTGCAGTTTCTTCTTAAGCAAGAGAAATGAAGCATTAAATAAACGATATCCAAAGCTAATAACTGTTTACAGAAAGGACATCAAGATACGATATTTATACGTCAACACACAACGTAAGAAGTAGCTGCAATGACATATACAATTTTGACAGCAGATTTTCAACGGAATAAATTTTTTTCATCAAAGTTTTAACTTCAAACCAACGCTGTCTTAATTCCGGTAAAGATAATTGAGCAAATGTTTCAAGATCATTAAGATAGGATATCTATACGTCAACACAGAATGTAAGAAGCAACTGCAATGACATATACAATTTTGACAGCAGATTTTCAACGGAATAAATTTTTTTCATCAAAGTTTTATCTTCAAACCAACGCTGTCTTGATTCCGGTAAAGATAATTGAGCAAATGTTTCAAGGTCATTAAGATAGGATATCTATACGTCAACACAGAATGTAAGAAGCAACTGCAATGACATATACAATTTTGACAGCAGATTTTCAACGGAATAAATTTTTTTCATCAAAGTTTTATCTTCAAACCAACGCTGTCTTGATTCCGGTAAAGATAATTGAGCAAATGTTTCAAGGTCATTAAGATAGGATATCTATACGTCAACACAGAATGTAAGAAGCAACTGCAATGACATATACAATTTTGACAGCAGATTTTCAACGGAATAAATTTTTTTCATCAAAGTTTTATCTTCAAACCAACGCTGTCTTGATTCCGGTAAAGATAATTGAGCAAATGTTTCAAGGTCATTAAGATAGGATATCTATACGTCAACACAGAATGTAAGAAGCAACTGCAATGACATATACAATTTTGACAGCAGATTTTCAACGGAATAAATTTTTTTCATCAAAGTTTTAACTTCAAACCAATGCTGTCTTGTTTCTGGTAAAGATAATCGAGAAAACGTCTCAAGGTCATTAAGACAGGATATTTATACGTCAACACAGAACGCAATTTTGACGGCAGATTTTCAGCGAAATGTATTTTTTTTTTCTCCAAAATTTGACGGCAAAGTTGACTTTTTCCACCAAAGTTCAACTTTAAACCATCGCCATCTTGTTCCTAGTAAAGATAAGCTACTCCACTAATTATCGATCTTCTGTTATCGCACCTATTATTTTGTGGTAAATAATCTTTGTTACAAAAAAAAACTGTTTAAAGATGGCCATATCCAGGGGCGGCTCGTTCTGTAGAGCCAAGGAGCCATGGCACTACCTCTAGTTTTAAGCTCAGCAAGAATTTTTAATTAATTCTTAAAACACTTTTGCGCCAGTTACTTTGGTCTAGGAAAATAAATCGTTCTTTATTAAAAAAAAAAAAAAAAAAAAACGGGGGGGATATTATGTATAAGTGGTACCATCAACATATTCCACGAGCCGCCACTGCTCATGGTGACTTGTCAAATTTTTTGCAACTTTTTCTAGATGAAATTCTTTTAAGACTTTTAACAGGAATTTTCTATTCTAATGGCTTTTTTCAGTATTTTTTGGGGCGTTTTTGAGAACTTCGTCCTGAAATTTTTTCAGGGTATTTTTCAGAACTTTATAGGACTTTTCTCAGGACTCTTTTTTCCAGGACTTTTCTATTCTAAGATCTTTTTTTTCAATATGTTTTGAGAACTTTATCCAGGTTTTTTTTTGAGAATTTCGTTTTTCAAGACTATTTGTTAGGTAATTTTTCAGAACTTTTTTTCAGGTCCTTTATAGAAATGTTTTTTGGGATCCTTTTTTCAGGACTCTTTTTCCAGGACTTTTTTATTCTAAGGCCTCTTTTTTAGTATTTTTTGAAAACTTTAACCCGGCTTTTTTTTTGGGAATTTTGTTTTTCTTTTTTTTTTCCAGGACTTCTCTATTTTAAGACCTTTTTTCAACATTTTTTGAGAACTTTATCCTTTGTTTTTCAAGACAATTTTTTTCAGGACCATTCGTCAGGGCATTTTTCAGAACTTTTTTTCACGGATTTTTTCGGGACCCTTTTCTCAGAACTCTTTTTTCAGGATTTTTATCGGGACATGGTTTTCTGAACTTTTTTTTAAGAGAATTGTTTCAATAATTTTTTTTATGATTTTTTTTTTCGTCTCCTTTTTACAAGACTTTATTTTCTAGATTCTTTTGCAGGAATTTTTTCAGGACTGTTTTTGAGATTTTTGTTCAACTGTTTTGGACTTTTTACAGTACATTTTTTTCGTTTCCAGAACTTGATCCACGAAAGTCCTTTTCAGTAATTTTTTTTCGGCTCCTTTTTACAAAACTTCTTTCTTTAGGGCTTTTTTTCGGGACTTTTCAAGACTTTATTTTTTTCATTCTTTTGCGGGAATTTTTTTAGGACTGTTTTCGAGATTTTAGTCCAGAATTGTTTTAAGGCCTTTTTACGGTACATTTTTTTCGGGTCGTTTTTCCAGAATCTTTTTGGAACTTTTTTCAAATCTTTTATAGGGATTTTTTTAGGACATTTTCAGGACTGTTCTCGCGACGTTTTTCGGGATTTTTTCAGGCCCTTCTTTAGAACTTCTTTTCGGGATTTTTTCAGGTCTTTTTCAGGATTTCTCAGAAGATTTTTTTCAAGATTTTTTTAGAGGCATTTTAGGACATTTATTTAAAAATGTTTTTTTTTCAAAACTGACTTTTTTTAGGTCTCTTTTCAAGATTTTATTTTCAAGGCTTTTTTTAAGACTTTTCTCAGTACTTTATATTCAGGACTCTTTCAGGGTTTTTATAGGGATTTTTTTCGGGACCCTTTTCTTGGGACTCTTTTTTGGACTTCATTCTTCAGGTTTTTTTAAGGTCTTTCTTTCAGGTCATTTTTATCGGGACATTGTTTTCAGAACTTTTTTTTAAGAGTTGTTTCAATAATTTTTTTTAAGATTTTTTTTTCGTCTCCTTTACAAGACTTTATTTTCTGGATTCTTTTGCAGGAATTTTTTCAGGACTGTTTTTGAGACTTTTGTTCAATTATTTTGGACTTTTTACAGTACATTTTTTCATCATGGTGATGGTTGCGACCGTTACTACGTGGTAATTCATTATAAAATTTATAAATTGTGGTAAAAAACATAGTAAGTGTTTTATTCAGTGATTTTACATTTTTTTCGTTTCCAGAACCTCATCCACGATTTTTTTAACTCTTTTTAAAACTTTTTCAAATCTTTTATAGGGTTTTTTTTCAGGCGAGGTCTTTCGGGTTTTTTTCAGGCCCTTCTTTAGAACTTCTTTTCGGGACATTTTCAGGTCTTTTACAGGAAGATTTTTTCCAAGAGATTTTTCTTAGGCCTTCCAGAACTATTTTGAGGACTTTTTGGAATTTAATTTTTTAATTTTTTTACAAAACTGAAAAAAGCATCAGGACCATAGACAAACGATTAATTAAGATTGAAAACTCAAGCAATAGAATTGGGAAAAAGTGTTAGTACCAAATTTAGCGCCACCTGCTCTTTGATCGTGGACTTTCTTTAGGTCTCTTTTTCAAGATTTTATTTTCAAGGCTATACTCGGTACTTTATATTCAGGCCTTTATTCGAGATTTTTTTTCAAGACTTTTACGAATTTTTTTTGGGAATATTTTTATCAGGACTTTCCTTAAAGACATTTTTTAAGTCTTTTTTTAGGGCCTTATTTCAGGACTTTTTTTGTCAGCACTCTATTTTTAAGCCTCTTCAGGACTCTTTTGTTCAGGTTTTTACTTTCTCCATTATGAAGTACTAGAAAGTATTGTGATCGTGAAATTTCTTTCAAAAATGAAAAACATAAGCCTTATTTGACAATCTGAAAAACTGAAAAGCTTTTGGTAAAATTCCGTACGCTGGAAGTGTTACCTTAACCGTTTTTTAATATAATAATTTTTTCAATATGGAAAATATTACGGAAACATTTAAATAAAATGGAAGATAACTAAGAAATGAACTATTTTTGTTTGAAAATATTTTTCATAAAATCATTTTTATTGGATAAAAAAATGTATTATTATTTTTTTCATTTTTGGTTTGTAATTATGAAATCGTAGTTACAGCAAATTTACATTAAAAATAATTGTAAATAATGTCAAAATGAACATCTTATAAAGAATAAGTTTTTTCGAAATCTCTTTGGTTTTTGAGTAAACTGACTATATTGTATAAGTGGCTCTACCCTATAAAAATTATTTGTGAGACTTACAGAAACTGAGACAAGCAAAATTTCTTTTGATGTAAATCGTTCGTACAACTGCTGGAAATGCCGAAAAACGATGAAATTTAATTTTTCTTCAAAAATTTATTTTTGTATTTTTTCAAGTCTAGAATCCCATTCTGAACACTATTTGGTTATAAAAATTAACATGTTCCACGAGCCGCCACTGGCCATATCCATCCCACTTTTCGACATCAAATTGTAAAATGTGATTATAAAACGGGCACACGGCCCGATAATTAAGCTATTGCCGCTTTACGTTCTTCGGGAGGTCGACCGGAGTCGCGCCGCCACCGTTAAGGCTCCCCTAGGTACAATTAAAAATTAACCCTTTTCCAAAAAGCCAACAACAAACGAAACGGAACGCCCCGGAAACGGAATGAATATAAAGTGTTTAAGTTTAAGGAACAGGTTGATACTACGCTTGAGACTGTTCCGGTGAAAACTTAGTTTTCGGTGGGAATTTATGTTTTATTCATTTCGCAATATCAATTTTTTTTTTTGTTGTCTTACTGGTCCCTGATTCACGGGATGACTAGATTCACGGAATAAAGATAAAGCTGCGGTCCCGACTCGTGCGTAACGCGATATTGTTGTCAGTTACAAGTGTTGCGTTCGCGGAAAAAGGTGAATAAGTGTTTATAGAATTATCTCGGCCTTAATAAATTATATGGTGTGATGCACAAACATCAATAAAAACGGAGTTAATCAATTTTGGTGTTGAAAGAAACCATTTGCTATAGGATAATGTATGAGAAAAAGAGAGATATAGATAGAGATAGAGATAGAGAGAGAGATAGAGAGAGAGTGATAGAGAGAGAGATAGAGAGAGAGATAGAGGGAGAGAGCGAGAGAGATAGAGAGAGAGAGACAATACATTTATTGAGACACTTTGAAGATGCATTGCCATCAGTACTATTGCATGTGGATTTTCGAAACCAGAAATCCTACAATTGTTATTTATGTATCTCAAACTAATACAGAAATTTAAATGAAACTTAAAGCATAAGCTTGCGTTTCTAAAGAAAAATTAATTGGGCTTTATCGTGATTTTTGGTTTATAATTACGTAATGATAATTGTTTCATTAAATTTATGTCAATAATAATTGTAGAGAATGCCGAAATGAACAACGTATTTAACAATACTTTTTTTTCTACATCTTATTAGTGTTTTAAGTAAACTGATAGTAAAGATTATTAGAATCGTAAAGTTTATAATTAATCATTTTCATCATAATTTTGACGTGAATAAATGATCTAATTTTAATTCCCGTGTTTTGAGCGAGTTGTTCGTCGAATAATGAGAAACTTTACCCCCTTACGTTTTCTAAAGTCAAGACATACATTTTTGAACTCTGCTTAAAAAACCATGTCTACAAAACAAATTTCAGCCCCCTCGTCCATTATATTATATAAAGGATAGTACAAAAAATTAAAAATATTGAAGACAACGATCAAATGAATAACTTTTGTTTAAAAATATTTTTCATACAAAATTTTTTTTCGAGAAAAATTAAAATGTATTAATTTTGTAATTTTTGGTCTATAGTTATGAAATGATAATATTTATATCAAATTTATATGAATCATAGTTGTAGATAATACCGAAATGGACAGTTTATAAAGAATAGTTTTTTTTACGAAATCTCGTTCATTTTTAAGTAAAATGACAATAAACGTTTTTAGAATTTGAAGTATAATTGGATTTTTCAGCTCGAAACACTTTTCCGCGGAATTTTTTTTTTCAAATTTTAGCTTCTACATCGCTCACCCTATCCAAAAAACTGTTTCAAACGTATTTTTGCGTTTTGACCGTAACGTGCAATTCACCTAAAGAAAATGCAAGAAAATTCAAAAACTTACAAAAAAGGAAAATTACTTCGAGGCGTTTTAGCGGTTAAATCCAGGTGATTTATCAATCATACTTCGTTGCATCCCTCGAATTGATGAGGCGGATAAACACAAACACTAACACTTAAAAGGGTGTAATTTCGAAATGTATTATTTTTTTTAATTTTGAAATTAAATCCTGAGTATATATCACAACACGACGAGCACTAAAACCGGCACACGTCTTCGCGAAGGCGACCTCAGACTGAATTGATATCAACAGGTACGCCGTGCGCCGTTGATTAGTGATAAAAATTTAATCGCGTTCCGAAACGAGACAAAAAAAAACGAATATTTTGATTATCTTCAATCGCCCGGGGCAAATTAAAAACTGGTCGAGTTTTATTAACACGGGAGTCGAGGCAAGATGTAGAACGTTAGAAACACTGCTAATTATTTGCAATTGATGGACCGCGCGGTCAATAACTAGTTGTATATATAATTACTATATAAAGGTTGAGTTTCTAATCATTAATGTTTTGTTTAAATACTGAGTATTTTTTTTACTTTCGAGATCACCTCATATAAAATCGAAAAATATATATGAAGGAGAAGGTGCAATTTTATTAAAAAACATATTATTCATTATACTATGTTATTTCAAAAATATTTGATGGTAATTTTTTCTACTTTCTTAAAACACGTCCAATACTTCAGCAATTTTTTAAAATCAAGAACACGATTTTGTTGACTTTAAAAATTGGAAAATTTCGAATTTTGGTAATTATCGTTGACTCGACATGAATATTTCTTAATATTTTTTTTAAAACACCCCACCATATTCTCTACAATTTAGCATATAAATTATCAAAATCAAAAAAACGCGCTCAACACCTCAGCAATTTTTAAAAATCAGATGCGGAATTTTTTTGCCTTTGAAACTTCCGGTTTTGGCAAATGTACTTGACTCGTCATGAATATTGCTTAATACTTTTTTTTAAACACACTAAATTTATTACATTTCAACATATAAATCATTAAAATTAAGAAGCGCGCTCATACAAATATATAATACAAAATAACAGCCGTGTGTGATTGAAGTCAAAAAAAAAAGAAGCGCCCTCAACAATTCGGGAAATTTTAGAAATTGAAGACGCGATTTTTTTTTTGCATAGCAAACTATAGTCCTTTTTGCCAGAGGTACCATTTAACAGTGTATTAAGTGACAACATTTAAAAATGATAGATGAAGTTAGCTTAGGATTAAATACAGGGACACTCACTTCACGCCCTGCGGTCGTTCAGGGAAGACGCGATTTTGTTGCCTTTGGACGTGGAAAACTTGAAATATTGTCAATTAGCGCTAATTCAAGATACAACTTTTTTAATACTCCTATTAAATATACTAAATATCTAAAAGTTCTCATTAAAACTTTCGTTTAGATTTCGCCTTTATGTTATATCTATTAGAGATGGGCAAAACTGCTACTTTTAAATCACGTTGCTACTTGTGACTGCTACTTTTTAATAACTGTGATTTCAAACTGCGACTGCGATCACGGCTGGCAAACATATGCTACGTTAGAACTTTTATGTATAAATTTCAACTTAACACAATTTTTCACTTCACAGGAACAAAATAATAATATTAAGATTATTTAAACTTAATACTTGATTGGCTGTAGACAAGATTCTTATGCCAGGCTCAAATGGGCAAAAAAAAAGATTATTAAATCACGCGTAAGTCTAAATAAAAACAAAAATCACGCGCCGTGGTGGCCGAGTGGTGAAGCCGTCGGACTCACCATTTTCGATCACAGCGAGTTTGTGATAATTTTTTTCGTTCTTATAAAATCTCAATTAATTAATTGATAATTGTTGATTAAATAAATAGAATACAATAAATGAAAAACTAAAATTGTATCAATCATTTACTAATTCCCAGTGGCGGCTCGTGGAACGTGTTGATGGTAGAGCCACTTATACAATATACGCCCATCCCTCCTTTTTTGAAGAAAGAAAGAACGATTTGTCTTCCTAGACTAAAGTAACTGGCGAAAAAGTGTTTTAAAAATTAATTCAAAATTCCTTCTGAACTTAAAACTACAGGTAGTGCCATGGCTCCTTGGCTCTACATAACGAGCCGCACCTGATTATAACCCATTAAAAAAATTATTGGAATTTAAGAAGTTGATTATATTCTTAAAATATAATAATTAAGGAGTTGTACAGAATTATTTCAGAATTTTTAAACAATTGTTAATATTTTTTATTTATTTTAGAAAATGCTCAACTTTGAACGCAATTAAAAAATGCACGTTTAACTAAGAACAGTTATAACCTATTAAAAAATTATTGGAGTTTAAGAAGTTGATTATATTCTTAAAATATAATAATTAAGGAGTTGTATAGAATTATTTCAGAATTTTTAAACAATTTTTAATATTTTTTATTTATTTTAGAAAATGCTCAACTTTGAACGCAATTAAAAAATTCACGTTTAACTAAGAACAGTTATAACCTATTAAAAAATTATTGGAGTTTAAGAAGTTGATTATATTCTTAAAATATAATAATTAAGGAGTTGTATAGAATTATTTCAAAATTTTTAAACAATTTTTAATATTTTTAATTTATTTTAGAAAATGCTCAATTTTGAACGCATCTTTAACTACGAACAGTTATAACCAGTGGTGGCTCGTGGAACATGTTGATGGTACAGTCAATTGTACTATATACCCCACCCCCTCCTTTTTTTAAGAAAGAAAGAACGATTTATCTTCCTAGACCAAAGTAACTGGCGAAAAATGTTACAAGAATTTATTAAAAAATGTTACTGAGCTTGCAACTACAAATAGTGCCATGGCTCCTTGGCTCTATATAACGAGCCGCCCCTGCTAATTCCATCATTAAGTATTTGTTATACTACAGAGTAAACACAATTATTGCTGGATAATTTTGCAAAAAAAAAAGTTGAAAGCATCTAAATAAAAAAAAAATTACCGGTTTTTTTATTTCAAATCGCTGAAAATGTTAAAGATTGGAATAAAACACTTTAACTTTTTTATACTACTATATTTTATAAATAAATAGAATACAATAAATATATTTTATAAATATAGTGGTATAAAAAAGTTAAAGTGTTTTATTCCAATCTACAATCAAGATGTACCAAGTAAACGCCGCCAACATTAAACATTAAAATGTTAAAGATCGCGTTTAGTGTTAATTAGTTGGGAAACTAAGCTTCATATTTGTTCTCAAATATGGAAGCACAATCATTTCTGAACAATTTTGTAAAAGTTTGAAATCTGCTCTTGTTTTAAATCAACGCTTTCTCGATTTTCGAGAAATGAACAAAATCGCTTTTGGTGACGATTATTTGAAAAACCAAGCAATTTACACGCTTTAATTTAAAAAAATATGAAAGCTCGATCATTTCTGAACAATTTTGTAAAAGTTTGAAATTTGCACTCGTTTTGGAGTGCTTTTTAATTTTTTGAGCTCCGGAAATGAACAAAATCACCTTGGATTGCAATTATTTGGAAAACCAAGCAATGTACAAGCCTTAATTTTAAAAAAAAATACGAAAGCTTAATAATTTCTGAACAATTTTGTAAAAATTTTAAATCTGCACTAGTTTTGGATTTTCAAAAATCCAACGCTTAACCGATTTTAGAGTTCCGGAAATGAACAAAATCGCCTTTGGTGGCGATTATTTGGAAAACCAAATTAAAAAAAATATATAAAAGCTCAATCGTTTCTTAACAATTTTGTAAACAAATCCAAAACAAGTGCATATGTTTTGGATTTGCCAAAAATCAACGCTTTCCCGATTTTGGAACTCCGAAATTTGAGTGGAAAACCAAGCAACTAATCATGTTCTAAGCTATACAATGGAATTTTTATTAAATATTTACTTGAAATTTAAATGCAATACCCTGCACAAATAAGAGAATAAATTAATGAATATTAAATAATATTTAGAAATGTGCCATCTTGTACAGTCTTCTTACAATCGAGTTTTAAGTAACTGTCGCAGTATAAGTAGCAATCACTGTTTAGGTAACAGTTGTGATTTTAAGGAGCAATCGCGTTTTAAGTAGCAGTCACAGTTTAAATAGGAGTGAGTTTAAGTAGAAATCACGTTTTCAGTGGCAATCTCAGATCCGATTTTAGGTAAGAGTGATTTTAAGTAGCAGTGGTTTTAGGCAGCAGTGATTTTAAGTAGCAATTATTTTAGGTAACAGTGATTTCAAATAGCAGTGAAATTCGCCAAGTAACGACATGTGATTTTTCAATACCAGTGAAAAATCGCTTCTCTTTATATTTTTTTCGAGTCACGAAAGTTATTGATATTTTTTGCAAATTTACGCTCCGTTTGCATAAATTTATTTCAAAATTTAGGGAAAAGGTGTTTATGGTTTTTACATAATTATAATTTAGGGTGTATTTTGAGTATCTTTGTTGAGTCTTAAGTCGATAGCAATTGTCTTTATATTTTTTCGAGTCGCGAAAGTTATTGATATTTTTCGCAAATTTACGCTCTGTTTGCATAAATTTATTTCAAAATTTAAGAAAAGGGCGTTTATGGTTTTTAAATAATCATAATTTAGGGTTTATTTTGAGTAACTTTGGTGAGTTTTAAGTCGATAGCAATTGTCTTTATATTTTTCTCGAGTCGCGAAAGTTATTGATATTTTTTTGCAAAGTTACGCTCCGTTTGCATAAATTTATTTCAAAATTTAGGGAAAGGGTGTTTATGGTTTTTACATAATTATAATTTAGGGTGTATTTTGAGTAACTTTGGTGAGTTTTAAGTCGATAGCAATTGTCTTTATATTTTTTTCGAGTCACGAAAGTTATTGATATTTTTCGCAAATTTACGCTCCGTTTGCATAAATTTATTTCAAATTTTAGGAAAAGGGTGTTTATGGTTTTTATATAATTTAGGGTGTATTTTGAGTACCAAATGTTGATTTACTTCGTTCTTTTTAAATTATTTTTATGTCTTACACCCAACCTAAACCTAAGTTACATTATTTTAGGGATTATCACGTAATTTTAAGCTGTTAAAAATTAATTAAGGGGGCGAATTAAGAAGAGGACCTGACAAAGTGGGCGTTTGGTCCAAAAAGGTTGAGAAACACTGGTTTAGACTCTCAACCTTCTTTTAAATTTTAGGGGAAGGTGTCAACGGAAGTGTGTCTGTTTTCCTGAAACTAAATGCATGTGACACCTTATAGCAAATTAAATATGAATTGCTGCCTCTTGCTGATATGAATAGAGTAGAGCCTTAAAAATCAAACGTCGCGTCGCCCTGATTCATTTTTCAGTCTTTAGTTTAAGCGAATAAATGTAAAGTCGTAGGTAAAGTATAGTACATAACGCGTGTTTTAGAGATCAACTAAGTGTTGTCATCACTTCATTACTCTTAACCCCATCCATTTATTAAAAAAAAAAAAATCGAGTGTTGATAGTTACCTTCCGACAGGGGAGAAGAAAACTAATTCTCGCGTGATAAATGGGTGACAGTCTGGAGTCGCGCCGCCGCGCCCCCTTGGTGTAAAATGTTAAGGTTTTTTTTAAATAAAGCAAAACATTAAGGTAAGGAAAAATGCGCCCTTTGTGACGACGACGGGTGTGAACGTGACGGCGTCTTTGAAGTATGTTCCATTTTAATAAGGCAGAAATATGTATGGTATATATGTATCGAGGGGGGGGGGGAGGGGGGTTGATCTTTAACGACCCTGATTGAACGTATTCCGGGAGACAAATGTATTCTTGTTTCCCTCAACGGCGGCGTCTGTTTGATTAAATTCTAATCGCGATACATTCGTGTGTTCGAGACTGGAATTCGCACGGCGGCGCTTCCAATATCAGCGCCTTCAGCTACCTATTCGGTGTGATTCGATGCTGAAAATAAAAGTAATCTGCCTGTAAATGTGTCACTGTAAAGTCTTCTTTGTGTCGTTAGGTATCCGGCGATTGTTTGTAGCGATACGTGATATATGTGACACGGCACGGGAAAATTAGTTTCCGAAGACAAAGATTCCGCATGCCGTTCTTTCGACCCCACTCTTGCTTGGACCAATCGTAATATACAGTTAGGGTGAGGCAGGCTGTTTTATCCGATTATACTTGTATCGCCAACGCTAACGATATATGGCCCTTAATCGAATGTAATCGGACATTCAAAAGAATTTCATTTCGCATTGATTTAAATTTGGGATTTAAATTTATGCGACGCTTAGGCTTAGCTTAGCTACCTCTAATGTAAATTGAGTATTGCGCTGACAAAAAGGAAGCAATTCGTGGGTTCATAAGTGGTTATATAATAAGGTTGTTTTTCCGCTTCAGGAAGACGATATAAAATGATTGGTCTTTCATATTGGATATTTCTGACCGGTGGAGAAGCCGCGGGCTGCCGATGCAATAACAGACCTTAGCTCTGCATATATCAAGTGGACGGAGGGGTCGTCTCTTCGCCCGTTCCTCTGTTCGCCTGTGGCCTTTGAGGCGACCCTGTTGAGACACTTTGCCTAATAAAAATACTGATATGCGGCCGGACATAGGTTCAACGTATATAAAGAAGGTATGCGCCCGCCCGTAACCCTCCTTGAAATATTAGATATTGTATTACTTTTTGTCATTCCTTCCTACTACAATGTTTATATTCTGTAATTGATACCGCTTCCGGCATAAAAATAAAGAACGGGACTTTAGTAGATAGTGGATAAATCCCATCGGTTGCAACATATTTTTAGTTCTTGAGACAGTGAATCTCGCAACTGTGTGGGTATATTTTAAGGTTTTTTAACATTTTTTTTTTGCGGATTGATAGATTTTAGTGACGTGCGTGAAGTATCACTTTTGCGAATTGGGCTTTTAAAATGCTCAATAATTCCTAGGCAGATAAAGTAATGAGCCAATAAGTTGATACTGGATTCACAGCCTCCGTCATTGGTGAAATTCCAGCCGCGTCAGTAAATCCGTCACTTCAATGCTTTGTTAATCAAATAACTATTCAAAGATGTGTAGATAGTTACATCAGGTCGTGTGCATATATTTTTATTATTGTTTTGTATTCTCAGGCTTTTAAATAAAATCAAATCAACGTATTGCACTTTAGCCACATTTAAATAAACACGTTACAATAATATACATGATGTTGTGGATGTGTATTTCGATCATATGATTGCGTTTAATTTCTTAAGTTTAATTAGGCTATGGTGGCTAACACCAGCAGGAGAATATATTTATTAGTAGCTCAATTTATTAGTCTAAAATCCCCCCTCCCCCCAATTTCCCTGGGGGGCGCTTCAAGTATCCAAAGGCGCTCTAGACATGAGGGGAGACGACAGGGGGCATTAGGTATGCAGGTGGGCGACAGGTGGTTCAGATACGGATCACCGCCGAAGTAGATATAGACATAACCTTACATCCATCAATACTAAGAATCTTTATATGCGCGCGCTGGTTCACATGTAAATAATATTAATATTGTCATAAAAAAGCTGTTTCATTTGATGAAAGATATTTCTGAGATTAAACGATCTGGAAAGCTATTCACGGTAGTTTAATTATTATGATGGTCAGTGGCGTAACTTCAAATTGTGGGCCCTGAGGTGAACCTATATTTTGGGGCCACAAAATTTCATAGCTTTCGCTGTATCTCAAAATACACTGCAGATTTTTAAAACTTTAAACTTTAGGTTTTTTTTTTAACAATATGAAGAATAAAATTTTGTAAATTGGAAATGGGTATTTTTTACAAATGTTAAAGACAATGAAAATCATTAACAAATATTTAATTTTAGATATAATTTCAAATTAATGTATAAGAATTTGGTATTTTTATGTTTGTAAGATTATTATTATGTAATTATAGTAGATTATTATTTGTAATATTATCTTATTATTATTTAAAATTGTAACTGTTGGATTAAAAATTAATTAATAAGTAAAATAAATAAAATGTTTATTTAGCATAAACTCCTAGAATTGGAAAATTTTGTAATTATCGATGCATAAAAAAACGGCATGAAAATCTGGAAGCGTTTTCAATTAATACCATGTAAATGTAAAGTTCCGCATTGCTACAAATTTTGAACAAACAAAATATAATCAAACTTAAAACTTAAATTCTGAGATAAGGGAAAATCCCAATATATGTCTCGCCCTTATCGCACAGGCGAGAATTTTCACGATTCCAGTGGCTCTGAATCACTAAGTACGCTACACGTTAATAGCGCAACCGATTCTAACCTAAAAACATTTCTAAACTGGTTGAAAGAGACTGTAATCGCGAAAACTTGCGTCTGCGTGTTGAGAACGGGACATATATTAGGTTTTTAGTCTGATTTTTTTTTGTTAATTACATTTTAGTTCAGGTAGACGTCAAATTTATATTATTTTTTTTATATATTATAATAAAACACTTTTAACTTTGTTTTGTATAACTTATATATTTATTTTTGTGACTTAAATTTCGGTAATACAATTACCATTTTCAAACAAGAAGTTAAAAAAAAAATGGAACAAAAACGTTTTTTATGTAAAAAATTGTCCAACTTTGACAAGCAGTACCGTACGCAAAAAAAATCGGCGGGAAATTTCACCACAATGGCAGAAAAATTTAATCAATTTCCTTCAAATGCCTTAAAAATTCGAGTCGTTTCGATGATTTGGAGTAAAGTTATGAATTTTTGAAGAAAAAAATGACATTTTTCACTTTTTTTGCCATAACTTGAGTAATTTTGCACCAAAATCGATGAACTTTTGCAGTCTGAACAGTTCCAAATTTTCTCTTCGACATCATGTGAATTGTTTTGTTGCTAAAACGGTTCCACCCCCTGCCACGCCCTAAAGGAAAAAAAAATGTGGAGTTTAAATGTGCAAATTTGGTTTCTTGTACCGTGTGCAAAAAAAAAATCGTGGACTCAATCGGTCAGCATGGCAATAAAGTTCAATCATTTTCCTCCAATTTCCTCCAAAATTCGAGTCGATGCGATGATTTGGCGCGAAGTTATACAGTTTTGAAAAAAAAAATACATTTTGCGCCTTTCTGGCCATAACTGGGCGAATTTCGCACGAAACTCGATGGAACTTTGCGATCTAAGAAGTTTTCGACTTTCGTGACCCCTACAAAAAGTGTTTTGGATTGACAAAAAATGTTAAATTTTTACAATTCAATGTAATTTTTTTTTCAAAAATTCATAACTTTGCTTCAAATCATCGAAACCACTCGAATTTTTAAGACATTTGAAGGAAATTGATTAAATTTTTCTACCATTGTTGTGAAATTTCCCGCCGATTTTTTTTGCGCATAGCACAGCTTGTCAAAGTTGGACAATTTTTTACATAAAAAACTTTTCTTTTCCATCGCGTTGTTATGGGGGGTGGGTTGGACTTGGGGTCAAAATTTCCCAAATTGAAAGATTTATCGATTTTCGAAGAAATTGAACCAATTTACGGCGGTTTGAAAAATCTAGTTTTTTCGCGATTTTTCGAGTGGCGCTTCTTTTTTGTCCCAGAGTGTAAATTATTATTATTATTATAGATAATCCCACATAAAATGTGAACGTAATTTGGGAAATTTCTTGTTTAATTATTACCAATTATAAATTTTCCAAATCTACTCAAACTAAAAATTGCTGCAAATTTCAAATTCTTCAAATTCACTCAAAATGTAGTTTTTTCTTTCTTTTAAGTAAGGATGATTGACGAAAATTTAGGTTGGGGAATTATGGGACATTAGTACATTCTCTACTAATGCCTCTATCGATTCTTTCTATGTATTATTCATATTTAAATGTAAATAGACAATGCCCTCGCTGGGATTCGAACTCAGAACCCTCCGCATAAAATGTGTTGTTTTATAATTTTGAATCCAGAATTTCCGGACTCTCTCGTTAGAAATTACGAGAGTTATTTTAAAGCCGAGCAATTTTCAAAATGGTGAAATCTCACTAGTACAGATCTACTCAAAATCGATTATTTTTTTAGATGTAATAAACATCTGAAAATACACCTCGTCGATATTTTGATAATTTCATGTGAATCTATTTAAAATTTTAAATTGAGCATTATCTCAGTACACTAAAAATAAATTTCAAAGTTACTTCAAATTTGTTGATTGTTAAGATTGAGTTTTTTTAACCGGCAATAAAAAATGCAACTTCAGAAAAAACAAACAGGTGTTTATCTTACAATTTGTGACCTTTTATAATGTTTATGGTATCATATAGTAACAAAGTAGCAACTATCTTAAGTAACTTCAGAAAGTTTTAAACTTGAAGCAGGTGTTTTTTTATATTTTTTGATCGAATTTGAGAAATGCTACGGGCGTTGAATTAAGATTTTTAGAATTGAAAAAAATTGGCCTTTTCGAATTTTTATGGTACCGTATAGTAGCAACTGTTAGAATAGTTAAAGCTCTTAATCATCGTTTTTCTATTTTTAACCGACTTTAAAAAATGCAACTTTAGAAAAAAATGGAGTTGAGTTGAGATTAATTTAAAAATTTAGAAAATTGACCTTTTTGAATATTTATAGTATCAACTATTTTAAGTAACTTCAGAAAGTTCTAAACTCGAAGTAATTATTTTTCCAATTTTTTTACCGAATTTGAGAAATTAGGAAATTGCCCTTTTAGAATTTCTATGGTATCACATAGTAGCAACTATTCTAAGCCACTTCAGAATTTTTTAAGCTCGTAGCAATTTTTTTACCGAGTTTGAAAAATGTTACTTCTGAAGAAACTAACGGGTGTTGAATTGAGGTTATCTTACAATTTGGGAAATTAACTTTTTATTCTTTTTTGCAATGTGTACTAGTAACCAACTTCAGAATCTTTTACGTCATGAGACTGGAATAGTTCAATTGAATAAGATTTTAAACAATTTCTCTCTCTCGGACATGGCCAACTCAGGAACAAAATTAAGTGGCGCACACCTTACTATCTCTAGAGGTTTGAAGTATCGTATGATTATTTACAAAAAAACCTAGTGTGCCATGATTTTTTATTTTTAAAAATTTAAGTTGGCACACATGTTAAGAATTGACATACAAAACGTCAGATCGTTCTAAAAGTCACAATTATGGTTTACATCAACCAGCAAAAACGTTTCTAGTTGAAAGTTATTTCCGAAATGGGACTAAAGTGGATGGAAATTGGGTGTATTCATTCGACGCACCTATGGCAGAGTTTCAGGAAGAATTTGCTAACGTTCTTATTATTTAGGATGAATTTAAAAATACCTTATCATGATCTGTCATGTCTTCGTAAACCAGGAAGTGGTACGTACTCAGGATGCTATTAACACAGCCCAATAAATTTTGAAAGGTGAATCTACGTCTTCTCTGTGTCATTTATCATAGCAAATTAATTTATCGGTAAGAACACGCCGCAAGTAACATAACCTCAATATGTGTTACCAACTTAAATTTGTAAAAATAAAAAATCATGGCACACTTGAGGTTTTTTTTAATGAACACACTTTATTTGAAGTATTTTTTAAATCTCATGCATTATTTCTGTTTACTTTCTACTTAATCTACACTACGAACCCTTCTCCGTAGCAATGGTGAATGTGGCAAAACTAGCGGGAAGATAGTAAATATAGAACTTGTTCTAATTTAAGGGCTCTAATATATCACTATATTCCATTTTAAGACTTTCAACTCTTGTTGTGTTGCTAGTGTAGGCAAGACTTCTAAAACGCATTTGGAAGATATACAATATATATCTGAGAATGTGGGGTTTTGTATGGCATATTGCTAAAAATCTCAATGTTCACTGTTTAAAAGCATTATATTGTGGTTTGGTGCGGTGTCATTTGGAATACGCATGTGTCGTATGGTCCCCACATACAATGTCAAATATTAAATCTTTGGAGAGTGTGCAAAATAAATTTCTAAGAACTATAGAATATAAAATAGGTTCTACCCATACGCCAGGTGCTTATTCTGATATCAAGAATATGTTGAGAATACATAGCCTAGAAGACCGTAGATCTTTCTCCGACCTACGTATCTTACATCAACTAATAAATGGTTACATTGATTGCCCCTACCTATTAAGTCAACTTGATTTTCATGTATCATCTAATAATCGCAGATTAAGAGCAACTCCTTTGTTTCGAATTCAAACTTTTTCATCTAATATTAGTGGTAACAATTCAATTAGCCGTGTTATGAGATGTGCGAATTTGTTTAATAAGAACGATTGGTTCGACTTATGTAATAGTTCGTATAATATCTTTAAAAATAACCTTTATCATCACGTGCCATATTAATGTATTAAATTGTATTAAATTTGTTAATGTCTTTAATGTTAGGTTAAGTTTATTATAAGTAAATATGTATACAGATTGTAAAAGGGGGTTTCCCGTATAATTAAATAAATAAATAAATAAATAAAATATCGTATCGGAGGCACAACCCAAATAATAATCATTCCATGAAAGGCCTATCAAGCAACGGCGGCTCGTAGATCTTCGTAGAGGAGGCTAAGGCAGAGATGCCGCAAGTGCTGCACTACTTACTCTCATGGAGGACGCAAATATTTCGCTGTGGTTTTAGTTAAATTTCTTCCGTAGCCTCCTCGCCGAACACCCACGAGCCGCCGCTGCAATCAAGTCGGGGCCCTTCTAGATCCGGGGCCCGGAGGCAGCTGCCTACCCCGCCTCATTATAATTACGCCACCCATGATGGTAATTTGTATTTAATAATATTTTTTCTGTTTTTTTTTTGTAAAGCTTTTATACAAATCTTCAGTACGACAGTGATATTTTTGTGTACCTAATTTTATTTTCCAAATAATATTTATTCATTTGCTGTTGATGGTGATGCACGTGTTGTAAGGAAAGGATGGACGATATGGGGCCGCGGAAGGGTGCAATATTAATTTTATGTCCGGGGATATTAATTCAAAGTATAATTCCTTTATTTTATAGAGGGCGCACGCAATTTCATCCGGTCGCCTGTAAAAATAACATAAAATGTTATTTCTTCATCGGAGCCAGGTTTCCGCCCGGTTATGTCGCCGGTTTACCTCAGATATGAGATGATATGAAGAAAAACATGCAGAGAGCGTCTCACGTCCGCTGACCACTCCGGGTAATAAAACTAGCCAATATCCGGGGGCCACCTCACGGGCCCCGCAGATGGCGCCGGATATTGTACTTCCACGAGAGAGTAACGCGTGCACGTCGACATAAACTGATCTGACTGTGTAGTCATAACCTTGATCAATTGCGACCAGAACTTAAGTAATTGGTTCTGTCTCGCGCTGATTACTTACGACTCTGTTCACTCGTCATAACTGCAGCATTGTCGATACTCTATGTTGGATGTGATAATATTACCCACCTATATACGGGATAAATGAGCTTGAAAAACTTCTTTCAGATTCTATGGAGCTTGCAATATATCCAATGACTCATTTCAGTATTATATTTCTTTCTCCTTCGCCCTCTATTGTACTCGTCCCGTTTGTGATCTCATTGAGTGTCTGTTATATATAAAGTGATTTCTCTGTAACGTCGACGAGAAAGGCCACCGGCTGACCCTTTCAAAATTATATAGAAATTTAATTATACTTTAATAACGAGTAACAGGGTTTGATAAATGACTGCATTTACCTAATTGCTAGTTATCAGATTACACCTTCGGGGCGATGGAGTGCTTTACGTAGAATGTGGTCGAGTTTTTGCTCCCGTACTCCAGAGAGCGATACACGATATCTAGAGGAAACGACACAAAAACTGCCTCAACCAACAACACCCAACGCCCAAAATTCAATACAGTAAAGTGCTCCCTCCGTACAGAGAGTGTCATGTATAGATGGGCTCGGGAAAGCGGGAAAGCGGGAAAGCGGGAAAGCGCATCTCACAATGGATAGAGTAGTGCGCGAGTCCGACTGTAAGCGTCCCACCCTCATAGGTATTGTTGAGGCCTAATCTTAATTGATGCCCCACCGTTATCCATCATAACGAGAGATGAAGCTATTGCTTTCAATGACAGGCGTCCCATAGACAAAGAGGGCCGCTGCGAATCAACACACGAGGTCTAGAGCGGGAGCAGGATAAGCGACGGCACTTGAGTGCGTCTGCTAAGAATAGAGTCGGGATGATGCGAGGAAGGTAACAATGTAATATGCCATTAGCGAGGAATCTGAATTGGCTTTGTTGCCGCAACAACTATGAGGGTGCGATAGGTGTGTATCCCCGTGAGACGAAATAAGCCCACCAATTCATTCAAATATCTCACTCACTCACTTACACTCACACCAACACCTTCACGGAAATTCCATTTCATTTACTTTCAAATTGGAAACTTTAAGTGAAATTGCTAAGTAATAAATGGCTTCTTACCTAGGATTTTTTACAAGGAAACTCCATTAAATAGAGCACGTATTGGAGTAATGAAAGCGACCCATTTCCTGTGGTTCGCGAGGATTTTCCCCACCCCACGGCGAAGGCGCGCCTCTTGTTACTCGGAAGACACTAAATACCCTTTGATTGAAAAACGCATTTTAATCTCTACCTTTTACGCCCGCCGGAAGTAATTGTTTCCCGACGATAAAAAATGGCCCTCGATTGATACCTTTAAGGCGACTTCAAACAAGGAAGTGGCCCCCGGAGGGGATTTTTATTTCATTTTTATATCGAGATCGCTAATGGCTTCGGCGATTATTAAGCTATACAAACATTACTGATTACTCACTCGTTCAATGGAAAAACTCTCCTTCCTGGCAGTTGTTTTAATTTCTAATTTGCAATCTTCGGGACTCCACTTAAGGAACGACCGCATTTCATCCATTCAAATTTCGCATTATTCTTTTAATGCTAAACTTGAGCTTACTGCCATTAAATTATTGTTACATCATACTATGATTGGAATAATAATAATAATAATAATAATCAATTTATTTTAGGACAATACATAGTAACTAAAATTAAATTTACAAATTCAAAATAGTCCATAAGCACCTGAAAACCGTCAAAACAAACATAAGCTTGAATGCTATGCTTAATTACTCATTTACATTAGTGTATCCACTTATTGTTCTTTAAAATTTGCCACAAATTCATTGATTGAGTAGGGCTCAATGTTTCTTATATATTCAAAAACCAACTTTTTAAAGTGTTTCAGTTTCTTTGAGACCTTGATGACATTCGGCAGCAAATTGTAAAACCTTATACATGCATAAAATGTACACTTTTCTGTCTGAGAAAGCCTATGTTTAGGATATAACAAGTTTTCCTTATATCTTGACTTCTCTCTATTACTATTTTTAATAAATAGCGCTTTATTTTTAAAACAGAAAAGAACACATTCAAACACATAAATACCAGGAACAGTGAGAAAATTATTAGATTTGAATTTTGATCTACATGAATCGTTGTATCCCATCCCCATTATTATTCTTATTGCTCGTTTCTGAATTATGAATGCTTCCTCTATGTGACCACTGCCCCAATGAATTATCCCATAACGCACTATGGACAGAAAAGTTGCATAATACACATTCACTAATATATCATGTGACACGTTTCCTTTTAATGTTCTTAAATTATAACATTGCTTACTAAGTTTAGCGCATACGTTTTGAATTTGTTCTGTCCACGTCAATGTATTACTGATATGAAGCCCTAAGAACTTGAGACTTTTTTTGAGAGGTACGACATTACCATTATCTAAAGATATTTGAGAAGGGGAATTTTTTTTATTTGAGGTGGAAGATGTTTTTTCAGAATTCAATATAAGTTTATTTTGTAAAAACCGATTTTCTAATATCTGAAGGATATTTGTTAATTCTATTTTTAACTCGTACATATTCGTTGTAGTTACTAATATGTTAAAATCATCTGCAAAACCACTTGTGTGATGTCTATTACAAAAATCTAACATAAAAAAATCGTTTGTGTATATTATGAAGAGCAGAGGTCCAAGAACGATGCCTTGCATAACGCCTATGTTTACTGTTATAGCCTCTGACTTGGTTTTTTTACCATTTCTCTTCAGCTCAACAATTTTTTTCCTGTTACCTAAATATGACTTGAACCATTGATATGGCACTCCTCTAACACCATATTGATACAGTTTTGTTTGAAGTAATATTTCATGGTCAACACAATCGAAAGCACATGACAGGTCAAGGAAAACCCCACATACCATAAACCCCTCTTCCATACTCATGGACACTTTTTGGAAAAATGTATACAATGATAAGTCAATACACCTATTTGGAAGATATGCGTATTGACTCTCATGCATTAACTTGTTTTTAATTAAAAAAGTTTTTAGTCTATCCGCGATTATAGTCTCAATTAATTTGGCGAACGCTGATAATATAGTAATTGGTCTGTAATTGTTAATTTGTTGTTTATCTCCTTTTTTGAATAATGGCTTTATCAGCCCATATTTAAAAATTTGTGGAAAAATACCATATTCAAAAGATCTATTAATTAGATAACATAATGGATCAGCTACTAAGTGAATAGTCCTTCTTAATAAATTATTTGAAATATTGTCTATTCCGGCAGTTTTTTTGTTATTCATGTTTAGAGCATATGTTATTACCTCTTGAGGAGTGACCGGAAGAAGATAAAAACTTTTTTGATTCATAGGTATATTATGTTCATGAGGTACTTTTGGAAGATTTGATGTTAATTTTGTGCTTTTCTGTGCAAAGTGAGTATTAAAATGATTTGCAAGTTTTTTTACGTCATTTTCATCTATATCTATTGTTTCTTGTACAACATTACCTGTTAATGTTTTTACTACCCTCCATGAAGCTTTCATTTTATTGTCTGAATTTAATATTTGATGTTCATAATATCGTCGCTTCTCATTTCTTAACAAACTATCGTATTGTTTTTTGTAATTTTTTAGTATATTATTTGCCTCCGGCATATAGACAGATATTATACTAAAAATTGATATTTTATTTTTTATATCAATAATTTCTCTTGTGTTAAATGTAAGAGTTTTGTTATATTTTCTTTTAGTTACAAGCGGAAAGGCTTCATAAAAGTAGTTTAAATAAGTTGTTACAAAATCTACAAATTGTTGGTCGATATCATTGTGCTCATTTAGAAAATGCCACGTTTCTTCTTTTATTCGTTGGCAGAAATAAATTATTTGTGTTTCATTTATTAAATAAAACTTTTCCGGCCATATTTTTGTGTGTGCATAATTATTAATATTTACAACTTGTGCCGCATGATCAGATAATCCCGCATGTATCACCTTTGCCTTACATCCGCCATAGTTTGTGATTACATTGTCTAAACAGTTTTTGGCCCTCGTTGGTTCGTTTATTAAAATTTTAAAACCATATGATTTAATTAAATTATTAAGAGTGTCTGTTTCATTACTTTTTTCTAAAATATTAATATTGAAATCACCAACAATTATAAAAGGTGATTTTTTATTATGTAGAAAGTCTTATAATATCGATAGTTTAATTAAAAAGCCGTTTTTGTTTAGTCCATTTGTATACAATACAATCACTAAAATCTCTTTTTTGTTGAAAACGCACATTGCTCCCGCACATTCAAACACTTCCTCTTCTGAAATATTTTCGAGTTCTTTTACCGTCCGTGTCTTTACGTGATTTGCTGTATACATGGCAACGCCACCATGTTTTCTTGTAGTCCTGCAGTAGTATGCACTAAGCTTAAATCCAGTGAAATTGATGGTCGTCATTGATGTCTTGTAACCAATGTTCAGATATACATAGTACATCCACATTTTCTTCATCATGTGCAAATTTATACACTTGATTTATCTTATTAGATAATGATTGGATGTTTTGGTGTATCACTTTTACATTATTTGGTTTCGCGGTTTCACTTGTTTTATGTTTAAATCTTTTATGGTATGAGCTTGATCTTGTATTGCCTATTTTATCATTTTCATTAACGAAAAAATGGTATTACAGTTTCTGAAGAACCGGATGACTCATTTATTTCGTTAGAATATTGCTGCACATTATAAATTCAGTACAGAGATATGCATAGGGCTGTAACATCACAATTTACAACATACAAGTGCATTTTATTCACCTACATCTGAAATTATTCAATAAACTCTATTTTTCCGCTACCGACAACGTAAATAAGCAAATAGTTACAGGCAGGGCCGATCCTACCGGAGGGCTAGAGCATGCATGGTACGTGGGCGGCGAAACGAAAGACAAAGCTGCGGATTTTGTTTCCTATGTAAATTATTTAGAAAAGGAAATATTAAAATTATAACTACGGATTCTAAAGACTTACGCCATTGTGCTGACCAATTTGTAAAACATGAGAACAGTGCAAAGTATATTGTCTCCAAAAATGGCGGGAGTTAAAAATCCGTTTAAATGAATAAAAATCATAGACAAAGAGCAACAACAACAATTTGAATTCGAGAAAAAACGATGGAGGGCTATTGTAGAAAGAATGATTGCTATTGTGCACTTTTTAACAAGTCAATGTCTTGCTTTTAGACAAAGTAGTTCCAATCTCTATAAGAGAAATAACGATTTTTTTAAAGGCAGCAGAAATGCTAGCTAAATTTGACTCCTTATTGTCAGATCATTTAAATAAAATTGAAAAATCTAAAGAGAAGTCAAAGAAGAATAGCTCGTTATATAGAGCCAAGGAGCCGTGGCACTACCTGCATATAAATATTTCTTTATATATTTTTTTAAATACACCATTAATCAATTTTAAAA
The DNA here is from genome assembly GCA_910593695.2 of Ocypus olens. Classification (NCBI taxonomy): domain Eukaryota; kingdom Metazoa; phylum Arthropoda; class Insecta; order Coleoptera; family Staphylinidae; genus Ocypus; species Ocypus olens. Next base: position 722,979 of record OU343047.1, on the reverse strand, counting down.
TACACCAAATTTTCTGAATTTCGGCCCCTTATAAACCAATCAAGTAACCGTCAGGATAGAAAAAACAATTAGGGCGACATCTATCGCCGATATATTATAATTTTAGAACGTTGTAACATTTTCGGCGATAGTAGTAGTAGTTTATTAATGTTTTGACATAAATGTCTTACATACGTCAAGATAATATTAATACAATTAAAAAAAAAGGAACAATGTATATCAAAGCAAATAAATAAATAAAAGACAGCGATAATTATAATCATAAATAAATATAAGCGATAATCATAGACAACAAAAAACATATTAAAACTAGCAATACAATTTTAAGCCAATATCATACTGTGGTATAAGTGGACACTATTACAAATTTAAAAAAATATTCGTACATGAAAACAAATGGCAGTGCATTAAGAAATATAATTTAATGAACATCAAATGGTAAACGTTATGAATTCGTCAAAGGAGTAAAAGGCCTGTGACAGTAAGTGTTCAAGCACTGTTTTTTTGAATTTTTTTAAGGGTAATCTTTTCCAGGCATTTGGCAACTTGTTAAAAAAATTTATAGCTAAGTAGTTAGTGCTATTACATGTTCTGGCAAGTCTTATCTTTTTGTGCTGAATTAGGCTTTTATGCCTAGTTGAATGGCAGTGTTGCAAACTAGAGTATTTGTTTTGATTTTTAAAAACGTATAGAACACATTCAAGTATATACAGGGATGGCAAAGTTAAAATTTTATACTGTTTAAAGATTGGCCTGCAATCATCTCTATATCTAATCCCTCCTAAAATAATAGATGTCGCCCTAGTTGTTTTTCTATTCTAACGGTTACTTGATTGGTTTATAAGGGTATAGTCGAATTCTGTTTCTCCATCAACGACGATCGTAGTGTGCTGATGTGAGACTAATATAGGTCCAAATCGGTCCTTAGTTATTGTCGATGGTGAAATATAATCGAAATTAATACACGATAACACTTTTAAATATAATTAGAGATAGGCAAGATTGCTACTTTTGAATCACGTTGCTACCTGTGATTGCTACTTTCTAATATCAGTGATTTTAAACTGTGATCACGGTTAGTAAACATCGTAACACCTTTTGAAATTGTGATTATTTCAAAATTAGTGAAGAAGCATTTCTAGACTGTTGCGGAAACGTAAAGAGGAATGTATTTTGAGTAAAGTATGTTGCAAATGTTTTTCTATGTCTCTGAAAAAGCTCATCTTCAAAATAACTCTTCTCGGGGAGTTGTTTTCAAATCTAGACGAGAAGCATTTAAAGATTTTTGCAGAATCGTAAAATGGAATGATTTTTTAGACATTTTGTTTCAATTCTAATACTTGATAATCGTTTTTACTTTCTCCGTTACGAAGTACGAGAAAGTATTGTGATCGTGATTTAAAAAAAAAAATTTTTTTTACGGAAATATCCGTTTTGGGGTCCCTAGATGCCATTTCAACAATTTCTGAAAGAAAAAAAAATTGTGTCTGTGTGTTTTTTGTGTGTCTGTGTGCGCTGTATCTCAAAAACTAATAAAGCAATTGATATGAAACTTTCAACATACGTCTTATTTGATAATCTGAAGAACTGAAAAGCTTTTGGTAAAATTTCGTACACCGGAAGTGGGTGTTTACCTAAACCGTTTTTTGTTTTTAGCCAATATATCTTCTTAAATATGAAAAATATCTCAAAAACATTTAAACAAATATTGAAGACAACAAATAAATGAACATCTTTTGTTTGAAAATATTTTTTATAAAATCATTGTTATTCGAGAAAAAGATTTATTAATTTTTTTTTCATTTCTGGTTCATAATTTTGAAACGATAATAGTTACAGCAAATTTATGTGAATAACACTTGTAGAGAATGCTAAAATGAACAACTTATAAAGAATAAGTTTTTTTCGAAATCCCTTTAGTTTTTGAGTAAACCGAGTTTTTGAATTTGAAGTATAATTTTTCTGTTTCATAATTTTGACGTTTTAAACGTCAGTTTCATCCAAGTTTACGCAACGCTCGATGTACATTTAAAATATGATTTCAATTGAAAATAAACCATGAAAACGTAAATATAAATGATACCATCAAGTCGGAGAAAGTAACATGATGGCCACATCACCATTTTTTTTTTTTAATTTGTGTTTTGCTTCTGAGAAAGCGCATATTTAGAATGATGATTTGCTCTGTTCTCGAGTGATTATTTTTAAATGAAATAATTAACGTCGAATCGTCCATTGAAACAATTCTTATATTTTAGTTCGTGAAATTTGAAAATTGTTTGTTATAGTGCTGGTTCCGTGGTATTATTTCAAAAATTATAATAAAGGAATGTCTAGTTGTTCGCACCGAATATTAAAGTTAAATGAATTTTGAGTACGTTTGGGAAGTTCAGCATTTATTTTTATTTTTATTTTTTCAGTTCATAAAAATAGTAATTTGAACACGAGAGCAGAGAAAAATGGAGTATAAAGTAATTAATAAAGCGTTTGAGATTTACAAAATACGTTTCGCGATATTAAAAAAAAATAATTTTTTTTTTCTTTTTTTGACTTAGACTTTCGCCATTCAGTCACTACACATTTTTATTAAGTTGACCTTTAATTTAAATTATGTTGATGATACAACAGAAGAACAGGTAGTCAGTGAAGGCCATCATGGCGTTTAAGATATTACGCTAATTAAATTTTTTTTTTTTAATTTAATTTCTTCACATTTCTTCAACCATACAGAATTTTAGGTTAGAATAAAGTTGGTGAGTGAATGGTGGGTGGGTGCTATTTTACGCGGTGAGTGGGCCATATCTTGTTGCCCATGCACCTAGTTTTTCACCAATGAATAAATTAATCAAAAGATAATAAAATGTTGATTTTGATCATTCGATTTCAAGTCGAAATAAAAAGAAAATGAGAAAAGGTTAATAAAATACCTATAAAATCTTGATTATGATCATTCATAAGCAGAATAGTTCCAAATTTACGATTTTCAAAAAATTTCTCTACAAAGAAAAGATTAGAAAATCAAGATTTTCAAGTCGTTATACGTTTTAAAAATCGAATCCTCAATGTTTAGTTCTTTAAAACATATAGCGACCAAACGTGTTAAACACTGCAAATCTTGTTTTTTAACCCTTTTTTCTCGTTTTAGAGAATTTTTTTGATCATTGAAACGTCAAAATCGAGACATTTGTGTGTTAAAGTTTTGCAAAAGGTGTTTGTCGATTTTTGAAAATAGCACTTCCAAATATGTTGAACATCTTTCAATGAATACATAGCCAACCGTGCAAACTCGTAAGAACACTTTTAATTTCAATTTTCATTTTAATTTGGATGTAAAGTCTAATTTTAATTATAATTGTAATTGTAATTATAAGTGTAATTGTAAATGTGGTTGTAATTTAATTTTGATTTTGAATTTTAATTTTGAATTTTAAATTGTAGTTTTAAATTTTAAATTTTAAGTTTTAATTTTGAATTTTAAATTGTAGTTTTAAATTTTAAATTTTAAGTTTTAAATTTAAATTTAAATTTTAATTTTGATCTTATTTGTAATGTTATTTCTCCTCTTGTGACTTGTGTAAAACTGGGTAGGTTATTGGCACTAAATAAATTATTATTATTATTATTATTAATAATACAAGCTTTAAAATGTGAAAAAAATCATTTAAGAAAAATATAAATGATTATTATTTTTGTTATTAGATAGTGTTTGCCGGCGATTTTTTCGAAGTTTATAACTTGCAAACGCGTTGGATGATCTCCATTGATTGAAAACTACAATATCTACAAAAAATTGTTAAGAAACTTTTTTGTAAAATGTGTAAAAAAAAATGTCCAAAAACAAGGTTTCTGAGTCCAGAAGTTTAAAGTAACTTTTTAAAGATTTATAATACCCAAACGTGTCAGGTGATCTCGATTATTTGAAAACCAAAATGTGCCAAAATTTACGGGCTGTGAAAAATGGTTAAGAATTTTTTTTATAGAATTGGTGAAAAATGTCAGAATATTAGGATCACAGTTTGGGTATCAATTACAATTTTACGTAGCAATCACTGTTTAAATAGCAGTCACAGTTTGGCTAACAGTCTCAATCACAGTCACGGTGAAATTCAGTAACGACCTGTGATTTTTTACTATCAGTGAAAAATCACAGGTACGTGAAATATCACCCATCCTTAAATAACATGAATTTATCAACAATTATCAGCCACAAAACTATTCAATTATCAATAAGTTTAGTGCTGAGGACAGGGGCGGCTCGTTATATAGAGCCAAGAAGAACCTGCAGTTTCAAGCTTAACAAGAATTTTTAATTAACTCTTAAAACACTTTTTCGCCAGTTATTTTGGTCTAGGAAGATAAATCGTTCTTTCTTTCTTTAAAAAAAATTACGGGAGGGGGGGGGGGTATATTGTATAAGTGGCTCTACCATCGGCATGTTCCGGTGGCACTGTGTCAACTTGAATGTAAATAATTAAAATTTCAAACCGTAATAGCCAGATACACCATCAGGGCAACATATATTATCTTAACATTCGACAATTTCCTTGACTGAGTGGAGAAATCCACAGACAATAAGAAACCATAAACTAGCGAGAATTATAACAATATCATTGATAAACATTGAAATATTGTTTCCCCGTGCGACAACCGAGCACCAGTTTCAATCTTATTAGATCTCATCAAGTCAATATAGACGCCGACAGGGAAACGGTTTTTCCCTATGGAGTTGTAACCCCAAGTATTCGTAATAGATAGATGCACCATTAGGGCGACTTCTATTGTCGTAAAGTTGGACAAATTATTTCATTGAAACAATATTTTAAAAAATCGTAAATACAAGAAATCGCGAACATTTCGTTTTGTAGCAAAAAGTTACGTATTATATGTAATTGAAATTATACATAAGTTACTTTTTGGTGTCTTATTACTAAAATAGTAAACACGCAACCCCCAAGATATTCACTTGAGGGGGCGGCCAACTCATCATTTGCACGTGGGCGGCCAAAGGTACAGGATCGGTCCTGGTTACAGGTACCGTAAGTGGCTGATAATATTCGTGGAGTTAATTGAACTTAATTTTTACTTACGGAAAATAATAAACAGAAACGTAACGCTCCAACATATAGGCGAGCAACACATTTTCGTCTATACCTATGGCATCGGCATCCTTTTTACATAACCACTGCTTAAAAGAGTCGTAACAGGACACATACCTTTTTCGATTTTGTCGGTAACAGGTTCCAACACGCAATATTCGCAGCTTCGTTTGCATCCATGCCCGCAAAAACTGTCACTGGATTGACACAAACAAACAAAATTCGACATTGTTTTCTCGGTTGCTGGGTTGCCATAGGACGCATAGGCGACTATAAAAAATTGAATCCCAAACGTTACAAGCCGTATTTTAGAATATTTTCCGATCTCTTTCAAGTATTATATTTCCGGTAGCGGAAAAAAATTAATAAGCAACAAAACCATTAAAAATACGAAATACAAGTGGGTGCTCCATACTTTTGTCCATTGCTGTAGTTCGAGCAAGTTGTTTCCGTATAATCTACCCGTGTCTGGCTAAATTGCATTTTTCGGTTTTCTCCTCGGACAGGAAATGACCGTAGAATCCTTGTAACGTTAGAGAAACCCTCCCACGTTGATGTTGGTTAACTAATTACCATTAGTTTTACCTACTCTCGTCACTTGCTATTTTTAACTGCGCTATTTGCTGTCTTCGCTCCGCGTTTCTTTCAAATGGAAACCGAGAATGACTGGTGTCGCCCGCTGACAGGTGTAAAAATACTTTTGGAACAAAGGTGTGCGTTTCTATACTCGACACACACTGCCGTGCCGTCGGTCGTGAACGTTTGTTTTGTTCTTTTTTTTCTTTGTTTGTTTGTTTCATTTCGCGCCTCGCTAAAAATAATATCCGATCTTATAAATATTTAGCGTAAAAAGTGTTTGGCTATGCGCGTAACGCGTTAGTAATTTGCGATATATTCCCATGGGATGATATAAGATGTTCAACATGTGTTGGCATCGTTTCGTGGCGTGGGGGATTTTCCGGTTTACCTGATCAGGCCGGGTCTGCTCGCCGCTGACGGCATCACGTTCCGTTCATTTCGATTTATTACACTCATTGCAATTGTGACTATTTTACAAGTGTACTCTTGAGGCATGCTCCCGGCATAAATTATTTTCGGCTTAGTGAATGGTCACGTAATGTGTATTCAAACGCATTTCCGCATTAATTTTAGAAGTTCTGTGAAATTATATATCTTGGCTAAAATTTTTCAATACAAAGACGCATCAGAAAATGTACTTTCTCAAAAACAAATGTCAATTTAAAGCCCGTGACACGTCAGCAAGGAAAACTCGAAAATGGAAAAAATCGAAAAAATCAACTTTCTTAATAATCATCGTAGACCGTTATGTAATACCTTTTTCTTCATCAGAAGAACGAGATAAATCGATTGGCGTTAAAAAAATTCATCCAGAGAAAATTGCAAAAAAATTGGCAAGTCACCATGCACTTTATGGGAAATTTTGAAAAAAGTAGATTTTTTCAGACTTTGAACGGCCGTAGCGGCTGAACGAAGAATCCAATTTGAACGCGGATTTAAAATATGTGTTCCTCGTATGTCAATTAGTCGGATTTAATTAAAATTGGCAATTCAAAATTTTTGACGAAAACCTGAAAAATCATCCAAGGGTCCCCCCTTCTTACTTTTTCCCAAAAATCGCATTTAAAATGATTTCCTGAAAAAACCACAGGTTCGATTCGCGGTTTCTATATGTCATTCGAAAGATCTCATTAAGACGCATCAGAAAATGTACTTTCGCAAGAACAAATGTTAATTTTAAGCCCGTGACACGTCAGCAAAGAAAACTCGAAAATGAAAAAAATCGAAAAAATCAACTTTCTTAATAATCATCGTAGACCGTTATGTAATACCTTTTTCTTCTTCGGAAGAACGAGATAAATCGATTGGTGTTAAAAAAATTCATCCTGAAAAAATTGCAAAAAAGTTGGCAAATCACCAGGGAAATTTTGAAAAAAGTCAATTTTTTCAGACTTTGAACGGCCGTAGCGGCTGAACGAAGACTCTAATTTGAACGCGGATTTAAAATCTGTGTTCCTCGTGTGTCAATTAGTCGGATTTAATTAAAATTGGCGATTCAAAATTTTTGACGAAAACCTGAAAAATCATCCTTCTTACTTTTTCGCAAAAATTGCATTTGAAATGATTTCCTGAAGAAACCACTGGTTCGATTCCGGGTTTCTATACGTCATTCGAAAGATCTTATTAAGACGCATCAGAAAATGTACTTTCGCAAGAACAAATGTCAATTTTAAACCCGTGACGCGGCAGTAAAGAAAATTTGAAAATGAAAAAAATCGAAAAAATCAACTTTCTTAATAATCATCGTAGACCCTCATGTAATACCTTTTTCTTCGTCAGAAGAACGAGATAAATCGATTGGCGTTAAAAAAATTCATCCAGAGAAAATTGCAAAAAAGCTGGCAAGTCACCAGGGAAATTTTGAAAAAAGTCAATTTTTTCAGACTTTGAACGGCCGTAGCGGTTGAACGAAGAATCCAATTTGAACGCGGATTCAAAATATGTGTTCCTCGTGTGTAAATTAGTCGGATTTAATTAAAATTGGCGATTCAAAAATTTTGACGAAAACCTGAAAAATCATCCAAGGGTCCCCCCTTCTTACTTTTTCGCAAAACTTGCATTTGAAATGATTTCCTGAAGAAACCGCTGGTTCGATTGGGGGTTTCTATACGTCATTCGAAAAATCTCATTAAGACACACCAGAAAATGTACTTTCGCAAGAACAAATGTCAATTTTGAGCACGTGGCACGTCAGCAAAGAAAACTTGAAAATGGAACAAATCGAAAAAAACAACTTTCTTAATAATCATCGTAGACCGTTATGTAATACCTTTTTCTTCATCAGAAGAACGAGATAAATCGATTGGCGTTAAAAAATTTCATCCAGAGAAAATTGCAAAAAAGTTAGCAAGTCACCATGAACTTTATTGAAAATTTTGATTTTTTCAGACTTTGAACGGCCGTAGCGGCTGAACGAAGACTCCAATTTGAACGCGGATTTAAAATCTGTGTTCCTCGTGTGTCAATTAGTCGGATTTAATTAAAATTGGCAATTCAAAATTTTTGACGAAAACCTGAAAAATCATCCAAGGGTCCCCCCTTCTTACTTTTTCCCAAAAATCGCATTTAAAATGATTTCCTGAAAAAACCACAGGTTCGATTCGCGGTTTCTATATGTCATTCGAAAGATCTCATTAAGACGCATCAGAAAATGTACTTTCGCAAGAACAAATGTTAATTTTAAGCCCGTGACGCGTCAGCAAATAAAACTCGAAAATGGAAAAAATCGAAAAAAACAACTTTTTTAATAATCATCGTAGACCGTTATGTAATACCTTTTTCTTCTTCGGAAGAACGAGATAAATCGATTGGCGTTAAAATATTTCATCCAGAAAAAATTGCAAAAAAGTTAGCAAGTCACCATGCACTTTATGGGAAATTTTGAAAAAAATCGATTTTTTCAGATTTTGAACGGCCGTAGCGGCTGAACGAAGAATCCAATTTGAACGCGGATTTAAAATATGTGTTCCTCGTGTGTCAATTAGTCGGATTTAATTAAAATTGGCAATTCAAAATTTTTGACGAAAACCTGAAAAATCATCCTTCTTACTTTTTCCCAAAAATCGCATTTAAAATGATTTCCTGAAAAAACCACAGGATCGATTCGCGGTTTCTATATGTCATTCGAAAGATCTCATTAAGACGCATCAGAAAATGTACTTTCGCAAGAACAAATGTCAATTTTGAGCACGTGGCACGTCAGCAAAGAAAACTTGAAAATGGAAAAAATCGAAAAAAACAACTTTCTTAATAATCATCGTAGACCCTTATGCAATACCTTTTTCTTCATCGGAAGAACGAGATAAATCGATTGGCGTTAAAAAATTTCATCCAGAGAAAATTGCAAAAAAGTTGGCAAGTCACCATGAACTTTATTGAAAATTTTGATTTTTTCAGACTTTGAACGGCCGTAGCGGCTGAACGAAGACTCCAATTTGAACGCGGATTTAAAATCTGTGTTCCTCGTGTGTCAATTAGTCGGATTTAATTAAAATTGGCGATTTAAAATTTTTGACGAAAACCTGAAAAATCATCCAAGGGTCCCCCCTTCTTACTTTTTCGCAAAAATTGCATTTGAAATGATTTCCTGAAGAAACCGCTGGTTCGATTGGGGGTTTCTATACGTCATTCGAAAAATCTCATTAAGACACACCAGAAAATGTACTTTCGCAAGAACAAATGTCAATTTTGAGCACGTGTCACGTCAGCAAAGAAAACTCGAAAATGGAAAAAATCGAAAAAAACAACTTTCTTAATAATTATCGTAGACCGTTATGTAATACCTTTTTCTTCATCAGAAGAACGAGATAAATCGATTGGCGTTAAAAAATTTCATCCAGAGAAAACTGCAAAAAAGTTAGCAAGTCACCATGAACTTTATTGAAAATTTTGATTTTTTCAGACTTCGAACGGCCGTAGCGGGGGAACGAAGAATACAATTTGAACGCGGATTTAAAATATGTGTTCCTCATGGGTCAATTAGTCGGATATAATTAAAATTGGCGATTCGAAAATTTTGACGAAAACCTGAAAAATCATCCAAGGGTCCCCCCTTCTTACTTTTTCCCAAAAATCGCATTTGAAATGATTTCCTGAAGAAACCACTGGTTCGATTCGGGGTTTCTATATGTCATTCAAAAGATCTCATTAAGACGCATCAGAAAATGTACTTTCGCAAGAACAAATGTCAATTTTAAACCCGCGACACGTCAGCAAAGAAAACTCGAAAATGGAAAAAATCGAAAAAATCAACTTTCTTAATAATCAGCGTAGATCCTTATGTAATACCTTTTTCTTCGTCAGAAAAACGAGATAAATCGATTGGCGTTAAAAAATTTCATCCAGAAAAAATTGCAAAAAAGTTAGCAAGTCATCATGCACTTTGTGGGAAATTTTGAAAAAAGTCGATTTTTTCAGACTTTGAACGGCTGTAGCGGCTGAACAAAGAATCCAATTTGAACGCGGATTCAAAATATGTGTTCCTCGTGTGTAAATTAGTCGGATTTAATTAAAATTGGCGATTCAAAATTTTTGACGAAAACCTGAAAAATCACCCAAGGGTCCCCCCTTCTTACTTTTTTCCAAAAATCGCATTTAAAATGACTTCCTGAAAAAACCACAGGTTCGATTCGGGGTTTCTATATGACATTCGAAAGATTTCATTAAGACGCATCGGAAAATGTACTTTCGCAAGAACAAATGTCAATTTTAAGCCCGTGACGCGACAGCAAAGGAAACTCGAAAATGGAAAAAATGGAAAAAATCAACTTTCTTAATAATCATCGTAGATCCTTATGTAATACCTTTTTCTTCATCAGAAGAACGAGATTAACCGATTGGCGTTACAAAATTTCATCCAGTGAAAATTGCAAAAAAGTTGGCAAGTCACCATGAACTTTATTGAAAATTTTGATTTTTTCAGACTTTGAACGGCCGTAGCGGTTGAACGAAGAATCCAATTTGAACGCGGATTTAAAATCTGTGTTCCTCGTGTGTCAATTAATGGGATTTAATTAAAATTGGCGATTCAAAATTTTTGACGAAAAACTGAAAAATCATCCAAGGGTCCCCCCTTCTTACTTTTTCCCAAAAATCGCGTTTAAAATGATTTCCTGAAAAAACCACTGGTTCGATTCGGGGTTTCTATACGTCATTCGAAAGATCTCATCAAGACGCATCAGAAAATGTACTTTCGCAAGAACAAATGTAAATTTTAAGCCCGTGACACGTCAGCAAAGAAAACTGGAAAATGAAAAAAATCGAAAAAATCAACTTTCTTAATAATCATCGTAGATTCTTATGTAATATATTTTTCTTCATCAGAAGAACGAGATAAATTGATTGCCGTTAAAAAATTTCATCCAGAGAAAATTGCAAAAAAGTTAGCCAGTCACCATGAAATTTTTTGAAAAAAGTCGATTTTTTCACACTTTGAACGGCTGTAGCGGCCGAACGAAGAATCCAATTTGAACGCGGATTTAAAATATGTGTTTCTCGTGTGTTAATTAGTCGGATTTAATTAAAATTGGCGATTTAAAATTTTTGACGAAAACCTGAAAAATCATCCAAGGGTCCCCCCTTCTTACTTTTTCCCAAAAATCGCATTTGAAATGATTTCCTGAAGAAACCACTGGTTCGATTCGGGGTTTCTATACGTCATTCGAAAGATCTCATTAAGACGCATCGGAAAATGTACTTTCGCAAGAACAAATGTCAATTTTAAGCCCGCGACACGACAGCAAAGAAAACTCGAAAATGGAAAAAAATCGAAAAAATCAACTTTCTTATTAATCATCGTAGACCCTTATGTAATACCTTTTTATTCATCGGAAGTAGGAGATAAATCAAATGGCGTTAAAAATTTTCATCCAGAAAAAATTGCAAAAAAGTTAGCAAGTCACCAGGAAAATTTTGAAAAAAGTCAATTTTTTCAGACTTTGAACGGCCGTAACTGCTGAACGAAGAATCCAATTTGAACGCGGATTCAAAATATGTGTTCCTCGTGTGTAAATTAGTCGGATTTAATTAAAATTGGCGATTCAAAAATTTTGACGAAAACCTGAAAAATCATCCAAGGGTCCCCCCTTCTTACTTTTTCCTAAAAATCGCATTTGAAATTATTTCCTGAAGAAACCACTGGTTCGATTCGGGGTTTCTATACATCATTCGAAAGATCTCATCAAGATGCATCAGAAAATGTACTTTCGCAAGTACAAATGTTAATTTTAAGCCCGTGGCACGTCAGCAAAGAAAACTTGAAAATGGAAAAAATGGAAAAAATCAACTTTTTTAATAATCATCGTAGATCCTTATGTAATACCTTTTTCTTTATCAGAAGAACGAGATAAATCGATTGGCGTTAAAAAATTTCATCCAGAGAAAATTGCAAAAAAGTTAGCAAGTCACCAGGGAAATTTTGAAAAGTCAATTTTTTCAGACTTTGAACGGCCGTAGCGGCTGAACGAAGAATCCAATTTGAACGCGGATTTAAAATCTGTGTTCCTCGTGTGTCAATTAGTCAGATTTAATTAAAATTGGCGATTCAAAATTTTTGACGAAAACCTGAAAAATCATCCAAGGGTCCCCCCTTCTTACTTTTGCCCAAAAATTGGCTTTGAAATGATTTCCTGAAGAAACCACTGGTTCGATTCGGGGTTTCTATACGTCAGTCGAAAGATCTCATGAAGACGCATCAGAAAATGTACTTTCGCAAGAACAAATATTAATTTTAAGCCCGTGACGCGTCAGCAAAGAAAACTCGAAAATGGAAAAAATCGAAAAAATCAACTTTCTTAATAATCATCGTAGACCCTTATGTAATACCTTTTTATTCATCGGAAGAAGGAGATAAATCAATTGGCGTTAAAAATTTTCATCCAGAAAAAATTGCAAAAAAGTTAGCAAGTCACCAGGAAAATTTTGAAAAAAGTCAATTTTTTCAGACTTTGAACGGCCGTAACTGCTGAACGAAGAATCCAATTTGAACGCGGATTTAAAATATGTGTTCCTCGTGTGTCAATTAGTGGGATTTAATTAAAATTGGCGATTCAAAATTTTTGACGAAAACCTGAAAAATCATCCAAGGGTCCCCCCTTCTTACTTTTTCCCAAAAATCGCATTTGAAATGATTTCCTGAAGAAAACACTGGTTCGATTCGGGGTTTCTATATGTCATTCGAAAGATCTCATTAAGACGCATCAGAAAATGTACTTTCGCAAGAACGAATGTCAATTTTAAGCCCGTGACACGTCAGCAAAGAAAACTCGAAAATGGAAAAAATCGAAAAAATCAACTTTCTTAGTAATCATCATAGACCCTCATGTAATACCTTTTTCTTCATCAGAAGAACGAGATTAATCGATTAGCGTTAAAAAATTTCATCCAGAAAAAAAATGCAAAAAGTTAGCAAGTCACCATGCACTTTTTTTTAATTAATCAATTACCAATATATGTATTATTTTGTTTACTTTTCAAGATTGTTATTTAATGCGGTATGCTAAACCGGTTTGCTGTATCTCCGCAATAGGGTTTATTTAAAGAGATTCATTCCCACACCTAAAATAACTTTATGTACCTTCGCGAGCATTTGTTCTGGGGATAAAAGTAGCGTTTGTTTTGGTTGAGCGTAAATACCACGACAAGAACATGACCCGGCTGTTGAGTCGGATAACAGTATCTTCCATATCTTTCGGTTTATTTGCTTTGTGTGTGTAGTTCGATCGCCATCGCCCGCTTGATTTACCGTTTACCGCACAAGTAGTTCTCTCTCCTCGGCAAACACACGTATCCGTTTCGTTTTTAATTCGCGAACATCTCTCTCTCTCTCTATCTCTAGGTCCGTCCTCAAATTAGAAATGAATCGTTATTTGTCCAACCGTTTTAATTCACAATTAAATATATCTGGGAAAAAAATATTTTCACCTGTAAAACACAATAATGTATAGTAAAATAAATTCCTTGTGTATTGTACACGTCGCCAAAACATTTAATTTAAATTTAATATTGATTTGGTTTTGATTTTTATTTTTATATTCGTATATTAATTTTAGGTTTAATTTTAATTTAATTTCTACTATAGTCTTAGTTTTAGTTTTATTTCTCCTTTTTCATTTATCATGTTTTTAATGTATGCAAAAGGTGTAACCGTAAACAAATAAATAAATAATGATCAGTAAGATTCAAATCTAGAAGCATTTCTTTATTTATAATGATTGTATCTTAATTCCATCCGTACTTATCATAGTGACTTATGTGAAGTAAGTAGGTTAAGTGGAAGAGCAGTAAGAGGTTACTGCCTCACTCTGCCATATTTCTTGTACTTTTATTTTTTTTTCTCGCAATAAAGACAATTTATTATTATTATTATTAATTACTGGTTGTAATAGCAATCAATCTTGACAAGAACAAATACGAATTTCGTTGTATCGAGCAAATAATAATTCATGCGGAAATGTATTTTATTAGCAGAATCTCGTTACAAACTGATTAACTAGTATTAAATTGTTGAATTGTGCAATATATATAATCCTTCATGATCACATACGCCGTAACAACAGTCAGGTTTCTGTGCGGTCCATTTTGTATACGTTAATCTAATGCAGTTTTTTCGCGAACCTCTTAGCCTAAGTGATGGTTTGTGGGTCATTTTCCAAATTGATTTGTGCATGCGGACCGTGGAGATTAAATTAAGTTTCGCGAAGATTTAGAGAGGATGGCGAGTTGGCGTAGGTGCTGCCTCCGAAACGAGGGAGTAATTCCGTTAAACAGTTCGATTTAATAAAATATTGTCATTGCCGCTGCTTCTGATATATCACCTCTAGTAATAGGAACGTACAGACAGGTCCTCGTGGAGTTGCTAGAAACCACACAGCGTATTTTACCGCAATCCAATTCTAGAACTGCATAAACTAGAACTAGCAATTAGAGAGATACATAGCTCACATGCAGATAAAGGACTTGTACGAATGAAATTCGATACGGGTAAACAGAAACACACGAACAGACTGCAGATTTAATTAATTAAATACAATTTTAAATATACAACCTATATACCACCACCCCCACCCCGATCACCTCTCCCAACGCGATAGGGGTCGGTCGTTCCCGTTGCCCGTTTAAACTTGCCCATATTTTACGCGCCTTATATTGGAACCCCACATGGCAATTAACATTTGTAAAGTAAATCCCACATCGGAGGCTTAAAACACGTGTTCCACAAGATATTAAACAATTAATACGCTGCAATTGGAGAATATAAAAGCTAAAAGAGTATTAGTCCCTCTTTTGTATTTTTTTAAATGGAATTTACTCGGATTTCGGTTTTAGAATTAATTGGTTTAATAATGCCGCGCGCCACCGCAGATTTGTTCCGGCACAATTTGCTAAAGTATTAAAATAGAATAGGTTAATTCATCCACACGCAATGTTTTAATATTGCTACAGCACAATAATAGTTAATCCATTTTGACATAATACGGCTTCCCGCCGGGCTTTTATCACAACAAATACTAATATCCATTTACATGAATTCACATATCGCGCACACATGATCCGCCATCTTTCATTACATCAATTCCGTCACAGCAGAAACCGGAATTTAATGAAATCGCCTCGTGGGAATTAACCACCTGTACATAGTTTTAAATCTGACCTCCACCTCTTTGACATCAGCCATTCGATGAATTAGGGGCACTAGTAACTTAATGTAATACAGGCTTTAAGTATACAATTTTAGTGATGACGTGTCACGGGTCGTGACCAGACACAGGGGCGACTCGTTATACAGAGCCAAGGAGCCATGGCACTACCTGTAGACTCCAGCTCAGCAAGAATTTTTAACTAATTTTTAAAAGTATTGTGATCGTAAAAATTAAAAAAAAATTTTTTTTTTACAGAAATATCCGTTTTGATGTTCCTAGATGCCATTTCAACAAATACTGGAAAAAAAATTGTGTGTGTGTCTTTTGGTTTATAATTATGAAACAATAATAGTTACAGATAATTTATATTAATAATAATTGTAGAGAATGCCGAAATAAACAACTTATAAAGAATACTTTTTTTTCGAAATATCTTTGGTTTTTGAGTTAATTGACTATAAGGTTTTGAAGATTTTTTTTTATTTTCATGTTTCATATTTTTGACGTTACTTTGAACCGATTCTACAAAACGCTCGATGTACATTTAAAATACGATTTAAATTAAAAATAAACCATGAAAACGTAAATATAAATAACTATGGTACCTAATATGAAGGCGACATCGCCATTTTTCACCAGTTTTTAAATTGCACTAAATCCTCCACATTTTGTGCTTGGTTGATTTATTTATTTATAATTTATTGTTGTGTTATTATTATTGTAGAACTATTTTATTTTATATGTGGTAAGTAAAACACGAGAATTTTCACAAATTTTAATGTCGAACACTGCGACATATGTTTCGCCACTCAGTGGCTTCATCAGGCAGATGATAAATGGTGATTAAAATTAACTCGTGTTTTACTTATCACATACATTATGGAATTTCAACAAGTAACAGCCTCATCAATCCAATATTTAATTTTAATTTTATTTTATTTGTTTTTATTGAAATTTCTTCAACTTTCGTTTATATTACCGTATTTATTTAATATTCAGTATATTTTATTGCAATGTAAGAGTAACATTGGATTCTCTACTCAACGAATAAGTCCGTCGACA
The DNA here is from genome assembly GCA_910593695.2 of Ocypus olens. Lineage (NCBI taxonomy): Eukaryota > Metazoa > Arthropoda > Insecta > Coleoptera > Staphylinidae > Ocypus > Ocypus olens. The sequence goes on along the minus strand of OU343047.1, from coordinate 706,604 downwards.
TCATTTAAATTCACATCAAGTTTATTTTTTTTTGTTTTATATTAGTTTTAAGTTAATTATTAAGTCGTACATTGTTTTCTGTTATGTTTTTATTATATTTTTTATTTATTCAATTTCATACAGCAATCTCTATTATTTACATAATACATATGTAATAAAGTTGTAAAAAGGTGAATCCGTCAAATAAATTAAATTAAATTAAATTAAATTATTGTTTCGTTCTTTATTTATTTTACTAATTTGTATAGTACTAACACATTTATATTTCAATACTTAACTGTGCACATTGAATTTATTCTGTAACATATTGTAACAAAATTGGTACATTTTGTCGTTAGAATCATCAACAGCGCCAGTTTAAAAAAATCAAAATCGCGATTTTAGAATATCGAAAGTACAAAAAAGTGCAATTTTTGCGTTTTGTGTTAATCTAACGAAACAAATTTGTAATCTTTTTCAAAATTTCACTAAATTTGTCATTTGAATCATCAAAATTAGAGAACGTTTTTCGGAATTTAAAAAATCAAAATAACAATTTAAAATCTACGAACATTGAAAACATAAAATTTTGAAGTTTTCCGTTCATTTAACGAAAATCTTTTTAATAAGTTTATAAATTCATTGCATTTACTACATTTTGATATTGGAATTATCATCACGCTTTCCCCTTCTGCAAAAAAGAAAAAATCAAAATTATAATTTAAAATCTTCGAACTTCGAAAACGTGAAATTTTGACGTTTTGCGTTGATTTTACAAAAATGTCTCTCGGACAACTTTTAAATTGCACATTTTTTTTACATTCTGTCGTTCGAATTATTAAAATCGGATAACGTGTTCGGCAGTTAAAAAAACAAAATCGCGATTTTAAATATTCAAACCTTAAAAAAATGCAATTCTATAAATTGTTTTCAAATTACATGAAATTCGCCATATTTTGACATTTCAATTATCTAAATCAGACGCAATTGACTGTTCTGCAATTTAAAAAAATCAAAACCGATATTTAAAATTTTCGAACTTTGAAAACGTGAAATTCGATTGATTTTACGAAAATATTTCTTAACCAAGTTTTAAATTGCATTACATATGGCACATTTTGTCGTTGGAGTCATCAAAATCGGACACCGCGTTCGGCAGTTATGCAATTTCAAAAATCAAAATCGCGATTTTAAAATATTCAAACTTTAAAAAAGTACAAACTGTGCATTTTGATTTAATTTTAAGGCAATGTTTTATAATCCGTTTTAGAATTACACTAAACTTTTTGACTTTTGATCATCAAAATCAGACAGGCTTTGACCTGTATTTTCAATTCTTTTGGGACTAAATTTTCGATTTGTTGACCTAAATATTCTTTATTTTCGATTTAATTGTTTAAATTTTCGTTTTTTTTTTGTCAGTATTATTGATTTTTCGAGGCGAATATTTAAATTTTAGATTTTTGAATTGTATTTTCGATTTTTTTTTTTGGTTTCAATTTTTGATCATTTGCTCTAAATATTCTTTATTTTGACACAAATTTTCGATTTAATTGTTTAAATTTTCGTTTTTTTTTTGGTCCGTGTTATTGATTTTTCGAGGCGAATATTTAAATTTTAGATTTTTGAATTGTATTTTCGATTTTTTTTTTGGTTTCAATTTTTGATCATTTGCTCTAAATATTCTTTATTTTGACATAAATTTTCGATTTAATCGTTTAAATTTTCGTTTTTTTTTTTGGTCCGTATTATTGATTTTTCGAGGCGAATTTTTAAATTTTAGATTTTTGAATTGTATTTTCGATTTTTTTTTTTGGTTTCAATTTTTGATTATTTGCTCTAAATATTCTTTATTTTGACAAAAATTTTCGATTTAATTGTTTAAATTTTCGTTTTTTTTTTTGGTCATTTTTTGGTTATAAATTTTTCGAGGCGAATTTTGAAATTTTAGATTTTTGAATTGTATTTTCGATTTTTTTTTTTTGGTTTCAATTTTTGATCATTTGCTCTAAATATTCTTTATTTTGACATAAATTTTCGATTTAATTGTTAAAAATTTTGATTTTTCGGTTCACATTTTTGATTTTTCAAGCCGAATTTTTTGTTCTAGTTCCAAATTTTTGATATGATTTTGGTTAAAATATTTATAACCTGAATTATTCATTTATATGCGAGATTTATTTTATTTTTTTCCGGTATTTTCGAGTTTTGTTTGTTGAAATTTTCAATTTTTTAGTCTGCATTTATTATCTTTAGGCCCGATTTTACGATGTATTGTCAAAATTTCGATTTTCTGGCCAACATTTTTTTTTATTATTTTTTTAAACCTTTTTCTTTATTTTGACCTAACTTTTCGATTTTATTGCTAAAATTTTCGATTTTTGGCCTCAATTTTTGATTTTTCGTTTAGTCTGCATTTATAATCTTTACGGCCGAGCTTTCGATTTTTTGGCCTCAATTTTTGATTTTTTTCGTTTAGTCTGCATTTATAATCTTTAGGGCCGAGCTTTCGATGTTTTATCTAAATTTTAGAGTTTTTGACCAACATTGTGGATTTTGCCCTAAATTTTTCTTTATTTTGTCTGTTCAAATTTTTCTTTCTTTGGTCTACTATTTTTATTTTTAGGCCAGAATTTTAGATTTTTGGTCTCAATTTTCATCGTATATTTTAGATTTTTGTTCTATTTTTAATCTTATATTTTAGATTTTCTAACTTGGATTATAGATTTTATTTAGTGATTTTTTTTTTATTTTTACTTTTATTTTCGAATTTCTGGTCAGAAACTTATTTTTGGCAAATTATTTTGCTTCTACCTAAGTTTTCGATTTTTTGTCTGCGTTTTTTTATTTTTTCATTATTATATCAGGATTCTTGATTATTTGGCCCATATTTTAGATTTCTGTATTTTCGATTTTTTTTGTTCCATTTTCTTTTCATTTTTCTTTATTTTGAGCAAAATACTCGATTGGTTTGTAGAAATTTTCGATTTTTTTTTGTCTGCAATTTATAACTACGCTCGTTTTCGATGTTTTGTCTAAATATTCACCATTTTAGGCCGTATTGTAGATTTTTACTTTTTTTGCCGATATTTTTTATTTTCGTTCATTTTGGTTTCGACTTTTGGTCTTTTGACCGAAATTTTCTTTATTTCGACTTAAATTTTCGATTCGTTTGTTAAAAATTTTGATTTTTTGGTCTACCACTTTGATTTTGGGGTACGAATTTTAGATTTTCTTAACTTGAATTATTGTGCGAATTTTTTTTAATTTTTATATTTGCTATTATTTTCAAATTTCTCGTTGGAACTTATTTTAAGCCAAAAAGAGTTATTTTTGGGGCTGAAAATGGCAAATTATTTTTTTTTTGCTTGTATTTTCTGCATTTTTATTATTAAACCAGGATTTTTTATTTTTTTGGCCGATATTTAAGATCTTCGGCTGTTCCAAAATTTTGATTTTTTGGCCAAAATATTCGATTGGAAGATAACTTGTTCTTTCTTTCTTCAAAAAAAGGAGGGGGTATATTGTATAAGTGGCTCTACCATCAACATGTTCCACGAGCCGCCGCTGATAAAAAGTGTCAATTTTTTTCAAATAAATATATCTCGATTATTAACACAGAAAACAAAACTGTAAAGGACGAAGTTGTAGATAATTTTACGCAATAAATTCAGAAAAATTTTAACGCCATTATTTTCCGAGATTTGACGCACACTTAATTTTTTTTTATGGAAACCATAGTTGGTTGGCTATGACTATTTTTTTCTCTTTAATTCGATATCACAAATGACAAAGATGTGAGTTACAGTCATTTTTAAGTTTTATTATTTCACCGCGTGCCGTGTGCGTTCGAATCCCAGCCCGGGCGAAAGATTTTTCGGGGATCGAGATTCGGTCGGGTCCATGGTTGTTGCGTATACGTCTGACATTATTCATTTGATTATTTATTCATCCAAAAATTGTACATAAATAGTAGCCGCCTTGAGCTGACCATATGGGCTACGATCCCGAGGCCAAAAAAAAGTTTTATTATAAATTAAAAAAATAGTTAGCCATGAAAAAGATGAAAGTAAAACAATTGCAGTTGTTTATAACCACAATAAAGTATTGTGTAACGAGTTTTAAATTTCAATCAAAATTAAATTTCTCCATTGGTTTAATCATTGAATTAATGAGCCTAATTTGCATTAAAAGATTAAGATCTATGAACAGGACAATACAATTCTGATTTTCCGCTAAAACAATTGCCAAATTATGGCTGAAAATAAATGGCAACATTGTCTGGGGAAACAAAATATGCATTCTATGTATTTAAAAGTTGCAAAAAAATTATTAAGAGTTCAACTTCTATGTACGAAAATAAACATTTCTGATTTCTCATCTTAGGTTAAAAACAAAACAGCAATTTTCCAAACTGAAAATGGGAAAACAAAAATTGCTTAGAAGGATAGAAAAACAATAATCAACGGAGAAATTCGTTTTAAGAGTTTAAAATTAATTGAAAAAATTACAGATTTCGGATTTCGAATAAAAATGAGTGCCAAATCGAAGCAACACACCAAAATCGAAAATTGTACGATTTAAAAAATTAATCATTGATTAATAATTTTTTTATAATTGGTTATTTAAGCTCCAGAAAATAAACCCATTCGATGGTGAGAAAGTTAACTGCAAGTGCTATTTGGTAAGAAGGTAAATGTAATTATAAGATTCTGCGCGATTTGTCAATGAGATATTGACCTGATGGTCTCTCTACTAATGCCGTATTTTTTGTATACATTATTGTAGCATAAAATAAATGAACTATTGACCTGATGGTCCCTACTACACCGTTATTTATGTATTCAGATGTTAATAAACCGCATTGAAAAATTCACAAAAAATTATTCATTCAATAAAGTTTAATTAATTTCATTTAATCGCTTACCAACGGTAGGAACTATCTTCATAACTGATCATCCATTTCCTTTAATGTAATTTTCAATATTCTGCACACACTAAAACACGCGAACACTCACTCACTCGGTGGAAGGTAAACTGCCGAATCGAACGGTTTTCAATGACTAAAAAGAAATTTAATCTGGAATGCGTTCATGCATCGTGGATAAGGATTGATAACAGACGACGAAAGAATGTGTTTTTTGCAAACATCTACGCCGGATACTAATTGCCTCCGGGGCAAAGGTCAAATGATTCGGCGGTTCGCACCTGACGAAATTTTCCAGTTCCACCGGTGAGTTTGTTCGGTGTTTTAGATTTTAACAACGCGACGGAGTGTTATTCTTGAAGTTTAATTTTTGAGTTCACTGGAATTTGAAATACTTTTATTTGTGAAAAATAAAAGTTCGCCGGCTCGAAAAAAATAGAAAAATAATAGCCATCGACGTTAAACTTTCTAAAATAACTAGAAATGCATTCTAGATTATGATTTCGTGAAAATCCATTTACACTCCTTCACTGGATTTTAAAATATTTTCATTTGATCAGGCGGAGAAGTTGTGAAAATTGAAATATACGAAACAGCAGAATCATCGTTTATTAATACACGCTCTGTACCGTAAATGTAGTATAAGCTTTCGGAGATTAGAATCTTCCAAATACTATTTAACTATTTATTTATTCATTTAACGGATAACACCTTTTTTACAAATTACAAAATAAGATTATTAAAATGCTTAAAAATTAAATTAAATTAAAACTAAAATGAACACAAAATCAAAACGAAATTCAAATATGTGACCCCAACCAATTACATGCAAATACATGCATATAGATCCAGTAAAATTTAATTCTAATCTAGATCTTTAATGATCAAACCTTAATAAAACTAAAAAAAAAAAAATTTAACATACCTGTGATGGCATTATCATTAAATTGTTTATTCAAATTAATATAGTAGACATTTATACTTTTAATTAAAAAGAGAGATTTAAAGTCTGAAATATTATTGGAAAACAGTTTAAAATTGGCGTTACTTATCAGGCCATTCGCTACTCTTAAAGTCCGTGATAAGAGTGCATTACATTGTTGCTTTTAAATTAATGTGAAATGTAATAATTATAGCAAAAATATTTGTTGTGCGCACCCTGTGAGGATTGATAAAAGTGAGTAATTTTCCGCGCGAGCATTTTTCAGTGTGAGCAATTTTCGTGTGCGCAATTATCACTGTGCGTTATTTTCTGTGTGCGGAGTTTTCCGTGTGAGGAGTTTTCGCTGTGCGAACTTTTCTGTGCGCAGTTTTCGCGTGAGCAGATATATCACCGAACCGTCACGGGTCACCCTTTGAATGCAATGCCACAAAACCACCTCCAGCATTGAATTTGTCTACATGTGGTCGCTTCACATTTTGTATTTCTTCGTGTGGGTGTTTTCCTGTTGGAACTTTTTTTTTTTACTTCCACAGATCACCTAATAATCCGCGCATTATCACACATTTTTAATTACATCCCCTTAATGATTTTCACAGAACAACATAACTCCTTTACGTACGATGACATGTGCTGGTATCGGATATCAAGGGATTTTTCGAAGCCGTTAATGGCCGTGTGTGTGTTAGTCTTCATATTACTGCTTTAATGGATGAGATGTTTTTCCTACAGTGGCTTCAAATTAATTATCGGCGGGGACGAAAACGAAAAAAAAAAATGTCGTCTTATAACCATTAATTTAAGTTCCCCCCTTTTTATCATCGGTCTACCTTTTCCAGTAAGAAAAAAAAATTGAAACACGCCGCGCTCCGCCTGGAAACTACGAGATTATATACGGTTATTATTGTATAATTTATTTTAATACTGCAACATTATAAGTTAACGTAGTTAACCTCCAAGAGGGCTGTAAATTAGAGTTACCGGAGGTCCTCCAATTACTTAGCAACTTGCTAGTTTATTCTTTGACCTGCAAAGATACAATGACCGTCCCAGAACAATTCCTGAAGGTGTAATGTGTTTCCCTTAAGTTTAAACTAAGCGTTACCTCAAGAGAGTATCCCCTTACTTTAATTTTATGGATTTATATTCCAAAGTCCCTTCACTACATCTTGGATCTTATACAACTAATAAATACATGTTAAGATACGAAACAATACAGGGTGTATTTGAAATAACGAACAGGTTCGTAACCACAAAGAGATTATATTATTTTTAAACAATATTCGCAATTATTTTGTTTATAACTGTAACAAAAAGCCCGCAATTAATTATTAAAGTTAATGAGTGAAAATACGCAACAATGGTAATGTGACCTAATTTTTAAACGGCATCGGCTTTAGATATCGAATTACAACAAGCGCGTAGGAAATATCTGAGTTCGGCTCTTTAAGCGTCAATGAACTTGAGGACTGTTTATCTTTTACAAAAAAAAAAAAACGTTTCGGGGACAAGAAATCGTATCTCGCGTTTTAAATAAACAAACACACATTCCATGCAGACCTAATTAAATGAGAAAAGCATCGATTCTCAAAATGTTTAAAAAATTATCTAAATCAGACGCAATTGACTGTTCTGCAATTTAAAAAAAATCAAAATCGATATTTAAAATTTTCGAACTTTGAAAACGTGAAATTTGATTGATTTTACGAAAACATTTCTTAGCCAAGTTTTAAATTGCACTACATATGGCACATTTTGTCGTTGGAGTCATCAAAATCGGACACCGCGTTCGGCAGTTATGCAATTTCAAAAATCAAAATTGCGATTTTAAAATATTTAAACTTTAAAAAAAAAGTACAAATTTTGCATTTTGATTTTAATTTTAAGGGAATGTTTTATAATTCGTTTTAAAATGACACTAAACTTTTTGACATTTGAATCATCAAAATCAGACGAGTTTGGCTGGTCTGCAATTAAAAAAAATCTCCAAAATTCGAAAACTTTGACATTTTGCGTTGATTTGACGAAAATATTGCTTAACCAACTTTTAAATTGCACCAAATTTGGCACATTTTTACGTTGGAGTCATCAAAATCGGACAACGCGTTCTGAAGTTATGCAATTTAAAAAAATAAAAATCGTGATTTTAAAATATTCAAACTTAAAAAAAAAGTACAATTTTTGCTTTTTGTGTTCATTTTACGAGAACATCTGGTAATCCGTTTTAAAATTACTCTAAATACGCCATATTTTTACGTTTGAATCAACAAAGTTAGGCGCGTTTGGCTGTACTGAAATTTAAAAAAAAAATCAAAATCGCAATTTACAATTTTCGAATTTTTGAAAACTTGAAACTTTGACGTTTTACGAAACTATTTCTTAACTAACCTTTCAATTGCACCAAATTTGAGACATTTTGACGTTGGGGTAATAAAAATCGGACAGTGCGTTCAGCAGTTATGTAGTTTAAAAAAAAATCAAAATCGCGATTTTAAAATATTCAAACTTTAACAAAGTGCAATTTTTGCATATTGATTTAATTTTACGAGAAAGTTTCGAAATACGTTTTAAAATTACACCGAATACGCTATATTTTGACGTTTGAATCATTAGAATCGGAAAATACATTCGATAGTTATGCAATTTCAAAAATTTTAAAATATGCAAAAAAGTGCAGTTTTTGCATTTTGTGTTAAGTTAACGAGAACGAGAACATTTAATACATTCTAGAATGTAAAAAATCAAAATCACAACTTAAAATCTTCGAACTTTGAAAACGTGAAGTTTTGACTTTTTACATTGATTTTGCGAAAATCGAACCAACTTTTAAATTGCATTAAATTTGGCACTTCGAAATCTCGTTAGTTTTTGAATAAATTGACGGTAGAGATTATAAAAATTTGAAAGACTGTCATTTTCATCTTTCATAATTTTGACGTTTCAAGCGTCCGTATCGTCTGATCCTGCAAAACATTTGATATACAATTGCAGAGAAAATAAAGTAAGACGCCGTTGTAATCTAGTGAGCGACTTTCCTCTAAATTGTCTTCGTGAAAATTGGCTTTAATTTAAACAAATTAGAAACAACTTTACTTGTTGCAGAAAACATTAAATAAATAATTTACTTTATGAAATTATGTTTCCTTATTAATTCCAATGTTTTGATGAAATCTTTTACCAGAAATAAAATAGTAGCAGTACTTTTTTAAACGCCATTTCTTCGAAAACAGCTGAATATCAACATGGGGTATGCTACATGAAAAATACTCAGAATTTTACGTAGAATCCATAAATGCAACAAAAAATGGGGTTTCACATTTGAAAATTTGAACTCGGGGGTTTAGTTCGTTTATTACCACTGAATATAATTTCACATTGTGGGTTTGTTAATTAAAATATTAGATATGTGTAGATATATATGTATAAGTATTGCGCTTTAAAATATAGAAGCTAAAACGTATCTCAATCTTGGGACACCCTGTACATTTGAATTTTATCTCAAAAAATGCGCGTTAAAAAACAATAATGTACGTGTCCGAGCATTTTTCTGAAAGAAAATGCCCTGAATTTTAATCGAATTTATTCCTTACTTTATGTACACAGTGTATATTGTATGATAAGTGGCTCTACCACTCAAAAAGTTCACGAGCCGCCACCGTAAGTCAGTACAAAGGAGACATTCGCACAAGTAATAGCTCGATCGTTCGAGCTTATATTCAAGCGTCATATTCAAAAATTCGTAGAATGTAATGTGAAGTTAAAGTTTGTCTTTCTTAATTTTACAAAATGGAGGTTTCAGGTTGAAGAAAGTATTTTAATATAATATGCTACAAAAATTGTAACATATACATATAAATTAATAGCTAAATAATGTCTCAAGTACAGAAAACTGAAAAATTACGTGCAATCATTTTAGAAAAATAGAGAAAACCTTAAAAGTTAAGGTGAGTTAAGTGACGAAACACGTTTTTAAATAAAGTTTGTACTATTATGTAACAAAATCAGTCATAAGCGGCAGCCATTAGGTGCTATTCCGTTTTCTGTGCACATTTGAATTTAAAAAATTACAAATTCACAATTATTTGCAGACCAGCAGACCCAGCGAAAAACTGAATATTGGGATGGAAGCATTTGATTAAGAGATGATTTATTATGAAAAAAGACGATTTTTTCCAATTGTTTAACAATTTGTTAAAAAATGTGAGATATAAGAAAAATTGATGGCGCCAATTGATTCTACTGAAAAATAAATATAGAATTCATGTATTGAATACTGTTGTTCTCAACTAAATTTGTTATAAAAAAATAAATTATTACTTCCTATAAACCCGTTTCTGCCATGGACAGACCTGCGAGTCAAGATACATACAGGGTGTATTTGAAATAACGAACAGGTTCGTAACCACAAAGAGATTATATTATTTTTAAAACAATATTCGCAATTATTTTGTTTATGACTGTAACAAAAAGCCCGCAATTAATTATTAAAGTTAATAAGTGAAAATACGTAACATGTTTGGGGGCAGTGGTAATGTGACCTAATTTTTAAACGGCATCGGCTTTAGATATCGAATTACAACAAGCGCGTAGGAAATATCTGAGTTCGGCTCTTTAAGCGTCAATGAACTTGAGGACTGTTTATCTTTTACAAAAAAACAACGTTGCGATAACACTTCCAATTTCGGAAGCAAGAAATCGTATCTGGCGTTTTAAATAAACAAACACACATTCCATGCAGACTTAATTAAATGAGAAAAGCATCGGTTCTCAAAATGTTTAAAAAACTTCGAAAAATTAGGAAAATTAAAAAAAAAATTCGAATAAATTTTGACGGAAATGGGTTCACAAATATTTTGTGTATGTGCCCTTAAATGCCTGTTCGTTATTTCAAATACACCCTATATAATTATTATTACATTTTGGATTTAATAGATTCATTTTTTCATATCTTTGAAACTTAAAAAAAAAACTTTGATTTAGATTTCAATCTAGAGATATAATACACTGGAGGAAAAAAATGAAACACTTGAAATTCGTGAAAATTTCGACCATTTTCAAACCGCCATAACTCGGCGTATTTTCAATCGATTTTGACGAATCTTTGAGGACAAAAACTTTGAAGTGTCTTCTTTAAAGTCGTGCATGCGAAACTAAACGTAACCCCTTTCACCCCCTCTAGCACCCCTGTGAAAAAAAATGTTTTTTCAGGAAACCATGTCCAACTTTGACGATGTCTATGGAGTTGGAAAAAATGTTTCGACTCGATCCACCATAAAGGCATTAAAATTTGATCAATTCCCTATGCAGGACTCAAAAACGAAGTTCCTACGGCGATTTGGCACAAAGTTATGGGTGTTTAAAAAAAAGTGCATTTTGTGGTCTTTTTATTTTTTCGTTTGGAGGGGCGTAGTGTCCTCTCTTTGAGTGGGGGATAAAAAATTTTGCTTTTGATTTCTCAAAAGATCGTCGACATCGGTTGGATAGAAGCCGAGTTATGGCCATTCGAAAATTACCTAAAGTGTTTCATTTTTTTCCTTCAGTGTAATGTGTTTGTTTTTATTGGCTTCAGTTCTTGAGTGAGAACAATTTTATACGGATGCAAACCCAAATCCTTTTTCAAAATCCGCCAGGTTGTGGTTTGAGACAGTCTCAATTGTTGAGAACGACAAATTGCGGTCTTCAGCAACACTTGCCTGAACGGCAGCAATATTTGCATTACTTCGAGCGGTTCTTTGTCTCATTGGCACTTTAACATTATGTAAAGAAAATGTAAGCTCAAAATTTTCAACAATTCGACGAATAGCGAGCACACTTGGACGATTATTACGACCATAAAATGGCAAAAGCGCACGAAAAGTTGCAATTGGAGAACGATTATTTTGATAATAAAACTGAATAATTTGTAAACTTTATTCTTGCGTATATCTCTCCATGATGAAATTGTAAACACTACTGAATACAATGAAAAATAAATGACAGATCATGACATATTACAAATGGCCGAAACGTCACTTCAAAATCATATCATCCCTATTGGAAAACTTTTTATTTACTTGTTAATTAGGAAAAGCTTTTTGAAAAAGAATGGTTTAGTTTACTCATCCCATTTGATGCCAAGACCGGCACGTCTGAAATGCGTGATGTCTGTCATTACATTTCCAGTTGACATGACGAATCATGGCGATAAATCCCGCAACAACCAAATAAATGTCTTTGGAAATTTTTTCGAATCCAAACTTCCGACGGTATGCTAATGGCATTGCTGAGGGGGAAACCCCTCGTCCGTAGTTTTGCGACTAACCTATCCAATTGCGCTATTGCTATTTGTAATTAGCAATAACAGTTTTTACTTGCTCTCTACGGACAGTGCATACACGCAAAAAAGGGGAGAAATTAAATGGAATTTGATTTAAAGCCAATATTAAATAGGAATGAATAACTGGCTCTAAACAGTTTATAGTGATTTACAACAATGGAGGTCGTTTAAATAACGTGGTGTATAAATCAGCGGAGAGTGTAATGTGATTATTTGTGTTTAATGTGATTTGTTGATCTGACGGCCGTGCTGCACCTCGGCGCTGACAGCCGCGTGCGTCGCCTGGCAGCGTCGCGGCGACCTGTCAAATCAGGCGGAACTGCCGAATGACAAATGCACTCAGCTTATTCGGGTGCAGATTGTATAAAACGTAATTGAATCATGTATTGTTATTACACTCATCGCTGAAAGTGATGCATTAGTTAGATCACGGAACGATCACACGGTCGGTTTTGTTGTTATACATATTCGAATTTCAAATTATTAGGATATTAACTATTTATTAAAATAACTTTACACGTTCAATACTTCATTATGCATGTGGCATTTAAACTAAATTAAAGGCTTGTTTATTAAGTGCCGAAACATTCTGCATGATTCACATTAGCTTAATGTTCGTAACACTTTATTTCGTGTTTGTGTTGCGGTCGAGATTTTCCTCTGGGAGAACTTAGAGTGGTCATTGTTTATTTAACTCCGCTCCCCGCGTCCTCCTGATGCGAGAGAGGCATGCGAGTATGTGTCGCCCTCTGGCCATCTCAAACCGCACCGCATTTATACACACAAACACACACATCACATCACCAGGATCGCCAGGATGGCACAAATTTCATAGGAGTCGGAGGTTGATATACGTTTAACGCAAAAGATATCCAAAAAAATTATTTTTGGTAATTTTTACTTTCTCCGTTACGAAGTACGAGAAAGTATTGTGATCGTGATTTTTTTTTCAAAATTCATTTTTTTTGTGTGTCTGTGTGTGTGTGGCTGTGTGCGCTGTATCTCAAAAACTAATGGAGCAATTGATATGAAACTTTGAACATACGTCTTATTTGATAATCTGAAGAACTGAAAAGCTTTTAGTAAAATTTCGTACACCGGAAGTGGGTGTTTACCTTAACTGTTTTTTGTTTTTTGCCAATATTTTCTTAAATATAAAAAATATCACAAAAACATTTAAACAAACATCGAAGACAATAAAGAAATGAACATCTTTTGCTTGAAAATATTTTTCATAAAATCATTGCTATTCGGAGAAATTTTTTTTTTACTTTCTCCGTTACGAAGTACGAGAAAGTATTGTGATCGTGATTTTTTTTTCAAAAATTTTTTTTACGGAAATATCCGTTTTGGGGTCCCTAGATGCCATTTCAACAATTTCTGGAAAAAAAATTTTTGTGTCTGTGTGTGTGTGTGTCTGTGTGTGTGTGTGTGTGTCTGTCTGTGCGCGCTGTATCTCAAAAACTAATAGAGCAATTGATATGAAACTTTGAACATCCGTCTTATTTGATAATCCGAAGAACTGAAAAGCTTTTGGTAAAATTTCGTACACCGGAAGTGGGTGTTTACCTTAACTGTTTTTTGTTTTTTGCCAATATTTTCTTAAATATAAAAAATATCACAAAAACATTTGAACAAATATTAAAGACAATAAAGAATTGAGATTATTTTGTTTGAAAACATTTCTCATAAAATCATTTTTATTCGAGAAAAAAATTTATTAATATTTTTTCGTTTTTGGTTTATAAATATGAAACTATAATAGTTACAGGAAATTTATATTAATAATAATTGTACAGAATACCAAAATGAACAACTTATTAAGAATAAGTTTTTTTCGAAATCCCTTTAGTTTTTAAGTAAACTGAGTTTTTGAATTTGAAGTATAATTTTTCCATCTTTCATAATTTTGACGTTTTAAACGTCAGTTTTATCCGAGTCTACAAAACGCTCGATGTACATTTAAAATATGATTTAAAATGAAAATAAACCATGAAAGCATAAATATATATGATACTATTAAGTCGGAGAAAGTAACATGATGGCCACATCACCATTTTTTTTTTTAATTTTTGGTTTATAATTATGAAACGATAATAGTTACAGCAAATTTATGTGAATAATAATTGTAGATAATGCCAAAATGAACAACTTACAAAGAATAAGTTTTTTTCGAAATCTCGTTAGTTTTTGAATAAACCGAGTTTTTGAATTTGATGTATATTTTTTCCATCTTTCACGATTTTGACGTTTTAAACGTCAGTTTCATCCGAGTTTACGCAACGCTCGATGTACATTTAAAATATAATTTCAATTGAAAATAAACCCATGAAAACGTAAATATAAAGTCGGAGAAAGTAACATGATGGCCACATCACCATTTATGCATTCCCATTGAGATGAATGTCTGTCAGTCTGTGCGCGCCGTATCTCAAAAACTACGACATGAATTAACATGGAATTGTGAACATAAGCCTTATTTGGTAATCTGAAGAACTGAAAAGCTTTTGGTAAAATTTCATAAACCTCAAGTATGCGTTAACCTTAGCCGTTTTCTGTTTTTCTCCGATAATTTTTTAAAAATGAAAAACATTGCAAAAATGTCTAAACAAATCTTGAAGATGGCAAAAGGAGACAAAGAAATGAATCTTTTGTTGCAAATTTAAAAAAAAAAAACAAACGTTTTTTGAAAAAATTAAATTAAATATTTTTTTGTCATTTTTGGTTTATAATTAGGAAACGATAATAGTTAATCAAATTTATAATAATAATATTGGTAGGTAATGCTAAAATGAATAACTTATAGAGAATACGTTCTTTTGGAAATCTTATTGCTTTTTGAGTAAATCGTCGGTAAAGATTAGAATTTGAAGTATCATTTTTCATTTTCATCTTTTATAATTTTGACGTTTCAAACGTCAGAATCATCCAATACTACAACACGTTCGATGTATATTTAAAGTTAAAATTTCAGGACTTTTTTCATCACTTTTTTTGTAAGACCTTATTTTCAGGATTTTTTCATTTCTTCTTTCATCTCTTTTTTAAGAACTTAAGAACTTAATTTGCGGGACTTTTCTTTTCAGAATTTCTTTTTCGAGCACTCTTTTTTCAAGACTTTTTATTTTTGAGACTCCTCTTCAGGATTTTTTCATCAGGATTATTTTTCAGGAACTTTTATCACGACTTTTTAATGCCTTTTCAGATCTTTTTGCAAGACTCTTTTTGGGTTTTTTGCAAGACGAGTTTTTTTAGAACTTTTTTCAAGACTTTTTTTAGGACTCTTTTTTAACGACGTTTTTTGAGGACTTTTGTTTCAGGACTTTTCTTGCAGAATTATTTTTCCAGGACTCTTTTTTCATGACTTTATTTTGGTGCCTTTTTTGGGAATTTTTTTTCAGGATTTTTAATCTGGAACTTTTTTAATGCCTTTTTCAGGTCTTTTTGCAAGACTATTTTTGGGATTTTTTGCAGGACAATGTTTTCAAAACTTTTGTTACAACTTTTTTCAAGAACTCTTTTTTGAGGCCTTTTGCACGACGTTTTATTCAGGACTTTTGTTTCGGATCCTTTCTTTTTCGAATTTTTTTCAGGGCCCTTTTTTAAAGATTATTTAAAAACTATATATTCAGGACCTTTTTTGGGGCCTTTTTTATCAGGGTTATTTATTCAAGACTTTTTTAACACTTTTTATCCGATATCATCTAAGGCTTTTGTGAGGACTATTTTCTGGAATTTTCTCGGGACCTTCTTAAGCACTCTTTGCAGAACTTTTTCAGAAATTTCTTTCAGGACTCTTTTTTTAGAACTTTTTTCGGGACTTCACAGGCCTTATTCAGGCCTTTTTAAGGTTTTTATTCTGACTTTTTGTATGCTTTTTCAGTACTTTTCTTCTGGCCGTTTTATCAGAACTTTTTGTAGGACCTTTTTATCAGGATTATTTTTCAAGACGTTTTTTAGGATTTTTTATCAGGATTATTTTATCAAGACTTTTTAAATGCTTTTTATCAGTTCTTTTCTTGAGTTCTGTTTTTTTTTTCTGATTTTCTCGAATTTCTTCGGGTCTTTTTTAGTATTCTTTGCATGACTTTTTTTAGGACTCTTTTCTGGACTATTTTACAGGTCTTTTTTCGAATTTTTTAGAAGCCTATTTTCAGTACTTTTCTACAGTCTTTTTTATCAGGTCTTTTGCTAAGACCTTTTTTCCGATTTGCTTTTGTGCTGACTCTGTTTTCGGGACATTTTCTAGGTCTTTTTCAAGAACCTGTTTTTCAAGACATTTCTTTATCAGAGCACTTTTTTCGGACTCTTTATGAGGATTTTTAACAGATTTTTTCAGGACTGTTTTATTCAAGACTTTTTCTGGTATTCTCTTTGGAATTTTATAACCAGAACTCTTTCAGGGCGTTTTCAGAAATCTTTTTCAGGGATTTTTTCAGGATTTAGCAAGATTTGTTTTTAGGACTTTTTTCAAGAATTTATTAGGATTTTATTTGGTTTTCTAATAAACTAATTTAAGATTATTTGAATTGGAAGTATAATTTGTTATTTTTATCTTTCATAACTTTGACGTTTTCAACGTCAGTGTCATGTGATCTAAAATGAAAATAAACCATGGTAGTATAAATATAAATAACTGTTATGCGATCAAGATCGGAGAAAGTAACATGATGGCCACATCACCATTTTTTAGGAATAATTTAAAAATTTGTAGCCATAAGTGATGGTGGATATAAGGTTTTGAGATATTGAAGTTTTAAAGTTTAATATTATCAAAAATCTTCTTCTAGTCTATTAGTCTGTTCTGTACACATGCCTATTTGAGTTTTTACTTTCTCCGCTAAGAAGTAGGAGAAAGTATTGTGATCGTGATTTTAGCCATACTTCGGCCACTGAGGATGATTTTTTATGGAATTTTGTCTGCGCGTTTTATATTTTTTCTGCGATGTTTTCATTCAAGTGCTCAAAAAAATAAAACTAAAATTTTCAAAAATTCATATCTACATTAAAAATTGTTGAATTTACAAAATCCAAATTAATTTTGAATAAGCGATACTTCGACCATTAAAGATATTGTTTTAAGGAATTTTTTCTACGCGTTTTATATTTTTTTCTGCGATGTTTTCATTCAAGTGCTCAAAAAAAAACTACAATTTTAAAAAATCTTTATCTCCATTAAAAATTGTTGAATTGACACAAACCAAATTATTTTTGAATAAGCGATACTTCGACCATTGAGGATATTGTTTTAAGGAATTTTTCTACGCGTTTTATATTTTTTTCTGCGATGTTTTCATTAAAGTGCTCAAAAAATTAAAAGGAAAATCTTCAAAAATCTATATCTATTGAAAATTGTTGAATTTACGAAAACCAAATTGATTTTGAATTAGCCATACTTCGGCCACTGAGGATGATTTTTTATGGAATTTTGTCTGCGCGTTTTATATTTTTTCTGCGATGTTTTCATTCAAGTACTCAAAAAATAAAACTAAAATTTTCAAAAATTCATATCTATATTAAAAATTGTTGAATTTACAAAATCCAAATTAATTTTGAATAAGCGATACTTCGATCGTTGAGGATATTGTTTTAAGGAATTTTTTCTACGCGCTTTATATTTTTTTCTGCGATGTTTTCATTCAAGTGCTCAAAAAATTAAAACGAAAATTTTCAAAAATCCATATCTCTATTGAAAATTGTTGAATTTACAAAAACCTAAGAGATTTTGAATTAGCTATACGTCGGCCATTGAGAATGTTTTTTATGGATTTTTTTCTGCCGGTTTTATATTTTTTTCTGCGATGTTTTCATGGAAGTGCTCAAAAAATTAAAACTAAAATTTTCAAAAATCCATATCTCTATTAAAAATTGTTGAATTTACAAAAACCAAATTGATTTTGAATTAGCTATACTTCGGCCATTAAGGATGTTTTTTAATGGAATTTTGTCTGCGCGTTTTATATATTTTTTGCGATGTTTTCATTCAAGTGCAAACGAAAATCTTCAAAAATTCAAATCTGTATTGAAAATTGTTGAATTTACAAAAACCAAATTGATTTTGAATTAGCTATACTTCGGCCAAATTTTTTTTACGGAAATATCCGTCCCTAGATGCCATTTCAACAATTTCCGAAGAAAAAAATGTTGTGTCTGTGTGTGTGCGTGTGTGTGTGTGTGTCTGTCTGTGCTGTATCTCAAAAACTAATAAAGCAATTGATATGAAACTTTTAACATCCGTATTATTTGATAATCTGAAGAACTGAAAAGCTTTTGGTAAAATTTCGTACACCGGAAGTGGGTGTTTACCTCAACTGTTTTTTGTTTTTTGCCAATATTTTCTTAAATATGAAAAATATCACAAAAACATTTAAACAAACATTGAAGACAATAAAGAAATGAACATCTTTTGCTTGAAAATATTTTTCATAAAATCATTTTTATTCGAGAAAAAAAATTATTATTTTTTTTTAATTTTTGGTTTATAATTATAAAACGATAATAGTTACAGCAAATTTATATTAATAATAATTGTAGAGAATGCTAAAATGAACAACTTATAAAGAATACGTTTTTTTCGAAATCTCTTTATTTTTTGAGTAAACTGAGTTTTGAAATTTGAAGTATAATTTTTCCATCTTTCATAATTTTGACGTTTTAAACGTCAGTTTCATCCCCTCGATGTACATTTAAAATATGATTTCAATTGAAAATAAACCATGAAAGCGTAAAAATAAATGATACCATCAAGTCGGAGAAAGTAACATGATGGCCACATCACCATTTTTTGTTTATGATTTACATGAATGGTTTTGCCAGTAGTTTTAGGCCCAGAACTGCAATCATCTCAAAAATGACAGAATTGTACTTATTTGGTTTTGGTTGTCGACGATATATGAAATAAAAAAAAAATGGTGATCATAACATGCAATAGTCTAAGCAGTTTTGTACATTTATAAGTTGTATTGAAACGTTTAGTTTATTTTATTACTTTAAAGTGCTTAATAATCGGGGACGTAATTTGATTAAAAACCCTTTTTTTTTAAATAATCACCGTAATAATATTATTAAGTAGTAAACTTTGTTCTTTAAAATGTATACAATCGTAACGAGTTAAAGAGGGTCCGTGTTTGCTTTAGTGAACTCTCCCTTCAAAGTACACGAGTCTTATATACTTTCCGGTATAAAATAAAGGCGTTTCGCCCTTATAATCCGTCTCCGGGAATAAGTATAAAGTTTAAGTCGAGCGATTAAAATTACCTGCGGATGGCGCGATCCTCCGTACGTCTGTGAATCGGGTTAATTAAAGTCGCAGCGTCTCATGGTGATTAATTGTGATATATGGGTGCCCCCTTGAAGTGCCAGAATAACATAAAAAAGTTCATTTGTCGGAGGTCAGGCGGAAAACAGAAGTTGCCTCATTTACAGCGACAGGGAGAGCTCCACGAATGTTGCAGCCAACTAATCTACTACGTTCTTACTCTTTTCCTACCGAGGAGACATAAATACACGGGCATAGGCTACCGGGTCTAAAAAGGCGGAGGAAAAAGAAATGCAGTCTCTTCCACTTGGACAGCGACGCACAAAACAGCAGTAAGGCAATTAGTATCGTGTTCTATACAATTAGGGAGTCGCAGCTTTTTCCTCTTCTTTTCTCTCCCACCCGGAGGAGGAGAGCCTTGTGTATTCCTGCGGACCGATGTGCTCACTGGCTTGTGGCCGAAACAATACAAAAGACTTTGGTTTCCGACTGTTATTTTTATTGCTTCTATTATGTGGAGTTAAGGTACTGTTTATAACTGGACTTTTATTTAGTTTTATTCTTCCGACCTGTCGCTATAAATATCTTCCCTAATTAGTCTATTATAAATGATGAAGATATTAATAACATATTCTACGTAAACAGTACTTCAATCCAATTGAAAATACACGATTCATTGATATAACGCGACTGCAAATAATTCAATCTTATTTTACTTAAAATGGTGATGGGGCCATCATGTTACTTTCTCCGATTTAATCATGTTTATTTATATTTACGCTTATCATGGTTTATTTTCAATTTAAATCATATTTTAATTGTAAATCTATAGTTTTGTAGAATCGGATGAAACTGATGTTTAAAACGTCAAAATTATGAAATATGGAAAAATTATACTTCAAACTCAAAAGAGATTTCGAAAAAACTTACTTTTTATAAGTTGTTTATTTTGGCATTCTAATAATTTTTTTCACGTTTTTTCTGCTATTTACACCAAGTTTTTGGAGTTCCATGACCCGTAAAAGATCTGGAAAACATGCCGTTCTCTAGTTTTAGCTGTAATAAAATGAAATTAATTAAATTAATTAATTAAATTAAGTTTTTCCATCTTTCATAATTTTGACGTTTTAAACGTCACGTCAGTTTCATCCGAGTTTACGCAACGCTCGATGTACATTTAAAATATGATTTCAATTGAAAATAAACTATGAAAACGTAAATATAAATGGCTATGATACCATCAAGTGGGAAAAAGTAAAATGATGGCCACATCACCATTTTTTCTCTACATAACAGCCTGTCTGTGCGCGCTGTATCTCAAAAACTAATACAGAAAAACTGTTATTTGAGAATCCGAAGATCTGAAAAGCTTATGGAAAAATTTCGTATTTCCGAATATCTTCCTTAGCAGTTTTTTGTTCTTTTAGTCTTTTTGGGACTTTAGGACAATGTTTTCAGAACATTTTTAGGTCTTTTTTAAGGACATTATGAAAAGACATTTCTTCGACGATTCTTTTTTAGGACTTTAAAAAAAAAAAAATTCAAGACTTATTTTTAGGACTTTTTCTTTCAGGATCTTTATTTTCATGATTTCTTTTTCAACATTTTTTTTCAGGAATTTTTTCTCGGGACGTTTTCGGGACTCTCTCAAGAACCCTTTGTTGAGGACTTTGTTTACGGGATTTTTTTCTGAATAAATTTTTCCGAATGTTCTTCATGGCATTTTTCAGAATTTTTTTTTCATGATCTTTTTAAGGACTTTTTCAGATATTTTTAGCATTTTTTAAGACTATTTTCAAAAAATTTTATTTCAGGAATTTTGTTAAAGACTTATTTTAGGCCTTTTTGCAGGACTTTTTTCAAGGCTCTTTTTGGGATTTCTCTTTCAGGGCAATTTCTTCAGATCTTTTTAAGGACTCTTTACAATGCCTTTTTTTCAGAAATTCTTTTGTTTATTTTAACATCAGGACACTTTTTCTGAACTTCCTTCAGGACTTATTTCAGGAATTTCTTTCAGGACTTTTTAAGACTCTTTTTCGGGACATTTATTTCTGTAATTTTGTATGAAGACTATTTTTCAGGACTTTTTTCACGGCTTTTATCAGGACTCTTTTTTCAAGATTTTATCTCGAGGAGTTTTTTCGAGACCTTTTTAAGAACCTCTTGCTCAGGACTTCTTATAAGAATATTCTTCGATCATTGTTTCAGAATTATTTTTTTGAGAATTTTCTTTCAAAAAAGTCCGTTAAAGAAGGACTTTTTTCAGTACTATATTTCATAACATTTTTTATAGGATTAATGTTCAGGATTTCTTGTCCGGGACTTTTTTTTCAAGACTCTTTTTGGGATTTTTTCAGGACAATTTCTTCAGAACTTTTTCAGGTGTTTTGAATTTTTTCAAAAATGTTTTCTTAGCATTTTTTTACAATGTTATTTTCATAAATTACTTTTGACTTGTTGATTTTAAATGATTTACTTACTTACTACATAACTCTTTTTCAAGACTGTTATTACAGAACATTTTTTCAGGATATTTTATCAGGACTCTTCTTCTGGACTTGGTTCAGGACTTATTTTAGGACTCTCCTTCGGGACTTTTTTAGGACTTCTGTCATGACATTTATTTCTGGTGTTTTATATGAAGACTTTATTTTTCAGGATTTTTCACGACTCTTTTTCACAACTTTTTAACAGGATTCTTTTTTTAAGACTTTATGTCCAAAACTGTTTCTCCAGGACTTTCTTTCAGAACATTTTTTTGTCAGAACTCTTTTTCGCTTTCAGGACTTTTTTTCTGGTCTTTTTGAAGGACCTGTTTTTCAAGGCATTTTTTTGTCAAGACTCTTTTTTCGGGATATTTTATCAGGACTTTTTTTATCGGGACTTTTATCAAGAGTTTCTTGTTCAGGACTTTTTAATCAGGACTATTTTTAGAAATCTTTTTCAAGACTTTCTTGCTTAGGACTTTTATTTGTTTTTTAGGACTTTTTAATCAGAAATATTTTTAGAAATCTTTCTTTAACATTATTTTTAGTTTTTCAGTAAACTTGCGGTAGAGATTATTAGAATTTGAATTTTTACCTTTAATCATTTTGACGTTGCAATTATTTGATCATGTGAAACGCTCAATTTAAAATATGATTTAAATTGAAAATAAACCATGAATATATAAATATATATAACTATTATACCAAATCGGAGAAAGTAACATGATGGCCACATCACCATTTCTTTAATATTTAAAACAATTTTTCTACACAAGCAACACAAATCGCGCGGGGCCCGCCACAACCATCTTATCCCGCTACCTTTTACATAATTTTTTTATATGCAACCCAATTTTCATTTACCCATGTATACAACTTAACTTACACCAACACTTGCAACTCAATTTACATCCATGTTTCTATGCAATTTAAATTTACGTTTTTATGCATCAATGTTTAAAATCAACTTAATGTTTTCAACTTAATTCACATCCACTGTTAATAATAATAATACTAATATTTATTAGTGTTGGCAGATACTCTATCTCTGCAGAAGTCAAATAAATATAGGTAGCTGATAAAACAGTGTTAACAAGTGAATTAACTTATCCGAGTTTACACAATGCTCGATGTACATTTAAAATATGATTTCAATTGAAAATAAACCCATGAAAACGTAAATATAAAGTCGGAGAAAGTAACATGGTGGCCACATCACCATTTTTAATATTCGACGACATTCCTAGTTTATCTCACAGCCAACTCTGAATAAAAACCTTGCGGCTCGCACGTTATATCCAACGGCCGGAACGACAATCGCCATTTTCCCAAAGGTAGACATCGCTCAGGTGAAAATAAGCTCCTCCCACGCATCCGACAGGTGGTTTTCTTATTGAAACAGGTGGAGTCGCGCGAAGGTGGCGGTTCGATTTTTAACTCACGGTTGGTGAACATCTGGCCACGTGTATTTTTGGAAAGGCCTTGGATTTCAAGGGATGACTACCTGAACCGGTCTAATAAAAGAACCAAAAAAAAAAATGTCGTAAACGGAATGAGGGTAGACAGGTCTGTGGGAGGTTAATTGGAAGATATTTCTAAATAGCGTGGGTTTCTAAGGGAGGATAAACCAACCGAAACGAAGAACAGGAATTTCTTCAAATATGCCCGATTTACAAAAAAAAACTTTATAATTATAACCGTGGATTTTACAAATGTATACAGTTTTCAGAAAGCACACAAAAAATATGGGATTTCGAAAAAAAAATTCTTTGCAAGTTATATATTTTGGTGGCCTAACTCTACCTATAGATATTTTTTTTGGCGTCGACTGCGAGGTCATCTGCCACCACCGTTTGTGTTTTATAAATCTAATAAAGGATTTCACAAAGGTGTTAATAAAAATAATTCTGGCTTAAAAAATAATAATAATAACGGTTTTTATTCCTCAACAGACATAGTTATCCAGTAACAGGATAATAACAATAACAGATAATAACAATACTTATGGAAATAAATAAGTAGTAAGTAATAGTTGCAAAAAAGACTGGTATTATATTTTCGGCTGTGTAATCGATCTTTAAAATGGTAAACGGAATGCATAATTTGAGGTTAGGTTCTGCGATTACATTACACATATTTGGATTGATTTTTGATCTTTTACAATGTTTATTATTATCAACACATTATTTTCTATTTCGATGTATTTTTACCTTAAATTCTCATCTCGAGGCTCCATTTCAATAACAATTAAAACATGTATTCGGTGACTGACAGTGACAGTGAATGACGCGGAATAAAGAACGTTTACACAGCCGAAAATATAATACCGGCCTACGTAAAATCACTGTCCATGACATATAAGTGTTCAAATAAATTCTTCTAAAACTCAATTTCGTAAAACCGAATATGTTATACCATTAATACAGAATATTTTTTGTTACAAATAATGTCTCGAAAGTAAGTAATATTGCGCCAATATTGTCACTAAAGTCTATAATGTTTGTTACTCGCTTGAGTACAATGGGAAGTAATGGATTAAACAGATGTTTGTGAAATCCACCGTAACCGTTTTCAATTTTAATTTTTATATTTCAACTTTATCATATATTATTTTTACTTTCTCCGTTACGAAGTACGAGAAAGTATTGTGATCGTGATTTTTTTTTCAAAAATTTTTTTTACGGAAATATCCGTTTTGGGGTCCCTAAAAAAAAAAACATTGTGTCTGTGTGTGTGTGTGTCTGTCTGTGTACGCTGTATCTCAAAAACTAATAGAGCAATTGATATGAAACTTTGAACATACGATAATCCGAAGAACTGAAAAGCTTTTGGTAAAATTTCGTACACCGGAAGTGGGTGTTTATCTTAACCGGTTTTTGTTTTTTGCCAATATTTTCTTAAATATGAAAAATATCACAAAAACATTTAAACAAATATTGAAGACAACAAATAAATGAACATCTCTTGTTTGAAAAAAAAATTCATAAAATCATTGCTATTCGAGAAAAAATTTTATTATTTTTGGTTCATAATTATGAAACGATAATAGTTACAGCAAATTTATGTGAATAATAATTGTAGAGAATGCCAAAATGAACAACTTCTAAAGAATAAGTTTTTTTCGAAATCTCGTTAGTTTTTGAGTAAACCGAGTTTTTGAATTTGAAGTATAATTTTTCCATCTTTCATAATTTTGACGTTTTAAACGTCAGTTTCATCCGAGTTTACGCAACGCTCGATGTACATTTAAAATATGATTTCAATTGAAAATAAACCCATGAAAACGTAAATATAAAGTCGGAGAAAGTAACATGATGGTCACATCACCATTTTTTCTACTTTGATTTAACAATCGACCTTTTGTTATATCCTAATGAGATTTTTGATTTTACAGTTTTGCTCATTATTAAATTATTTGTGGTAACATTTTAGTTGTCGCGATTGGCTGTACTTAAACGTGACATATGTCGACATCAAAATGTAAAATTGCCGTTAATTCATAGGATAATTGGAACCGTCCGATGCGTTACACACTGAATATGTTTGAATGCATATTGGGGAGTTCGCCACCAGTACCACTAAGGTTAAAGAAAACGGAGGCGTCATATTGTTCACTTTTTATCCGCGTGGAAAATTTGGCAACTCGGTGACAATGGCAGGACGCATGAATTCACTTAGCTCTCGGGACGACGTTTAGGCAACACAACATACACAGAGGAAAGCTTGTAATTTATTATATGTATTATCACTTTGTTTGCAAAACGAATATCACGGAAGAAACAGCGAGAGTATAATGCATGTTTCATTCGCGGCGAAAAAGAGCCGCTTGAGTCGGTGTGGATTTGTAATTAGCGTCGATCGATGCCTGACACGAGGAACGAGGAACAAATGTAAACATAACCTTAAATTTCGATTATCATTTAGGCGTTGCATTATTTTATAAGCTTAAATTGGTTACAACTTACGTGGAAATAGTTTGTTTATCGCACCCTTGACAACCTCCCTAATTTTTGGAGGTGTGTAAGTAATATTCTTGATTTAATATGTTTTAAAATTAACTATTGAAATCGCCGTAGAAATACGTACGTCAAATATTAAATTCGTTCGAAGGAATCAAATATTTTTAGTGCTGCCAAATGTTAAAAGATAAAACTCACTAGGTTTAAGTATATTTTTTATTTTAGAAATAATTCCTTAACTAAAACCAAAGTAGAAAAAATAGTATATTATACTTGTTTAATAAGAGGCATTGTGGGGCACTCGTTACATCCCACTCGTGCCACAATATACCCTCTTATTAAACTTGTATAATAATGTACTATTTCAATTGCATATATACCAGTAATAAATAATATTGTAATAAAACACTCGATATCCATTTTTCGTATAAATCCCAACAATCGAGTTTATCTCTTTTTGTACGTTTCCCCCTTCGTCGTGTGGGGGCTTTTATTTTAATTATGGCAACCTCAGATAATACGGAATGTCCGTCTCATCATCTCATTTAATTAAATTGTCGGGGGAGTT
This sequence comes from Ocypus olens, assembly GCA_910593695.2. NCBI lineage: Eukaryota > Metazoa > Arthropoda > Insecta > Coleoptera > Staphylinidae > Ocypus > Ocypus olens. The sequence continues at coordinate 680,171 of OU343047.1, read as the reverse complement.
TAAAATTTCTGAAGGTGCGCGCCGCCAAAAGAAATAATAAAATTTTAAGGAGATAGTTAAAAAAAAAGAAGAGCGAAAAGTGATAAAAGTTACTCATAATACCGCCATTATGCAAATGAAGTCGATGCACGAATAACCTAGGCCTCCTCCGCCTTTATTTCGAAATATTTTTTAAAAGAAAATCATATGCAAATTAGCGGGTGAATAGTCGGTGAATATTTTTACAGTGTTTATAATTCGCTTTTTATGGCTCTCATTAGCATAACTGAATAGAGAGATGTTTTAACGTGCGGCGGCTTTTTGTAAATCCTCGAAAGAATGCCCAATAATAGTAAATTAAGGGCTCGGATGTATTTAATTAATCTTTACTTTAAAAGTCTCTCGCCCGTTAGGTGTAACCATCAATATTTTAATAAAGAAACCAAGAATTGTAACTTTCTCATCTCTTAATCATCTTTCGGATTTGTCATAGATGGTGATTTTTCGCATTAGTTATATAATTAGTTTTTGTGATTGACCGTTAATTTTTAAATATACCGGGTGTGGCACTTAAGACGCCTCGGACCATAGCTCCTTTACGATAAAAGCTATCGACAAAAATCTAAAAACAAAGTGGTGCATAGTTACCGTCGCTATGTTTCAAAAATATTTCTAATCATCAGTGGCGTACCAAACTTATGTTTTTTTAAATGGAATGCCCTATTTTTTATTGCAGATTTGGAAAGTGCTCGATGAGTATTTATTTTTTTATCTAACATATTATACCGTTCACTTTAGCGGTTTCGCTGTTATAACCCCTTCTTTCAAAATTGCGCCCCATTTTTGAGATTTTTTTGTAGAGAAACTAATTGACGCCGGCGCCTAAATTTTGAATTGAGGTACACGTTAAGACCTCGTATACCTTCACATAATTTTTTTTCGGGTAATTTATGGAAAAAAAATAATTTTTGATTGATCTTCGCATGTTGTCATTTTTTCCGAAAATTTCAAATGGCACCCCCCTAAAAAAATTACGGCGTTGTACAGCCAAAACTCTAAATTTTTCATTGGTGTAAAAAAAATTACACATTGCATAACAAAATTTCGGAGAAAAAAGGAATTTCATCGCAAATGTCGGGAAACGTTTTCCGTTCCCAAGTGTGCCATGAGAAAACAAATACACAAATACGGTCAACATAATAGTATGTACCTATTTATTCAACATGATATGAAAAAATGCAGATAAAGAAAATTTAACAACTTAAACTAAATGTTCGAAATGACGACCCTCCTGCTGGAGGCATAACCGCAACTTCGACTCACAGGCTCTAGACACCTAAAAACCAAAAATGGGAGCCAAAAAATCAAAAATTTTAACAATAAAATCGAAAAGTTAGGTCAAAATAAAGAAAAATTTAGGTCAAAACATTTTAAAAAATAATAAATATTTGTAATTTTGGCCAGAAAGTCGAAAATTTAGACAGTATATCGAAAACTCGGGCCTGAAGATAATAAATGCAGACTAAAAACTCGAAAATTTCAACAAACAAAACTCGAAAATACCGAAAAAAATAAAAAGAAATCTCGCATATTAATCAATCATTCGGGTTATAGATATTTTAACCAAAATCAACTCAAAATTTTGGAACTAGAATTAAAAATTCGGCCCGAAAAATCAAAAATGCGGACAAAAAATCAGAAATTTTAAGACCAAAACGAATCGAAAATACAGGTCAAATATCTAAAAATTCGGGCCAAAAAGTCGAAAATTTAAAAAAATAAATCGCAAAAGGTCTAAATAAGGGATATTTAGGCTAAAAGTTAAAATATTTTGACCAAAAATATAGAAAATACAGGTTAAAAATTTAAAAACCAAAAATTCGTCAGGAGAAATAAAAAATGCGGACCAAATAGTCGAACATTTTAACAATGAAATCGAAAATTTAGGTAAAAATAAAGAATATTTAGACCAAATGATCAAAAATTTAGCCAAAAAAACAAATCGGGAATACAGGCTTAATAATAAAAAAATGCAGAATATTCTAAGAAAAGGGTTTAAATTAGTCTCAAAAATATTGTTTAAAATTATTTTCCAATTTTTTTTTAATACGAAAATATTTTTCTTTAATTTTCGCTCTAATTAGCTTTAAAAGTTGAGACAAGGCACTTTTCTACTAAATGAAATCAGTGGCGGCTCGTGGAACATGTTGATGGTAGAGCCACTTATACAATATCCCCCCTCTTTATTTGAAGAAACAAAGAACCATTTATCTTCCTAGACCAATGGAATATTTTGGCCAAAAAATCAAAAATTTGGAACAAAACAGCCGAAGATCTAAATTATCGGCCAGAAAATCAAAAAACCTGGTTTAAAAATAAAAATGCACACCAAAAAATTGAAATTACCTTTAGCCCCAAAATAACTCTTTTTAGCTTAAAATAAGTTCCAAAGAGAAATTTGAACATAATACAAAAATAAAAATCGATAGTCCTTTCACAGCCAACGGAAAGCGGATTTCAAGTTTTTAACATAATGTATTTAGATGTTATTTCTATGAATAAAGATGTTTGTATATATAAAAATAAAAAATAAATTCGCAAGAAAATCTAAAATATGAGACAAAAAATAAAAAATTAAGACCAAAAATCTAAAATTCGTACCCAAAAATCAAAGCTGTAGACCAAAAAATCAAAATTTTTAACAAACGAATCGAAAATTTAAGTCGAAATAAAGAAAATTTCGGCCAAAAGACCAAAAATTGAAACAAAATATAGGCCAAAACAGTAAAAACCTAAAAAGGTGAAAATTTAGACTAGACAACAAAAATTCGGGCGTAAAGATAAAAAATGCAGACAAAAAATCCAAAATTTCTACAAACCAATCGATTTTTTTCGTCAAAATAAAGAATATTTAGACCAAAAAATAAAAAAAATCTACAATATAGCCTAAAACGGTGAAAATTTAAACAAAACACCGAAAACGAGCGTTTGCAGACAAAAAAAATCGAAAATTTCTACAAACCAATCGAATATTTTGGTCAAAATAAAAAAAAGTTGGAACGAAAAAATCGGAAATGCAGAAATCTCACATATGGGCCAAGGAATCAAGAATCCTGATCTAAAAATAAAAAAGCAGACCAAAAAATCGAAAGGTAGAAGCAAAATAATTTGCCACCAAAAATAAGTTTCTGACCAGAAATTCGAAAATAATAGCAAAAAATTAAAAAATCACGAAATAAAATCAATAATCCAAGTTAAATAATGTAAAATATATTATATTATTTGTTTGGAATATGGAATACCGGTAATTTTTAACAATAAAAATTGATAAGCGAAAAATTCTTAGGGGGGTAATTACCCGATTACCCCCCTTTGAAACCGCCACTGTTACGGTACCTATAACTATGGATGCAATGCTTATTTACGTTGTCGGTAACGGAAAAAATTAATTTATTATAATTTATCGTAGTATTATGATAAATCTCGGGTTAAACTTTTCTATAGAATTCTATGTAAATTAATATTTAATGAAACAATAACTGACCGCCTTCAGGTATACAAACTGTAACATTAGCATATCCTTCGGTGTTTAGCCATGATAGCAGAGCACACAAATTTACAGGCGAACTTCGGAAGGTAAACTCGGGGAATTTGAATATTGATGTCATATATATACATCCATATAGATTTGAATTATTTCCGTAGAAAACACTTGTACAACAAAGAACTCGGAAAGAAGTGGACATCACAATAACATTATCTCGGACGGTCCTTTCTTCTCCGGATCGTGTTTGTGCATTTTTATATGGCATAAGTTAGTTTCTGAAAGTTTCTAAAATAATATTTATCATGCCTCGCTTTATAGAAGTAGGTATTCGGACCTTTATGGCCGTCATTGTGTCGCTCCCTTTGTCCAGATACATCACTCTCCTGGTGGTGGTGGCGGTGGAGGTCCACCTCTATGGCCTCGGCAACAACTTTACACAACTGCTGTCTTAAAATATTCTCCAATCAACCTGCCCACAGAGGACCTGTCGGGTGTCGGACCCTCATTCCGTTTATACGAGATCTTTGTGTGTGCCGGTTCCAGGTAGACGGGCCCTTAAATCTCATGGCCTTAACAAAATGCACGTTTTCCAGATGTACCAACCGAACGTTCAAAATCACCTGTGTGACTCCACCTGTTTTAATAAGGCGACCACCTGTTGATCGACAGGTAGGAGGAGTTTATTTTCACCTGAGCGACGTTTACCTTTGGAAAAATGGCGCGATCATCTCCGCCATTCGTCATTTTACTATCTGCAGATGACGCGTATGTCGACTTATTGTCGACACAATACGTGTTATCACTAATAAATACGAGTGCAAAGGGCTAATATAGAAAAAAAAATATAACTTAACAAACGATGAACTCGTAGTTGACGCCAAAAAATCTCCGCGATACTAAAGTTTAGGCGAGATTTTTCATATAAAAAAAAAACCGATCGAGTGAGAAGCGTTTAAGTTGAAAAATATATTACACCCTTGAGTACACACGGGGGTAGAGGGGTATTGCGTTGAAATTAAAAAAGTACCACTCGAAAGTTGAATTCACTTCATTCCGTATTGAAACGAGGTAAAAATAAACCAATTTGTAGGGCGGACATAATGGAAAAGTAAAAAGAAAAGAAGTCAAATAAAAGCTCCAGATGGAAATAATGGATCGCTTTAACGATACCTTGAACCGTACTCTCCTCTCTAGGCAAGAGTTGCCTTTTAATACAAAATTGCTGCAGGTTTTATAAAAGTTTTAGAAGGAATATAAATATATACATGACTGCCTATAATATCAAGATTGCGCCCGAATGGGGTGCGAGCGGCTGTTGTCTCACTTTAGCTCACTGGAACGCGTCGGTTCATTTAATGGCCTTAATCTTTACACCTTTATTTAATGCCCCCGGGGAGACGTGTTTATTTTCTTTCCCGTTGCGATTCCGGGTGGGGTAATTATTAATTTTCCGGCAATTTTAAATCACAAACAAGTGTGAAGTATTAGCCGGCATAAAATGCCAATTCGCACACCCGAAGGATCGATAGCATCGGGAGTAAAAGGTCAGTAGAAGGAGAATAAAACTCAGGGGCTCCCCGGGGTGGTTCAGGTTACAATGAATAAGTCAACGAAGCAAGGAGAGATCTAAATTGCATTTTATACGTGTGTCAAGGATAAAAAAAAAACATTATGATTTATTACAGCCCTTGAGGAGGTCTTTGTTTTGTACTGTCGGATAATCAGGAAATACAATTAGGTAGATAAATGTAAAAAGTGGAATAATTAAAGACTACAAAGCTCCAAATTCATCATATTAAAAATAAGCGTTAAAATCGCGATGGAAACGAAAGAAAAACAAAGGGGTCCCGCCGCTGTGAAGGGTTGTCAGTTGCGCTTCTGAATCAGCGAGAACAAAAACAATGAAAAGTCTCTCATTGTTTCGGGGCACCGCGCGGCGCTCCGAGAGGAACAACTCCTTCGATAATCACTCATTCTGACGAGCCGTTTGATCGCATCCCTCTACCCTCTACTACTCTCCACCATCCGCCATCTACCATCGAAGTTTACGCTTTTACGCACCCACCCCGCATGCCGTCGGACCGTTCGTTCGGGCTGTTCTGAATGTTCGGATGCTCCGCGGGATGGTGAGGGAGGGGTGGTTTGTTCCCTTTAATATCATCCACATAAATCAACAAACGTTTTAAATCGCCGCAAATACATTCATTTTTACATTTCCCATTACATTTATTATATTTATTGTTTCCTCGTCTTACTCGACAAACTCGCAAAATTTACACATCCATTGACCAAATCAGGTATTTATTGCATATTTAAATAAACTAATTTTCAAAAAACATACTTAATAATCTGACCAACATGTTTCAAAATTTTAACCAGTAAATGTTATAAATGATTAGATCTATGATTGTTACAAATCTGCGTACAACAACAATCGTCGACGAAGTTGGCACTGGAAATCTAAAGTCATGTCTGAGCTAAGATCACACGCGCATGCGTAAAGTACTACATGTCGGATGTTAATAACTCCTAATTATAATATCTAACATGTCACCGATTATATGCAACCAAAGTTTCACACGTGCGTTCTTGGTGCAGACATGACTCGAGATTTCCAACGCCAACTTGGTAGTCGATTTTTCTTGTACGCTCGATATATTATATTTGTGAAATAATTGAAATAGAAAATTCCGCAACAATTGAAGAAACATCTAAAATTTTGCTCACAAATTTATTCCACTTTTCAAGCTCTTTTCATTTCAGAGAAAAAAAAGCAAATTCGAGTTGCAATTGTTTTTCACTTGTAAGTTCCCATGAAAATTATATCCAATGTAAATTCTCAATAATATTTCGGTTTTTGAAAATACACCGGAAAAAAGGTAGCTCCCCACCCCCCTTCCACCCCTTGCTATAGTCAAAGCGTGTTTTTTCGGTTTTTAATTTTGTCCTGTGCATCCAACTAACTTTTGACTTTCGGTAAGTATCAGTGCCTTAAGATAACAACATTATCTAATGTATTTTTATAAAACGGAAATTTTTTAGCGGGAAATTCGAATTTTGACAATATAAAATATCACTAAATAGCGATTATTTCAGAGACGTTAAAAGGTGCACCTCTAGAAAGAATATATAATGGGTGACTATAGTTTCTTACTATGTGTGATTTTTATCAGAATTTTCCGAGTGGCAGAACATTACCAAAATAATTGAAAACCGCATTTTTGACTAATTTTAACCTTATTTATCACTTTCAAACGGAAAAAATGGTGATGTGGCCATCATGTTACTTTCTCCGACTTGATGGTATCATTTATATTTACGTTTTCATGGTTTATTTTCAATTTAAACGAGCGTTGTGTAAACTCGGATAAAACTGACGTTTAAAACGTCAAAATTATGAAAGATGGAAAAATTATATTTCGAATTCAAAAACTCAGTTTACTCAAAAACTAAAGAGATTTAAAAAAAAGTTATTCTTTATAACTAGTTCATTCTAGCATTCTCTACAATTATTATTAACATAAATTTGCTGTAACTATTATCGTTTTATAATTATAAACCAAACATTTAAAAAAAATAATAAATTTTTTTCTCGAATAAAAATGATTTTATGAAAAATATTTTCAAGCAAAAGATGTTCATTTCTTTGTTGTCTTCAAAGTTTGTTTAAATGTTTTTGTGATATTTTTCATATTTAAGAAAATATTGGCAAAAAACAAAAAACAGTTAAGGTAAACACACACTTCCGGTGTACGAAATTTTACCAAAAGCTTTTCAGTTCTTCGGATTATCAAATAAGACGTATGTTCAAAGTTTCATATCAATTGCTCTATTAGTTTTTGAGATACAGCGCGCACACACACACATGTAGTAAATTTTTTTTTCCAGAAATTGTTGAAATGGCATCTATATTGTCAAAATTCGAATTTCCCTCTAAAAAATTTCCGTTTTATAAAAATACATTAGATAATGTTGTTATCTTAAGGCACTGATACTTACCGAAAGTCAAAAGTTAGTTGGATGCACAGGACAAAATTAAAAACCGAAAAAACACGTTTTTGACTATAGCAAGGGGTGGGGAGCGAGAAAGTATTGTGATCGTGATTTATTTTTCAAATTTTTTTTTACGGAAATATCCGTTTTGGGGTCCCTAGAAACCATTTCAAAAATTTCTGGAAAAAAAAATTGTGTGTGTGTCTGTGTGGCTGTATCTCAAAAACTAATAAATCAATTGATATGAAACTTTGAACATACGTCTTATTTGATAATCCGAAGAACTGAAAAGCTTTTGGTAAAATTTCGTACACCGGAAGTGGGCGTTTACCTTAACTGTTTTTTGTTTTTTTGCTAATATTTTCTTAAATATGAAAACATCATTTAAAATATTTAAACAAACATTGAAGACAACAAAGAAATGAACATCTTTTGCTTGAAAACATTTTTCTAAAATCATTTTTGTTCGAGAAAAAAATATATTATTATTTTTTTAATTTTTGGTTTATAATTATAAAACGATAATAGTTATAGAAAATTTATGGTAATAATAATTGTAGAGAATACTAAAATGAACAACTTATAAAGAATAAGTTTTTCTCGAAATCCCTTTAGTTTTTGAATAAACTGAGTTTTTGAATTTGAAGTACAATTTTTCCATGTTTCATAATTTTGACGTTTTAAACGTCAATATCATCCGAGTTTATTCCATAAATATACGTAAGGGCTGATTAGAAGATGTCAAAAACTGTTTCATGGTGGTATTACATCTTGAAAATCGTAATAAAGTGTTCAGTGGTTGTACAAAAAAATAAAAAAATATGGACTCAAATTGAAAAAAGTGCGACTTTAACATTTCGGACTGATTTCTCAAAAACATTTCTCAATTCGATTTCAAGTTATATTAAATTGCCATTATTTTGACGTCTAAATCACCAAAATCAAACAATGCTTCGGTAGTTGTGCAATTTTCAAAAATCAAAATCTCGGTTTTGGTAGGGTGGAACATAAAAACCGTGCAATTCCATAAGAAAGGTATTTAATTCGTTTTTGTATCATATTATTAAATTGGCAATGTTTTGATGTGTAGATCATCAAAATCAAACAACCCGTTCGGCAATTGTACAATTTAAAAATATCAAAATTTCGATTTTGTATGAATGAAACATGAAAACCGTGCAATTTTTACACTTTGAGCTGATTCATAAGAACATTTTTGAATTCAATTTTGAATCAAATTAAATTGGCAATATTTTGACGTCCAAATCACCAAAATCAAACAACGCGTTCGGCAGTCGTGTAATTTTCAAAAAAAATCAAAATCTCGATTTTGGTTGGGCAGAATATGAAAACCGTGCAATTTTTTACACTTGGGGCGGTTTTTATAAGGACATTTTTATATACGTTTTTGAATCATATTAAATTGGCAATATTTTGACGTGTAAATCAACAAAACCAAACAACGTGTTCGGCAGCTGTGGAATTTAAAAAATCAAAATCTCGATTTTTGTAGGTGATGAGTCACCAACAGACTTAGCGCTAAGCGTTGTTTTTTTATTTGTTGCGTACAAGTAGGAAGCAATTGTGCGAGCGAAACGCATGGATTTGTGCGACGCGTCATTGTTAACAAACAAAACAGCCTACTGTGTTGATGCGGGTGCCATAAAAAGCTAGGAGAAATAAAATTAAAAAGCTGCAGACACCGTAAGTGAGCAGCGAGAGCGATGCGAGAGAGGATAACCCAAATAACCTTCAAACACACATGTTGCGGACAAAAACAAGTGGTGAGAGTACCACCGAATGTGTGTATGTCGTCATCGTCATCGGCGCAAATGCACGGGATAAAAACATAACGGTGTATAAACCGCTGACGAACAACACACATGTCCTCCGCCCGTCATGGTAATAACGTAATTACCTACACGTTTTGCAGGATGGTCACACACGACAACCGCGCGACACAAAACACACCTTCGTTTTTATGCACCTGTCACAGCCGTTTAGAGGCGAAAAAGCTTTCTTTGAACTCTTGTTCTCTTCTTTTGATTAAATTAAAAGCGTTGTCTCGCTTTACTTGGATCTCACGGCCCACAGGAGGAGGTCAATCACACTCGTTTAAACTTAAAGACGGTTTCGTCATCACGCCCTCACTTCAAATTAATTACCAGACCGCTTTAATTGCGGCTCCAAAAATAATTTTATTTCCCCCCTCTCCCCACCCCGAGAAACAATAACAACGATTTACAGATCCACGAATAGGTGAAATGCATGCAGGCAAAACGAACTCTATCTGTCGGAAAGTTCATTCATCATCCATCCCATCCCGCTCCTCATTTCTCACGTTCGACAAACTTTTGATAACGGTTGAAGTATTACTGCTCAAAACGTCAATCTCACCTCAACCGGGCGGGGGTCCAAATCATAAAATACTCGGGCATAAAATAACCAATATACGTACCCCATTAGTCTATTCAATTCGATCCTTAAAAAAAAACATCCACTATTTTATTTTTATGCCCGAGATAGATATTAAGTTTTTGCGATATGTTATACCCCTAAAAATAATAATTTACAATCGATGCCGCGCTCCCGGGCATAATTTATCAGATACACTCGGGGGGTGGAAATAATAACAAAAAAAAAAAAATCGTAATCTGATTTATCGTGTTTTCAGTATGGGAGTAAATTCATAGGCGATATAAGAATCGGGCCAGGAAATCAAATTACGTATGCATTTCCCTTATATTACGCCACCCTTATCTGCGGTTCTTTATGTACCTCCATCGGTGGTGTGTAAAAGAGTATCGGTGTCGCTCCCGGGGCGGGAAAACCGTTTACCGGTTCGGTAACCGCTCGCTTTACTGTTTTCTCCGTAAAGGTGGAGATAGATTGAGCGACGCGCCGAAAGTGATCGTAAATAGGGCAATCAATGCGAATTACTCCATCAGCCGAATCAATGGGGGGGAGGGGGGGCGTTAATAAAAATTTACTACCAGGTAACTTTTCTAAACTGCACGATCTTTTTTTTTTTGAAATTATTCAATGACGCAGAAATACACCAAATACTGCTGCTCAATTGAGTGTATACTAAACTTGGTGGAAACCTAAATATGTATTCTATCAGTGACGATTCGTGGGGTTTTTTCTGGTACGGCCGAGGTGGCAAGGGTGGCAATACAGATAGGTAGGGTCAGTTGCAGAGACCGCACCTATCTGTATTACCACCTATAGAAAAAAAAATCATATCCCTATGATTGAATTCCATAAAAAAAACTCGGAGTCAATTTTTGTGTTGGTTATGAATTTTTGAAAATTAATATTTTTAGTTGTTGAAGACGAACAAAAAAAATATAAATGGTAATATAATTGAACTCCACCAACATTTTAAAATAGTTCCACTTTACAACTAACTTAAATTTTTGCAAATTCGCCAATTTCTTCCAGAATTATGATTTTTTGAAAATTATTTTTTTGTAAGTTGTCGAACAATTGGACAAATATAGAGAAAATAAATACTCAAATGCTCGAAATTTTTAATATATCCACAAGATTTAACAAAAATTTTGATTTTTGAGTCATAAATTTTTAAAAATGAATTTTTAAGTGGTCAAATATTAAAAAAAAATCATATCGATTTGATTAAATTCCTTAAAAACCCTGATGAAATCATAATACATTTATTTACCTTTAAAATTAACCTTCATTTTTGAAATTGAGTCCATTTTTGCGCGAGTTATGAATTTTTGAAAATTAATATTTTGGCTAAAAAATAAATACTGATATAATATTAATTTCTCAAAAATTTTGATATTTTTACAAAACATTTACCTTTAAACTTTACTAACTCTGCAAATTTCTACGTGAGTTATGAATTTTTGAAAATTGGTCGAAATATTTGAACAAAGAAAAAATAGAAAAATTAAATAATTTCGATATGATTGAATTCTTTAAAAAGTCCGATGCTGTCAAAACACATTTATGTACCTATAAAAAAAACTTTAATTTTTGAATATGTGTTCATTTTTGGGTTTTAAATTGTCGTTTTTGGCAGTTGAAATTGTCATTTTTGGCAGTTAAAAATTGACATTTTTGCCAGTTAAAAATGGTCATTGCCGACACTTGAAAATTGGCCTTTTTTGCAGTTGAAAATTGTCATTTTTGGCAGTTGAAAATTAACATTTTTGGCAGTTGAAAATTGTTATTTTTGGCAGTTAAAAATTGTCATTTTTTGACAGTTAAAAATTATCATATTTGGCAAAAAATGGTGGTTGCCGACACTTGAAAATTCTCCTTTTTGGCAGTTAAAAATTATCATTTTCGGCAGTTAAAAATGGTCGTTTCAGACACATGAAAATTGTCCTTTTGGCAGTTGAAAATTGGCCTTTTTGGCAGTTGAAATTGTCATTTTTGGCAATTAAAATTTGTCATTTTTGGCAGTTGAAAACTATCATTTTTGGCAGTTAAAAATGCTCGTTACCGACACTTGAAAATTGGCCATTTTGGCAGTTAAAAATTGTCATTTTTGGGAATTAAAAATGATCGTTTCCAACACTTGAAAATTGGCCTTTTTGGCAGTTGAAAATTGTCATTTCCGACACTTGATATATTACATGACATGCTAGAATTTATCAAAAATAAAGAAAAATAGTATATTCACAAAACATCTGAATTATCTTTAATTTTTGAAAATGCGTGAGTTATAAATGTTTAAAAATGATTTTTTTTTAATTTGTCGAATATTTGAACAAAGAAAAAATATAAAAAAAAACAACTGATATGATTGAATTCCTTAAAATCTTAAACGCAATCATAATATATTTAACTTTAAAATTAACCATAATTTTTGAAAATGCGTGTTATGAATTTTTTAAAGGGCGGCTCGTTGGTGTAGACCAGAGATGCACAGACTTATTAAGACTAGGGGCCACTCGGGCAAATCATGAACTGATGGCGGGCCGCCAGAAGTGTAGGTAATTAAAGACAATAAATAATTGATAATAATGTATTAAAATTAAAAAGGAATTTATTAATTTGAAGCGTGGCACTGCATAGTGCTTACAATCTTTTTTATATTTGGCTCAAATTTACTTGTAGCAACACGTAAAACTGCTTCCAAACTTTCATTTGCAAGGCGGTTTCTATTTTTGGTTTTATTATTATTAAGTATTGAAAAAGTTTGTTCACATATATAGGTAGAACCAAATAAGCTGGCACATTTCAGAGCGTTTATGCGCAACTCTTTGTACATATTTTTATCAATGCAGCGGTAAAAGTTCAGCAAGTCTCCTTCGTTGAATTTGTTGCGTAAATCTTCGTCGTTTTGAATGTCGATAATTTCTAACTGCATTGACTCTGGCGCATTTTCAACTGAAATCGTGAAAGGATTGCTGAATATGTCCAACAGAGGTTTCACTTTTTTAAACTCCGAAAATCTGTCTTGAAAAGATTGAATCAAAATATCTAGCTTTTCTACATAACTGAAATTAATCGCAGTTTTGTTGAATTTTTCAGCCATTTTCTTATAATTCGGAAAATGATTGTAATTTCCAGAATTCAATTGCGATCTGAAAAGTGTCAGCTTGCATTGAAAGGATGATACATGAGCGTAGAGCTGGGATATCAGTTGATTTTTGCCTTGAAGCCGTGTGTTCAAGACATTCAAATGATTTGTAATGTCAACTAAAAAAGCCAAATCACACAACCAATCAGGATTTTTAAGTTCCGGGACATCCCTTTGCTTTTCCGCCAGAAATATTCCAATTTCTTCTATTAAATTTAGAAATCGTTCCAGTGTCAATCCACGACTTAGCCACCTTACTTCTGTATAATACAGTAAATCTCCATATTCGCTTTCGATGTCATCAAGGAATTGTTTGAATTGCCTGTGATTGAGTCCTCGTGATTTTATGAAATTTACAGTCGAAACTACCACTTTCATGACATTTTGAAATTCAATTTGTTTAGCACAGAGGGCTTCTTGGTGTATAATGCAGTGAAACTGCATGAGATCTTCAGCCTTTATGTTTTTTTCTTGCAGATGCTTTTTCAGCAAAGTAACTAGCCCGGAATTGACACCAATCATCGAAGGAGCACCGTCAGTCGCAACTCCCGATAATTTTGATAAGTCCAAATCAGTTTTTGAACGCTCATCCAAAAGTACATTGAGTATATCAACTCCTTTGGTTTGACCTTTCAATGAACACATTCCTAATAACTCTTCTACGACTTCAAAATCTTGAGTAACACCTCGTATGAATATTAGAAGTTGAGCTGTGGAACTAATATCAGTGGATTCGTCGAGTGCTAATGAAAAAAATTCAATGATCTTAGTTTTTTCAGTTAATTGTTCCGCAATATTACCTGACAAAGACATAATTCGTCTTTGGATGGTCATACGATTCAGTTGAATTTTCTCAAACTTTTTTGCTGCTTCTGGACACATTTTCTTAGCGGCAATTTCTATGCATTCTTTTACAAAATCCCCATCATTGAAGGGGCGACTTCGCTTTGCTATCATTCGAGAAATTTCATAACTAACTTCTGTAGCTGTTTCTGAATCTTCAATGGGTTTTCTAAACATAGCTTGCTGACCCGTAAGCTCCCGTTTTAAAGACAACATTTTTTGCTTTCTTAATTCGCCTGTAAACTTGGTAAAAGAAGGATGCTGCGTTTCATAGTGCCTTTTTACATTATATTCCTTTGCAATTGCAACAGAATTCTTGCAAATTAAACAAACGACTTTGTTATGCGACCATACAAAAAAGTATTTCTCAGTCCAAATTTCTTGAAATTGCCGATTTTCATCTTTAACCTTACGTTTTTTACTAGGTCCTGGCTTGTCCATGTTGCGTTCTAATCCTGGCTAGGATTAACACAGCACCTAAAAACAATTACAGTACCTACTTAAATTACCCATCCTTTTTAAATTATCAAAAATAATTGATTAAATAGGTAGGGAAACACTTATTAATAATAGAGTTTTACTTACGATTTCACAACACAATTATACACGGCACTTGACGGTTAACACTGCAACAGGAAATCTACGTTGAATGTGGATCAAAATATATGACACCGGCTAGTGGAGTACAACTATTGCCTTCCAAAACCTCTATTAAACTCACAGAACACTAATACACCTAGCGGCGATTAAACGTGGCTTTTATACCGCGCGTATAGAGTCGAAAACTGTCTGGAGAAATCTCGAAACCGACTCTGGAAGCTTCGAGTCGTGTACTATCTACGCGAGCGATCGTCATCGCGCCGCCGGCCGCCGCGCTTCTTCAAGCAAACGAATTTAACCGAGATCAGCACGAACATTACCGACCGCTGTTACCGACGACGCACGTACGGCGCACCGTAATAGCGCGCGCGCGAGATTCAAATTACTTTTCGAACATATTTTTTTTGGTTTTATTCTGGAATAGAATTCAATATTTTTAGAATGTACGAGAGTATTATTTTTGCTGTCGGCGGGCCACCGGTATTCGACCGGCGGGCCGCATGCGGCCCGCGGGCCGCGGTCTGTGCATCCATGGTGTAGACGCTCGGTCCGTGGTTGTTGTGTATGTCTGACATTATTCATTTCTTCAATTTATTCATACAAAAATGCAATTAAAAATCTAGCCTAGTGTGTGACTGAATAGCTCAGCCTAAGTCAAAAAAAAAAGAAAAAAAAAATCAATTTCTTTAATACACTCACAAAACATCTGCGTTTAAAACTTATTTAATTTTTGAAAATGCGTAACTTTTTCCGTAAGTTATGAATTTTTGAAAATTAAGTTTTAAAGTTAAAAAAATTTTAGTAAGTATATTCACAAAACATCTGCCTTTAGAACTCAGACTTTTTCAATTTTTGCGTGAGATTAATTTTTGAAAATTAATATTTAAAGTTGTTGAAGACAAAAAATCATTTTTTTTCATATATTCACAAAACATATATTTAATTTAATTTATTTAATGTGCCAATAACAATGGGTTTATACAGGTCAATATACATAATATAAATAAGTGGTTTCAATAAATAAAAAAAAATGTGAGTCATAACAGATATAAAAAATGGTGATGTGGCCTTTATGTTACTTTCTCCGACGGTATCATCATTTATATTTACACTTTCATGGTTTATTTTCAATTTAAATAATATTTTAAATGTACATCGAGCGTTTTGTAGACTCGCATGAAACTGACGTTTAAAACGTCAAAATTATAAGATGGAAAAATTATACTTTAAATTGAAAAACTCAGTTTACTCAAAAACTAAAGTGATTTCGAAAAAAACTTATTCTTGATACGTTGTTCATTTTGGCATTCTCTACAATTATTATTAACATAAATTTGCTGTAACTATTATCGTTTTATAATTATAAGCCAAAAATTTCAAAAAATATATAAATTTTTTTCTCGAATAAAAATGATTTTATGGAAAATGTTTTCAAACAAAAGATGTTCATTTCTTTGTTGTCTTTAATGTTTGTTTAAATGTTTTTGTGATTTTTTTCATATTTAAGAAAATATTGACAAAAAAGGAAAAACAGTTAAGTTACACCCACTTCCGGTGTACGAAATTTTATCAAAAGCTTTTCAGTTCTTCAGATTATGAAATAAGACGAATGTTTAAAGTTTCATATCAATTGCTCTATTAGTTTTTGAGATACAGCGCACACAGACAGACACAAAAAAAAATTCAGAAATTGTTGAAATGGCATCTAGGGACCCCAAAACGGATATTTCCGTAAAAAAAATTTTTGAAAAAAAAATTACGATCACAATACTTTCTCGTACTTCGTAGCGGAGAAAGTAAAAAAGTCTGATACGGGTATCACCCTGTATATTATTTTCTATCATGAAGTGAAAATTTATAAGCATCGATTCATCTTGAAACATCATGTTTATTATAGATATAAAAATGTGTGTCTAAAATTAAAACTGCCTACATGTGTAAATAGTGAGAGAGAGAGAGCGAGAGAACCAATATCTAATTTCAGTATGTCTTGTTGCAGGTACGTTCCAACGTTTCTACATCATTTAGTGGGACTTAGCGGTGCCATCCATCATCTTGAGAAATACGGGGTAGAGTAGCATACATCTTATTCCGATCCTCGTTTCATTTAATGCGGTATAAACTGAATACATTTGACTGCGACTGACAACTCCAATGTATCACCACCGGAGCGCTCGCGGGAGTCAATACAAAACGGGAGACAGACCTGCGAAGAACCGTTTTAAAAGTTTCAGTTAATGAAGGAGTCGCGCTAAATGAAGATAAATCGTTCCGATATTGGATTAGGCTGATGATGTGAAGTCTTTACGTGCGCGATATCTCCGGGGCTCTCATGACAAATGCTTTTATAAGTCACACAGTATCTATCCGGAACGGAATATATTCATTTATCTCCTCATTAGCGAAAAGCGTTGTTTTGCGTTGCGTGCCCGTGATTTATTGGACCTCTCCGCCCACGGGATTTCGGAATCCTTCACCTGTTACGATAACAGAGTTAAAACCGCGGAGGGAAGTATTTTAATGAAAAAAAATCAAATTTTTAAATAGTTTGAGTGAAAATTCCGGGGAAAGTATAAATAACGTTATTTTGGATTATTGAGGAATTTTGCATCTTTGTGTCCTTAGAATACCATCCTGAAGTTTCGTAAAAATCAATGCACGGATTCGCCTCTGAATGATAAAAAAAGTTCAAAATGATTATTTTCAAGTTTTTGAAAAGTTTGAGTGAAAATTCCGGGGAAACTATCAATGACGTAATTTTGGATTATTGACTAATTTTGCATCTCTGAGTCCTTAGAATGCCATCCTGAAGTTTCATAAAAATCAATGCACGGATTCGCCTCTGAATGATAAAAAAAGTTCAAAATGATTATTTTCAAGTTTTTGAAAAGTTTGAGTGAAAATTCCGGGGAAACTATCAATGACGTAATTTTGGATTATTGACTAATTTTGCATCTCTGAGTCCTTAGAATGCCATCCTGAAGTTTCATAAAAATCAATGCACGAATTCGCCTCTGAATGATAAAAAAAGTTCAAAATGATTATTTTCAAGTTTTTGAAAAGTTTGAGTGAAAATTCCGGGGAAACTATTAATGACGTAATTTTGGATTATTGACTAATTTTGCATCTCTGAGTCCTTAGAATATCATCCTGAAGTTTCGTAAAAATCAATGCACGGATTCGCCTCTGAATAATAAAAAAAGTTCAAAATGATTATTTTCAAGTTTTTGGAAAGTTTGAGTGAAAATACCGAGTAAACTATTTTGGATTATTGACTAATTTTGCATCTCTGAGTCCTTAGAATATCATCCTGAAGTTTCGTAAAAATCAATGCACGGATTCGCCTCTGAATAATAAAAAAAGTTCAAAATGATTATTTTCAAGTTTTTGGAAAGTTTGAGTGAAAATTCCGAGTAAACTATTTTGGATTATTGAGTAATTTTGCATCTCTGAGTCCTTAGAATACCATCCTGAAGTTTCGTAAAAATCAATGCACGGATTCGCCTCTGAATAATAAAAAAAGTTCAAAATGATTATTTTCAAGTTTTTGGAAAGTTTGAGTGAAAATACCGAGTAAACTATTTTGGATTATTGACTAATTTTGCATCTCTGAGTCCTTAGAATATCATCCTGAAGTTTCGTAAAAATCAATGCACGGATTCGCCTCTGAATAATAAAAAAAGTTCAAAATGATTATTTTCAAGTTTTTGGAAAGTTTGAGTGAAAATTCCGGGGAAACTATCATTGACGTAATTTTGGATTATTGAGTAATTTTGCATCTCTGAGTCCTTAAAATACCATCCTGAAGTTTCGTAAAAATCAATGCACGGATTCGCCTCTGAATGATAAAAAAATTCAAAATTATTGTTTTCAAGTTTTTGAAAAGTTTGAGTGAAAATTCCGGGGAAACTATCAATGACGTAATTTTGGATTATTGACTAATTTTGCATTTCTGAGTCCTTAGAATACGATTCTGAAGTTTCGTAAAAATCAATGCACGGATTCGCCTCTGAATGATAAAAAAATTCAAAATTATTGTTTTCAAGTTTTTGAAAAGTTTGAGTGAAAATTCCGGGGAAACTATCATTGACGTAATTTTGGATTATTGAGTAATTTTGCATCTCTGAGTCCTTAAAATACCATCCTGAAGTTTCGTAAAAATCAATGCACGGATTCGCCTCTGAATGATAAAAAAATTCAAAATTATTGTTTTCAAGTTTTTGAAAAGTTTGAGTGAAAATTCCGGGAAAACTATCGATGACGTAATTTTGGATTATTGACTAATTTTGCATCTCTGAGTCCTTAGAATATCATCCTGAAGTTTCGTAAAAATCAATGCACGGATTCGCCTCTGAATGATAAAAAAAATTCAAAATGATTATTTTCAAGTTTTCGAAAAGTTTGAGTGAAAATTCCGGGGAAACTATCAATGACGTAATTTCGGGTTATTGCCTAATTTTGCACCTCTGAGTCCTTAGAATACCATCCTGAAGTTTCGTAAAAATCAATGCACGGAGTCGCCTCTGAATGAAAAAAAAAGTTCAAAATGATTATTTTCAAGTTTTCGAAAAGTTTGAGTGAAAATTCCGGGGAAACTATCAATGACGTAATTTTGGATTATTTAATAATTTTGCATCTCTGAGTCCTTAAAATACCATCCTGAAGTTTCGTAAAAATCAATGCACGGATTCGCCTCTGAATAATAAAAAAAGTTCAAAATGATTATTTTCAAGTTTTTGGAAAGTTTGAGTGAAAATTCCGAGTAAACTATTTTGGATTATTGAGTAATTTTGCATCTCTGAGTCCTTAGAATACCATCCTGAAGTTTCGTAAAAATCAATGCACGGATTCGCCTCTGAATAATAAAAAAAGTTCAAAATGATTATTTTCAAGTTTTTGGAAAGTTTGAGTGAAAATTCCGGGGAAACTATCATTGACGTAATTTTGGATTATTGAGTAATTTTGCATCTCTGAGTCCTTAAAATACCATCCTGAAGTTTCGTAAAAATCAATGCACGGATTCGCCTCTGAATGATAAAAAAATTCAAAATTATTGTTTTCAAGTTTTTGAAAAGTTTGAGTGAAAATTCCGGGGAAACTATCAATGACGTAATTTTGGATTATTGACTAATTTTGCATCTCTGAGTCCTTAGAATATCATCCTGAAGTTTCGTAAAAATCAATGCACGGATTCGCCTCTGAATGATGAAAAAAATTCAAAATGATTATTTTCAAGTTTTTGGAAAGTTTGAGTGAAAATTCCGGGGAAACTATCAATGACGTAATTTTGGATTATTGAGTAATTTTGCATCTCTGAGTCCTTAGAATACGATTCTGAAGTTTCGTAAAAATCAATGCACGGATTCGCCTCTGAATGATGAAAAAAATTCAAAATGATTATTTTCAAGTTTTCGAAAAGTTTGAGTGAAAATTCCGGGGAAACTATCAATGACGTAATTATGGATTATTGACTAATTTTGTATCTATAAGTCCTAAGAATACGATCCGGAAGTTTCATGAAAATCAATGCAAAGATTCGCCTCATCATAAGAGAGGGAAAGCTCTAATTGTGCTGTACAGTGCGAAAAATGACAATCGTAGGTGGGAGAGATCTGAGATTATGCGGAGGAGCTATTACCTTAAATTCAGATTTCAATTAACGATCTCGAGCGGAAAACGCTCGACAAGCATCTATGAATGTCGTTTCACAAATGATTTCCACCCGCCGTTAACCTCGGAGAATTACAAAACTTCGCGAAGCGAAGAAGCCTACCGTACCTATAAGGGCCATAACCATCCGGCCCGCTAGTGTTCCCTTTAATTAAAATGACGCTCTTAATATTTTTCAATTTTGAGCGAAATTAAACGGCGTGTTCGTATAAAAAAAAAAATGAAGAGCGCACTCGCGTTTTATGATCCTTTTCCTCCCCGTTTCCTTCCGCGCGCCATTAATTGAAAACATTGTTTCTTTCGCGGTCGCAATTAGCGAACCCCCGAGAACAGGGGGGTTGTTCTCTCTTCTCTCTTCAGCCATCGCGATCAATAATAAACATCGGCTTCTTTAATCTGCACTTATTATCATTCTCGGCCCATATCAATCAGAGCCGTTCCGCTTTCCTCATCAGTATTCCGACGGCCTGTTCAGGACGCCGCAACGCTTAACGACGGCAATGTTTGGCTTTGACATAACCAGTTAGTCCGTATTAATAACTTTGCTCGAGTTTGTAAGAAAAAGCGAATAGAAAAATGACATTTTTTTTTTTTCTTAAAAAAACAAAATTGTTTGCCGCAGTTTAGTTAACATCGAGTTTGAAAGGTAGTGGCTGGAAAAATGCATGTCGACGACAGCGAACTAAATTGAAGTATAATACTTTCATTACACATGACATGGCATTAAGCAAATGAGCTTTCCACTCTTTCGGAATGACGTTTACGTTGCGTTAGTTTTATCGTGTTTTTCTTAGCGCTTAGGCGGTAATTAAACAAGAACGTGTTTTATATATCGTTGCGTCATTTTAAAGCTTACGGCTTCTGCTTCACGGGCTTTAATTTACAACGGTCATTCATAATGATAATGCATATTTTAATTCTGAAAAAGACATTGTTCATTATTATAGGGGCAATGTTTTCACGAGTACTAGGAAGGCATAGGAAGCTAGTCTATTCCTTCATAGGTACCATTTAACTATGTAGACTGATTTCTATATATTTATATACCATATGTATAAAAATTATTTAGATAAGGCATGACCATGATAAACAAAATCACGGTCTTAGATTAGTTCAGCACGTTGTTGTCATATGATCAACTGGTGACGAAGACGTGATGCGACGCATCAAACCTGCAACGTACGTTCCGAAATACAAATCCACCCTTTATCTAAATAATTTTTATACATATGGTATAATCATTATTTATATTATATTAATGAATGGGGGGTGGCATACATTGGACATCCATGGACCCGAAGGGCCCGAACTCCTTCGTTCCGAAAAAGTGATCGCCCGGATGGGATTCGAACCCATGACCACGAGGCCCGCGAGCAGGAGCTCTACTCGCTAGGCCACCGCGTCCCCACGAGTATTCTTATTGGAAAAGATTTCAAACTTGAATAATCTTCAGTAATTAGTTGCTAACATCTAATGTTAATTGATTTTTTTATAAAATCGCCGTTGATGTTAACCCATTACTCTATGACAGTAGTAACAAAATATACATTTCCGCTTGATTTCTTGTCAATTCTGCGGGGGTTGAACGTATTAGCGGCAATTAAGGTGGCGCACTGATACATGAAATAGATGGGGAAACTGCAGAAGTAACGTTCCAGAGCAAGCGACCCGTTTTGCCGACTAGCTATATACATATATATACAAGATAATATTTTCCTTTCCGCAAACTCGCCCGAAAGTTTTGCAAGTCGGAAGATATATTTCTGAGCAATGCGGTATAATGACATGGTGTAATTGCCTCTAATTACTTGTAAAATTACCTTGTGGCATAAAAGATGGCTGAGTGCCGGCAAGTTTTTCGGGTGAGAGAGGGGGAGGGAGGATCCTTAGGAAATGAACCCGTTCTCGCCAGCCGCGTTTCAAATCGCGGGGCCGACCCGTCATAAATAAATACTACGAATCTTATATATTATTATTTCATTACAGTTTTATAACAAAAATATTGCTTTAATTAAACTTGGGGCCCGGCGTGCACCCGCCCGCCTTCAACATCTTTGCCTACCAACCAACCCCCACCGACTACAGTTAACTTAAATGTGCGCGGGGACATTTAATAATTTTCGGTAATAAAATAAATTCGTTATTTTACTACTTTTCAAATTAAAACGAATTTATTGCTCTAATTATTGGCGAAAGAATAGTTATTTTTACTTTCTCCATTACGAAGTACGAGAAAGTATTGTGATCGTGATTTTTTTTCAAAAATTTTTTTTACGGAAATATCCGTTTTGGGGTCCCTAGATGCCATTTCAACAATTTCTGGAAAAAAAAAAATTGTGTCTGTGTGTGTGTGTCTGTCTGTGTGCACTGTATCTCAAAAACTAATAAAGCAATTGATATCAAACTTATGTCTTATTTGATAATCCGAAGAACTGAAAAGCTTTTGGTAAAATTTCATACACCGGAAGTGGGCGTTTACCTTAACTGTTTTTTGTTTTTTGCCAATATTTTCTTAAATATGAAAAATATCACAAAAACATTTAAACAAATATTGAAGACAATAGAGAAATGAGATTATTTTGTTTGAAAACATTTTTCATAAAATTATTGTTATTCGAGAAAAAAATGTATTATTTTTTTTAAATTTTTTTTTATAATTATGAAACGATAATAGTTACAGCAAATTTATGTTAATAATAATTGTAGAGAATGCCAAAATGAACAACTTATAAAGAATAAGTTTTTTTCGAAATTTCTTTAGTTTTTGAGTAAACTGAGTTTTTGAATTTGAAGTATAATTTTTCCATCTTTTATAATTTTGATTAATTAATCCGAGTCTACAAAACGTTCGTTAAATATGAATTAAATTGAAAATAAATCACGAAAGCGTAAATATAAATGATACCATCAAATCGGAGAAAGTAACATGATGGCCACATCACTATTTTTTACATTCAAAATTACATACATACAAATTGTTGGTGTTGGTTTAAATAACTAATACCATAATATACTTTAACATTATTTTTTACAATTTTTTTTTTATATAACTGTATCCGCTACAAGACTAAATTTATACCTCTCGCCTCCCCCTTCTTTATAATTTTATATTTTGTTTTTAATAAATTTATATATTTCGTATCTTTGTAGTTTTTCTGCTGAAGATGGATAATATCCGAAACTAGTACAGAAAAATTAAATTTTAAATAAATACTGGGACGTACGTCATTTTATTACCATATACATACAAATAGCATTAATTTGATTCGATCTACACTCGGCGCCAAAAAAAAGCGCCACTCGAAAAATCGCGAAAAACTCGATTTTTCAAACCGTCGTAACTTGGTTCATTTTGGTCGAAAATCGATGAATCTTTCAGTTTGGGAAAGATTCAAGTTTTATCTTTAAGAATGTGTAGTTGATTTTGACCGCAAGTTCAACCCACCCCCCGTAACAACGCGATGAAAAAAAAATGTTTTTTGTGTAAAAAATTGTCCAACTTTGACAAGCTGTACCCTGCGCAAAAAAAAATCGGCGGGAAATTTCACCACAATGGCAGAAAAATTCAATCAATTCCCTTCAAATGCCTTAAAAATTCAAGTCGTTTCGATGATTTGGGGCAAAGTTATGAATTTTTGAAAAAAAAACACATTTTTCACTTTTTTGGCCATAACTTGAGTAATTTTGCACGAAAATCGATGAACTTTTACAGTCTGAACAGTTTCAAATTTTCTCTTCGACGTCATGTGAATTGTTTTGTTGCTAAAACGATTCCACTCCCTGCCACCCCCTAAAGGAAAAAAAAAAGTTTAAATGTAAAAATTTGGTTTCTTGTACCGTGTGCAAAAAAAAATCGTCAGCATGGCAGTAAAGTTCAATCATTTTTCTCCAATTTCCTCCAAAATTCAAGTCGATGCGATGATTTGGAGCAAAGTTATGAATTTTTGAAGAAAAAAAAATCGCAAAATCATCGTGAGTTATTGTCTTTTGTTTGAAATTTTAATTAAAATGAACAAATTTTATCATCCTGTCGAAAACCTTTTTTTGCACTGGAGGTGACAGAGGGTGGAATGAAACTTACGCTTTTCAGATCGCAAAGAATCATCGGCTTCTGAGCAAAATTGACCGAGTTATGACCGAAATGGAATTTTTACAAGTTGAAAAAATTTAACATTTTTTTGTCAATCCAAAACACTTTTTATGGGGATTTTTAGGGGGTCACGAAAATCGCAAAATTCCATCGAGTTTCGTGCGAAATTCGCCTAGTTATGACCAAAAAGGCGCAAAATGTATTTTTTTTTCAAAACCGCATAACTTCGCGCCAAATCATCGCATCGACTTGAATTTTGGAGGAAATTGGAGGAAAATGATTATTACTTTATTGTCATGCTGATCGATTGAGTCCACGATTTTTTTTTGCACACGGTACAAGAAACCAAATTTTCACATTTAAACTTCAAAAACATTAGTTTTCCTTTAGGGGGTGACAGGGGGTGGAATCGTTTTAGCAATAAAACAATTCACATGACGTCGAAGAGAAAATTTGAAACTGTTCAGACTGCAAAAGTTCATCGATTTTGGTGCAAAATTACTCAAATTATGGCCAAAAAGGTGAAAAATGTCATTTTTTTTTCAAAAATTCATAACTTTGCTCCAAATAATCGAAACGACTCGAATTTTTAAGGCATTTGAAGGAAATTGATTAAATTTTTCTGCCATTGTGGTGAAATTTCCCGCCGATTTTTCTGCCCACGGTACAGCTTGTCAAAGTTGGACAATTTTTTACATAAAAAACATTTTTTTCCATCGCGTTGTTACGGGGGGTGGGTTGGACACATTCTTAAAGATAAAACTTGAATCTTTCCCAAACTGAAAGATTAATCGATTTTCGACCAAATTAAACCAAGTTACGACGAGTTTTTTCGCGATTTTTCGAGTGGCGCTTTTTTTTGACACCGAGTGTATAATATTCTATAATATTTAGTTTGAAAATTAATACTAAGCAGATGCTATTTCAAGAGACAGCCATGAAACTTTAAAATCGATAACATACGTATTATAAATCATATGCATCGCTACTTAAATTTTGCGTTACATCATAAGTTATGCATGCGGATTATTTATATTAGGTACTTCCGCAATAAATTCCCCAACATATTGTTTATATTTTATGTGCGAATGTCGTGACTTACAAATTTATATCAGGTCGGTTTTCGCCAAATATTCTTTTTGTAGAGGACGTGCAAATCTCGAAGAAACCAACCAATTGTATTCAATCAGATTGAATGCGTTGGAATATTAAATGTATTTTTGTTATTGTGAAGCAATACGTTCGAATTTTATTGTTTATAATGAGTAATGTTTAATAGATTAACGATGTGTGAGTGTTAATACGAAAGAAATAAACGCGATATAATCGGAATTATTGATATATTTTACGCGTTATCTGCCAAAACTGAACACTTTTCAATTATAATATTTTAAAACAATTGTAATCTAAGACCACATTTACGGTTAATTTCACAAACATTGCTTTGCGCAGTGGCGATATCGTAGCGATGAGGTTTATCCGAGGTGCGATTATTGCTAGTTGAAAACTTTTTTTTTTCACAAACATTCATTTAAGCCGGGTTATTATATTTTCAGCTGCGTAAACGTTCTTTATTACTTCTATATTTGATTTTTGAACTGATAGCTCTGCAACCCGTTCTACACGCACACCAGCGCCATCCCGTTGTGACGAATTAAAAACGCGATAAATGTTTTATAGAGTCGCCGATTTATTTTACTTTATCTATGCTTTATGTGCCATTGACTGTCACTGTCAGTCACCGAATACATTTTTTAATTGTTACTGCGTAAATTAGAAATGGGGCGTTTAAAGTTAAAAATACATCCAAATAACAAACATTGTGTTAAAATAAACATGTGCAAGAATCAAAATAGGTGTAATGTAATCAATCTAACCTCAAATTGTGGAATTCCGTTAACTATTTGAAAGATAGTACCAGTGTTATGTCAATTTAAGCCAGAGATATATTTATTACCGTCTTGAATATATATTTTTAGAATATAATCTTCTAACACTACTAGAACATATATTTTTAAAATGCAATTGTCTCTTATATTTGTATTAGTTTCATATCTAAAATGTGTGTGTGTCATTTCGGTATAATATTTTGTGGAATATAACGGCCGAGTGTTTATTGTTTTAGTAATGTAGATGTCTCGTACTTCAACGTAATAAAATTGAAATAATTCGGTGTGGATTCCTTGACGAGTATTTAATTAACGTCACATCACATAAGTTCGTAAGTGTCGCACGTTGTAAAATGCACAATAACACAGTTGTAAAACTCAAAATACACTTTGTATATATTATATAGGTGCATTTATTAGTCGAGTCAGTTTATGCAGTAATTGAATATATTACAGATTTCAAAGTGACGATGGAATTGTGCAATAGTTTATTATATTATAGTAATAATAAAAAAATTGCAAGAAATGATTGAAGCTAAGTAATTTTCTTTAAAAGCTCAAGATCCGCAAACAAATCATCCATTTCTAATTCACTATAAAAAAAAATCTCCTAGCAGGGGCGGCTCGTTATATAGAGCCAAAAAGCCATGGCACCACTTGTAGTGGCAAGAATTTTTAATTAATTCTTAAAACACTTTCTCGCCAGTTACTTTGGTCTAGGAAGATAAATCGTTATTTCTTTCTTCAAAAAGCTGGGGGTATATATTATATAAGTGGCTCTACCATCAACATGTTCCACGAGCCGCCACTGCTTTATGGTATAAGAAAAACCAAAAAGCACTCACTAGATTCTGAGATGAACCAGAACTTGGTATGCAGCCATTCTGGTGTTACTCAATTTTCAAAATATTGAAACAAATAAAAGAACAATTGCCACAGACTTCAAACTTTACTAATCTACCCAAAATTGATTCTACTTTACGATACAAGAAAAACCAAAAAAAAAACACCCCCTCACTAGATTCCGAGATAAACTCACCGAAACTTAGTATGCAGTCATTCTGCTGTTACTCAATTTCCAAAATATTGAGAAAAATGGAAGAACAGTTGCCACAGACTTCAAACTTTACAAATCTACTGAAAATTGATTCTAGTTTACGATACAAGAAAAACCAAAAAAAAACACCCCCCACTAGATTCCCAGATAAACTCACCAGAACTTAGTATGCAGTCATTCTGGTGTTACTCAATTTTGAGAAAAATATTGAGAAAAATGTATAAAAACAATTGCTACACACTTGAAACTTTCCAAATTTACTCAAAATCGATTCTACTTTATGGCAGGGGCGGCTCGTTATATATAGAGCTAAGGAGCGATGGTACCACCTGTATTTTCAAGTTCAGCAAGAATTTTTAATTCATTTTTAAAACACCTTTTCTCCAGTTACTTTGGTCTAGGAAGATAAATCGTTCTTTCTTTTTTCAAAAAAGGAGGGGTGGGGTATATTGTATACGTGGCTCTACCATCAACATGTTCCACGAGCCGCCACTGTTTCCTAGGTGAAAACAAAATGAAAACGCCTCAAAGTTGATCTGGAAAATCGAAAAATTCATTAAACGATTAAAAAAAGTACTACCTACAAAATATTAAAATTTATTTTTCTCTGGTTTTTAGCTTCAGAAACATAATGTGTGATACATCTTTAAATTTGTAATAAAAAATACAAGGTGTTTCTACTTTTGTGGCCATATAAAAAAAAATAAGTTGATGATGATTTCTCGAAGATGAAACATCGGATAAAAAAGACGCCATTTTGTTGAGCTTAAAATGTGACAATGACAAAGTGCCATTAGTTTTTTAATATCTTTTAAAATAAATACAAAAATTGGAAAAATCGAAAAACCAAAAAATTGCATTTGTTTTGGAAATTTCGAAAACGATGAACAATCATGAATTTCTGCGATCAGCATGTAAACATACTCTAAATAATGCAACTTTTTCCTAATTTAAGCCACCCTGTATCTTTTACCGTTTTCAAGATCCCCATGCTGTGCGTTCTTATTCGACACGGTGTATACAGGGTGTCCGAAAAGTATGGAATATCCCGTATAGCTCAGTAAATATCCACTTTAGAGAAAAAAGTTTTAAATAGAAGTTATTTGACACTTGGTTATCCACCACCTTGGATATATCAATTTTATTTTCTGCTATAAACAAAAGCGCAAGGTATAACACTTTTGTCATTTTTTTTAAATGACAAGGCACATATTTTTTATACTCATTTGACAGAGTTTGTTTTTCTCTTTTCAACGACATAAAACTTGATTACCTTTATCTAAAAAAAAATCAATAAAAAGAAAATATCTTGGATATTTATTTTTTGTAATATCAAATTGTTTAACAAATGAGTAATGTAATTATTAATTACTAATTAAACTAAACTTACAGGAAATATAAGTGTAAACCATTCATGATTTGACAGTGGTAAATTCGGTTTTTAAATACTGCATGTACGATTTGATCAATGAAATGAAAATAAATATCCAAGACATTTTCTTATTTTTCTTGAAATTTTTCTTATGTAAAGGTAATCATGTTTTATGCCGTTGAAAAGAGAAAATTAAACTCTATCAAAAGAGTATAAAAAATATGTGCCTTGTCATTCAAAAAAATGTAAGTGTTATTCGTTGCGCTTTTGTTTATAGCAAAAAATAAAATTGATATATCCAAGGTCAATTTTTGAATTTACATCAAGGAGCAATTTTTTAATTTTTATTTGACGGCATGGTTAATAAACAGAATTTTAGATACTGGTCAAATGAAATCTTTACGCAGAACCTTCATAATCCAAAAGTTGTTGTGTGGTGTGGAGTAGGATCTTTTGGTATTATTGGTTCATATTTTTTTGAGGATGAAAATAACCGCGCTGTAACAGTAACATCCGAGCGCTACGTAAACACGCTAGAGACATTCCTCATTCCAGAATTAAATAGACGAGGATTACTAAACAATGCCTTACTATTCCAACAAGATGGGGCAACAGCTCATACCGCCAGAAACTCAATGCGGGTTCTGCGAGAAACGCTTAATGGCCGACTCATTTCTCGATGCGGAAATTTGCCTTGGCTTTCGAGGTCACCCAATTTTTTCCTGTGGGGATATTTAAAAGCCAAAGTGTTTGCGAGTCGTCCAGGTACAATCGAGGAACTCAAAGTCAAAATTCGTGAAGAAGTTGAAGGTTTGCTACGCCGTGTAATGAACCACTTTTTATCTAATATTGAAAAATGTGTTGAAATTGGTGGACGTCATTTAGATAGAAGACGTGATTTTTAAAAGTTAGAATTAAATTAGCCAAATATTTATGTTATCATAAATCCCAAAGAGTTAGCTGTAATTTAGTATAATAAAAAGTTTGTTTTGTTAACTGAAAAAAAAATAATTCAAATATTATGGGGAACCCAGTATATTCAGGCTACTTTCGTCTTTATCGAATTTATTTAATGCTTCAGCAACAAGTGAGGTTGTTTCAAATTTATTTATTCTTTACGAATGAATGTTTCGCATTTGAATTAATTAATTTATTTTTGAAACACACCGTATTAAAGAATAATAACGTATTTGCGGTGTCGGCTATTTCCGATATGGGTTTTAAGATATCTTTCGTCGATGCGAGTTATAGAAACATGTGTATAATGGTTGGATTTATCAAAAGCGACGCCGTCCAACCATTAACTGACGATTGAAGACGCGCGTCGTTGCGCTACACCGGTTGTAAACTTCAGAAGAATGCGGGCTAGAGCCGTTTTATGATGTAGTTTAACGTTCGGTTATTGAGAGGTTATTTGTAAGGAGGTTCTTAACCTGACTTTGTACACAAATAAACCGGAGGATTTTCAGTTTATGGACGGCGCTGTGTGAGTGTGTGTCTACGCATCAATTTATTTATTGCCGATGTAACGAAATCGAATTAAGAATGGCACAGAGAAACCTGAAAGCATATCTGTAATTAAGCGCATTAGCTGGCATGTAGTGGTCGGCCCTAAATACATGTAACGTAACGCGAGACCGACTCTAATACTAGGCCAATGTCGCTCTAGGAACACGGGTCCTGACATTAATTACCTATATCCGTGTAACGTTACGATCGAACACAACCTGTCAATTAGACAGCATTAGTTCGGGATCACTCGGTGTTCCATCCTCTACAAACTTTAGTGATTTGTTCAGCAGCGATTCGGCTGAGAGCACTAATTGATGACCGCCGCGCGTTCTGAAGGAGACAGACACTAATAGAAATGTCAACAAGCGTCCTGTTCCCTGTTCCTTGTTCCTTGTTGCTTTCTCCCTGATGTAAAAAGATATTTTATAAGGGCGTCAACTATAATTCCCGGGGCTACTTTATGCTCTTCCCCCAGAACGCCGATTTTTAATATTAATCCTCAGGATGAGATCTGTAGTGATACTGTGCATACATACATCCCACAAACAGATTTATTCATTTTAATTAGAATTTTTGGCTCTTAACTACGTCTGCCCAGAATATTTCATATAGAAGTACCGTTAAGGAAAATAATGAAACCACAACATCATAACATAATTTTAACTTAGTTTATAGTGCATTAATTTCCGAAAATCCGAAAGAGAACGCCGCCGGCGTGTATGAAATATAAAATATTTGGAAAACAAATTTCTTGACGTTACAATGTTCCCGGGGATCGGGAGTGAATGCAGCCTGTTGGAATGCGGCCAATACAAGTATCATCTCAATGTTGCTACTTTATATAATGGCGAATGGTGGGATAACACTGCACGCTACTTAGCCTCGGCGTGCGGACTTTTTGCGCCGGTGGTGTTGGTGTTGTTTCTCCGGCAAGACCGACTTTTTCGTTATAAATTTATGTATCACGTATATCGCCGCAGTTGGAATACGTGGCGTATCTGAGGCTTATGAATAGGTAAATCTGAGGCGGGAAGGTATAACTCGGGGTCCCGTGGGATTGCCGGCTCGTCGCGGTGTATAAAAACCAAATAAACAAACCATATGGGACGACATATCAAGGAGATAGCACATGTGGCCCGGCCGCATGAAATATTATGCAGGTTGAGAATATATGTATGCGTGCGTGTCTTTTCGGGGGTTGCAGGTGACTCTCTCAAGTATTCTATTCATATTCATATGCACACCAACGCAACTGATTTCAATTCCAATCAAATCGACGGAGTGAGATGGATGTTTGAGGTAAACGAGCTTAGAATTTCTTTAATCTGCTGAGGACATCTAATCTTATTTTAGCTTCCTGATTTTAGAAATTAACTTCGCAAGTTCGAGATTTACTTTAGTCAGTGACGGTTCGCGGGGTTTTTTCTGTTACGACCGAGGAACAAGAGGTGGTAATACAGATAGGTGCGGTCACCCAGCCAGCCGTTTCTCTAACTGACCCTACCTATCTGTATTACCACCTATTGTTACCTCGGTCGTAACAGAAAAAACCCCGCGAACCGTCACTGACTTTAGTCAATACAAGCTTATGAATTGTTGATATTTACCAGTGGGGCCAGGCAGGGCCGATCCTGTACCCTTAGCCGCCCGTGTGCAAATGATGAGTTAGTAATAAAACACCAAAAAGTAACTTATTATCAAGAATATGTATAATTTCAATTACATATAATACGTAACTTTTTGCTATAAAACGAAATGTTCGCGATTTTTTGTATTTACGATTTTTAAAAATATTGTTTCAATGAAATAATTTGTGCAACGTTACGACAATTGAAGTTGCCCTAATGGTGTATCTATCTATTACGAATACTTAAAACTCCATAGTGAAAAACCGTTTCTCTGTCAGCGTCTATATTGACCTGATGAGATCTAATAAGATTGAAACTGGTGCTCGGTTGTCGCACGGGGAAACAATATTTTAATGTTTATCAATGATATTGTTATAATTCTCGCTAGTTTATGGTTTCTTATTGTCTGTGGATTTCTCCACTCAGTCGAGGAAATTGTCCAATGTTAAGATAATAGATGTTGCCCTGATGGTGTATCTAGCTATTACGATTTAAAATTTTAATTATTTACATTCAAGTTGACACAGTGCCACCGGAACATGTTGATGGTAGAGCCACTTATACAATATACCCCCCCCCCCCCCTCCCCGTCCTTTTTTGAGAAAGAAAGAACGATTTATATTCCTAGTGTTTTAAGAGTTAATTAAAAATTCTTGCTAAGCTTGAAACTGCAGGCGAGCCGCCCCTGTCCTCAGCACTAAACTTATTGATAATTGAATAGTTTTGTGGCTGATAATTGTTGATAAATTCATTATATTTAGGGGTGGGTGATATTTCACGTACCTGTGATTTTTCACTGATGAAAAAATCACAGGTCGTTACTGAATTTCACGGTGACTGTGACTGTGATTGCGACTATTAGCCAAACTGTGACTGCTAATTAAACAATGATTGCTACTTCAAACGTGATTGCTACGTAAAATTGTAATTGATACCCAAACTGTGATCCTAATATTTTGACATTTTTCACCAATTTTATAGAAAATTTTCTTAACCATTTTTCACAGCCCTTAAATTTTGGCACATTTTGGTTTTCAAATAATCGAGATCACCTGACACGTTTGGGTATTATAAATCTTTAAAAAGTTACTTAATATACGTTTCTAAACTTCTGGACTCAGAAACCTTGTTTTTGTACATTTTTTTTACACATTTTATAAAAAAGTTTCTTAACAATTTTTTGTAGATATTGTAGTTTTCAATCAATGGAGATCATCCAACGCGTTTGCAAGTTATAAACTTCGAAAAAATCACCGGCAAACACTATCTAATAACAAAAATAATAATATAAAAATAATTTATATTTTTCTTGAATGATTTTTTCACATTTTAAAGTTTGCATTATTAAAATTGTCCAACATATTTGGAAGTGCTATTTTCAAAAGTCGCCAAACACCTTTTGCAAAACTTTAACACACAAATGTCTCGATTTTGACGTTTCAATGATCAAAAAAAATTCTCTAAAACGAGAAAAAAGGGTTGAAAACAAGATTTGCAGTGTTTAACACGTTTGGTCGTTATACGTTTTAAAGAACCAAACATTCGATTTTTAAAACGTATAACGACTAGACTTGAAAATCTTGATTTTCTAATCTTTTCTTTGTAGAGAAATTTTTTGAAAATCGTAAATTTAGCACTATTCTGCTTGATCATAATCAAGATTTTATAGGTATTTTATTAACCTTTTCTCATTTTCTTTTTATTCCGACTTGAAATCGAATGATCAAAATCAACATTTTATTATCTTTTGATTAATTTATTCATTGGTGAAAAACTAGGTGCGTGGGTAACAAGATATAGCCCACTCACCACGTAAAATAGCACCCACCCACCATTCACTCACCAACTTTATTCTAACCTAAAATTCTGTATGGTTGAAGAAATGTGAAGAAATGAAAGTTTAAAAATAATGCGAAACGTATTTTGTAAATCTTAAACGCTTTATTAATCACTTTATACTCCATTTTTCTCTGCTCTCATGTTCAAATTACTATTTTTATGAACTGAAAAAATAAAAATAAAAACAAATGCTGAACTTCCCAAACGTACTCAAAATTCATTTAACTTTAATATTCGGTGCGAACAACTAGACATTCCTTTATTATAATTTTTGAAATAATACCACGGAACCAGCACTATAACAAACAATTTTCAAATTTCACGAACTAAAATATAAAAATTGTTTCAAATTTCAAAACATACTGGACGATTCGACGTTAATTATTTCATTTAAAAATAATCCCTTGAGAACAGAGCAAATCATCATTCTAAATATGCGCTTTCTCAGAAGCAAAACATAAATTAAAAAAAAAAACGATTATCAAGTATTAGAATTGAAACTTTATAAAATGACTAAAAAATCATTCCATTTTACGATTCTGCAAAAATCTTTAAATGCTTCTCGTCTAGATTTTAAGACAACTCCCCGGGAACAGAGCAAATCGTTATTTTGAAGATGAGCTTTTTCAGAGACATAGAAAAACATTTGCAACATACTTTACTCAAAATACATTCCACTTTACGTTTCCGCAACAGTCTAGAAATGCTTCTTCACTAATTTTGAAATAATCACAATTTCAAAAGGTGTTACTATGTTTACTAACCGTGATCACGGTTTAAAATCACTGATATTAGAAAGTAGCAATCACAGGTAGCAACGTGATTCAAAAGTGGCAATTTTGCCTATCTCTAATTATATTTAAAAGTGTTATCGTGTATTAATTTCTATTATATTTCACCATCGACAATAACTGAGGACCGATTTGGACCTACATTAGTCTCACATCAGTACACTACGTCGTTGATGGAGAAACAGCATTCGACTATGCCCTTATAAACCAATCAAGTCACCGTTAGAATAGAAAAACAATTAGGGCGACATCTATCGCCGAAAATGTTACAACGTGCTAAAATTATAATATATCGGCGATAGATGTCGTCCTAATTGTTTTTCTATCCTGACAGTTACTTGATTGGTTTATAAGGGGCCAAAATTCAGAAAATTTGGTGTATTTTAAATTGATTAATGGGTGTATTTAAAAAAAATATATAAAGAAATATTTATATGCAGGTAGTGCCATGGCTCCTGGGCTCTATATAACGAGCCTCCCCTGCATACAGTGTAGGATTTCTTCTTCGACTTCTCTTTAGATTTTTCAATGTTATTTAAATGATCTGATAATAAGGAGTCAAATGTAGCTACCATTTCTGCTGCCTTTAAAAAAATCGTTATTTCTCCTATAGAGATTGGAACTACTTCGTCTAAAAACAAGACATTGACTTGTTAAAAAGTGCACAATAGCAATCATACTTTCTACAATAGTAGATAATTTTAATATTTCCTTTTCTAAATAATTTACATAGGAAACAAAATCCGCAGCTTTGTCTTTCGTTTCACCGTCCCTCTAATCGCCGCCCACGTGCCATGCACGCTCTAGCCCTCCGGTAGGATCGGCCCTGGGGCCAGGGTAGCAGAGGTAACTTTAAAGGTGGTTTCGTGTCGATTGACTCATTCACTCTTTGAGTCGAATTCTATTAGTGCTGTCCTGGCCCCACCATGAATTACGCCACCAGCCGTCATTGATACTGACAATACATTCGAAATTAATTTTTACCACGTTTACTTTTCCTCGCCATTGTGCTCATTTCCGCTGTAAAAAATATTTAAGGAGAACTCGTAAATAATTTATATTTATGCGGATTAAGAGAATTTTATAGGAAACGGGTTTGGATGGGAAAGGGTAAGGCAAACACTTCACGTAGCGCCATTTGTTTTTATCCGGGCACCGGAGGAGGGTTTTCTTTCGCGCTTATTAATTCGTCGCCCATAGTTGGGAATTTTCAGTCGCCTGCCTCTCTCTCTCTCTCTCTCTCTCTCTCTCTCTCTCTCGCAGTTTCCGCTTCAGTAAGGCGCCTTTTCTTCTTAATTTAATAATATTTAACAGTCTCGTCGTCTATTTGGTAAAACACGCGGACGTTTCACAAAGGGATTCAGTTCTTCCGAGTTTTCTTCTATAGACAATATTCTTCTCTCCGTTGTGCAAGCCGAACGAAGTGAATGAATAAGTTTTGTATCGTGCGTTATGAGCTGAGTGGGGGGTTTGGGGGGAGAGGGAGGTGCGGGAGAAAACAAACACCAGCAAAACGGGGTATTGAAACAGAATGAGTTCCACTGTGCATACAAAGAGCAGGTTCTATTATACTCATCTGTATTACGTTTCAAACAAGCTGCTCGAAATTAAGTGCATATTTTATTTGAAAACGTACCCAAGATGAGCACAAGGAATTGTTTAATTTTATAGATCATACGTACACGCACGTGCTTCGTGCCCTCTTTAAACAGCCCCTCGGCTGTAATTGTGCAGATCGGGGTTTCTACTCGCACAGATATTTTATATGCAATAAATGCATTATTTCGTGATAAAACCCAACACAAGTCCTAAAAATGATGCTTGTCTTACTTTCGTAGAAATATTCGACGTGACTTCAGCCAAGAAAATAACAATTTTGGAATTTGGTGATCTTAATAAAAACAACGATATTACGTGATCAAAGCTAAGACGCAGTTGTAATACTCCTGAAAATTATTGTTGCTACCAGAATATTATGATAATTTCATAGATATACTATTTGTAGCAAGCGATTTTTTTGTATAATAAAATGCGCGTCCAAAT
This sequence comes from Ocypus olens, assembly GCA_910593695.2. Lineage (NCBI taxonomy): Eukaryota > Metazoa > Arthropoda > Insecta > Coleoptera > Staphylinidae > Ocypus > Ocypus olens. The sequence goes on along the minus strand of OU343047.1, from coordinate 643,758 downwards.
TTGGGATTTTGTAGTCTCAATCAGACTCGTATTATAATTTTTACTTTCTCCGTTACGAAGTACGAGAAAGTATTGTGATCGTGATTTTTTTTTCAAAATTTTTTTTACGGAAATATCTGTTTTGGGGTCCCTAGATACCATTTCAACAATTTCTGGAAAAAAAAAATTGTGTCTGTGTGTGTGTGTCTGCTGTGGGTGTGTGTGTGTGTGTGTGTGTGTCTATCTGTGTGCGCTGTATCTCAAAAACTAATAGAGCAATTGATATGAAACTTTCAACATACGTCTTATTTGATAATCCGAAGAACTGAAAAGCTTTTGGTAAAATTTCGTACACCGGAAGTGGGCGTTTACCTTAACTGTTTTTTTTATTTTTGCCAATATTTTCTTAAATATGAAAAATATCACCAAAACATTCAAACACACTTTGAAGACAACAAAGAAATGAACATCTTTTGCTTGAAAATATTTTTCATAAAATCATTGCTATTCGACAAAAAAAATTATTAATTTTTTTTTAATTTTTGGTTTATAATTATGAAACAATAATAGTTACAGCAAATTTATGTGAATAATAATTGTAGAGAATGCCAAAATGAACAACTTCTAAAGAATAAGTTTTTTCCGAAATCTCGTTAGTTTTTGAGTAAACCGAGTTTTTGAATTTGAGGTATAATTTTTCCATCTTTTATAATTTTGACGTTTTAAACGTCAGTTTCAGCCGCTCGATGTACATTTAAAATATGATTTCAATTGAAAATAATCCATGAAAGCGTAAATATAAATGATGATACCATCGGAGAAAGTAACATGATGGCCACATCACCATTTTTTTAAAACTGTTTTTCTTATTTAGGACATTATTCCAAGATTATATATCGAGGGAGAGAAATACGTGATTTTTTCCAGAAATGCATTCGCTTTTTCTTCGTCGGATTGCCTTTAACGAGAAGAAAACGATTTTTTAAATGAACCAAATTCCTTTAAATTACATACCAAACATCTAAACATGGATTTCTCAGGTTGCCTTCATTCAGGATAATTATCAGAATACATATGCTCAGCAGCTACACAATTTCTGTGGCACAAGATGTAACACGTCAACATATCAATTTTTTCTTCGTTTGAGAAATTTCCTCTTTCCATCGTAACTTCTTATAAACAAAATAAACAACTTCAAAATACTGTTTTTAACAATAATGTGATAGATCGAATAGAAATATTGCAATTGTTCCAATGCATACTATTTAAACGCCTGCTAGATTAATAACCTACAAAATATTTAAAAAAAAATCTCCGTTTTTTGACTTTAGAACCATAATGTGTGATCCATCGTTAAATTTGTAATAAAAAATGCTACCGGATACAGGGTATTTCTACTTTTCTGGCCACATAAAAAGATGAAGTTGATGATGATTTCTCGGAGATGAAACATCGGATAAAAAAAATGAAGATGCCATTTTGTAGAGCTTAAAAAGTGACAACGAAAAAGTGCCATTAGTTTTTTTTTTATATCTTTTAAAATAAATACAAAAATTGGAAAAATCAGAAAAATTGCATTTCTTTTGGAAATTTCGAAAACGATAAACAATCATGAATTTCTGCGATCAGCATGTTAACATACTCTGTATAGTGTAACTTTTCCAAACAAAGTGCCGTTTGTTTTTTAATATCATTTAAAATAAATACAAAAACTGGAAAAATCGCATTTTTTTTTATTTCGAAAACGATTAACGATCATTAATTTCTGCGATCGGCATGTAAACATACTCTAAATAGTGCAACTTTTTTCTAATTTAAGCCACCCTGTATCTTTTACCGTTTTCAAGATCCCCATGCTGTGCGTTCTTATCTTGGACACGTTGTATACTTTATTCTCTCTTAAATTAACAAAATAATACATAAGGAAAAATGTGCGTCACAGAAAGAAACTCATTGTAATTCATTTAATATTACATGTTCTTCAATCGGGTTTATATCTTTGTTAATTTCAAGACACCACAAAAATAAAAATGCAATAAAATTGCGTTGGTATTTCATAAACAATAACAATAACAATAATAACGATCAAATTTCAAAAGTATTGAAGAGGATTTTAAGTACACCCGGCGTCAGAAAAAAAGCGCCACTCGAAAAATCGCGAAAAAACTCGATTTTTCAAACCGTCGTAACTTGATTTAATTCGGTCGAAAATCGATGAATCTTTCAGTTTGGGAAATATTCAAGTTTTATCTTTAAGAACGTGTAGTTGATTTTGACCCCAAGTCCAACCCACCCCCCGTAACAACACGATGGAAAAAAAATGTTTTTTATGTAAAAAATTGTCCAAATTTGACAAGCTGTACCGTGCGCAAAAAAAATCGGCAGGAAATTTTACCACAATGGCAGAAAAATTTCATCAATTTCCTTGAAATGCCTTAAAAATTCGAGTCGTTTCGATGATTTGGAGCAAAGTTATGAATTTTTGAAAAAAAAAGACATTTTTCACTTTTTTGGCCATAACTTGAGTAATTTTGCACCAAAATCGATGAACTCTTGCAGTCTGAACAGTTTCAAATTTTCTCTTCAACGACATGTGAATTATTTTGTTGCTAAAACTACACATTCTTAAAGATAAAACTTGAATCTTTCCCAAACTGAAAGATTCATCGATTTTCGACCAAATTGAACCAAGTTACGACGAGTTTTTTCGCGATTTTTCAAGTGGCGCTTTTTTTAAATTTACACCCCGTATTATACCTGACGTAAATTTTGTCGCACACGTAAAATGTGACTCATATATTTTTTTTTTAATATTAAAACAGTCATATGTTTAAGTTTATCACTTATTATATTATTCACAACTGGAACGTGTTTAACCACATCCTAAATATATAAATAGATGATTTTTTGATGATTTAGTGATCGTGCAATTTCATCGAAATATGTGTGTTGTTAATAAGGTAAATATGATGTAATGTAGTATTATATTATAAGTGATCTTGCTTATTATCGATTATTACAACGAGTTTTATTACCAACATTATTATCAGCGCGAGAGATTGGTAATAAAACGAGTAAGTAATTATCGATTATCAAGCGTCACAATCTATATTTGCGAGAAGGAATATATTGTATGAAAATGCTTATGATATGATATACAGGGTGCCCGTTTTTCGAGCGGCACCATGGGGATTTCAGTTATCTTAAGAGATACAAGGTTGGTTAAACTAGGGCAAAGTTGTGTATTATAACGTTGATTAATAATCTGTTGAGAAATTTGAGTTACCTTTTTTGTTTTAAAAAAATTGCGATAAAATAAAAAAAATTCAATTTTCATTTTTTATTTTTTGTTCGAAAACTATTACTATTACGCATTTTGCACTAAGACATTATTGGAGCACTTTTTAATGGAGGATCCAAATATGTTATTAGATTTATTGTAACTTTCAAGATCGTGGAGAAACAATAAACAACTTTTGTTTTTCTTATGGGCGCCATATTGGATTTTTACATTTTCTAATGCAAGATTTTTTTCTGTTTACGATGATATATCACACATTATGTTTTAATTTTACATTTGAGCCAAAATTTTAAATTTATTATTTTTAAATAATAATAATAATAATAAATAATACATTTCAAATTTTGGCTCAAATGTAAAACTAAAACATAATGTGTGATATATTATCGTAAACAGAAAAAAATCTTGCATTAGAAAATGTAAAAATCCAATATGGCGCCCATAAGAAAAACAAAAGTTGTCTATTGTTTCTCCGCCATCTTGAAAGCTACAATAAATCTAATAACATATTTGGATCCTCCATTAAAAAGTGCTCCAATAATGTCTTAGTGCAAAATGCGTAATAGTAATAGTTTTCGAATAAAAAATAAAAAATTAAAATTGAATTTTTTTTATTTTATCGCAATTTTTTTAAAACAAAAAAAGGTGACTCAAATTTCTCAACAGATTATTAATCAACGTTATAATACACAACTTTGCCCTAATTTAACCAACCTCGTATCTCTTAAGATAACTGAAATCCCCATGGTGCCGCTCGAAAAACGGGCACCCTGTATTGTATGAAAATGCTTATGATATGATATATACAGGGTGTCTCGTTTCGAGTGTGCCAAACGAAAACAGGAAGTAGATAATGTTATTCTGAGCAGAAAGGTTCAAATAAACCGTGTCCGATTTCTTACCGTTATCGAGATAAATAATCTTAAAGATTTGAGCAGGTTATTATTTATTTGACAGTTGTTTATACAAACTTTGAACGAATTTCAGATAATTTGCCACTTGCACAACGGCTTAGGATGTGGTTTCAACGCGATGGAGCACCACCCCATTATGCAAGAAATATTAGAAATTGGCTACACATTTCCTGATAGATGGATTGGATGAACAGGGCCTTTCCCCTGGCCACCGCGATCTCTAGATGGGAAGGCACCAAACAAAAAGTTTAAAGCGTTCCAATAATTACCAAGGAATAATTAGAAGGGCAGGTAATAAACTGGTGAGGAAATTAGAAATTATCCTGACATAATTTTGGTTTATAATTATGACGGTAATAGTTATAGCAAATTTATGTCAATAATAATTGTAGAGAATGCCAAAATGAACAACTCCTAAAGAATAAGTTTTTTTCGAAATCTCGTTAGTTTTTGAGTAAACCGAGTTTTTGAATTTGAAGTATAATTTTTCCATCTTTCATGATTTTGACGTTTTAAACGTCAGTTTCGTCCGCTCGATGTACATTTAAAATATGATTTCAATTGAAAATAAACCCATGAAAACATAAATATAAAGTCGGAGAAAGTAACATGATGGCCACATCACCATTTTTTATTATCATTACGTGTTACTTCGCGATTCTCGTCTCTCTTTTTCTGCAAAATGTCGATGTTGAATGGATAACAGATTTTATTAGTCGACTGAATAAACATAGTTTGAGATACACTGGTAGAAGCTGTTTAGGGTAGAAGGATTATGACTGCGCACTTAAACGTGAGACAGCGTTCCCGTTTTTATATTTGCCTGAATCGGAATAGTTTGTTGGTCCACGTGTGTGCAGCTTTGCGTTCCAATAGTATTTACACAAAATGATATTAAAGTTGTTTACAAGTGTTCCGAAAGGGGATTCTTCCCAATTTTTTTTTACAAGCACTAGAAATACGATTTCGACGAAGGTCGGCGGGACGCACGTGTGAAACGGAGCCTAAAGGGGGAACAAAAACACCGTAAAGGTTTATTGCTTAGTTAGGAATCTGAGCGCCCAGTGTGGGCCGGTGATGTTTCAAGATGATAAACAATGATGGTCTTTGGAGCCTGCGACTGTGCCAAGGTACCGTGACGATACTCATCATATCGTAATGGCCGGCAGAGCGACGGCCGCCCACCGAACAAAACAGGCGATCTGTCTTCGAGGTTACAAATAGGTGCATCCACGGTACATTATGCGCGCACATCCTGGGTGAATCACGCGGACAATGCGGCCATTTCCCGCGACAAGCACCCCTTGCATGACTCAGCAATCGCCCCTATTTCCCGTGCAAATGTCGCATGTGCTCTTTTCATCGTAAGGTACCGAGAGTATAGAGGGTACGGGCCCATTAATTCCGTCCGTTTCATAATCTCGCAAGTCTTCATTCAATTAGCGCCAGAGCCGGAATCGCAGCCAATGGGAACGTCCCTCACCTGCCCAGATCAATACGAGGAGGAGCCCGCGGATCCATTGCGCACCTGCGAGCCACAGGTAACCGAACAGCGCATGAAAGAAACCGCTCCCGTGCAGACCAATCAGAAATATGCCACCTGTATTTCGCTACCTGTTTCAGGTGGGCGTCCCGCTTTTCTTCAGCCAATCCTGATCTTAAAACTCCAACGTCTACAGGTGCTGCACGGCCCTAACGGCCCATTTTACGAGTCCACGAACCGCCGACGATCAACAGCAAAAGTGATCGCGCGTTATTTGTTCCCGTTGTTTGAGCTATTGTTCCGCCATTAGAGGCTGCCACTGGCTTCTTCCGTAAAACAATTACTTTTTGTGTTGACTCGAAAAGCTGTCGTGAACAAGCGACAGATGCGTACTCGAGAAAATGGAAAATTAATCACAGAAACACACCTTAAACCCCCGACACGGCTGCTATCTTTCCCAACTTTTTTTTCTGTACGGAATTGTATAATTGTGACAACTCTTGGGTAAACGAAGAGAAGATGATAAATATTCATCTCGCATAAATTAACAGGTTACCTTTTTTTGTTTCATATCAGATTTTCTTAACACAATATGGTGGCCTCTCGATATATAAAAGGAAGGGGTCTTGTCGTGAAACATGTTGATGGTGGAGTCACTTATACAATATATTTATTTCGATAATCAAATTACGCAGAGGTCTGCCTAACTATTTAACCCTTTAACGACCAAAGATTTTTTCTGGCGTAGAAACTGAGCACTGCTGAACTTATCACTCGGCAAACAACACGTTTCTTTCTATGAATAACATAAGAACTCAAAATAATAAGAGAAAACAGAAAAAGAGACTTGAAATTACATTAATTATTTACTTTGACTATAAAATTCATAATAAAATAGATAACTAAAACAATTGATTCTGAGCCAATATGGTGGCTCATGGCCATTAAAGGTTTAATTTACACTTTTTCCTAGATGGCATCTGAAAATGTTCTTTCGCAAAAACAAATGTCAGGTAACACGTCAGCAAAGAAAACTCGAAAATGGAAAAAATCGAAAAAATCAACTTTCTTAATAATCATCGTAGACCGTTATGTAATACCTTTTTCTTCGTCGGAAGAACGAGATAAATCAACTGGCGTTAAAAAATTTCATCCAGAAAAAAATGCAAAAAAGTTAGCAAGTCACCAGGGAAATTTTGAAAAAAGTAATTTTTTTCAGACTTTGAACGACCGTAACTGCTGAACGAAGAATCCAATTTGAATGCGGATTGCAAATCTGTGTTCCTCGTGTATCAATTGGTCGGATTTAATTAAAATTAGCGATTCGAAATTTTTGACGAAAACCTGAAAAATCATCCAAGGGTCCCCCCTTCTTACTTTTTCCCAAAAATTGCATTTGAAATGATTTCCTGAAGAAACCACCGGTTCGATACGGGGTTTCTATACATCATTCGAAAGATCTCATTAAGGCGCATCAGAAAATGTGCTTTCGCAACAACAAATGTCAATTTGAAGCCGGTGACACGTCCGCAAAGAAAACTCGAAAATGGAAAAAATCCAAAAAATCAACTTTTATAATAATCATCATAGACCCTTATGTAATACCTTTTTCTTTATTAGAAGAACGATATAAATCAATTGGCGTTAAAAAATTTCATCCAGAAAAAAATTCAAAAAAGTTAGCAAGTCACCATGCACTTTGAGGGAAATTTTGAAAAAAATCGATTTTTTGAGACTTTGAACGGTCGTAGCGCCTGAACGAAGAATCCAATTTGAACGCGGATTTAAAATATGTGTTCCTCGTGTGTCAATTAGTCGGATTTAATTAAAACTGGCGATTCAAAATTTTTGACGAAATCCTGAAAAATCATCCAAGGGTCCCCCCTTCTTACTTTTTCCCAAAAATTGCATTTGAAATGATTTCCTGAAGAAACCACTGGTTCGATTCGGGGTTTCTATACGTCATTCGAAAGATCTCATTAAGACGCTTCAGAAAATGTGCTTTCGCAAGAACAAATGTCAATTTTAAGCCGGTGACACAACAGCAAAGAAAACTCGAAAATGGAAAAAATCGAAAAAATCAACTTTCTTAATAATCACCGTAGACCCCTATGTAATACCTTTTTCTTCATCAGAAGAACGAAATAAATCAACTGGCGTTAAAAAATTTCATCCAGAAAAAATTGCAAAAAAGTTAACTAGTCACCATGGGAAATTTTGAAAAAAGTCGATTTTTTCAGACTTTGAACGGCCGTAGCTGCTGAACGAAAAATTCAATTTGAACGCGGATTTAAAATATGTGTTCCTCGTGTGTCAATTAGTCGGATTTAAATAAAATTGGCGATTCGAAATTTTTGACGAAAACCTGAAAAATCATCCCTTCTTACTTTTTCCCGAAAATTGCATTTGAAATGATTTCCTGAAGAAACCACTGGTTCGATTCGGGGTTTCTATACGTCATTCGAAAGATCTCATTAAGACGCTTCAGAAAATGTGCTTTCGCAAGAACAAATGTCAATTTTAAGCCGGTGACACAACAGCAAAGAAAACTCGAAAATGGAAAAAATCGAAAAAATCAACTTTCTTAATAATCACCGTAGACCCCTATGTAATACCTTTTTCTTCATCAGAAGAACGAAATAAATCAACTGGCGTTAAAAAATTTCATCCAGAAAAAATTGCAAAAAAGTTAACTAGTCACCATGGGAAATTTTGAAAAAAGTCGATTTTTTCAGACTTTGAACGGCCGTAGCGGCTGAACGAAGAATCCAATTTGAACGCGGATTTAAAATATGTGTTCCTCGTGTTTCAATTAGTAGGATTTAATTAAAATTGGCGATTCGAAATTTTTGACGAAAACCTGAAAAATCATCCAAGGGTCCCCCCTTCTTACTTTTTCCCAAAAATTGCATTTGAAATGATTTCCTGAAGAAACCACTGGTTCGATTGGGGGTTTCTATACGTCATTCGAAAGATCTCATTATGACGCATCAGAAAATGTACTTTCGTAGGAACAAATGTCAATTTTAAGCCCGTGACAAGTCAGCAAAGAAAACTCAAAAATTGAAAAAAACGAAAAAATCAACTTTCTTAATAATCATCGTAGACCCTTATGTAATACCTATTTCTTCGTCGGAAGAACGAGATAAATTGATTGGCGTTAAAAAATTTCATCCAGAAAAAATTATAAAAAAGTTAGCAAGTCACCATGCACTTTAAGGGAAATTTTGAAAAAGTCGATTTTTCAAGACTTTGAATGGCCGTAGCGGCTGAACGAAGAATCCAATTTGAACGCGGATTTAAAATATGTGTTCCTCGTGTGTCAATTAGTCGGATTTAAATAAAATTGGTGATTCGAAATTTTTGACGAAAACCTGAAAAATCATCCAAGGGTCCCCCCTTCTTACTTTTTGCCAAAAATTGCATTCGAAGTGATTTCCTGAAGAAACCACTGGTTCGATTCGGGGTTTCTATACGTCATTCGAAAGATCTCATTAAGACGCATCAGAAAATGTGCTTTCGCAAGAACAAATGTCAATTTTAAGCTCGTGACACGTCAGCAAAGAAAACTCGAAAATGGAAAAAATCGAAAAAATCAACTTTCTTAATAATCATCGTAGACCCTTATGTAATACCTTTTTCTTCATCAGAAGAACGAGATAAATCAACTGGCGTTAAAAAATTTCATCCAGAAAAAATTGCAAAAAAGTTAACTAGTCACCATGGGAAATTTTGAAAAAAGTCGATTTTTTCAGACTTTGAACGGCCGTAGCTGCTGAACGAAAAATTCAATTTGAACGCGGATTTAAAATATGTGTTCCTCGTGTGTCAATTAGTCGGATTTAAATAAAATTGGCGATTCGAAATTTTTGACGAAAACCTGAAAAATCATCCCTTCTTACTTTTTCCCGAAAATTGCATTTGAAATGATTTCCTGAAGAAACCACTGGTTCGATTCGGGGTTTCTATACGTCATTCGAAAGATCTCATTAAGACGCATCAGAAAATGTACTTTCGCAAAAATAAATGTCAATTTTAAGCCGGTGACACGTCCGCAAAGGAAACTCGAAAATGGAAAAAATCGAAAAAATCAACTTTCTTAATAATCATCGTAGACCCTTATGTAATACCTTTTTCTTCATCAGAAGAACGAAATAAATCAACTGGCGTTAAAAAATTTCATCCAGAAAAAATTGCAAAAAAGTTAGCAAGTCACCAGGGAAATTTTGAAAAAAGTCGATTTTTTTCAGACTTTGAACGGCCGTAGCTGCTGAACGAAGAATCCAATTTGAACGCGGATTTAAAATATGTGTTCCTCGTGTGTCAATTAGTCGGATTTAATTAAAATTGGCGATTCAAAATTTTTGACGAAAACCTGAAAAATCATTCAAGGGTCCCCCCTTCTTACCTTTTCCCGAAAATTGCATTTCAAATGATTTCCTGAAGAAACCACCGGTTCGATTTGGGGTTTCTATACGTCATTCGAAAGATCTCATTAAGACGCATCAGAAAATGTACTTTCGCAAAAATAAATGTCAATTTTAAGCCGGTGACACGTCCGCAAAGAAAACTCGAAAATGGAAAAAATCGAAAAAATCAACTTTCTTAATAATCATGGTAGACCTTTATGTAATACCTTTTTCTTCATCAGAAGAACGGTATAAATCAATTGGCGTTAAAAAATTTCATCCAGAAAAAATTGCAAAAAAGTTAGCAAGTCACCATGCACTTTAAGAGAAATTTTGAAAATAGTCGATTTTTTCAGACTTTGAACGGCCGTAGCGGCTGAACGAAGAATCCAATTTGAACGCGGATTTAAAATATGTGTTCCTCGTGTGTTAATTAATCGGATTTAATTAAAATTGGCGATTCGAATTTTTTGACGAAAACCTGAAAAATCATCCAAGGGTCCCCTCTTATAAGTTTTTCCCAAAAATTGCGTTTGAAATGATTTCCTGAAGAAACCACTGGTTCGTTTCGGGGTTTCTATACGTCATTCGAAAGATCTCATTAAGACGCATCAGAAAATGTACTTTCGCAGGAAAAAATGTCAATTTTAAGCCTGTGACAAGTCAGCAAAGAAAACTCGAAAATTGAAAAATTCGAAAAAATCAACTTTCTTAATAATCATCGTAGACCGTTATGTAATACCTTTTTCTTCATCAGAAGAACGAGATAAATCAACTGGCGTTAAAAAATTTCATCCAGAAATAATTGCAAAAAAGTTAGCAAGTCACCAGGGAAATTTTGAAAAAAGTAAATTTTTTCAGACTTTGAACGACCGTAGCGGCTGAACGCGGAATCCAATTTGAACGCGGATTTAAAATATGTGTTCCCCGTGTGTCAATTAGTCGGATTTAATTAAAATTGGCGATTCAAAATTTTTGACGAAAACCTGAAAAATCATCCAAGGGTCCCCCCTTCTTACTTTTTCCCAAAAATCGCATTTGAAATGATTTCCTGAAGAAACCACTGGTTCGATTCGGGGTTTCTATATGTCATTAGAAAGATCTCATTCAGACGCTTCAGAAAATGTACTTTCGCAAGAACAAATGTCAATTTTAAGCCCGTGACACGTCCGCAAAGAAAACTCGAAAATGGAAAAAATCGAAAAAATCAACTTTTTTAATAATCATCGTAATCACCTTAATGTGATACCTTTTTTTTCGTCAGAAGAACGAGATAAAAGCTTTAAAAATATTGGAAATACAATTTTTGTGAAACAGATGCAACCCATTAAAGTCGCACCCGAAATGTTAATGAGGATAAAATGAATGCCGACATTGATACCGCCCGTCCAGATTATCAATACACCGGCGGAAGTACCTCGGGGTTGTTTTAGAAATAAATGCGGATGTTTTAATCTTATATGCACATAAAACGCGCAGAGATATGTCGTCGGCTACTTAGAACCCAACGGACCAACGGACTCATTAAATCAACGCCCACGGAGAGATGCAACCGGTGCATTGTGATCAGTGGAAGGAAACACAGTTGATAACCGACCCAGGAAATCACGGGGTCATTCAGGTTCGTCAACAATTATTTGTTCCATTGAGTCCGACCGCCGTTGAACACCAAAAAAAAAAAAAAAGAAAGATTCCTTCCTCGCGTATATTTACATCTTGTTTGCCCGCCGTAAAGCACGATTTCCGATGAACCTTTTTTATGGTCCACCTAACAGGAAATTTCCTCGTGTGTTTTACATTTTCAAGGGGCCGATTCATATTTTTCTCGGTACTTTACATTTAGTGGGTGCAGCGTACGGAATTCGTTATGAATATAGTCTTTGTATAAGATTTTTGTAGCGCAGGACATTTAAAAGTCGTAAACTTGTATTTAGTCTGCCGAGGGTTGGATTATAAAAAAAAAGCGTCTTTATGATCCGTCGCGCGCTCTCTCTTTTTTATGTGCGATAAAATACCTGAACCTGAAGTTGTCAACGACGTATATCGATGCTTTCCTGAAGATAACTAGGCTATACCTTAAATTATTGAGGATTTAATGATGCATAAAAATTGCATAGCGGGTTATAGGGATTTACATATAAAATTTTAAATGTGTTAATTATTTGACAGTATCGGTCTTCTTACATTATTTTGTAAGCTTTTTTTAAGCTGAATGATTTGGTACCTTACTCAATAGTTTCTGCAGAGTATTTACCGAGGTGGATTTTTTTTTAAATTAAAAACAAAGGTTTGCCATGAAATCATAATGGCCGACATTTCATTTTGTTCTAAAAAGTGACAGTCGCTGTCACATTACAAATATTTAACTAAATCATCTAAATCTGATTCTTTTAATTAAGCACGATGTAGGTTGTAGTTATTTACTAATTAGAATATTAGTTGGGTTTTTAGCTCGAATTAATCTAAATCCCCCCAAGTCTGCGATCGCACCAGGGCGATACGTTCAAAACGTCGCATGAAACGCTCCTTTTGCGTCATCCTAATGTATCGGCAAAATATCAAACATTACTGGTGCTTACGAGTAAACCAGGCAGCAGCTATGAGATTTTCATCAAGTATGCAAATGAGGGGGAAAATTACTTTTCCTATATAATCGTCATTATTTCGACATTGACATCGGGGCCCGCGTGCGATCACATATTACTGTTTTTCTCGCCGCCTGCCCAAGCCATCATGATGATACTCGGCGCGGCATTATGCTCGTACACTCTTCAGCAAACATTTTAGTAAATCTGGGCATATATATCATATGGTGCACTATTCAAACATGCCAGTTTTAATAAAGCAAAAACGCGCATCGATTCCGCCACTCGGAGAGGATTATAATTAATTCGTGGTGTCGATTTGTTTTTGAGGAAAAAGTGGGGAGGAGAGGGCGGATTAATTCGATGAGTTGGGATTAATTTCGCGAAAAATTTTTGGCCTCGAGTATACCGCACATATGAAATACCGATACGGATATGACGGGAGAGCGGGAGGTACAGATCGGCGCATCTGTTGCGTCCTCAGTGTTTACCTAATGGACCTAACGGGGTCGTTACGGCGGCTTTTTTAAATTTCGGACGTGGTATTTGGCCAACGATTTAATTAGACCTGACGACTGTCATTAGGGAACATACTGTTTGCGCAACAATTAATTTATACATTCGCCGATTAAATTTTTAACGTCTTTCTCGCGCGGCCGGACACATGCCGCACATTTGATTTATTCAACCGGGGACTTCATTACTTGGACAATTTTTATTTTGCCATATACAGCGTGTCTTATTTAACATATCTGCAAGACTCTTCTTCGATTGTGTTTAAATTAAAATTGCTTTAACGTTTCAAAAACATTATCTGTATGTATTTTTTTATCCCTCCAATATAAAAGTTAATACGGATATGAATAACCGTAACATATCTATCACTTGCAAAATCCTTCTACCGATTTCGTACTTATTTTAACCCATTTCGACTGATGGATGAATTTTTTGTAACTCTTTCAGAGAATCTACAGTTATGGGTTACGATTGGCCTAATAAAAATCATTTGACTCATCGAAACTGAAAAAAATAGTAATCCCCAGTGACGACTCGTGGGATGACTATGGCCGAGGTAGCATATTGGTCTCTGCAACTGGTGGTATTACCACCTCTGCTACCTCAACCGTACGCCGAGCCGTCACTGGTAATCTCACATCTCGCATTAAATTAAATAATGCATTTTATTATATCGAAAATGGAAATGAAAAAAAAAAGGTGAGCCTGAGGTGTAATGGAAAATATAAAAGTAGTGTGGTGTTTGTGCCGGAATCAAATTATAACGGGCGTGTTTTCTGTCAGCGCCCCGAGGGCGCGTCGGGCATTCAACAATCACTGGCGGCAAAAGTTTGCACTTCAATTTAACATTTTATTGTAATACCGCACTTTATACTTCATGGATGAAGTTTTCATATTCCCGGGCCCGTTTTTGCGCGCGAACAAATTGTATTGTGAATCGTTCTCACGTAAGTTAAACATATAATACTTACTGCTGTCACAGTTTCTTTTTTCGTTACAACTTTCACTTTAATTCAATTACTACTTGAGCCCGTAGTTACCGCATACACAAATTTTATTACTGATCTTAAAACGGAAAGACATTGTTTTATTTTAGGATCTACATCCGGATGACTTACAGAATCCGAATCTGACTGAAATTTACACTCATCTGCAATCGTAATATTCACCTATATGCAAAAAATGGTGATGTGACCGTCATGTTACTTTCTCCGACTTTATATTTACGTTTTCATGGGTTTATTTTCAATTGAAATCATATTTTAAATGTACATCGAGCGGACGAAACTGACGTTTAAAACGTCAAAATCATGAAAGATGGAAAAATTATACTTCAAATTCAAAAACTCGATTTACTCAAAAACTAACGAGATTTCGAAAAAACTTATTCTTTAGAAGTTGTTCATTTTGGCATTCTCTACAATTATTATTCACATAAATTTGCTGTAACTATTATCGTTTCATAATTATAAACCAATAATTAAAAAAAATTAATAAATTTTTTTCTCGAATAGAAATGATTTTATGAAAAATATTTTCAAGCAAAAGATGTTCATTTTTTTATTGTATTCGATGTTTATTAAAATGTTTTTGTGATATTTTTCATATTTAAGAAAATATTGGCAAAAAACAAAAAACAGTTAAGGTAAACACCCACTTCCGGTGTACGAAATTTTACCAAAAGCTTTTCAGTTCTTCAGATTATCAAATAAGACATATGTTGAAAGTTTCATATCAATTGCTCTATTAGTTTTTGAGATACAGCACACACAGGCAGACACACACACACACACACACACACACACACACACACACACACAGACACATTTTTTTTTCCAGAAATTGTTGAAATGGTATCTAGGGACCCCAAAACGGTTATTTCCGTAAAAAAAAATTTTGAAAAAAAAATCACGATCACAATACTTTCTCGTACTTCGTAACGGAGAAAGTAAAAAACAATTAAACGACAAAAAAATAATTATTGCAAAACCTACATCTGGATGACTTGTAGAATTCAAATCTGACTAAAATTTTCACTTATCTCCAACCGTTCGCGAGATATTCGCCTATATTAAAAAAAAACAATTGAACGATATTTTTTTTGGTAATTGTAGTATCTACATCCGGATGACGAACAGAATCCCAATCTGACCGCAATTTTCACTCATCACCAAACGTTTCCAAGATAATTACCTATATGCTAAAGACAATTGAAAATTTGGATTACACATAAAATTCTGTGAAAAAAATGGTGATGTGGCCACCTTGATGGTATCATAGTCATTTATATTTACGCTTTCATAATTTATTTTCAATTTAAATCATATTTTAAATGTACATCGAGCGTTTTGTATACTCGCATGAAACTGACGTTTAAAACGTCAAAATTATAAAAGATGGAAAAATTGTACTTCAAATTCAAAAACTCAGTTTTCTCAAAAACTCAAGGGATTTCGAAAAAACTTATTCTTTATAAGTTGTTAGCATTCTCTACAATTATTATTAACAAAAATTTGCTGTAACTATTATCGTTTCATAATTATAGACCAAAAATTAAAAAATAATAATAAATTTTGTTCTCGAATAAAAATAATTTTATGAAAAATGTTTTCAAACAAAATAAGATCACTTCTTTGTTGTCTTTAATATTTATTTAAATATTTTTGTGAGATTTTTCATATTTAACAATATTTGTTTAAATATTTTTGTGAGATTTTTCATATTTAAGAAAATATTGGCAAAAAACAAAAAACAGTTAAGGTAAACGCGCACTTCCGGTGTACGAAATTTTACCCAAAAGCTTTTCAGTTCTTCGGATTATCAAATAAGACGCATGTTCAAAGTTTCATCTCAATTTTTTTTTCAGAAATTGTTGAAATGGCATTTAGGGACCCCAAAACGGATATTTCCGCAAAAAAAAGATGGTGATGTGGCCATCATGTTACTTTCTCCGACTTGATGGTATCATTTATATTTACGCTCTCATGGTTTATTTTCAATTTAAATCATGTTTTAAATGTGCATCGAGCGGATGAAACTGACGTTTAAAGCGTCAAAATTATAAAAGATGGAAAAATTATACGTCAAATTCAAAAACTTAGTTTACTCAAAAACTAAAGAGATTTCGCAAAAAAACTTATTCTTTATAAGTTGTTTATTTTGGCATTCTCTACAATTATTATTCACATAAATATTTATATTTATTATATTTAGTTATATTTTAGTGTAGGTAGTGACCAAATTTGTATTTCATTTAATTATTTTTACTATTTTTTCTTAATTTAAATATTTATTTTTGGTTTTGTATTGCTGTATTTTGTGTTTATTTATGTAAAAGGGGTTACCCGTAAATAAATTATTATTATTATTATTAAATTTGCTGTAACTGTTATCGTTTCATAATTATAAACCAAAAATTTTAAAAAAATAATACATTTTTTTCTCGAATAACAATGATTTTATGAAAAATGTTTTCAAACAAAATAAGATCACTTCTTTGTTGTCTTCAATATTTGTTTGAATATTTTTGTGAGATTTTTCATATTTAAGAAAATATTGGCAAAAAAACAAAAAACAGTTAAGGTAAACGCCCACTTCCGGTGTACGAAATTTTACCAAAAGCTTTTCAGTTCTTCGGATTATCAAATAAGACGGATGTTCAAAGTTTCATCTCAATTCTTTTTCCAGAAATTGTTGAAATGGCATCTAGGGACCCCAAAACGGTTATTTCCGCAATTTTTTTTTTTTAATCACGATCACAATACTTTTTCATACTTCGCAACGGAGAAAGTAAAAATCATCAAGTAACATAACCTCAAAATTTAAGCGTTTTCGAAATATTTGACATTTTAAAAAATTTTGTGTTTTTTCATAATTCACTTTAAAAATACATTTCTCCGAACAATACAAAATTGAAGGGATGTAATGTTGCCCGTAAAAAGCCAATACCCGAAGGCACCCAATGGTGATTTATTTTTTGAAAAATACGATTAAGTGTATTCAAAATTTCATACCATATTTAGTCAACTTTAAAGCAATAAATCTCGATTTTTTTAAACGGAACACCCTGTATATTTTTACATATTCCGACGCAGAATTCAATTCTGCATTGATCTATACTAGCCTATCTTCTTTCGTTTCCAAGATATTAACATGTTTGTAAAAATACGTCAATTTTTTCCTAACCTAGAAAACACTATTTGACGAAATTAATTTCTTAGATCACGATTGATGTAATAATTTTAAAAGCATAAAGAAAGAGTGTTTGTGGGAAATATTAGGATAAAATAGAGGGTGGTGGGTGGTCACTATCCTACCCTCCAATTTTTGAACACGCCCCAGAGTTTCTATAAATGAAAACGTTTGTCAATCGTTAGATTATTTTCTTATCAATTAATTTATACTCCACTAAACCCTCGTTTGTGTTCCAAGGATTGGAGGGTGGGACAGGATCCACCCACCGCCCTTCGTTTCCACTTGGAGGGTGGGACAAGACCCACCCACCGCCCTTCGTTTCGACTTAACCGTAACTTAGAAAACACTGTTTTACAAAACTATTTTTTTAGTCAGATCACGAGAGATGTAATAATTTCAAAAGCATAAACAAAGAGCGTTTGCGGGAAATGTTGAGATGAAACAAAGGGTGATGGGTGGGCCCTATCCTACCCTTCAATCCTTTGAACACGCCCCAGAGTTTTCATAAATTAAAACGTTTGTCAAAGGATCAGAAAACCGTCAGATTATTTTCTTATTAATTAACTTACACTTGCGAAATCCTCGTTCGTGTTCTAAAAATTGGAGGGTGGGATAGGGCCCACCCACCTCCCTCATTTCCACTTATATCTAACATAGAAAATACTGTTTGATAAACAATAATTTCTTAGCCAAATCACGAGGGATGTAATAATTTCAATAGCATAAAGAAAGAGCGCTTGTGAGTAATATTAAGATGAAACAGAGGGTGGTGGGTGGGCCCTAGCCTACCATCCAACGGTGGTGGGTGGGCCCTATTCTACCATCCAAAGGTGGTGGGTGGGCCCTATCCTACTATCCAATCCTTTGAACAGACGGTAGAGTTTCTATGAATAAAAAACGTTTGTTAAAAGACCAAAAAACCGGATCATATTTGTGTTTGTATTCATTGGTTTTATTCAAAAATTAGAATTTTAAATCCGTATTAATTTTTCATATTAAATTTCGATGGTACTTGGATTGGGTAGTATTCATGATCTTCCAAACCATAGTATTTCCAAGCCATCTGCGATGTATAGGAACGTCCTAGCAATTCGTTTGTTAGTAATAAAACTAGTTTTTCCTAGGCTTAAGTTTGGTGTATGTGAAATTGTGTTCTTTATGTGAAATTGTGAAATGTAAAAATGTAAGAAAAGTAACTGGTGACGAATGACGGCTCCGCTGCGCTGCGCCATTGTCCGTGCATAGCCTCTTAAAATTGAGCAAAGAAACCGGTGACGAACGACGGCTCCACTGCGCTGCGCCGTCGTCTGTGCGGAGCATATTAGATTATTATCTCATTAATGAATTTACACTTTTAAAACCCTTGTTTGTGTTCTAGGGGGGGGGGGTACAGAGACCACCCACCGTCCTTTATTTCCACTTAAACCTAACCTAGAAAACACTGACGAAACTCATTTCTTAGATCACGATAATAATTTTAAAAGCATAAAGAAGGAGGTTTGTGAGAAATATTAAGATGAAAAAGAGGGTGGTGGGTGGGCCCCATCCTACCCTCCAACCCTTTGAACACGCGCCAGAGTTTTCATAAATGAAAACGTTTATCAAAGGACGAGAAAACCGTTAGATTATTTTCTTATTAATCAACTTACACTTGCGAAATCCTCGCTTGTGTTCTAAAAATTCGAGGTTGGCATAGAGCCCACCCATCGCCTTCTAATTTCACCTAAACCTAACCTAAAAAATACTGTTTGATTAAATCAATTTCTTAGTCTGTATTTATAAGGAATATTTTTTTTAGAAATCAATTGAATTATTAAATTATTTAAGACTTCTTGCACCATTTTTATATCGACTTTATAAATCACAATTCAGTAGTAAATTTAAAAATTATTATCAATTGAAATCATTAGGGATTAATAAGTAATTGATATAATTTTAGATTTGCATTTATCGTATTCTGTTTTTTATAAATTCATGCGCGGCGAGAGTTAAAGTGTGAGTTTCTGGAAATAAAGGGAGAGAATGTTTCTGGTTGTTGGAGGATCTTAAAGCAGAATTGATTTTGAGTAGATTTACAATATTTGTAGTTTATAATATAGTAACACAAACGAAAAAAACAAATCTTAAACGATACACCGGTGGTGGCAGATGTCCTCGTAGTAGACGCAAAAAAAAATAAACAAAAAATTATTTTATTTTTACATTCATGAATTACTAGATTTTTTTGTTTTAACACTTTTGCCTATTAAATAATTGAATGAATAATTTTTTTATAAATTTGCAGTTGTAATTTTATATTCGTTAATTATTAATGTTGTTTCCCTATGTCTTACTTTATTTTCACCGGTATAGTGCTTGTGTAAAAAAAAATGTACGCGTAAAATGCACACTGCAGGGGTAGGTATAGTGAAAATATTTGGAAGAGGGCTTTGAAATTGACAAAGAAAAATAAAAAAATAATTAATTCCGCAGTCCAAATGCTCATTCCTTCGATGTCGATGAGGATTCAAAAGATGATATTTTGAAACACTTAATCAATGCTTACCAAAATTGCAATAGTAAAAAAAAAGGTTTGAAAATTTCAGTGCTCAAAATTATCAAGTTAAGCATTTCAGCTTGCCCTTAAAACAGAGGGGGATTTTGTCCACTTCTGATCAAAGGTCGGGAAAAAACTGCTAATCTTACAAAGCAGTTGAATGAGAGTGAGGAATCAAAGACTATATTTCAATGATGGTCTCCAAAAAGTAAAAATCTCGATTAATACTTTGTAATTTGAAAGAAGCAGAAAATTGGGTTTGATGAAAATTATTTGGAAAATTACGTGTTTAACACGTATTCAGAGTGATGTGGAACATGAAGGCCTGATATTGATAATTTAAAAATTTGCATTTGTTTGTAATTGTGAAAAATCTACGCGCTTTCGATTTTCAAGTGCCCAAAATTGTCATTCTTGGGTTTGGTAGTGATTATTTCGAAAACTTGGTGATTCAATGCGTAGATTTTTGTAAAACATGAAAACTCAGCCATTTTTAAATAATATTGTAAAAATAGGAAGCTGCCACTTGTTTCAGATTTTGAAAAATCAAAGCTTTTACAAAGCCATTCTTTGGTTTGATAGTGATTTGGAAAACTGGATGATTGCGTGGTTTTTGGAATATTAAAGCCAAATCATTTCTCAGCAATTTTGCAATAGTATGAAGTTTGGTACTTTGATAAATCTGCCGTTTTTCAATTGTGCAGAAAATTACAATTTTTGGGTTTGATGATGATTATTTCGAAAATTACGTAGGCAACGTATTCAGGGTGATGAGGAATATGAAGGCCTCATATTTTTCAGGAACATGAACTAGAAACAGTTTTAAGTGTTTGTGCAAATTTTCCAGTTTCTAGCAATTGTTTTTATATTTTTTCAAACGCTCGGAAAATTGCGCGATTACAAAATGACTTAAGCACTTTCTCGTGCGATTATTTCGAAAAGTGCAGAAGACGTGTTTTGAGATTTTCTCAGGAACATAAACTAGAAACAGTCTTAAGTGTTTTTGCAAATTTTCCAGTTTCTAGCAATTGTTTTTATATTTTTTCAAACGCTCGGAAAATTGCGCGATTACAAAATGACTTAAGCACTTTCTCGTGCGATTATTTCGAAAAGTGCAGAAGGGGTGTGTTGAGATTTTTTCAGGAACATAAACTAGAAACAGTTTTAAGTGTTTTTGCAAATTTTCCAGTTTTTCGGCAAATTGAGCGATTAATAAAGTTGATGATTTTTTCAATACATTTATTGGACCCTGTCAGATATGATGATTGTACTGCTTGGAAATATGTATTATTTTGGTTTAATTATGATGACATTTATAATTAATTTAAAGTGATTTTTATAGTTGGCACCGGCTAACCGATATACGCGTTATTTTCCTTTTTGTGGGGAACGCAGATTTGATTTATTCATCCGGGGGACTTCATTACTCGGGGCAATATTAATTTCGTAATATAGATGACCGGGGCTCCGGTGACATGCAGATAATACGTGTGCAAAGTAAAGATTGTAAGCAAGATATATTGTGTTGGGGGGCGTGTTTCAAAAACTCATTTGACCACCGCTTTGTTTACTCTCTAAACGGGGAAAAGGGTGGTGGTATAGGTCGGCTTAAAACCTGCTTCTTTCATTAACATGAGGCAAACGTTTCAATAACCTGGGCTTCATATCCTGCTGGACGTGATTACACTCCGGTCACTATTACATCAACATAAAACATGGAAAGAACAGTAAAAAAAAAGTCGGGGCATAAAATATCCAGCGAGAGTTTTATCATATCATCGTCGGGAGGATACAAATCAATTTATATCGGATATAGATGGGTACATAAAAGCGGAGAAAAAATATGCAATAGGTTTCATCCGAATACATTATCATCGGGATACGCGCGCATAATACGGAGATAAGAGCAATAAAACGAAATATAAATAGATAATACAAATTTATTTTATTGCAAGACATCACCTATTTGCATCGTAGTAAATGAATATACATATACGAAACCAGTCCTCGTAAATGAAGTCTGAGTAGTAACTTTTTAACGCGATAATAAACATTATGTAATATAGCTGGGCTACATGTATTATGCAAATATCGGAGCGAATTTAATATTAATAAAGAAGCGAAATATTAGCCAGCATGTAAAGCATGTCATATATTTCTCAACTTTATGAAAGATACGTACTGCAAATCTCAATGTCAACACAAGTAATATATCTGTAAAGGCAAAAATGTACATAATAACTTGAAATTCGTGAACGTCACCGAACGACATGAATAAAACACTGTTGTACGTACGTACGTACAAGTGCTCTGCTCTAAATTCAACAAAACAGGTAAAGCCTTGTAGTGACATGTAAACATGTCGACTGGTTGGTGCTTTACACGTTACATTAAAATATGATACACGCCACCGACGGGAAAAAAAAAAACGAGCGAAACGAAAGAGAGCGGCGCGAGCGGAGGCCCTATTATAAAATAAAGGCTCTATTCATTAAAGTCCATAATGGAGCTTGTATTACACCTCCGTTAAAAACAACATCGTATTTATCTCAATAAGCCATGTGTGATGCAGACCAACATATCTAGACCATAATTACACGTGGTCATTTTAATTACAAAACAAAAAGCCGTGGCTAAATAAAAAGAGCCACCGGCGCACGGCTCGCTAATCTGTTTCTCTGTGACGAGCTGCTTTTTAATCGACAGCACTGCCCAACATCAAACATCAAAAGCTTTGAATTACAACACTAGTTGTGCACCGCATACACACACACACACACAGATGCCATCCCATACTAGTCATATTTTCATTGTAATTTTAAATTCAATTATACTTAATTATACACGCATGCCTATTTATCTAATGATATAATTTACATCTATACACTTATACATTATAAACAGTACAATGTCAATCAACTTTAATACATTTTTCCGCTACCGACAACGTAAATAAGCATTGCATCCATGGTTACAGGTACCGTAAGTGGCTGATAACATTCGTGGTGTTAATTGAACTTAATTTTTACTTACGGAAAATAATAAACAGAAACGTAACGCTCCAACGTATAGGCAAGCAACACATTTTCGTCTATACCTATAGCATCGGCATCCTTTTTACATAACCACTGCTTAAAAGAGTCGTAACAGGACACATACCTTTTTCGATTTTGTCGGCAACAGGTTCTAACACGCAATATTCGCAGCTTCATTTGCATCCATGCCCGCAACAACTGTCACTGGATTGACACAAACAAACAAAATTCGACATTGTTTTCTCGGTTGCTGGGTTACCATAGGACGCATAGGTAACTATAAAAATTTGAACCCCAAATGTTACAAGCCGTATTTAAGAATATTTTCTGATCTTAATAAGTATTCTATTTGCGGTAGCGGATAGAAATTAATAAGCAACACGGAACGTAAGGACGTATTAACATTTGAGGTGGGCCGAAAATGTGAATTGTTGCTTAAATAACTATTAAACACATATTTTACACAATTCTTTCCTCTTTCAAGATGATAACAAAGCTGTAGTGCTGTACTTTGTTTTCTTCTCTAAAATAAGCAACGACAGGGTGAACAGTCGCCCAAGCACTGTGACAAGTTGCAAAAGAAAACTATAATAAACCACTACCACTTCTTTTGTGTGATTCATAAAAGCACTCTGTTGTTTGGCAATCAAATCATGACGGGGTAGAACTTTAAGACCATCACAGAAAACATCAACAAATTCATCAGCAGTTATTTTCTATAGTTCCAGAAATGAATTGACAGAAAGTCAACGCTTCAATCAAATCGTAAATTTTTGTAGTTATAATTTAAATATCCTTAAAAGAATCAAAGCTAATACTGAAGTTTTTAAAATACGTGCAGACTTTTCGCTGTTACATTTCAGATCACTTTTACAACACACTCTCTGTACCTTTCAATTCACTACATATTGAACACCCAAGATTTCAAAGGGTTGCATAATTGTGTCATAGATGTATGTTCATTAATTTCATATTGGTTTACATCACAAAAGGCCACAAATAGCTGGTTATGTGTTTTTGATGTTTTTCTAAATACGGTACCTACTATTATATCGTCGATTTCCCTATTCCTTTTTGTATCGAAACCCGAAATCTTGAATTACCTTAATTAATTCCACTGATCCGCAAGATAATGAATTGAAAAGTTGATGGGTTAATTTGACGTGTATATGTTTGTATTCCTAGTTTGCGTTACCAACGAGATACAGGAAAAACTTTTACTGTGCCCAGTGGCGGCTCGTGGAACATGTTAATGGTAAAGCTACTTATACAATATACCCCCTCCTTTTTTTTTAAGAAAGAAAGAACAAGTTATCTTCCTAGACCAAAGCAACTGGCGAAAAAGTGTTTTAAAAATTAATTCAAAATTCCTTCTGAGCTTAAAACTACAGGTAGTGCGATGGCTCCTTGGCTCTATATAACGAGCCGCACCTGATTATAACCCATTAAAAAATTACTGGAGTTTAAGGAGTTAATTATATTCTTAAAATATAATAATTAAGGAGTTGTATAGAATTATTTCAGAATTTTTGAACGATTTTTAATATTTTTTATTTATTTTAGAAAATGCTCAACTTTAAACGCAATTAAAAAATGCACGTTTAACTAAGAACAGTTATAACCTATTAAAAAATTATTGGAATTTAAGAAGTTGATTATATTCTTAAAATATAATAATTAAGGAGTTGTACAGAATTATTTTAGAATTTTTAAACGATTTTTAATATTTTTTATTTATTTTAGAAAATGCTCAACTTTGAACGCAATTAAAAAATGCACGTTTAACTAAGAACTGTTATAACCAATTAAAAAATTATTGGAGTTTAAGAAGTTGATTATATTCTTAAAATATAATAATTAAGGAGTTGTACCGAATTATTTCAGAATTTTTAAACGATTTTTAATATTTTTGATTTATTTTAGAAAATGCTCAATTTTGGACGCAATTAAAAAATGCACGTTTAACTAAGAACTGTTATAACCCATTAAAAAATTACTGGAATTTAAGAAGTTGAATTCAGAATTTTTAAACGATTTTTAATATTTTTTATTTATTTTAGAAAATGCTCAATTTTGAACGCAATTAAAAAATGCACGTTTAACTAAGAACTGTTATAACCAATTAAAAAATTATTGGAGTTTAAGAAGTTGATTATACTCTTAAAATATAATAATTAAGGAGTTGTACAGAATTATTTTAGAATTTTTAAACGATTTTTAATATTTTTTATTTATTTTAGAAAATGCACAATTTTGAACGCAATTAAAAAATGCACGTTTAACTAAGAACAGTTATAACCCAATAAAAAATTGTTGGAATTTAAGAAGTTGATTATATTCTTAAAATATAATAATTAAGGAGTTGTACAGAATTATTTCAGAATTTTTAAACGATTTTTAATATTTTTTATTTATTTTATTATATTCTTAAAATATAATAATTAAGGAGTTGTACAGAATTATTTCAGAATTTTTAAACGATTTTTAATATTTTTTATTTATTTTAGAAAATGCTCAATTTTGAACGCAATTAAAAAATGCACGTTTAACTAAGAACTGTTATAACCCATTAAAAAATTACTGGAATTTAAGAAGTTGATTATATTCCTAAAATATAATAATTAAGGAGTTGTATAGAATTATTTCAGAATTTTTAAACGATTTTTAATATTTTTTATTTATTTTAGAAAATGCTCAATTTTGAACGCAATTAAAAAATGCACGTTTAACTAAGAACAGTTATAACCCATTAAAAAATTATTGGAGTTTAAGAAGTTGATTACATTCTTAAAATATAATAATTAAGGAGTTATACAGAATTATTTCAGAATTTTTAAACGATTTTTAATATTTTTTATTTATTTTAGAAAATGCTCAATTTTGAACGCAATTGAAAAATGCACGTTTAACTAAGAACTGTTATAACCCATTAAAAAATTATTGGAATTTAAGAAGTTGATTATACTCTTAAAATATAATAATTAAGGAGTTGTACAGAATTATTTTAGAATTTTTAAACGATTTTTAATATTTTTTATTTATTTTAGAAAATGCACAATTTTGAACGCAATTAAAAAATGCACGTTTAACTAAGAACTGTTATAACCCATTAAAAAATTACTGGAATTTAAGAAGTTGATTACATTCCTAAAATATAATAATTAAGGAGTTGTATAGAATTATTTCAGAATTTTTAAACGATTTTTAATATTTTTTATTTATTTTAGAAAATGCACAATTTTGAACGCAATTAAAAAATGCACGTTTAACTAAGAACTGTTATAACCCATTAAAAAATTGTTGGAATTTAAGAAGTTGATTATATTCTTAAAATATAATAATTAAGGAGTTGTACAGAATTATTTCAGAATTTTTAAACGATTTTTAATATTTTTTATTTATTTTAGAAAATGCTCAATTTTGAACGCAATTAAAAAATGCACGTTTAACTAAGAACAGTTATAACCCAATAAAAAATTGTTGGAATTTAAGAAGTTGATTATATTCTTAAAATATAATAATTAAGGAGTTGTATAGAATTATTTCAGAATTTTTAAACGGTTTTTAATATTTTTTATTTATTTTAGAAAATGCTCAACTTTGAACGCAATTAAAAAATGCACGTTTAACTAAGAATTGTTATAACCCATTAAAAAATTATTGAAATTTAACAAGTTGATTATATTCTTAAAATATAATAATTAAGGAGCTGTATAGAATTATTTCAGAATTTTTAAACGATTTTTAATATTTTTTATTTATTTTAGAAAATGCTCAATTTTGAACGCATCTTTAACTACGAACAGTTATAACCAGTGGTGGCTCGTGGAACATGTTGATGGTACAGTCAATTGTACTATATACCCCACCCCCTCCTTTTTTGAAGAAAGAAAGAACGATTTATCTTCCTAGACCAAAGTAACTGGCGAAAAATGTTTTAAAAATTAGTTAAAAATTCTTGCTGAGCTTGAAACTGAAGGTAGTGCCATGGTTCCTTGGCTCTATATAACGAGCCGCCCCTGACTGTGCCTGTTCGGACTTGCCCAATCTGTCAGAAAATCGTCTCATTTGGCAGTCGATCAGAGAGAATTTCCGCCGTTGGGATCGAAGCATATTTTCTTCGTTAATGATAGTGCAATTATTATCACTGTATATATTACTATATGCGTGCAGTTATTAAACATTTTCAATAACAGAAACGTAACAGAGTCCAACTCAGGTTTTTCCGGAAAAAATTCATGATACGATACGGTATTTCCGTTTATTAAAACAAGTCACCTGGTACAATTTGGGAGTTCTGATTGGTTCTAAATGATTTGAATGAAATAATCTCTAAAGCGATGGTTGTGACCATTATAAACAAATTCCTTAGCTGTATTAAAGATTTGGTCATTCCGCAATCTATTCAATTCTTTCTCAAAAGCACTGATTGACTTTGGTATGCACGGTTTTAACGGTTCCCCAGTTTTTGATGATTTTCAAATTGCGAGAGCTGTTCATGATGCGCAAACTATCTTTATAAGGTATGAGTAGAGTTAAATTTATTGTCAAAGAAGATTTTCAATAAATTGTTACATATGCACTAAATAAATGTAACAAAGACGAAAATCTCCAATAATAAATGCTGCTTGCATATTATGCGTTATCGTGAAAGAATGTAATTCGGCAAGCAAAAGTAGCATGTGTTATTAAAAAAAAAAAGTTCATGTAATAACGTCGAAGTAACGGCATTATTTAAATTGGGCCGAGAATTAAAACGTTAATTAGAGCGGATGTAATCTTTAAAGCGGGGTTGATGAAATTAGCAAAGGTGCAGACTCGCGTCCGGGGGCAGGGCAACGTTTCGACCGGGAAAAAAGGTCTGAAAGGGCAGTAGCAGCGATCCATATTTAATATCACTAATAATACTCATGTGAGCTGGATTACAGGTCTTATTAAGGCGGCATGATCGCAATATAAAAGCTTTGTGGCCGTTCATTTCGGTATAATCAGAAATTAATATGAAATTCGCTCATGTATATGCAATTACGAGCCGGATGTTTTCAGACAAGGGCCGTAGGTGTATCCGTGCCTCGGTAAACGTTATTGAATGTTTGCTCTGGGCCATTTCATCATCAGCTTTACACTTCAAATATTAATTCCACTTTTAATTGTCCTTACATTTTATAACGTTATTAGCGAACCGCAAATATTTGAAGGAGGGGAGGGGGTTCGATTCCCGAAATAAAAGTTATTAATTAACTAATCCGCCGAGTCGACGCGACGGCTTGGATGGAGGGGGGCGCAAAGGTAGAGCCGGAAAGTATTTTCTTATCAAGTATTCGTATCATGGCCGACTGTAAATAACTGCGATTTGTACAAGTCCGGCTTAAAACAAATGCCTGCTGGAATGGGGAATGTGCAAAGATTGAGAACGCGCCGGGGAAAAAATGCATACTATTTCTTGGTCGCTAGGAGGAGAAGACAATTTTCTGTTCCATTTGCCGCGTCAGTTATACGGCATTGTCCAGGGTTGGGGACAAATACCCGGTTTAGGTGGCTAATTAGACTCAATAATAATTAACGGGCCAGAATAAATCAAGGAAAAGAATCGCGCTCCGAAGTTTTAATTTAAGCGGAAGTTTTTTTTTTTTTTTGTTTAGAGCGAGCGGCTCTCCCGCCATTGGTGTTTGGCGTGGATTTATCGAAAGCAATTTAAAATATATTTGCTGCAGTATAATATTACTTCAGATGGGCGATAGAGCCCTTTTCCGTTCTCTTCCGCATAAAAAACGATACCTTTAGACTTAAAAAAAACGAGGGTGACATTTTACGCTTTGCGAAATGATAAACGCGAGAGCACGCGAACTCCGAGATTGTTGATGCTATCGGCAAACTATCCCAATTCAGCAAACAGGCGCCCGAAATTGTGATACACGCCTTCTGTGTCTACAAGGATCAAGCGGTCGCGCAAAAACTCTCGCAAACTCGAAAATCGCTCACGACTTGGAAATTGATGCAGGTACGGGGTAATATATTACAGCAAAAACTTTATACACGTTATACAATTATAATCATCTTAACTCCTTAATAACAAATTCAAAAGGAATTACCTAATTCATTACTGCCTGAGTTTTTTAGAATTTTATGAATTTCAAGTTACTTTGTTTTGGTCTTAGAAACATCCCCCGATTGAAAATTGCACAAAATTAGTTTTCAACTGTGAAAAAAATGTATCTGTCATTGTAGCTGGGCTTAACTGCCAAAATCACTTTAGAAATTACCACTCTTCAATATTCTGGAAGATTCAATAAGAAATATTTGCTACAAACAAAATGGCGTCGATTAAAAGTCAAAAGTTTGAATTGAAAATTGCATAAAATTAGTTTTTGGTCGTGAAAAAAATGTATCTGTCATTGTAGCAGGGCTTAACTGTCAAAATCACTTTCTTCAATATTCTAGAAGAATCAATAAGAAATATTTGCTACAAACAAAATGGCGTCGATCGAAAGTCAAAAGTTTGAATTGAAAATTGCATAAAATTAGTTTTTGGCTGTGAAAAAAATGTATCTGTCATTGTAGCAGGGCTTAACTGTCAAAATCACTTTAGAAATTATCACTCTTCAATATTCTGGAAGATTCAATAAGAAATATTTGCTAGAAACAAAATGGCGTCGATCGAAAGTCAAAATTTTGAATTGAAAATTGCATAAAATTAGTTTTTGGCTGTGAAAAAAATGTATCTGTCATTGTAGCAGGGCTTAACTGCCAAAATTGCTTTAGAAATGATCAATCTTCAATATTCTGGAAGATTCACTAAGAAATATTTGCTACAAACAAAATGGCGTCCAACAAAAGTCAGAATTTTGAATTGAAAATTGCATAAAATTAGCTTTTGGCTGTGAAAAATATGTATCTGTCATTGTAGCTGGGCTTAACTGTCAAAATCACTTTCTTCAATATTCTAGAAGAATCAATAAGAAATATTTGCTACAAACAAAATGGCGTCGATCGAAAGTCAAAAGTTTGAATTGAAAATTGCATAAAATTAGTTTTTGGCTGTGAAAAAAATGTATCTGTCATTGTAGCAGGGCTTAACTGTCAAAATCACTTTAGAAATTATCACTCTTCAATATTCTGGAAGATTCAATAAGAAATATTTGCTAGAAACAAAATGGCGTCGATCGAAAGTCAAAAGTTTGAATTGAAAATTGCATAAAATTAGTTTTTGGTCGTGAAAAAAATGTATCCGTCATTGTAGCAGGGCTTAACTGTCAAAATCACTTTCTTCAATATTCTAGAAGAATCAATAAGAAATATTTGCTACAAACAAAATGGCGTCGATCGAAAGTCAAAAGTTTGAATTGAAAATTGCATAAAATTAGTTTTTGGCTGTGAAAAAAATGTATCTGTCATTGTAGCAGGGCTTAACTGTCAAAATCACTTTAGAAATTATCACTCTTCAATATTCTGGAAGATTCAATAAGAAATGTTTGCTACAAACAAAAAGGCGTCGATCGAAAGTCAAAATTTTGAATTGAAAATTGCATAAAATTAGTTTTTGGCTGTGAAAAAAATGTATCTGTCATTGTAGCAGGGCTTAACTGCCAAAATTGCTTTAGAAATGATCAATCTTCAATATTCTGAAAGATTCAATAAGAAATATTTGCTACAAACAAAATGGCGTCGATCGAAAGTCAAAAGTTTGAATTGAAAATTGCATAAAATTAGTTTTTGGCTGTGAAAAAAATGTATCTGTCATTGTAGCAGGGCTTAACTGTCAAAATCACTTTAGAAATGATCAATCTTCAATATTCTGAAAGATTCAATAAGAAATATTTGCTACAAACAAAATGGCGTCGATCGAAAGTCAAAATTTTGAATTGAAAATTGCATAAAATTAGTTTTTGGCTGTGAAAAAAATGTATCTGTCATTGTAGCAGGGCTTAACTGCCAAAATTGCTTTAGAAATGATCAATCTTCAATATTCTGAAAGATTCAATAAGAAATATTTGCTACAAACAAAATGGCGTCGATCGAAAGTCAAAAGTTTGAATTGAAAATTGCATAAAATTAGTTTTTGGCTGTGAAAAAAATGTATCTGTCATTGTAGCAGGGCTTAACTGTCAAAATCACTTTAGAAATTATCACTCTTCAATATTCTGGAAGATTCAATAAGAAATGTTTGCTACAAACAAAAAGGCGTCGATCGAAAGTCAAAATTTTGAATTGAAAATTGCATAAAATTAGTTTTTGGCTGTGAAAAAAATGTATCTGTCATTGTAGCAGGGCTTAACTGCCAAAATTGCTTTAGAAATGATCAATCTTCAATATTCTGAAAGATTCAATAAGAAATATTTGCTACAAACAAAATGGCGTCGATCGAAAGTCAAAAGTTTGAATTGAAAATTGCATAAAATTAGTTTTTGGCTGTGAAAAAAATGTATCTGTCATTGTAGCAGGGCTTAACTGTCAAAATCACTTTAGAAATTATCACTCTTCAATATTCTGGAAGATTCAATAAGAAATATTTGCTAGAAACAAAATGGCGTCGATCGAAAGTCAAAAGTTTGAATTGAAAATTGCATAAAATTAGTTTTTGGTCGTGAAAAAAATGTATCCGTCATTGTAGCTGGGCTTGACTGTCAAAATCACTTTCTTCAATATTCTGAAAGAATCAATAAGAAATATTTGCTACAAACAAAATGGCGTCGATCAAAAGTCAAAAGTTTGAATTGAAAATTGCATGAAATTAGTTTTTGGTCGTGAAAAAAATGTATCCGTCATTGTAGCTGGGCTTAACTGTCAAAATCACTTTCTTCAATATTCTGAAAGAATCAGTAAGAAATATTTGCTACAAACAAAATGGCGTCGATCAAAAGTCAAAAGTTTGAATTGAAAATTGCATGAAATTAGTTTTTGGCTGTGAAAAAAATGTATCTGTCATTGTAGCTGGGCTTAACTGTCAAAATCACTTTCTTCAATATTCTGGAAAAATCAATAAGAAATATTTGCTACAAACAAAATGGCGTCGATCAAAAGTCAAAATTTTGAATTAAAAATTGCATAAAATTAGTTTTTGGTCGTGAAAAAAATGTATCCGTCATTGTAGCTGGGCTTAACTGTCAAAATCACTTTCTTCAATATTCTGAAAGAATCAATAAGAAATATTTGCTACAAACAAAATGGCGTCGATCAAAAGTCAAAAGTTTGAATTGAAAATTGCATAAAATTAGTTTTTGGCTGTGAAAAAAATGTATCTGTCATTGTAGCAGGGCTTAACTGCCAAAATCACTTAAGAAATGATCAATCTTCAATATTCTGAAAGATTCAATAAGAAATATTTGCTACAAACAAAATGGCGTCGATCGAAAGTCAAAAGTTTGAATTGAAAATTGCATAAAATTAGTTTGTGGCTGTGGAAAAAATGTATCTGTCATTGTGGCTGGGCTTAACTGTCAAAATTACTTTAGAAATGATCAGTCTTCAATATTCTGGAAGATTCAATAAGAAATATTTGCTACAAACAAAATGGCGTCGATCAAAAGTCAAAAGTTTGAATTGAAAATTGCATAAAATTAGTTTTTGGATGTGAAAAAAATGTATCTGTCATTGTAGCAGGGCTTAACTGTCAAAATCACTTTAGAAATTATCACTCTTCAATATTCTGGAAGATTCAATAAGAAATATTTGCCACAAACAAAATGGCGTCGATCGAAAATCAAAGGTTTGAATTGAAAATTGCATAAAATTAGTTTTTGGCTGTGAAAAAAATGTATCTGTCATTGTAGCTGGGCTTAACTGCCAAAATCACTTTAGAAATTATCACTCTTCAATATTCTGGAAGATTCAATAAGAAATATTTGCCACAAACAAAATGGCGTCGATCGAAAATCAAAGGTTTGAATTGAAAATTGCATAAAATTAGTTTTTGGCTGTGAAAAATATATCTGTCAGTGTAGCTGGGCTTAACTGTCAAAATCACTTTAGAAATGATCAATCTTCAATATTCTGAAAGATTCACTAAGAAATATTTGCTACAAACAAAATGGCGTCCAACAAAAGTCAGAATTTTGAATTGAAAATTGCATAAAATTAGCTTTTGGCTGTGAAAAATATGTATCTGTCATTGTAGCTGGGCTTAACTGTCAAAATCACTTTCTTCAATATTCTAGAAGAATCAATAAGAAATATTTGCTACAAACAAAATGGCGTCGATCGAAAGTCAAAAGTTTGAATTGAAAATTGCATAAAATTAGTTTTTGGCTGTGAAAAAAATGTATCTGTCATTGTAGCAGGGCTTAACTGTCAAAATCACTTTAGAAATTATCACTCTTCAATATTCTGGAAGATTCAATAAGAAATATTTGCTAGAAACAAAATGGCGTCGATCGAAAGTCAAAAGTTTGAATTGAAAATTGCATAAAATTAGTTTTTGGTCGTGAAAAAAATGTATCCGTCATTGTAGCTGGGCTTAACTGTCAAAATCACTTTCTTCAATATTCTGAAAGAATCAATAAGAAATATTTGCTACAAACAAAATGGCGTCGATCGAAAGTCAAAAGTTTGAATTGAAAATTGCATAAAATTAGTTTTTGGATGTGAAAAAAATGTATCTGTCATTGTAGCAGGGCTTAACTGTCAAAATCACTTTAGAAATTATCACTCTTCAATATTCTGGAAGATTCAATAAGAAATATTTGCCACAAACAAAATGGCGTCGATCGAAAATCAAAGGTTTGAATTGAAAATTGCATAAAATTAGTTTTTGGCTGTGAAAAAAATGTATCTGTCATTGTAGCTGGGCTTAACTGCCAAAATCACTTTAGAAATTATCACTCTTCAATATTCTGGAAGATTCAATAAGAAATATTTGCCACAAACAAAATGGCGTCGATCGAAAGTCAAAAGTTTGAATTGAAAATTGCATAAAATTAGTTTTTGGCTGTGAAAAAAATGTATCTGTCATTGTAGCAGGGCTTAACTGTCAAAATCACTTTAGAAATTATCACTCTTCAATATTCTGGAAGATTCAATAAGAAATATTTGCTAGAAACAAAATGGCGTCGATCGAAAGTCAAAAGTTTGAATTGAAAATTGCATAAAATTAGTTTTTGGTCGTGAAAAAAATGTATCCGTCATTGTAGCTGGGCTTAACTGTCAAAATCACTTTCTTCAATATTCTGAAAGAATCAATAAGAAATATTTGCTACAAACAAAATGGCGTCGATCGAAAGTCAAAAGTTTGAATTGAAAATTGCATAAAATTAGTTTGTGGCTGTGGAAAAAATGTATCTGTCATTGTGGCTGGGCTTAACTGTCAAAATTACTTTAGAAATGATCAGTCTTCAATATTCTGGAAGATTCAATAAGAAATATTTGCTACAAACAAAATGGCGTCGATCAAAAGTCAAAAGTTTGAATTGAAAATTGCATAAAATTAGTTTTTGGATGTGAAAAAAATGTATCTGTCATTGTAGCAGGGCTTAACTGTCAAAATCACTTTAGAAATTATCACTCTTCAATATTCTGGAAGATTCAATAAGAAATATTTGCCACAAACAAAATGGCGTCGATCGAAAATCAAAGGTTTGAATTGAAAATTGCATAAAATTAGTTTTTGGCTGTGAAAAAAATGTATCTGTCATTGTAGCTGGGCTTAACTGCCAAAATCACTTTAGAAATTATCACTCTTCAATATTCTGGAAGATTCAATAAGAAATATTTGCCACAAACAAAATGGCGTCGATCGAAAATCAAAGGTTTGAATTGAAAATTGCATAAAATTAGTTTTTGGCTGTGAAAAATATATCTGTCAGTGTAGCTGGGCTTAACTGTCAAAATCACTTTAGAAATGATCAATCTTCAATATTCTGAAAGATTCACTAAGAAATATTTGCTACAAACAAAATGGCGTCCAACAAAAGTCAGAATTTTGAATTGAAAATTGCATAAAATTAGCTTTTGGCTGTGAAAAATATGTATCTGTCATTGTAGCTGGGCTTAACTGTCAAAATCACTTTCTTCAATATTCTAGAAGAATCAATAAGAAATATTTGCTACAAACAAAATGGCGTCGATCGAAAGTCAAAAGTTTGAATTGAAAATTGCATAAAATTAGTTTTTGGCTGTGAAAAAAATGTATCTGTCATTGTAGCAGGGCTTAACTGTCAAAATCACTTTAGAAATTATCACTCTTCAATATTCTGGAAGATTCAATAAGAAATATTTGCTAGAAACAAAATGGCGTCGATCGAAAGTCAAAAGTTTGAATTGAAAATTGCATAAAATTAGTTTTTGGTCGTGAAAAAAATGTATCCGTCATTGTAGCTGGGCTTAACTGTCAAAATCACTTTCTTCAATATTCTGAAAGAATCAATAAGAAATATTTGCTACAAACAAAATGGCGTCGATCAAAAGTCAAAAGTTTGAATTGAAAATTGCATGAAATTAGTTTTTGGTCGTGAAAAAAATGTATCCGTCATTGTAGCTGGGCTTAACTGTCAAAATCACTTTCTTCAATATTCTGAAAGAATCAATAAGAAATATTTGCTACAAACAAAATGGCGTCGATCAAAAGTCAAAAGTTTGAATTGAAAATTGCATGAAATTAGTTTTTGGTCGTGAAAAAAATGTATCCGTCATTGTAGCTGGGCTTAACTGTCAAAATCACTTTCTTCAATATTCTGAAAGAATCAATAAGAAATATTTGCTACAAACAAAATGGCGTCGATCAAAAGTCAAAAGTTTGAATTGAAAATTGCATGAAATTAGTTTTTGGTCGTGAAAAAAATGTATCCGTCATTGTAGCTGGGCTTAACTATCAAAATCACTTTCTTCAATATTCTGAAAGAATCAATAAGAAATATTTGCTACTAACAAAATGGCGTCGATCAAAAGTCAAAAGTTTGAATTGAAAATTGCATGAAATTAGTTTTTGGCTGTGAAAAAAATGTATCTGTCATTGTAGCTGGGCTTAACTGTCAAAATCACTTTCTTCAATATTCTGGAAAAATCAATAAGAAATATTTGCAACAAACAAAATGGCGTCGATCGAAAGTCAAAAGTTTGAATTGAAAATTGCATAAAATTAGTTTTTGGCTGTGAAAAAAATGTATCTGTCATTGTAGCAGGGCTTAACTGCCAAAATCACTTTAGAAATTATCACTCTTCAATATTCTGGAAGATTCAATAAGAAATATTTGCCACAAACAAAATGGCGTCGATCGAAAATCAAAGGTTTGAATTGAAAATTGCATAAAATTAGTTTTTGGCTGTGAAAAATATATCTGTCAGTGTAGCTGGGCTTAACTGTCAAAATCACTTTAGAAATGATCAATCTTCAATATTCTGAAAGATTCACTAAGAAATATTTGCTACAAACAAAATGGCGTCCAACAAAAGTCAGAATTTTGAATTGAAAATTGCATAAAATTAGCTTTTGGCTGTGAAAAATATGTATCTGTCATTGTAGCTGGGCTTAACTGTCAAAATCACTTTCTTCAATATTCTAGAAGAATCAATAAGAAATATTTGCTACAAACAAAATGGCGTCGATCGAAAGTCAAAAGTTTGAATTGAAAATTGCATAAAATTAGTTTTTGGCTGTGAAAAAAATGTATCTGTCATTGTAGCAGGGCTTAACTGTCAAAATCACTTTAGAAATTATCACTCTTCAATATTCTGGAAGATTCAATAAGAAATATTTGCTAGAAACAAAATGGCGTCGATCGAAAGTCAAAAGTTTGAATTGAAAATTGCATAAAATTAGTTTTTGGTCGTGAAAAAAATGTATCTGTCATTGTAGCTGGGCTTAACTGTCAAAATCACTTTCTTCAATATTCTGAAAGAATCAATAAGAAATATTTGCTACAAACAAAATGGCGTCGATCAAAAGTCAAAAGTTTGAATTGAAAATTGCATGAAATTAGTTTTTGGTCGTGAAAAAAATGTATCCGTCATTGTAGCTGGGCTTAACTGTCAAAATCACTTTCTTCAATATTCTGAAAGAATCAATAAGAAATATTTGCTACAAACAAAATGGCGTCGATCAAAAGTCAAAAGTTTGAATTGAAAATTGCATGAAATTAGTTTTTGGTCGTGAAAAAAATGTATCCGTCATTGTAGCTGGGCTTAACTGTCAAAATCACTTTCTTCAATATTCTGAAAGAATCAATAAGAAATATTTGCTACAAACAAAATGGCGTCGATCAAAAGTCAAAAGTTTGAATTGAAAATTGCATGAAATTAGTTTTTGGTCGTGAAAAAAATGTATCCGTCATTGTAGCTGGGCTTAACTGTCAAAATCACTTTCTTCAATATTCTGAAAGAATCAATAAGAAATATTTGCTACTAACAAAATGGCGTCGATCAAAAGTCAAAAGTTTGAATTGAAAATTGCATGAAATTAGTTTTTGGCTGTGAAAAAAATGTATCTGTCATTGTAGCTGGGCTTAACTGTCAAAATCACTTTCTTCAATATTCTGGAAAAATCAATAAGAAATATTTGCAACAAACAAAATGGCGTCGATCGAAAGTCAAAAGTTTGAATTGAAAATTGCATAAAATTAGTTTTTGGCTGTGAAAAAAATGTATCTGTCATTGTAGCAGGGCTTAACTGCCAAAATCACTTTAGAAATTATCACTCTTCAATATTCTGGAAGATTCAATAAGAAATATTTGCCACAAACAAAATGGCGTCGATCGAAAATCAAAGGTTTGAATTGAAAATTGCATAAAATTAGTTTTTGGCTGTGAAAAAAATATATCTGTCAGTGTAGCTGGGCTTAACTGTCAAAATCACTTTAGAAATGATCAATCTTCAATATTCTGAAAGATTCAATAAGAAATATTTGCTACAAACAAAATGGCGTCCAACAAAAGTCAGAATTTTGAATTGAAAATTGCATAAAATTAGTTTTTGGCTGTGAAAAAAATGTATCTGTCATTGTAGCAGGGCTTAACTGCCAAAATCACTTTAGAAATTATCACTCTTCAATATTCTGGAAGATTCAATAAGAAATATTTGCCACAAACAAAATGGCGTCGATCGAAAATCAAAGGTTTGAATTGAAAATTGCATAAAATTAGTTTTTGGCTGTGAAAAAAATATATCTGTCAGTGTAGCTGGCCTTAACTGTCAAAATCACTTTAGAAATGATCAATCTTCAATATTCTGAAAGATTCACTAAGAAATATTTGCTACAAACAAAATGGCGTCCAACAAAAGTCAGAATTTTGAATTGAAAATTGCATAAAATTAGCTTTTGGCTGTGAAAAATATGTATCTGTCATTGTAGCTGGGCTTAACTGTCAAAATCACTTTCTTCAATATTCTAGAAGAATCAATAAGAAATATTTGCAACAAACAAAATGGCGTCGATCGAAAGTCAAAAGTTTGAATTGAAAATTACATAAAATTAGTTTTTGGCTGTGAAAAAAATGTATCTGTCATTGTAGCAGGGCTTAACTGCCAAAATCACTTTAGAAATTATCACTCTTCAATATTCTGGAAGATTCAATAAGAAATATTTGCCACAAACAAAATGGCGTCGATCGAAAGTTAAAAGTTTGAATTGAAAATTGCACGTAATTAGATTTTTTTTTTAGTTTTTTATTAGAGTGTTTTATTACATCATCGTTTTATATTTATAAACCAGAAAAGATAATTATTTGTTTTAGTATTTACGTGTTGATAGTTCATATTTTGAAATACGTAATAAAACTCATTGTTAGTAAATTTTAAAAATAATGTAAGAAGACAATAATACCACATTTCAAATTTTACATGTAAATCTCTATCGCCCTCTTTACAACTCAACACCCTGTATGTACAAGAATAGCAGAAAATGTCAAAATAAGCAACTTCTAAACAAAGAAAATTATTTCGATATCATCCCTCTAGTTTTTGAAATAAAATGCAATGTACATTTCTATGGCCCACGTTACAATTTAACACCCTGTATAAACAAGAACTGTAGAAAATGCTAAAATGAACAACTTTTTCGAAAATGCATCTGGATTTGAAAAAAAAAATCGATAAATATGCAAAATATCAAAATTATTTTTATAGCAAAATATAAAAATTGCTTTTATACCATCAAATCGGAGATTTTTTTGCAGTAAAACCATTTTGCAGTTCTTTTTGAGAAAATATCAGCCGTTATTGTTTAATTAGGTTAGCCCAGCCCCCCCGAGAGTCACGCCACTGCTTGATTATATGCATACCCGTGTCCCTCATATAAGCGTACGTTAATTTTTCGATTTTACAAAGAATTTACAACAATAAACGAGTAGGGAAGAACTAGTCACATAACATTAATTACAGATATAGCGGAGACATCAATAATAATACCATTTACTTCCAATGTATAAAAAACAACAATTAACCGTCAATTGGTACGGCACAAACATGGAAGCACAATTTGCAATTTGCACCACTAACCTTAAAACTTCCGAATGCAGTGGATTCTCTGTCCGTAGTATCAGCACGGCTCCACACTAGTAACATCACTTGCACTGTTATTCACTTAATGTATTTACAATAATGCACGCCCGTAATTATTACAATTAAACCGAGAAATACACAAATGTTGTGAAGGAAAGCGGGAAGCCACGCCGCGCCGCACCGCCGACTCGGTGCTCGGGAGCTGCGAGGCCAGGTATTTTGAGAGAGCGCGACTATTGTGCTGCCGGTGCGGTTGAGAGAGACGGAGGCGAAGAAAACAAAAAACGCATCGCTGGCCCTCACGCCACTCGACCGGCGTTGCACCCGAACGGCGTCATTTTGAAAACGCGACGGCCTCCATTATTTTCAATCAATTTCGAGAATTTTTTGAGTGGAATCGTGAGTGTATTAAGTGAACGTGTAGTGTAAATACGGAAGAAGGGCACTGTGTAAAAAT
Source organism: Ocypus olens (assembly GCA_910593695.2). NCBI lineage: Eukaryota > Metazoa > Arthropoda > Insecta > Coleoptera > Staphylinidae > Ocypus > Ocypus olens. The sequence continues at coordinate 603,923 of OU343047.1, read as the reverse complement.
TGCCGCCGGTAAAACTTTGTAAAGTGAAGAAATCGTAAATAATGGTTATAACGCCGAATGAGTTCGTCGGCCGGGAACGAAGATGGGCGAATCTTAGGAAACGAAATGCACCCGAACATTCGCAAAAGGTCAGTACTTTTAATACAATACAATACAATGTGTTATAATGATTGGTTAGTAATTATGTTTACAATTACGGGAAGAAATGATGTACACAAACACACAAAACACACGCGCACACGGACAACGAGGGTAATGAATTAATTGCGAAATTAAATATACACAGTGTTTCAAGTAACAATAAACACAGTGAGGGTCAATGCGAAAGTGTGAACAAGGGAAATTCCTGTACACATACAAGGTTTTATAACAACATTAAATACAGGGTGTTTCAAAATTAATTCACCAACACTTTTCTGCGTACTCCTCGTAGATAGAAGGAAAAAAACCCTTATGACAAATCTCGATTTTCTACAAAATAAAATGGATGTAACCCCTTCGCAGAAATATTAAAAATACACCACAGTTCCCTATCAAGTGCAAAAATATAACAATTAATATGAAACGCGTGAAAAAAATCTACAAAAATTCAAATCACTTCACAAGATGTCGATCTTTTAAAATAATTTTGGTTTTCGATGGTGCAACAATTTTCAGTTGAGTTATGAATTTTTGAAACTGCATTTTTTTCAATCACGAACACTCGAGTGCAAAAAATTAAAAATTAATATAAAACGCTCGAAAAAAATTCTACAAAAATTCAAATCACTTCACAAGATGTCGATCTATCAAAATAATTTTGGTTTTTGATGGTGCAACAATTTTCAATTGAGTTATGAATTTTTGAAAATGTATTTTTTTCAATGACGAACACTCGAGTGCAAAAAATTAAAAATTAATATGAAACGCTAGAAAAAAAATCTACAAAAATTAAAATCACTTCACAAGATGTTGATCTTTCAAAATAATTTTGGTTTTTGATGGTGCAACAATTTTCAGTTGAATTATAAATTTTTGAAAATGTATTTTTTTCAATGACGAACACTCGAGTAGAAAAAATTAAAAATGAATATGAAACGCGGGAAAAAAATTCTACAAAAATTCAAATCACTTCACAAGATGTCGATCTATCAAAATAATTTTGGTTTTTGATGGTACAGCAATTTTCAATTGAGTTATGAATTTTTGAAAATGTATTTTTTTCAATGACGAATACTCGAGTGCAAAAAATTAAAAATTAATATAAAACGCGGGAAAAAAATTCTACAAAAATTAAAATCACTTCACAAGATGTCGATCTTTCAAAATAATTTTGGTTTTTGATGGTACAGCAATTTTCAATTGAGTTATGAATTTTTGAAAATGTATTTTTTTCAATGACGAACACTCGAGTGCAAAAAATTAAAAATTAATATAAAACGCGGGAAAAAAATTCTACAAAAATTAAAATCACTTCACAAGATGTCGATCTTTCAAAATAATTTTGGTTTTTGATGGTACAGCAATTTTCAATTGAGTTATGAATTTTTGAAAATGTATTTTTTTCAATGACGAATACTCGAGTGCAAAAAATTAAAAATTAATATAAAACGCGGGAAAAAAATTCTACAAAAATTAAAATCACTTCACAAGATGTCGATCTTTCAAAATAATTTTGGTTTTTGATGGTACAGCAATTTTCAATTGAGTTATGAATTTTTGAAAATGTATTTTTTTCAACGACGAACACTCGAGTGCAAAAAAATAAAAATTAATATGAAACTCTCGAAAAAAATTCTACAAAAATTCAAATCACTTCACAAGATGTCGATCTTTCAAAATAATTTTGGTTTTTGAATGTGCAACAATTTTCAATCGAGTTATGAATTTTTGAAAATGTATTTTTTTCAATGACGAACACTCGAGTGCAAAAAAATAAAAATTAATATGAAACGCTCGAAAAAAATTCTACAAAAATTCAAATCACTTGACAAGATATCGATCTTTCAAAATAATTTTGGTTTTTGATGGTACAGCAATTTTCAATTGAGTTATGAATTTTTGAAAATGTATTTTTTTCAATGACGAATACTCGAGTGCAAAAAATTAAAAATTAATATGAAACGCTCCAAAAAAATTCTACAAAAATTCAAACCACTTCACAAGATGTCGATCTTTTAAAATAATTTTGGTTTTCGATGGTGCAACAATTTTCAGTTGAGTTATGAATTTTTGAAACTGCATTTTTTTCAATAACGAACACTCGAGTGCAAAAAATTAAAAATTAATATAAAACGCGGGAAAAAAATTCTACAAAAATTCAAACCACTTCACAAGATGTCGATCTTTCAAAATAATTTTGGTTTTTGAATGTGTGACAATTTTCAGTCGAGTTATGAATTTTTGAATATGTTTTTTTTTCAATGACGAACACACAAGCGCAAAAAAATAAAAATTAATATGAAACGCGGGAAAAAAATTCTAGAAAAATTAAAATCACTTCACAAGATATCGATCTTTCAAAATAATTTTGGTTTTTGATGGTGCAGCAATTTTCAATTGAGTTATGAATTATTGAAAATGTATTTTTTTCAATGACGAACACTCGAGTGCAAAAAATTAAAAATTAATATGAAACGCTGGAAAAAAATTCTACAAAAATTCAAACCACTTCACAAGATGTCGATCTTTCAAAATAATTTTGGTTTTTGAATGTGCAACAATTTTCAGTTGAGTTATGAATTTTTGAAAATGTATTTTTTTCAATGACGAACACTCGAGTGCAAAAAATAAAAATAATTATGAAACGCTCCAAAAAAATTCTACAAAAATTAAAATCACTTCACAAGATATCGATCTTTTAAAATAATTTTGATTTTTGAATGTGTGACAATTTTCAGTCAAGTTATGAATTTTTCAAAATGTATTTTTTCAATGACGAACACACAAGCGCAAAAAAATAAAAATTAATATGAAACGCGGGAAAAAAATTCTAGAAAAATTAAAATCACTTCACAAGATATCGATCTTTTAAAATAATTTTGGTGTTTGAATGTGCAGCAATTTTCAATCGAGTTATGAATTTTTGAATTACAGAGTTCTAAAGTTCTGATAAACGGGTCAAAAACAGAAAACACTATTTTTTTAATTCCGGTAGAAACCTTCCTAATTGAGCTGTAGATCTGGGATATGTGCCATTTTACAGCATTTTTCATGCCCTTTCCTATGATCGAACACGAGTTGACATATTTCGGTAAAATTTCATATCTTTCCAAGCCCAAAGTACGTTGTGCCAAATTCCAAAAAAATCTGAGATGGTGGGGTTTATACCTTGCGTTGAGTTGAGTTGATGTGGAATTACCCAGAATTACCCAGAACCAAACCTAAAATTATGCATTCCTTTCACTATTTGTTTACACAACCGAAAATGTAATACCAGTGTTATGTCAATTTAAGCCAGAATTATAGTAGAAATTTATAATACCAGTGTTAAGTCAATTTAAGCCAGAGTGAAATCCGCTGTTTATGTTTAATCTAGATAACCTCCAAAGGGACAAACATATGCGACGTAGTTATGAGAATCTACCAGCAGATAATAATTTAATTTAAGGAAAGTAGACATAAATATATACATAGTGCTTGTATATAATAACATTAGGTGCCATTATAAATCGGACAATTTATGCTTCGAATTACGGCAGTTTAATTAATAGGAATATATCGTCCGTCATATGATAAATTATGTTAACCCCTGCTTAATATAAGAGCATTAAACGTGTGCGAATGATAAAAATAAATCTAATTATAAAAAAAAAAACCAAATGCGATTTGGTGCATTCATTAGGGGGGCGCCGTGAATGGACCCTCTACGACGGAGTCTGTGGGAATCGGAAAGCAAAAATAAATGAATCATTGTGCAGGGATTTGGGACGGCACGTGTCGCAAGAATTAGATTCATCTGGCCACGTGCACTAAGGTGGCCGATTAGTGCGAACTTCAGTGACATCGATCAACGGTAAAGTGGAGATAACGAACCTTTTACGTGGCGAATCACGATGATGCGGTCCGCGGGAATAATGCGGAATAAATGAGGCGAAGGGGCGCGCAGACTATATTTTATTATGAAGCCGTTATAGCCGCGGTCAGTACTCGAAATGGCCTGAAAATAGGCATTATCCGAGGAATAATTCTTGCGATTTTAGCGTATTCAATACATGTGGATGCAGGAAATGGGAGCTTCCAGCTCATTGCACGAACGTTGATGACGTGTGACCGCCGATCATTGATCAACTCCTCGGGCTCTGGCGTATTATCCTTCCTATCCATAAAACATGCTAGAATGGATTCTTTGGCGGCGTTACCTTGGCCCAAGAATGTTTCACCCAATGGTTTCTGTAGAGATAATTGCAAATTATTTTGAATTAAAAACAAAGGTTTGCCATGAAATCATAATGGCCGACATTTCATTTCGTTCTAAAAAGTGACGGTAGATGTCACATTATGATTTGCAACCGGTCGTGTTTTCTGCAAAAGAAAAAGTATTTAAGTAAATGGTTTTACTCGGGTACTGTTTAAGAAGTGTACGTGAATTTCCGGAGAAGGCAATTAGACACATGAGAATTAAAAATAATGTAAGTAGACCAATACTATTAAATAATTACGGAAGCCAATTGTAACACAAATTTAGAAAGTAAAGTAGTAATTATTCATTGAATAGTACTTACTTTTTCCGGAAATTCACGTACAGTTCTTAGATAGTACCTGAGTAAAATCATTTAATCATAAATACTTTATCTTGTGTGGAATAAATCGGAATGTGAGAGCAAACGTCACTTTTTAGAACAAAATGAAATGTCGGCCATTATGATTTCATGGCAAACCTTTATTTTCAATAAAAATAAATATTTCTAAAATGAACTAATTTGTATAATATCCAATTAATAATTCTGTCCTTTGATAATAACGATTCTATAAGCCGACGATTAAAAGTTTATTTGGGAAATTCCCCGACGATTACGTAGCCGAATCGCCTTTTCAATTTAGTCACGTTGCGTAATAAAGTTTTTGGACATATTACATGGTGAACGGCGGCATTCGCGAATTATTATTGATTTTCTTATTGTATCACTATAAATCATACGGTTAAAGCGCAATGTTCTGGATCATTAAACGTTATCCGTTCGTCGGAAATTAGGTTACTAAACTTTTTCGAATGATTGTACCCCCCACTTTTAATCGTCGTTTGGCATGCGAGGTTGATTTAATCTGTTGATACTGTGCTCTTTTTTGTGAAATCATAATACGCGTTTTAATTAATATCTTTCAGTATTTTGTACGGAGAGAGAGGGGGTGTATCGAGAGCCAGGCGGCCAATTCAGTTTGCACCTATAAAAGTTCAGGGTAATATTAATATTATTTGTTTGGTATACATAACTTTGATGAAAACATCCATTGCTGAGACACAGAATATCCGCTGAAGGATGTAGAGAGAGAGCACAGCTGGACGAAGAAAAGTTATTTTTACTTACTCCATTTTCGAGCCACCAATTTGCTTCACAGGCAACGTTGATAAAGTCTGGCCGCACTATGAAGGCATCTGAGGTGCTATCTGTAACCTTTTGAAAACCACTGATGTATGAAGAGAATCGGTTAGCGGCACCAATAGCTAGCAAGTAAATTGTAAACATCTGTGAGTATAAAGTAACAAAATCCAATCACTTCAGATGAGGGCGACCATTCCGACCCGTCGTTAATCACCTCAGACGCCTTCATAGCGCGGCCAGAGTATATCTTGACACTTCTTCTTCGCAAGCTTCTGAATCCATAGAAAAGTTCTTCAACAAAATTTTTGACGTAGTTTCTGAAATGAACGCATGGTATTGGTTCGTTATTTTAATATTCAAAGTTTGATCAAAAACATTTTTCTGAATTCTGATTCAACATATTCTTCTTAAATATCCGGAGTTGACGTTGATAATGTTTTTTACTGTATTGAGCAGCAGACAAGCGCTGTGCTTCATCTTGTAGGACAATCTTCGGAAAAATCACAGGTGCCAACGAATTCCGATTCTTTCAAGTTAAGGAAAGATCCCTGCAGCTTTGCAATGAAAGCATGCGTAGCAGAATTCATCAATAATTTCTTCTGAATCTTCCTCGAAAAACTGACTAAAACCAGTGGCGGCTCGTGGAACATGTTGATGGTAGAGCCACTTATTCAATACCCCCCCCCCCCCCCTTCTTTTTTGAGGAAAGAAAGAACAAGTTATCTTCCTAGACCAAAGCAACTGGCGAAAAAGTGTTTTAAAAATTAATTCAAAATTCCTTCTGAGCTTAAAACTACAGGTAGTGCCATTGCTCCTTGGCTCTATATAACGAGCCGCACCCATTAAAAAATTTATTGGAATTTAAGAAGTTGATTATATTCTTCAAATATAATTATTAAGAAGTTGTATAGAATTATTTCAGAATTTTTAAACAATTTTTAATATTTTTTTATTTATTTTAGAAAATGCTCAATTTTGAACGCAATTAAAAAATGCACGTTTAACTAAGAACAGTTATAACCCATTAAAAAATTATTGGAGTTTAAGAAGTTGATTATATTCTTAAAATATAATAATTAAGGAGTTGTATAGAATTATTTCAGAATTTTTAAACGATTTTCAATATTTCTTATTTATTTTAGAAAATACTCAACTTTGAACGCAATTTAAAAATGCACGTTTAACTAAGAACTGTTATAACCCATTGAAAAATTATTGGAGTTTAAGAAGTTGATTATATTCTTAAAATATAATAATTAAGGAGTTGTATAGAATTATTTCAGAATTTTTAAACAATTTTTAATATTTTTTATTTATTTTAGAAAATGCTCAACTTTGAACGCAATTAAAAAATGCACGTTTAACTAAGAACAGTTATAAACCATTAAAAAATTATTGGAGTTTAAGAAGTTGATTATATTCTTAAAATATAATAATTAAGGAGTTGTACAGAATTATTTCAGAATGTTTAAACGATTTTTAATATTTTTTATTTATTTTAGAAAATGCTTAATTTTGAACGCAATTAAAAAAATGCACGTTTAACTAAGAACTGTTATAACCCATTAAAAAAATATTGGAGTTTAAGAAGTTGATTATATTCTTTAAATATAATAATTAAGGAGTTGTATAGAATTATTTCAGAATTTTTAAACAATTTTTAATATTTTTTATTTATTTTAGAAAATGCTCAATTTTAAACGCAATTAAAAAATGCATGTTTAACTAAGAATAGTTATAACTCATTAAGAAATTATTGGAGTTTAAGAAGTTGATTATATTCTTAAAATATATAATTAAGGAGTTGTATAGAATTATTTCAGAATGTTTAAACGATTTTGAATATTTTTTATTTATTTCAGAAAATGCTTAATTTTGAACGCAATTAAAAAAATGCACGTTTAACTAAGAACTGTTATAACCCATTAAAAAAATATTGGAGTTTAAGAAGTTGATTATATTCTTTAAATATAATAATTAAGGAGCTGTATAGAATTATTTCAGAATGTTTAAACGATTTTTAATATTTTTTATTTATTTTAGAAAATTCTCAATTTTGAACGCAATTAAAAAATGCACGTTTAACTAAGAACAGTTATAACCCATTAAAAAATTATTGGAGTTTAAGAAGTTGATTATATTCTTAAAATATAATAATTAAGGAGTTGTACAGAATTATTTCAGAATTTTTAAACGATTTTTAATATTTTTTATTTATTTTAGAAAATTCTCAATTTTGAACGCAATTAAAAAATGCACGTTTAACTAAGAACAGTTATAACCCATTAAAAAATTATTGGAGTTTAAGAAGTTGATTATATTCTTAAAATATAATAATTAAGGAGCTGTATAGAATTATTTCAGAATTTTTAAACAATTTTGAATATTTTTTATTTATTTTAGAAAATACTCAATTTTGAACGCAATTAAAAAATGCACGTTTAACTAAGAACTGTTATAACCCATTAAAAAATTATTGGAGTTTAAGAAGTTGATTATATTCTTAAAATATAATAATTAAGGAGTTGTATAGAATTATTTCAGAATTTTTAAACGATTTTTAATATTTTTTATTTATTTTAGAAAATGCTCAATTTTGAACGCAATTAAAAATGCACGTTTCACTAAGAACAGTTATAACCCATTAAAAAATTATTGGAGTTTAAGAAGTTGATTATATTCTTAAAATATAATAATTAAGGAGTTGTATAGAATTATTTCAGAATTTTTAAACGATTTTTAATATTTTTTTATTTATTTTAGAAAATGCTCAATTTTGAACGCAATTAAAAAATGCACGTTTAACTAAGAACTGTTATAACCCATTAAAAAATTATTGGAGTTTAAGAAGTTGATTATATTCTTCAAATATAATAATTAAGGAGCTGTATACAATTATTTCAGAATTTTTAAACGATTTTTAATATTTTTTATTTATTTTAGAAAATGCTCAATTTTGAACGCAATTAAAAAATGCACGTTTAACTAAGAACGGTTATAACCCATTAAAAAATTATTTAAATTTAACAAGTTGATTATATTCTTAAAATATAATAATTAAGGAGTTATATAGAATTATTTCAGAATTTTCAAACGATTTTTAATATTTTTTATTTATTTTAGAAAATGCTCAATTTTGAACGCAATTAAAAAATACACGTTTAACTAAGAACAGTTATAACCCATTAAAAAATTATTGGAGTTTAAGAAGTTGATTATATTCTTAAAATATAATAATTAAGGAGTTGTATAGAATTATTTCAGAATTTTTAAACGATTTTTAATATTTTTTATTTATTTTAGAAAATGCTCAATTTTGAACGCAATTAAAAAATGCACGTTTAACTAAGAACTGTTATAACCCATTAAAAAATTATTGGAGTTTAAGAAGTTGATTATATTCTTAAAATATAATAATTAAGGAGCTGTATAGAATTATTTCAGAATGTTTAAACGAATTTTAATATTTTTTATTTATTTTAGAAAATGCTCAATTTTGAACGCAATTAAAAAATGCGCGTTTAACTAAGAACTGTTATAACCTTTTAAAAAATTATTGGAGTTTAAGAAGTTGATTATATTCTTAAAATATAATAATTAAAGAGCTGTATAGATTTATTTCAGAATTTTTAAACGATTTTTAATATTTTTTATTTATTTTAGAAAATGCTCAATTTTGAACGCATCTTTAACTACGAACAGTTATAACCAGTGGTGGCTCGTGAAACATGTTGATGGTACAGTCAATTGTACTATATACCCCACCCCCTCCTTTTTGAAGAAAGAAAGAACGATTTATCTTGCTAGACCAAAGTAACAGGCGAAAAATGTTTTAAGAATTTATTAAAAAATGTTACTGAGCTTGGAACTACAGGTAGTGCCATGGCTCCTTGGCTCTATATAACGAGCCGCCCCTGACTAAAACTAACTGGCGGAATTGTACTTTTTCTATTCAACTTCCAAAAAAAGGATTCTTCCAAAATTTTACGTTTCCCGTAAGGGAACATAGGAAACCCGTAAATTAAAAAAAAAACACTTTAACTTTTTTGTACCACTATATTTTATTTATGTGACTAGTTTCGACCAGTGTTTTATTCCAATCTACAATCAAGATGTACCACGAAGTAAACACCGCCAACATTAAACAAAAAAAACAAAAAACATCTAAAACATTGTGTGGAAGTAAAGTAGTTCATCTGTAGCACAAAACCGTTTTTTGTTTTTGCAGAATTCCAGTCTGAGGTGATGATTTTTTTTAAGCTTTCTACAACACATGAAAAAGTAGTTCATATAAAAGTTGAAGAGTATTTTATTCCCCTTGCTGCGGTATATTCAGATTTTGCGAAAAAGTAAAATGTACGCCACCCTCCCTCTCCGCCTATTTTTTGTTTGTTTTCATTTCGGAAAAATCTGAATACCCTTGCCATGAAATCATAATGGCGAAAATTTAATTTTGTTTTAAAAACTAACAGTTCCTGTCGCGGCCGAGTTTCAACGGTATCAAATCTAACTTCTGGTGCGTAACATTGTGGCAGAAAAAATCATACGTTGTAACTCAGGATTTAGATTCCTACTTTAGATGAACCAGCAATAATCAGTAGATTTAGAATCGCTTTCATTTCTACAGGACTATCGACCATAGGTTTGTCTGTCGTTAAAGGGAGACGTTACTATTATTTAAATTAATTTTTTTTTTCGAAATCTCCTAAACTATTTTATATTAAAAAAAAAATCTCCATTCGTTCTCCATTATTTCCAATTATCTAAGGCTTACCGTGAAGATTTCTAACGAATTCATAATAATAACAAAAATTATTTTAAAAAAATAATAAAATTGAGAAAATCTAGACGGTATGTTCTGGTATTCATTATTTCAAATTTATTATGTTAGTAACGTTTTGTTTATTTTTGGGTATTAATTGATATATTTAGTAAAATGTAACTTCGAAAGCAAGCACTCTTCTATTAATTGACAGGTATACTTTATATATGTTTATTACTCTTTTACTACAGTGGTCTTTCCATTTAAAATCGGATGCGGTCTTCTAAGGCTTTCGCGGGTTAAGATACAGGGGAAAGGAGTTTACGTTTAAATTTTCGGTCGGGTAGCGCCGGGTCTTAAAATGCAATCTTATTGTATATGATTTTTTTTTCAAAATCAAAATAAAAGTTATAATTTGAATCCTACGCAATAATACTAAATACTAGTTATGTTGGCGAATGTATTATTATGTAGTTTACCTGTTAGCGTTAAACCCATAACAAATTGTTGATGCTGTAAAATATTGTATTTAAATAAATATTAACTTTTCATTATTGAATTATGAAAAGATAGAGCGTCGATATTAAATTAATCCGAATTCATGATTACTCGTTTTGTTTGCAGAAGAATCAGTGTGGCAATAGTGTTTGTTCAAATACCTGAAATCGAAAATAGGTTTCAATTAATGCATCCGAATTATTGTTGACACAAAAATAAAATAATCCCGATCGGGGGCGGATAGATCCAATTAAAACGTCGAAGCTATTTGAACAAAAATATTTCTGATCGCCGGGATGATTAGCGTCCTCGCTTTTTTCGGGCGACAACAGTTGCCGCGCGCGCCTAATTGAAGGATAATGAAATGAAACGGTCTTGATCCGTTTATAATAATAAATTGCGCACCGTAAACGGTGTGCACGGTCATCCGAAGTCGTGAAGCAAACAGCGTTAGTCAGCGTAACAATCAGACATGTAGATTAATCCCAACCCTCGCGTGCCGTGATGTGTGCAAACCGTTCGCCGATCTGGCACAGTTATACAGCGATTTGTTCTGCAGGGGTGCACCTCACCCCTGCCACTCTCCTGCACCTATACTATACACTGCCGGCGTACACTGATGCTCTTTAGCGCGCGCGGGAACACGAGGTACGCGGGGCGGATGGCGGATTGGTGGATGTGTGGGATAGGGTGCGCGTCACTTAACTGGACACACGTCTCCCGCACTCCGTTTCGACACACTAAACTCCACTACATTAATACCGGGATTCATGTATATGCTAATGTATGTTTACCTTCCTATGTGTACGGGCTACACGTTTATTTGGCAGGTAATGCACATACGTAATGTTGGATCTCTGTTTGCATTATATCACACCTGGTTGATGGCTGACAACGGTTCAAACGCGCTTTTGATTTATTCATCTTTTAATTTATCGCCTCCACTCAATCCATCGCTCTATATTCTATCCGAATGTAATCACGCAGTTACCGACGGATCTGGTTCAATCAATACCTTCATCAATAAGTGTTGCAACTCAAGAATATTCAGCATCGTTACATGTACATGTAATAATCACTCTACTTAAAAAATAGTCAACATTCATCATTCGACAGATGAATTTATTTAAACAACAAGGAAGCCGAGGCTCGTCGCCTGCCGAAAATGTAAATTGTCATTACGTTCCGTGTTGCTTATTATTTTTTTTCCGCTACCGGAAATATGATACTTAAAAAAATCAGAAAATATTCTAAAATACGACTTTTAACATTTGCGATTAAAATTTTTATAGTCACCTATGCGTCCTATGGCAACCCAGCAACCGAGAAAACAATGTCGCATTTTGTTTGTTTGTGTCAATCCAGTGACAGTTGTTGCGGGCATGGATGCAAACGATGCTGCGAATATTGCGTGTTAGAACCAGTTACCGACAAAATCGAAAAAGGTATGTGTCCTGTTACGACTCTTTTAAGCAGTGGTTATGTAAAAAGGATGCCGATGCTATAAGTATAGACGAAAATGTGTTGCTCGCCTATATATTGGAGCGTTACGTTTCTGTTTATTATTTTCCGTAAGTAAAAATTAAGTTCAATTAACACCACGAATGTCATCAGCCACGTACGGTACCTGTAACTATGGATGCAACGCTTATTTACGTTGTCGGTAGAGGAAACAAACCTATTTTTACTTTCTCCGTTACGAAGTACGAGAAAGTATTGTGATCGTGATTTTTTTTTCAAATTTTTTTTTTACGGAAATATCCGTTTTGGGGTCCCTAGATGCCATTTCAACAATTTCTGGAATTTTTTTTTGTGTGTCCTGTCTGTGTGTGTGTGTGTGTGTGTGTGTGTGTGTGTGTCTGTTGTGTGCGCTGTATCTCAAAAACTAATAGAGTAATTAATATGAAACTTTGAACATACGTCTTATTTGATAATCCGAAGAAGTGATAAGCTTTTGGTAAAATTTTGTACACCGGAAGTGGGCGTTTACCTTAACTGTTTTTTGTTTTTTCCCAATATTTTCTTAAATATGAAAAATATCAAAAAAACATTTAAATAAACATTAAAGACAACATAAAAATGAACATCTTTTGCTTGAAAATATTTTTCATAAAATCATTGCTATTCGAGAAAAAATTTATTAATCTTTTTTAAATTTTTGGTTTATAATTATGAAACGATGATAGTTACAGCAAATTTATGTTAATAATAATTGTAGAGAATGCCAAAATGAACAATTTATGAAGAATAAGTTTTTTTAGAAATCTCTTTAGTTTTTGAGTAAATTGAGTTTTTGAATTTGAAGTACATTTTTCCATCTTTCATAATTTTGACGTTTTAAACGTCAGTTTTATCCGAGTCTACAAACCGCTCGATGTACATTTAAAATATGATTGAAATTAAAAATAAACCATCAAGTCGGAGAAAGTAACATGATGGCATTTTTTAATATGCATTCCTGTTAAAATGTATGCCTGATTGCTTGTGCGCGCTGTATCTAAGAAACTACTACTTGAATGAACATCAAACTTTGAACATAAGCCTTATTTGATAATCCAAAGAACTCAAAAGCCTTTGCTAAAATTTCGTACACCGGAAGTAGGTGTTTACCTTAACCGCTTTTTGTTTTTTTCCGATAATTTTTTAAATATGAAAAGTACTATAAAAGCACTCAAACAAATCTTGAAAAAAGCAAAGAAATGAACATGTTTTGCTTGATAATATTTTTTTGTGAAATGTATGGTTTTTGAAAAATAATAGCAATTATTTTTTTTTGTAATTTTTGGTTTAAAATTATGAAACGATAATACTTACAGCAAATGTATTTTAATAATCATTGTAGAGAATGCCAAAATGAACAACTTATATGCAATAAGTATTTTTCGAAATCTCTTTGGTTTTTGAGTAAATTGACTATTAGAATTTAAAGCATAATTTGTCATTTTCATCTTTCATAATTTTGACGTTTTAAACGTCACTCTGATCTGATTTTACTAAACACTCTATGCACATTAGAAATGTGATTTCAATTGAAAATAAACCATGAAAGTGTAAACATAAAGTACTGTACCATAAAATCGGAAAAAGTAACACCATTTTTTTATTTTTTTTTTGCCATTAGTTTAGAGTTTCGGAACGTATCTTAATTTGAGCTTGTGTTATTTTTGGGGCAAGTTAATTTTAGACCAGAATTTGCTCGGATTTTATATTTTTTCCGTTTCTTCGATTTTTTTCCTTTAAAATCTTGATTTTTTTTTCATAAATATTCTTTATGTTGGTTCCAATTTTAAAGTGATCTGTTGAAATTTTCGACTTTTTTGGTCAGTATTTTGATTTTTAAGCTCGTGCTTTCGATCTTTGGTCTAAATTTTCGATTTTTTGCCACAATTGTTGAATTTTTATTTGTATTTTGGATTTTTTTGGTCTAAATTTTTGATTTTATGTCCTAAGATTTCTTTATTTGGCCAAAATTTTCGATTTGTTTATTAAGATTTTCGATTTTTTAACTTTTTGGTCTGCATTTTTTTATTTTTAGGCCCATGTTTTCAATCTTTTGGCCACAATTGTTAAATTTTGACCTGTATTTTCGATTTTTTGGTCCAAATTTTTGATCTTCTGTCCTAAGATTTCTTTATTTGGCTGAAATTTTCCATTTGTTTATTAAGATTTTCGATTTTTTGATCTGTATTTTTTATTTTTAGCCCCAAATTTTCGGTATTTGGTCCAAATTTTGAATTTTTCGTCCTGTATTTTAAATTTTTCAATTTTCAATTTTAGCTCTGTTCGGAAACTTACTTTGAGCTACAGGGTTATTTTGAGGGTGAAAATGGCAAACAATTTTTTCTTTGCTTGAATTTTTTTATCTGCATTTTTAGATCTCTGGCCTGTAATTTCTTTTTTTTTCAAAGTTTTTTAACTTGTATCGGGTTTTACATTTATGTATTGTATTTGCTCTTTGTAATGTTATTTTTACATATAGTATTCGTAGGTACTGTATATTTGCATTTGTAAATTGACCGAATGTCGTCAATCTTTTTTTTTTGTAGCTTATTGTACAAATGGCGTTAGACGTAAATAAATATTATTATTATTTTGATTTTTGGCTTAAATATTCTTTATTCTGGCCTGCTTTTTTTTAATTTTTTTTGTCCCAAATTTTCAGTATTTGGTCTATTTTTTTGTTTTCTTGGCCCATATTTTAGATTTTTTATTTTCAATTTGAGTTTCTGTTCAGAAACTTATTCTGAGCTATTTTGAAGGTGAAAACGGCAAACTATTTTTCCTTTACTTGAATTTTTTTATCTGCATTTTTGGATCTCTGGCCTGTAACTCTGTTTTCTATTCCAAATTTTTGATTTTTGACCTAAATATTCTTTATTTTAGCCTAAATATTCTTTATTTTGGCGTGAAAATTTAGGTTGCGTGTTAAAAGTTTCGATTTTTTGGTCTGTATTTTTGATATTAGGTCCAAATTGTTGGTTTAAGTTTTAGCTTTTTGTGTTATACATATTTTAAATTTTCTAATCTGAATTATTGATTTTTATGCGCGATTTTTTTGCCGGTATTTTCGAGTTTTTTGGTCGGTTTTTGATTTTTTGCTCTTTACTTTTTAACCTGAATTATTGTTTTTTATTTTATTTTTTGCATTATTTTCGAGTTTCTGGTCGGAAACTTATTTTGAGCCAAAGAATTATTTTAGGGGCTAGCTAAATATTTTTTCTTTTATTTGAATTTACAATTTTTTTGGTCCATATTTTAGATCTTTACCTTTACCTGTTGTCGCCTCAATTTATTCCAAATTTTAAATTTTTTTTTGCCTAAATAATCTTTATTTTGGACAACATTTTCGATGTGTTTGTTGAAATTTTCGTTGTTTTAGTTTGCGTTTTTTTTTATGTTTAGACCATAGTTTTCGATATTAGGATTTTTTTGAGCCTATGTTTTAGTTTTATTGTTTAATTAATGATTTCTTTTAGCGAATTTTTGATTGGCGAATATTTTAGATTTTTAACTTAAAGCAGCGATTTTTTAATATTTTGCCAGTATTTTCAAGGTTTTGGTCTAATCGTCAAATCGGAGAAAGTAACATGATGGCCACCATTTTTATAATTAGAAAAGTATTAGCAATAAAATAAATACGTACGATTACATCCTATGATGTAACAAAAGACATTATAATAAATTATATTTATTATGTTTGTTATCAGAAAGTATATAAGTAATAGGTTACGATGAGTGTAATCCATAATACCATTATTATACCTTTTATATGGATGTGCATTATATATGAGGATCCATTAATTACTTAAAGAGTCGGTCGAGCCTGTTGGGGTATTTTTAATCAAAAATCGCTGACGTTTAGTGTCTTAGCAACTAATAAGACAGTGAAAATAGGCGATCCGTTTTAATTTTTTCGGACACAAATCATAAACAACGTATTCAGCCGGCTGCCTTTATGCCTTTATGCGATGCCATAAAATTATGATTTTTATTATCTCGTGGCCGTTTATCAGTGGAGCAACCGTCACGTATCTAGGGGACGTTTCCTTAGCAGTT
This sequence comes from Ocypus olens, assembly GCA_910593695.2. NCBI lineage: Eukaryota > Metazoa > Arthropoda > Insecta > Coleoptera > Staphylinidae > Ocypus > Ocypus olens. The sequence goes on along the minus strand of OU343047.1, from coordinate 587,585 downwards.
GCTTAGTTGTTTGGGTCATTAGTGTGTCTTGGGGACGGGGTGGAAGGATAGATATCGTTATTTATCTTAAGAGTGTCTTGCTACTCTGACCGCAACTGCCGTGATCTGTGTGGTCCGCAAACGGATGTCCCCTCTTCTTCCCCAAGTCAACTATGTTTGTACTTCGACAAGTTCCCACAACCGGATCTGATATGGGGGATGAAGGGTTGTTCTTGGTTTCATCAATTCCTCGGCCTTCTGTAACTTATCAACTATTACAATCGTAATGGTGACTTTGTTGATCTTTAGAAAAGATTCATATGTCAGGCTGACTAATGTTACGGAAAGAGAGAGAGTATAGTATTGTGTGTGCGCGTGTATAAAAACAGTAGGTTTCTACGTGCGTTTCATATTTTATGGACCTGATGCGTAAAAAATGTATTGTTTCCCTTGCAGAGATATAATTTAATGTAATGGAACGAAATCATATTTCGAAAACATCAAACCGTAACCCCATTTCCTCGCGAGGAGACGCACTTCCGTGGGTGTCTCCATTGCAAGTGGTTCTAATGCAGTTCTTTTTCTGCGGCCATTCTTCATCTCCTTTGTTCGGCCGAGGTGATAATGACACAGCACCGGAGTATCCGGCCAACTTTGCGCCCGATGTTGTTTTGAAAAGCTTTCAGGCTGGCGCTGCTGCTTGCCTGCTTGGCCACTCGTTGATTTAATATAATAGGTACATTGTGACCACCGCTCGAGGTAACTTGGGCAACTTTTGAATCACACTTATATGGCGCCTGAAGCTGCCCATTGTTATTTCGCCGTTTGCCGGCCATAGCTCACCGGATTACGTTCGTTACATTTGTACACTCTAATGGCGCACTGCATAAAATATATAGACAAATTCCCTTTATGCGCACACCTCTCTCTCTCCTATATCACGGCAGACGGACACCTGGTTTAATATTCCCCAATGAATTCTTTCCTCGCCATGTTTTATGGATAAGAAGGATAATAAGTCTGCCGAAGTGCCGAGAGATATTACTTTGTGCCGCGGGAACTTTCAATATTTCAATTAGGACCACCTTACTGGCTGCACCACACTGTATGCACATGCCAACTCTGACTAAATAATAGGCGAATACTATTATATTTTATAAAATCAAGAAATCTATGATATATCTTTATTAACAGTGTGTAACTTATTTAATGCTATTGTCTGTCTGCCTAGATTTATCCGTCTTATCGTGTTAGTCAGTCTTAGGGCCGGTTGCATAAAACTTTTGAACCATTGTTCAACGTTGATTTTCAGTTCAGTATAAAAATTACGTTGCTCAATGTGGTAATTTTACTCGAACTAAGATCAAACGGCCACTCAATCCGAACGGTCGATTGAGGCCGTTCAAGCTGATGGAACTACAGTTCATTACATACATAACCTATTTTAAATACGAATACGTCGTCACCTTCGAAAATGATTTTTATTAAAAATGGAATACGTCCGCGAAATGACGGATGATGAGGAGTTTGCAGAGTTGGTGGAATTAACTTTGCGACCAAAAATCCCAAGATTGTTCAGAGAGCGGGTTAATCATTTTGTAAAACGGAATGGTAGAGAATTTTTAAAAAGGTTACGACTCCCAAAAGAAACTGTGAGAAATGTATTGCAGCAAATTTCGCTGGCTATATCATCTAAAACTGCAAAGTGTTTATACAAAGCAAACATAGCTGCTAAATTGTAGATTATCCAAACCCTTAACACAACAAGTATATCAATTAACCTTGACAGTTAAGGCCAATAAATGATTAATATATTTTTTATGTATTATGTATGCATGAACATACAAATACAGAATAATAATACAACAAGTAAATAAAGTCACAAACAAATATAATTTGCGATATGATTGCAAGCACCACTATTATTGTCAAACAGACAGAAGTTATTTATTGAAATTACTAATATAAATCTCACAAATACATAAAAAGCAGTGAATTATGCTAAATGGCATGCAAATATAATACCGAGACTTACCTATATGTTTTACAATAAAATTCAGAGCACTTTACGAACACCAATAACCTAAATTGTTTTAACTACATTGGCGCCATTCACCGTTTTCAGGTTCACCAACTTACACAAAACAACGATCTACGGAACTCAGCTTCATTTCTATTTATGCAACGATATTGATGTTGATCATAGTTCACTTTTCGATCTTGGTTCATATGAACTCTGGTTCAATTCAGTTTTATGCAACCGGCCCTTAGATCTATGATTATCGTGCTTTAAATGAAAAAAAAATCATACGTATTAAACACAGGTGGTTGGCATTTCTTATGTTATAACAAAAATTTAAGTGCAACGTTCTCACGTTCTCTCGATTAATAAATAATGCTACAACGTGCATATTGGTGTTTAACTAAATTTATTATTATTTTAGACACTTTCCTTCCTCAATTTAAAGCGTTATTCATTTTGCATCTAACGCCGGCCCATATAAAAGCTACTGAAGACACTTTAAGAAAACAATTTTCCTCTTGAACGCACTTGTGTGCTGCTTAAATATTGAACATTAAAAAAAGGATAAAGCGCATTGCAGTAGTGGCCATTTCTTATACTTACCAGGAGATCCTTCAGCTTTTAGGTGGTAAGATCGCAGAATTGCATACTTCACACGAATTAATTAAAACGCTTACGTGACGGATTAATATATTTAATTTACGATTTTCTGCATTTTTTTTGCTCAACAATTTTTTTTCAAATTCTCTGTGCAGTTTTTTTAACACAAAAGATTCAAACGGCATTCGTGCGTTTTCCTTTAGTGCACAGTGGTCTTACCAATAATAAATTCATCATAAACAAACGACGCAGAACGCTGGTGCACGTGCAATTCTTCGAAAATATAACTGTTCCACTAATGGAATGGGTTAAGCATGTATTTTCGATTTTTTGGGTCTACATTTTTGATCATTTGGCCTGAATATTCTTTATTTTGACCTAAATATTCGATTTAATTGTTAAAATTTTCGACGTTTTGAATTTTTCCACCGTATTTATAATTTGTCGATTTTTGACCTGTATTTTCAATGTTTTGATCTTTTGCCCTAACTATTCTAGATTTTAACTTAAATTATCGAATTAATTATTTAAAAAATTTATGTTTTGGCAATTTTGGAATTTTAATTCTAGTTTCAAATTTTTGAATTGATTTTGGTTAAAATATCTATAGCCTGAATTATTGATTTATATGCGAGATTTTTTTCCCGGTATTTTTCAGTTTTGTTTGTTGAAATTTTCGATTTTTAGTTTGCATTTATTATCTTTTTCGATGTTTTCTCCAGATTTTCAACTTTTTGAACAACATTGAAGATTTACATTTTTTATCTTCCGCTCTAAAATTATTGTTTTTTATTTGTCAGAATTTTAAATTTTTGGTCTATTTTTTTATCCTAAATTTTAAATTTTTAACTTGTATTATTGATTTCATTTCGTAATTTTTCTTTCTTTTTTGGCTATTATTTTCGAACTTCGGCTGAAAGTGGCCAATAATATTGCTTCTACCTAAATTTTCGATTTTTGTCTGCGTTTTTATTTTTAGATCAGGATTCTTGATTCTCTGTCTCATATTTTAGATTTCTGTATTTTCATTTTTTTTTAATTTTTCTTTATTTTGCACAAAATATTCGATTGGTTTGTGGGAATTTTCGATTTTTTTGTTTGGAATTTTTATCTTTACGCCCGTTTTCGATGTTTTGTTAAATTTTAGGCCCTATTATAGATTCTTACTTTTTCGGCTATATTTTGTATTTTCGATTATTTTGGTTTCAATTTTTGGTCTTTATTTCATTTCATTGTTCTGTTTTCCCTACTAATTTAATTTTAATTTATTTCATTTATATGTTTCTACACATTTACATTATATTTTACGTTATTAACCTTTAATAGTCACTAGGGGTGTGATACACCCCAGCGTTTTTTCGACGTTGAATAAGGCCCTGAAATTGAAAGTAAATGGGACATGTTACTCCATCTACAGATAGTTTGAACCTTCTATTGTGGACCCCAATAGGTATTATTTGAGCTCACGTGTCAGTGTTAATGTGGTACCTGTTTGAGTCGACTCGTGAAAAATTGTGGGGTGTACGACACCCCGTGTGATCATTGTGCCAGAAAAAAAATTCTGAGCATTTTCTTCTCTGTGAATTATTCCGAGGTTGTCGAATCAAAAGCGCTGCGATATTTGTTCCAGAAGAAGCGACAAAAAATTGCACATGCTATGTCGCAGTTGCGAGAGGACGATGTGCGACATTCATTATATGTGCGTCGAATGCTCTTTTGGGATCTAATAATTGTCTTTTACATTATAATAGCCTTTTTTCTTCATAATAATAGTTTTGACAATATTTTCATATTCATATTTAACATTAAATTGACTTTATATTAGAAAAATACTAATATAATTTTTTCGTAAAAAATCCCACCTTCCATCATGAAAATAAATATACTTTTTGGAAAGGTCGCAAAATTTATTAATTCCACTTGCAATGATACTATTTCGGGTTTTCAGGTTCAAACTATTTTTTTTTAGCTGAAAATTAAAATTAGTACCATATTTTTTTGCAAAAAAAACTCATATTTGTGGAATTTTTTTTGCAACATTTTTTTTCACATGTAAAGTTGCAGGTTTCGAAAACTATTCACATATTCTTGTAACTAGAGGTTCAAAATGTATCCCAGATTGTTGTTTTTTGTTTTTTGTCAATTTAACATTAATTGACCGAAGTTCAATGCCGTGGGGTGTATCACACCCCAATGACTATTACGTCATTTTTCGGAGGTGTGACTATTAAGGGTTAAAAGTTTCCACTAAGACAAAAGTTATACATTTTCAAAATTGTCCCCGCAATAATAAAAGTTAAGTTTTAGTCAGAATTTAAAAATCCGTAAAAAATTTAAATGGTTGTATAATTGTTCTGCAAATACTAAAAGATACTTTTGCATCTGTCCACTAAGCAAAAAAAATTACCTTTTTAAAAAATTTCCACCCAGACAAAAGTTATGAATTTTCAAAATTGTTTCCGCAATATTTAGAATTAAAATTTAGTCGGAAATAAAAAAAATGGCAAAAAATTAAGATCGTCGTGCAACTGTTTTGCAAATACTATCAGATATTTTTGCATCTGTCTACTAACTGAAAAAGTTTACCTCTTTTAAAAATTTCCAGTAAAACAAAAGTTATACATTTTCAAAATTGTCCTCGCAATAATAATAGTTAAATTTTAGTCGGAAATTAAATAATCGTAAAAAATTAAAATCGTTGTGCAATTGTTTCGCAAATACTAACAGATACTTTTACATCTGTCTACTAACCGAAAAAGTTTAGCTCTTTTAAAAATTCCCACTAAGATAAAAGTTATAAATTTTCAAATTGGTGCCGTAATATTTAGAGTAAAGCTTTAGTCGGAATTTAAAAAAAAAATGTAAAAAATTGAAATCGTTGTCTAAATGTTTTACAAATACTCGGATATTTTTGCATCTGTCTACTAACAAAAAAGTTTAACTTTTTCAAAAATTTCCACCAAGACAAAAGGTTTGCATTTTCGAAATTGTCCCTGTAATACGATTAACATTCTAGATGGAATTTAAAAAATCGTAAAAAATTGAAAAAATTTGGTAGAATGTTAATCCCCAGTGTTGTAAACACTGGTTAATATCGGTTACACTACAAACGTGTAGTGTGTTTAGGTTAGAGTTAACTTGAAAAAAAAAGTTTTATAGCCATAAAATTATTGGTAAATTAAATTAAATTTTTGTTTAGCTGCACATCTTTTATGTTTGGTTGCTACTGGTCTTTCGTTCCCCAACATCGTTGCTGGTCTTTGGTGTTATAAGATTATTCCCTACACAAGGCTTTACCTTAAGCTTACATTACTTTGAAGTGGCCATATTGTTCCAGAACGAAAGTGAAGAAAATTATGAGAAAATCTGTGTATGCAGCTGATTATAGTAATTTACATAATAAGTTCCGAAAGTGATATTTTACGGGATGAGTGGGAAGAATCCTGCGTGTGCCGTAAAATCACTTTTGGAACGAGTACAATATTTTTTCTGCAGCCGTTTTTTTATGATAAAAACGCAAACACACACACGAATGTTATATGACAAGCGCTGTCATAATTAAATACGAAGTTCATGTTTTTGTCAAGGCAAAATCGTCCCGAAAGTAACAAAAAGCTTCTCGAAAGTAAAGAAATCGTTCAGAAAATAACTACTTTCGGTACGATTTATGTAAAGTGGTACTTTCGATTTTATAAATCATACCGAAAGTTTAATTTTCGGGACGGCTCACAGTGTTCCGAAACCGTTGAAACTCGGTCAAAATATCGAAAAATGAAACTGAAAATTTACGCATTTACTGTATATATTTTTACTTATTAATGATAGTTCTTATCGGTTATTATCATATTTTGCTTTTATTTAAAGATTGTCATTGAAATGAAGCGAGAAACTGAAAAGAGCACATACATCACCTTTACTGGAAAAGCATTGTAAAAGCTTAAATTATAGGATTTGACAGTAAAAAATGTTTTTAAAGGCATTCTTTATTTTATTGCAAGGAATACTGATAAAACACTAAATACTGAATTAAATTATAAGTAAATTATTCAGTTTAAGCCGATAACGATATATATTTTGAGTTACAAAAAGTTCCCTTTAACTCCCCGTGCTCTATCTTAGTACATATGTAGAAGGATACTCTTACTTTACATACACAAAATTCCACCGCGCGGAACTGAGCGGTTTGTAAATGGGAGACATAATTGTTTATCCCGCCAATTGTATCTCGTAAACGAAAAGTCATTGGTATTATGGCCAATGTCTTAAAATGTTCACAATGAATGAAGTTTTATACAAAAAAAAACAGTAATTACATTCATTATGACGTACTTAACGAAAAAGAAAATATGCAGGGTGCGAGGCTCACCATGGGGATCTCGATTATTAGAAGAGATAGAGGGTATGTTTAAATTTGGCACTTTTGCAGAATTTTATGCTGATTCAAAATCCATTAAGAAAAATTACTTAAATTACTTTGTTCTTGAGTTAAAAAACTGAAAATAACTAATTTTTGTTGTTTCTTTAAATCTTCGTTATTTGAGGCGATATCACGGCGTTATTCGAATTGTATGCAAATTTGTATATCGGGTACTTTTGAGGTCGCTGATTAATAATCTGAAATTAAAAAATCCAGTATGGCGGACAAAAATTATAAAAATTGTAATTTTTTAATGAAATTTAGGGTTTTTTTTCTTTATAACTATGTTTATATATTTTATATTGAATTGTATATTAAACATAACTGATCCTCCATCAGTTTTTTTAGTAAATAATTACTTTATTATATTGGATCCGCAATTTTGTTTTATGAATTCATATTCTCACTCAGCAACCTCAAAAAAATCCAATGTCCGAAATTTCATTAAAAAATTTAAATTGTTAGAGTATAATTTATATCGGAAATTTTGTTTTTCTAATTTTTAATTTCAGATTATTAATCAAAGACCACGAAAAACCCTATATCCGAAATTTTATGAAATTTCTACAATTTTTATCATTTTTGTCAGCTGTATTGGAACCGCCATTTTGTTATTAACATTTATAATTACATATTTTCAATCATCCCTATCTCAGAATTTTCATGAAAATATAACAATATTTATCATTTTTGTCCGCCATATTGGATCCGCCATTTTGTTTTTCAAATCTTAAATTCCAGATTCTTAATCAGCGACCTCAAGAAACTCGAAATACTAATTTTCATACAATTCGGATAACACCTTCATATTTTGGACACATTCTCGGCATTTCGGACCACTGTGCGTGCGGCTGCAGAAAAAATTATTTAAATTTTTCACAAATCTACGCCCTAATCACTTGAAATTATTACAAAATCTAGTGATGTAATGTCGGCAGTTTTTCACAGAATAAATATCGCCACATCACCTTTTTTTTAAATTTAAACAGACTAGTAAAACGTAACTAAATTTGTTCATCCACACTCATCCAATTTAGTTAGCATTTCAAAATTTCAAGGTCTGGTGTATTTGTATCAATTACCATTAACTTCTATAACATAACCGAATTACATTTTCCTATTAACGTTAATTAATAAATAGGATGACTTCTTGGTCTCCTCCCCCTCAGTGTTTACGGTCTAATATGTAGCGAAGTGAAACTCTTTCAATATTCGGCGTAAGAGTTGGAAGCACGGACGAAATAAATCACAATTAAACATCGAGGGGTGGCGAGAGAAGAAACTGGTTCATATATATTATGGATTCGGTAATGGTCGAGTGGCCAAGCGTGCATTGTCACCAGTATCAGTTCCCATCAGCGAAACGTGGCTCTCTCTTTCGGGGGAGTCACCATGACCGACCGACCGGTGGTGCCTGCATCGGAAAGGACCATCAAACAATGATGAATTGATTTTTTTGTGTGTTGCGATTGAGAGTTGCAGTAATAAAAACAGCAATACACGTCGCATGTAAGGGGGCGGTCAAACCTTTATAGAAGTTTTAGTCATGATTTCTATTCTAGGAATAAAATATTTATTGAGTATCGTTGATGGTGAAGTAAAGTTTGGCCTTTATTATTTATAAAGAACGCAGGCTATTTTTTTTTTTGACTAAGGCATGTGCCATTCAATCACATCGGATATGTAATTTTGTATTTTTTAATTTTTGGGATGAATAAATGAAGAAATGAATAAATGAATAATGTCAGACGTATACACAACAACCATGGACTCGAGCGAATACTTCTCGATCCCCGAAAAATCTTTCGGCCGGGCTGGGATTCGAACCCACACGGCACGCGGTGTAACCGGCACAAGCGCTCGCCTCACCAACGGGCCGCTCTAGATAATGTATTGTTTTTCTAAATTAATGTACATCAATGTAAATTTTTGTGGTGGCTACTACGATGAAATTCACATTCATGTTGATATCGGAAATGATTGGTAAATGAAAGATAATGAAATGATATCCCGATGACACAACAAATCGTATAGTATGTTTATGGATTTTATGCTTCTGCAACAAGTGACGTTGTCTCTAATTTATTTATGGATTTTATTACTATTTCACTTTTAATAATAATAATATATTTATTTGCGTTAATGACAATAGTCTTACACACGGCAGGTACAGTAAAGGAAGAAAAAATGTTCAATAATATAAAATCACTATCTTGGGTCTAACACAGTAACGACTAGTATCAGCTTCGTTAATCTAACATTTTTGTTTAAGATCAATAAACGAAAATAAGAAAGCTACAGTTACCAGTGACGATTCGCGGGGTTTTTTTCTGGTACGGCCGAGGAACAAGAGGTGGTAATACAGATAGGTGCAGTCTCTGCAACTGACCCTACCTATCTGTATTACTACCTCTTGTTGCTCGGCCGTACCAGAAAAAAACCCGCGAATCGTCACTGACAGTTACCAAAATAATTGAAAAAGTATTGCCTTTTCATTTTGAATAAATAAAGGATGTAATCACGATCGCATTTTCAAAAGTTTTGTAGACATTTTCGCAAATTCCACCTCAACCACGAGCTTCATTTAAACTGAATCCAAATCATCACGTTAATAGAATTCAAAGTGGTAATATCGTAACTTATCGATCGCTGGTAACATGTAAATCTCCTTTTTGTGGTGTCGGTGAGCGAATCATCCCCCATGTGACTGACTCGGCGCACACATCAATGCGTAGACATAAAATTGTTATTCTTTCTAAAGCCCCCCGCAAATTAAACGAAGGGGGAGAAACATTGTTAGTACCTATTGAAATCTCATAGAATAGGTGCACAATTAAAGAGTATTCTGGCGCACGTGACTCGATAAACACTTTCGGTGAATCACCGGGAATAATAAACGCCGCCCGAAAAAAGGGAAATTGAAATGCGAACGATGGATGGGCGCCCTGAGATTTTAAAATAATATTTATCCACTTCCAATCCGCGCGCGTAATTAAAATTTACTTTTGCGGTTTTATCAAATTAAATCCCTAATTGGGACTCGGAAATCCCGATTTTCAAGTGTAAACACTGTTTTGAAGCGTCCGGTTGATTAGTACCCTCAACTACCATCGATTAGATTTTTTTTTTAATTTGCTATTTTAATACGAACAATAATTATCTGGAAATAATTGATAATAATAATAACTTTATTTGTGCCAAAAAGGTACACGTCCAAAAAAGATATACATACGTAGAAGAAAAAAATTAGGAACTAAAATGAGTCTTCAAGGCAGTGACGGTTCGTGGGGTTTTTTTCTGGTACGGCCGAGGAACAAGAGGTGGTAATACGCAACCAGCAGTCTCTGCAACTGACCCTACCTACCTGTATTGCCACCCTTGTTACCTCGGCCGTACCAGAAAAAAAAACCCACGAACCGTCACTGCCTTGAAAACTCATTTTAGTTCCTATTCTTTTTCTTCTATGTATGTATATCGAACCGTCATTGCTTCAAGGTATTCTTTACAAGTATAATACGCTTTCTTACTAAGTAGTATTTTTAAGTTCTTCTTGAATGCTTGAAAATCAAAAGATTTCAATTCCATCGGAAGTTTATTAGTTTATTATAAAATAATGGACCAAAATAATTTACACCATTCCAAAATCTATAAATCCGTGTGAAGATTTAGTTTGTTCTAAATGTATTTAAAAGATATAATTTTCGTAATAACGTATACAGGGTGCCTGTGTGTAGGTTCTAGAAAAAATTAACAGAGCCGGCACGAGTAATCATTTTTTTTATATAATCGACTTTTTATGAAGGAAATAGAATTCTTATTTTACATGAATGAAAATACGGACAATAAATAAATGAAATATACGAAAACAATTAGGCTGATGTGAGTGGGTGCAATACATACAGTTGTCCAGATAAGAAAAGGGGACCGTGACAGACCCCTTTGTAGATTAAAACCAGATACGCCAGCAACAAGCAATTGCAATACATTTTTATTCCACTGTATTTTATTGCCTATGCGATTTTACACTGATAACAAATGACTGCATTTTCCGCATAACAAAGAAACCGAACTGTAATATTTGCCCTTCAAAATTCTCATCTTTCCGAGACTAAAAATTTAAGGGATAGAAACTTTTTTTTTGAACGCAATTAAAAAATGCACGTTTAACTAAGAACTGTTATAACCCATTAAAAAAATATTGGAATTCAAGAAGTTGATTATATTCTTCAAATATAATAATTAAGGAGTTGAACAGAATTATTTCAGAATTTTTAAACGATTTTTAATATTTTTTATTTATTTTAGAAAATGCTCAACTCAAAAAAATGCACGTTTAACCAAGAACTGTTATAACCCATTAAAAAATTATTGGAATTTAAGAAGTTGATTATATTCTTAAAATATAATAATTAAGGAGCTGTACAGAATTATTTCAGAATTTTTAAACAATTTTTAATATTTTTTATTTATTTTAGAAAATGCTCAATTTTGAACGCAATTAAAAAAATGCACGTTTAACTAAGAACTGTTATAACCCATTAAAAAATTATTGGAATTTAAGAAGTTGATTATATTCTTCAAATATAATCATTAAGGAGTTGTATAGAATTATTTCAGAATTTTTAAACAATTTTTAATATAAATTCAAAAAAACGAAATATAGCCTGAATATATAAATATTCAACCTGTTCGTAACTCTGCAAGCAAAATTAAGTCTTACTAAGACTATAAACAAATAACTTATTGAAACAACTACTTCCCTATAATCTCCTCATTTGTTTACGACTCCTTCACGGTCACGGTCACCTTCACGTAAGTGTATTTTATTCTTTAACATTCAATTTAAATGCGAAGCTGCACTGATGAGAGATAAATCTCGAAACGCGTCTGCAGATGGCTATTTACTTAATTTTTACATACTTTTGGGTTCAGTTTTATAATTTAAAGTTTTCAAATTCAATTTAGTTTCATTTTTCAAGTTAGTCCTGTGGGTAGAAATAAGGGATCTTAAACCAATGTTATTTCACTAGTAGTACTAGTAATAACATGCAAATTTCTTTTATATCATTCAATATCCGGCGTGGCATCAGCCAGGGAAGTAGTTGTTTCAATAAGTTATTTGTTTATAGTCTTAGTAAGACTTAATTTTGCTTGCAGAGTTACGAACAGGTTGAATATTTATATATTCAGGCTATATTTCGTTTTTTTGAATTTATTTAATACTCTCTGCAACAAGTAAGGTTGTTTCTATTTTATTTAATTTTTAATATTTTTTATTTATTTTAGAAAATGCTCAACTCAAAAAATGCACGTTTAACCAAGAACAGTTATAACCCATTAAAAAAATATTGGAATTCAAGAAGTTGATTATATTCTTCAAATATAATAATTAAGGAGTTGAACAGAATTATTTCAGAATTTTTAAACAATTTTTAATATTTTTTATTTATTTTAGAAAATGCTCAACTTTGAACGCAATTAAAAAATGCACTTTTAACTAAGAACTGTTATAACCCATTAAAAAATTATTGGAATTTAAGAAGTTGATTATATTCTTCAAATATAATAATTAAGGAGTTGAACAGAATTATTTCAGAATTTTTAAACGATTTTTAATATTTTTTATTTATTTTAGAAAATGCTCAATTTTGAACGCAATTAAAAAATGCACGTTTAACTAAGAACTGTTATAACTCATTAAGACATTATTGGAATTAAAAAAGTTGATTATTTTCTTAAAATATAATAATTAAGGAGCTGTACAGAATTATTTCAGAATTTTTAAACAATTTTTAATATTTTTTATTTATTTTAGAAAATGCTCAATTTTGAACGCAATTAAAAAAATGCACGTTTAACTAAGAACTGTTATAACCCATTAAAAAATTATTGGAATTTAACAAGTTGATTATATTCTTCAAATATAATAATTAAGGAGTTGTACAGAATTATTTCAGAATTTTTAAACAATTTTTAATATTTTTTATTTATTTTAGAAAATACTCAATTTGAACGCAATTAAAAAATGCACGTTTAACTAAGAACTGTTATAACCCATTAAAAAATTATTGGAGTTTAAGAAGTTGATTATATTCTTCAAATATAATAATTGAGGAGTTGTATAGAATTATTTCAGAATTTTTAGACAATTTTTAATATTTTTTATTTATTTTAGAAAATACTCAATTTGAACGCAATTAAAAAATGCACGTTTAACTAAGAACTGTTATAACCCATAAAAAAATTACTAGATTTTAAAAAGTTGATTATATTCTTAAAATATAATAATTAAGGAGTTGTATAGAATTATTTCAGAATTTTTAAACGATTTTTAATATTTTTTATTTATTTTAGAAAATACTCAATTTTGAACGCAATTAAAAAATGCACGTTTAACTAAGAACTGTTATAACCCATTAAAAAATTATTGGAATTTAAGAAGTTGATTATATTCTTCAAATGTAATAATTAAGGAGTTGTATAGAATTATTTCAGAATTTTTAAACGATTTTTAATATTTTTTATTTATTTTAGAAAATACTCAACTTTGAACGCAATTAAAAAATGCACGTTTAACTAAGAACTGTTATAACCCATTAAAAAATTATTGGAATTTAAGAAGTTGATTATATTCTTAAAATATAATAATTAAGGAGTTGTACAGAATTATTTCAGAATTTTTAAACGATTTTTAATATTTTTCATTTATTTTAGAAAATGCTCAATTTTGAACGCAATTAAAAAATGCACGTTTAACTAAGAACTGTTATAACCCATTAAAAAATTATTGGAATTTAAGAAGTTGATTATATTCTTAAAATATAATAATTGAGGAGTTGTATAGAATTATTTCAGAATTTTTAAACAATTTTTAATATTTTTTATTTATTTTAGAACATGCTCAACTCAAAAAAATGCACGTTTAACCAAGAACAGTTATAACCCATTAAAAAAATATTGGAATTCAAGAAGTTGATTATATTCTTAAAATATAATAATTGAGGAGTTGTATAGAATTATTTCAGAATTTTTAAACAATTTTTAATATTTTTTATTTATTTTAGAAAATGCTCAATTTTGAACGCCATTAAAAAATGGACGTTTAACTAAGAACTGTTATAACCCATTAAAAAATTATTGGAATTTAAGAAGTTGATTATATTCTTCAAATATAATAATTAAGGAGTTGTACAGAATTATTTCAGAATTTTTAAACGATTTTTAATATTTTTTATTTATTTTAGAAAATGCTCAATTTTGAACGCATCTTTAACTACGAACAGTTATAACCAGTGGTGGCTCGTGGAACAAGTTGATGGTACAGTCAATTGTACTATATACCCCACCGACTCCTTTTTTGAAGAAAGAAAGAACGATTTATCTTCCAAGACCAAAGTAACTGGCGAAAAATGTTTTAAGAATTTATTAAAAAATGTTACTGAGCTTGAAACTAGAGGTAGTGCCATGGCTCCTTGGCTCTGTATGACGAGCCGCCCCTGATTAATTTTATATAGGCTATTTGTTAATTTGTGGGAGAAAAAATAGTTTAAATTTCCAAATTAACAATCGCTAAAATAATTAATTTGATTCACATTTTTACACAAAAGTTAAATAAATCACTTTATTATGAATGAATGTTTGAAAACAATGAATTTCATATCGTGCACACGTTGCATAAACCGCAACAATGATACGTTATAATAATTTAATCAGGTAACGGTTTCCTTCGACCCACGTTTTCCACATAATTATAAAAACAAATGTGATATCCAGGTATTTCCTCCAAAATCGGCACGATTATGATTCATTCGTGATTCGTCGAAGCGCGATACACGATCCGGGTTTTCATTTTTGTTTGTCACATGAACTGTTTGATTTGGGTAAATTATCAAGTCGGCCTAAAAGTTTTTTTCACACATTTAAGTTTATTGAATTCCATCATAAAATATTCGCATAGTAAAAAGTTTTAATAATAATATTCGAGTCCTTCGAAATTTGTAGCGTGGCAAATTTGACGAGGGACGGTCCAGGACCGATTATTTACTTAATGTAAGTGGACGGATATTGTTTGCAATATGTAATAAAAAGAAATATAATTTAAGGCATCGCGTGCCACAAAACAGGTAATTCAAAGTACCAGACACTAAACGTGCCAGTAAAATAAAACCAGATACTTATAATAATTTTATTGATGCTTTCACAGGGTTTACACAGGTCAACAATTACAGTAATTAATACAAGGTGTGAGCCACAGAATTTTGTTTCTGAGTTGGCCATGCCTGAGAGAGAGAGAAGCATAGCAGTCATGTCTGAGAACATAGCAGTCATGTCTGAGATTAATTCAATTTTTTTTTAAATCTAATTTAGTCTCATGACTTAATAATATACGACATACCTCAATTATCTCACAGCCAACTCTGAAACAATTTTGTGGCTCACACAATACATTACATACACATTATATATTATCCTAGTAACATGATATCAATGTAGTGAGACATGAGAATAATATACACTATATAAAAACAACATAAAAAGTGACTCGCTTGAGGTTCAATTTTACAAGCTAAAACTTCAATATTTGGTTTATGGTTTGAAGTTTTTAATTTTATGCACATTTCTGAATTTTCTTCAGTTACAGGTTTATAATTTTCACTTTCGATGCTTGCCACCAAAAATCCATTCGCGCGCCACCTAGTAGCACGCGCGGCATCGGTTGCCGCGGTATCAAATATTTCTCAGTGAAACAGATGCGGATTTGTCAGACGTAGTGCTTAATTACATAATTGAAGAAGAATTTCGTTTGATTAAACTTAATTGCAGCTACACCTCGAATTAGCGGTATCTCATAATCTACCCTAACCGGCGAGTTAAATAAAAATTGAGTCATTGAGGTGAAGTCGTCGTCATCTGATCAATGCGTGGCGGCATCGCGGTGCCCTTATCCCCCTGTATACGGGCGGCACAGAAGCTAATAGGTCCTAAATTGGTTCTGATTAGTTCACATACCTGCAGCTGTCGCGCCGTGTCTCTATTATCCTCGCTGTACCTCCGTTGATTGCTTCAATTGGCGCACATACGGGTTGTCTCTTCCTCTCCACAATAAACACCACACATCTTCCGACCTGTTGTCTACGTTTACAATGGGCGAGCTCTGTATCATATTTACTTAACCTCGCCGCAATTTCCAATTAAACGCAATGATCGTCCGGACAAATAGAAAGAAATCGGTGATATTGTCCGTGGTGGTGGATCGTCGCCGTTGGGGTTGTTTTGAGCGTCGCGCCGGTATCAGCACGCGTCCCGACGACCTGCAGTGCCCGTCACTAGTAATTAATTGATTGTATTGTCTGGAAAGTAATTACCTGGCTCTGGGACCGGCTTTCTGCTTTACTGCTCGCTCCGGGATATATTTCATCCTTCTACTTCTGGTCACTGGACAACTGAACAATGGCCCCCAACTTTTCTACAAAAATGTATTAGCCCAGCTCTCACAACAATAAAACCGTTTAATAAATAAACTTGTAAAAATATTTCCAACCCTTTACTTGAATAATAATTATTCATATTTAAACACGCTAAAAGCGCTAATCTGTCACACAGTGAGGGGATACTTTTTTTACTCTCGTGATTTTGAATCCATCAAAGCGGATAGAATATACCCCAAACCAGTACCATGAAGTTGGTTCTAAAATCCAATAAAAATAAACGTTTGTCCGTCCAATAAATCCGCGAAAAGATCTGCAGTCTTGAAGGCCTCAGTTTTACAAAATAAAACTGTATTTTGAATGTAACGTCCAAAAGAGCCAGTCTCAACTTACAAACGAATTGTAACTTGTACCTTTTGCAACTCAAATTTCGAGTTTCACCAATTCTTTTACAGCTGTCAATTGTTTTCAGTACGTCAAATATACACACTTTCTAAGTAGATTTGAAAATTTTAAAGAAATCACGTGGTAAGGGAGGAGGATAGCTAAAAAGGTACCGATAATTTTGAAAAACCGATAAACTTGACATTTGTGTCTATCTATGGTTCTCACATTTAAAATCCTTCAAAAAGGTTTTTTAATTAAGCCTCATCTTTGAAATTTTCTAAGATGCTATTGCAATACACACTTTTTTTGTGAGCTGTCTCGATGAAAAGAGTGAAAATGTGAGAAAACTATTTTTTCAAGTATCTCCGATCGTTTACGATTCCCACCCATATGTAAAAAAATAATTGAAACCTAATACTGTTTTTATTACGAAATCGGCAATTTGATGGATTGAAAAATCTGATTTCAAAAGAATTTTTCAAGTTTCTCCGATCGTTTACGAGATATCCACCTATATGCAAGAAACAGTTGAAACCATATACTGTTTTTTATTGCGAAATCAGCAATTTTATAGATTGGAGAATTTTAATTCAAAAGAATTTTTCAAGTATCTCGGACCGTTCACGAGATATTCACCTATATGCATAAAACAATTGAAACCATATTCTGTTTTTATTGCGAAATCAGCAATTTTATGGATTGGAGAATTTTAATTCAAAAGAATTTTTTAAGTATCTCTGACTATTCCCAAAATATTCATCTGTATGCAAAAAACAATTGAAGCACCATACTGTTTTTATTGCGAAATCAGCCATTTGATGAATTGGAGTATCTGAATTCAAAAGAATTTTTCAAGTATCTCGAACCGTTCACGAGATATTCACCTATATGCAAAAAAACAGTTGAAACCATTACTGTTTTTATTGCGAAATCAGCCATTTGATGAATTGGAGTATTTGAATTCAAAAGAATTTTTCAAGTATCTCGAACCGTTCACGAGATATTCACCTATATGCAAAAAAACAGTTGAAACCATTACTGTTTTTATTGCGAAATCAGCCATTTGATGAATTGGAGTATTTGAATTCAAAAGAATTTTTCAAGTATCTCGAACCGTTCACGAGATATTCACCTATATGCAAAAAAACAGTTGAAACCATTACTGTTTTTATTGCGAAATCAGCCATTTGATGAATTGGAGTATCTGAATTCAAAAGAATTTTTTACGTATCTCCGACTGTTCACGAAATATTCACCTATATGCAGAAAACAATTGAAGCACCATACTGTTTTTATTGCGAAATTAACAATTTTATGGATTGGAGAATCTGAATTTAAACGATTTTTTTAAGTATCTCTAACCGTTCACAAGATAGTCACCTATATGCAAAAAACAATTGAAGCAGCATATTTTTTTTATTGTAAAATCGGCATCTCGGCAGATCGTAAAATCAAAAACCAAAAGAATTTTTCAAGTATCTCTGACCGTTCACGAGATATTCACCTATATGCAAAAAACAATTGAAGCAGCATATTGTTTTCATTGAGAATTAGCATCTTGACAGATCGTAGAATCTGAAACTAAAAGAATTTTTCAACTATTTCTGACTGTTCACCAAATATTCGCCTATATGCAAGAAACAATTGAAGCAGCATATTTTTTTATTGTAAAATCGGCATCTCGACAGATCGTAAAATCAAAAACCAAAAGAATTTTTCAAGTATCTCTGACCATTCACGAGATATTCACCTATATGCAAAAAACAATTGAAGCAGCATATTTTTTTATTGTAAAATCGGCATCTCGACAGATCGCAAAATCAAAAACCAAAAGAATTTTTCAAGTATCTATGACCATTCACCAGATATTCACCTATATGCAAAAAACAATTGAAGCAGCATATTTTTTTTTATTGTAAAATCGGCATCTCGACAGATCGTACAATCAAAAACCAAAAGAATTTTTCAAGTATCTCCGACCGTTCACGAGATATTTACCTATATGCAAAAAACAATTGAAGCAGCATATTTTTTTATTGTAAAATCGGCATCTCGACAGATCGCAAAATCAAAAACCAAAAGAATTTTTCAAGTATCTCTGACCATTCACCAGATATTCACCTATATGCAAAAAACAATTGAAGCAGCATATTTTTTTTATTGTAAAATCGGCATCTCGACAGATCGTACAATCAAAAACCAAAAGAATTTTTCAAGTATCTCCGACCGTTCACGAGATATTCACCTATATGCAAAAAACAATTGAAGCAGCATCTTGTTTTCATTGTGAAACCAGCATCTTGACAGATCGTAGAATTTGAAACTAAAAGAATTGTTCAACTATTTCCGACTGTTCATCAAATATTCGCCTATATGTAAAAAACAATTGAAACAACATACTTTAATTATTTATTTATTTATTTATTTATATGGCACACCTCTTACAACAAAAATATACATAAAAACAAACACAGTGCAAAAAAGCAAATAATAAGACTCTACTACTTTTATTGCGAAATCGGCAATTTTATGGATTGGATAATTCGAATTCAAAAGAATTTTTCAAGTATCTTCGACCGTTCACGAGATATTCACCTATATGCAAAAAACAATTGAAGCGGCATATTGTTTTCATTGTGAAATCAACATCTTGACAAATCGTAGAATCTGAAACTAAAAGAAATTTTCAAATATCTTCGACTATTCACGACATATTCACCTATATGCAAAAAATAATTGAAGCAGCATATTGTTTTTATTGTGAAATCAACATCTTGACAGAACGTAGAATGTGAAACTGAAAGAAATTTTCAATTATCTCCAACTATTCACGAGATATTCGCCTATATGCAAAAAACAATTGAAGCGGCATATTGTTTTTATTGTGAAATCAACATCTTGACAGAACGTAGAATGTGAATCTAAAAGAATTTTTCAATTACCTCCGACCGTTCACGAGATATTCACCTATATGCAAAAAGCAATTGAAGCGGCATATTGTTTTTATTGTGAAATCAACATCTTGGCAGAACGTAGAATGTGAAACTGAAAAAAAATTCAATTATCTCCAACTATTCACGAGATATTCGTCTATATACAAAAACAATTGAAGCGGCATATTATTTTTATTGTGAAATCAACATCTTGACAGAACGTAGAATGTGAAACTGAAAGAAATTTTCAATTATCTCCAACTATTCACGAGATATTCGCCTATATGCAAAAAACAATTGAAGCGGCATATTGTTTTTATTGTGAAATCAACATCTTGACAGAACGTAGAATGTGAAACTGAAAGAAATTTTCAATTATCTCCAACTATTCACGAGATATTCGCCTATATGCAAAAAACAATTGAAGCGACATATTGTTTTTATTGTGAAATCAACATCTTGACAGAACGTAGAATGTGAATCTAAAAGAATTTTTCAATTATCTCCGACTATTCACGAGATATTCACCTATATGCAAAAACAATTGAAGCGGCATATTGTTTTTATTGTGAAATCAGCATCTTGACATATCGTAGAATCTGAAACTAAAAGAATTTTTCAATTATCTCCGACTATTCACGAGATATTCACCTATATGTAAAAAACAATTGAAGCGGCATATTGTTTTTATTGTGAAATCAACATCTTGACAGAACGTAGAATGTGAATCTAAAAGAAATTTTCAATTATCTCCAACTATTCACGAGATATTCACCTATATGCAAAAAACAATTGAAGCGGCATATTGTTTTTATTGTGAAATCAGCATCTTGACATATCGTAGAATCTGAAACTAAAAGAATTTTTTAATTATCTCCAACTATTTACAAGATATTCACCTATATGCAAAAAACAATTGAAGCGGCATATTGGTTTTATTGTGAAATCATCATCTTGACAGATCGTAGAACGTGAATCTAAAAGAATTTTTCAATTATCTCCAACTATTCACGAGATATTCACCTATATGCAAAAAACAATTGAAGCGGCATATTGTTTTTATTGTGATATCAGCATCTTTACACATCGTAGAATCTGAAATTAAAAGAATTTTTCAATTATCTCTTACTTTTCACTAGATATTCACCTATATACAAAAAACAATTGAAGCGGCATATTGTTTTTATTGTGAAATCAACATCTTGACAGATCGTAGAATGTGAATCTAAAAGAATTTTTCAATTATCTCTGACTGTTCACGAGATATTCACCTATATGCAAAAAACAATTGAAGCGGCATATTGTTTTTATTGTGAAATCAACATCTTGACAGAACGTAGAATGTTAATCTAAAAGAAATTTTCAATTATCTCCAACTATTCCCGAGATATTCACCTATATGCAAAAAACAATTGAAGCACCATATTGTTTTTATTGTGAAATCAGCATCTTGAGAGATCGTAGAATCTGAAACTAAAATAATTTTTCAATTATCTCTTACTTTTCACGAGATATTCACCTATATGCAAAAAACAATTGAAGCGGCATATTGTTTTTATTGTGAAATCAACATCTCGACAGAACGTAGAATCTGAAACTAAAAGAATTTTTCAATTATCTCCGATTATTCACGAGATATTCACCTATATGCGAAAAACAATTGAAGCAGCATATTGTTTTCATTGTGAAATCAGCATCTTGACAAATAGTAGAATCTGAAACTAGAAAAATTTTTCAATTATTTCTGACTATTCACAAGATATTCGCCTATATGCAAAAAACAATTGAAACAACATACTTTAATAATTTATTTATTTATTTATATGGTGCACCTCTTACAACAAAAATACACATAAAAACAAACACAGTGCGAAAAAGCAAATAATAAGACTCTACTGTTTTTATTGCGAAATCGGCAATTTGGTGGATTGGAGAATTCGAATTCAAAAGAATTTTTCAATTATCTCCGACCGTTCACGAGATATTCACCTAAATGCAAAAAACAATTGAAGCAGCATATTGTTTTTATTGCGAAATCATCAACTCGATCGATTAGAGAATTTTAATTCAAAAGATTTTTTCAAGTATCTCCGATCGTTCACGAGATATTCACCTAAATGCAAAAAAATAATTGAAGCGACAAATTGTTTTTATTGTGAAATCAACATCTTGACAGAACGTAGAATCTGAAACTAAAAGAATTTTTCAATTATCTCCAACTATTTACGAGATATTCACCTATATGTAAAAAAACAATTGAAGCGGCATATTGTTTTTATTGTGAAATCAACATCTTGACAGAACGTAGAATCTGAAACTAAAAGAATTTGTTAATTATCTCCAACTATTCACGAGATATTCACCTATATGTAAAAAACAATTGAAGCGGCATATTGTTTTTATTGTGAAATCAACATCTTGACAGATCGTAGAATCTGAAACTAAAAGATTTTTTCAATTATCTCTGACTATTCACGAGATATTCACCTATTTGCAGAAAACAATTGAAGTGACATATTGTTTTTATTGTGAAATCAACATCTTGACAGTACGTAGAATGTGAATCTAAAAGAAATTTTCAATTATCTCCAACTATTCACGAGATATTCATTTATATGCAAAAAACAATTGAAGCGGCATATTGTTTTTATTGTGAAATCAGTGTCTTTACAGATCATAGAATCTGAAACTAAACGAATTTTTCAATTATCTCCAACCGTTCACGAGATATTCACCTATATGCAAAAAAAAACAATTAATCGTAGAATCTGAATCGAAAAGAATTTCTCAATTAGTTTGTGAAATTGTGAGATGTACTTGTAGTTTAATTAGTCATTATTGTAGAACTGTACAGTAGCTTCCACAATAATTAATTTTCCTCAGTAATTCAATTCTGAATTATTATGAATGCACATGATCAAATCATAGATGGAGTACCCGAAACAAATATCGCAATCGTAATGAAGATGATGGTTGCGACCGTTACTATGCGGTAGTCCATTGTCAGGTGACTTTGAATTAAACAACTTTCGGCGTTTTTTTATCACTATTTATTTATTACATAATACAGACAAACACAATGTTATTAACAATATTGACACAACTATAGTTCGACCTTTGCAGGTCATTATCAAGTGTAAAATCGTAAGCTGAATTATTTAACACATTTCGTTTGAAACCAAGTGATACGTCAAATACGTACTGTTGCGTACGTTTAGTGCAGTCTTATATTTTTTATGTACTTAAGTACATCATTGACACGTCAGTGTGATAAATTCGGATCCAACGTTATTGAATTAATCCGCCCGGGTTTCGTTATTAAATTAAAAGAACACCCTCTTTAGGGGAGCAATGCAAACGTCATTTTTCATAATTAATTTCCTGCGCCACTACTCCAACTAGTAGGTGAAAGAAATGGATAGGCGGAGAGAAATGTAAAAAAAAAATTGACGCTCACGTTTAAAAGGTTTATAAATGATAGATAGTCGTTAGATGGTGGATTTGAAAGAAAACATATTTTGGCATTTCCGCACATTCAGTCCCAGCAACACCTTTTTCTCGCGTTTTTTTACAAGGTAAAATATGATGGAACCTTCGGTGAGCCATAGTATACAATAATTGATGTGCGGCCGGCGTAAGATAGTTCTGATTGATGACACGGTTATCTCCTTACTATGTCCGGCTTACGATGACCAGCATATTGAGACTTCCTTCCGCAACGTCTGTCTCGGCGCTTGATGCGCGCCATAACTGCGGATCGGCTTAATCAAGTTGTCGATTAATTTCCATCATAAATTTCTGAATGTGTATCGACTTGTGTTCTGTGTGTATGTGTCATATACGTACGGAGCGACGTCAGCCCGCAGGATGTCAACTGGCCGTGGTGACGCTGTTCTTCACGGCCCACTGCACTCTGCAGCGAGTGGACACCGTGTCAAACCTCATGTCACTGCGTCCCCCCAACTGTCTCTTATAAACTTCTCAAAGTTACTCCGAGTGTCCCCGGCGAAAAAAGCTAATGCCGAAGGACAAAAAGAACGTTACATGGTAATTACATATATTTCCCCCGGAGGAAACGATGGATTCCGCTTTTAGTAATATTGTATTTGTTGGTTAGAGTTTACAACTATTAAGGACTGATTTGTATGTAAACAGTTGTTCTAAAGTAAAGCATTCCGTCTCTTTTTATTTTTTATCTTCCTGTTTAAAAGCATTTTACAAACCCCAAGAATAAGGAATACCGAAAGAATCTTTTTCATGTTCGAAAATTGATTAAAAGTTTGAGACGCTCCGGCGTATTTAAGAGCATAAATTCTATGCATACTTCGATATTGAATTAAAGTGTTGTAATCAAACTCCCCGAGTATTTTCATCGGCAGGGAAATTTATTTATGTGTTGTTCTTCCCTTCCGCGGAAATAAGACATAAAAATGCAATTGACACTGAGTCTGCAGGTTTATATTATTTTTATCACGCTGGAATGGAAGAGATTGGATTTTTAAAAATGATGTATTTTTTATTCACGTGTTTATTAATGGGGGGCCGCCATATATTTTGTTTGTTGTTCGCGATGGGCGCGGGAAATTTTTATTCGCGGAGTTCGTGCCTCGGCATGGACACATAAATTCGGATGTGCGGGCCGGAATTTGATGGTATGTAGGTGTAGGTATGGTGCTTATGGGATGATCGCAATGAGTTATGGTTATGGACTCTTGCGGATATCGAAGTGTACGCACCCGGGGGCGGCTCGGCAATATACTTTTATTGGACCATCGCTTACAAGGAGTGGGTGCGAATGAGACGCACCGGGCCCTCCTTTTACAATCACACATCAATATTTTATATTTATGCCTTCTTACTGATTCACTGCTGTCATTTTCCGAAACGCTATTTCTTATTTTGCTCTCGCTATCAGGGCCGACCTCTCTCATCGCGTATACGTATTATCATTTGACTTGCTAAACGCTTATACTTATGCGAAAATTTATAAAGTTTTCAGCGACATAAATTTTACTATTTAATAATAACGCATTCACTTCGAAATATAATATAAAATGTATGTCACGATAGATTCACATACATATCCATAACAGTTGCGCAAACACTCAAAACTATTATCTAGTTTATGTTCCTGAAAAAATCTCAAAACACCCCTTCAGTACTTTTCAACAGTAAAGCCTATGATTTTGCCGGCAATTATTAGCGGTAGGATCAGTGGCGGCTCGTGGAAAATTTTGATGGTAGAGCCACTTAGCATGCACAATATATCTCACCGCCTCCTTTTTGAGGAAAGAAAAATCGACCATCAATAACGTTTACTTGTTGCAGAATCACTAAAAAGAATTAAATAAGGACGAAAAATAGCCCGCATTTAATCTGTAACATCGTTCTTCGTCCACGAAAATCAATTAAACGACGAATTGTATTTGGTAACATTACCTTCTTTTTAAGTACCAAACAAAACATTTTCAAGTGCCAAAATTGACAATGACATTTTCCAACTACCTAAATAGTTATTTATGCAACAAGTGAGTAAAGTAATACTTTTTTTCACGAGTAGGAAAGATTGCCGCATGAGCCGAAGGCGAGTGCGGCAATTCCTACAAGTGAAAAAAAGTTGCTTTACTCTCGAGTTTCATACAAATTTTTTTCTCCGTCCGTAACTTTAAATAAATTCGATAAAACCTTAATTAATGTTTATAAGTAATTATACTTGTTTTAAATAAAGAAAATAATAATAATCATCAAGTTTTCTTGATCGGAAACGAATGTTTGATATTTATCGGCGGAACTCGCGGCGTGTTGTGAAGCGTTCATGACACACTTTGCGCAAACAATTTTTTAGTTGCGTTAAAAAATGAACCGCTACGGCACTTTTTCTCACGCAAAAGGGTGAAAAAATGAACCGTTATGGCACTTTTTTTCACGCTACTTGAAGGGTTCAGGAATCACATATTTTATGAACGCAGATTAATGAAAAAAACTGTACATTTTATAACGGACGTAGAAAAATTATCATTTTCGAATGGTTCAAAATATGATCATTGTCAACTGCGAATAACGACAAATTTTAGATGTCAAAAATGAAATATATTAATTGCCAAATTTCGTAATTTTCAACTGTTAAAAAGGTAATTATCAACAGTCTAAAGTGAACATTTTTAAGTGCTAAAAAAAACAACTACAAACTGACCATTTTAAATTTTTATTTCAATACACCATCATTTTAATTGTGTCTGTTCTATTTTAATGTATTAATAAGTTTTAATTTAATACGTTTCATCTTAATATGTTGTATTTTAATATGTTTGATTTTATTATGTCTTATCCTTAGTATGTTTTATTTTAATATGTTTCATTTGATTTTATTATGTTTTATCTTAATAACTTTTATTTTAATATGTCTGATTTTATTATGTTTTAATAGTAATAGTAATAGTAGTAATAGTATTTTATTCGTGCTAAAACAGTTGTTTACACTCGTCAGGATATACATACATGAATACAAAAATATAACTTGGTATAATGCTTTGGGCTAAGTAATAAAAAATATGTTATCGTACTGATGGGTGTTAGATAATATAAATATGTTAAAATTAGATTAAAAGCTAATAAGCAAAATAAACCTATGATTAAAATTTTATTTTAATATGTTTGATTTTATTATGTTTCTTTTAATATGTTCTATTTTAACATGTTAATTCGATTTGCAATTTAATGATTGACCTGTGTAAAGTGTAAAACTAAAGCACCAATAAAGTATAATTATTAAAATATTATTATTATTATTATTTTCAAGTGCCAAAAAAGACATTTTCAAGTACCAAAATTGACAATTTTCAAATGCAAAAAATGACATTTTCTAACTGCCAAAAACGATCATTTCAACTGTCAAAAATGATCATTTTCGAGTGTCATAAATGACAATTTTCAAGTTTTAAAAATGACCATTTTCAACTGCCAAAAACGACAATTTTCAAGTGCCAAAAATGACAATTTTTAACTGCCAAAAATGACAATTTTTAACTGCCAAAAATGACCATTTTCAACTGTACAAAATAACCATTTTCATGTGCAAAAAAGTCAAAATTGACAATTTTCAAGCCCCAAAAATGGCATTTTCCAAGTGTCAAAAACAATAGTTGTCAACTGTCAAAAATTCTCAATTTTAAGTGCTATAAATGACAATTTTCAAGGTTCAAAAATGACTATTTTTCAGCTGTTAAAAATGACAATTTTCAAGTGTCAAACATGACAATTTTCATCCGTGCAAAGTGCCGAAAAGAACGTTTTCAAAAGATCAAACTTGACAATCATTAAGTGCCAAAAAAGACCAAAATT
The DNA here is from genome assembly GCA_910593695.2 of Ocypus olens. NCBI lineage: Eukaryota > Metazoa > Arthropoda > Insecta > Coleoptera > Staphylinidae > Ocypus > Ocypus olens. The sequence goes on along the minus strand of OU343047.1, from coordinate 560,477 downwards.
GACGACATTTTCCAACAGCCAAAAATTATAATTTTCGAATGCCATAAATGGTTCAAATATTACCATTGTCAACTGCTAAACACGACAATTTTCAGGTGCCAAAAATGAAAATTTTTAAATACCAAATGTCACAATTTTTAACTGTTCAAAAGGGCAATTACCAACAGTCTAAAATGAACGGTTTTAGGTGTCAAAAAGGCATTTTTTAACTGTATAAACCGACCATTTTTAAGTGCCAAAAAATACATTTTCAAGTACCAAAATTGACAATTTTCAAGTGCAAATAATGACATTTTCCAACTGTCAAAAACGATCATTTCAACTTTCAAAAATTATCATTTTCGAGTGCCATAAATTTAGATTTTTAAGTTTCTAAAACGACCATTTCTAGTTAAGCAAAATAACCATTTTCATGTGCAAAAAAAAGTCAAAATTCACAATTTTCAAGGGCCAAAAATTACATTTTTCAAGCGTCAAGAACGATAGTTTAAACTGTCAAAAATTATCATTTACGAGTGCCATAAATGACAATTTCAAGGTTCGAAAATAACCATTTTCAACTGTCAAAAAAGACAACTTTCAAGTGTCAAGAATGACAATTTTCAACTGTGCAAAGTGCCAAAAAATACATTTTCAAGTGCCAAACTTGACAATCATCAAGTGCAAAAAAAATACATTTTCAAGTGCCAAAATTGACAATCTTCAAGCGCCCAAAAATGACATTTTACATCTGTCAAAATTTATCATTTTCAAATGCCATAAATGAAAAATGTATAAATAAATGACAATTTTCAAGGTTCAAAAATAACCATTTTCAACTGTCAAAAAAGACAACTTTCAAGTGTCAAGAATGACAATTTTCAACTGTGCAAAGTGCCAAAAAATACATTTTCAAGTGCCAAACTTGACAATCATCAAGTGCAAAAAAAATACATTTTCAAGTGCCAAAATTGACAATCTTCAAGTGCCCAAAAATGACATTTTACATCTGTCAAAATTTATCATTTTCAAATGCCATAAATGAAAAATGTATAAATAAATGACAATTTTCAAGGTTCAAAAATAACCATTTTCAACTGTCAAAAAAGACAACTTTCAAGTGTCAAGAATGACAATTTTCAACTGTGCAAAGTGCCAAAAAATACATTTTCAAGTGCCAAACTTGACAATCATCAAGTGCAAAAAAAATACATTTTCAATTGCCAAAATTGACAATCTTCAAGTGCCCAAAAATGACATTTTACATCTGTCAAAATTTATCATTTTCAAATGCCATAAATGAAAAATGTATAAATAAATGACAATTTTCAAGGTTCAAAAATAACCATTTTCAACTGTCAAAAAAGACAACTTTCAAGTGTCAAGAATGACAATTTTCAACTGTACAAAGTGCCAAAAAATACATTTTCAAGTGCCAAACTTGACAATCATCAAGTGCAAAAAAAAATACATTTTCAAGTGCCAAAATTGACAATCTTCAAGTGCCCAAAAATGACATTTTACATCTGTCAAAATTTATCATTTTCAAATGCCATAAATGAAAAATGTAATTGCCAAAAGTCGCAATTTTCAACTGTTAAAAAAGGCAATTACCAAAAGTGTAAAATGAAAATTTTTAAGTGTCAAAAAGGCAATTTTGACCATTTTCTAGTACCGAAAAAGACATTTTCAAGTACCAAAATTGACAATTTTAAGTGCAAAAAATAACATTTTCCAACTGTCAAAAATTATCATTCTCGAGTGCCATAAATTAAAATTTTCAAGTTTGAAAAATTACCATTCTCAACTGTCAAAAAAGACAATCTTGAAGTGCCAAAAAATGACAATTTTTAACTGCCAAAAAATGGCAATTTTCAGCCGCCAACAAATACAATTACCATCTGTCAAAAATGCCCATTTTCAAGTGTCAAAAAATGTCAAAAATTACCATTTACAACTGTGCAAAATTACCATTTTCATCATCACTATCACTCGCCCCTTTTTAAAATGTTACCATCAAGTTCAACACCAGGCGGATATTTTTCACCCTAGCTTTATATTTTTTAAAAATAATGTAACTTCACTGATTCCATAAAGTTCTGTAATTATTATAATGCGTAATGCAATGTTTCACTTATATATGCATCTGTATTTAATTTAATTTTATTTCATTTGTAACTTCAATTGCTATTATATTACCCTGTTAATGGATCTTGATATCTGTTCGGAAATAAATATTATTATTATTATGATTATTATTATTTTCATGTGCAGAAAAATATATTTTCCAAGTGTCGAAAACGAGTTTTTAACTATCAAAAATTATTATTTTCGAGTGCCATAAATGACAATTCTCAATGTTCAAAAATAACCATTTTCAACTGTCGTAAAAGACAACTTTCAAGTGTCAAAAATGACTATTTTCAACTATGCAAAGTGCCGAAAAAGACATTTTCAAGTGCTAAAATTGACAATCTTCAAGTACATGAGCAAAAAGGCGTATTCCGTAATGAACTAATTTCATTCATCGTGGATGGCGCGGAAATACGACTGACAAGTGCACGTCGTCGTCGTGCGCATGAGCGGAGCCAAAAATTATTTGGCACCAAATGCAGTTCCAGAACGGAAAAATTTCTTGCCGACTTCGAAATTAGAGGTACTGCCATGGCTCGTTGGCTCTACATAACGAGCCGCCTCTGGGTACTCTGGGTAGGATCACGATTTTCTAGAAGCAACAAGCAAGAGTGATCCAGACGTTAATAATTGCCTAGGAAAAATCAGTCACGAGTTAGATTCGGGAAGACAATTGGCCGAATAAAAAGTTCACACTTCATAATTTGAAAAGTTAAATTTAGTGACACCAAGTGTCAGACGTGTATTAATTTGCGGTACAATAATTGTAATAAAAATGAGCTTACCAAGATTTTGAGAAATGCCTATGAATACTATTACTGATGAAAGCACTAACACTTTACCCGAAAATACAAACAGATCGAATTCAGGGGCAAAGTTCATCAGAGATTTTATGTTGGTTAAATTAAATTCCGCGAGGTAAAAAATCCTCTTGTTCGATGGTAAACCAAACGAAATAAGATTGAGTTCGTGTCGAAGCGTCCCTGTACAGTATCGGGTTTTCTGTATCTATGGCTCGTTGCAGAGCCGCGGTTATCCTCGGACGTCTCCCACATGCGTGTTCTCGCATAATCAAACGGGATTGGGAACAGACCCCGGTGCATTCGGACAAAAGGTTTAGTGGAATCTTCCGCACACTTTCCATCGCGATTGTTATTATATTTCCAGATAAATGCCGCGCACCGTACGATTGAATATGCGAATTTTTTTGTAACAGTTGAACTGAACGTTAACAATTGAATATGCGATTTTTTTCCTGTTATAGTTGAACTGGACGTTCAAATTTAAATATTCGATTTTTTTTCTTTTTTCAATTGAATTGTACGTTCAAAATTGAATATGCGATTTTTTTTCTTCTTTCAGTTGAATTGGACGTTAACGTTAACACCGAGAACGGCGTGCAGTACGACACAGTGTTAACTGAAATCGCGGCAACGGCATCGTCCATGTGTCCGGACAGTAATCACAACGAGCTATCGGAGAATCCCGAGATGATGGATAAAGAAGGGGTCATCGCCGAAGAAGTTCTGACGCTGCACACGCTCGCGAGGGTCGCGAAAACCGGCGGCACCGCCGAGGAGATCGCCAACGATGTTGTTTCCGTCAAGGCCGCGGTGGGTGGTGGAAACAGCGATGAAGAGGATCACATCCAAGAATATCTGCACAGGAGCGACACGGCGGTTATTTATCCGGAGGCCGGTGAGTCTTAAATTATATTGCATGGGGGGTGGCGAAATATGTCAACGAAAGGCGCGCTCTCTATATATATATAGTTGTTTTGAAAATAATGGCCGATGGTAAACTTTAAATTTTTCGTGCAACTTTCGGAAAAGTCGAGACATTAATTTCTAATGTGTAATCTTTGGGTCAATCCATATGAAGTGATTGAATAAGGGTTGCTTGACCATTTTTAAATATTTTGATGTTTTTGTATGTGATTACCGTGTCAAAACAGTTTTAAAAGAAAAATTACCTTGCGACCATTTTTATTTGTAAGCGCACGACGTTTTTTTCAAATTGGAGACATTAGCGTTAATTTGAACATATCTGCACTGAATTAAGTTACAACATTGTAATTGACATGATTGTTTTTAGAAAAGTCTCCGTTACAACAATGTTTATTACCCAAAAGACCCCAAATTCAAAAATATCCAATCAAAATCCAAAGTTTGGTATCGAACATTTTGAAAATCCACTTTTTAGACCCAAAGAATGATTTATCACAGTGTATAAATTAATAAATTGAGGAGCAACCAAGCAAAACCAGATAAATCCATTTTATAAAGTTTCAAGATAATCGCAAAACACGTGCCCATTAGCAGGTTTTTAAATGTAACCAAAAAATATATAGCGTACGTGAATGGTATGATATTATAGATCTCTTACACACTATTCACGTTTCAATTTCATAATTAACAAAAAAAAATATTAACAATTACAAGAAGGATTTATCTGTTTTTGCTTACTAACTTTTTAAAGTTAAAAACAACATATATAATTTTTGTTAATATATATAATAAACTTTTTAATACATTTTCAAATAAAACAAAGATTAATTTTTTAGTTTTCACACATTTATTAAAGTTTAGAAAAAGGAAAAAACGTTCATTTTTAAATTCACAAATTCAGAAAGTAACAAATTGGAACGATTCAAATATACATCCCTATGTCATCCTCGAGGCAATCGCAAACTTCGTTTTGATCTTGTCCTTCGATTTCGGCTTCAGCAATAGTTACTCAATATATTTTTGTACCACGCTAGCCTGTTATCATTTTTCCAGGTTGGACCAAACTGTTGAGCCAACAAATGAGCTAGGGATTTTTTCTTTTTCTCAGGCAAAGATCGCATTAAAGGAATTTCTTCTAATACCTTAAAACTTCTCTTCGTGCTTTAAGAATCTGTCGGGGTATCTCATTTAACAACGACAATCTGAAATTCTGATGACACTGTACTTTTACGTTATCTTCTCCTTTCTTATTATGAGATTTCTTGATAAGAATTCGCTTGATGTCGGAAATAGCTGTGATTTTCTGGAAACAATTTTGCAGGTTTTTAATATTGTACAGTTTCCAGTCAACGCCAAGTTGTTTTACTGTTCCAAACTGAGAATATATTTCGAAGTATTAACCAACCAACCACACTGAAACCGAAAGCATTATTTCCCATGCCCGAATTTCTTCTTGTTGACTTTGGACAGTGAAAACCGAAAATAGATTGACTAGTAAAAATCTGTGCAAAATATCACGGATAGGAATATCAAAATAATACATTCGCAGACGGATTTATCCTTTTTTGCTTGAAAAATGCCTATGCAATTTTATTTTGTGGATTTATCTGGTTTTGATTGAATTGCTTGACTTTAAGGTCAATTTTAAAGGGACTTAACACAGTTAGGTTGAATCTAACAAGTAAGTTTACCATTGGATTTATCTGACCAAAAGAATTAGGAATCAATAATTAACGCATTTTTGCCCAAAAGTGGATTTATCTGGTTTTGCTTGATTGCTCCTCAATTAATATCCTTGCATAGAGTAAGAACACTGATAAATGTTTCCTTATTTTTTATAATTTTTTGAAATTTGAAAATCTTTATTTTTTGTAAAGTTCGGGGCTAGTTATCTCTGGTGGGTTTAAATAGAAAAAAAAATGTTTGCACATTTTGTACAACTATATGATAGCAAAGTACTGTAAAAATTTCAACATTGATATTTGACTGTTAACTGTGAACAAAGATATGAATTTGTGACAACGAGGAAATTATACACATTACGCTACAGTTGATCTTGTGAATGTGTGATATTGGCTAGATGGAATCAATTATTATTGTCATTCGTTTGAAGCGTCAATCTACAGGCTCTTGGTATTCGCTTCCCATAAGACCACTTGTTAATTTTCAATTAGTGAAAAATGGTATAAAAGATTTTTTTTTTCGGGAAAATAATTACTCTACGCGCTTTTTCTCATCATTAAGAATCGTCATGAATTTTTTCAAATTTTTCCAAGACCCAATATTTTTCACACATTTTCCTAACTAATGGTATGGAAAAATGGGCGAAAATCATGAAATGACCAAATGACTTGTAATATACATCAAAATGTTCACAAAATAACGGAGAATACGCGGTTAAATTTTCAGCTTAATTGCACTTGTAGTTTTTTTGTTGCACGCCTTTAGATTTGGCACTCGAAATTTGGCGAGAAATTTCAGTCAGTTTTGAGACTTTTTTAGCGCGGTGTCATTAGACAAATATGGATGATATTACATAAGTTTATAGCTACATTCTTCTAGAATCCACTACTTCTATTCGCAACCATGTATCGTATCCACAAACCGATATTCGTTTAGTTGAACGAACCGATGTCCGTTAGCATCAATCTGCAGGCTCTCAGTATTCGCTTCCCATAAGGCCACATGTTAATTTTCAGTTGGTGAAAAATGGTATAAAAGATTTTTTTTTCGGGAAAATAATTACTCCACGCGCTTTTTCTCATCATTAAGAACCGTCATGATTTTTTTCAAATTTTTCCAAGACCCAATATTTTTCACACATTTTAATGACTAATGGTATGGAAAAATTGGCGAAAATCATGAAATAACCAAATGACTTGTAATATGCATCAAAATATTCACAAAAGAACGGGGAATACGTGGTTAAATTTTCAGCCCAATTATACTCGTAGTTTTTTTTTGCTGCATCCTCTTAGACTATTAATAAGAAATATTTTGTAAAATAGAAAGAAGGTTTGTTGTTGTAGATCTGCCTGCATAGAAACCAATTTAATTTTAGTGTAATGAGAAGATCGAATAATTTAGGAATAGCAGAATGTATCGAGACACTGCGGTAGTGAGTAACATATTCATTTTCATCGGTTTTATGTATTGGTGTTATAAAACCTTTCTTCCAGATGTTTGGAAAATAATTCTGTGTTGCTGGTGATTGAAATAGTATGAATATTGGAATGATTAAAGAATAGATACATCAGGACGTGAATTATTTCTAGTAACAGATTTTAAATCATATACACCATCAAATATATCGCTTTGAGAAAATGTAAAGGGCATGCGATTTACTTCTGCCATACTGGTAAAAGTTGGTACCTGCAATGGATTAAGATTGCTATAAACAGTGGAGAAGTATTCAGCGAAATCACTGCTAGTAACATTATTATAATGGATATTAATTGTTTTGACATCAAACACTTAAAACTTTGTTTTACCGCTGTATAAGTTTTCAAGAGTTTTATTTCGAAATAATATCAAGATGCACCACCAAGTAAACATGTTTGAAAATTGGAAAATTTTGAAAAACAAAAGTGGCTTTGAAAGAGTGATATTTTGACAATTGAAAATAATTTTCTGGAATTTATTTTCGACGGTTAATATTTTTCAATTTTTTTTTCTTCCATCCCGCAAATAAAATTTTCAAAAAATTGTAACTCGTTTGAAAATTGGTGTATTTTCAAAAGCAAAAGTGGCTTTAAAAGATTGATATTTCGACAATTGAATATAATTTTTCTGGAATTTATTCTCAACGGTTAATATTTTTTTTCAATTTTTTCTTCTTCAATGCCACAAATAAAATTTTCAAAAATTTGTAACTTGTATGAAAATTGGTGTATTTTGAAAAATAAAAGTGGCTTTAAAAGATTGATATTTCAACAATTGAATATAATTTTTCTAGAATTTATTTTCGACGGTTAATATTTTTTTCAATTTTTTTCTTCCATCCCGCAAATAAAATTTTTAAAAATTTGTAACTTGTATGAAAATTGGTGTATTTTGAAAAATGAAAGTGGCTTTAAAAGATTGATATTTCGACAATTGAATATAGTTTTTCTGGAATTTATTCTCAGCGGTTATTTTTTTTCAATTTTTTCTTCTTCAATGTCACAACTAAATTTTCAAAAATTTGTAACTTGTATGAAAATTGGTGTATTTTGAAAAATGAAAGTGGCTTTAAAAGATTGATATTTCGACAATTGAATATAATTTTTCTGGAATTAATTCTCAGTGGTTAATATTTTTTCAATTATTTTTTCATCAATGCCTCAAATAAAATTTTCAAAAAATTTAAACTCGTTTGAAAATTGGTGTATTTTCAAAAACAAAAGTGGCTTTAAAAGAGTGATGTTTTGACAATTGAATATAATTTTTCTGGAATTTATTTTCTGCAGTTAATATTTTTTAATTTTTTTTTCCTTGAATGCTACAAATAACATTTTCAAAAATTTGTAACTCGTTTGAAAATTGATGTGTTGTGGCTTTAAAAGATTGATATTTCGACAATTGAAAATAATTTTTTTAGAATTTATTTTCGACGGTTATTATTTTTTTTCAATTTTTTTCTTCCATCCCGCAAATAAAATTTTCAAAAATTTGTAACTTTTATGAAAATTGGTGTATTTTGAAAAATAAACGTAGCTTTAAAAGATTGATATTTTGACAATTGAAAATAATTTTTCTGGAATTTATTTTCGACGGTTAATATTTTTTTCAATTTTTTTTCTGCAATCCTGCAAATAAAATTTTCAAAAATTTGTAACTCGTTTGAAAATTGGTGTATTTCCAAAAACAAAAGTGGCTTTAAAAGATTGATATTTCGACAATTGAATATAGTTTTTCTGGAATTTATTCTCAGCGGTTATTTTTTTTCAATTTTTTCTTCTTCAATGTCACAACTAAATTTTCAAAAATTTGTAACTTGTATGAAAATTGGTGTATTTTGAAAAATGAAAGTGGCTTTAAAAGATTGATATTTCGACAATTGAATATAATTTTTCTGGAATTAATTCTCAGTGGTTAATATTTTTTCAATTATTTTTTCATCAATGCCCCAAATAAAATTTTCAAAAAATTTAAACTCGTTTGAAAATTGGTGTATTTTCAAAAACAAAAGTGGCTTTAAAAGAGTGATGTTTTGACAATTGAATATAATTTTTCTGGAATTTATTTTCTGCAGTTAATATTTTTTAATTTTTTTTTCCTTGAATGCTACAAATAACATTTTCAAAAATTTGTAACTCGTTTGGTAATTGATGTGTTGTGGCTTTAAAAGATTGATATTTCGACAATTGAAAATAATTTTTTTAGAATTTATTTTCGACGGTTATTATTTTTTTTTCAATTTTTTTCTTCCATCCCGCAAATAAAATTTTCAAAAATTTGTAACTTTTATGAAAATTGGTGTATTTTGAAAAATAAACGTAGCTTTAAAAGATTGATATTTTGACAATTGAAAATAATTTTTCTGGAATTTATTCTCAGCGGTTATTATTTTTTTTCAATTTTTTCTTCTTCAATGCCACAAATAAAATTTTCAAAAATTTGTAACTCGTTTGAAAATTGGTGTATTTTCAAAAACAAAAGTGGCTTTGAAAGAGTGATATTTTGACAATTGAATATAAAACGTCTCGTCAATTTTTTTTTCTTCAATGCCAAACAAATTTTCAAAAATTTTAACTCGTTTGAAAATTGGTGTATTGCCAAAAACAAAAGTGGCTTTAAAAAAGTGATATTTTGACAATTGAATATCATTTTTCTGGAATTTATTTTCTGCGGTTAATATTTTTTTCAATTTTTTTCCTCCAGTGCTACAAATAACATTTTCAAAAATTTGTTACTCGTTTGAAAATTGATGTATTGCCAAAAATAAAAGTGGCTTTAAAAGATTGATATTTCGACAATTGAAAATAATTTTTCTAGAATTTATTTTCGACGGTTAATATTTTTTTCAATTTTTTTTCTTCCATCCCGCAAATAAAATTTTAAAAAATTTGTAACTTGTATGAAAATGGGTGTATTTTGAAAAATGAAAGCGGCTTTAAAAGATTAATATTTTGACAATTGAATATAATTTTTCTGGAATTTATTCTCAGCGGTTATTATTTTTTTTCAATTTTTTCTTCTTCAATGCCACAAATAAAATTTTCAAAAATTTGTAACTCGTTTGAAAATTGGTGTATTTTCAAAAACAAAAGTGGCTTTGAAAGAGTGATATTTTGACAATTGAATATAAAACGTCTCGTCCAGTAAAGTGCTACATTATGGACTTGTTACATAAAGAGCTATTATGGATATTTCGATTTTAAGAATGATAATTCTCCACTCTGTGAAAGATTTGTGCGCTGAAATGCTTTCATATTCACCGTCGGTATACATTTTATGTTCTTCTTAATTTCAAACGTCAAAATTTGTGCGTATCAAGTGATTTAAACACTTGATACGCACAAATTTTGACGTTTGAAATTAAATAACAATTTCATGCATTTGTTGATGTAGATTGGAATAAAACACTTTAACTTTTTTATACCACTATATTTTATTTATGTGACTAGTTTCGATCATTCACTGGTCATTTTCAAACATAAGTAAATTAAATTACTGCTTTACATTTCTTATATACTACAAGGCTTCAAAGTGTTTTATTCCAATCTACAATCAAGATGTACCACGAAGTAAACGCCGCCAACATTAAACATTTGTTGATGTATCATGGCCTATTTGATGAAGTTGAAAAAATCAGGAAAATATTAATTCCCTTCAAAATAGAATATAAATTTTTGCACAAAAAAAAAAGAAATATATTTCGAACCCTTGCTGTATCTTGATTTACATATGCCAAGTACGCAGCGTGAGTTATCATTGCATTAACATTAAAGTGCGGGCCGCAAAGTGTAAACAATAAAAATGATGATCGTTTGGGAAAAGGAGGAGGAGGAGGATGAGGAGGAGGAGGAAGAAGATTTGTTGTGAGGATAAGGTTCGTTTATTTAGAAGGCGCTTTGTCGCCGGTGCCCCGTAGCGACCTGTGACTTGGCAGAGATCGCAGGGCACTACATCACTGCCCGTTTACTCTCCGTTTTACATTTACACCACATCAGGGATCATAGCGCTTTAATGTACAGTTCGCCCTAGGTAAATTATTTGCGAGAGCAAAAAAGGCGCATAAAACCCTCCGTAAGCGATGTAGCTGAATGAAACCGCACGCATAATTTACCCCGCTTTGCCGGTGACTCCAATGAGAGAATTTTCGATTCGAATTTGAATCGCTTCCAGGAATGCTTTACGATCGCGATTGTTTATAGGAAAATAAATTCGGATTAAAACCGACCAGTGTGTGTGTGTGAGTAGTCTGTCTAGCCCAGATATTTCAAAAGGAGCGGATATAATTTTATGTACAGCCAATAAAATGTCGCAAAGTAGGCGTGCTAGTAAAATTAGTGGAGCTGCGTCAAAGCTATATAGTTTCTGGAATAACGTGCCATAAATTAGGCTGCACGCCGAGTGCCTGCCAGTTTGCGTATGCATGAAGATCGTTCCAGACGGCCCTATACAACGACGGCCTACTAAACATTACATCTGACAAACGATTATGTATTTGGTTGCAATCCAGCGACTATAACCTTATGCTTCATAGTTCGTCTTGCCAAATGTAAAACCTTTAAAATCACGAGACAACTAACTAGCCCAATAAACATCACCCCGCCCGGTCTTATCCCCATTCCTCCGCAGAAATCTTTAAAAACGGGGATCAAATGGACGCGTTATCAACCGAAGATATCGGGTTTATGAAGGGCGGCGAAGGGGAAACCTTCGGGGAATTTGCAATTGACCAGATCGCGAGGACAGTATATATATATATATATATATATATATATATATATATATATATATATATATATATATATATGGGCAAACATCGATGGCCGCCAAGGGAATGCTTTCATTAAAACTAGATATAAATTAACAGAACATTTGACCAAAGAGATGTTATCAGATTGCAATAAAGCGAAACCCCCGGGACCCGAATGAAAGGACCAGTACCTAGCTTTTGAAAAAAACTCCGGGCTCGTATAATTACCGCCGCGAATTGACATCATTACGTATAATAATAATTTACTGGCCCAACAGGTCATGTGACTAATTTATAGCGCATAAAGCCGAATATATTAAGATAATAAATATAAGTAATAGATGGATATTTTGGCCGCATGATTGTGTTCTTCCATTATTAAGTCTTAGTTATTAATAGTTATTAAAATAAAACGTTTTTTTTTCTTCATTTTCTAATTCTACAGCTGTGAGCAGTGACGGTTCACGGGGATTTTTCTGGTACGGCCGAGGAACAAGAGGTGGCGATACAGATAGGTGCGATCATGCAGCTGTCTCTGCAACTGATTGCCACCCTTGTTACCTCGGCCGTACCAGAAAAAACCCCGCGAACCGTCACTGGCTGTGAGTGATTGTTCAGTAGTGAGTCTGCTTTCCTTAAACATCATTTTCTAAAATATGCTTTACAGGATGATGCAGCCAGCATAAGCTAAATTAACACGATTCAATCATTTATATTTTATCGACAAAGTAAATATTGATTTCTTCAAGACTACAATTATATTTCAGTATTATTTTTTATTTTTCGATTTCGAATCGACTATCCATGTACGATGTAAAGTATGCTGAAAAAAGAATGTGTCCGGGGTCCCAGGAGAATGGGGTGGAAGGCCCTAAATTAAATTCTATCACGGGTTAAATTATGGCGTTATAAAGTCGGTCCCGGAAATAAGCAACGTGTGTCAGCAAACGTGTCTTCTCTCTGGGCACACTTTGAAAATACATAAAGATGAAACAATGCGATATGTGTTAAACCAAGTCCGCCCGTTATCATTCCATTTGTCGGGTTTCCTCCGGCAGGTTTCCGGAGGGTTTCTTGCGAGTGTTCACAAGTAATGGTTTTGCTCATCGTCTTGATTGGCCGCCGCTATATCCTTCATTGGGTGACCCCTACTACAGACTGTTTATGATACACATTGCCCGTTATTAAATTTGATTATAATGCAATTCCAGAAAGCGTTAACTTGTTTAATACTGCCGTATAAATTGAGTTTGGTTACTGTTCCCCTGTTTAAGTTATTCTTAATTTATAACATTAATTGTGTGTAATTTTAATATTTAGAATTATCCGTGTACACCAGTGATTCCCAAAGTGGGCGCCACCGCCCCCTGGTGGGTGCTGCAGCAATTCTGGAAGGCGCTGATGGCGTGTAAACACAGAAGAATTTCCGCAGTTACAAGAACTGATGAAAGTAACTGCAAATAATTCAATAAATAGTTTCATAATTTCAAAATTCAATGTTTCTATTTTATGCAATTGCTATCAAAATTAAAAAATATATATAATTTCTAGGGGGCGCTAAGTAATATTTTTTCTGGAAAGGGGGCGATAGGGCAAAGAAGTTTGGGAACCACTGGGCTACACAATCAAACTTAGTGATTTACGATTTTACTTAATATAAATTACCAAATAGTTGAATTAATCAAGGAGTCTGGAAATGTAGTTATTTTCTGTAGCCATTTCTATAACAATAAACATATTATTATTATGTACCAAATTGTTGATACGCATTTAGATGTGTATCAAATGATAAATGGATCGAATATAATAAGAAATTCGTATATTCAATTTTAATGGATCCTTTTGTAAATATGGCCGGTTCGGTCCATCTCATTGTTACATAATGATTGTTATAGTAGCTTTCGATATAAAAAATACTGGGGCATGAATAGTGAAACAAAAAAAAATGAATAATAAAAATGTATTGTGTGTAGGTATTTCCTATTCAGCATAAACGGGGCAAAAGTGTAGCGCGCATAAAAGGATGAAAAAAAAATGATTAAAATGAAGAGGATCGCGCTTGATGAAGTCCAGGAGAACCGACAGTCATTCCAGACATCAATCTAATGTATTCATACCGTAGCTCAAAACAAATGATTGATTCCATAATTCATGATTTCCACTATATTCATATGTAAATGGCCATTCAGCGTAGTACACTTCGTTGAATTTATTTATATAAACACTAAATTAATGACCTGTTTTTAGCGGTTCGGCACAGAAATGCAAATGCTGTACATTATGCACCTTGAGCCCATTGAATCAATGTGCCAGTCAGAAATCTGTTCGCGGTTGTTACGCGTTAAAGAAACGAACGATGGCGTTTTGTAGTGTAATTGATAAAAATGGGCCCAACTGATTGTCTCCTTTTGGATATACGGATTCCAGAGAGTGAGGGCACTTATTGAATTATTCATGTGGCTGTGTACGAATCATTACTTGAATCGCGTTGTTGGTACGGTGAGCACTTTGTCCGTTCGGCCCACTGACTCCTCATCTTTTTACAGCCCCCCCTACTTGTTTATGTAAGCACACGCGGAAGTCTGAGTCGTTTGTCTTCCTATGTTGACAGTATTCTTAAAAATATCGGTATACTACTACTTGCACACGGCAGTAATACTAAATTACTTTACAATGCAACGGATTTGTTTGCTTAAATTCGTTAATTTTAAGAAATGTTATTTCACCTAAGAAACGGCCGAGAGGTGTAAATAAATTTGGAAATGTAATAATGGTTTTGGGCAATGAATTTTTGAGTTTAAACATTTTCGAAAAATAGAAGTATGCTTTTCCATTCTCTGCAAATGTTAATTCGCATTCAATAATCGTTTAGATTCTTAAATAAGTAATTGTGGAGGCTTTTACTTCGTGATACATTTTGAATAATTCAAATAAAAACGAATCAATTAATCCGGGAATTTCCATCCTCAACGACCAGGTTGACCTGATGTACACCCCTCTTTTTGAAGCGTTCTAGTTTTAGTATATATACCTTTGTATTTCGTATTTTAAGTACTCAGTTTGATAATGATTACCGTGTAATTGAAACTAGTCACGTAAAGTAAAATAAAAGTGGTATAAAAAAGTTAAGTGTTTTTTTTATATCGAAATTGAAAATGTACCACGAAGTGAACGCCTCCAAGATTCAAGAAAAACGAATCACTTTATTAATAAAGTAGTACCAACAATTATTTGTTATTCGTTTTTATTTGAATTGTTTAGATTCTTTCTTATTCGATCTTTATTACCAAGTCTAATGTTATTAGGAATACGCCGAACATTTAAATAAGTGTACATCCAAATAATATCTTCCTAGAAGTGCCTGTTTTTCGCTCAGACCCTCAATTGTCATAGATACATTTCGGAATGTATTCGGCAGGGTTGTTGTTCGCCAAAAAGAAGAGAGAAAAAAAAAACGCGGCCCCGTACTATTAGACCCCCATCCGATGTCTAAACATCCGCCATCCGGAGACAATCCGGCAACCTTTTATATGTAAAACGAAACTGATATGTTTATGGAGATTATAAAAGTCCATGACTTGTAAAAATTCTGAGTGACAACCGCCGGAACATGTCGTCAAAAGGAAATGAAAACAGGAACCAGGAGTGCGTACGTTGCGAGAGGGGGAGGGGAGGGGGTCGAATAGAAATAAATGAAGCCTAAAGGGAAAATGATGATGATCCGCATACACACACATAAGCGCACACTATACATTACACGCGTAGGTGAAATTGACAAATAGGCCAGAACCGAAACGATGTTATTTTCGGTGACTAAGATTTTCAATTTGTGCATAGCGGGGATGGACCGAACCCCTCGTGAATAATATTTAAAGAAAATTATATTGTTTATTAAGTTGTTGTTCATTTAAGATAAATTCAAGTAGATAATGCATTTTTTCCGTTGCTCGTTGGTTAATGGCTAACTTTAATGTACCCAAATGTATCAAAAATCGTTCATTAATGGCCCCTATTAATGAACGATTTTTCATTAATAAACGATTTCTAGGGCCGCGATGGTCTAGTGCAGCGCTGTCCAACTTCTCTTAGCCAGCGGGCTATATTTTCTTTAGCAAATATTTCGCGGGCCGAAAGGGATAGGTAAATAATGTCCATATAAATATTTATTGTGGCACCTCTAATTATATTTTCAAGAGTGGCGTCTTTCAAGCTGTTTCTAAGTTTTGTTTTTATATATTTCATGTCAGAGAATGCACGCTCGCAGATATATATACTTCCCAACATAGAAATGATTTGAAGTCCAAAATCTCTCATTTTTGGATATTTTTCTTTATCCAGTCAGTCAAAATTTGATGTACAGTTTACTATAACTCGCGGGCCGTAAGAAAAAGCTTCGCGGGCCGCCAGTTAGACAGCGCTGGTCTAGTGGGTAGAGGTCCGGCCTCTAAACCCCGCTGGTGCGGGTTCGAGTCCCATCCGGGCTGTCACTTTTTTACTTTTTTAACACGAAAAATGGCCGTGCGGGTTCCTGGATATATTTAGTCTTTGTCCTTAAATGAATTATTAAATATTATACATCGGTTGTGGCTGAATGCCCTAGCTGGCTAAGCCAATTCCCTATCATCCTCGGTTCCCTAACCCGAATTTATATCAACCATATTTCCTAAAAAAAGAACGATTTCTAGTTAAGCATTAAATAGATAATTACTCATAATTACTGGAAATGTAACTGATAATAGCGAGAAAACGATCTATAATTTGTTTCACGTGTAAATGCAAAAGTATATCAATTCTCTGCGTTAGAAACAAATTAGCGGCGAACCGCCTTCGATTTTGTTATACAATAATGTTAAAGTGTGAAACGTCAAATTTATAAAACGCGTGTATCGAGTGAATGTCTGCTACTATGGATAGTGTCGAGTTTAAATTAACACCGCCAAAAGTTCTAGCCATTGCAAATAATGCAACATTAAATTCGCTTCCGGAAAAGAGTACACATTTTTACAAAAAAAACTTACGTAGAATTTATTTCCTGGTGCGAGGAGTAACAGGTAAGACGTCATTCGGAATCTGCGCTATTCGCATGTTTTGCCGATATTGCTGCAAAGGGCTTAATAGCAAGTTTATTTGTTTGTTTTGTTTGGATTTTCTCTAATCTAATTTCTAATGTTGATCTAAGTTACGATCAACGGAAAAAACTTGTAACCAACTCGTGTGTTAATTGGCGATTAATGATCTCAACAATTAATGAAAATGTCTCGATCATTAATCGCTATCATTAACACACTTGTTGATTAAATAACTATTACTTTCATCGTTTCCATCTTTTATAATTTTGACGTTTTTAACGTCGAGTCTACAAAACGCCCGATTTACATTTAAAATACGATTTAAATTCGGAGAAAGTAACGTAATGGCTATATCACCATTACACTATAAGAATCCTTAAGTATTATAAAAAAAAACTAGGTATAACATTAACTAATAAATTACTCTTAATCTGCTGGCTATTCACTGACCCGCTGTAAATTAGTTTTAAGATTTTCAATTCGTGCACAAAAAAAAAACAATGCGAGATAATTTTTTTCTTCAACGCCCCCGCAATCTCCCCCCATAACCCGTTAACTGTATTAAGTGCTCTACGACGCACTTAACCACGCGGAGATTTATACACGAAAAAATAAGATAAAATTTAACGTTTTTATCATGAATACAAATTATCATAAAAGGTACTTTAACATTAATTTGACGAAGTTGTTAAAAGTTAAAACTCTTAAATTTTATGGCCGGTTTACTCTGAAAATTCGCAAAGTTTCCCGGGCCCAAAAAAAAAAGTTGTAGCTGTATGCAGCAGCAGCAGCAGCAGCAGGTTACCATGTATGTGCCATAAATATCAGGGACTTATCTCAATTTACACTCATAATCAGCTTAAGAAAAGTGGTCGCTTTAAAATGTACTCCCCGGATTAGGGCAGGGCATTTTTATCAAGGGCGGATAACGACTCTTCCGCGAGTCTCATATTTAACCGGATTTTAAATGTTGAGAAGTTGTGACCAGTTTAAGCCTACACTTGAAGGTGCCTCGTTAAAATCGCGCGGGTTTAATTAATCCCTCGGAACGTATTAAATTAGGTGATGATTCCCAACCCTCGTGTATGTATGTGCGCGCCTATTTTGATATAATGGCCGTTTATATTATCGATATAATTAATTGGAGGAGGTAGTTTAGTCAAAGGAGCAGCTTCCTTCCAAGTTTAAATGTTGGCGGATGCAAGTTTCTGTAGCGGGAAGGCTGAAGACGCCAACTCGGCAAATAGTTTTCGATAATACCTACTGGTCAGCCAAGTTTGCGGGACGTAATTAAATTGTGCAGTTAGATTTTAGGATTTGTGGAGGGTTGTTTGAATTGGCAGAATCTATGCATGCATACTAATGCGATATCCTATGTATAAGGTAATTGCCATTCAAGCGGGAACATTCGCAAAAAGATTTGCCGTGGTCGTTCCAATTCATATTTGTACATTTTCCTTATTTCCCAATATACACACTTGTAATAATATTTTTACAAACAGTTAATACTGAAACTACGAGTAGCATCTATTTCCATAGTTACAAAATATATTTGACATAAGATTCGTACAGAGCCACTATTACTTTCCCTCGCCGTTATAAACCAATCAGGTAACTGTGAGGATAGAAAAACAATTAGGGCGACATCTATCGCCGATATATATGTGTTCGATAAAAAACGCCCAACGCCATAACTCTGTTATTTATTGCCTGATATGAATGAACTAAAAACCAAAGTCAATGGTGGTTTAAATACTAACAAATGACATCAATATTGATTTTTTTCAATAATAAGTTCATTGTCAAATGATAGCCAACTTAAAATTTTTAAATGGCAGCATATAATGTTTTAATTTTTTTATATTCGACATTATTTTTCTGAATCCAATAATGCCCAATATGTTTTTTTTCGTTCAATATTTTGGTCGAAAAAAATTAAAATAAATCTTCCATTTAAAATTATAATTAGCGTGCCTTGAAAAAAAGTCACGAACGTCATTTTTTGTAAGATTATACCAAACATGAATAATATAGACCCAATAAATAAGTACTTATGTTAAAACTCAATATAGAATAGAATAAATAAGTAATGCAATTAATATTCACTTGCGATTTAGAAGTTCTGTCACTATTGCAAACACTAAGTAGAACGTCTAACTCTGCAATCCACGAAATTGTCGATCCACTCTCTTCGATTTTTTAAAGGCTCCATATCGTCTCAAATTTCCTTCTAACCTTCTAAATTTGGGTTCTGGTATTTGCCGCTCTGGAAACCGTAGATGATAAATTCTTGCCGCAGCTCTTCGATTTCTGTTACATAGAAAATACATTTGCAACATGTCTGTTAATTCGCTATTGTTCATGATTTTGTCTGAAACACACACTAATAACGAAAGGTTGACATTACTTATACAATAAATGACATTTGTCGATTCGAATTTTTTTCAAGGCACACTACATTTATTACCAAGAAACCATGCGAACAAGATTTATTATTACCTTTTTCTGGCATAAATATGAACTTAAAACCAACATAACGGGCATAATTGGATTCAGAAAAACAATGTCTAATAATATAAAATTGGAAAAGTATATGAAGCCATTTAAAAATTTAAAGTTGACTATCATTTGGCAATGAAGTTGATTTTGAAAAAAAAAATAATTACCGTCATTTTATAGTATTTAAACAGCCATTGATTTTATTTTTTAGTTCATTGAAATCGGTCAATAAATAACAGAGTTATGGCGTTGGGCGTTTTTTATCGAACACACGGTATAAATAATTTCAGAACGTTGTCACATTTTCGCCCTATGTGTTTTTCTATCCCAACGGTTACATGATTGGTTTATAAGGTCTATCTGAAGTCGTTATTTGATACTGATAATTTGAATGTCAAAATGTAGAGAATTTAATGTGTTTTAAATTGATCAATATTAAGAAATATTCATGTCAAATCAAAGAATTGATAAAATCTGATAAGTTCATAGTAAAAAAAATCGCATTTTTGATAAAAAAAAATAAATGCTGAGGTATTGAACGTGTTTTTGATTACGATGATTTATTTGTTAAAATGTAAATAATTCATTTTATTTTAAAAGGTATTAAGAAATATTCATAATGAGTTAACGAAAACAGGCGTTAAAGGCATTTCTTGATTAATATACCTATTGAGGCATTTAACATGTTTTTTGAAAATATTTTAAAAACAGAGCATTTTACGCAGAAATGACCTGAGTGAAAAATAATCGTACGGAAGGGGGCCATAATCATGTATTATCGTTTTTCTCCCAGGTGGCGCTGTTGTCGCTAAATCAAGGTCAACATATTTTTTTTTTAATGGGAACCCCTTTTTTTCATTGCAGATTCAGATTCCTCGTTAGAACACCTAATAATGTACCAAAATGTGGAAAATAACATGAGCAACCAAGCAGCTCTAAGATTCTGTTAAGTTGTACAAATATGTTTTTAAGAAAATTAAACTCTGCACTGCCGGACATAAACCTTTGTATGCAACACGTGCATCACTCGCTTAACCAATAAAAATCGGCTCGTTTAATAAACTACTTTATTATGCACTTGTTACATAAATAGTTATTAGGATACACGCATTAGTTTAGATATTATAAAACAGTTTTATTCGCGAGTTGAATTCATACATTTTGGTTCATTTATTCGAAACCCGGCGCCTCCGCTTTTATGATTCAGGTTTCTGGATTAGAAGATTGGTCAGCCAGAAATAGTTTCAGTATTTAATATGACTAAGGAGAAGAAGGCAGTTTAGATAAAAAGTGTGAGGATAATTAGACTAGTTTTAGAATCTGTAGGAGGCCAATGCCAATATTTTTAGTAGTGGTGAGCATTAATTTGAAAATAAAATAACAATATAATAGTAGATTGTAAATCAAGGGAGAGAAATGCGTGATTTTTCCTGAGGGAAAAATAGCATTCTCGCCCTATTTTTTCACAAACGGGATATTTTAAGAGTAAAACGTTCGTTTCTAAAATCTATCCTGGAAAAAAAAAACGTTGTCAACTATGACAGTTAAAATAAATAAGGAAACCTCGTAGGGAGAGAATTGATTACTTTTTCTCCCGTTTGTGAAAAAAAAATATTTTGTCGACAAAAATTAATTTTAGCAGTGTCTTGCTAAAACTATAAAAACAAATTAGTTGTTCCCATTAGTTAATTGTTTTATCTTATAGTGTTACGAAAGCCTACTTAATAAATTTAGGAACAGGTTGAATATAACATACTTTTTGGTTTAAAGTCTCATGCTTTTCTTTCTTTAACTCACTGAATTGGTTGTCGAAAGGGTGTTGCTTTATTAAAAAATATATATTTTAAACTTTGAAGCTAACGACTCAATTACAATATTTTTTGTAGCCACATACTTCATATACCTCCAGATTTTAACCGTTGTAGAAGTTAAACGGAATTGAAAAATTGCAAAAGAACAATTTTACGCATATCTTTCTCATATGCTTCATTCAAACCGTTGTAGAAATGAAATGGAATTGAAAAACATCACCATTTTTTGAACAATCTTACGCTATTGGTAGCAGACTGAGATTTTAATTAAATTTAAGGAAACGAGTAAAATATTTAAATAACCTGAACCTGGTAATAGGAGGAGAATAAATGAGTTTATCGCATGGAAAGACGCAACAGCACAGTAATATAGCTGCAGGAGGAAGGAGGAATTCTTGGGCGATGTTAGAGCCTCTGGACTGTCCCGAGAGGTCTGCGGTCGCCGCAACATCCATTCTACTTCCCATATCTTCCCCGTCCCTGCGCCTTCCCTCCCGGAACTTATACTTTGTTACGTGAACTTCCCGCTCATGATGTATGTTGCTATTAAATTCAAACATCTTCGGATTGTTGAGAATTGTAATGTATTATCCTTGTTTCGGGACATTTGTATTCCTCGTGTACTAATGGAATTCATGCATATGACGTTTTCATTTCTTACATTATTATAATATTATACGGCGTGGGCATTTCAATTTCGTTCGCAATATTAATTTTCCGCAATCTCCGGCCCCCGCGCGCGACCCTCCCGCCGAAGGAAATTAATATTTTCCTAATATATGCAGCCATGTAATTAATACGAAACTACAACTAATATAGCCCGAGCGGTTTGTAGATAAAACCTGGACCCATAATAAAATGTTTAACATAGTTGATAGTAATTGCCGCGGGCTCTACTTGTAAGACGCTCAGTTTCACGAGTTTCAACTACCAACTATATACACAACAGTGAAATGCCTTTCGGTGTGCTGGTCCTGGCTAGCTAGCAGCTCTGAAAGTTTATGTGGTTGACCCTCTAACTTAGGACTCTATCTAGATACATGCAAAACTCCTTTCATCAGACCCCACACCACGCACGCAATCTTCTTGCATTCACCATTTAACTTAATCGCAACGCGGGGGCCATTTTTAAATCGATTACACGGCGCGGCCCCGGCGATATTAATTAATAACGGCCAACCTACATAATTGCACACAAAACAAGTAATAAAGATTCCCCTGCACAACGGTCCGAGAGCAGAACTAACTGCCGTCTTAGTTAGAAATTAAACGCCCCAGGAATTCGGGGCTACTCTCTCTCTAATTTCCTTATGTACCGGACCTTAGTTACTATAGCGAAATTCTTGAAGGTGCTTCCCTCTCCGGGGATTACACCCTCTCTCAGCGAGATGCAGATTAATGTGCATTCATCCGCGGAAGAAGTGGTTGCGGCCTCCCATATCTTATTCCTCCCTATGTTCGTGTCCACTGGCCATTAGAGGCCCAACTTGGCCCATGGTAATAGGCGGAAAATATCTTGCATAGATAAGTTCCAAGGAGTTGAAATTTGAGATTAAAATTACTACTCGGAAATGGACCTCACGTCCTGTCTTAAGATAATATAAATTGGGTCGTGGCGGCCGCACCATTAAATTTTATTTCGGGGAATTAGTTAGACCATTAAATATTTTACGATTCTAACGCCTTCGGATTAATATTGGAAGATTTTGCTGTTGCGATCAAAAGTAAAAAAAATCGCATTTTAGGGTCCTTCCTAGAATCAACTTTTAACAACTCACTCGTTCCTACCACCTAATGCAACATTATGTTGATGAAGATGATCATCTATCTTTTTTTTAACGTTCCAAGACAACACCGCGTATCTATTTCTTTAAATTTGTGGTACCGCCGGGTCCAGGGAAGATAGAGTCAAGATAGTAGAGGTGAAAGGAACTGGAATGGCCATGCGAAGTCGATAAATCGGAAAGGCGGCGAACCGTCAGAGGTCGTCAAGGATATCGAAAAAATAAATAGATTAATAATGATTTTTGATTCTGTAGTAGAGGCACTATTTTTTTGTATAATAAAATCTTAAAATTTCACTTATATTCAGTTACTGTTGTTGTTCATTGCAAATAAGATTAGGTATCTACGAACTAGCAGTCCAATACCATTAAAAGAATTGCTACACAACACTCTTCCTCACTCGTACTCCTAACTACCGCTCTTGCGTCATTCTCCTATTACAACATTTTTTTTAGCACTGCCATTATTTTTATATGTTAGATATAAATCATCGGTTTTTCTCAATTTAGCCATCAACATATACATTTATCAAGTATCAATTATTATTTTTAATATTTCATGCTATATAGTTAATACATGCAAAAATATTAATAAAAATGTTTCATATTCTGCTTCAGGGAACTTTTATTAATGTTATGCACAACATGTTTTCATTACCTATTTTATTAAATATGCGATTTGTATTTAAAGTGCACTGAATTTGTTCTAATTTTAATACTAAACAAATTTCGTCGCATTTTGTGCTGACAATAATATTCACATTATTTACTCAGTTTGGTACCTACTTTCGATTAATGAAAAGTTACCGTTCGGGTCCGTGGATGCTTAGTGATTGTCCATTTGATTGAATTGAAATTTAATTACAAACATTGGTGGTGTCGGAATGATCTTGCAGCCGACGCCAATTTTCCTATTTTATTGCGCGCTCCCTAACCAGAAAATGTTTCAAAAATCCTTGTTTAAAAATAACTTTTCTTTAAATGTGCGGAGATATTCACAAAAAAACTTTGGAAGTAGTTTGAATTAAAAACAAAGGTTTGTCATGAAATCATAATGGCGGATATTTCATTTTGTTCTAAAGAGTGACGTTTGCTGTCGCATTAGTATTTATAATTAAATGGTTTTACTTAGGTACTGTTCAAGAAGTGAAAGTGATTTGATAAGTGCTCAATTTTCCGATAAGCCAATACCCAGCAGAGTATTAAAAATAATGTAAGTACCTAATTCAACTTGATTTAATTTTTTTTTAAACAGCTGTTACAATTGCGAAACTCTCCAAATCTACTAAAAACTAAGTCTACTTAATGTTACTGTCAAAATCCAAAAATACTCCTTTACTAGATTTTGAGTAAATCTCCCTGAAAATGGTCGTTCAAAATTTTTAAATTTCAAAATCTTTCACTTTATTGAAAAAAATATTACAACAATTACTATAATTGTGAAACTCTCCAAATCTACTAAAAACCAAGTCTACTTAGTGTTACTGTCAAAATCCAAAAATACCCCTTTACTAGATTTTGAGTAAATCTCCTTGAAAATGATCGTTCAAAATTTTTAAATTTCAAAATCTTTCACTTTATTGAAAAAAATATTAAAACAATTACTATAATTGTGAAACTTT
Organism: Ocypus olens; assembly: GCA_910593695.2. Lineage (NCBI taxonomy): Eukaryota > Metazoa > Arthropoda > Insecta > Coleoptera > Staphylinidae > Ocypus > Ocypus olens. The sequence continues at coordinate 535,947 of OU343047.1, read as the reverse complement.
CCAAATCTATTAAAAACTAAGTCAACTTAATGTAACTGTCAAAATACAAAAATACCCCTTTACTAGATTTTGAGTAAATCTCCCTGAAAATGATCGTTCAAAATTTTTAAATTTCAAAATCTTTCACTTTATTGAAAAAAATATTAAAACAATTACTATAATTGTGAAACTCTCCAAATCTACTAAAAACTAAGTCTACTTAATGTTACTGTCAAAATCCAAAAATACCCCTTTACTAGATTTTGAGTAAATCTCCCTGAAAATGATCGTTAAAATTTTTAAAATTTCAAAATCTTCAACTTGATTGAAAAAAATATTAAAACATTTGGTACAATTGTGAAATTTTTTAAATCTACTAAAAACTAAGTGTACTTAAAGTTACTGTCAAAATACAAAAATACTCCTTCACTAGATTGTAAGTAAATGATGTAAAATTTTTTGAAATTGTAAAATTCTTAGAAAGAATACCACGCGCTGAATTATCTTAAAATTTTCTAAATCCACTCAGACTTAGTGTATTTTTAACATACCATAAAACAGTTGAGATTCGCCAACTGAAAACAAAATGGCCACTTTCGAAACTTAAATCGGAGATTGCGAAATTTGCATCTGGCGATTAGAAAAATAAAAAAAAAATTCGGCATGAAAACCGCCCGCTAGGATAAAATAGTTAGTGCAAGTGGCGCAGAAGATACCGTTCAACCCTCTGATTTCCATCATGAAATTGTTCAAAAAGTCATTTGACCAGCACACAACGCTCTTTCCAGTGAAGATTTGCAAAGATGCACACAAAACGAGAATGAGTGCTTCAAAGCGTGCGTAAGGAAATTGGCTTACAAATACCTTTATTACGGTGTGAAGACGATCGAAGTAGCTGCATATACAGGGTATTTTTTTTATCGTGGGCCATAGGATTTTACATGCTAGAAATTATATCTTGTGTTAATGTATATTTTATCATAAAATTTTGAAGGAAATTTCAGTTAGTAATAAATCAATAATTTTTCTACATGATGCGCTTAGTCAGAATAATTTAAACATGTTTTATTCCATAAAAAAATGAAATTATTTAAAATAAATAACTGAGCAAACCTAATCAAAGTACCTTGAATTTCTAAAATGTTAGATTGATTAGTGAAATAAATTTCATTTTTTAATGGAATAAAACATGTTTAAGTTAATCTAATTAAGCGCATCATGTGGAAAAGTATTTGATTTATTACTAACTAAAATTTGCTTTAAAATTATATGTTAAAATATACATTAACACAAGGTATAATTTTTGGCATGTAAAATCCTATGGCCCACGATAAAAAAACGTACTGTATAGCACAAACTGCAGAAATGAAGTACTTAAGAGCCGAAGGGGTTACAAAGCTAAATAAAATAAAAACGGAAGATATCAGGGAACGACTAAAGATAACATCGATAAAGAAGAAAATAGCATGAAACAAGACACACAAAAAATCTGGGAGGCAAGGCTGATGGGGAAAGGAACAAGAGGCAGACCAGCTAAGACCAGAAATGTCATGATAAGTGAAACTTTAAGAAGCAAAGACAATGTGTAGAGACAGAAAGAATGGCGCAGATTTGTGAGAGAAGAAACAAATAATTCATGAAAATAAAATATCCGCCATTATGATTTCATGGCAAACCTTTATTTTTAATTCGAATTGGTTGTAAAGTTTTTTGCAAATATTTCTACACTCGTACTTTTGCTATAATTATGTGTACAATTGAGCTTATTAATGCCACATTTGAGAAGATCGCGAGAAACGCCATTAACCCAACACTGGTCATTGTAAAATAGCTTTTCCGCAAGAATGAAATTGCGTTTTTCTGCCGTTTAAACGCTAATCATTTAACTCGCGTGTGTACTCTGAGCAATTCATTTTCTCCGTATATTCCTGTCTCCCGTTAAAGAATTATGAATTGGTGCTATAACAAATAAGTAATGGAAATGTTTTGTGAGCGTCGGATGGATGGGACTTTAACAAAGTTGAAGTCATTGGGGTCAAGACAGGGGCGGAATTGCCGTGTGTCACCGGTGAGAAATGGGCCCGGGGCGGCGAAGAGATGGCTCGCGCGGAGAGGCAGGTAGAACCCGCCAGAGCGTCGGATGGCCACTATTACTCTCTATCTTTTCAAGTCGTGCGAATGAGTATGAATGTTTGTGGAAGTAAATAAAGAGTTATGGTGACCGGAGGAGATGCTGACAAATCCTTAGCGTAACTGAAGTAGTTAAATCATAATTAATTTAAGAGTGAGTGAGTAAAAGTGGAGCGCGTGCCATTGCCCTGTGAGTTGAGCGAGGTGTCTCTCTTGATGGGAAACTTCCCGTCCACCTCCGCTTCGCAATCACGGCCTTCCTACTGTCGTTTGTCTCAATGTAATGCGCTATGATAATTCCACTTAGTGATTAATTTGTTTTCAGCCACGTACAAATTACATCCTTCCCTGCGAACTTGACTGAAAACTTCTTGAAAAGAGCAAAGAACTCGCGGAGTTGGCTAGGTGCTCGCTGGTGCTGCTGCAGTTCGACTCGACTCGACTCTCGAGTCCCCGTTTAATTAAATTAGGGCCGCCAATTTATAACGACGTATTAAAAGCGAGTTATTCGTACGTAATCTAATTATTCCGACTGTATTTACTATAATCTGAGCGCGACTCGTCCGGCTACTAGATTTAATTTCTGAGCTTTCATAACTTCAATCGTCTTTGCTTTAATGTTTTTAAGCGCGGAAAAGTGAATTTATCAAGCACACACCGGCCGAGCGAGCAATAACAGAGCCCCGGCCGGGAGAGACGAGAGAGAGGGAGGGAGGAGGCTGAAATCGGAATTTATAAGCAGAATTAATTAGACTAAAAACCACTGCAGCCTTCCCGCACTACTCTGAGCTGCTGTTTTAATTTACAAAAGCCAAACTTAATTCTTGTTCCGACTAAAGGAATAAAGAGAAATGTAAAGGAAAATTAAAACGATTCAAGTCGAGGCTTTGATTCGGTTTAGCCTAAGACTCGGCCGCCATTCGTAAATCCGTACTCTTCATGCCCGGCACTCGAGAAGAAGAAGGAGCGTAATCTCGAAGCGCAGCGGAGGCCCTTCCAGTTTCCACGTTGCGGCGCCTCCTTTCCTTTCCTTTCCTTTCCCCCGCCGCCGATACCAAATCTCTCTCTGCCCCCCCAGTTGCCCACACTTTCACCTTGTAATTGTTTCTCCTCGATTCCTCATTATTATTATTATTATTGCGCCCCTAATGAAAATTCTTACAATTCATTACAATAACAAACATTCACTAAAAAATAAGAAGCCACAAACAAATTCATTTCATTTATGCTTTGTAATCGAATGGAGATCTTGAGATCTGTTACAGAGGTCATGCAAACCATTTACTTCAGCTGCTTTCCTTTCATTTGTATTAAGACGCATTTTTTCAAACTCGACGAAACAAGTACTAAAAGGTTTTCCAATAGGGATGATATGATTTTGAAGTGACGTTTCGGCCATTTGTAATATGTCATGATCTGTCATTTATTTTTCATTGTATTCAGTAGTGTTCACAATTTCATCATGGAGAGATATACGCAAGAACAACGTTTAAAAATTATTCAGTTTTATTATCAAAATAATCGTTCTCCAATTGCAACTTTTCGTGCGCTTTTGCCATTTTATGGTCGTAATAATCGTCCAAGTGTGCTCGCTATTCGTCGAATTGTTGAAAATTTTGAGCGTACATTTTCTTTACATAATGTTAAAGTGCCAATAAGATAAAGAACCGCTCGAAGTAATGCAAATATTGCTGCCGTTGAGGCAAGTGTTGCTGAAGACCGCAATTTGTCGATTCCAACACGTTCTTAACAATTGGGACTGTCTCAAACCACAACCCAGGATTTGGGTTTGCATCCGTATAAAATTATTCTCACTCAATAACTGAAGCCATTGGACCACCGTAAACGTCGTGAATTTGTTGATTTTGCCTTGGAACAACTTGAAAACGATAACGATTTTTTTTAAGAAAATCATCTTCTCCGATGAGGCTCACTTTCATCCGAGTGGTGCGGTAAATAAACAAAACTGTCGATTCTGGTGCGAAGAAAATCCACAAATTATTCAAGAAAAACCATTACATTCACCTAAATTGACAGTTTGGTGTGGTGGAATCATCGGTCCGTACTTCTTTCGAAATGAAGCTGGTAACACCATTACTGTCAATGGAGAGCGGTATAGATCGATGCTAACCAACTTTTTATGGCCGAAATTGGAAGAAGTTGATCTTGACAACATTTGGTTCCAACAAGACGGGGCTACGTGCCACACAGCAAATGCAACAATGGAATTATTGCGAGAAAAGTTTGGAGATTCGATTATTTCAAGAAATTGTGATATTGAATGGCCTCCAAGAAGTTGTGATTTAACACCACTAGACTATTTCTTGTGGGGTTATTTGAAGTCATTGGTCTTTCGAAATAAACCAGACTCTCTTCAAGCTTTACAAGTCAATATTGAACGTGCCATTCATGATTTAGTGGAAAAAGTGCTCGAAAATTGGGTTCATCGAATTCGTTCCCGCAGAAGAAGTCGTGGAGGCCATTTGAATGACGTTTTATTTAGAACTTAATTGTATCGATTGTACTTCACATTAAATAAAAAACATTTGAATTTCCTTAACAATAAGTGTGTTTTTCTTATTGGAAAACCTTTTATATGTATTTTTAATGATACTTTTTTTCTAATAATAAATATCTTTGCTTTAACGTGATAGAAATGTTTTAAGATTTTTTATCTATAACCCGATGAAGCAACATGGCTTAAAGAGTACTTCATCTCTTTGTTGCATACGGGACTACAATTTAAATTAAACCAACAAATTTAAGCAAGTTGTGACATATCGGTCTACAAAATTCACCATTTACAAATTTGTATGTACGAAGCTGAACAAAGACGCAAATTATGAGTCCCCATCTCATTTTAACACTTCTACTGCCAACTGAGAGAAGTACACTTAGGCCTTCTAAAATGTGTGAAATCTCGTGCAGCAAAAAGTTATGGATTATTAATGATACCTTTTTTCTAATCATAATTGATACGTTTCCTAATCAAATTTGTGTATAAAAATAGGCGAAAATGGAAGAAATCGAAGGGTGGAACGTTTGTAATTTTTCACGGAATCACAATCCGTAATTTATTTTGTACAAATTTGGAAATTTTCAATTGTTTAAATCATCAAAGTGATTAAAATTTGCACCAAACATAACATGAAATTACCGCAATTTAAGGGTAGTTTATTAAGAAATCACAATCGGTAATGCATTTTGAGTAAATTTGGAAAATTTTAAGTGGCTGGCAATTGTTTTTGTATTTTTTTTTTCAAACCTTCAAAGTGATTAAAATTTGCGTCTCACATTTCGCCCATTTCGTATGAAATTTAAGGGTAGAACGTTTGCAATTTTTCACGAAATTATAGTCCGTAATATATTTTGTGCAAATTTGGAAATTTTCAAGTCGCTGGCAAATGTTATTGTATTTTTTTCAAATCACCAAAATGATTGAAATTTGCATCAAACACTACGCCCTTTTGTTGTGAAATTTTCACAATTTAAGGATGAGACGTTTGCAGTTTTTTTTACGGAATCACAATCCGTAATGTATTTGATGTAAATTTGGAAAATTTCAAGTCGCTGGCAATTTATATATTAATCTGACGCTCATATCCGCCGCAATGTAACTTTAAGTAACTTATGTTGTAATATGGTGGCCAAAGTGAAGAATAAATAAATAAATAAATAAAGTTTATTTACGGATTCTCCATTACAAAAAAATACATAATTAATGATTACTTAAAACTAAAATATTGATTGATTACCCATTAACTATTTAACCTGTTTAGTTTTAAGTTTTTGACAATCGACGCGTTTTAAATTTCGTAATATTTCTTCGTGCGACATTGCGAAGAAATCTATATTAAAATTAGCGTAAAGGCAATTTGAATAACGCATAAAACGAATAAATAAATTGTTTTTGTATTTTTTAAAAGTGATTAAAAAAACAACACATTATTGGATTTTGCACTTTTTATTTCTTTTAAAAACAATTGGCGTATCCTCGCTAGAAGCAAAAACGCAACTGGAAAAAAGAAATATGCATTCAATTTTTAATGAGCTCTCGAACCTGCAGCTTTAATTTGGCCATCTCTCTTTAGCTCTTTAAATGCAGAAGTTGCTCATGTTGGCACTACGAAATCCGGGCACCAGGTTATATGAAGGTTCGTGATTGCTCGTAGAGAAGACTAAGAGTGCTTGTTTGTTTGTTATCGAAGTGTGGAATCTTCTCTGAGAAGATCGAGGTTAAGGTGTACCACTTAGGGAAGCTAAGGGCTAAACCCGTTCAACTAAATTTCACTAAATCGCAATAACGTACAGAAAGAAAGTAGTCTGTTGAATTTGGTTCTCGTGGTGAAACATTTTTAATATTCAAGATTGTTAAAATGGTTGGTTTCACAACCAAGTGCCTCATTTTAACCCTTTGGCCTACTTTCCTTACGTCCGAATGCAGCAGCAGAAACCAGTCCGACTGACAATTGTATGCGCACAAATTCATGCTTTTTCATGGCACAACTGAAAACGTAAAATATGGACTTTAAAAAAATTCTGTTTCGCAAGAAAATGCATTCATTGTGCAGCACTACTAACGCAAGCCGTGAGCCAGGAGTTGAGCTCGTACTCGATTTGATTGGCCCAAGCGGCTCGCCACGAGTTGAGCTCGTGCTCGATGTGATTGGTCCAAGCGGCGCGCCACGAGATATGCTCGTGGTCGTTGTGTTTGGCCCGAACATTTAAACACAAGGAGTACTCGGTTAACAATCCTAAATATGAAAGTTTTTACATTCTTTTAAACACAAGGAATGTAATGCTTAATGCTTTTTAAAAGCAAATTAAACTAACAAAAAATATTAAATAGAAACAAATTACATGTATTAATCAGCAGATGCACTTATTGTTGATGAAATTACAGTTTGTTTAAAAACTCATCCATCATCGATAAATTTTTATAGAAAATCATGAGGAATAAATAGTATTTCTGTTATTTCGCAATTTTAAATTACGTCATTATTTACTATGCCTCGTTTCAATTAATGTGTGAAACTCTATTCTTTGTCCCGTGACAAATTAATCATGTTCAAACGGAATATTCTCTATTAATAAATCACACAAGAACCCGAAACTAAACGTCCGCGAAGTTTTATCTATTATTAAAAGGAGCCTAAACGACTTAAATATGGGCAGACTAATCATTCCCGACGAGGATGTTTCGGGCCAATAGAGAGAAAAAAAAACGTGTGGCACAATAGTGAAACGTGAATTCGTTGTGTATTTTAGCAGATGTTAAATACGGTCCGTGTTTAAGTTTGCAATCAGAATTAACGTTGGGCGAACGTTGCTTGTGTATTGGCTTAAATGTTTCGAATTGGGACGAGGCTAATCCGCAGCAGCAACTTTCATTGGAAACCGCAGTAAGTTGTCGCGCAGGAGTCTCCAAACAGGATTATCGAAGCACTCAGGTGGTCACGCCGGACGGAAAAGCAATTAGCGTAGTATATTTGCGGTGATGATCCTGGCTTAGGTTCCCCGAAGACCTGACTCTCCAACTTTGTACATTGACACCATCAAGATATATCTACACGGCGTGAAACAAGGGCGCGGAGCAGCGTGCTCCACTAAAATAAAACGATTAGAATGGATTTGAAATTAAATGTACCATGTGATAATGTCGGCATAACTCATATTTACTTGATTCCTCTGCCCTCTTCTACTTTTGCCCTTTCACTTCTGCTGTATTCTTCGTCGTAAAATGGACGGTTTACTGTGCAGCAACCCCTATATTATTCACTCTAATAAAAACATAAAAATTACAAGAAAATGTATTGTAGGCAGCAGCAGCAGCAGCAGCAGCGGGAAGCGATTCCATTAAACAACCGAAAGTTAACTGGGATACATCGGTCCTTGGCTACCCTTTTTCTGGGGGAATTTAATCTTTTTTAGTTCCTTTATTGTCCATTAACAAGATCGTCGACGTCGTGTGCGTCCTCGTATGTCGCTGCAGAGAGAGCGGACAGAGCGGAGAGTCCTATTATGATAATTTGGACGCAATGCGTGCGGATCCGTACGCGTAAATGTGAGTTTCAATTTAGCCGGCGGTGCAGGATTATGTTGGCGTCGCGATTCTCGGCGCCGGCTCCTTCTTACCATAGTGTCCCGGGACGTGCCTGGATTCGGAAACATGCTTATTTCATGCCTGATTATCAAACGCATTGCATTTAGCGCCCGGAAAAGAAAAACTCGGATGTTCCTCTCGAAGCTGAGACTCGAACACGATAAAATCACGTCTCGCCCAATCGGGGAAACTACAATTGTCATTAAGATATTACTTTATTGAAAAAAAAGAGAACGGTTTCCAATATAACAAAGTGTATTATAAGAATAATAATAATTACTTAAGGCTCCAGTGAAATCCACAACCAGACAATTTGTCTCAATATATGTGACTTACTTTTTTTGGCCTCGGAAACAAGACAATCATGCGCCCAACATGATTTTCATCGATCATCAGCGATGTCATTGGTTCAAAAGTAAGTGAGCCTTCAGCCGGAAATATTCAAGGCTCAATTACTTTTGAACCAATGACATCGCTGATGATGCGATTACGATGAAAATCATGCTGGGCGCATGATTGCCGTCGTAATTACTCTTGCTGGTTTTGCCTAGAAACGCTGCCTTTATCTCAGTTATCGCCGGACTTTTTGTATTGTTCAAGTACTCAATGTTGCGATCCGTTCATATTTCTGGGCATTGTGTTACTGATTTTATTAGTGATGGTATTCGTTGGCAATTTTTAAAATCGTGACAACAAAAGTCGTTCGCGCTCGAATCAAATGACCTGGCCTGTTTTTTTTTCGAAAAATCTGGATTTGTAGTTACACAGTTGCGGACTTAGAACGGTCAATTCTGAATAGTCTACAACAAATTTGTTGGCCAGAAGAAAAAATTAACGATGCGAGCTCTATCTGTGGCTTGGTGCTAAAAGGGTCAATGTCACAATTTTAACAATTTTACTGCTTGGATTTAAGCAGTACATTACATTATTTTTCTCAATATCTTTAATATTCTGAAAGGGCCACTGTCTAGTTTAACTTCTAGCAGATTTAAAAAAAAACTTACATATTACAAAAGCAGCAAATAAAATCATTTTTAATAAAAACTTTTACCTCGATTATCTCAATTGTAAAATATTTGACTTTGGCCTTTTTAGCACCAAGCCACAGATATATAATCGCAAACAACTGTTTTCCGATAGTATCGGTCTTCTTATATTATTTTTGTAATTAGCTTTTTAAGCTGAATAATTTACCTTACTCAATAGATCCTGCAATTTACCGAGATATTTGCAAAAAAAAATTACCATTATTTTGAATTTAAAATAAGGTTTGCCATGAAATTATAATGGCGGATATTTCATTTTGTTCTAAAAAGTGACGTTTGCTGTCATATTACGATTTATTCTACACAAGAAAAGATATTTATCATTAAATGGTTTTACTCGGGTACTACTTAAGAAGTATAGTACAATCGCGCAGAGGTTACAGTGACTCATCGCTCCATGTTGCCTGAAGTAAGATTCTAGCGAACGTATGCCCATAAAATAATTCGATTCAGTCTGGGCGGGAAATTTAAAAATTCTCGAACGTGCGAATATTGCGAGTGCATTTTTCGGCAATCGGTAAAGACAACTGGAAATTGGTCATTAAATTTAACCTTTTTATTAATGAAATCGATACAATCAATTCTGCACTTAACTAAATTGAAATCGGAGACGGTCAAAACCAGATACAAGCACGTGAATTTTGAGGTTAGAATAGATAGAACGAGAAAAGACATACGTTGCACTTAGCCCTTGAATTTACATATCGACATACGTTTCGTATTTCGTTTCGTTTTTCTTAAGCATGCGAACGAGTATAGATATTTATCCAGAGGCGATGGTTAGATCGAAAAAGCATGAGTCACTGTCACCTCTGCGCGATTGTACTATATACGTGAATGTCTGGAGAAGGCAAGTACTAGGTATTCAATAAATAATTACTACCAACCATTGACTTAATTAATGAATAATTACTACATTAATTTCTAAATTTGTAATTTATTGCAATTGGCTCCTTAATTATTTTTTTCGCCTGCCTCTACCGAAACTACACACACCGGCAAAATTAAAGGAACGCAGATAAATTCGATATTTCTTTTTCCGTGCAACTTTTTTCGTGGCAATTTCAGCAGCATCACGTACATCCAAGTTAAACTAACTAATTTCAGTTCCATTTGCAAAGCTATGTGCAATTGTGAAGCCTCTTAAAAAATAAAACAAAAAGTAGCGTTTTTGCATTAAAAGAATGATACAGTTTTACTTGTTTAAACCTGTAATAAATAAGAAAAATTGACGATAGTAAATAGAAAAAACAAATTCTAACGATAAATTATTAAAAAATATGAACTTTTGTCCAGAGAAAATACGCGTTTTAAATGTAAGGCAACACTTAACACAATACATTACAACTTAAAGAGATGTCAACATGTAATTACAAGTCGCAAGTTTTGACAAATGTTTTAAAAAATGACATATGGTAGTAGGAAATGCGACGCCGTCTATACCTAGCCAGTGAAAAAAAGATATTTATTTAATGAATAAATTTAAAAATTATGTCCGTTCCTTTAATCATGGTGATGGTTGTGACCGTTACTACGTGGTAATTCATTATAAAATCACTGAATAAAACACTTACTATGTTTTTTACCACAATTTATTTGATGTATGTAGATATGGCTGGTAAAACGTCGAAACTTAAGTCGTGATATGTATGTATATGAAATATTTGTACATACATCAAATAAATTGTGGTAAAAAACATAGTAAGTGTTTTATTCAGTAAACCGTTCCTTTAATTTTGCCGGTGTGTTTATATATTTCGCCCATAAAAATCGGGCCGAAACTACGATTTAGGGTATCTAGGGCTGAAAAAATAATATGCATAATCTAGACAACCTTCCGCGGAATATGAGTAGGCTATGCAAAAATCTGACAGTGACAGTTCAATGGTGCGCGATGTAAAATTTCCTGAAACACTGTTTTTACTTAACGCAGGCGAAAAAATATCGAGTGTAACTCGTGCCAAAATGCTTTAGCAACCCTTCACTTTTAGCAACCCTTGCTCGCTTCACTTGCTCGTGTTGCTAAAAGCGGCGGGTTGCTAAAGCCTATTTTCGGCCCTTGATACACTATATACTATTATAATATCGGTCTACTTACATTATTTTTAATACTCATTGAATAGTACTTTAGCTGCGTATTGCCTTCTCCGGAAATTCACGTACACTCCTTAAGTATTACCTGAGTAAAACAATTTAATTATAAAAACTTTTTCTGGCTGTAAAACGTAATGTAACAGCGACTGTCACTTTTTAGAACAAAATGAAATATCCGCCATTATGATTTCATGGCAAACCTTTGTTTTTAATTCAAGATACTTGTAAAGTTTTTTGCACCATTTGCAGAAACTATCGAGTAAGGTTAAAGCTTAAACAGCTTTAAAAATAATTAGAGGAGCAAATAATAGCAGCCATATCTACTAGAATTATTCTAGATAAATGGACAATAACAATGCAGACTATGAAAATTAAAACTTTTGAAATGCATGTGATAAAGAAGTATTTAATCAGTACGCAATTTCAAATTAAGATAATAGCCATTTAAAGACGTAAATGAATTATGAAAATGGTTTTCAATATAAGGCGAGAGAGAGAGAGCGCGCACTGCAACAATAAATAATTCGGGCGTTCCTTTTTGAATTGGAATTATTCAAATTCGACAATCTCTCCAATCATACGATTGGTTTCCAATGGGCTCTAGCAACAGACGCGTTCGAAAATGGAAAGTGCTTTACAATGATTTAATGACTCCCGAATAGGATATTACTTTTATTTTTTTTTATAGGCCCGGAATTGCTTAAGTGTTTTATTTTCAGGCTGTAAAACAGTACATCATTTTTATGTTTGTATATATGCAGGTTTTGAAAGGCATTGAATTAAAAGTATGTATTTTTTATGTTTCCCCTTTTTTACGATACGTGACCGAGCAATATTTTCTGCTAAATATAATAATATTTCTGTAGTAGTGAAACCATTAAATGTACGCGCGATTACGTAACTAGTTTTAAATTTTATGGACGCGGAGGGGTGCGAGGGGGACATTAAAGTTCATATACTTCATATTTGCTCAGTGGTAGGTAACTGAGACTAACTTCATTAACGTCTTACATTTTGTGATAACACCCTTCCTCAATTTGTAACATTAACAGCTGCGTCGTTTTTGGTTAGAATTATTAGGTGAACAAGTTTTCCCAGTTCTAATTTAGGGACGAATTATACAAATAATCCTAGGTATTTCGTGAAATATTATCACCTTATTACTACTTAATTACGCCACTTGTCGTTTAAACTTTCACAAGTCATAAACCCGAGTCGCGCCACCCTTTCCACGGTGCTTGTCCCCCTTCCTTGCAAATATTTATAGTATTTTTAATTTGGATTTATTAAATATATTTCCGTGAATGTGTAATCGCATTAGGCATGCACCTCTCGCATGCAATGTTCATAAATATAACCGTACTTCGCAATATCTGCCAGATGCCCGGACGTAATGTGAAGAACTGACATTACCACACATTCCCAGACCACAGAAACGTTGATGATTCATGAAGAACTCCTCAGCTCGCAGGTTTAGTGGTACTCTTCTGAATTCTGAATTCAATTTTATGCACGGAGCAACTTTACACGATTACGCGGCGCTCGCATTTCTCCTTTATTTTCCCCCCATTAAATGTACTAATAATAACTATTAAAGTATACCTAGTTTTCTCGCACTTATAATAACCGTAATTACGGCACTTATCAGCAAACTCTGCGCCGCCAGTGGTTTGTTTAATTTAGCAATCTTCGTCCCTAATGTTCGCATTGCAATATTTGCCGAGAGGGTACGTGTAGATGTGTAGATACGTGCAAAAGGTGCCTACGGAACTGCAGACTACACGGAACGATGTCAAATAGTTCCAAGTAGTCTTGTACTTGGAGCACACTCTTGAACTCCCGAGATGGTTTTGCTTTAATTATCCGATGAGTTCGTGTTGAATGCTCGGATGAAACAAAACATTATATATTCATAACGCAAACTATTTATAAGGGCGACCGCCAAGAGTTTCTTATATTTTATGCATATAACCACATAAATTCTCATTTTTAAAATCTACCAAAGCGCCAAACTTTTCGCGAAACAAATGACCAATAAATTAATACTCGGAATTATTAATAACCCACTTACAATTTCTACTCTATTGAAATTCTATTTCGAATTAATAAAGCTATAGAAAAACACGATTAATAAGTGACGTCGTCTCAAGTTTATTTAACGATTAAAAAGTATTGGAATATTTAATTGAATTCATACTTTATGCTCTTCAACTTGCATCGAATGAATTAATTGCATACGTCGATATCTTTATACGAATAAAAACAATTATATTCGTGTCTGGGTTATCGATCAAAAGTTTTTTTTTTTTTTAAAGGAAGGATGGTTGACGGGAATTCGGGTTGAGGAAGCGTTGAGGATGATTTGGAAATTGACGTAGCCAACTAGGGCATTCTGCCCCTAACGATAATTACTTGAGATTTCATTTTTGATAATGAATGGGACATACACTAGACATCCATGGACCCGTACGGTCACTTCTTCGTTCTGAAAAAGTGACCGCACGGATGGGGTTCGAACCCACGACCACGAGGCCTAGAAGTAGGAACGCTACCCACTAGGCCACCGCTCAAAAGTAACGCAGAGAACCCCGAAAACCCAATTCAACCCTCGAGACACATTTTTTTTATGGCTATTTTTAATATTGCGTCTGATGCTTGTCGAGAACCACTCTGAAAATTTGTCAGGTTATTCCCGACACGTATAAATAAGATAAGCCATTTTAGAATGGGCGAAAATAGGTTTTCCCCGAATTTTCCGCAATTTTTAGGTTATGTTTTCGCCCAAAAAAAAAAACTACCTCGGGATCTTATTCCCCTATCCAAGCCGAGCAAGTTTGGTTCTAATGAATTTTTCATGAAAACGCGTCTATTCAAAGTTATTTTCATATGAACGTCCGAGAAAATAGACAAAAACCTGGATTTTTCAATATTGGATCGTGGATATCTCGGGAACGTGAGCGAAAAAAAATCTGAAAAAATTCACGGTGTTTAGGGACAAGTAGACGAACATTTTGACATAGTCTTACATTTCGAAAAAAATCTCTAGCGGAATGCCCCATGTATGTATTCACTTTTTCTTTTCGTCAGAATTGAATCTGGATTATCGACAGTCCGGAGTTTTGACGTCCGGATTATCGACGCTCTACTGTATATTTCATTCTGTAAGTAAATCTTTTGAGAACATACACTCGAATATTTCCACAGCCGACTTGTTTTCTAACGTAGCTCGAACGTTTTCAAACTTATCTGGTTGTATGTTGATGCATTTTCTCATTTTATGGCATCACGTCATATTTTACACGTCATTCTTTAACATTTTATTATCATAAATCCAACACTACACATTTTTCTAATTCTCCCTTACACCAGATGTTAAGTAGTTACCATGGCATTCAATGTTTTGTTGATATATTTTGTCCAAGTTTATCTATGTTTTCGTCAAATGTTAAGCGTATTGTTATGTTGTAGTTTTTAATTAGAATAGTATTATTTTCATATGTATCTAAATTTAATTTTTTCCCAGTAACTGGATATTTTTCTGTTGGGAAATGTACAAATAAATAAATAAATAAATCACCACAATTGTTGTATTTATTTTTACTTCGCTTCCCGATTCCATTGAAGTACTCGGCAAAGGTTCTTGAAGTTTTCTTTTTTGTTTCTTTTATCAGTGACGGTAATGATTGCGACGATGGCGTAGTTTTATTTTCGTAATCAGCATCGTCATCATTCTGGGGAGTAAATAATTCTAAAGGGCCTACAGCATCTCGACCATTTCCTGTCTTATTCTCGTC
Organism: Ocypus olens; assembly: GCA_910593695.2. Taxonomy (NCBI): domain Eukaryota; kingdom Metazoa; phylum Arthropoda; class Insecta; order Coleoptera; family Staphylinidae; genus Ocypus; species Ocypus olens. The sequence goes on along the minus strand of OU343047.1, from coordinate 520,801 downwards.
TAGATTTTCATCGTCGATATCCTCCAAATCGGTTAGCTGGTCTGGGTCCGGGTGGTATTGTAGCAACGTTGTTGCCATTGCCGTCATTTTTTTCGAGCGCTCTTCATCTTCAAAAAGAGCAGCAAGCTCATTCGAGGTTAGGAATTTTTTCCACTAATTTCTGGCTTGTACAACTTTGGTCAGAAATTATTACAAATTACGTTACAAAAATGTTACAAAAGCAGGCGTTTGCGCTTGCGTTTGTCAACGCAAAGTAGACGTTTCCCGAGGAGCGAGCGACAAAGTACTTTGCCGCGCGTTGCTATGGGCAATAATTTCTGATCAAAGTTGTACAAGCCAGAAATGAGTGGAAAAAATTCCTAACCTCGAATGAGCTTGCTGCTCTTTTTGAAGATGAGGGTGCGAAAAAAATTAATTGTCGCTCCTTTGAATAAATTTGATTAATAATAATAATTAATTTCTGTACTTCTGCTAATTTTATGTTTCTTACACCATTCCTGGAACATTTCGTACTGCTTTTCGTACTTCTTCTTCGACTTCACCGGTAGAAAATCCAAAGCGACGGAGCTCGCGACTTCGGCAATATCGGACTGAGTACATGTAAAGTCGCTGCCACTATCATCTCCATTTTCACTCATTTTTAATTCAAATATACTTTAAATATAAATTTACAACAACTATCTAAACGTCACTTTGACAATTTTTATTGACCCGTTACCATGGATACGACATTCCATGGCTGACCACGGTATAACAGACTGAAAATAAGCACACGCCACAGTCATGTATTATATATTTAATTATATTTATGTTTCTTTTTCAAAGCGGTCGTAGAAATTTTTTTATGTATAGTGCCGCTTTCGAGAGGTTTCTTCCTCTCTCAAGCGGCAATGTATCACTTTGCGCTCTTACCATACAAATAACTATTTTGCGTCTGGTCAGCACGATTAAGCAACGTATGGAACAAGTCGAATTACACTTCCTCACATTTGAAAGTTTTTACAATTCATAGGTAGTGTAGGCTAGAGTTTTCAAGACTGTACACAAGAGCGTTTTAGGTTATGTGTTTCATGCCACAATTTGCGAATAATGAAGGACCAAAAGTGACATCTATTGGTGCTTTCACAGAGTTTTAAGTTCATACTTAATATACATACAAAGTGATTTCATTCAAATCCTCCTGAAATTGCATCCCAAAAATGGGACATTGGCGGCTGAAGCCGAAGTTAATGAAATTTATTTAAAAAAAAAAATTAAATTGTTTCGCTGTTTGATCGAGACTGTTTTATTATAATAAAACACTTTCAACTTTGTTTTGTATAACTAATATATTTATTTTTGTGATTCAAGTTTCGGTAATGCAATTACCATTTTCAAATAAGAAGTGTTTTTGAAGAGATTGTTTTAACCTTCCGCAGCAACCTCGTTTTCATCATACCTTCTTCTTTTTGTCTTCTGAAATGATAACTTAATTTATTCGGTAGATTTCAGTTACATGGATTAATTGCCTTAAAACTGTGGATGTAGAAATATTGTACGATACACGATTCCACTACAGATTCCATGTAAAAAAAAAGAAAAAAAGGTCACCGAACGTATTCACTATCGGTTTACGTTGAGCGCGCGGTGTGGCGACGCGTAAAATTAGATTTAAAAGTTGGGAACGACAAAGACCTGTCAGGTTACGATGACCCACCGGGTTCAAGTGCTTACGGTGAGAGAGGTGCGGTCACCAAAGTGTAAATAAATTTAACAAGAGAAGTGAATTAAGCCGCCCCAGTCGAAAAGTGTTGGCGGTCGACGGCGATGAGCGCCTTCTTTTTCAGCGGCTATTAAACTGGGAAGTTTTTTAAGGGAACCGATGCAATTCGCCCGAAAGTTTGGAGTGTAACGACGGAAGTGGAAGGGGCGGGGGACGAGCAGGTGACGGCGCAAAGATAAACAGGAGAGATTGATAAAATGAAATAAGTGTTTAATTCCGATCGAGTCGTCGAGGGCGAGAATCTAAAATGCAAATTCAGATTAGTGTGGACGGAATGAGAAGGCGGGGAAACAACGGGAGCAAGAGTAAGCACCTACATTACAAGCAAGCAAGTTTAAAGCTGTTGGACAAACATGGACACACCTAAATCTATAACCGGTTCTCTCCGGCCGGATTATCGGAAAACTGATGAAATTTAACTCTTGGTGGTGGTGAATGGATGTTGCACAAGTAATAGAAGTGGAAGTGGCGATGGTTTGATGCGGTCATTCGGCAGCACCAGCAGCAGCACCAGATGCCTACATGACGGCTGATTGCTCCGCTAGGTGATGAATACGCGCCCCCAGCTCTTTTGTCAAGGCTGGAATGAGGAGCGATGACGCGGTGGAAATTGGATGTCACTTGGAGGTGTCACCGCAGTGTTTTTCCAGCCGCCGGCTACGGCTATACGATGAGAAGCAGACAAATCAGCCAGAAACAAATGAGAACGGTTGCCTGAAAGGCAGGGAATTGATGAAAGGTAGAGCTCGAGGTATCAACACACACACACACACACAAACATCATCGGGGATCGTGACGAAATGAATCCGCCGGAAATTAATCTACGTGCGACTCGGTTTTTACCGTGCATTATATTTTCACACTTTAATATACTCGCAACGAATTATTATTCTTCTTGACGCATGGATTATTAACGACCAATGCAATCCAAAGAGTATCGAAATGTTGTTCTTGAAAAGTTAGAGAAATCCATAAATTTGTAATTAGTCACAATTGGTAGATGTAAGTTGTCCATTTTAGAATTTTTTACAATTATAATTATGTACCGAAAATTACATTTTTTTTTCAATTCTTAGGAGTTATGATATACACCAGTGATTCCCAAAGTGGGCGCCACCGCCCCCAGGTGGGTGCTGCAGCGATTCAGGGGGGCGCTGATGGTCACAGGTGCATTTAGGGGGCGATGAATATCTGTAAGAGGGCGGTGATAGTATAAAAGAAAGAAGAGACGATTTAGTGGAACGTGGGTTCAGTGCGGTAACCAATTTAAAAAAAAGAAACATTAATACATACCGGGTGAATATTCCAAAACCGAACATAGGTATTTAACATGGGAAACATGTTTTTTGCAGATTCCTGCTCCCCATTTTAACTAAGAGGATTTATATTAACACCAATCGAAAGAAGATTTTTTTCCTCATCTAATGATATCCGAACTAGTTAATTTTCAGTTGTAATTCTCTAGTATTTTATTAAAATATTCGCAATAGATCCATGATGTATTGAGCCATGACTCGTAAGATAATAAACAGATTCATGATGTGCCGCCATGGCTTGCCTGAAAACAAGTTATCAGTTTATGATAACTGTCATTAATTTTTCTTTGCAAAATGTATTCCATCGAGGAAAAACTATTCATAATAAAAAACGTTTACAGCGGAAATAGTTACCGTAGAGTGGTGGTTGTTTAAATTCAGGTAAATATTCACTTTAAATGATAGTTTCAAAATGATCTCATTATGGTTGTTTATTAGAACATCGCAGAATAAATGGCAACAGATGGGAAAACATTCACGAAGAAGTTGTTATTGGACTGGTATCCGGAAATCCTCGACTAACAATAAGTACAAGATCTATTGCTTTAGAATGTGGTAAATCGCAAGGAACGGTCTGCAAAATTTTAAGAAAGTACGGCTACCATCCGTACAAGTTTCAATGCCATCAAGAACTATTGCCGTTTGATGAAGAGTCTAGACAAACCTTTTGTGAAATTATTCAAGATCGTGCTAATGCTAATCGCAATTTTCTCTAGTCGATTTACGGATGAATGTACCTTTACATTAAATAATGAACCAAACGTTCAAAACGATAGATACTGGGCACATGAGAATCCCCATCTGAATTTAAATCTTAGAACCCTAAATCCTCAAAAAAATAATATTTGGACAGGCTTTTTTAATTCTCATGTTATAAGTTCTTTCGAAATTATAGGAAATTTAAATTCAGAAAATTATTTAGAATTGTTAATTACTCAGGTTGGCCCTGCAATAGAAGAAGAGGCAAGTCCAAACCCGTCATCCAAACATTAATTCTTTGAGAAATGCAATGTTTGAGGAGTGCGGGTTGATGACGAATAGACAGTTGGCAAACGCCAGAAATTCGTTTTACAATAGGATGGGATATTGTTTAATTCAGATTGGAGGTTTATTTGAATTGAATACTTGCTTCAATTATTGATTTTTAATTATAATTGTTAACAGATGTATCATTATGATCTTTGTTTTTTTAATTTAAATTGATCAAATTGGATACTGCGCTCCAGCAATAATAAATGTTGTAATGTAACTTCTTCCATTTATTAATTTATTAAAATGTTTTTATGTTATTTTTGTATTTTTTCATAAACACGATGCGATCGATGTTACTGAAGTTTACTCAATTTTACATTTACCAGAAATTCAACCAGAGTTTTTTTCAATTCTTTATAAAATTACAATTGATTTCAGTGAAGAAAATTGGAAATCTCAAAATCATAGTTTGTCACTCGAATGACGTTTGAATCGGTTTATTGTCTTGCGAGTCATGGCTCAATACGATTTTCCTAATTGTATTTATTGCGAATATTTTGGTAAAATAATAGAGAATTACATCTGAAAATTAACTAATTCGGATATCATTAGATGAGGAAAAAAATCTTCTTTCCATTGGTGTCATTATAAATCCTGTTAGTTAAAATGGGGGGCAAGAATCTGCAAAAAACATGTTTCCCATATTAAATGCCTATGTTCGGTTTTGAAATATTCACCCGGCATATATTTCCTATTAATTGCTATTAAAATTTTAAAAAAATCCAGGGGGCGCTAAGTAATATTTTTTCTGGAAAGGGGGCGGTAGAACAAAAAGTTGAGTGTTCAGTTTTCATTATCTTGAATATTTGTAAAAGAATGTTAATAATAAAAACAAAAATGCTAAGAGTAAACACCCCATTTTTAATTAACAAAATTTGATTCTTCATAAAGTTTAAAGTTCTATTTAAAAATCTATAGTGCATTTCGAGGGGTGTAATTTTGGGGGTTTTTTATTAAATATTTGGGGAAAATTAAACACTGCATTACGTAGACCGTGCAGTCGCATCTGATTGGCTCATAACTTTTACAGCCTAGGCATTATTAAGCATTTTAAAACATAATCCGTAAAAATGATACTTCACGGCCTGTCACTTGTCACTAAAATCTTACAAAAATATTGTTTGTTAATTTTGGTCCTGACGACCGCCTATCGACCAGAAGTTGTACCTTCAAGTAGGTCTTACGCAACTGATTTGCGAATGATATCAATGAATTGGTCTTTAACTAATGCAATGTCATATTTCAATATATTTTTACAATACAACATCTTTATTTCAGTAACTTTTACAAATTTAAATTTTTCAGTTATTACTATTTAGTTAGTAAGTCACTGTCTGGGCTATCGACCATCGGTCTTTCTGCCCTGTTTTAAGAAAAGAAAAGGAAAATTTAATTTTGTTTGATGTTATATTTTTACCATAATTTCGTAGAAATAAAACAAAACACGTTTAAAAAAAGTACTGGATCTGAATAGGTTTATGCACACACACACACACACCCGTGGCGAATGATTCCCCGAGGAGGAATGAGTTCTTAAGCGCGCCCCCCCCCCCCCCCCCGCGCCTTCAGCAAACTGGACTGAAACAGCGAATGTCCAAAAACCACGAAACGATCAATTATTCTATTATTACTATTTCAATGGCACTCAATTCAATGGTCGTGCCACATAATAACCTTAATAAAATTTTACGTTCTCGACTCAAATCAATATATACTCAATGATGTGACATTAAAATCATGAATACGACGACCGTTAATTTGAGGAGTAACGAAGCAATTTAGAACAGATACAAGACCGAAGAGTATCCGCAATGAAAAACAAAGGGCGATTTTTTTTGTATAATTATAGATGCATAGAGATAGAAATCGGTTATACGACACTCACTTAACTTGATGATGAAACTGTGGATATTAGACAATGAAATCAAATCATCCCACAATGGCACGGGAGAGACATTAAATAATTCAAAGAAATTGATCCGCGGTGGCCGCCGGAGAGAGGCAAGATTGCGTTAATTTTGAATGGGTTGGCAATTCAAAATAAAACAGCAAAATGATTTTATTGGTCGTATAGCTCGTTACGACAATGGCATAGGCCGCTCCGGGGTGTCGTTAACCGGTAATTAAATGACTTTTGTTTTTTTTTTTTAAACAGGCCGCAATTAAATAGTTTTGCATTAGAATGATACGCACCCTTCTAAATAATAACTGTGTGTGCTACATAAAGCACATTTGGGGACCTCCCCCGACAGTAAATACACAGTCTAATGGAGTCTCAAAAGCCAGACAATACACGTTAAGAAATAACTAGCAGGAATTATTAAAGTTCTTATACTTTGTCATTTATGTTATTGCGGTAAAAGCCAAAAGGGAAGACTCGTCTGTTAAATTATTTGTTGACTATAACAAGCATTAAACTTTCTTATATTTCCGCTAAGACATAATATACAGCATAACGCGAATTGTGTCCCGTTCACAATGCGCGAATATTTTTTTGCTAATTCAAGTCTGGAATCTCCTTTTAATTACGACTATATAATAATAATAATGCATGCATGAATGCGTAAAGGTATCCTGTTTATTAAAAGGGTATGGAAAATTCCGACCGACCCAATATTAAAATATCGACGAAAATATCCCTATTATTATTTGATACTCAACGAGATGAAGGCAAAGACTGTCCAATAAAATTCTAATAAAACAGCCGGAGGATACCCACGCTCCGGACTTGTATTCCCGACCGCCTTCCCCCCGACAGCCACTCCAAACGGTAAATTTAATTACACTTTTATAATCACCGTGCGTAAATTAAAACTTAATGAAAATCATTTTCTAATATCTATATTTACACTAATCATCAATCATATTGTCACTACAAATCGGAAATACACAGACATCTTTAAATAATTAGTTTTCTAATAATTTGAATTCGTTCGCTGCATAACTCAACAATTTCAGTTATTGCATCAGCCTAAAGATGTAAACAATTGAAGTGTGCATGCGCTGATAATCAGTTATGGTGAGTTATAAGCACGCACAGGTCGATTCGTATCTGTTAATTGAAACCATGTGTCGGTATTATTACGACCCGTTCACACGGCACCGAATCGGTTATTTTGCCGTCTTCTATAGTGGCGCATATATTGTAATATGCGTGTTCACACGATACCGTATACGGTCGACGGCAGTATCGTGTGAAAACGCATATTGAAATTATGCGCCACTATAGAAGATGGCAAAATAACCGAATCGGTAAAACGTGCCGTGTGAACAGGCCGTTACTGTTTTATAATATTTAGTATAGTGAATGAATAAAATAGTGTAAATGGTGGAAATTAACGAATTAAGAGCGGTGAGGTGTTAAGAAACAAAAAGCAATATTGGAGTAAATACGGAAAGAGTAACTGAACAACAAATCGCAAATACTGTCTCAAAGTTATAACCTTTATCAAGATGGTATATTGGTTTTATCTAATACCCAGTTGGCTAATAATAATTGGTTTTCTTGGTGTATGTCATTTTTAACTGTGGCATCACATATTTTTCATGATGTAAATCCATTCTGCAAAGTTCTGTACGTACAGTCAGAGAAAATACAAATGCGAAACTCGATCGGCGACGGATGCTGCCGCATGTCGGTCGAATCCCGTGTCTGCTTAAAATCCATTTATGAGGTAATAAAAGGGTATCCCGAGATAAGATGGTCAAAATGCCACCCGACACGGATTTTTAAATAAATATGAAAATATCATTAGTTGTGCCCTTAAACCAAAGTAGCCGTATATCAAAAAAAAAAACCCTACATGACCCGGGAAACCCCAAAATAAGATTCTTTCAAACATAATTTTTTTTAACCACTAAAAAATTATATTAAAAATCTGAAAAAATCACATATATTAGTCATTTATTACGGATGGCCAGTACAGTACAATAAGATAACAATTAAAATACACAATAAGAACAATACAAAAATGTACAAAATAATTTATAAACTTGGCGTAAAGGTATTATTGTTGCTCTCATTAACCCAAATACCAAATTTTTTCAAGGTCATCAAACGTTATTTGCAATATTAAAAAATTGTTTGAAAATAAAACACAAAGCACAATTTTTGTTTCCAGAAATTGTTGAAATGGCATCTAGGGACTCCAAAACGGATATTTCCGTAAAAAATGTTTGAATTTTTTTTCCGATCACAATACTTTCTCGAACCTCATAACGGAGAAAGCAAAAATGCCAAAAAGATTCTTGAAAAAAAGTAATGAAAAAAATTGTCTTGAAAAATAATGCCAAAAGTAGTTTTGAAAAAGAGTACTGAAAAAAATTGTCCAGAAAAAATAATGCCAAAAAGAGTACTGGAAAAAATTGTCTAAAAAAATACCGAAAAGAGTACTAAAAAAATTGTACTGAAAAAAAATTGTCCTGAAAAAAAAGTGCCAAAAGTAGTCTTGAAAGAGTACTGAAAATAAATGCCAAAAAGAGTACCGGAAAAAATGTCTAAAAAAATGCCTAAAAGAGTCTTAAGAATAGAATAGAATAAAATACAATTTTATTAGATCATTATATTGCCCTTACAATATTGGACACGTCAGGTATAAAATACATAAAGTTAAATTCAGACATGTATTCACGAAACAACTTAAAATAACTTGGTTAAAAGAGACTCTTATTCTTGGTGTTACGTAATTATATAATTTTTGAATTATGTTATGCTGTAGAAAGCCTGCTGTAGAAGTAACGATTTTTTTTTTGAGAAAGAGTACTGAAAAGATTGTCTTGAAAAAAATGCCAAAAATAGTTTTGGAAAAGAATACTGAAGAAAATTGTCTTGAAAAAAAAATGCCATAGTAGTCTTGAAAAAGAGTACTGAAAAAATTGTCTTGAAAAAAAATGCCAATTGAGCACTGAAAAAATTTGTTAAAAAATGCCAAAAAGAGTACTGAAAAAAATTGTCCTGAATAAAATTCTAAAAAAAGTATTGGAAAAAATTTTCTTGGCAAAAATGCCAGAGTCTCAAGAGTCCAAAAAAAAATTGTCCCAAAAAAGTGCTAAAAAGTCTTGAAAAAGTGAAATAAAAAATGCCAAAAAGAGTACTGCAAAAAATTGTCCTGAACAAAATGCTAAAAAGAGTACTGGAAAAAATTGTCTTGGAAAAAATGCCAAAGAGTCTTAAGAGTACTAAAAAAAATTGTCCCAAAAAAATGCTAAAAAGTCTTGAAAAGGTGAACTAAAAAAATGCAAAAAGAGTACTGGAAAAAATTGTCCTGAACAAAATGCCAAAAAGAGTACTGCAAAAAATTGTCCTGAACAAAATGCTAAAAAGAGTACTGGAAAAAATTGTCTTGGAAAAAATGCCAAAGAGTCTAAGAGTACTAAAAAAATTTGTCCCAAAAAAATGCTAAAAAGTCTTGAAAAAGTGAACTAAAAAAATGCCAAAAAGAGTACTGGAAAAAATTGTCCTGAACAAAATGCTGAAAAGAGTACTGGAAAAAATTGTCTTGGAAAAAATGCCAAAGAGTCTTAAGAGTACTAAAAAAAAGTGTCCCAAAAAAATGCTAAAAAGTCTTGAAAAAGTGAACTAAAAAATGCCAAACAGAGTACTGGAAAAATTGTCTTGGAAAAAATGCCAAAGAGTCTTAGAGTACTAAAACAAATTGTCCCAAAAAAATGCTAAAAAGTCTTGAAAAGGTGAACTAAAAAAATGCCAAAAAGAGTACTGGAAAAAATTGTCCTGAAAAAATGCTAAAAAGTCTTGAAAAGGTGAACTAAAAAAATGCCAAAAAGAGTACTGGAAAAAATTGTCCTGAAAAAATGCCAAAAAGAGTATTGAAAAAAATTCTCTTGGAAAAAATGCCAAAGAGTCTTAAGAGTACTAAAAAAAATTGTCCCAAAAAAATGCTAAAAATTCTTGAAAAGGTGAACTAAAAAAATGCCAAAAAGAGTATTGAAAAAAATTCTCTTGGAAAAAATGCCAAAGAGTCTTAAGAGTACTAAAAAAATTATCCCAAAAAAATGCTAAAAAGTCTTGAAAAAGTGAACTAAAAAAATGCCAAACAGAGTACTGGAAAAAATTGTCTTGGAAAAAATGCCAAAGAGTCTTAAGAGTACTAAAAAAAATTGTCCCAAAAAAATGCTAAAAAGTCTTGAAAAAGTGAACTAAAAAAATGCCAAACAGAGTACTCGAAAAAATTGTCTTGGAAAAAATGCCAAAGAGTCTTAAGAGTACTAAAAAAAATTGTCCCAAAAAAATGCTAAAAAGTCTTGAAAAAGTGAAATAAAAAAATGCCAAAAAGAGTACTGGAAAAAATTGTCCTGAACAAAATACCAAAAAGAGTACTGAAAAAAATTGTCTTGGAAAAAATGCCAAAGAGTTTTAAGAGTACTAAAAAAAATTGTCCCAAAAAAATGCTAAAGTCTTGAAAAAGTGAACTAAAAAAATGCCAAACAGAGTACTCGAAAAAATTGTCTTGGAAAAAATGCCAAAGAGTCTTAAGAGTACTAAAAAAAATTGTCCCAAAAAAATGCTAAAAAGTCTTGAAAAAGTGAAATAAAAAAATGCCAAAAAGAGTACTGGAAAAAATTGTCCTGAACAAAATACCAAAAAGAGTACTGAAAAAAATTGTCTTGGAAAAAATGCCAAAGAGTTTTAAGAGTACTAAAAAAAATTGTCCCAAAAAAATGCTAAAGTCTTGAAAAAGTGAACTAAAAAAATGCCAAACAGAGTACTCGAAAAAATTGTCTTGGAAAAAATGCCAAAGAGTCTTAAGAGTACTAAAAAAAATTGTCCCAAAAAAATGCTAAAAAGTCTTGAAAAAGTGAAATAAAAAAATGCCAAAAAGAGTACTAGAAGTAGTACTAGAAAGAAATGTCTTGAAAAAAATGCCAAAGAGTTTTAAGAGTACTAAAAAAATTGACCCGAAAAAAATGCTTAAAAGTCTTGAAAAAGTGTAATTTAAAATTTTATTTCGTCATATGATTGCTATCAATAAATACCATCTATGTGACTTTTTTCATCTTTCAACGTTTGGTGCGACAACTTCAAAAATTCGAATAACTAATATTTTTACGATATTTTTTGTATATTTATCAACAGTTGAAGAGCCATTTTATGTAAAATTATTATAAGTATTTCAGTATTCATTCTTTTTCAGTTTCGTATAAACAACCCAATTTTTTGTCAGATATGACCATGAAACCCTCGAAAAATGGGTTTTTGTTTTTAATCACTATAAAAATCTGAAAAAAATCATAAATATTTTTATCCCAAATACCAAATTAAGTAATTTTTTTCAAGGTTAGAAAGGGCGAAAAAAAATTGGTTAAACTTAAAAAAAATAATACCCTAAATAAACTTTTATTTGGGTAAAAAATATATGTGATTTTTTCAGATTATTATAATGATTTTTAGTGATTAAAAAAATAAAATCTTATTTTTCGAGGGTTTCAAGGTCAAAAATGGGGTAACATATTTATACGAAACTGAAAAGAAAATGACTACTAAAATATTACCTAATAAAATTACTGTTCAATTGTTGATAAATATATTAAAAAAATATCAAAATAAACATTTTAGTTATTCGAATTTTTGAAGATGACGCACCAAAAATTGGAAGATGAAAAAATCAGAAATATGGCAACTGATAGAAATCATATAATGAAATAAAATTTTCCGTCAGTCGATTACTTAAGGGCGAGAAGTGAACTAGGCTTGTAAATTTTATTACCTCATAATTGCATTTTAAGTGGGGACGGGTTTCGACTGAACTAAGCACCGACATGCGGCAGCATCCCTCGCCGATCGAGTTTCGCATTTGTATTTTCTTTGACTGTACCTGCAATCTCTACTATAATGAAAGTAAACATACCTATAAATTTCAAAATATCTTCTAATTTTTTTTTCAGCTAATATTGTATAGTGTATTATACAGTATTAATTTTCAAATAGTTATGATTAAGTTTGTTTGCAATGTGAAATGATTTGTGCAGTGCACGTTAGTTAATAATGCAATTGAAGTTGTTTTCGTAATTTATTGTATCATTTAAGCGTCCTCTTCTGCTTTGTGGATGATTTAATCCAGGTTAATTAAAGCTACCATAAAATTTACTGGAGCTGTGTATACGATTACGTGTATTTATCGTTCGTGCGGGCCAGAGGTCGTAAATTAATTTCATTTTACAAAAATAACGGTGGGCAGAGGGTAACGAGGTGGTAGACAGAGTGATTACACTGCAGGACACAGGGTGAAAACAGCATACGTGCATTACTCTTCCTGCTGGCGCTCTACCGGGGCGCTGCTCCATCCACCACCACCGCCATCGGGGTCAACACGGGGCCCCGCGCGTTTATCCTTTTAAAGAACTAAATTACCTTCACAATATTTTAATGCGCGTCAACTCGGCTGGACATAATTAAAATTAGACGGGCCGTATCGTTTCACGTATACATGGCATGGAATTATTTACACATGTTGTTTGAACTATTAATTATGAAGCTAAACCTATTTGAAAACGATCTCATAACGGATGTTATATTAAAACTCGCGTTGTCCATCCCACGACCGCCATGCTGGACCCGACTGACTAATCAGCACGTTTTATTCCAATTCAAACGCATCGTGCATGTCATAGCCCATTAAAATCATTGCCATCGTCCTGAATTTCAGTTTAACGGGCAAATGTATATCATGTGAACGTTATAGGTGTCACGATGTACTGCCCATGCATACTGCCAAAATGGATAACATAACGTACTTCGTGTTTCACACACTTTTCTTTCACACATTTCAAAAAAAGTCTGATATAGTTTGATCAATGGATCTTTGCGTTTTCTCGCCTTGATCGACATACGTACACACTTGATTGCGTCTAATTTAACTTATCGTATCAGCTATTTATGACGTCAACAAAACGAACTTCTTAGCCATCTGTAAAGGTGCATCATTTTAATATCAGCTCGAGTTATTTTCATTACACTCGAGCTATATGATTTACAATTCTGTTGCAGTTATGTTGCGACAGTGAACGAAAGCCCCTAAAAACATCGTGCATGACAAGCCCATTAAAATCATTGCCATCTCCCTGAATTTCACTTTACCAGCAACATGTATATCATGTGAATGTTATAGGTGTCACGATGTACTGCCTGAACATTTAACGCACTCAATGTATCACACGGATACGAGCGCGCAATACTTTCCTTTTATATGCCTGAAGATGATCTCGTTTTATTCGATCGTTTATAGGTTTAAATTGCACGTCCCCGTTATTTTATAATTAAAACGAAACGTTTCAATGCCGCCGCTGCACCCGTTAAAATTTATTCGGAATGTTTATATTGCACACACAAACACACACACGGTGTAATATCATCGCATAGGTATATTTAATAATGTGTTAATGGGGTATGTCGTGATTAAAATTCTGTTTATTGCTTTCGCTCGGACATTCAAGCATTGTTATGGCTCATATGAGTTTTATGATTCCGAATCTATTTGAATGGAGGTGTGGACAGGATAAATAGAATTATTGGCAATCGCTGATATTTTGTTTGTTCATTCAATCGACTATTTTTAATCCGGACAAATAAAGGTACCGTATTTTATTGAAACCATTTGTTATAAATGAAAATCACATTATAGCACACACAAACACGTATCTATGGACCTTTGTCAGCTGAATCGGATATTGTTTAATTTTAATTTATGCCCGTCCTTCGACACTTATTATTTATTACATATTTGATTGAAATATTTCACATCAATTGAATTCGCCATGCTTACACCAACCGCTTTGATAAATTTTACATTTATTGTGTAACTTCTAAAGATGACAGGTATACAGGGTGGGGATCTCGCAAACTATAAGACATAGAAAAACGGTTAAATAGGCAAAGAAGTGCAGTTTTGCGAGCCCAATAAAATAACACTCGGAAAATGTACAAAAAAGTCTAGATATTTCGAAAAATGTAAAAAAAAGTGCCGATTTTTTTAAATCGATTTTTCTCAATTGCTATGAGAGATAGAAAAAAAACTGTAAAAGGCAACATTTCAGATAATTTTACACTAAATAATAAAATTTTATCAGAATTTTTCTATCGATATCAGTTTCCGAGATATCACACAAACATATTTTTTTTTAAATTAAAACCGTAGTTGGCTATGACCTCATAAGAACGACAATCTTTTCTCCTCCTTTCTTATCTCTTATAATCGAAAAAAGTCCATTTAAAAAAATCAGCACTTTTTACATTTTTTTTAAATTAATTTTTCACTATTTTTCAAATCGTCAAAGTTTAGAGCATTGCCGTTTTGTTTTAGCGTGGAATTTGGCTATTATTTTGATAGGAAATAAAAAATGCATTGTTTGTTAATAGATTTTGAGCTTTTCAACCAAATTCCAGCGTTAATTATTTTTTTACAATTTTTCAAATCGTTGAATGAAATTTCAGAATTCTAAACTCAAGTTTGAAGCGTTTCCGCTTAGTTTTGGGGTGGAATATGACAATTGTTTCGTTGGAAAATCAGAAATGGATTGTTTGTTAATAGATTTTGAGCTTTTCAACCAAATTCCAGCGTTAATTATTTTTTTACAATTTTTCAAATCGTTGAATGAAATTTCAAAATTCCAAACTCAAGTTTGAAGAGTTGCCGTTTTGTTTCGGCGTGGAATATGGCAATTGTTTTGATGGGAAATCAGAAATGGACTGTTTGTTAATAGATTTTGAGCTTTTCAACCAAATTCCAGCGTTAATTAATTTTTTACAATTTTTCAAATCGTTGAATGAAATTTCAAAATTCTAAACTCAAGTTTGAAGAGTTGCCGTTTTGTTTTCGCGTGGAATATAGCAATTGTTTTGGTGGGAAATCAGAAATGGATTGTTTGTTAATAGATTTTGAGCTTTTTAACCAAATTCCAGCGTTAATTATTTTTTTACAATTTTTCAAATCGTTGAATGAAATTTCAGAATTCCAAACTCAAGTTTGAAGAGTTGCCGTTTTGTTTTCGCGTGGAATATGGCAATTTTTTTAGTGGGAAATCAGAAATGGATTGTTTGTTAATAGATTTTGAGCTTTTCAACCAAATTCCAGCGTTAATTATTTTTTTACAATTTTTCAAATCGTTGAATGAAATTTCAGATTTCCAAACTCAAGTTTGAAGAGTTGCCGTTTTGTTTTCGCGTGGAATATGGCAATTGTTTTGATGGGAAATCAGAAATGGATTATTTGTCAATAGATTTTGAGCTTTTCAACCAAATTCCAGCGTTAATTATTTTTTTACAATTTTTCAAATCGTTGAATGAAATTTCAGAATTCCAAACTCAAGTTTGAAGAGTTGCCGTTTTGTTTTGGCGTGGAATATGGCAATTGTTTTGATAGGAAATCAGAAATAGATTGTTTGTTAATAGATTTTGAGCTTTTCAACCAAATTCCAGCGTTAATTATTTTTTTACAATTTTTCAAATCGTTGAATGAAATTTCAGAATTCCAAACTCAAGTTTGAAGAGTTGCCGTTTTGTTTTCGCGTGGAATATGGCAATTGTTTTGATGGGAAATCAGAAATGGATTATTTGTCAATAGATTTTGAGTTTTTCAACCAAATTCCAGCGTTAATTATTTTTTTACAATTTTTCAAATCGTTGAATGAAATTTCAGAATTCCAAACTCAAGTTTGAAGCGTTGCCGTTTTGTTTCGGCGTGGAATATGATAATTGTTTTGGTGGGAAATCAGAAATGGATTGTTTGTTAATAGATTTTGAGCTTTTCAACCAAATTCCAGCGTTAATTAATTTTTTACAATTTTTCAAATCGTTGAATGAAATTTCAGAATTCCAAACTCAAGTTTGAAGCGTTGTCGTTTTGTTTTGGCGTGGAATATGGCAATTGTTTTGGTGGGAAATCAGAAATGGATTGTTTGCTAATAGATTTTGAGCTTTTCAACCAAATTCCAGCGTTAATTAATTTTATGCAACAAGTGAGTAAAGTAGTACTTTTTTCACGAGTAGGAAAGATTGCCACACGAGCCGAAAGCGAGTGCGGCAATTCCTACAAGTGAAAAAAAGTTGCTTTACTCTCGAGTTTCATACAAAAGTTTTTCTACGTCCGTAACTTTAAATAAATTCGATAAAACCTTAATCAATTTTTATAAGTAATAATCCTTTTTTTAAATGAAGAAAATAATAATCGGCAACGAATGTTTGACATTTATCGGCGGAACTCGCGGCGTGTTGCGAAGCGTTCACGACACACTTTGCGCAAACGATTTTATAGTAGCGTTAAAAAATGAACCGCTGCGGCACTTTTTTTCACGCAAAGGAGTGAAAAAATGAACCGTTATGGCACTTTTTTTCACGCTGTTTGTAGGGTTCAGGAATCACAAATGAACCCAAATTAATGAAAAAAACTATACATTTTATAACGGACGTAGAAAAATATAATTTTGCCTTATTGCTTTAACAATTTAATGTAAACACATATATTTTTATGTCTAATAAAGGGTTAACAATAAACCTACATACTCAATCTTAAAAAAAATAAAAGTTTTCATGTAAAAGATCACAAAATAGCAAACGAATACTTTAAAAATTACTTTCTGATTTTAAATAATCAACCTGGTGTATTCGGTACATCTCTAAAGACAAGTAATTTATTTTTTATTCTTGTGACAAACAAGACTTTATTTGGTGGAATTTTTTCAAAACTGTTTCTGCTTTTTGAAAGTAACAAAATATACTAACCGTTCTAAAGGAGACAGGAGGAAGTTGAAACTAATATTTCTTTAAAATGACGAAAATTTGTCGAGTACTCAAAATTATAAATTTTAATTATTTTAGAATAACACTGTTTTTGTTACAGACATATCATTAAAAGATTACATTTCTATTTAAAATCCGCAATCCTTTTCTATACCTTACTGTCACGTCCAAGTAAATACTGGAGCGACAAGCAAGGAACTTTCAGCAAGCATGTTGTAATTTTCATAAAAGATAGACCTATATAAATATGAATTTCTGATTATTTATTATTTAAATTATACATTTATAAAGATTAAATTTATACAAATAATCTTCACCTAGAGAGTTCTGGTGGTTTTCGGTGTTCGGCCCTCGGCAGTGCGAGATTTAATTTATTAGAAAGGGGCGGCATCAATCACGCTTTATGCAAATTCCATATTTTTATAGAAGCCTCCCCCCTTAATATTTTGAGTGCCGAGCCCCGGCATGTAAACGCCGTAACACATTTGCCTAAGATACTAAAAGAAACTAGATTTTTTCGCGCAGATCCCTATCTGCCGGAAGGTCGAAAATTGTATCAGAAATTCTCGGCTCCATTTAGAATAGAAATATATGCGTTAGCCTACATTTGGATAGGCGCTGCCGGCGCCAAGCTCAAGATCACCACCGACTTGCGCCATAACGTGCTTTATGTATTTTTACACACACACACACACACAGTGCCGCAATCAATTAAAAAGCTCAGCCCTCCCTTCTTCTTCTTCTTCTTGCACCCGATAACCTACATATGCATTTCGCGTTTCGTGTGTTTACAACTCCACATAATTGCGTTTAATTTCCAAGTTTATGGTGTCATTTTTTCTGCACCCTCTGCAGTATCATTGATTTTGTGTGTGTGTCTGGTAGGAAAGCTCACCTCGGCGCCCGACTAGCGTCCACGGCGGCCTTCGCACTCTGTGGCGCTTCGGAAGCTCTCCGAGCGCTTTTTACTCCGGGCTCTGGAACAATTCGGCGTGAAACCAACGTCGTAAAAGACCAACACGTACCTACACACGCCACTCCGCAAAAAATAGTCGAAAATATCCTCGAGCTTACTGGAGTGTACAATCCTTAAACAATTACGCCGTCATCTATTATCTATTGTATGAATTAAATTGTTAAATGTAGAGATTTCTCTTTTTATGTTGACGGATTAACCAACAGCGGTAAATTTTCAAATACAGCTTATGATTTATCAAAAAAATTCTATAAAACAGAATATAGCCTTGAATTTATTTAATGCTTTCTGCAACAAGTAAGGTTGTTTCTAATTAGTTTATGATTTATCAAATTCGAAAATGATACTAAATCGCCCCTAACATCACGTGGAGCTTTTATGAATATTTTAAGTTGTGTTAACATGAAAACCATTTTAAAAAGCAAAAGGTAACAAATAAACGAATTTGTTCAGCGAAATGCAAATGAATCAATTTCTCACCGCTAATGGATTTAGACAAATTAAAACGGTTAAGCCATAGTTGAGCGCGGATGTGTGAGGGCATTAGCAAAACGTGCTCTGAATTAGAAAGTAAGAATCAAATCCACTCTTGGTTAAATCTAACCTACAAGCTTATTTTCGACCTCTCCTATACATCGAACGGGATAACTCAGGATCGAGATTAAAATTTATTCAATGTGTACATTCGTACTCCTCTCCTAATACAACTTATAAGCCATAAATAAGTTTCCAATTCCGGTTATGGGATTCTAAAATACGTATTACACCGTTTCTCCTCATTGAATCGCTCCGTACAGGACATTGCATGTGTTTATTCCAGATACCGTAACAATCCCTATTTCGCATGCAAGTTGCTCAATTTGTAAAATTCTCTAAATTGATTATTTCGTCGCGTAAAATTTTGCGACCGCTTACATTCAAGGTAGTAAATACAATTCAGTCAAATATGTAATGTATATGTTAGATAATTGATGTCTAATAAATACGGACCTAATCTCATCTTTAGTATCAGCGCGCGCGTTATTATTATTATTCCTATTATTGTAACAATGAAATAAAATCTCATGAAGATCGAGATGTTTTTTATTCAAATATTTACGCTTCAAACGTTCCCAACATATAAGAATCACACAAAACACTAACCTTCCCGGCAATATCGTAATTCATTCCTCAACACTCCGGAGCCGGAGCGTTTATTCCAGTTTATTGAAGGCGAACTGAAACATTGAGCGGCCCGGAATCAAGTAATCACAAAATTGGTCGAGAGAGGAGTCAGAGGAAGGAGAGAGGGCGAATATTCTTCTCTTACGCATAATCGTGTCATATTCTGTCAACAGGAGGAGTATGCCATTAAATTGCTCGGGATTCGTTCCCTCTCGAACAAGTCCTCGTCGGTATATATTACTGCAATACTGAATTACAAGTGTATCCCTATCTAACATCAGAGAAGAAAGTGTATGCATTACATCAAGTCTTTATTGTAGGAAATAAAACTGATTGCTATCTTAATAACGGACCAATCTTGTTAACCACTCAACAGTGCACTGCCGTTTCAGTTGTTTTTTTTTTCTCTTTCGTATCCCATGCATAGCTTCACACCGCGTAAAAAAAATAACTTTTTTTTCATCTACTATTCTGCTTCTACTTCACATTAAAAACTTTACATGTGAAATGAAATGTACCATATTTAATATTGGAATCAATTATATTGAGATTGATGAACTTTAAAGCATTAAACTTGATCATGCATCTTTAATCTATACATGTTATTAGAAGTGTAGAGGTTTATTGATACAGGCGTTAAGATCTAGATCTATGTTCCTAACTAACGAGCAAAAAGGGAACTGTATTACAAACGATTAACCAGTTCAACCGGCGAATTTTAATTATCCAAATTATTATAAAATCAATGGTAACTAGATAAAACATTGTGATTCAAATTTGATTCAAAAACTCAAAATTTATTGACAAAATATGCATTTTTGATTTCCCATCAAAAAAATTGCCATATCTCAACCGAAAACAAACGACACGCTTCAAACTTGAGTTTGGAATTCTGAAATTTCATTCAACGATTTGAAAAATTGTAAAAAAATAATTAACGCTGGAATTTGGTTGAAAAGCTCAAAATCTATTAACAAACAATCCATTTATGATTTTCCACTAAAAAAATTGAAAAATTCCACGCCGAAACAAAACGGCAACGCTTCAAACTTGAGTTTGGAATTCTGAAATTTCATTCAACGATTTGAAAAATTGTAAAAAAATAATTAACGCTGGAATTTGGTTGAAAAGCTCAAAATCTATTAACAAACAATCCATTTCTGATTTCCCACTAAAAAAATTGCCATATTCCACGCCAAAACAAAACGGCAACTCTTCAAACTTGAGTTTGAAAATTTAAAATTGTATTTGACGATTTGAAAAATTGTGAAAAATGAATCAATGCTGGAATTTGGTTGAAAAGCTCAAAATCCATTAACAAACAATCAATTTCTGATTTCCCACTAAAAAAATTGCCATATTCCACGCGAAAACAAAACGGCAACTCTTCAAACTTGAATTTGGAATTCTGAAATTTCATCAACGATTTGAAAAATTGTAAAAAAATAATTAACGCTGGAATTTGGTTGAAAAGCTCAAAATCTATTAACAAACAATCCATTTCTGATTTCCCACTAAAAAAATTGCCATATTCCACGCGAAAACAAAACGGCAACGCTTCAAACTTGAGTTTGGAATTCTGAAATTTCATCAACGATTTGAAAAATTGTAAAAAATTAATTAACGCTGGAATTTGGTTGAAAAGTTCAAAATCTATTAACAAACAATCCATTTACGATTTCCCACTAAAAAAATTGCCATATTCCACGCCAAAACAAAACGGCAACGCTTCAAACTTGAGTTTGGAATTCTGAAATTTCATTCAACGATTTGAAAAATTGTAAAAAAATAATTAACGCTGGAATTTGGTTGAAAAGCTCAAAATATATTAACAAACAATCCATTTCTGATTTCCCATCAAAACAATTGCCATATTCCACGCGAAAACAAAACGGCAACGCTTCAAACTTGAGTTTGGAATTCTGAAATTTCATTCAACAATTTGAAAAATTGTAAAAAATTAATTAACGCTGGAATTTGGTTGAAAAGCTCAAAATCTATTAACAAACAATCCATTTATGATTTCCCACTAAAAAAATTGCCATATTCCACGCCAAAACAAAACGGCAACTCTTCAAACTTGAGTTTGGAATTCTGAAATTTCATTCAACGATTTGAAAAATTGTAAAAATAACTATTTTTATATCAGGTGTTGGAATTAATTCGCAGCGTTTTTTTTTTTAAGGACAAAATAACATATTATTTTAAATAAAAAAAAAATACATTATTGAAAATACTGCCCATCGCTTGCCACTGCTTTTTCCCATCTTTCGGATAAGAGACGGATACCGCGTCGAAAGAAGGAGGCAATCCATGAATCACCTAAACAGGTGGTAATACGAAGGAAAAATATCCCTAGTGATGGTTTCGTTGGGTTTTAAAAGCTCATAATAAATCACACCCTGTTGACAAAGGAGCTTAGACCCATGAATATTAGGTTTTATCACTGATGATGATGATGGTTGCCGGGCGTAACCCATGAATTTCTACGCTCAGGATTGTCATAGTGTATCCACTTTTCAACACCAGTAACAATCCGATGTAAAAAAGTTTTTCTTTTGTGCCGTTGAAGCAGTAACTCACATGTCAAAAAACGCCTTTCAACGTCTCTTGGTTTTAATTCACATGGGACCCAATTTCCTTCCTTTTGGATCATTCCCAAAGTTTTAAAACGTTTTCCTACACTTTAACTTTTCAAGAGTTTGTGATGAGTTTTCTTCTAATAACTCTTGCAATTCAGTATCTTCACACTTTTTTGGCTGTCCAGATCGTTCCCTGTCTTACAAATCAAAAAAACGTAGAAACCACTCAGCTAAAGCACGTTTCCCATAAACTTCTTCCAAAATCCGATAGCTGTCCGCAGCACTTTTATTCATATGAAAATAACGGAGTAACACTCCCCGCAAAAACACTTTATTTGGTACAAATTGCGACGTATTCAAATAGTTGTAACTTATCATTATTAATAATAATACATTTAATGACGGTTAACACCTTTTACAATGATTTAACATAAATTAAATGTACTAAATAAAGATAAATTAAATATTTACAAACAATATAGTTCAATTATAATGATGAACGAGTGATTTTACATCAGATTTAAATTTTGTATATGTAGTCGAAAATATATCTATTTTTGACAAGTAGAAATTAAGATGTATCGTAAAAATTACACTTAATAACAGCTGGTTTGCGATAAATTTGTTTCTGAAGGTAAAAACAGAATACTGTAATACACGCGCTATCTCTAATTAATTCTAATACCTGATAAAATTTGTTCATCTTATTCGGTTTAGTACTGACATAATTTTATCCATATTTTTGGCAGCAACGCAACTATTAAAGAGATGAAGAAAGCGTTCGAGTTCTTCAAACTTGTTTAGAGACATAACATCCGCAATTTGAACCATTCTGGTTTTAGCGGTCGAGTATCTGCTTGAGAAAAGTTGCTATGATTCCTAGTAATTGTTCCATTTTCTTAGAGTTACTTGTAATTGCTTCGTTTATTTTTTTCTGTGCGCTGTACGAACATGTTTGCTCTACCAGTTGAGAAATAAAGGAAAAAATTAAAAAGTGTTCTGAAAGATTTTGTTAAAAATAAATTTTGTTGTTCTTACAGATTTCTAATCTTTTTTTATTTATTTTAATAATCAGTTATTTCGTAAGATAGCAGCACTTTACCTAAAAAAAATTGTTATGTTCCCATTTGGAAACAGTATGCAATAGAGGGTTAAATAGATATGATATAGATATATAACGTATGTTAAAATGATGATATGTATTAGATTTAGAATATATGTTATTTTTTTCCATATAATAATCTTCATTAGTTGAAAATCGCTGGGTGATTATATTTATTTACCGGGGTCCGTCCGATTGGAGTTGTGCACGTTTTTGCCATGCACATAATTAATTTAATTCATCCAAGTCACACCTGTTAAACCCCAATAATTGAATCCCTTTCAACCCTTGTTAATTGTCCAGAATGGAGGGAGAAATCATTATCTGGAACTCTCCGTATTCGACCGTGATACGGACGACCGCAAGTCAGTCCCTGCTCGCACCTTCCAATTACTTTACACATGTAAACGCTTTTTGGACTAAATAATTGAATCCGAAACCTATTCCTGTTTAGACTTAGCCGCTTCTTTTATATATACGGAGGGGATAAGTGTTGGAGAGGGTCCTCCGTCCGAATACGGGTAACTAGTGGCGTCCTTCAGGAGTGAGATATATGTCCTAAGATAGCAGGACATTTTGTATTGATTCTGGTTAAAAGCTTTGCCTTCTGCTTTCATTCTTCAAGAGCTCTTTCGAATTAAGAGCGCGCTAGGTACGGGAATGAAGGCTGTTACGTGTCCTTTGTACTTAATGGAGGGAAAATGCGCCCTGACATCACCTGTTTTTCCGCTAGTTGTATGTGATGGATGCTTTTGTGTGTTTCGCTCTTTTCGTCTCTGATGAGCATTTCATAATTCCATCCGAAAGGATAATAGAACGAATAAATAGTGTTTTTTGTGCGGCTTTTTTTTTAGAAACTTTCATGGCGGATCCAGTTTTTCCTTTAATTATAAATAACGGAATATTTAATTATACGGCGATACCGAAAGCTCAGTTTACGTGACGTGCCTGCAAATCTGGATTACACCAGACATGTAACAATGCAAACTAGTTGTATACGTTTACAAATGAGTAAACTTTATTTAACCTTTCTCGGGCGAAGCTTATTTTCGCTCTGGGAGAAAAGGAAACGGGATTTGTACAGTTTGAGGTATTTCTAATGCAAATGTCTCTTATTATCTTTCCCTCGAAACATCCCGAAGATTCACGTCGTTGTATTTCTCGAGTTAATAATGGCCTTTCGAGATTTAATTTTCCTCCAAGGTAAAAATCCACAGTTATTTTTTTATTGTCTCAATTCTCCCGGCGCGGAATTTTCATTTAAGGGCGAGCGAAAAGAAAATATTGCATTTCTTATTGTTTGATAATCCGAAGCATATTGTTGGATGCCGGAGGAGCCACTTCGCCAATGCACATTATCATGCAAATTCTCATTCTTACATTTGCTCAGTGTTTTCGTAGACAAGTGCGGGGATTCTCTACAACAGCCACGGCATAACGATGTTCTTATACTTGCCCTCTAGTGGCATCTTAACTTCTATCTATTAGCTTCGTTCCGAAATAAATCCGGTCTGCTTAATTACTTGTAATAAGTATCCACGTTTATTTCCCCAACCAGACAGGATGGCAGTATGTGTGTGTGTGTGTGTGTGTGTGTGTGTGTGTGTATTTAAGATTAACATTGCCAATTTAAATTCATTCTCGTATGCATTACAAATACATACCATATATCGCGGTGGATCGCAGGTATTCTGATTGGATGTGCGCTTAACGCATGTAATTATTATTATTACTTTAACATGATAATTATTTTTAAAGCATCTTTCTTAGGATTGCACACATAATAATAGATACAAAAGTTTATTTTTTAAGCAGAAACTTTTTATGTACAAGCTAATACTTATTAATTGTGTGCCTTTCTTGCTTAAAATTATTAATTTTATGTTGATTGAATTTTTTTTTTGACTTAGACATGAACCATTCAATCACATCGAATATTTTTTAATTATGTATTTTTAATTTTTTGGATGAATAAATGATCAAATGAATAATGTAAGACGTATACAACAACCATGGACGGGAGCGAATACTTCTCGATCCCCGAAAAAATTTTCGTCCGGGCTGGGATTCGAACCCACACGGCGCGCGGTGCAACCGGCACAAGGCTCGCCTGTACCGACTACACCAACGGGCCGGGCCGCCCTTGATTGAATTTATTTTAGACGAATCGAAACTTCACAAGAATGGCTGCGCTCGAAAGTACATTTTGAAGACGAGAAATGAACTTTTTCCTACAAACACAATTTTTGAATTATTTTTTATATGCATATGACTTATTTTTAACGCTGCGTTGAAAAGCTCATAAAATCAGGAAACATATTGAATTATTTTACCGAAGATCGGCTCATTAATTAATCATATCTTGGCAAACATCAGAATAATAATAGTTTTTTTTTTGACATAGGCCTGAGCCATACCGTCACACACGGCTAGGAAATAATAGTTTGAGAGACAGCATTATATATTTAAGATTCTAGGTCTGATGACTTGAGAAGTACTATTTTGTAAAATACGCTAAGTTTATACAAAAAATATCACAACAATTGCCACAAACACGAAACTTTTTAGATTTACTCAAAATCGAGGCTACTGTATGTCCACGCAAAAATTTGAGGTCATAACGTTACAAAATTTAGAGAAACCCATACGTGAACCAGTGGCGGCTCGTGGAACATGTTGATGGTAGAGCCACTTATACTATATACCCCCATCCTTTTTGAAGAAAGAAATAACGATTTATCTTCCTAGACCAATCGAATATTTTGGGCTAAAAATAAAACATTTGGAACAAAACAGCCGAAGATCTAAAATATCGGCAAAAATAAAAATGCAGACCAAAAAATTGAAAAAACAAGCAAAAGAAAAATAATTAGCCATTTTCAGCCCCAAAAATAATTATTTTTAGCTTAAAATAAGCTCCAACAAGAAATTCGAAAATAATAACAAAAATTTAAAAAAAAATCGCACAATGAAATCAATAATTCAAGTTAAGAAAATCTAAAATTTGGGACAAAAAATTAAAAATTAAGACCAAAAACCTAAAATTCGTACCCAAAAATCAAAGTGGTATAAAAATGCAGACCAAAAAATTGAAAAAACAAGCAAAAGAAAAATAATTAGCCATTTTCAGCCCCAAAAATAATTATTATTAGCTTAAAATAAGTTCCAACAAGAAATTCGAAAATAACAAAAATTAAAAAAAAATCGCACAATGAAATCAATAATTCAAGTTAAGAAAATCTAAAATTTGGGACAAAAAAATAAAAAATTAAGATCAAAAATCTAAAATTCGTACCCAAACATCAAAGTGGTATAAAAATGAAGACCAAAAAATTGAAAAAACAAGCAAAAGAAAAATAATTTGCCATTTTCAGCCCCAAAAATAATTATTTTTAGCTTAAAATAAGTTCCTACGAGAAATTCGAAAATAACAAAAATTAAAAAAAAATCGCACAATAAAATCAATAATTCAAGTTAAGAAAATCTAAAATTTGGGACAAAAAATAAAAAAATTAAGACCAAAAATCCAAAATTCGTACCTAAAAATAAAAATGGTGGACCAAGGAAAGAAACATTTTAATTGACAAATAAAAAAAAATAAAGTGGAAGACCAAAAAATCAAAATTTTTAACAAACGAATCGAAAATTTAAGTCGAAATAAAGAAAATTTCGGTCAAAAGACCAAAAATTGAAACCTAAATAATCGAAAATACAAAATATAGGAAATAAAAGTAAAAATTTGGACAAAACAACGAAAACAAACGTAAAGATAAAAATTGCTGACAGAAACATCGAAAATTTCTACAAACCAAACGAATATTTCGGTCAAAATAAAGGAAAATACAAAAAATTGGAACGAAAAAAAACGAAAATACAGAAATCTAAAATATGTGCTAAAGAATCAAAAATCCTGATCTAAAAATAAATAACGCAGACAAAAAATCGAAAACTTAGGTAGAAGGAAAATAATTTGCTACAGCCACCAAAAATAAGTTTCTGACCAGAAATTCGAAAATAATAGGAGAAAATAAAAAAATTCACGAATTTTTGAAAATCTATAATCAAAGTTAAAAAATCTAAAATATAGGATCAAAAATAGACCAATAATCTAAAATATACGATAAAAAAATTGAGACCAAAAATCTAAAATTCTGAGCTAAAAATAAAAATGGTGGACCAAGGAAAGAAACATTTTAACTGACAAATAAAAAAAAAATAAAGAAAAATTTAGGCAAAAGATTTAAAAAAATGTTGGTCGAAAAGTCGAAAATTTAGACAAAACATCGAAAACTCGGGCCTAAAGATAATAAATGCAGACTAAAAAATAAACATTTCAACAAACAAAACTCGAAAATACCGGAAAACATAAAAAAATCTCACATATAAATCAATAATCAGGTTATAGATATTTTAACCAAAATAAAATCAAAAATTTGGAACTAGAATTAAAAATTCGGCCCGAAAAATCAAAAATGCGGACAAAAAAAACAAAAATTTTAACAATTAAATAGAAAATTTAGGTAAAAAATAAAGAATATTTAGAGCAAAAGATTAAACATTTAGACCAAAAATAAAAATAAATCGAAAATACAGGTCAAAAATCTAAAAAACTCGGCTTGAAAAATAAAAAATACGAAAATTTTAACAATTAAATCGAAAATTTATGTCAAAATAAAGAATATTTAGGTCAATAGATCAAAAATGTAGACCCAAAAGAATCAAAAATACAGGGCAAAAATCTAAAAATTAAAAATTCAGCGAAAAAATTTAAAATTCGGACCAAACAATCGAAAATTTAGGTCAAAATAAGGAATATTTAGGGGAAATGATCAAAAATTTAGACAAAAAAATGGTGATGTGGCCATCATGTTACTTTCTCCGACTTATGGTATAATTTATATTAACGCTTTCATGGTTTATTTTTTATTTAAATCATATTTTAAATGTACATCGAGCGTTTTGCGGACTCGGATGAAACTGACGTTTAAAACGTCAAAATTATAAAAGATGGAAAAATTATACTTCAAATTTAAAAACTCAGTTTACTCAAAAACTAAAGAGATTTCGATAAAAATGTATTCTTTATAAGTTGTTCATTTTGGCGTTCTCTACAATGATCATTAATATAAAATTGCTGTAACTATTATCGTTTGATAATTATAAACCAAAAATTAAAAAATTATAATAAATTTTTTTCTCGAATAACAATGATTTTATGAAAAATATTTTCAAGTAAAAGATGTTCATTTCTTGGTTGTCTTCAATGTTTGTTTAAATGTTTTTGTGATATTTTTCATATTTAAGAAAATATTGGCAAGAAACAAAAAATAGTTGAGGTAAACGCCCACTTCCGGTGTACGAAATTTTACCAAAAGCTTTTCAGTTCTTCCGATTATCAAATAAGACGGATGTTCAAAGTTTTATATCAATTGGTCTATTAGTTTTTGAGATACAGCGCGCACAGACACACACACACACAGACACAAAAAAAATTTTTCCAGAAATTGTTGAAATGGCATCTAGGGACCCTAAAACGGATATTTCCGTAAAAAAAATTTTGAAAAAAAATCACGATCACAATACTTTCTCGTACTTCGTAACGGAGAAAGTAAAAAAAATCAAAAATACAGGCTTAATAATAAAAAAATTCAGAATATTCTGGTAAGAAAATGGTTTAAATTAGCCTCAAAAATTACTCTATTGTTCAAAGTTTGTAAGTTATCCAATGTATGTATTGTCGACCTGTGTAAAACGTATGTTAACACACCAATAATAATAAATAAAAGTAATTTTCCATTTTTTTTTAATAGGATTTGTTTTTTTAAATTTTTCCCTTTAACCACTTCGCGCCCATGCTGCTTTGATTTAATCTCAGGTTTGATTAAAAATTATTTTTTTTGTTGTTAACTTTTTCTACGAAATATTATTTAACTCATTTATGGAAAAAAATATGAAAAAATATTCCATAGATAGCGCTAAAGAAGTAATTTTTTTGTACAATGTTTTTGTTTTCATTTTTCGCTTGTTGCCACATGTGGCGAACCTGGGCGTGAAGAGGTTAATTGTCCAAAAAAGTGAATCTAATTTGAAAAAGAATTCAAATAAAACCATTAACTTTGTTGGGATCACCACCTTATTGTTTCACCTTTTGAGCCGGGAGTTTCAACAACTTTAGATTTAGTAGATATATTTTGAATATTCAAATGAAACAATTCACTTGGTTAGTATGACTCTCAGTAGCGGCTCGTGGAACATGTAGATGGTACTTTTACAGTATATAATATAATTTTTTGAAGAAAAAGAGAACGATTAATCTTCATAGTCCAAGATTATTTTGAGTTTGAGTTGTAAAGTAAAGGTTTATAATTTCAAACAAGCTGAAAATATGATTTATGCGTACTTTAGATTTATCGTGCGTTTACATATTTTGTCCCAGACATGTACTAAATCTGTAGCACCATTCTTCGTCCACGTGACCTCACCATCAAACAATACACACAGAAAATAAAAGAATTTTAAGAATTAGTTAAAAATTCTTTGCTGAGCTTGAGTCTGCAGGTAGTGCCATGGCTCCTTGGCTCTATATAACGAGCCGCCCCTGATGAGAACTAAGTTTATTGCAATTTGCAATTTGCTAAAAATTTCTAAACAATAAGTTATTAGGATGGTGATTGAGATAAGGTATAGGTATTTCATTGATCATCTCTAGCTTAAACGTATGTTTGAATAAAATGAATATTTTTACGCGGAACAAATCGATTTTGGTTTAGTTCACTTACAGCTAATAAATATTTCAGTTTTGAATTATAAACGTGACCACAGTTCAAAGATAAAAGGTAGTAATGGAATTGACCTTTACCGGGAGTGCAAAACGGGCAAAGGGGCAAACGGGCCAGGAGGATGTCGGGATAACAAGGGTCGACAACGGTGTCTTAGGAGGCAGGACCGGGCAATACTTTATAAAACGATCCTGAGGATTCGGTGGGTCCCCCTCTTTTTCTCCTGAATTATATCCTTTCAGTCGATCCCATCATTAGCATAAAACACGCTTTATAATAAATTGAAGCGTTTAAATAAAATGCATAATTACTTTAACCTACTTGCGGGGAGGCACCGAATCGCGTAATAAAACGAAAAAGTACCTGACGGAATCCAAGTTTAAGCAGAGGCATTTGCATTTTTCCCTATTATTTTTCTTGCGGTTCCACCGCCCCTCTCGTCCCCCGATCCTTTTTAAAGGTTTCCATTTATTGCGGAAGATAAATAAAGCCCGCGACGAGACGACATGGAAATATTACGATTAGAAAATACTCCGCTCTCATTTATGACATAAAGTTCAATAATGTTTCGTTGAAATGAATATTGTGTCTTTAATATGTAAATATACCTACAATCTGCATAGTAACGAGCGTCTCTGGCGGTTTAAAAATGTTGTTGTGCCCTTGCTCGATTCTCTTCCGGTTCGTGCTTCACTAAACACCCAACGAATATATTAAAAAATCCCGCAACGACCGACCCTTAGCGCTTATGTATTCCGGTTGCTAATTATTAATTGCAAACAGTAGTCTTGCAGACGAACCCTCCCTCCGCTCCGCACAATTCGCAACTTATTTGCACAAAGTAAGTGCGGGCGATCCACCTCAATGTGTGTGGTCAAACTACGTACGGGCACCCTGCGGCCGCATCCACCCTGCAAACACACTTACGTTGGTTGTGTTGGTACACTTTACTTTTTACCGTCTGTCAACATTGATTTTTCCTATTACGGACAACTTTCCGACAACTTTTCTCCAGGTCTCGTTACCTCAAATTAAACTTTGTTATGCTCCCAAAGTCTTTTGATAAATTTCATACGCCAATACCGTCCGATTGCTACTACAAATCATAACTTTCCAATTGTTTTTGTCTCTTTAATTTGTTTTTGTGTAGCGCTAAACTTAACTGAAAAGGTGAAGTTTTTAAAAAGTCATAAATTTAAACATGAGCAATTCAGGTGAGATTAATCAATAAAAGAAAAACCGTTTGAACAACACAAGCAAATTTATTTATGTATGTACTTGTATTATACATTTACAAAAAAGTTGATTTTTCAACCCTGGATGTCTCAGAAATTAAGGTGATAATGAATAAGATAAGTGATAAGTGATAAGGTGATAAGACACGTCAATTTCAATTAGAATAAGGACATATTCTAACGTATTATTGAAATATAAGAAAACGAAATGTAGCCTGAATATTTGAATATTCAACCTGTTCGTTAATCTGCAAGCAAAAAATTAAGTCTTACTAAGACTATAACGATACTATAAGATTAACGAACAGGTTGAATATTCATATATTCAGGCTACATTTCGTTTTCTTGTATTTATCTAATGCTTTCTGCAACAAGTAAAGTTGTTTCTAATTTGTTTATTATTGAAATGTTTATCCCTCGCCCACCACTTGAAAATCTTAATGCAATGACCCATGATACTTTATTTCAAGGTAATTTTATCACTAATATCAATCCAGTTTCGTGTACAATTTGTATATTTTGCCATTATGAGATCAACATTATAAGAATGTGCATTTTCAAATGAAATCCCGAACTGCTGGATGAAATTAACACAATTGATTCAGTTTATATCAAAAAAGTGTTTTATTAAACTGATTAATTCAACATCAAAATGACGGGTGTGAAGTTAGCAATAGATTTCAGCAATAGACTTTAAAATTCATTTTTTGTCATAAAAATGTACATTTTCCAAAAACCTTCTACAAACAAGGTGGGGTTACTACTAAAGAATACACATGAACCTCCCCCACCCCAAAATTTCAACCCCTTCAAATTTTCACACTATATAAAAAAAAAACCTCCTTTTTCGCTAACTTCGATGGCCGATAAGAAAATGCTGAAAACATGTAATTATTAGGGTGGGTCGAAAATTTTATATTTGCGACGGGTAGTGAAAAAATGATAGTTTTTATGATTGTATGTACGGGAGCGACCGTGGTTTCGATTATGGGTTCACCTCCAGCTCGCACAAATGCCTCAAAAATGGCCATTTTGGTAGTTTTTTCATATTTCACCCAATAGCTCATACTGTACATGTTATATGTGCGACTTTTTGGTCACAAATTACTCATGGATCTTCAACCTTTAGATAAAGTCCATTGGGACCATATTTTGATGGTAAACCGGTAGAGTTATTGCCCTCTGAAAATATCGATTTTTGGGGGTAAAACTGCGAGATGCTTGTTACAATGATAAATAGGTAATAATTAGATTCTAAACCACTCCATTTACTAATTTAGACTCTAAACTGCACCGCAAGCGCCTGAAGTTGGTTTTCGACCGAAGAAAAACTTTGTTTTTGACATTCATTTTCGATTTTTTACCTCAAATTGGCGAAAAAACACGAGACTTTTATTAAAGTGATTAATAGGTGATGATTCGCTTCTAATCCACTCATTGTATACGTTTAGAATCCAAACTGCACGCAAGCTTATGTAGTCCACTTTCGACCGAAGGAAAACTTTGTTTTTGCCGTTTACTTTCGACTTTTTAGCTTAAATCGTCGAAAATGTCGAGATGATTATTGCTATATTGCTGTGATAAATTGTCTAAATGTGGATTTAAAAACCACTCTCTGTCCTAATTTAACATCTTAACTTCACCGTTAGCTCATTAAACTGAATTCCGACCGAAGAAAACTTTTGTTTAAGCCTATTTTTGACTTTTTATTTCCTGATGTGCCTATGTCAGGTTTGGTTAACAAAATGTTGAATATAGTGTACTAAACTAATTCTCTACACTCATTGAGCATATTAACTTGATATCAGATTCCTAGGATATGGAATTAATGAAAATTATATATTTGCAGAGGCACACAACTATATAACTGAAAGAAGTGTAATGAAAAGTATGATGCATTATTTTTTTTTCATTTTTTTTTATTTATAATATTACAGTCTATAATTTCATGAAAGATCAATCTATGTAAAAAAAAA
This sequence comes from Ocypus olens, assembly GCA_910593695.2. NCBI lineage: Eukaryota > Metazoa > Arthropoda > Insecta > Coleoptera > Staphylinidae > Ocypus > Ocypus olens. The sequence continues at coordinate 488,126 of OU343047.1, read as the reverse complement.
TAAATAAAATTGAAAACGAAATTTTTAAAATGCTTAAAAAGTAGACTTTTTTTTGGTAAAAAAACAGCTTGATATGCTAACAAGTAAATTCAAATGCCGAATTTGTAAATAGATTGATTTACAATACCATTTTAAGCAATTTATCACAGCAATATTAATCCCAACATTTTTTGTCCATTTCAGCCAAAAAGTCGAAACTAAACGTCAAAAACAAAATTGTCCTTCGGTCGAAAATTAACTACTTAAGCTTGCGGTGCAGTTTAGATTCTAAATTTAAACAATGAGTGGATTAGAAGCTAATCATCACCTATTAAACACTTTAATAAGAGTCTCGTGTTTTTTCGCCAATTTGAGGTAAAAAATCGAAAATGAATGTCAAAAACAATGTTTTTCTTCGGTCGAAAACCAACTTCAGGCACTTGCGGTGCAGTTTAGTGTCTAAATTAGTAAATGGAGTGGTTTAAAAGCTAATTGTTACATATTTATCATTGTAACAAGCATCTCGCAGTTTTGCCCCCAAAAATCGATATTTTCAGAGGGCAATAACTCTACCGGTTTACCATAAAAATATGGTCCCAATGGACTTTATCTAAAGGTTGAAGACCCATGAGTAATTTGTGACCAAAAAGTCGCACATATAATAATTATGTACAGTATGAGCTATTGGGTGAAATATGAAAAAACTACCAAAATGGCCATTTTTGAGGCATTTGTGCGAGCTGGGCGTAAACCCATGATCGAAACCACGGTTGCTTCCTAACATAGAATCATAAAAACTATCATTTTTTCACTACCCGTCTCAAATCTAAAATTTTCGACCCACCCTAGTAATTATTCTACATACTTAGACGTACTAATACAAAAACTAAAAAAACGTTCCTGCCACTAGATCACTTCAAAAAAAATTAAAAACTTGTCCGCTCCATGCACCGTGAAGAGGTGCGCCCGTGAAGTGTGCCCCTTACTAACGTTTTTTTACGATGTTCAATGTCCGTCTCGTAAAAGTAAAAAATTCAAAAGCAATCTAGATATACAGGCCTAAAGTTCGATGACCGCCATAAAAAAATTAAAAATTTATAAACAATATAGACATACAGGTCTAACAAATGGAGAAATAAAAAGAACGTGCCGGCCCCTAGATCACTTTGAAAAAAAATAAACAATCCGACTCACTCTCCAAAAATATATGCGCCGTCACGTTAACTGAAGTTTTTTTCATAGTTCGATGACCGCAATAAAAAATTTAAAAATTTATAAACAATCTAGACATACGGGCCTAACAACAGGAGAAATAAAAAAAACGTAACGGCCCCTTGATCACTTTGAAAAAAAATAAACAATCCGACACACTCTCCGAAAATGTATGCGCCGTCACATTAACTGAAGTTTTTTTCAAAGTTCGATGACCGCCATAAAAAAGTTAAAAATTTATAAACAATCTAGATATACAGGCCTAACAATAGGAGAAATAAAAAGAACGTGCCGACCCCTAGATCACTTTGAAAAAAAAAACAATCCGCCACACTCTCCGAAAATGTATGCGCCGTCACATTAACTGAAGTTTTTTTCAAAGTTCGATTACCGCCATAAGAAAGTTAAAATTTTATAAACAATCTAGACATACAGGCCTAACAAATGGAGAAATAAAAAAAAACGTGCCGGCCCCTTGATCACTATCCTACCGTCCAAACCCAGAAAATACGCGAGAATATCGCATAAAATGAAAATCCACGAATTCAACATCAAAATGTCGACTTTCTTTTTAATGAATTAATTAATTCGTTGAAACTTTGCGTTAGGTTTTACTAGTTGGATTGTAGAATAGGACCCACCCACCATCCTTAGTATCAAATTAGCCATAACCTACAAATCTAGGGTCTAATTTTATATAATTTCTGTCATTTCATCAGTAACGTCGCTAATTTAACAATCGTCAATAAACAGACGTTTGTTGGTTATATTTAAATAAACACGACGGGTGGAGGGTGGGCCCTAATAATAATCACCCGGAAACGGAGCTTACGGTCGAAAATTCTTGGTGCTCCATCTTGCTAAAAGATCATCCAGCATGGAATTAACTGCAATAAAGAACAGTCATTTCGTGTTGGTTTTGAAAGAGCAAGCGGTAAAGTGTTTTTTTTTTTCATTGGTTAAAAATTCGAAAATTGCAGTAGAGATACCTTCGTCACGATACCAAAAATTATTTGTCCGATGCATATTCTTACATCATCCGATTCATCGGGCGCTAGAAAAAAGTAAGCATTGATTTTATGATATAAATTTATTATAAATCACTTGGATTTTATGTACATAAATCTCTAATAATGAATATACCAAAATTTAAAAAACTGGCTATCAATATTGTTGTTACTTAGTTACTAAACCTTTATTAAAACCTGGTTCTATACAGGGTTTTAACGGGCAATTGACTAAAGTCTTTCAGCCCTATTGTTGTTATTTTCTGTGATTTGTTAATGTTAATGTTGAATTTTTGGTGGTAAAATTTGGAATATCTTATAATTACATTAGATAGGTAGGTGTCGTGCAGTTGCAATTACGTTCAGCATTTGGCAAATATCAATATTAATAATCAAATATGAAGTGCACGAACAGTGTTTGCCGGACAAGATATAAATTAATATATAGGTGCAGAAACGTATGCAATCAAACAAATGGATGGAATATCCAAGATGAAACGTTGAAACGTTGTGTTTGTTGAGCACTCTTGATTAACCGCTTGCAAATTGAAAGGGTTAATATCACTTTCACTTAATTCCGCGAGCGTTCTTGAATTTTAAACAATATAGGGATGTCAATATTATGATTTGTGAGTGGTACGGATGGCATATCTCAATTATGAATATATTACGGGAAAGTATGGATGTGCGGGGCGTTACAACAGTGTTCTTGTGCGCTTGTTTACAGTCATCGCAAATACGCATCAAATTCCGAAACGAAATTGAATCATTTAATTGTAATACCCACCTCTATTAAAGGCTTTCAATTTCCGAGAATGTTTATCTTTTACAGTGGCGCAAATGTATTCCATGTGATTGTGAGATTGTTATATGGTTTTATTTACTTTGCAACTTTATAGTATTGAGGGGTGGTGGTGGTGTGTGTGTGTGTGTGTGTGTTGCCCCGAATAGGCCCGATGTTAACGGAAAAACATCGTCAGCTGAATTCCATTTAAACAAGCAAGAATTGTTTCCTCGGAGCCGTCGAGTTGTAAGTGGTATTTGGTTGGTGGCATTGAATTATAAAGTTATTGTCTTTCCCTATCCTGACGCCGTCCTGATGCCGAGAGTGGGTGGCTGAGGTAGTCAGAGTCCTGAAACAGCCGCGACCTGACCGCAAGAGCGCAGTATATACGGTCTCTCCCGCGTCAACCCGAACCCCATAAAAAGCCCTCGTCCCTTATGCTTTATTTGCATACCGTTCTTGGGCGATGTCTCCAGTCGGGAACACGAAAAAGGTGTTACTCGAGGGCCCGACTGAGGTGAGGCGGGAACGGGGGAGAGGATGTGAAAATTAATGAACTCCTGTCCACGTACCAAACGAAATAATCCACTTTTCCAGCAATTTGCCCCTACCTTATAGCTTTTATTAAGTTTCTGCTTGTGCCCATTCTTCAGACCGCCACTTTTCCCTTTTCCTTTCACTGCCCCATTTCATCACACACTTTCTCAACTTTTCAATTCATAATCTAATTACTTTATTACGCCCGTAATTCGCAATCAGCTCGGATTTATTATGTATATTTTAATTAATTTAGGGAACACTTTAATATCTCCGTCGCTTTCATGATATTTCTGACGCGCGCGGCACGGCGGGCGCTTCCTCCACACAATATAAACCCAATTTCGGAACTTTATTAGTTTTAACAATTTATATCAATCAAAACAAACAAAAAAAAATTCAAGCAATCATCTCCGCTTATTCGAAAATTGTGTTAAATTTCAATTTTATACACTACCTCGCGTTATACAGAGTGTATTTGAAATAACGAACAGGCATTTAAGGGCACATACACCAAATATTTGTGAACCCATTTCATTTCCGTCAAAATTTATTCGAAAAAAAAATTGAATTTTCCTATTTTTCGAGGTTTTTTAAACATTTTGAGAACCGATGCTTTTCTCATTTAATTAGGTCTGCATGGAATGTGTGTTTGTTTATTTAAAACGCGAGATACGATTTCTTGCCTCCGAAATTTGAAGTGTTATCGCAACGTTTTTTTTTTTTTGTAAAAGGTAAACAGTCCTCAAGTTCATTGACGCTTAAAGAGCCAAACTCAGATATTTCCTACGCGCTTGTTGTAATTCGATATCTAAAGCCGATGCCGTTTAAAAATTAGGTCACATTACAACTGCGTATTTTCACTCATTAACTTTAATAATTAATTGCGGGCTTTTTGTTACAGTTACAAACAAAATAATTGCGAATATTGTTTAAAAATAATATAATCTCTTTGTGGTTACGAGCCTGTTCATTATTTCAAATACACCCTGTATGTATCTTGACTTGCAGGTCTGTCCATGGCAGAAACGGGTTTATAGGAAGTAATTAAATATTTTTTTATAACAAATTTAGTTGAGAACAACAGTATTCAATACATGAATTCTATTTTTTTTTTCAGTAGAATCAATTGGCGCCATCAATTTTTCTTATATCTCACATTTTTTAACAGATTGTTTAAACAATTGGAAAAAATCGTCTTTTTTCATAATAAATCATCTCTTAATCAAATGCTTCCATCCCAATATTCAGTTTTTCGCTGGGTCTGCTGGTCTGCAAATAATTGTGAATTTGTAATTTTTTAAATTCAAATGTGCACTAAAAACGGAATAGCACCTAATGGCTGCCGCTTATGACTGATTTTGTTACATAATAGTACAAACTTTATTTAAAAACGTGTTTCGTCACTTAACTCACCTTAACTTTTAAGGTTTTCTCTATTTTTCTAAAATGATTGCACGTAATTTTTCATTTTTCTGTACTTGAGACATTATTTAGCTATTAATTTATATGTATATGTTACAATTTTTGTAGCATATTATATTAAAATACTTTCTTCAACCTGAAACCTCCATTTTGTAAAATTAAGAAAGACAAACTTTAACTTCACATTACATTCTACGAATTTTTGAATATGACGCTTGAATATAAGCTCGAACGATCGAGCTATTACTTGCGCGAATGTCTCCTTTGTACTGACTTACAGTGGCGGCTCGTGAACTTTTTGAGTGGTAGAGCCACTTATCATACAATATACACTGTGTACATAAAGTAAGGAATAAATTCGATTAAAATTCAGGGCATTTTCTTTCAGAAAAATGCTCGGACACGTACATTATTGTTTTTTAACGCGCATTTTTTGAGATAAAATTCAAATGTACAGGGTGTCCCAAGATTGAGATACGTTTTAGCTTCTATATTTTAAAGCGCAATACTTATACATAGATATCTACACATATCTAATATTTTAATTGACAAACCCACAATGTGAAATTATATTCAGTGGTAATAAACGAACTAAACCCCTGAGTTAAAATTTTCAAATGTGAAACCCCATTTTTTGTTGCATTTATGGATTCTACGTAAAATTCTGAGTATTTTTCATGTAGCATACCCCATGTTGATATTCAGCTGTTTTCGAAGAAATGGCGTTTAAAAAAGTACTGCTACTATTTTATATCTGGTAAAAGATTTCATCAAAACATTGGAATTAATAAGGAAACATCATTTCATAAAGTAAATTATTTATCTAATGCTTTCTGCAACAAGTAAAGTTGTTTCTAATTTGTTTAAATTAAAGCCAATTTTCACGAAGACAATTTAGAGGAAAGTCGCTCACTAGATTACAACGGCGTCTTACTTTATTTTCTCTGCAATTGTATATCAAATGTTTTGCAGGATCAGACGATACGGACGCTTGAAACGTCAAAATTATGAAAGATGAAAATGACAGTCTTTCAAATTTTTATAATCTCCACTGTCAATTTATTTAAAAACTAACGAGATTTCGAAAAAATTCCAAGTGCCAAATTTAATGCAATTTAAAAGTTGGTTCGATTTTCGCAAAATCAGTGTAAAAAGTCAAAACTTCACGTTTTCAAAGTTCGAAGATTTTAAGTTGCGATTTTGATTTTTTACATTCTAGAATGTATTAAATGTTCTCGTTCTCGTTAAATTAACACAAAATGCAAAAACTGCACTTTTTTGCATATTTTAATTTTTGAAATTGCATAACTACCGAATGCATTTTCCGATTCTAATGATTCAAACGTCAAAATATAGCGTATTCGGTGTAATTTTAAAACGTATTTCGAAACTTTCTCGTAAAATTAAATCAATATGCAAAAATTGCACTTTGTTAAAGTTTGAATATTTTAAAATCGCGATTTTGATTTTTTTTAAACTACATAACTGCTGAACGCACTGTCCGATTTTTATTACCCCAACGTCAAAATGTGTCAAATTTAGTGCAATTAAAAGGTTAGTTAAGAAATAGTTTCGTAAAACGTCAAAGTTTCAAGTTTTCAAAAATTCGAAAATTGTAAATTGCGATTTTGATTTTTTTTTTAATTTCAGTACAGCCAAACGCGCCTAACTTTGATGATTCAAACGTAAAAATATGACGAATTTAGAGTAATTTTAAAACGGATTACCAGATGTTCTCGTAAAATTAACACAAAAAGCAAAAATTGTACTTTTTTTTAAGTTTGAATATTTTAAAATCACGATTTTTATTTTTTTAAATTGCATAACTTCAGAACGCGTTGTCCGATTTTGATGACTCCAACGTCAAAATGTGCCAAATTTGGTGCAATTTAAAAGTTGGTTAAGTAATATTTTCGTCAAATCAACGCAAAATGTCAAGGTTTTCGAAGTTTGGAGATTTTGATTTTTTTTAATTGCAGACCAGCCAAACTCGTCTGATTTTGATGATTCAAAAGTCAAAAAGTTTAGTGTCATTTTAAAACGAATTATAAAACATTCCCTTAAAATTAAAATCAAAATGCAAAATTTGTACTTTTTTTTAAAGTTTAAATATTTTAAAATCGTAATTTTGATTTTTGAAATTGCATAACTGCCGAACGCGGTGTCCGATTTTGATGACTCCCAACGACAAAATGTGCCATATGTAGTGCAATTTAAAACTGGGCTAAGAAATATTTTCGTAAAATCAATCAAATTTCACGTTTTCAAAGTTCGAAAATTTTAAATATCGATTTTGATTTTTTTTAAATTGTAAAACAGTCAATAATTGCGTCTGATTTAGATAATTGAAATGTCAAAATATGGCGAATTTCATGTAATTTGAAAACGGATTATAGAAATGCATTTTTTTAAGGTTTGGATATTTTAAAATCGCGATTTTGTTTTTTTTTTAACTGCCGAACACGTTGTCCGATTTTAATAATTCGAACGACAAAATGTAAAAAAAATGTGCAATTTAAAAGTTGTCCAGGAGACATTTTTGTAAAATCAAAGCAAAACGTCAAAATTTCTAAGTTTTTAAATTATCATTTTGATTTTTTTATTGCAGAACGGGCAAACGTGATCTATGATTTGATAATTCCAATATCAAAATGTGGTAAATTGAATGAATTAAAAAACTTATTAAAAAGATTTTCGTTAAATGAACGGAAAACTTCAAAATTTTATGTTTTCAATGTTCGTAGATTTTAAATTGTTATTTTGATTTTTTTAAATTCGAAAAGGCGTTCTCTAATTTTGATGATTCAAATCTATGCAAAACGTCAAAGTTTCAAGGTTTCAAAAATTCGAAAATTGTAAATTGCGATTTTGATTTTTTTTAAATTTCAGTACAGCCAAACGGCGCCTAACTTTGATGATTCAAACGTAAAAATATGGCAAATTTATTGTAATTTTGAAAAAGATTACCAATTTGTCTCGTTAGATTAACACAAAACGCAAAAATTGCTTTCGATATTCTAAAATCGCGAATTGGATTTTTTAAACTGCCGATGTTGATGATTCTAACGACAAAATGTACCAAATTTAGTGCAATTCAAATGTTGCCAAAGAACATTTTTTTTTATAAAATCAAATTTCTCGTTTTCGGAGTTATACAGGGTGTTTCAAATTCGAGGCTCACCATGGGGATCTCGCTTATTAGAAGAGATAGAGGGTATGTTTAAATTTGGCACTTTTGCAGAATTTGGTGCTGATTAATAATCCACTGAAAAAAATTACTTAAATTCTTTTGTTTTTGAGTAAAGTCAAAAAAACCGAAAAAACTGAATTTCGTTTTTTCTTTATATCATCGTTATTTGAGGAGATATTTAAAAATGGTAAAGACATTCTTATAGCACTTTTTTATTATCTAATAGATGGCATAAGATTTATAGTTGTAACATGTTTCGTTTCTTTAGAACCATCATCAACTTTCTTATTTCTTATGGAAGCCATATTTATTTTTTGTCACATCTGAATGCTTAATTTTTTGTGATGACAACAATATAACACAACATACATTTAATTTCATAAATGAACATATAATCTTCTAAAACACTTTTATTGGCAATCTCTGTAGTGCTTACTAAAAATCCCTGTATATTTTGATTTTTTTTTAATTGCAGAACAGTCAAACGTGACTTTCGATTTGATAACTCAAAAGTCAAAATGTGGAAAATTTACTGTAATTCTAGAACAGATTATAAAATTTTCTTGTTAAATTAACACAGGCGAAAATTGTACTTTTTTAAAATCGCGAATTTTTTTTCCAACAAGTTAATAATTCTATAATAGAAACATTTTTTTAGTTAATTGTTTATTTGTGTTGATACCAGTAAGTTTACACATGTCAGCATACATAATTAAAAATAAACATAGATATAAAATGAGACAGTAATAAAATAAAATAAAAAAATAGAGAAAAAACATTTAGTACAGATAAAAATTTAAAAATAGTAATTGATATAAAATAATAAGTTAGTTAAAATTTAAAACTAAAATTATGTTAAAACTAATAAACAACAATAGACAACATATTAAAAAACTATGTTATATAAGATAAAATACATTACAAATATATACAATTTAAATTTAACGCCAGTTGGCGGATCAGAATAAAAGAAATATGTGAAAAATGTGTGGTTTCATAATTTTAAATGATGTAGATATAGATAAATAACAATTGACAACACATTAAAAACTGTTATATTAAAAGACATAAATGAGGGTTAAAATTTAAGTACACTTAAGGCAAATTAGAAATAATAAATAATTAAAAATATACAAAGTAGGATTAAAATAAGACTTCACAATTTAAAAATTCATCCCATGAGTAAAAAGCTTTAGATAAGAGATATTTTTTAACCATTATATTTATGTTACAGAATAAATTCAATAATAATAATAATAATTTATATTAATAATATAATATTATTTATTTATTTATACTATACAAATTAGTAAAATAAATAAAGAACGAAACAATGAAATAAAATTAAAAACAAATAAAATAAAATATTTCTTCAATAATAATAAAACAACAAAAAATTATAAATAAATAAATTATCCAAGTACAAAATGTGGAGGATTTAGTGCAATTTAAAAATTGGTAAAAAATGGCGATGTGGCTTTCATATTAGTTTCTCCAATTTGAAGGTACCATAGTTATTTATGATTTATTTTCAATTTAAATCGTATTTTAAATGTACATCGAGCGTTTTTTAGAATCGGTTGAAAGTGACGTTTATAACGTCAAAAATATGAAACATGAAAATCAAAAAAATTTCTTCAAAATCTAATAGTCAATTAACTCAAAAACCAAAGATATTTCGAAAAAAACGTATTCTTTACAAGTTGTTCATTTTAAGTTAATATTTATGCGAGAGAAAGATAATAATAAATCTTGTTCACATGATTTTTTTGGTAATAAATATAGTGTGTCTTGAAAAAAATTCGAATCGACAAATGTCATTTATTGTATAAGTAATGTCAACCATTTGTTATTAGTGTGTGTTTCAGACAAAATCATGAACAATAGCGAATTAACAGACATGTTGCAAATTTATTTTCTATGTTTTCTATTGCAGAGTTAGACGTTCTACAATAATCACAGAACATCTAAATCGCAAGTGAAATAATACTTGCACTACTTATTTATTCTATTCTACATTGAGTTGTAGCATAAGTACTTATTTATTGTGTCCCTATTGTTCATATTTGACATAACCTTACAACAAATGACATTTGTCACTTTTTTCCAGTCTTTCTGATGAAAAAAAAAGGTATACTTCAATAGTCTACGATGATTATTAAGAAAGTTGCATTTTTTAACAAATTTTCAAGGGGTTTACTCATGTCTTTTTTTCACGTTTTTGTCAAAAAATTAAAAATCTATAATCCGACTAATTGACGTACGAGGAGCTCAGATTTGCAAACCGCGTTCAAATTGGATTCTTCGTTCGGCCGCTACAGCCGTTCAAAGTGTGAAAAAATCAATAATTTTCGTAAATTTTCTAAAATGTTCACTGTGACTGACTAATTTTTTTGACATTAAAGTTAGCTAAAAAAATTTAACGGCAATCAATTTCTCTCGTCTTTCTAATGAAAAAAAAAGTTCAATTCAATAGTCTACGATGATTATTAAGAAAGTTGCATTTTTTAACAAATTTCCAAGGGGTTTACTCATGTCTTTTTTTCGTGTTTTTATCAAAAATTAAAAATCTCTAATCCGACTAATTGACGTACGAGGAGCTCAGATTTGCAAACCGCATTTAATTTGGAGTTTTCGTTTGGCCGCTAATTATAATTTTTGGAAAATATAATTTTAAATTTATTTTAATTTTTTTCGACCAAAATATTGAACGAAAAACAACATTTTGGGCATTATTGGATTCATAAAAATAATGTCGAATGTAAAAAAAATAAAATATTATATGCTGCCATTTGAAAATTTTGACAATGAAGTTATTATTGAAAAAAATCAATATTGATGTCATTTGTTAGTATTTAAACCACCATTGACTTTGGTTTTTAGTTCATTCATATCAGGCAATAAATAACAGAGTTATGGCGTTGGGCGTTTTTTATCGAACGCACGGTGTAATAATACTACAAAATAAAACTTTCGGCCAGCTTTTCTGGAATCGAGACCACTGTACGGCGGTTGCAGAGATCTCTATTACCACCTCTTCTACTAAAGAAAAATTATATAGAGAGTGACAATATATTTATTGAGATACTTTTACAAATTACATCAACATGCCTGAAAAAATTAGATTTTATTTATTTTCTGATTTCGGTCTATATCTCGACTGCGCATTGGAATGAGAAACCACAAGCAATTAGAAAGATGGATCATATTGTTTATTCTCGAAACACACAATTGACGCTTATCTTTGTTTATGCATAAATCCAAATACCATCTCCGCACTCCCAAAAATGAGGAAAAATAAAAGTTTCAACAATAAAGACATATGTTTCCATAATAATAAATAATGTCGACGTACTAATCCCCATTGTTAATCATCCGGGGTTCTCATCTTAATGTTTTGTTCCGGACAAGTTAGTTCGTCCCCGAAGGAGTCGCGCTAAGTGTAGTGATTCCGATGACGGATGGTGGCTTTATACTCTCGGGGGGTGGCGGCGTGCAAACCTGGACCGTCGCGGGATCACCGCAAGGAACGAAAAAAAAAAATAACCCACAGGAGCATTCACTGACAGATCTTGAAAAATATGTTTTCTCTTAATAAACGCGGAGGAAACGAGAGCTTAATACGGTATTCCGTTTGCGCACTTTTTAAAGTATTAATTCACTTACTTTTGAGAAGGGACGCAAATATCGTTATGGAATAATCAAGTTTGAATATAAAAATTGCAATGATTAGCGGTGGGATTAAAGAGAGGCCGCTGAATAATTTTTAAGAGGGTGGAGAACACCCCGCCTCTCGGCTCCATTCCGCCCTCTCCGCCCCCGTTTGAATTTCCACAAACCATATTACTGGCGCTAAAGGCAATTAATTTGTCCGAAGATTAGCCATGCATCCCGGTACCTCTCAAGCCGGAGTTCTTTTAATTAAGTTTAATTAACGTTACCAAAGTCCGACATGGCGTGCTAAGGAGCGCGGGCGGCTGATCTATGATGATCTTATTACTCAGGGGTGGCAGCAAAGGGTAAATGGAGGATATAAAACGGGGAAACTGCGCCATACCGCGGATCCAAAAAGTTGCACACTGATGAAATTAAATCGTCATTCTTCCGGGCCCGAATTAAAATACAAGTCCGGCATTTTGATTAAAGAACTTCCGACAAGTTGGCAATTAGTGGATTAGGGGATGGCACCTACAATCATCATCATCCTTAAACCGAGAGAAGAGGCCCTGCATTTATATGCAGACTGTTGTGCTGGTGGGCAGCGGGCGTTCAATCTCGGGTCCGCACTAATCATGCAAGACGTGTAATGGTCCAAAATTGAGGTTATGCCGGTAACTTAGACTGAAAATTAGCAATTTCCTTTGCCGGTACGCCACGATAGCCGCGAGGACCCCCAGACATGCTTTATTTGCATAAATAATCAGAGAACATGCAAATAGCTAAGGTCGCAGCATTAATTACCTAACCACGTATATTATCTGCCGGAGATGCACTTGGCGCCTTAACATGACTCCCACAAAAAAAAAATGGTGATGTGGCCATCATGTTACTTTCTCCGACTTTATATTTACGTTTTCATGGGTTTATTTTCAATTTAAATCAAATTTTTTAAATGTACATCGAGCGGATGACACTGACGTTTAAAACGTCAAAATTATAAAAGATGGAAAAATTACACAACTCCGTTTACTCAAAAACTAAAGGGATTTCGAAAAAAACTTATTCTTTATAAGTTGTTCATTTTGACATTCTCTACAATTATTATTCACATAAATTTGCCGTAACTATTATCGTTTTATAATTATAACCCAAAAATTTAAAAAAATAAAATAATTTTTTTTCTCGAATAAAAATGATTTTATGAAAAATGTTTTCAAGCAAAAGATGTTCATTTCTTTGTTGTCTTCAAAGTTTGTTTAAATGTTTTTGTGATATTTTTCATATTTAAGAAAATATTGGCAAAAAACAAAAAACAGTTAAGGTAAACGCCCACTTCCGGTGTACGAAATTTTACCAAAAGCTTTTCAGTTCTTCAGATTATCAAATAAGACGTACGTTCAAAGTTTCATATCAATTGCTCTATTAGTTTTTGAGATACAGCGCGCACAGGCACACACACACACACAATTTTTTTTCCAGAAATTGTTGAAATGGCATCTAGGGACCCCAAAACGGATATTTCCGTAAAAAAAATTTTTGAAAAAAAAATCACGATCACAATTATTACAAAAATTATTACTTTTATGCAGCAGATAAGACATTTGCTTGTATTTGTTAATTCTCTAAACGAAAAATTTATAAAAACAACTGTAAAAACTTTTAAAAGTTACTCAAAATTGATTTTTCTTTACGATTTTATTAAATAAATTAGAAACGACCTTACTTGTTGCAGAAAGCATTAAATAAATTCATATAAATATATTCAGGCTACATTTCGTTGATTTTATTAAAATTTCTAAACAAATCTTCACGAGATTTCGAAATAATCACACCTGAACACGCTATGTTTTATTAACAGATTGCGTATTTTTGAAGTTGCTTAAAAAAATTGAACAAACTGCCACAAACTTAAAACTTTCAAAAGTTACTCAAAATTGGTTTTGCTTTATGATTTCATTAAAATTTTTAAACCTGTCTTAGCAAGATTTCGAAATAATCACACCTAAACACGCCGTGTTTTTTTTACAGTTTGTGCACTTTTCAAGTTACTTCAAAAAATTGAGAAACAACCTCCACAAACTTAAAATTTTCAAAAATTACTCAACATTCTATTGGTCGTATTAATAGCAGCATAAATTGATTGGTTTATTTGATTAACTTTATTTTTACCTAGGTTTTAACTATATAGTACTTAAATATTATTATTATTATAAATACCATACTATTATTATTATTATTATTATTATAAATACCATACTATTATTATTATTATTATTATTATTATTATTATAAATACCATGGCTTTGACGGTTTAATATTCTAAAAAATAAAACTATGTTAATTATTTAGATTTCTAGATAATCAAATTATAATAAAATTATAATATTCTAAAAAATAAAACTATGTTAATTATTTAGATTTCTAGATAATCAAATTATAATAAAATTATAATATTCTAAAAAATAAAACTATGTTAATTATTTAGATTTCTAGATAATCAAAAGCAAACCCAACAATGTCAATTTTTACGGCTCAAAAAAAGCGAAGAAAATATCGATTTTTCAAAAATTTACTTAAATGCAGACATTTAACTTTAACAACATTATTGACGAACACTTTGGCTTTAATATTCTAAAATAATTTTGTGTGGCCATCATCTAACTTTCTCCGATTTAATGGTTTATTTTCAATTTAAATCATATTTTAAATGTACATCGAGCGTTTTGTAGACTCGGATGAAACTGACGTTTAAAACGTCAAAATTATGAAAGATGGAAATGACAAGTTATACCTCAAATTATAAAAAAATAATGACTACCAGAATTACCTTCACACTTCTCAAATCCACTACTGGAATTAAAATGTCAGCACTCGAAACTTGATATTTAGAAAAAACAGAATTTGCATCTTGTGATTTAGATAATTCTAAAAAATATATATATACTGCCAGAATTAGCTCCAAACTTCTCAAATCTATTTAAAAATACTATATTTTTGACTTACTGGAAAATGATCGATATACCTCCACTGGGAACAAAATATTAACAATCGAAACTTGATTTTTACAAAAACAGAAAATGCATCTTGTGATTTAAAGAATTCTAAAAAAATAGTAATTTCTGAAATTAGTTCAAAACTTCTCAAATCCATCCAGGAATATTGTATTTTTAACATACTGAAAAATGATCGACGTACCGCCACTGAAAACAAAATGTCAGCACTCGAAACTTGATTTTTAGAAAAACAGAATTTGCATCTTGTGATTTAAAGAATTCTAAAAAAAAATAGTCACTGCCGGAATTAGTTCAAAACTTCTTAAATCCATCCAGGAATATTGTATTTTTAACATACTGAAAAATGATCGACGTACCGCCACTGAAAACAAAATGTCAGCACTCGAAACTTGATTTTTAGAAAAACAGAATTTGCTTCTTGTGATTTAAAAAATTCTAAAAAAAATAGTCACTGCCGGAATTAGTTCAAAACTTCTCAAATCCATCCAGGAATACTGTATTTTTAACATACTGAAAAATGATCGACGTACCGCCACTGAAACCAAAATGTCAGCACTCGAAATTTGATTTTTACAAAAACGGAATTTGCATCTTGTGATTTAAGGAATTCTAAACAAAATAGTGACTGCCGGGGAATTAGTTCAAAACTTCTCAAATCCATCCAGAAATATAGTATTTTTAACATATTGAAAAATGATTGACGTACCGCCACTGAAAACAAAATGTCAGGAATTGTTTTTCAACTTGGTAAATTTCGGATTTTAGCAAATTTCATTGACTCGACAATAAAATTTCTTATTACTTTCTAAAAATACAATAAATTCTCTATAATTTGACTTATAAATTATTATAATCAGCAAATGTTTTCAACATCTCAGCGATTTTTAAAAATCGAAAACGCGGTTTTGTTGACTTTGGAAAATTTCGGATTTTCGCAAATTTCATTGACTCGACAAGAGAATTTCTTATCACTTTCTAAAAATACAATAAATTCTCTACAATTTGACTTATAAATTGTTATAATTAGCAAATTTTTTCAACACCTCAGCAATTTCTAAAAATCGAAAACGCGATTTTGTTGACTTTGGAAAATTTCGGATTTTCGCAAATTTCATTGACTCGACAAGAGAATTTCTTATCACTTTCTAAAAATACAATAAATTCTCTACAATTTGACTTATAAATTGTTATAATTAGCAAATTTTTTCAACACCTCAGCAATTTCTAAAAATCGAAAACGCGATTTTGTTGACTTTGGAAAATTTCGGATTTTCGCAAATTTCTTTGACTCGACAAGAGAATTTCTTATCACTTTCTAAAAATACAATAAATTCTCTACAATTTGACTTATAAAATTATCATAATCAGCAAATGTTTTCAACATCTCAGCGATTTTTAAAAATCGAAAACGCGGTTTTGTTGACTTTGGAAAATTTCGGATTTTAGCAAATTTCTTTGACTCGACAAGAGAATTTCTTATCACTTTCTAAAAATACAATAAATTCCCTACAATTTGACTTATAAATTATTATAATCAGCAAATGTTTTCAACATTTCAGCGATTTTTAAAAATCGAAAACGCGGTTTTGTTGACTTTGGAAAATTTCGGATTTTTGCAAATTTCTTTGACTCAACAAGAGAATTTCTTATCACTTTTTGAAAATACAATAAATTCTCTACAATTTGACTTATAAATTATTATAATCAGCAAATGTTTTCAACATTTCAGCGATTTTTAAAAATCGAAAACGCGGTTTTGTTGACTTTGGAAAATTTCGGATTTTTGCAAATTTCTTTGACTCAACAAGAGAATTTCTTATCACTTTTTGAAAATACAATAAATTCTCTACAATTTGACTTATAAATTATTATAATCAGCAAATGTTTTCAACATTTCAGCGATTTTTAAAAATCGAAAACGCGGTTTTGTTGACTTTGGAAAATTTCGGATTTTTGCAAATTTCTTTGACTCAACAAGAGAATTTCTTATCACTTTTTGAAAATACAATAAATTCTCTACAATTTGACTTATAAATTATTACAATCAGCAAATGTTTTCAACACCTCGGCAATTTCTAAAAATCGAAAACACGATTTTGTTGACTTTGGAAAATTTCGGATTTTCGCAAATTTCATTGACTCGACAAGAAAATTTCTTATCACTTTCTAAAAATACAATAAATTCTCTACAATTTGACTTATAAATTATTACAATCAGCAAATGTTTTCAACACCTCAGCAATTTTTAAAAATCGAAAACGCGATTTTGTTGACTTTGGAAAATTTCGGATTTTCGCAAATTTCATTGACTCGACAAGAGAATTTCTTATCACTTTCTAAAAATACAATAAATTCTCTACAATTTGACTTATAAATTATTATAATCAGCAAATGTTTTCAACACCTCAGCAATTTCTAAAAATCGAAAACGCGATTTTGTTGACTTTGCGGAAAATTTCGGATTTTCACAAATTTCTTTGACTCAACAAGAGAATTTCTTATCACTTTCTAAAAATACAATAAATTCCCTACAATTTGACTTATAAAATTATTATAATCAGCAAATGTTTTCAACACCTCAGCAATTTCTAAAAATCGAAAACGCGATTTTGTTGACTTTGCGGAAAATTTCGGATTTTCGCAAATTTCTTTGACTCAACAAGAGAATTTCTTGTCACGTTCTTAAAATACAATCAATTCTTTACATTTTGTCTTATAAATCATTATAATCGAAACGTGCGTTCCATTTCTAAAAATCTAAAATGCGATTTTTTTGTCTTTGGAAAATGTCGGATTTCGGTAAATATTATTGACTCGACAAGAGAACTTCTTGCCACTTTCTTATAATACAATAAATTCTCATTTTAACCTATGAATCGTCATAATCTGAAAGCGCGTTTAAAAAGTGAGTCACCCCTAGATGGCATATGCGTTCTGATTCGGAGCCAGAACATCTGACACGCCATTATTTTAACTTGTTTATATCAACAAGTCGCGAACACGCCGCCATTTACATTTTAGTAACCGGCGTTATTGAATTGCTGCGAGAGTTCCGATGCATCACATGTTTTTTTTTTCCACTGGCGGTTGAAAGAGTTACTGTTATTATGAATGGCCGCTTATTAAATCGGTTACTGTTACTAAGAAGTTATTCGTTATTGATTCGGTTATTTTCATTAAGGAGTGATTTCTGCAACAAGTGAGTTTGTTTCTAATTTAAGAAGTGATTCGTTAATAAATCGTTCTTTTATAAGATAACCTTTGAGGAAAATCACCGCTAGTGGATTTCTTCAATAACGGTTACTGTTATTATTTCATAGTAACGGTTACAAAGTAGCAGTTAGTAAAAATAACGTTCATCACTAATCGGAGGTACTTTGTGTAGACATTCCACTGGTTATTTGTATCGTGTATGAGATTTCTTTAGAAAAATGCAAATCACAACTTCTCACGTCTACTCAGCACTAACGTTCATAAGCGAGTCGCGATTATAAAATTTTTCCAATAGATTTCCGATTCCATTCAATCTTTTCCAGTTTCCAAGAATCTGCGAAGATTTGCTTTTTTTCTAACTTTAACTGAATACGAATTGATTTATATAGAGTCTAAATAATTAATTGGATTAATCGAAAGGCAACAATGGATTACAGCAAGCGCAGCATCCAGGCTTGATGTGTACGCGCGATAGGGATCAGTTCTTAGACTGTGCAGGGAGAGGACATCCGTCGGAAGTCCATCAGGGGACCCGGAGGGACCCTGGAAGGTGATTGCGGAGCGGTGGAATCGACAATGTTTTCCCTTATGTCTGCATCTAGACAATGGAGAGGGCCACGTCACCGCCACGAGGCCGGCAATTCGCGCGGACTCATCGATGGTATCGCGCGGCCGTCTTCTCCCGGGCTCGGTTTTATAACCTCCTCTCGCCTTCCTTCCAACTATTATTTCCACAATTGTCAGATTTCTCGTTCGTTTCGGGCATCACCTTAGTTATCTTGTTTTCGTCCGCGCGTCTCCAAACGACCGCTGCAGGTCGCGCCGCTCTCCCCCAGGACGTAATAGCGGTTACGGTTATCGCGCATGTTATAGTTTTCCTTCGAGGAAGGTGCATCATAAACTTGCCGCCAATTTATTCTTACCAATCCGCCAGACTGCCGGTTCAAATCTCCTGCACTTTACTGACCACACCACACAGCCGATAAGACTTTCCCCCCGAGGGACACTACGTCCGACTCTTATCAGTTTATCTTCGGTTGCGCACTTCTGCTACTCAATTATTTATCGCCCTGAAATCTATCCAAAAAAAAATATAGCACGTGTTGAATACTAAATGCAAAATACGGTATTTTCATTAAGGCGAGGTGATGAAGCACATTGAGAATGGTCAAGCCATTATTGCGTTCTGCCGAGTGCAGTCGGTGCGGTGCGACATTTGCTAACTCAATTTAGAGCCGCCTCTGCAGTAACATACCTTGCCCGATGTCCACGACTAAATGGAATTCCTTGGCCGCTCCAACGGGCCCCCCCAGTACGTATCACCGACGAGTTATAAATTACATTACGGGGATGAATTTTCGGACGACATCTGTTACCTCTTGACGCCTGCAACAATGCGCGTTTGTTTTGTTCGAAACTTTTCCTTGTGCCACCCAAAAAACTAACAGCAGTTATCGCTCTGAAACAGTTTCAATTAAACCATCACCGCTGCCCCCCACCCCGCACGTGCGCTTCCTTGCTTCACCTTTCCACCTGCAAAAAAAAAGAACGTGTGTATATTCTGGAATCGATTAGCTTTTAGAACTGTTTTGAATCTGATTTGATTTTTTTTTAAACAATAACGGACTTTGAATTCATGATTATAAACCGAACTGAAATTATTGTAACCTAACCTCAAAACTAAAAACGTCAAGTTAAATCGCCATTAAAATTGTTAAATGGAGAAATTTCGACATTTAGCGCTAACGGGCATTTGGTAATACTGCATGTTTACTCTTAAATCTCGTTTAGGCTTAACTGTCCTTTAAAATGTGTTTATATTAAAAAAATATATAGCAAAATTCTGCTCAATTTTCAAAATCACGTTGTAAGTTCTTGGTGGCACTGATACTGGCATGAGTAAAAATTATTATTTTTTTAAATACTTTTGGGAAGTCGTATAGTGATTTATTCCACACTTGGATTTCCTACTAAAGAAGCTCTTTGATGTCCTCTTAGAATTTCCTAATTCTGAACCAATTGTTTGAAATTAATTAATCAATCTTTGGTTCGTTGCAAGCTAGGAAATTGGTCTGGTCGATCAGGACACGTCCACACTTCACCAAAACTACTACCAGCCAGTGGCGGCTCGTGGAACATGTTGATGGTAGAGCCATTTATACCCCCCCCCCCCCTCCTTTTTTGAAGAAAGAAAGAACGATTTATCTCAGGGATTCAAATTAACTCCGATCCGTACAAATGGGATTATATCAAAATTTAAGGATGAAGTGTTTCCAGGTGTTGATGAAATCTTAAAGAGGAATGGATTCTGAATAAATTTGTAAAATTTGGCGTTGGTGGCAATTGTTTTTCTATTTTTTTAAACAAGTGGGAAAATGCACAACTCCAAAAATTAACTCCGGTCCTTACAAATGGGATTATATCAAAATTTAGGGATGAGGTGTTTCCACGTGTTGACGAAATCTTAAAGAGGAATGGATTCTGAATAAATTTGTAAAATTTGGCGTTGGTGGCAATTGTTTTTCTATTTTTTTAAACAAGTGGGAAAATGCACAACTCCAAAAATTAACTCCGGTCCTTACAAATGGGATTATGTCAAAATTTAGGGATGAGATGTTTCCACATGTTGATGAAATCTTAAAGAGGAATGAATTCTGAATAAATTTGTAAAATTTGGCGTTGGTAGCAATTGTTTTTCTATTTTTTTAAACAAGTGGGAAAATGCACAACTCCAAAAATTAACTCCGGTCCTTACAAATGGGATTATGTCAAAATTTAGGGAAGAGGTGTTTCCACGTGTTGATGAAATCTTAAAGAGGAATGAATTCTGAATAAATTTGTAAAATTTGGCGTTGGTGGCAATTGTTTTTCTATTTTTTTAAACAAGTGGGAAAATGCACAACTCCAAAAATTAACTCCGGTCCTTACAAATGGGATTATATCAAAATTTAGGGAAGAGGTGTTTCCACGTGTTGATGAAATCTTAAAGAGGAATGGATTCTGAATAAATTTGTAAAATTTGGCGTTGGTGGCAATTGTTTTTCTATTTTTTTAAACAAGTGGGAAAATGCACAACTCCAAAAATTAACTCCGGTCCTTACAAATGGGATTATGTCAAAATTTAGGGAAGAGGTGTTTCCACGTGTTGATGAAATCTTAAAGAGGAATGAATTCTGAATAAATTTGTAAAATTTGGCGTTGGTGGCAATTGTTTTTCTATTTTTTTAAACAAGTGGGAAAATGCACAACTCCAAAAATTAACTCCGGTCCTTACAAATGGGATTATGTCAAAATTTAGGGAAGAGGTGTTTCCACGTGTTGATGAAATCTTAAAGAGGAATGGATTCTGAATAAATTTGTAAAATTTGGCGTTGGTGGCAATTGTTTTTCTATTTTTTTAAACAAGTGGGAAAATGCACAACTCCAAAAATTAACTCCGGTCCTTACAAATGGGATTATGTCAAAATTTAGGGAAGAGGTGTTTCCACGTGTTGATGAAATCTTAAAGAGGAATGGATTCTGAATAAATTTGTAAAATTTGGCGTTGGTGGCAATTGTTTTTCTATTTTTTTAAACAAGTGGGAAAATGCACAACTCCAAAAATTAACTCCGGTCCTTACAAATGGGATTATGTCAAAATTTAGGGAAGAGGTGTTTCCACGTGTTGATGAAATCTTAAAGAGGAATGAATTCTGAATAAATTTGTAAAATTTGGCGTTGGTGGCAATTGTTTTTCTATTTTTTTAAACAAGTGGGAAAATGCACAACTCCAAAAATTAACTCCGGTCCTTACAAATGGGATTATATCAAAATTTAGGGAAGAGGTGTTTCCACGTGTTGATGAAATCTTAAAGAGGAATGGATTCTGAATAAATTTGTAAAATTTGGCGTTGGTGGCAATTGTTTTTCTATTTTTTTAAACAAGTGGGAAAATGCACAACTCCAAAAATTAACTCCGGTCCTTACAACTGGGATTATGTCAAAATTTAGGGAAGAGGTGTTTCCACGTGTTGATGAAATCTTAAAGAGGAATGAATTCTGAATAAATTTGTAAAATTTGGCGTTGGTGGCAATTGTTTTTCTATTTTTTTAAACAAGTGGGAAAATGCACAACTCCAAAAATTAACTCCGGTCCTTACAAATGGGATTATGTCAAAATTTAGGGATGAGGTGTTTCCACGTGTTGATGAAATCTTAAAGAGGAATGGATTCTGAATAAATTTGTAAAATTTGGCGTTGGTGGCAATTGTTTTTCTATTTTTTTAAACAAGTGGGAAAATGCACAACTCCAAAAATTAACTCCGGTCCTTACAAATGGGATTATGTCAAAATTTAGGGAAGAGGTGTTTCCACGTGTTGATGAAATCTTAAAGAGGAATGAATTCTGAATAAATTTGTAAAATTTGGCGTTGGTGGCAATTGTTTTTCTATTTTTTTAAACAAGTGGGAAAATGCACAACTCCAAAAATTAACTCCGGTCCTTACAAATGGGATTATGTCAAAATTTAGGGATGAGATGTTTCCACATGTTGATGAAATCTTAAAGAGGAATGGATTCTGAATAAATTTGTAAAATTTGGCGTTGGTGGCAATTGTTTTTCTATTTTTTTAAACAAGTGGGAAAATGCACAACTCCAAAAATTAACTCCGGTCCTTACAAATGGGATTATGTCAAAATTTAGGGATGAGATGTTTCCACATGTTGATGAAATCTTAAAGAGGAATGAATTCTGAATAAATTTGTAAAATTTGGCGTTGGTAGCAATTGTTTTTCTATTTTTTTAAACAAGTGGGAAAATGCACAACTCCAAAAATTAACTCCGGTCCTTACAAATGGGATTATGTCAAAATTTAGGGAAGAGGTGTTTCCACGTGTTGATGAAATCTTAAAGAGGAATGAATTCTGAATAAATTTGTAAAATTTGGCGTTGGTGGCAATTGTTTTTCTATTTTTTTAAACAAGTGGGAAAATGCACAACTCCAAAAATTAACTCCGGTCCTTACAAATGGGATTATATCAAAATTTAGGGAAGAGGTGTTTCCACGTGTTGATGAAATCTTAAAGAGGAATGGATTCTGAATAAATTTGTAAAATTTGGCGTTGGTGGCAATTGTTTTTCTATTTTTTTAAACAAGTGGGAAAATGCACAACTCCAAAAATTAACTCCGGTCCTTACAAATGGGATTATGTCAAAATTTAGGGAAGAGGTGTTTCCACGTGTTGATGAAATCTTAAAGAGGAATGAATTCTGAATAAATTTGTAAAATTTGGCGTTGGTGGCAATTGTTTTTCTATTTTTTTAAACAAGTGGGAAAATGCACAACTCCAAAAATTAACTCCGGTCCGTACAAATGGGATTATATCAAAATTTAGGGAAGAGGTGTTTCCACGTGTTGATGAAATCTTAAAGAGGAATGGATTCTGAATAAATTTGTAAAATTTGGCGTTGGTGGCAATTGTTTTTCTATTTTTTTAAACAAGTGGGAAAATGCACAACTCCAAAAATTAACTCCGGTCCTTACAAATGGGATTATGTCAAAATTTAGGGAAGAGGTGTTTCCACGTGTTGATGAAATCTTAAAGAGGAATGGATTCTGAATAAATTTGTAAAATTTGGCGTTGGTGGCAATTGTTTTTCTATTTTTTTAAACAAGTGGGAAAATGCACAACTCCAAAAATTAACTCCGGTCCGTACAAATGGGATTATGTCAAAATTTAGGGAAGAGGTGTTTCCACGTGTTGATGAAATCTTAAAGAGGAATGGATTCTGAATAAATTTGTAAAATTTGGCGTTGGTGGCAATTGTTTTTCTATTTTTTTAAACAAGTGGGAAAATGCACAACTCCAAAAATTAACTCCGGTCCTTACAAATGGGATTATGTCAAAATTTAGGGAAGAGGTGTTTCCACGTGTTGATGAAATCTTAAAGAGGAATGAATTCTGAATAAATTTGTAAAATTTGGCGTTGGTGGCAATTGTTTTTCTATTTTTTTAAACAAGTGGGAAAATGCACAACTCCAAAAATTAACTCCGGTCCTTACAAATGGGATTATGTCAAAATTTAGGGAAGAGGTGTTTCCACGTGTTGATGAAATCTTAAAGAGGAATGAATTCTGAATAAATTTGTAAAATTTGGCGTTGGTGGCAATTGTTTTTCTATTTTTTTAAACAAGTGGGAAAATGCACAACTCCAAAAATTAACTCCGGTCCTTACAAATGGGATTATGTCAAAATTTAGGGAAGAGGTGTTTCCACGTGTTGATGAAATCTTAAAGAGGAATGAATTCTGAATAAATTTGTAAAATTTGGCGTTGGTGGCAATTGTTTTTCTATTTTTTTAAACAAGTGGGAAAATGCACAACTCCAAAAATTAACTCCGGTCCTTACAAATGGGATTATGTCAAAATTTAGGGATGAGGTGTTTCCACGTGTTGATGAAATCTTAAAGAGGAATGGATTCTGAATAAATTTGTAAAATTTGGCGTTGGTGGCAATTGTTTTTCTATTTTTTTTAAACAAGTGGGAAAATGCACAACTCCAAAAATTAACTCCGGTCCTTACAAATGGGATTAGATTAAAATTTAGGGAAGAGATGTTTCCACATGTTGATGAAATCTTAAAGAGGAATGGATTCTGAACAAATTTGTAAAATTTGGCGTTGGTGGCAATTGTTTTTCTATTTTTTTAAACAAGTGGGAAAATGCACAACTCCAAAAATTAACTCCGGTCCGTACAAATGGGATTATATCAAAATTTAAGGACGAGGTGTTTCCACGTGTTCATGAAATCTTAAAGAGGAATGGATTCTGCACGAAATTGTAAAATTTGGCGTTGATGTCAATTGTTTTTATATTTTTTGAGCGGTTCGGAAAATGCTCAACTTCAGAATTGAACCGGGGGATCTTCAAGTGTGATTATTTCGAAATCTAGGATAGGAATCTTTCCTCATTTAAGTGCAATTTATTTAAGATAGATTTCAAAAGTTTAGAGTTCGTTTCATATGTTTTTATATTTTTTTGAGCGGTTCGAAAAATGTTCAAATTCAGAATTGAATCGAGGGATCTTCAAGTGTGATCCCGTTGCGAATATTTTTCGATCTAAATAGAGCCTTTGATTTGGTGGATCATAGTATGTTATTATTAAAAATAGAAAAGTATGGAGTGCGGGGTCTGGCGAATTTATGGCTGAAATCGTATCTAGAAAACAAACAGCAATATGTCAACATTGCTTCAACAAAAAAGTTCTGAAATCACCGTCCGATTTCGGTAACTTACAAACCGGATTTTCGCGTTTCACTCGCTCTCGGCACCAGTGGCGGCTCGTGAAATATGTTGATGGTAGAGCCACTTATACAATTTATTGGATCGGATTATACTGACGTTTGAAACGTCAAAATTATGAAGGACGGAAATGACAAATTATAAGGTGTTATAAGCGGCAAAATTTTAATTCTGAGTTGGCCATGCCTGAGAGAGAGAATTCATTTTTTTTAAATCTAATTCAATTGAACTAATTTATTTATTTATTTATTTATTATAAAAACCCAACAGACATTATGTCCAATTAAAGGGTCTACAAATATATATAATGTAATGTATAATTTAAAACTAAACATATTATTACTAATAACAATAACAATGATGATGATGATTATGTTATTATAAAACTAACAAAAATTTATTCTACTATAATTAATGTTTTTAAATTTTTCAAAAGATCGCTTTTAAATTTAGGGAATGATGTGCCAAATATATCTAAATTATTAATATTATAAGTGTAATTTAGTCTCATGACGTAATAATATACGATATACCTCATTCATCTCACAGCCAACTCCGAAACAAAGTTTTGTGGCTCACGCGATACGAATTAAATACCGGCAAAAAATCAAAAATTTGCAATCACGTTAAAAATCCAAAGTATGGACAAATAAAAAGTACGCTTTTAGTTACGGTAAAAAAAAACTAAAATATAAGCACAAAAAATCGAAAATTTAAACAAATATCGAAAAGTCGCGACTAAAAAAAAATGCAGACCAAAAATCCGAAAATTTAATTTTAACCAAAAGAAAGAATATTTCGGGCAAGAACTATAAAATTTGGAACGAAGAAATTAAAAATACAGGTCAAAGATCTAAAATATAGGCCGAAAAAATCAAAAATGCTAGTCTAAAAATAAAAAATGCAAACCAAAAAATTTGAAAAATCAAGGAAAACAAAATTGATTTGCCATTTTCAGCCCCCAAAAAAACTCTTTAGCTCAAAATAACTTGCCGACCAAAAACTCGAAAACAGTAGTCAAAAAATAACCAAAAGAGAAAAAAAAATCTCCCTCAAAAAATAATCATTCTAGTTATAAAATCTAACATGAAGGGCGAGAAATCAAAAATTGAAAATATTAGCAAAAAAATAAAAAAAGTCGCGTATAAAAATCAACAGTTTAGGTTAAAAAATCTAAAACATAGGATAAAAAATTAAAAATTTCGACCAAAAATTCGATTCTAAAAATTAAAACTGCAGACCAAAAAAATCGAACATTTGAACAAATGAAAATTTAGGCTAAAAGATCAAAAATTTAGACCAAAATATCAAAATCCGAAAACAAAAACATTGAAAATTCAAGTACAAAATTACCATTTTCAGCACTTATCACCGCAAATTAACCTCAAATTTAAAAAAAATTAAGCAAAATCCTCTTTTTAATTGGATCGGACGATACTAATTAAATCGTTCGTACAACTGCAGGAAACCCCGAAAAACGATTAAATTTAATTTTTCTTCAAAAATTTATTTTTGTATTTTTTCAAGTCTAGAATCACATTCTAAACACTATTTGTTCATAAAAATTATTTGTGAGACTTACAGAAACTGAAAACGATTAAATTTATATTTTCTTCAAAAATTTATTTTTGTATTTTTTCAAGTCTAGAATCTTATTCTGAACACAATTTGGTTATAAAAATTATTTGTGAGACTTACAGAAACTGAGACAAGCAAAATTTATTTTGATGTAAATCGTTCGTACAACTGCTGGAAACGCCGAAAAACGACTAAATTTAACTTTAAATAAAACAGTTTCTTTGTTAATATCACACTTTATAAAGTGTGATATTAACAAAGAAACTGTTTTATTTAAAGTTCCAAAATGTATCACGAAGTTAACGCCTCAACCATCAATCAATTGACTAAATTTAATTTCAAAAATTTATTTTTGTATTTTTTCAAATTAAAACGTAAAAATTTAGGACACGCAAAGGACAAATTATACTCCAAAACTAAAGAGATTTCGAAAAAAACGTATTTTTATAAGTTGTTCATTTCGGCTTTATAATTAACATTAATAAATACAATGATGGCAAAAAGACTTTGTTTTTAGTCCATTTTTTTTTTTTACTTACAAAACTTTTTTTTATGCCAAATAGTACTTTATCACAGTGGCGGCTCATAGAATATTTTAATGATAGAACCATTTATTATACAATATCTGCGCCAGTAAAATTTTCCACAATAAATAAGTTTACGGCTAAAAGATGTCCAGTAAAACCAGATTGATTAATTTATTTATTTATTTATTCCCAACAGAAAGTTTTCCAATTAGAGGGAAATTCCATGTATTAATAGTGATAATATAAATACAAAAATTAATACTAATACCTAATTTATGTGCTTATAATAAAGCAAAATAACTATACTTAAAAATTAATAGAAAATACAAAAGAAAGAACACTAATAATTCGATATGAAATATAAAATTAAAAAACAAAAAATGAAATGAATACAAGAATAACGCTAATTGCAAAATTATCTCGTTCTTATTTGCTGAAACATAGAATCACGAATTTCCAAGGCCTTTCTCTTCGTATTTTGTTTTTTTTGAGGAGATCCGTCTTCTGACAATTCCAATTCTAATTCTGTAATAATTTCTTGTATTTTCTGTGTTTCATTTTAAAAAGATTTGAAATCGTGCTTTGCCTCAACAGCGTCGGTATTTTTCTTTTGAAGTTTTGTTGTTTATTGATGCTTGACAATAATGTCTTACATAAGTCACCATATACAATGCAAACATACAGTAATATACTTAGCAAATAGAAATACAAAATTACAAAAAAAACATAATACAGATGCAGAATATAATATTAAATACAATAATGCCTAAACAGACATGTATGAAAGATAAACTTCTGGAAAATATAAGATAAGTTGAGAATTATCTCAATATAGGGCATTATTTTATGAAAAATTCTCAACCAAAATACAAAGCTCTTGTTCTTTAATCTAAGCTTACAGAAATCAGCTTGTTCAATTGTCCAACCCAACTTGATATTTTTGTCGTTTTCCAAATTTTCAACATTTATCAACTCTTTTCTACATTCGAAAATCGTGTTAACTCCCCGCGAATCTAAATCCCATTTCGTTTGTGACGAGCGGGGTAAGCGTGTCTCTCAACAATTTCGTCTAGTACTTACTTTCATTCTTTGTGGAGAAGTAGAAAAAAGAGCAGAAAGGCTCTAATTTAATGAATTGCGTGGAATCGTCCTAGTTTTTCCTTGGCGAATATGACCAACAAGTGTACATCGTCGTCGCGCGCACGAGATGAGCCAGAATTTTTTTGGCACCAAATGCACGTTCAGAGCGCAACATACCCTGCACTCCTCCAACCCGCTGCAGCCTATATTCTAACGAAATGACGTGCAGTTAACGGCGCTGTTTAACATTTAAAAAGTTTTATAAGAACCAGTTGAAAATTCTTGCTGAGCTTGAGTCTAAAGACAGTGCCATGGCTCCGTGGCTCTATATAACGAGCCGCCCCTGCTACCAGCATAGCACCACTTCACAATTTACACTTTTTCTTGAATATTTTTCTTGTAAACAGTATTGAAGTATTCAATCTATTTGACAGAAGCCAACATATCAACAGCGCATCGATTTTTTTTTATTTCATGGCAACCATTATTTTTATTTTATTATTTTTTCGGGTTTTTATAAATGCAATAAAATAAGTAATAGTATGACTGTGCAGAAATTTTTACTCTGCAAAAAAAAATTACATGTTTCCTCTAAAATGATCAGGGAAGATAATATTTCTTTATAATGACAAAAAAATTTCGTTCATCTATGTTAACCATTCTTGATTTAAAAGTTCTTCAACATTAATTAATTACCATAAAGACCGTTAATTTGTAAATATGTACACGGAATCCCCCGAACACTTAACCCGGGATTTATTCCGGATTCAATTAAAACATCGCCCTGTTCCACCTTTCCACCTGGTTGACCATCTCGGATTACATTTGACAATGACGGACGCGCGTTTCTAACCTATTTGCTCATTTGATTTAGTGGTCCTTGCGGCCCCCAGAGCCACCACGAGATAAGCGCGGGGATTATGGCCCGGCGACTGACCTAAAACGCCGAGGTGAAAAAATAATAGCAACATTTTTTTTTTTTTGGTTCGCAGGAGGGGTAGATAAAGTTATGTGCGGCCATATACGCGGTTATCTCATTTCTTAATACTTATAAAATATTGTATTTTATATAACGATGCGTTTTATGGAGCCCGCACCTTAACTCACAATCAGTGCACGCGGTTATAAATCACGGCGCGTTTACGACGCAAATTGTGTCCCGCCGGAATTATTTATACAATTTTCCTGAATCATAACGTATATCAATTTGATTCAAAGCCCACACATGACGAATAACACATTTGTTAATAAATTAATGCGGCTACTATATATACACGAAGTACTAAACAACGTGTATTATGTCCGGAGATGCCAGGAGTAAATATCGTGTGACAAATTCACTTCCACTGACGAATGTTTAAATATATGTAGTACTACGAAACGTTTTCGTATTTTTTGTATTCGTGTCTTCCTGATTTCATTATGGTATTCAGAGTTCCTACAAATATTTAAAAAACGAACTAATAATGCTTTTGAAAATACAGCGATAGTGAATTTCATAAAAATAATTCTAGCTTATATTTTCGGCTGTGTAAACGATCTTTCAAATGGTAAACGCATAATTTGAGGTTAGGTTCTGCGATTACATTACACAAATTTGAATTAATATTTACTCTTTCACAACGTTTATTAACAAATTCTTTTCTATTTCTATTTTTACCTTAAATTCTTCTCCATTTCTGATTGAAAGATTAAGGATTAAAAAATGTATTCAGTGACTGTCAGTGAAAGATAAAGAACGTTTACACAGCTGGAAATACCCATATGTATAAAAATTATTTAGATAAGGCATGACAAAATCACAGTCTTAGATTAGTTCGGCACGTTGTTGACTTTATGTCATACGAACAACTGGTGGCGAAGACGTGATGCGACGTATCAAACCTGCAACGTAGGTTCCGAAAAATACAAAGCCACCCTTTATCTAAATAATTTTTATACATATGGTATAATACCGGCTTACGAAAAACCTGGCTTGAATAGGTGTTTGTGAAATCCATCGTAAATCTAAAAAGTGTAACTAATTTTGTATCCAACTAATAAAATATTCTTTGTTTCAGGTAAGTGCAACTTGCGAATCAAGCATTAGTGGTAAGGGTCTTTACAATATTGTATATGAAGGGTACAGGGAATAAACCGGCTTAGTCACATTTTCATAATTTGTGGATAATGCGTTTTTAAAGTTAGACTTAGCTGTTTCCTTCCCTGTAGGGTGAATTATTAAGTTGTTATTATAGCGGACTCAGACGGTTCTGTCATTTGGCACCTACACCACCTGGTAGAGTATATTTTGAACTACAAGATGGGGCAAAATCGCAAAAACTAAGCCGGTTTATTCCCTGTACCCTTCATATGTTTTAGTTGAAGGGCGACTCAAGATTACTTCTAGGTTTTGTTTGGTCGATCGTGACGCCCAAAATATTCTTATTTTGTTACGCCCTTTTGTTAACTACTTTGATTTTCATCAACCCTGTTCAAAAAAAGGCGGGAACTCGAGTAATCAATTCGGTAAAACCTGAGCATGCGTATTTCAAAAATTCCAACACCGGCTCCAATGCAGATTATACTGACAGTAGCTGTAACTCTTTCGAGACCTTCAACGGATTGAAAAATCAATTTTTCGAGGAATTTACTTTAAAAGTTTTCAGATCCATAAAATAATAATACGTGTATGTTTTTCCATAAAAACATTTGCAAAATCAGGCGTGGAAATACCATTGCAACGCTAGAAAAATGAAGTGCGAAAACGAAAATTACATTCAACGAATTACAAAATTGTGAAAGGTAATTTTTTTCGGGGAATTTACTTCAAAAATTTCAGATCCATAAAATTATAATACGTGTCTGTTTTTCCATAAAAAAACAATTGCCAATAATAATAATAATAATTTATTTAGTGCCAATAACCTACCCAGTTTTACACAAGTCACAAGAGGAGAAGTGGAAATCAGAAGTGGAAATACTGTGGCAACGCTACAAACTTTAGTAAACAATTTAGTAAAAATTAACAGCCTGCACTTTAAACTTTAAAGGTTTTTCTATTTCTATGCACTAAAAATTGCCATTCTTGAGTTTGACGGTGATTATTTTGAAAATTAGGTAAAAAATTGGTTTGGGTTTTTCTTAAATATGAAAGCTCAATCATTTTTAAACAATTTCGTAAACATTTGAAGTCTGCAATTATTTTACATTTTAAAGAATCTGAGCTTTTCTATTTTTAAGCACTGAAAATGATAATTTTTTAATTTGGCGGTAAATATTTTCCAAATTAGGTTAATAATTTGATTAGGTTTTTCTTAAATATAAAAGCCTAATTACTTTTGAACAGTTTTGTAAAAATCAGTAGTATGTAATTATTTTAGAATTTAATAAATCAAAGTTTTTTTCTATTTTTAAGCACTGAAACTGATCATTTTTGAATATGGCGGTAATTATTTTCCAAATTAGGTAAATAATTTTATTAGGTTTTTCTTAAATATGAAAGCCCAATTACTTTTGAACAGTTTTGTAAAAATCAGTAGTATGTAATTATTTTAGAATTTAATAAATCAAAGTTTTTTTCTATTTTTAAGCACTGAAAATGATAATTTTTGAATTTGGCGGTAAATATTTTCCAAATTAGGTTAATAATTTGATTAGGTTTTTCTTAAATATAAAAGCCCAATTACTTTTGAACAGTTTTGTAAAAACAGTAGTATGTAATTATTTTAGATTTTGATAAATCAAAGCTTTTTCTATTTTTAAGCACTGAAAATGATCATTTTTGGATTTGGCGGTAAATATTTTCCAAATTAGGTAAATAATTTGATTAGGTTTTTCTTAAATATGAAAGCCCAATTACTTTTGAATAGTTTTGTAAAAATTAGTAGTATGTAATTATTTTAGATTTTGATAAATCAAAGTTTTTTCTATTTTTCAAGCACTGAAATGGTCATTCTTGTGTCTGTCGGTGATTATTTTAAAAATTAGGTAAATAATTTGACCAGGCTTTTCTTAAATATAAAAGCTCAATCATTTTTGAACAATTTCGTAAAAATAAGAAGTCTCCAATTGTCTTAGATTTTCAAAAATCAAACCCATTTCTATTTTTTAAGCACTGAAAATTTCCATTCTTGCGTTCGACGATGATTATATTCAAAATTAGGTAAATAATTCGATTGCTTTTTCTTAAATGTGAAAGCCTGATCATTTTTTAACAATTTAGTAAAAATTAGAAGTCTGCAATTATTTCAGATTTTGAAAAAGCAAAGCTTTTCTATTTATAAGCACTGAAAATTGCCATTCTTGAGTTTGACGGTGATTATATTCAAAATTAGGTAAATAATTTGTTTGGATTTTTCTTAAATATGAAAGCTCCATCATTTTTGAACGATTTCGTAAACATTTGAAGTCTGCAATTATTTTAGATTTTAAAGAATCTGCGCTTTTCTATTTTTAAGCACTGAAAATGATCATTTTTGAATATGGCGGTAATTATTTTCAAAATTAGGTAAATAATTTGATTAGGTTTTTCTTAAATATAAAAGCCCAATCATTTTTGAACAATTTCGTAAAAATAAGAAGTCTCCAATTGTCTTAGATTTTCAAAAATCAAACCCATTTCTATTTTTTAAGCACTGAAAATTTCCATTCTTGCGTTCGACGGTGATTACATTCAAAATTAGGTAAATAATTTGATTGTTTTTTCTTAAATGTGAAAGCCTGATCATTTTTTAACAATTTAGTAAAAATTAGCAGTCTGCAATTATTTCAGATTTTGAAAACGCAAAGCTTTTCTATTTTTAAGCACTGAAAATTGCCATTCTTGAATTTGACGGTGATTATTTTGAAAATTAGGTAAATAATTTGTTTGGGTTTTTCTTAAATATGAAAGCTCGATCATTTTTTAACAATTTTGTAAACATTTGAAGTCTGCAATTATTTTAGATTTTAAAGAATCTGCGCTTTTCTATTTTTAAGCACTGAAAATGATCATTTTTGAATATGGCGGTAATTATTTTCAAAATTAGGTAAATAATTTGATTAGGTTTTTCTTAAATATAAAAGCCCAATCATTTTTGAACAATTTCGTAAAAATAAGAAGTCTCCAATTGTCTTAGATTTTCAAAAATCAAACCCATTTCTATTTTTTAAGCACTGAAAATTTCCATTCTTGCGTTCGACGGTGATTACATTCAAAATTAGGTAAATAATTCGATTGCTTTTTCTTAAATGTGAAAGCCTGATCATTTTTTAACAATTTAGTAAAAATTAGAAGTCTGCAATTATTTCAGATTTTGAAAAAGCAAAGCTTTTCTATTTATAAGCACTGAAAATTGCCATTCTTGAGTTTGACGGTGATTATATTCAAAATTAGGTAAATAATTTGTTTGGATTTTTCTTAAATATGAAAGCTCCATCATTTTTGAACGATTTCGTAAACATTTGAAGTCTGCAATTATTTTAGATTTTAAAGAATCTGCGCTTTTCTATTTTTAAGCACTGAAAATGATCATTTTTGAATATGGCGGTAATTATTTTCAAAATTAGGTAAATAATTTGATTAGGTTTTTCTTAAATATAAAAGCCCAATCATTTTTGAACAATTTCGTAAAAATAAGAAGTCTCCAATTGTCTTAGATTTTCAAAAATCAAACCCATTTCTATTTTTTAAGCACTGAAAATTTCCATTCTTGCGTTCGACGGTGATTACATTCAAAATTAGGTAAATAATTCGATTGCTTTTTCTTAAATGTGAAAGCCTGATCATTTTTTAACAATTTAGTAAAAATTAGAAGTCTGCAATTATTTCAGATTTTGAAAATGCAAAGCTTTTCTATTTTTATGCACTGATAATTGTCATTCTTGAATTTGACGGTGATTATTTTGAAAGTTAGGTAAATAATTTGTTTGGGTTTTTCTTAAATATGAAAGCTCAATCATTTTTGAACGATTTCGTAAAAATTTGAAGTCTGCAATTATTTTAGATTTTAAAGAATCTAAGCTTTTCTATTTTTAAGCACTGAAAATGATCATTTTTGAATATGGCGGTAATTATTTTCCAAATTAGGTAAATAATTTGATTAGGTTTTTCTTAAATATAAAAGCCCAATCATTTTTGAACAATTTCGTAAAAATAAGAAGTCTCCAATTGTCTTAGATTTTCAAAAATCAAACCCATTTCTATTTTT
The DNA here is from genome assembly GCA_910593695.2 of Ocypus olens. NCBI lineage: Eukaryota > Metazoa > Arthropoda > Insecta > Coleoptera > Staphylinidae > Ocypus > Ocypus olens. The sequence continues at coordinate 453,469 of OU343047.1, read as the reverse complement.
TAAGCACTGAAAATTTCCATTCTTGCGTTCGACGGTGATTACATTCAAAATTAGGTAAATAATTCGATTGCTTTTTCTTAAATGTGAAAGCCTGATCATTTTTTAACAATTTAGTAAAAATTAGAAGTCTGCAATTATTTCAGATTTTGAAAAGGCAAAGCTTTTCTATTTTCAAGCACTGAAAATTGCCATTCTTGAGTTTGACGGCGATTATTTTGAAAATTAGATAAATAATTTATTTGGGTTTTTCTTAAATATGAAAGCTCCATCGTTTTTGAACGATTTTGTAAAAATTTGAAGTCTGCAATTATTTTAGATTTTAAAGAGTCTGAGCTTTTCTATTTTTAAGTACTGAAAATGATCATTTTTTAATATGGCGGTAATTATTTTCCAAATTAGGTAAATAATTTGATTGGGCTTTTCTTAAATATAAAAGCCCAATCATTTTTGAACAATTTCGTAAAAATAAGAAGTCTCCAATTGTCTTAGATTTTGAAAAATCAAACCTATTTCTATTTTTCAAGCACTGAAAATTTCCATTCTTGCGTTCGATAGTGATTATATTCAAAATTAGGTAAATAATTTGTTTGTGAAAACCTGATCATTTTTTAACAATTTAGTAAAAATTAGAAATCTGCAATTATTTCAGATTTTGAGAAAGCAAAGCTTTTCTATTTTTAAGCACTGAAAATTGCCATTCTTGAATTTGACGGTGATTATTTTAAAATTTTGGTAAATAATTTGATTAGGTTTCTCTTAAATATAAAGGCCCAATTATGTTTGAATAATTCCGTAAAAATTAGAAGTCTCCAATTGTTTTAGATTTTGAAAAATTAAAGCTTTTGCATTTTTAAGTACTGAAAATTTTCGTTTTTTTTTTTCACTCAACGCTTCCACAACACACATAAAAATTTCTTAACATTTATAACTCGCGTAAAAATTGAAGTATTTTTAAAAACAAAAATAAATATAGCCTCCTTAGTTGTTAGCTTAGCATTTATAAATTTGAGAATAAAAAAATGGTGATGTGGCTATCATGTTACTCTCTCTTAAATATAAAAGCTCAATCATTTTTGAACAATTGCGTAAAAATAAGAAGTCCAATTGTCTTAGATTTTTTAAAATCAAACCATTTCTATTTTTCAAGCACTGAAAATTTCCATTCTTGCGTTCGACGGTGATTATTTTAAAAATTTGGTAAATAATTTGATTAGGTTTCTCTTAAATATAAAAGCCCAATTATGTTTGAATAATTCCGTAAAAATTAGAAGTCTCCAATTGTTTTATATTTTTGAAAAATTAAAGCTTTTGTATTTTTAAGTACTGAAAATTTTCTCCGTTACGAAGTATGAGAAAGTATTGTGATCATAATTTTTTTTCAAAAAATTTTTTTACGGAAATATCCGTTTTGGGGTCCCTAGATGCCATTTCAACAATTTTTGGAAAAAAAAAATGTGTGTCTGTGCGCGCTGTATCTCAAAAACTAATAGAACAATTAACATGAAACTTTGAACATAAGCTTTATTTGACAATTCGAAAAACGGAAAAGCTTTTGGTAAAATTCTGTACGCCGGAAGTGGGTGTTTACTTTAACCGTTTTTTGTTGTTTTGCAATATTTTTTTAAATATGAAAAATTTTACGAAAACATTCAAATAAATTTTGAAGACAACGAAAAAATGAACATATATTTTTCATAAAATCATTTTTATTGGAGAAATTTTTTTTTTTTTCATTTTTGGTTTATAATTATGAAACGATAATAGTTACAGCAAATTAACAAGAATAATAATTGTAAAGAATGCCAATTCGAACAACTTATATAGAATAAGTTTTTTCGAAATCTCTTTGGTTTCTGAGTAAACTGACTATTAAACTGAACTTACGTGCTACAATTTTAGGTTATGTCGCAGACGAGCGTTATAAATTAAAATGCACAAAAACTACTACATCAATTAACATCAAACTTTGAACATGAGCCTTATTTGATAATCCAAAGAACTTAAAAGCTTTTGGTAAAATTTCGTACACCGGAAGTGGGTATTTACCTTAACCGTTTTTTGTTTTTCTTCGATATTTTTTAAATATGAAAAATACTATAAAAGCACTTGAACAAAACTTGAAGACAACAAAGAAATTAACATCTTTTGTTTGAAAACATTTTTCGTAAAATGTCTGGTTTTTGAAAAATAATAGTTATTAATTTTGATGTTGTCATTTTTGGTGTATAATTATGAAACGATAATAGTTACAGGAAATTTATTTTAATAATAATTGCTGTAAATTTGCTGTAACTTTTATCGTTTTATAATTAAAAACCAAAAATTAAAAAAAAAATTTCTCGAATAAAAATGATTTTTTGAAAAATCTTTTCAAGCAAAAGTTGTTTATTTCTTTGTTGTCTTCAAAGTTTGTTTAAATGTTTTTGTGATATTTTTCATATTTAAGAAAATATTGGCAAAAAAAAAAAAGTTAGGTAAACACTCACTTCTGGTGTACGAAATTTTACCAAAAGCTTTTCAGTTCTTCGTAAGTAAGTAAGTAATTTATTATTGTTAACACCCAATGGTTTACAAACGTCATGTAGATAGTGAAAGAAAATATACAAGAAATGAAGCAAAATTGGTAATAAATTGGATTTTCAAATAAGACGTATGTTGAAAGTTTCACATCAATTATTCTATTCATTTTTGAGATACAGCGCACACAGACACACAAAAAACACACAGACACACTAACTTACTTATTATTTAATATTAACTTACTAATTATAACTATAAAACAATTTAAACACGATCAGAAATTAAAACGTTAACCTAACCTAAATACGCTATACTGCACTATAAGCTATACTAACAAGCGAATTAAAAATACTATAACACAAAGTAAACTAACTAATAACAACTATCACACAGACACAATTTTTTTTCCATAAATTGTTAAAATGGCATCTAAGGATCCCAAAACGGATATTTCCGTAAAAAAAATTTTGAAAAAAAAATCACGATCACAATACTTTCTGTTACTTCGTAACGGAGAAGTAAAAATTTAATGATCTAAAAATATAATATGTTTGTAGATTCTAAATTAAATCTGACAAAGTAATCTCAATAGGTGTGTCAACTGCGAAAATGAAAATTACTTTCAACGGATTGAAAAATTGTGACAGTTCATTTTTTTCAGGAATTTACTCCAAGTTTTTAGATTCATTCATTCAAAGCTTTTGGATTCATAAAGTAATAATACGTGTATGTTTGGTAAATGGTAAAAAAATCAATCTTCAAAAAATTTGTGCTTCGCTTTTCTTTTATGATATTTGGTCAAATAAAATATTAGATATTTAGCCCCGGACTCAATATATCCTGGATAAAAGTAGATGTTTAATTACTGTTAAAATACCACACATTAGTTTCAACTCTAATGGTTAACTTGTACGCCATTTATTACAAAAGGGAAAACATCTAGAGTGAGTGTGAAAGACATTAACAATTTCACAAAGGTGGCGCCAAGTAAACTAAATCCGCGTTTTGGCAGCGGTTGCGTGGGAATTTTTCATTGATGACTTCCATGAAATGTCGACAGAGAAAGCCAGAAAACCGCACAGGGCGATACACACACACACACACACACACGTGAGTCCGTCGCGCCAATTCTTTAGATCATAAACGAAAATACTCGTTGTTCACGTAAAAATAAAATCGACTTTTTTTTTGTAATGGACGTGTGTAATAGGCCGGGAAGAAATGTGTTTCACAATAGGCGGCGCCAAGCAGGTAGGGAAAAGTTGGCATGGCTAACGAGCCAATTGCGCAATCGAAGCGAGACGGAAAAGTTAAAAAGTTTAAATAAAGAATCGCCGCGCGGCGGTAATTAAACGTGTTGGCGGACCTTTGTTTGCACCAGAGCGGTAAAAGTGCAGTTTGTAAACATCGGTCGCGTGTGCACGGGGAAAACGGGTTATAAGCAGAAATGTCTGACGCAATCTGTTACACACACACACCGCAGAGAGCTGCCGACATTTTTCAAAAGCTCTTTAATCGCGATCGAACTATCGGAACCTGTTGCGGTCCTCTCAATAAAATGTCAGGGTGCACGTTTTCGGATTTGTTTTCGTCCCGTTATCACTTTCCACTGGCATCGCGTAGATCCGTTTTTCGGAGCTTTTCCACGCATCTACAATCGGGTACTTGCTTTACCTTATTTTTGTAGCGTTAAGCATTGGTTTAATTGCTTAATGTATTGAAGTCTCTGCGTATAACTGGAGCAGTTGCGCTTCGGACAGTTCTGATCACTCTCCTCAAAATACCGTGTGTTCGTTATTGTTTGATAGCTGTTTGAATTTCCCGCTCCTAAAAAAACTTTTAATGTTGGTACTTACCAGTGGCAGGACTATTAGGGAAATTATTTTGAACTAAACTATAACAGATGTTCAAAATCTTGCCCATTTTGATCCAAACACAAATTTACCCGGCGTTTCATGTTGTTGAAGACATTTTGTAAAATGTCAGGTGTAACATTGTGCACCGCTTCTGTTATTGTATTGCGCAGTTCTTGTAAAGTGTGGAGTCGATCAATATAAACTTTATTTTTTAAATATCCGAACATAAAATAGTCCAGCGGTGTCAAATCTGGTGAGCGAGGTAGCCATAGATCTTTGCTGATTAACCTATCTCCGAAGAACTGCCGCAGGTGATTTAACGTTGTATTTGCAGTATACGCAGTAGCTCCATCCTGCTGAGAGTATCCTTGCTGCAATTCATCATCATGAAGTTGTTCGATAAAAGGATTCAAGAGTAATTCCCGATAGCGAGCTGCGTTAATATTGTCATTAAAAAAAATAGGGCCATAGATTCTCCTTCGGGACATTGCCAGCCATACACCAACCTTCTGAGGATGTAACGGAACCTCAACAAATATATGGGGGTTTTCTGTAGCCCACACTCTATGGTTTTGCGAGTTCGCATAGCCGCTAAAGTAAAACCAAGCTTCGTCACTGAACAAATCGTCATCATTCAGGAACTCGTTAAACCAATTGCAATACTGCATTCGGCGAGGATAATCAGGCGGCAGCAACTGTTGAGTTGCAGTTACTTTGTACGGATGTAAATGTAAAATTTTTTTGCAAGCCTTCTGACATGTACCGAGCGATAAATTTGTCTGAGCAGACAAACATCGGAGCGATTTCTTCGGACTCACATCTAGTCTTTGTTGAATATCTTTAACAACTGCTTCCGTAAGGACAGTAGGTCGGTCTGTAGATTTTCCTTTGGAAACGCTACTGGTTTCAACGGCGAACATGTTGCACAAAGTAATTGTGACCAAACTCAACATCAAGAAACTGCTCATGAAATTGTTCCTCGCAATTTTGATAGGAATAATTCCAACTCCCTTCCGCGTTGCGTGTCCCTGTTCGAAAATATGCTTCAAGGATAAACCTGTTGTGGTGATCTTCGAACGGCATTCTTAACCTAAAATCACATTTCATAATTAAGATTTGCATGTGTTAATGTGGTTATTTTTTAACTTACCAATAAAATATTTGCAGTAAGATGAGATGGCATAAAACGTAAATGTAAAACTAAATATCTATAAAGCACACGCATACACGATCGCACTGACAGTTAATGATAGATTTGACACTCTCGCACGCAAGGTACCAACATTGCAATATGAGAAACAATGCGCCAAATTCAAATGCCTATCAAACAATGTTGAGCGCAGGGTATTGAACATTTCAGTATTGTATGTATCGTTGTTATGGTAAAAAGAGAACAGTGCAGGATGGTCAACTTCCCATGTCACGCGATCGTGCAAAAAAAACAGTTTTCCTCTCGCTAATTAAATATTGAGATTTCATGTAACGATATAAACATTGAAACAAATCGCGCGTTCGAAAACTTTTTTACGGCGCGACTCTGCGATGATGTTTCTAATAAAAAAAAGTATCCATAGGTGCTCAGGGCGAAGGTATAATGCCGGCAAATGAGGTGCACACAAACGGAATTAAGTTCGCGCTCCGCCGTAAATAGCTTCGGTGTACGTAAATCACCTCGGGCACCCTAAGCGAGAGACGTTCTTCCCGAGGACATTTTAAAGTTAATTTAAGATGTACAATAGGTTACAATAGCACGGAATGAGCTAGTTAGAATACAAGTTCAAGTATAATGCGACTTGTCACCGCGTTATGTCTTACGAAAACACCTCAGTGTATAGTTTCTTAACAAGAAGATTATAATTGTTTCTCGGGTGGGGAACAACAAAGGAAATGTAAATTGAGATGTCACGTTTGCCTCTCTCCCGACTCTCCCGACATTTAATTCAACACTACTCGTTTTGGAAATACCTCCGATGATACACCCGGATTTATTTCTAGGCAATTAACTATTTTATATACGGGGGATGTAATGTAATGGCCTCGCCCGGCCGCAATCTCCCCAGGTGATTCCCGGTTTAATTTACCTGTATAATGAGTTGTACGGAGATCACAGCCACTAAGCCACTGTGTTACCATCGGGGGAGCGGTACATTTTAAGTTAATTTCCTCCCGTGTATACGAACCGAGGACAATGCAGACTAATGGGTATACAACCAAACAAAACCGTATACTTTGATGTTGAATTGCCAGGAGTGTCTAAAGCGGTTAACATTTTGTTATGATTAGTCCAGTCAAATTAGAAAAAAAAAACGTTTTTCGCGGATTGATATGAAATGTGAGATTTTTTTTTTAAATGCTTATTTATGCCTAGGCTGTAAAAGTAATGAGCCAATCAGGTGAGACTACGTCATGTTATTTCGCCAATCAGATGAGACACCGCGTCGACCAATAAATGCCGCCCGGAAATTTGTTTGACATTACAATGTATTTTTCGCTTAATTGAGAGTTGCCTTCGAATTTCCCGTACCTTAAAGGCCAAAAACAGGTTCCCCGAAGTTTTAATAACACCGCGTGTGATTTTTCCGGCCTCAAATAAAAATCTTCAAACATCCCTCAACTACATTTCGAGATAATTCCACGAGAACAAAATTTGTAATTATTTAAAATTACACTTTTTTCGAGCGCTTAAAAAAATATAAAAACAATTGCCAGACAATTGAAATTTTTTAAATTTACTCAAACAACATATTACTCCATGATACTGTCAAAATCTGCAAACATCCCTCAACTACATTTCGAGATAATTCCACGAGAACAAAATTTGTAATTATTTAAAATTACACTTTTTTCGAGCGCTTAAAAAAATATAAAAACAATTGCCAGACAATTGAAATTTTTTAAATTTACTCAAACAACATATTACTACATGATTCTGTCAAAATCTGCAAACATCCCTCAACTACATTTCGAGATAATTCCACGAGAACAAAATTTGTAATTATTTAAAATTACACTTTTTTCGAGCGCTTAAAAAAATATAAAAACAATTGCCAGACAATTGAAATTTTTTAAATTTACTCAAACAACATATTACTCCATGATACTGTCAAAATCTGCAAACATCCCTCAACTACATTTCGAGATAATTCCACGAGAACAAAATTTGTAATTATCTAAAATTGCACTTTTTTTCGAGCGCTTAAAAAAATATAAAAACAATTGCCAGACAATTGAAATTTTCTAAATTTACTCAAACAACATATTACTCCATGATACTGTCAAAATCTGCAAACATCCCTCAACTACATTTCGAGATAATTCCACGAGAATAAAATTTGTAATTATCTAAAATTACACTTTTTTTCGAGCGCTTAAAAATATATAAAAACAATTACCAGACAATTGAAATTTTCTAAATTTACTCAAACAACATATTACTCCATGATACTATCAAAATCTGCAAACATCCCTCAATTACATTTCGGATAATTCCACGAGAACAAAATTTGTAATTATCTAAAATTACACTTTATTCCGAGCGCTTAGAAAAAATATAAAAACAATTGCCAGACAACTGAAATTTTCTAAATTTACTCAAACAACATATTACTCCATGATACTGTCAAAATCTGCAAACATCCCTCAACTACATTTCGAGATAATTTCACGAGAACAAAATTTGTAATTATTTAAAATTACACTTTTTTTCGAACGCTTAAAAAAATATAAAAACAATTGCCAGACAATTGAAATTTTCTAAATTTACTCAAACAACATATTACACCATGATACTGTCAAAATCTGCAAACATCCCTCAACTACATTTCGAGATAATTCCACGAGAACAAAATTTGTAATTATCTAAAATTACACTTTTTTTCGAACGCTTAAAAAAATATAAAAACAATTGCCAGACAATTGAAATTTTCTAAATTTACTCAAACAACATATTACACCATGATACTGTCAAAATCTGCAAACATCCCTCAACTACATTTCGAGATAATTCCACGAGAACAAAATTTGTAATTATTTAAAATTACACTTTTTTTCGAACGCTTAAAAAAATATAAAAACAATTGCCTGACAATTGAAATTTTCTAAATTTACTCAAACAACATATTACTCGATGATACTGTCAAAATCTGCAAACATCCCTCAACTAAATTTCGAGATAATTCCACGAGAACAAAAATTGTAATTATCTAAAATTGCACTTTTTTTCGAGCGCTTAAAAAAAATAAAAACAATTGCCAGACAATTGAAATTTTCTAAATTTACTCAAACAACATATTACTCCATGATACTGTCAAAATCTGCAAACATCCCTCAACTACATTTCGAGATAATTCCACGAGAACAAAATTTGTAATTATTTAAAATTGCACTTTTCTCGAGCGCTTAAAAAAAATATAAAAACAATTGCCAAACAATTGAAATTTTCTAAATTTACTCAAACAACATATTACTCGATGATACTGTCAAAATCTGCAAACATCCCTCAACTAAATTTCGAGATAATTCCACGAGAACAAAAATTGTAATTATCTAAAATTGCACTTTTTTTCGAGCGCTTAAAAAAAATAAAAACAATTGCCAGACAATTGAAATTTTCTAAATTTACTCAAACAACATATTACTCGATGATACTGTCAAAATCTGCAAACATCCCTCAACTAAATTTCGAGATAATTCCACGAGAACAAAAATTGTAATTATCTAAAATTGCACTTTTTTTCGAGCGCTTAAAAAAAATAAAAACAATTGCCAGACAATTGAAATTTTCTAAATTTACTCAAACAACATATTCCTCCATGATACTGTCAAAATCTTCAAACATCCCTCAACTACATTTCGAGATAATTCCACGAGAACAAAATTTGTAATTATCTAAAATTACACTTTTTTTCGAGCGCTTAAAAAAAATATAAAAACAATTGCCAGACAATTGAAATTTTCTAAATTTACTCAAACAACATATTACTCCATGATACTGTCAAAATCTGCAAACATCCCTCAACTACATTTCGAGATAATTCCACGAGAACAAAATTTGTAATTATTTAAAATTGCACTTTTCTCGAGCGCTTAAAAAAATTATAAAAACAATTGCCAAACAATTGAAATTTTCTAAATTTACTCAAACAACATCATACTGTCAAAATCTGCAAACATCCCTCAACTTCGAGATAATTCCACGAGAACAAAATTTGTAATTATCTAAAATTACACTTTTTTTCGAGCGCTTAAAAAAATATAAAAACAATTGCCAGACAATTGAAATTTTCTAAATTTACTCAAACAACATATTACTCCATGATACTGTCAAAATCTGCAAACATCCCTCAACTACATTTCGAGATAATTCCACGAGAACAAAATTTGTAATTATTTAAAATTGCACTTTTTTTCGAGCGCTTAAAAAAATATAAAAACAATTGCCAGACAATTGAAATTTTCTAAATTTACTCAAACGACATATTACTCGATGATACTGTCAAAATCTGCAACATCCCTCAACTACATTTCGAGATAATTCCACGAGAACAAAATTTGTAATTATTTAAAATTGCACTTTTCTCGAGCGCTTAAAAAAAATATAAAAACAATTGCCAGACAATTGAAATTTTCTAAATTTACTCAAACAACATATTACTCGATGATACTGTCAAAATCTGCAACATCCCTCAACTACATTTCGAGATAATTCCACGAGAACAAAAATTGTAATTATCTAAAATTGCACTTTTTTCGAGTGCTTAAAAAAAATAAAAACAATTGCCAGACAATTGAAATTTTCTAAATTTACTTAAACAACATATTACTCCATGATACTGTCAAAATCTGCAAACATCCCTCAACTAAATTTCGAGATAATTCCACGAGAACAAAAATTGTAATTATCTAAAATTGCACTTTTTTCGAGTGCTTAAAAAAAATAAAAACAATTGCCAGACAATTGAAATTTTCTAAATTTACTCAAACAACATATTACTCCACGATACTGTCAAAATCTGCAACATCCCTCAACTACATTTCGAGATAATTCCACGAGAACAAAATTTGTAATTATTTAAAATTGCACTTTTTTTCGAACGCTTAAAAAAAATATAAAAACAATTGCCAGACAATTGAAATTTTCTAAATTTACTCAATCAACATATTACTCCATGATACTGTCAAAATCTGCAAACATCCTTCAACTACGTTTCGAGATAATTCCACGAGAACAAAATTTGTAATTATCTGAAATTACACTTTTTCTCGAGAGCTTAAAAAAATATAAAAACAACTGCCAGACAATTGAAATTTTCTAAATTTACTTAAACAACATATTACTCCATGATACTGTCAAAATCTGCAAACATCCCTCTACTAAATTTCGAGATAATTCTACGAGAACAAAATTTGTAATTATCTAAAATTGCACTTTTTTCGAGTGCTTAAAAAAAATAAAAACAATTGCCAGACAATTGAAATTTTCTAAATTTACTTAAACAACATATTACTCCATGATACTGTCAAAATCTGCAAACATCCCTCAACTAAATTTCGAGATAATTCCACGAGAACAAAAATTGTAATTATCTAAAATTGCACTTTTTTCGAGTGCTTAAAAAAAATAAAAACAATTGCCAGACAATTGAAATTTTCTAAATTTACTCAAACAACATATTACACCATGATACTGTCAAAATCTGCAAACATCCCTCAACTACATTTCGAGATAATTTCACGAGAACAAAATTTGTAATTATTTAAAATTGCACTTTTTTTCGAGCGCTTAAAAAAAATATAAAAACAATTGCCAGACAATTGAAATTTTCTAAATTTACTCAATCAACATATTACTCCATGATACTGTCAAAATCTGCAAACATCCCTCAACTACATTTCGAGATAATTTCACGAGAACAAAATTTGTAATTATTTAAATGTTAAGGTGATAATTTTTTGAGAATTTTTCTAAAGTTGAGATGCAGATTTCGATTACTCCAATTTAGACTACTACTAGTTTAGAGTGTTGCCAACTGTGGTACGTTGTTTTTTCATTATTGCGAAAATAGATTGTTTTTGAGTATATTTCTAGAATTTGAAGCTAATTCCCACGGTAATAAGGTTTTGAGAATTTTTCTAATTTTAAAATGCAAATTTCATCTACACCAATTCACTTTTGTAATAGTTGCAACGATTATTTTCCAGTATGACAAAAATTAGTGCAGACAAGACTCGAGATTTCCAACGCCATCGATTTTTGTTGTATGCCTTGCATCATTTAAACCTGCATTATCAACAGGCACGTCAAACTTTCTGGAACGTAAGTTGACCGCAATTAATAATTTTTCCCCCCCTCTGAGAAAAATCCTGCGGGCGTTCAAGTCTCCCGTGTTCCATTGTACCATCCAATCAATTCGAGTATAACAAGTGTAGAAGCAATGCATCAATGCAGATAGGGATTGATCAAAATAAATGGGTCGATGGTCCGCGTCTACATGTGCAGACAGACGCCCACGAAGACGAGGCGAGTAAAAAGTGTCCCCCCTCCCCCTTCCCTCATACAATTCTCCTTCTCACACTAATGAGTAATGATGGGGATATAAAAGAGATTAAAGGCATAATTCGTTACGCACAAATTAGTAATTTTGAGAAGACAATGCGCGAGCAGTGGAGATGTAATAATTATGCACACTTTTAATGACGCGACCGCCGCTGTAAGCTCGAGCAATGTTCATTTGAATAAAGATGGTGCAATAATCTCAATTAAAAATGCCCCGCCGAAACAATGGCGCCGCTAGACTTTAGCTGCCAAGCAAATTGATAATTAATGTTGTGTTTATAATAGCCGGGATTGAGGAATTAAAAATGTACCTACTCAAGACGAAGCGCTAATTGCAATAAAAGGAGCACGGGCGGGAGGAGGGGGGGGGGGGTATGGGGAGAGGTCATATATAACGCAACAAAAGATAAAACTCGGGGACAATTTGTCTTCTTTGTGTGAAACAAGAACTGAGACTAATTTTAGGCAAAGAGTTTTATAGTTTCGCGTCCCTTTTATATAGCGTTTTTTTTTTTTACAAATGTTAGAAATTGTCTCACTTTGAATCGTTGTTTGTTCTTCCCTTTTTAAGGAGCGAACGGCGCGAGGGGGAGCGAATCTCTACTTCGCATTATAACATGCGGAGATCACCAGTCATTCCCTTTTAAGACTTTCATAATAAAGAGGAATTCTATATATTGTTGGCATTCGTATGCTTCTCGTCCATATAGCAGAAAAAAAAAGAGAGAATTGGACCCAGGAATTACCAGCCCTGGGAGAATAAAATGGAGTGATATAAAGAAATAGTGGCCACTGCAGAATCAAGTAGATAAGAATCGTAATTCTTGAAAGGGACTGACTCTCCGACCAGATAAAAAAAAACAAACAACTTAAATGAATTTGCGTATCACGCGGCGAATATAAAGAATTTATGTGTGTGTGTGTGTGTGCGATTACTTAATGCCGGACTTTTTTTTTCTGGATGTGGACGGTGCTGGTGAATCAGTTTTCACCGTATCCAGATAAGTCCGGCCCACAGACGCCGATGAGTCGCCTCGCGGCATTCTTTTTCTGTTTATTAATAATGGGAGACACGCAGGAGTGGCCCATCAACTCAGACATCCGCCAAGTGTAAGCAATGTCTAGTCAGATCTGAATTCGGATGGCGAAAGGTCTCTTATTGAAATTAATTAATTAAGATCAAAATTGATCAACGAAATTTTCCATAAGAAATAAGAAAGTTGATGATGGTTCAAAAGAAACGAAACATGTTACAACTAAAAATCTTATGCCATTTATTAGATAATAAAAAAGTGCTGTAGGAATGTCTTTACCATTTTTAAATATCATCTTAAATAACGAAGATATAAAGAAAAAACGAAAATCACTTTTTTCATTTTTTTTTTGACTTAACTCAAAAACAAAATAATGTAAGTTATTTTTTTCAGTGGATTATTAATCAGCATAAAATTCTGCAAAAGTGCCAAATTTAAACATACCCTTTATCTTTTCTAATAAGCGAGATCCCCATGGCGAGCCTCGAATTTTAAACTTTTGAAATAACATAGGATAATGAATTTTTTTTTTTTTGGTTTTGTAAAATAGCACCTTCTCCATCAATCATTTTTTACGATTTTATCTGACGTTCTCCCAAAAATACTAATTTTTTTGTATTTAAACAAAACATATATTTTAAGAAAACAATGACCACAAACTCAACCTTTAAATTTAATAAATACAATAATTACATTAAATAAAACACACTTTTACTTAGTTAATATCACACTGTTTATTTATTAGATCAAGTAATTATATATTCCAACTAGTTATTGACCACGCGGTACATCATCATCGTGAAGTATATTATAAGCAGCGTTTCTAATTTTTCACATCCTTCCTCGACACCCGTGTTAATAAAACTCGACCAGTTTTTAATTTGCCCCGGGCGATTGAAGATAATCAAAATATTCGCTTTTTTTGTCTCGTTTCGGAACGCGATTAAATTGTTATCACTAATCCACGGCGCACGGTGTACCTGTTGATATCAATTCAGTCTGAGGTCGCCCGTCGCAAAGACGTGTATTTCGGTTCGAAAAATTTATTTTTCGAAATTTTAAGTGCCCATTGTGTTGTGATACATCTTCAGAATTTGTGTGTGTGTTAGTGTTTGTGTTTTTTCGATCCATTCCGCCCCATCAATCCGAGGGAAGCAAAGAAGCATCATCTGGGTTACATCTTAACCGCCAAGATGCATTTTTTGTAAGTTTAAATTTTCACCGAAAATGAAGTAAAGTATTGTGTGAGTAAATTAAGAAAATTTCAATTGTCTGGAAATTGTTTTTATATTTTTTTTAAGCGCTCGAAAAAAAGTGCAATTTTAAATAATTATAATTTTTGTTCTCGTGAAATTATCTTGAAATGTAGTTGAGGGATGTTTGCAGATTTTGACAGTATCATGTTGTTTGAGTAAATTTAAAAAATTTCAATTGTCTGGCAATTGTTTTTATATTTTTTTAAGCGCTCGAGAAAAAGTGCAATTTTAAATAATTACAAATTTTGTTCTCGTGGAATTATCTCGAAATGTAGTTGAGGGATGTTTGCAGATTTTGACAGTATCATGTTGTTTGAGTAAATTTAAAAAATTTCAATTGTCTGGCAATTGTTTTTATATTTTTTTAAGCGCTCGAGAAAAAGTGCAATTTTAAATAATTACAAATTTTGTTCTCGTGGAATTATCTCGAAATGTAGTTGAGGGATGTTTGCAGATTTTGACAGTATCATGTTGTTTGAGTAAATTTAGAAAATTTCAATTGTCTGGCAATTGTTTTTATATTTTTTTAAGCGCTCGAGAAAAAGTGCAATTTTAAATAATTACAAATTTTGTTCTCGTGGAATTATCTCGAAATGTAGTTGAGGGATGTTTGCAGATTTTGACAGTATCATGTTGTTTGAGTAAATTTAAAAAATTTCAATTGTCTGGCAATTGTTTTTATATTTTTTTAAGCGCTCGAGAAAAAGTGCAATTTTAAATAATTACAAATTTTGTTCTCGTGGAATTATCTCGAAATGTAGTTGAGGGATGTTTGCAGATTTTGACAGTATCATGTTGTTTGAGTAAATTTAGAAAATTTCAATTGTCTGGCAATTGTTTTTATATTTTTTTAAGCGCTCGAGAAAAAGTGCAATTTTAAATAATTACAATTTTTGTTCTCGTGGAATTATCTCGAAATGTAGTTGAGGGATGTTTGCAGATTTTGACAGTCTCATGTTGTTTGAGTAAATTTAGAAAATTTCAATTGTCTGGCAATTGTTTTTATATTTTTTTAAGCGCTCGAGAAAAAGTGCAATTTTAAATAATTACAAATTTTGTTCTCGTGGAATTATCTCGAAATGTAGTTGAGGGATGTTTGCAGATTTTGACAGTATCATGTTGTTTGAGTAAATTTAGAAAATTTCAATTGTCTAGCAATTGTTTTTATATTTTTTTAAGCGCTCGAGAAAAAGTGCAATTTTAAATAATTACAATTTTTGTTCTCGTGGAATTATCTCGAAATGTAGTTGAGGGATGTTTGCAGATTTTGACAGTATCATGGAGTAATATGTTGTTTGAGTAAATTTAGAAAATTTCAATTGTCTGGCAATTGTTTTTATATTTTTTTTAAGCGCTCGAGAAAAAGTGCAATTTTAAATAATTACAAATTTTGTTCTCGTGGAATTATCTTGAAATGTAGTTGAGGGATGTTTGTAGATTTTGACAGTATCATGGAGTGATATGTTGTTTGAGTAAATTTAGAAAATTTCAATTGTCTGGCAATTGTTTTTATATTTTTTTTAAGCGCTCGAAAAAAAGTGCAATTTTAAATAATTACAATTTTTGTTCCCGTAGAATTATCTCGAAATGTAGTTGAGGGATATTTGCAGATTTTGACAGTATCATGTTGTTTGAGTAAATTTAGAAAATTTCAATTGTCTAGCAATTGTTTTTATATTTTTTTAAGCGCTCAAGAAAAAGTGCAATTTTAAATAATTACAATTTTTGTTCTCGTGAAATTATCTCGAAATGTAGTTGAGGGATGTTTGCAGATTTTGACAGTATCATGTTGTTTGAGTAAATTTAGAAAATTTCAATTGTCTGGCAATTGTTTTTATATTTTTTTAAGCGCTCGAAAAAAAGTGCAATTTTAAATAATTACAAATTTTGTTCTCGCGGAATTATCTTGAAATGTAGTTGAGGGATGTTTGCAGATTTTGACAGTATCATGGAGTGATATGTTGTTTGAGTAAATTTAGAAAATTTCAATTGTCTGGCAATTGTTTTTATATTTTTTTTAAGCGCTCGAAAGAAAGTGCAATTTTAAATAATTACAAATTTTGTTCTCGCGGAATTATCTTGAAATGTAGTTGAGGGATGTTTGCAGATTTTGACAGTATCATGGAGTAATATGTTGTGTGAGTAAATTTAGAAAATTTCAATTGTCTGGCAATTGTTTTTATATTTTTTTAAGCGCTCGAGAAAAGTGCAATTTTAAATAATTACAATTTTTATTCTTGTGGAATTATCTCGAAATGTAGTTGAGGGATGTTTGCAGATTTTGACAGTATCATGTTGTTTGAGTAAATTTAGAAAATTTCAATTGTCTGGCAATTGTTTTTACATTTTTTTAAGCGCTCGAGAAAAGTGCAATTTTAAATAATTACAAATTTTGTTCTCGTGGAATTATCTCGAAATGTAGTTGAGGGATGTTTGCAGATTTTGACAGTATCATGGAGTAATATGTTGTTTGAGTAAATTTAGAAAATTTCAATTGTCTGGAAATTAAATAATTTTTTATATTTTTTTAAGCTTTCGAGAATAAATGCAACTTTAGATAGTTACAAAATGTAGTGAAGGGATGTTTGCAGATTTTCGCAACGACTGTATTATGATTATTATTATAGGTGATAAAATCTTACACGTGTCGTAATCCCGTTCACCTGGAGACATCCGGAAACCCCGCGTTAAGTACCTTGTAATAATGTTGTTTACGGTTAATTTATGAATTGACCGGCAGGTAGCCGTTTGCAAGCCTCCCTAATCCTCAAGTTGCGTTTGCGCCCTTTAATGGGATTACCTTCGCCGACCCGGCTTAATGGATTCCCATTCATAAATAAAATTTTATAGATTTAATATTCTTCACGTTTCCTCAAGTTAACTGTATTATTTTATTCTTTAGAATTTTATAGGATGACAGTAATAATTTTATAATACAATTCTATAAATAAAAAAAAACATGCAAAATTGAAAGTGGAACTACTAAGGAGGCTGAATTAAACACGTAACTAGTGTGACTAGAAATTGTAACAAATAAATTTGAGACAACCTCACTTGTTGCAGAAGCATTAAATAAATTCGTTTTTATCGAATAATAATAAACGTTTATTGTACTTACTAGATACATAATAAATAATAAATACAATGGCCATCGACCGGAGTCCTTCAGCCATCTTTATCGACTTTATTTAGAAAGTGGAACGTTTCTAAATGGTGAATTTAAAAAAAATATATAACATTTAAAACCTAATAGCACTCTTCCAATTTCCATTAAGATGACTCAGAATAGTGGAATTTGTATGGTTGAAATATATTAAACTTTTCTTTGCAGTATTTTTTTTTTTTATTTATTAACTCTGGTAATTTTTTTTTTTTTCGTTTTGTGATTTTTGAATTCTTGACACGACTGAAACCGATGAAAATTGAGCGAACACGGGCGAAATGCTCAGACCGGGCTCTGGTGCATAATACATCCACTTGATGATTATTCTCTGGAGGATTTGACAAGAACTGTTTGTACACAATCAGGTCCGTTACAGTAGATCGATCAGCTACAAAACCATGTTAGCGAGGGGAAATTAATCAAGACATCATGGATATTTGTTGTAAACATATGTAACTATTTAGGAATGACTGACGGACGTACCTGGAGGTATTAAGCTACGCGCACACTTGCCGGAATCGGACGGACGGCACGCATCGGCTAAAATTGCTTAACACAGTTGTAAACGAGTCAACGCACATTTATCGATGCAGCATGGAACGCACTAAATTTTAACTCTTATTATTGCGAGGACACTTTTGAAAATTTATAACTTTTGTCTTAGTGGGGATTTTTAAAAGAGCTAAACATTTTCGGTAAGTAGAGAGATGTAAAAGTATCTGTTAGTATTTGCAAAACAATTGCACAACGATTTCAATTTTTTACGATTTTTTAAATTCCGATTAAATTTTAACTCTTATTATTGCGGCGACAATTTTGATAATTTATAACTTTCGTCCTAGTGGGAATTTTTAAAAGAGCTAAACATTTTCGGTTAGTAGACAGATGTAAAAGTATCTGTTAATATTTTCAAAACAATTGCACAACGATTTTAATTTTTTACGATTTTTTAAATTCCGACTAAAATCTAACTCTTATTATTGCGGGGACAATTTTGAAAATTTATAACTTTTGTCTAAGTGGGAATTTTTAAAAGAGCTAAACTTTTTCGGTTAGTAGACAGATGTAAAAGTATCTGTTAGTATTTGCACAACGATTTAAACGTTTTACGATTTTTTTAAATTCCGACTAAATTTTAACTCTTATTATTGCGGCGACAATTTTGAAAATTTATAACTTTTGTCCCAGTGGGAATTTTTAAAAGAGTTAAACATTTTCGGTTAGTAGACAGATGTAAAAGTATCTGTTAGTATTTGCAAAACAATTGCACAACGATTTCAATTTTTTACGATTTTTTTAAATTCCGACTAAATTTTAACTCTTATTATTGCGGGGACAATTTTGAAAATTTATAACATTTGTCCCAGTGGGAATTTTTAAAAGAGCTAAACATTTTCGGTTAGTAGACAGATGTAAAAGTATCTGTTAGTATTTGCACAACGATTTAAATTTTTTACGATTTTTTTAAATTCCGACTAAATTTTAACTCTTATTATTGCGGCGACAATTTTGAAAATTTATAACTTTTGTCCCAGTGGGAATTTTTAAAAGAGTTAAACATTTTCGGTTAGTAGACAGATGTAAAAGTATCTGTTAGTATTTGCAAAACAATTGCACAACGATTTCAATTTTTTACAATTTTTTTAAATTCCGACTAAAATTTTACTCTAAATATTGCGGCGACAATTTTGAAAATTTATAACTTTTGTCCAAGTGGGAATTTTTAAAAGAGCTAAACATTTTCGGTTAGTAGACAGATGTAAAAGTATCTGTTAGTATTTGCAAAACAATTGCACAACGATTTCAATTTTTTACGATTTTTTAAATTCCGACTAAATTTTACTCTAAATATTGCGGCGACAATTTTGAAAATTTATAACTTTTGTCCCAGTGGGAATTTTTAAAAGGGGTAAATCTACTCGGTCAGTAGACATATGCAAAAATATCTGTTAGTATTTTCAAAACAATTACTTAACGATTTCAATTTTTTTGCGATTTTTAAACATTTTGAACGTGCATTTGGAGCCAAATAAATTCTGGCTCATCTCGTGCGCGTTCATTATGGAATATGCCTGTCTATAAACAATTAGGTAGGCCTCAGTCCGATTTTATTAACGATCCAGTCAGGGCTACAAGTAAAGGTTTTCAATTTCAGTTCTCGTTCTTTTTTTTTTTCCTCAAAAAGAAGGCACATATCGTATGCTAAGTTGCTCTACCATCAAACTGTTCCACCAGCCACCACCAATATAAAATGGCTGCTCACAAAAACAAAACTGTACATCTGAAAAATTAATGAATACCTGTTATCAACTCTCTGAATATAGTACAAACTATGTTTGTGTAAAAAATAAATAAATTTTATCAGCGACCATCATGATTTTGATATGTATTAACTCTCAACGGTCTTTCAGCTTAAATTTTTATTATTTTCTATTGAGTAATTATTTGATATGGATTGATCCTTAACCTCTTCACGCCCAGGTCGCCAGATGTGGCGATAAACAAAAAAATGAAAACAAAAATATTTTACAAAAAAAAATTACACCTTTAGCGCCATCTATGGAATATTTTCTCATATTTCTTTGCATAAATGAGCAAATTTGTGACGGTGGAATAATATGTCGTAGAAAAAGGTAGCAATAAGAAAAAAGTGATTTTTTAGGATTATCCTACAGCCCAATCAAACTACATGGGCGCGAAGTGGTTAATAGAAATCTTGAGTGGGAAATAGGTATATCTATACATCCCACTAAAAATATCCATTTTACTTACCTCTTAAGGTGCGTGAAAAGGTGGGCCTTACAACCTTGTGGGCTGGATCGATGCACCTGTCGACTTTCATAAAATGGTAACCAACGCAGTCCATCTATCTCTCCCTTTTTTTTTGTTACACAAATTATCTGCGATCGTTGTTCGTGTATATATGAAACATATTTTATAACGATTTGTACAGTAATGCCGAGATAAGGTTGTATTGCCACACTTGCCAGTCGAGCATCTGTGTCTGTTACATTAATTACCTCAGGGAGGAAAAAAATTAGGCCACGGCAACGTTCGGTTATTATTAATTCGAAATATGATATTCCATTGCATGTTATAAACGTTAGTGCCACACGGTTTTATTCATATCGTATAAGTTTTTTTTTTTATAAAGGATCTATTACATGTTTTTGTTGCGTACACTGTTCTTCTTTTTTTAGAAATGCGGCTAGTTATCGTCTCAACGTCTAGAATTTCGAATTTAAAATATTCATTCAAGAAAATGTAATGAAATTGCGTATTTTTTTACCATTGAAACCATAACATCAACATAATTTATTTGAATTCCGAAACAAATTAAAATTCAGTAAAGGCGAAAATTAGCTTGAATATATGGATATTTAACCTGTTCATAATTCTGCAAAATTAAGTGTTACCAAGATTTCAAATACAGTCTTAGTAAGACTTACAAATTATCTATAAAACGTTAAAAATCTCAATCATTGTATTTTAAAGTATAAAATTACTTAACTTCAATTCAACATGAATTCCTTAAGGACATTTATTTCTCAGAAGAAAAATGTTAACACACGTCTAATTAATTGCAAGTCTGACAAAATATATTTATCTCTACCGGCGGGAAAAATTCGTTAGTAAAGCATGACTGCGTGGCACTTTATGTGATAATAACCCTCGTGGTGCGGTCGGAGGTAAAAATGTGAAGCGATGACTAATTACAGAACCCATTTAAGCTAAATGCCTCTGGTGCATATTGCATCAACGAAAATTAACACGCGTGGTCAAAACTTAATCAGCTCAATTAATCACAAACGGTTAACGTATTCAAACCGTGGAAAAATGTACCGCAGCAAGTTTACATTCTCGGTAACTCGACAATACCGTGAAACAGTTGTTTCTTTTAAAAATATCAACTAATTGCTGAAACTTATTCAAAAAAGTAAAGCTTATTCATTAAAATATTAACTAAATATTTCTGTTGGGAAATAAACATTATTATTATTATTAAATATTAAAACTTATTCGCAAGATGTTGTATACTTACCACCATGTACTTACAAAAGCCCACTCGAAACTCTTTAATATCCATCTCTATTGACAATTGACAACATTGCCTGCAGCAGTCTATTTACTTTAATACTCAACGAGTCACGTCATAGAAAAATACATTTATCACAAAACTACAATTACTACCTATACATTTCCAAGAAACCGTGATGTTTTGTCGAAAATTAACACGTTATCTCCGAACGTTGGCGTGCCACTGTTTGGTTTCTTAGATTACATTTCGAAAACCATATTGTAACTGGTAATCAATTGGCCGATAACAACGGGGGAGAAGATAATGCACGTCGGGCAGAGCCACGGTTCCGGTGCAATCGTTTGCATCTGTTTACACTTGCCAGTTGGAATGTTTATTCGAAATTAAACGGCTCCCTTCTTCTTCTAAACGAGCAATTTCTAATGGCATTACCCTTCGAAGAAACGTATCTTAATCAAACACACCATTCCGGGCATCGTTAATATGGTAAGCGATTTGCGGATGAATGGTTCGAAAGATTTTTTTGAAAATATAATATTAATCTTTAACTGATATTTGGATAGGATTGAAAAATAGTATATTATTGAACGAGTGAGAAAGTTGGCCATTGCCACGAGGGTGAAGTTTTGCAATTCACCCGAGTGGCAATGGCCAACTTGTTCACGAGTTTAATACTATACTTTTTCGCATCATATTAAATAATTACCTAAAGATTTTTCTGTTTATATTAAATTATAACGAATCATTTTTCTATTTGGAAATTGCGGCAGTTCGCTGACAAAAAACGAATCGTAACCATAGTAACAACTAAACTGTTGGGCAATGAAATCGCTATCATTTGATTGGACGTCACCTGTTGAATAATGAAATTGCTATCATTATCCCATTATCAGGGATTTTAGCGAATATCACATATATTATAAAGGCTATCAAGACATGGCTTTTGGTTTTTACTAGAGGCTCAGAAAATTATTGTGTTAAAAGTTATAACAATATAAACTTTTAGTACATTTTTATTTCGAAATCAAAAATATCGTAAACCGTTACGGATACGAAGAAAGTTATTCTATACTTTTTTATGCTTAAATGTTTAAAGTTTGCAATAAAAAAAATTTCAAAACAATCAAACTTTATTTAGATCATTTGTTTTAAATAAATAAAATATATCTCAAAAAATAATCGATTACTCGTATTTTAATTTTCTTAAAAATGATATATGTTATACCCTGATCCTTGCTGAGAATTTTTCTTTTTTCAAAAGTATGTACACTTAAAAACTTTTTGAGATATGATTTTTTTACCCTGAGAAGCTTCATTGGTGTAATGGCCCTGCGCCGCTTAATAAACTGAGAGAACTTTATTTATTCATTGTTCAACCCGAAATGAAGTACTTTTTAACAAATAAAATGTTATAATAAAAAAATGCGTTTAATATGTTTAGTTTGTAAAAATTAAGTAAATTAGAAACAACCTTACTTGTTGCAGAAAGCATTAAATAAATTCAATAAAACGAAACGAAATATATGAATACTTAACCTGTTCATAACTCTGCAAGCAAAATTAAGTCTTATATTCATATATTTAGGCTATATTTCGTTTATTGAAAAATTAAGTGTTTGTTGACTTTGAACTTGGAAAATTTCGCATTATGGCAATATTTATTAACTCAACATGATTATCTCTTAATGCTATTTTTAGATACACTAAATTCGCTACCTTTTGGCATTTAAATCATCAATATCAAATACCGCATTTGCAAGTTAAACAATTTTTTTAAATCAAAAACTTGATTTTGAGCGCAGAAAATTTCGGATTTTAGCAATTTTCATTGTTCTTTCTTGAAATTATTTAATACCATTTGAAACACTCTGAATTCTCTACGTTATACTATGTAAAATATCATAATAAACACTTACGTTTAACACATCGGCAATTTTAAAAATCCAAAGCTTGAATTTTTTTTCTTTCAACTTGGAAAAATTAGATTTTAGCAATTTTCATTGATTGGACATGAATATTTTCTAATACTCTTTTAAAGCAAATAAAATTCGCCACATTTTGACATTTAAATCTTCAAAATCAAATTAAGCAATTTTTGTAAATCAAAAACGCTTGGTCATGAAAAATTTCAGATTTTGTCAATTTTCGTACGTTGACATGAATATTTTTTTAATACTTTCTTAAAACACACTAAATTGTTTACATTTTAGCATGTACATTCTCATAATCAAGAAATGCTTTTAACACTTCAGTAATTTTCAAAAATCGAAAACGCTGATTGGTTGCCTTTTAACTTTGATTTTGAATCATCCTCTAAAATAAAATAAATTCTTAACATTTTAACATATAAATCATCATCATCAATAACACGTTCAATACCTCAGCATTTTCTACTTTCTCCGTTACGAAGTACGAGAAAGTTTGTGATCGTGATTTTTTTTTCAAAATTTTTTTTTACGGAAATATCCGTTTTGGGGTCCCTAGATGCCATTTCAACAATCTCTGGAATTTTTTTTTTTGAGGTGTCTGTGTGTCCGTGCGCGTTGTATCTCAAAAACTAATAGAACAATTAACATGAAACTTTGAACATAAGCTTTATTTGACAATTCGAAGAACAGAAAAGTTTTTGGTAAAATTCTGTACGCCGGAAGTGGGTGTTTGCCTTAACCGTTTTTTGTTTTTTTTTTCAATATTTTTTTAAATATGGAAAATTTTACGAAAACATTCAAATAAATTTTGAAGACAACGAAAAAATGAACATGTTTTGTTTGAATTTTTTTTTCATAAAATCATTTTTATTGGAGAAAAAATGTATTAATTTTTTTTTCATTTTTGGTTTATAATTATAAAACGATAATAGTTACAGCAAATTTATGTTAATAATAATTGTAAAGAATGCCAATTCGAACAACTTATATAGAATAAGTTTTTTCGAAATCTCTTTGGTTTCTGAGTAAACTCACTATTTAACTGAACTTACGTGCCACAATTTTAGGTTATATGTCGCAGACGGTCGATATAAATTAAAATGCGCAAAAACTACTACATCAATTAACATCAAACTTTGAACATGAGCCTTATTTGATAATCCAAAGAACTGAAAAGCTTTTGGTAAAATTTCGTACACCGGAAGTGGGTATTTACCTTAACCGTTTTTTTTTTGTTTTTCTCCGATATTTTTTTAAATATGAAAAATACTATAAAAGCACTTGAACAAAACTTGAAGACAATAAAGAAATTAACATCTTTTGTTTGAAAATATTTTTCGTAAAATGTCTGGTTTTTGAAAAATAATAGTTGTTAATTTTGATGTTGTCATTTTTGGTGTATAATTATGAAACGATAATAGTTACAGAAAATTTATTTTAATAATAATTGCGGAGAATGCCAAAATGAACAACTTATAAAGAATAAGTATTTTTCGAAATCTCTTTAGTTTTTGAGTAAACTGACTATTAGAATTTAAAGTATAATTTGTCAATTCTAGATTTCATAAATTTGACGTTTTAAACGTCAGTTTCATCCGATTCTACGAAACGCTGTATGAACATTTAAAACATGATTTAAATTAAAAATAAACAATGAACGCGTAAATATAAATGATACTACCAAATCGGAGAAAGTAACATGATGGCCACATCATCATTTTTTATAAGTAGTAGTATAAGTATAGTAGTAGGTAGTATGTGTTATCTAAATTGTAAACTGACAAGTGTGATGCTATTAACACAATACAGATTATTCAAGTGATTATAGCAAACTTTTTGTATTGCGTAACTGGTGCGTAAATTTAAATTTACAATAAAATTGAAGACTCGATCGTTACATTGTTTTGAAATTAAAAATCATTCGTGTTTATAAAATATTGTATGTTGCATCATAATATTCCTGACCACTAACCAGAAGATATAATCAAAATACGTGATGACCTCCACGATTTCATATCGTGTAACTCTGGCACACACACACACACACACACACACGCACTTGGAGAGATTAGAATCGATGAATTTTAAATGGATCACCTGTATATTATTTTTTTTGTTTATGTATTAATTGGGTGTATCCGGATTTGTTAAAATATGTATTATTGTTTTTCTGTGCTACGGAATAAAATTAATAATTTGAAACAAATAGAAAGATGATTAGTATGAAGAACCATCAATAAACGGTAAATTAATATACTACTAACAAGAAGAGTTAACACCTGATTACATTTTTGATATTAAATCAGTAAAAGTACGCGCTAGAGTATTTTTGCATACTTGAGAAGTTGTTTGGTATATTATAAGTAGACCAGAGACTAAAATATCCGAAGGCATTTTACAGCGGGGAGCAGAATTATTGGTGCTTTTTGGTGATCCTCTCAAGTAATCAACTCAATTATACATGTGCCAAACAAATACAACCACTATTGTTAATAATAAACTGCATTTTAATATATTCGTTGATTCATTTGTTTAAATTCTTCGTCGTACAGACTGCATCATTACATATTCTCGCGAATGTTTACCACATCAAATTCGGCAGTAATTTTCGTTCCTCAGGAAAACAGAACTCCATTCGAACGTTTCGAGGTAAACTCTAAATATTGAGTAAACACTCTGTTGATCTGCTTCCGTGCATAAACGCGCCTCGATCCGTGGCGAACTACCCTGGATAGGGGGGTGGAAAAATAAAGTGCACACTGTGAGTGTGCTTCCGTTTATTGAATTATGTGTATCGTGGAAAAATATATACCTATATATAAATGATTAAATTGTTGTTTTGGAGGTAGATCCCGGTAAATAATTAAGGGCGGAATGCGAAATCCTGGCGCCAAGTGAGAGATTCATCCCCTTTCTGCTTTATTTTTTTTTTGTAACTAGCAGGGGTAGCGGCTCTCTCTCGAAGCGGCACCCTTTTATTGTGCGGCGGGATCACTCGCACCGAAACGGGGATTATGCCTGTTCTAAACGTCAATCCCGCGATCTCATAAGAAGTTGGTGATGTATGCGTTGTTATTAATAAGCAAACTTTATTCCATGCAAATGCATAAAATGGTTTTTTTTTATGTTTGAGCTAAAGAAACTATTACTATACCTCATTTAATAACCAGGCGGACTAAATCAAATTATAGCCGCCAAAATACGTTGTTGTGATTGGCCAACAATTGCTGAAAACAGTAATGGCCGTTGTTATGATCAGCTGATCTCTAACCGATCCTTGTCTCTCGTTTCGGCTCAGTTTTTGTGTTTTTAGCCAGTTATTTCTACTGTTGATAGTGTAAGAATCGATTCCTCTCATCCCTCGCGATTTTCGTGGAAATAGTTACTTTATTTTTAACTACGGATAAATACCCAGCACAAGTTTGGTGTCATTTTCTAACCCCAAGAAACGGAAATGGTTGGATTTTAGAGCATTAACGCCCGAGGAAAAACAATCCAAAATTATCTTAAATAAAGCTATAATACAAAAGGCTTTAAAACCTACTGCCGTTGTATACAAAATTGTGATTCATTAGGTAAGTGTGGAATTTTTAATTCATTCGTAAAACACTTATTTGCCAGTTACTTTGGTCTAGGAAGATAAAACGTTGTTTCTGGGGGTGGGGGATATATTGTATATGTGGCTCTACCATCAATATGTTTCACGAGCCGTCACTATACTCTGTTACATTTGTGTTTTTAACTAAGAAGGTTGCGGTTTCGTTTTATAAAGTTTTACACATGAACACCAACAAAAATGATTAAATGTCATATTTCTAACAGCGTTGCCTAATTCATAAATTAAATTATTGACTCAATCATTCAATCAATTAATGAATTCATTTAATTAATAAATACTCAAAGAATGTTCTGCTTGTCATACAATTATATTTATTTTCACAGCAATAAAATCATCTCTACAATGAAAATACTCAATTTGATTGACTGTCATAAAATATAACCACTTTTTTTAATATAACCCATTTTTTCAAGTGTAGTAA
Organism: Ocypus olens; assembly: GCA_910593695.2. NCBI lineage: Eukaryota > Metazoa > Arthropoda > Insecta > Coleoptera > Staphylinidae > Ocypus > Ocypus olens. Next base: position 426,078 of record OU343047.1, on the reverse strand, counting down.
CTTTTTACATTGGCCAACAAAATTGTCCTCCAACCCTAACAATGCAATACAAATGTATCCGTTAGACATAATCTAATTGGTTATCGATCAAAAAGTACATACGTCACTTTCTTTGCATTTATCTCGTATAAAATTCAAATAGCGCCGCATAAACGACATTAAAAGTGGAAACGGTCTAACAAGTTACCGATAAAAAGTAAGGTCGTAGGTCACTTCACAGGAATGAATGTGAATATTGAAATTCCTTATCGCACCCCGATAAACGTTCCGTGCACGAGAAATTTTTCGTGCATCATAACCTATGACAAGTGATGAAATTAACCTTTACTTTTTTATTTAGTCCAGAGACAGAAATTTAATCGCACCAGTAAACTAGCAATTAATTAGAATTTGTTTGTGCGGCAATTTCGGGGCTTTATGATGATTTAATCTTTTATCATATCTGAAACGATAGTTATAAATCGTCGATGATTACCTATGTAATAAATTGGACAATGTCCCTGTAAAAACGGTAATGGGGGTCTTATTATTTTATTCACCTATAACCTTACGGATGGAGTCAAATTTTATCGATCATAAATTCGGGATATATATTTATGTGTGAAATCAATCTACTTGTTCAACTTAAAATGTCAAACGCAGAATGAAATAAGGGTTCTCATTGTGTTTAGGGGGTGTCTACCCTCTGATGCATATTGGAAACATTACCTTAACACGTATAGAAAAATACAATTAAAATACTCGTTTTTTTTTATTGTATAAATTATGGTTTCCGAAAAGCGTAACATTAACGGATGACATCTATAACAGATATCCTCGATATCTACTGCTCTTCCTGATCGCGATACTTCATCAATGCGACAGTCGGACAGCAAATAAAATTATATAAATGGGGTTTGTCACCTGTCCAGGGAAACTTATCGATGTGTAGAAAACGTGTTGATATTGTAAAAAAAAATATAATACTGGGTAAATAATGTAAAACATACTTAAACGATCAGAATAATAATAATAATATAGAATAAAACACTTTTTACTTTGTATAACATTTTGATTTATTTGTTTGACTGCAGTTTCGGCAACTCAGTAAAAGTTGAGAGAGAGAAACATAATGATCATGTCCGAGATTAATTCACTTTTTTAAATCTAATTCAATAGTTTTCTGCGACATACTTTTGTGGCTCACATGATACAATAAAACACTGTTTACTTTGTTTGTATAACACTTCGATTTATTCGTTTGACTGCAGTTTCGGCAACACAGCTTGCCATTATCAAAAGTTGAGTTGCCGAAAGTGCAGCCAAACGAATAAATCAAAGTGTTCCACAAACAAAGTAAAAAGTGTTTTATTTAATCGTGTGAGCCACAAAATTTTGTTTCAGAGTTGGCTATAAGATAAATGAGGTATGTCGCATATTATTATGTCACGAGACTAGTTTAGTTCAATTGAATTAGATTTAGAAAAATGAATTAATCTCAGACATGACTTATGTTTCTCTTTCTCGGGAAACAAAATTCTGTGGCTCACACCTTATATAAAAGCATGGATAACAAAGTAGAAGCTTCCTACATAACAAACAGTAATCATTAAACGTTAATTAGCTGTAATAATAAATTTTAGGTTCGACAGTTTGAAGGGTTGCCGTGTTAACAATTGTAAACTATATTAAAATGCTTTTTCAGGTTTATATGTAAACAAATTTGTTGAAATGTACCGACGCAAGTGAACCAGATCGTATAAGCGATGTCAAACTTGAGCGAACATCCATTTCGTTGGAATAAAGTGAATAATTTTTTTTGACAAAAGTTAATCGCGGAGAGGGTGAACGCGCCCAGAATTTTAATGTATTTCTGGGTCGCCCCCATCGGTTCATATGGCGACCTTATGTGCGTAGGCAGGTAGGAGACAAAAGGAAAATCCCGGCGACAGATGGTGCGAATGGTGCAGCAGCAGCAACAACTGCAATAATCGAGTCACCTCTGGGACGTGTCGGGAATTGGGTTTTACAGGTCGGACCTGCACTTAATGGGGGGTGCGTCAAGGTAGCTGTGTGTGCCATGAATGGCCGCGCAGAGATTGTCGTAAACCTGAGAGAACATTGTGTACATCTCGCAATTACCGTAAAAACTGGCCGCAGATGTCTCGGAGGAAGTGGGAAACGCCCGGGAAATCTTGGACATCTGCGATGCATTTAAATATTTATTAAGAGCCGACGACCACCTCTGCGATGATAATCGGACAATCGTCCGTTGCCCTTTTTATTGAGCCCCGATTGTAAATGTGCACCGCGCCGTCTGCATCAAACTCGCGCGAGGGGACATCCCTAAATATAATGGGAAGCGTGCGTAATACAAAAGGCGACTTTGGTCCTCGTTCCAGGCCCTTTTTTTCAATATCACAATTAAAACCACTGATCCTCCAACGTCAACCAGATAGATGGTAACAGAAAATAATCACTTGTTTTCAGGTTGAGCATTTAAAGCAGTGTTTCTCAACCTTCTTAGACCAAACGCCCACGTTGTCAGGTCGTCTTTGGTATTCAATAAAAGCTTAAAATTACATGATAATTCCTAAAATAATCTGACTTAAGTTAAGGTTAGGTGTTAGTCAGACATAAAGAAAAAAATGGTGATGGCGCCATCATGCTACTTTCTCCGATTTGGTAGTATCATTTATATTTACACGTTCATTGTTTATTTTTAATTTAAATCATGTTTTAAATTCACATACAGCGTTTTGTAGAATCGGATGAAACTGACGTTTAAAACGTCAAAATTATGAAATCTAGAATTGACAAATTATACTTTAAATTCTAATAGTCAGTTTACTCAACAACTAAAGAGATTTCGAAAAATACTTATTCTTTATAAGTCGTTCATTTTGGCATTCTCCGCAATTATTATTAAAATAAATTTGCTGTAACAATTATCGTTTCATAATTATACACCAAAAATGACAACATCAAAATTAATAACTATTATTTTTACGAAAAATGTTTTCAAACAAAAGATGTTAATTTTTTTGTTGTCTTCAAGTTTTGTCCAAGTGCTTTTATAGTATTTTTCATATTTAAAAAAATATCGGAGAAAAACAAAAAACGGTTAAGGTAAATACCCACTTCCGGTGTACGAAATTTTACCAAAAGCTTTTCAGTTCTTTGGATTATCAAATAAGGCTCATGTTCAAAGTTTGATGTTAATTGATGTAGTAGTTTTTGCGCATTTTAATTTATATCGATCGTCTGCGACATAACCTAAAATTGTGGCACGTAAGTTCAGTTAAATAGTCAGTTTACTCAGAAACAAAAGAGATTTCGAAAAAACTTATTCTGTATAAGTTGTTCGAATTGGCATTCTTTACAATTATTAATCGTGTTAATTTGCTGTAACTATTATCGTTTTATAATTATAAACAAAAAATGGAAAAAAATTAATAAATTTTTTTCTCCAATAAAAATGATTTTATGAAAAATATTTTCAAACAAAACATATTAATTTTTTCGTTGTCTTCAAAATTTATTTGAATGTTTTCGTAAAATTTTCCATATTTAAAAAAAATATTGGCAAAAAACAAAAAACGGTTAAGGTAAACACTCACTTCCGGCGTACAGAATTTTACCAAAAGCTTTTCAGTTCTTCGAATTGTCAAATAAAGGTTATGTTCAAAGTTTCATGTTAATTGCTGTATTAGTTTTTGAGATACAGCGCGCACGGACACACAGACACAACATTTTTTTTTTCCAGAAATTGTTGAAATGGCATCTAGGAACCCCAAAACGGATATTTCCGTAAAAAAAAATCACGATCACAATACTTTCTCGTACTTTGTAACGGAGAAAGTAAAAATATATTAATTACCAACTGTTTCCTTGATAAATAAAGTTGTGAGTTTTTTTGCGTAAATATTTATATTCTTTTGCCACAGTTTATCTTTGATTTCTTGATGGCCAGATCGAATTTATCTGATCACTGCCCACTTAGGCAAAAGCACACAATTCAGGTACACTCACTCACATTTAGTCATACAGATGAGCATACTGATTCCGAATAAAAATGTAAAATGGTGGGCTGCACGGTTATATCGGCAATTTATACAATTTTTCAAACCATTCAATACAGTCAAGTTTAGTGCGTTGCCGCCTTTTCACCTGAGTTGTGGCAATTGTTTTAATGGAAAATCGGAAACGCATTAGCTTTTAATGGATTTAAAGCTTTTGGAGCGTATTCCTAGATTAACAAATTTTTTACAATTTTTCAAATGATTGAATGCAACTTTCTATAATCAAATTTAACTTCGGAGCGTTGAAAATTGTTTTTTTCCAAAGATATGGCAATTGTTTTTGTGGAAAACTAGAAGCGCATTATTTCTTTGTTAGATTTTAAGCTTTTGGAGCAAATTTCGTAATTAAGAAATTTTATACAATTTTTCATTTTCAAATCGTTGAACTGATGCCGACAAAAAGTGTTACGCAAAAATGGCGCCCAACGTGGGGCCGAACCCACGACCCTGACATTAACAGTCCCATGCTGTACCGACTGAGTTAGCTCGAGCCCCGCGTTGGGCGCCACTTGTATCGACATAACTTACATCCGTCCTAAGACCTGGTTAAATTTTGAAAACACCTTTAGAAAACGGTGTTTGCGATTCTAGTTTTTTTTTTTTTCAAAAATGCAAAAAGTAGCCAGATGTAACTATGAAAATCTTACTTCTTCAAGGGAGTACAAATTCTTTCAACAACATAAACATAAAACACTGACGCAGTATAAGGTTTTAAAATGTTTATTTTTCTAAAATAAAACAATTTGAAACCGTACACTGTGTCAGTGCTTTATCAAAATATTTTTTTTTTATAAAAAACATTTTGAAATCTTATACTGCATCAGTGTTTTATTAAAATGTTTTTTTTATAAGAAAAAAAACCGTACACTGCGTGAGTGTTTTAACAAAATATTTTTTTTTATATAAAAAACATTTTGAAACTTTATACTGCATTAGTTTTATTAAAATGCTTTTTTTATAAGAAAAAAAAACGTACACTGCGTGAGTGTTTTAACAAAATATTTTTTTTATAAAAAAAACATTTTGAAACCTTATACTGCGTTAGTGTTTGGAACCTTAGTTTTATTAAGTGATATGGAGTTTCAACATCTCGTCAATCCAACAGACAGCGATGTAAAGATTTATTTCTCTGCCGTTAATTAATTTTCTCCTAAATTGGAAGACATAAAAAAGCTTGAATAACTCGATATTTTTAAATAAACGCAAACAATTTTATTACCAATGCCACATTCTATTATTATTAACGGAAATATTGATAACAGAAAATATGACCTTTCGCGATAAAAATGTAAATACTTTGTATAAAATCAAATATGACAAAACGTAAATATCAACCATTTAATTTTATGCATTCATGCAAATATTAATAAGCAATTTAAAGAAGTTACATCTTTAATTCAATTCAATTCGATTCTTTATTTCACTAATTTATTTCCCTAAAAAATGTTTTTTTCGTGATTTTAACATTTTACGATTTTGGCAATTTTTTACTCAGGAAAAAAAGAGCATGAAAAAAATGTTTGGTCTCAGAAAGATTTAAAAAATTTGAATTCACGACGGTTATTAATGACGTGAAGAAAAAATGCATGAAAAAAATTTTGTGTCTCAGAAAGATTTAAAAAAAATTGAATTCACGGCAGTTCTTAATGACGTGAAGAAGCGTATAGAGTAATTATTCTTCCCTGAAAATCAATTCATTTTAACATGAGTAGTTACAAGCAGGCGCTTGTAACGCAAACAAATGATGCCGCTGAAAAAATTCAAAAACGAAAACGGAAAGTTTTTTTCAAAAAACAAAGTGATGAAAGTGTTTTCAATTACAAAAGTGGTCAAAATGGAGGCCATAGTACTGGCAAAATCGCGGGGTACGACCATGCATTTTGAAGAAAGAGACGAATTAAACGAAAATTATTTTTTGCTGAAAGAAGTAATCATCATATTCAGCGGCGGCTCGTGGAACAAGTTGATGGTAGAGCCACTTATACAATATACCCCCCTCTTTTTTTGAAGAAAGAAAGAACGATTTATCTTCATAGGCCAAAGTAATTGGAGAAAAAGTGCTTTAAGACTTCATTAAAAATTCTTGCTGTGCTTAAAACTACAGGTGGTGCCATGGCTACTTGGCTCTATATAACGAGCCGCCCCTGATCATGTTATTTCAGATGAAGAAAATATGTATTGAATACTTGTTGTGCTACTTTCTTGATGGAACCATATTTTCAAGATGGGTAAAGTAAAACGCTTGTTTTGTTCCATAATTTTATTTTCAGTTGCCTGACACGTGTTTCGATCGGTTAGGATCATTTTCAAAGTTAAACTCAGTTTAAATAAAATTATGGAACAAAACAAGCGTTTTACTTTACCCAACTTGAAGAAAATATGTTTAAAATAAATATAATAAAGACGAAAAATAGCCCGAATGTATGAATATTCAATCTGTTCGTGACTGCAAAATTAAGTCTTATATCCCTTCGCTAAGTTTTAAGATAATCCCACCAGAACATATCTTAAAGACAAGCTGAAATTGAAATTGCTGAAATTTCCGATGGTTAAAAAAATAATAAAAACAATTGCCGAATCTTTGTAAATTTCCTCAAACTAGATTCTGCTTAAAAATTTAAACAAGAAGAAATGATAGTTTTTTTACATCGCCTCAGGGATCTCTAAACGGAAAGTATTTTCGGAATTTTTTTTTTTTAGAAACATTCGCGATACTTTCTCGTACGCAAACGGAGAAAATAAAAATACTGCAACACAGTGGGTTTTACTTTCTGCGTATAATAGTTATTTATGCAACAAGTGAGTAAAGTAGTAGTTTTTTTCACGAGTAGGAAAGATTTCCGCACGAGCAGAAGGCGAGTGCGGCAATTCCTACAAGTGAAAAAAAGTTGCTTTACTCTCGAGTTTCATACAAAATTTCCGTAACTTTAAATAAATTCGATAAAATCTTAATCAATTTTTATAAGTAATAATACTTTTTTAAATGAAGAAAATAATAATCATCAAGTTTTCTTGATCGGAAACGAACGTTTGACATTTATCGGCGGAACTCGCGGCGTGTTGCGAAACGTTCACGACACACTTTGCGCAAACGATTTTTTAGTTGCGTTAAAAAATGAACCGCTACGGCACTTTTTTTCACGCAAAAGGGTGAAAAAATGAACCGTTATGGCACTTTTTTTTCACGCTTCCGGAAGGCTTCAGAAAACACAAATTTTATGTATAGAATAAAACACTTTTTTACTTTGTTTTTATAACACTTATTAAAATAAGTGTTATACAAACAAAGTAAATTAAAATAAGTGTTATACAAACAAAGTAAAAAAGTGTTTTATTCTATATAAAAAGCATGTATAACGAAGTAGAAGCTTCCTACATAACACATATTTTATGAACGCAAATTAATGAAAAAAAACTGTACATTTTTTAATGGGCGTAGAAAAAATATGCGAAAGTATTGTTTCCGCGAATTTACTCTTTATACTTTACCGCGAGTACTTTTACATCTTCAAACTTACTGACGAGAGTAGTATCATCCGCAAATAAAATACTTTGGCAATTTGTATGCATTGGGAAATCATGAATATAGATTAGGAATAATATGGGTCCTAATATCGAGCCTTGTGGAACACGATGCTTATTATGAAGGTATTTTGATTCCTTGTTGCCAAAACAAACTTTTTGTTGTCGATTGCTCAAGTATGAACTTGAGAAGTTACAACGCGAATTATTAAATTTGTAACACTCTAGTTTTTTTCCAAGGAATAACTGATGTGAAACACAATCGAATGTTTTACTTAGATCTAGGAAGCTCGGCATTTCGGAATGGCCTTCTTCAAAGCATTCGATTGTTCGTCTCACAAAAGTTTGGACAGCTTCAGTTGTCGATGAGAATTGACATGAGGATAACAAGTTATTTGCATCTAAAAACTCTGTGATTTGATCTTTCATTATAATTTCCAGTGGCGGCTCGTGGAACATGTTGATGGTAGAGCCGCTTATACAATATATCCCCCCCATTTTTTGAAGAAAGAAAGAACGATTTATCTTTATCTAGACTAAAGTAACTGGTAAAAAGTGTTCTAAGAATTACTTAAAATTTCTTGGTGAGCTTGAAACTGCAGGTAGTGCCGTGGCTCCCTGGCTCTATATAACGAGCCGCCCCTGATAATTTCAATCATTTTTGATATAACAGGTAGAATTGATATAGGTCTGTAATTTTCCTCATTCTCTTGTTCACCTTTTTTATAGATCCATCGGGATGACTTTGGCAAGTTTTGGGTTATCAGGCTCTTTCCCTTGTTGCAAATATATCATTAATAATTGATTAATTTAAATAAAAAACGCAATAGGAAGAGACTTCGATTTAGAGAATTTAATAACAAAGTTTGCTAATGCAAACAATTTTCAATTTACATACCTGAGAATATTGGATGATTCGGAAATATCGTGTAATCCATTAAAACTGATGACTGATAATTTGATGCTTGTTTCGTACTCGTGCAAGATGTTTAGATTTTTTTTTTTTCAAGATTAACTGAATTCGGTAAATTTTTGGGGGGGGGGATGGAGACTTTTATTGGTATTAGGTTTTGGAGTGTTTTGCATACCAAGAGCCGGTTATTAAGTCATCTTTTATGGGATGTATTTACAAGTAGAACATCCCTTATATCGAGAGCTCATCTCCGGGAAAACCTTTTCGTGATTCAAATCTCAATCGGACCGCACGCGTCAATTTGATATCGGGGCATCAGATTTGGGGGCGGTGTATGTCGGGACGCCGAGCGTCGGTTTATAGTGTAGGTAGGAAGGCGCGCGCCGGTGGTGGGGATGACGCCGTGAGGGAGGGATGCTGATCGTGACAGTTTGGCTCGCCTCGTGCACGGTGTGCTCTCGTAGTATTCAGTGGGCCATGGTGGCGCGAAGTGAGAGCATGTTTGGGTGCTACGACAGCTACTCTTATAGACTTTGGAGCCTCGCCAATGTGTGGAACACCTGTCAATGTGAGTAGCATATTTTCTCGAAGACACACACCCGATCGCGCCGAGATCCCCCACGATCGCAGACACCTAATTATTTCATCCTGCACGTGTTCCCATGGCTTCTCTTATAAAAGCGCGTTCTTGGAGTCAATTGGTCTTTCAGTAAAGTTCACATGCGATATGGGGTTAACTGAAAAGGTCAAATTGTGTGCTTGTCTTATTGACTGTAAACAGCGCAGGCCACTAAAACAATTATTAACGATGATTTCAGCGCTGTTTTTCGTTTTCTGTTTTCCCTTTTTTCGTGAACCCCACACACACACACACGCACACATGCCACTCGAGCGTCAGCAGGTGGTTTTTACCTGTGCGCCGTGAATGAGAGCCCACGTTGCTCACCTGTGCGTTTCATTGGCGCAGGTGAGGTAGGAGGTGCTTCTACCTCCATTCACCTCAGACCGGTGCGGACAGGTGTTTACCTGAACGTCGCGATTTTCGTAAACATAACCAACCAATCGAAATTCATTACACGCGTTATAAGATAAGGTACGTAAACAAGCAGGTGGTTTAAAAAAAAAAAAAATTTATTGGATTGTAATTGAAATTGATCAACTGCTTCTGGTATCCAGTGTGCGTTATCTCCGGTCAACAGTGTCGTCCGCGCTCACCTAACCGTTTTCAGACTTCGACCTATGAAACACACCTAATCTCTAACCGCTATTTATTTTTCTCCATGGTTATTATTTGCAAACCAAAGAATTAGCAATATCTTATCAATCCTGACTCACGCGAATTATCCGAGCACGTAGTACCTTAACCGCAATCTATCATTGTTTTCGAATCATCGGAATCATCAATAATGTCAACCGTTTTTTTGACGTAAACAACTTCACGCTCGCAATATCTTCCTGCGGAGTTATTCCACCTGTGAAAAATGTAAGTCGAAACCCTTCCGTATTGTAGACGTGAACTAATCAGTTCATCCGACGGATCAGGTTTCTCGGTAAATATTGTTAACAATAATTGCCTATTCGTGCGCTCAAGTGACATTTTGGTACGTTTCCCATTTTAATAGAACACCCGTGCCTTAATTAATCAGATCGTCAACTTTTTCCCACGTAAAACACAATTGTCAGATGGCAAGTCCCGAATTAACGTGTAATGCATCGCGAACCCGCAGAGAGAATTTAGTGTATTGATTTAAAATTTGTTCTATTGCAGTTCCATCCCTAACAAACGGGGTGAAAAATGAGGGGGACGACACCAGCACTAGTTCTGAATATTTCATCAAATGTCCACATTGCCAAAAGGGTTGCCAGTCGTTCCAAATCCTGAAAGAGCACATGGGCGCCGAACATCCGGACCTCTGCTCCGAAAATGGTACCGTGCCCACCGTACCGAGCGCGATTTCCCCGACGCCCAGCATGGTCGGCCCCGGCGGTCCCTTCGGCTGCTCCCAGTGCACCGCCTCCTTCACATCCAAAGATCAGCTCGAGAAGCACGAGCTGCTGCACTCTCCGAACGCACAAGTGGTAAGTCTCATACACACACACACACACATCATTGAAATTAATTCCCCGATGTCAAATGTCACGTAAATTTTAATTAAAGCACACCACACTCTCTAGCTCCGTGGCTTTATTATTTATTTTGTTGTTTAATGTTTGACATGACCGAATTGAGAGGGCATAGGGGTTTCAGGTCAACAGAAGTGTTTGCGTAACATTCGCTCATCCTCTGCCGCTCGCATAAAGTAACTAATAACTATTTAATTAAGCACAATTGGTGCGAGAGAGCTAATCCTTTTAAACGCGCGGACCTATTTTCGGTGCCGCCGCGCCATCATCGATGACTGCTTTAAATGTAATCACCGGGATGAATGTGTGACACGATGCCACGAAAAGACGCCACATGTGCGTGGATTTAGCGTGTGAAAGAGTTACTTACGTGACGCGGTAATGGACCTCAACAGAAGTTTTTTTTTTTTTTTTTATGATTCTTAATGACATTCTTGTGTGCAACGCGGAATTGCGTAATAAACACATTACGCTTTTTCGTGTTAACTGTACCGGTACTTGCGCGCCGCGGGCTTTTAAATGCCACGAATTCATTTTAATTGCACACATTTTCATTCAGCTAGCAGTTGTAAATTCTAACGCTAATATCATAAACTGAAGCCCTCTTCTTCTTTACGACGATGACTTCATTCTGTTCGGATGTTTAGGACTTTTTGAAAATACGCAAAGGACGGACTTGTCCCTCGGTCTAATTTCAAGGATTGCAGTTCTCAGAATTAATAACTAAACCAAACATTTTTTTTTTAATGTTGTTTATACTGGAGTCTTCCACTTCGCTATGCATTTTATATCATAAATAAAACACTATTGCTTTGTATAACTTGAAAATTTATTATTTCCGTGACTACATTTTTTTATCAAAAAGTCAAAATTGTGAACTAGTAGTTTTGAAAGCTTCTTTTTGCATACGAGTACCAATTTAAAAATGGTGATGTGGCCATCATATTACTTTCTCCCACTTTATATTTACGTTTTCATGGGTTTATTTTCAATTGAAATCATATTTTAAATGTACATCGAGCGGATGAAACTGACGTTTAAAACGTCAAAATTATGAAAGATGGAAAAATCATACTTCAAATTCAAAAACTCCGTTTACTCAAAAACTAAAGGGATTTCGAAAAAAACTTATTCTTTATAAGTTTTTCATTTTAGCATTATCTACAATTATTATTAACATTAATTTGTTGTAACTATTATCCTTTCATAATTATAAACCAAAAATGAAAAAATATTTTTTTTTCTCGAATAACAATGATTTTATGAAAAATGTTTTTAAACAAAATAATCTCATTTCTTTATTGTCTTCAATATTTGTTTGAATGTTTTTGTGATATTTTTCATATTTAAGAAAATATTGGCAAAAACAGAAAACAGTTAAGGTAAACGCCCACTTCCGGTGTACGAAATTTTACCAAAAGCTTTTTAGTTCTTCAGATTATCAAATAAGACTTATGTTCAAAGTTTCATATCAATTGCTGTATTAGTTTTTGAGATACAGCGCGCACAGCCAGACACACACACACACAGACACAATTTTTTTTTCCAGAAATTGTTGTAATGGCATCTAGGGACGCCAAAACGGATATTTCCGTAAAAAAAATTTTTGAAAAAAAAATCACGATCAATCGTACTTCGTAACAGAGAAAGTAAAAATTCAAGGTACGAGCATGCAATGTGGCTTTCAAAACGTGATAAACACTGCTTTTCCTACGACCAAACATTGTCTTAAGTATGTTTCAATCACAATTTTTCTCGAATTTACCCGCGTCTATCTCAATTAAATATATGCATATTATTAGTGTCAAAATATTCTTAATTTGCTTATTACTATTTTGAAATCGATTAATAAATAACTCAAATAAAAACGAATAACTTTGTTGGTATCACTTTATTAAAATTGAATAAAGTGATACCAATAACAACAAGTTATTCGTTTTTATTTGAATTGTTGAAAATGTATCACGAAGTGAAAGCCTCCACAATTACTTATTTAATAAATAATTCATTGTTCTTCGTCACTACCCATTTTATTTTTATGATTTTGGCACATTTTTTGAAGTTATAGGATTTCACTTGCAAAGCGGCTGCTTTAAAAATTCAATTTCCAAGCATAACATTACTTGTCAAAAGTGACAAATAAACAATTGACAACTTCTAATGCAAAGGTATTGCGATGATATATCTCTTTTCGGGAGCGGTCGTAGGAAAAATAAAATAAACATCGGTACCATATTCTATACAGGGTGTTTTAGAGCTCTGGGAACGGTCAATCACGTGCTTTTTTTTTCAAAATTTCGAAAAATGTTTTAACAAAAGTTGTGTATAATAGTGAGCAGCACGCCCTAAAAATATTTAAATTTATACAATGTGTCTCATAACAAAGTTACAGACCACCCTGTATTTTTTGTCATTTTTGAATTACATGGAGCAAATAAAGGTGAGTTACTTCAATACTCCCTATACCTATTGTTTGCCGTTTTCGAAATATTTGAAGATTTGTTGAAATGCATGGTCTGGTTGAAATTTTATTTTTGCTCCAGTGATTGACGTTGAACGATCAAAATCATTTCTATTATTTGCTTGAAGGTTCGAACTATAGAGCCAACTATGATTTCATACAAAAAATTATACAGGGTGATAAAAAAATAAGCACGTGATTGACCGTATAAACACCCTGTATACATCGTATCTACTCTAAACCGTTCGTTAAAAGTTCTCGGAGTTGCCGTTGTATTAAAAATTTGAAAAAAAATCCTCGTCGCACGATTGAATCAGTTGTCCTCGCGTGAAATATTTTCAACTCTGTATCACTTCCGGTTCCACCGGAAGTAGCAGAAAATTTGGTATTTTAAACGGAACACCCTGTTTACTGTTATATTTTTGGATTCCTCGTTTAAATTGCAACAAATTTTGTGGGAACGTGTGTACACTTATCTCTTTTAGTTTTCAAGAAAATTAATTATTTCTAAAATGTTGACCTCTAAACGGCAGCTTCAAATCTATCTGTAATTTCTCGTAAGGATAAGATACAAATATGATTTATGTCTCTAATTATATATAGAGGATGCCTCTACGAGTAAAATAATTGGAAACTGTCAATTTTGACAATAAGTGTTCTTAAAATGTCAATATCTAAGTGCCCTCTTAAATATCTCGTAATTCATTTTTTTACTTTCTCCGTTAGGAAGTACGAGAAAGTATTGTGATCGTGATTTTTTTTTCAAAATTTGTTTTTTATGGAAATATCCGTTTCTGGTTCCTTAGATGCCATTTCAACAATATCTGGAAAAAAAAAATTGTGTCTGTGTGTGTCTGTCTGTGCGCGTTGTATCTCAAAAACTAATAGAGCAATTGATATGAAACTTTTAACATCCGTCTTATTTGATAATCTGAAGAACTGAAAAGCTTTTGGTAAAATTTCGTACACCGGAAGTGGGCGTTTACCTTAACTGTTTTTTTGTTTTTTGCCAATATTTTCTTAAATATGAAAAATATCACAAAAACATTTAAAAAAACATTAAAGACAACAAACAAATGCACATCTTTTACTTGAAAATATTTTTCATAAAATCATTGCTATTCGAGAAAAAATGTTATTATTATTTTTTTAATTTTTGGTTTATAATTATGAAACGATAATTGTTACAGCAAATTTATGTAAATAATAATAGTAGAGAATACCAAAATGAATAACTTCTAAAGAATAAGTTTTTTTCGAAATCTCGTTAGTTTTTGAGTAAACCTAGTTTTTGAATTTGAAGTATAATTTGTTCATAATTTTGACGTTTTAAACGTCAGTTTCATCCGCTCGATGTACATTTAAAATATGATTTAAATTGAAAATAAACCATGAAAGCGTAAATATAAATGATACCATCAAGTCGGAGAAAGTAACATGATGGCCACATCACCATTTTTTATCACATAACACGATTGGGAAGAAAATTTACTACAAAAAAAGTATTATGCAACCATGCACCTAAAGTAAGTAGTTTTAGAATGATTTCGAAGATTCGTTTTTCGTCTCATTTCTGCACAGTAAAATTGCCCAAAAGTGCATTTCAGTGTAAATTTTGTTTTTCTTCAAATTTTTAGTATAACGGCAACCCCGTAAACTTTTAACGAACGGTATAGCGTAGACACCCTGTACACACTCGTTTCTTGCTTTTACTTAATGAATATTTTCTATAAGGTCAGAATTATTAATGCCCGTAAATTAATTTGAAATTCGTCCGCTGAAACTAAATTAAATTTAAATTCATGCTTTATCGTTCAAAAATACAAGTCATAATGAGACCTCTTCACCTCTTCACTGACATATACATCCACAAATTGTGGCTAAGTATTAAATAAATAAACTAAAGTAAACTAAACTTTACAAATATAGTAACACTAAAAACAAATCTTTTTTTTTTTTTGGTTACCACTTTGTGTGATTTAGAAAGTGCAAAAAAATATTCGGCAATACAAAATTTTAAATAATTTTTCGTTGCTATTACTTATCTACGGAATTTACCGTCGCATTCGAAATTAGATCTTTCTGAATATGGGTGACTTCAGCTCTAAAATTTAGCGTGAAGGGCGGTGAAATAAAAAAATGGTGATGTGGCCATCATTGTGGCCATTACTTTCTCCGACTTGATGGTATCATTTATATTTACGCGTTCATGGTTTATTTTAAATTTAAATCATATTTTAAATGTACATCAAGCGGATGAAACTGACGTTTAAAACGTCAAAATTATGAAAGATGGAAAAATTATACTTCAAATCCAAAAACTCGGTTTACTCAAAAACTAACGAGATTTCGAAAAAAACTTATTCTTTATAAGTTGTTCATTTTGGTATTCTCTACAATTATTATTCACACAAATTTGCTGTAACTATTATTGTTTCATAATTATAAACCAAAAATTTAAAAAAAATTAATAATTTTTTTTCTGGAATAGCAATGATTTTATGAAAAATATTTTCAAGGAAAAGATGTTCACTTCTTTGTTGTCTTCAATGTTTGTTTAAATGTTTTTGTGATATTTTTCATATTTAAGAAAATATTGGCAAAAAACAAAAAACGGTTAAGGTAAACACCCACTTCCGGTGTACGAAATTTTACCAAAAGCTTTTCAGTTCTTCAGATTATCAAATAAGACGTATGTTGAAAGTTTCATATCAATTGCTGTATTAGTTTTTGAGATACAGCGCACACAGACAGACACACACACACACAGACACAAAAATTTTTTTTCCAGAAATTGTTGAAATGGCATCTAGGGACCCCAAAACGGATATTTCCGTGAAAAAAATTTTTGAAAAAAAAATCACGATCACAATACTTTCTCGTACTTCGTAACGGAGAAAGTAAAAATATATTTAACCTCATACAGGGTGTTTCAAATTCGAGGTTCACCATGGGAATCTCGCTTATTAAAACGCGTAGACGGTATGTATAAATTAGGCACTTTTGCAGAATTTTATGCTGAATAATAATCAATTGAAAAAGTTACTTTAATTATATTGTTTATGCTGGAGGCTTCGTTATACATTTTAAATATTATAATAAAACACTTTCAACTTTGTTTTGTATAACTTATATATTTATTTTTGTGACTTAAGTTTCGGTAATACAATTACCATTTTCAAACAAGAAGTACTTACTTTAATTATTTTGTTTCCGAATTAAGTCCAAAAAAACCGCCAAAAATTGTTTTTTCTTCTTTTTTCTTCATATCTTCGTTATGTATGGTGATATTTAAAAACGCCAAAGACGTTCTTATAGCACTTTTTTGTTGTCTTATAGATGGCATAAAATTTTCCTTTGTAACGTGTAACATTATCCATATACAGAGTGTTTCAAATTCGAGGCTCGCCATAGGAATCTCGCTTATTAGAAAAGATGGATGGTATGTGTAAATTCGGCACTTTTGCAAAATTTCATGCTTAATAATAATTAATTGAAAAAGTTTTGCTTTAATTATTTTGTTTTCGAATTAAGTTAAAAAAAAAACGCCAAAAATTGTTTTTTTTTCTTTTTTCTTCATATCTTCGTTATGTATGGTGATATTTAAAAACCGCAAAGACGTTCTTATAGCACATTTTTATCATCTAATAGATGGCATAAAATGTTTCTTTGTAACACGTTTCGTTTCTTTTGAACCATCATCAACTTTCTTATTTCTTACGGAGGCTATATTTATTTTTTTAGTACATCTGAATGTGCCATTTTTCGTGATGACAATGTCAACGATTTAATGTCATAAAAACCCTATTAACTATTAACTGTTAGTTTTCTTGTAATTAGTAATGTCCGACGGCTGTGACGGATTGATCTCGTTCTGTTAGTATTCAAGTTTAGCATCAAAACCGATCCAGTTCCCATTTAATCGATTACTGTAACGTAACATTTGAGAGGCCGTAAAAAAAACTTGACGCCATTCATGCCTGATTTCCTATAAAATATTTCTAATTCACCATTGTTGCGTTCAACGATACATGTCTCAAGATAAAGAAATCTTTTTATAGCAGCGACGGTGTATGAAATGTAAAATTGGATTTAAAAAAAACTAGTGCAAATATAGTATATTTCATAACGAGGGCGGAAAGTGTCAAATATCTAGCAAATGTGAAGTTTGACGAACGAGGCGAAGCCCAGCGTAGCCGAGTGAGGAAAACACACGAGCAATAAGATGTCACACTTTTGCCCGAGTTATGAACATAATTTTTCCTACGACACCAAACTAATCTGTTTTTTCAACGTTTTATTAATATTTTTATTTTGTTATACCAACAATCAATGCCACCTAATAAAATAAACGTTAGCGTCAAATTCAAGATTTGCCTATTCTAAACATACTTTTATGAAAAGATACTTGTTATCAGGAGCTTCGTGGAGAAATCGAATAATGTCCAGTGATGTCAAAATTTTTGATTTCTTCGGCTTATAACCATCTGATTTGCGCTTCAACAGTGCTCTTAATTTCATGTAATTTACTATATGTATATCCCGTTTCGAGCTGGTTTACTCGCTTCGGGTGGTGTAGTCAGTTGACGAATCAATCTCCTCCGCACTCATATTTTCTAAAGTTCTATTAGTACATACTATAAATTACAATGAAGCAAATAGCAGAAGTTTTCAATAACTTACCTGAATATATAATTACAAACACAACGATTCTGACAGAAACTGTCAACATTTGATAATTCGTATGCACGCTTGATAAATGCAACCTCTTACGAAATGATATCACACAAGTGACGATATGGGATTTTTGACAGATGAATGATATTGTCATGTTTCTAGTCCACTTAATTGTGCGCTATTGAAAAGTTTCTTATGGTGTCGTAGGAAAAATTATTTTCAAAACTGTATCGGCTAGTAATTAGGAATAAAATCCGGGACAATCACTTCAAAGTGAGGTCATTGTAAAGTCACAAGCATTGGAATTAGTCTGGAGTAAAGCCAAAATCTTAATTCTAATCTGCGTGGAAATAAAAAGTAAAGTAGGAACGTACTTTTTGGCGGTGTATAAACGATAAACATACATTGAGGGTTCAGCGGGCGCATTAAATAAGAATGAGTAAATAGTGCTTTAAATTTTTTTGCGTATAACAACTAGGTCGAATTATATTCTAAACAGAAGTAAACTGAAATACGAATTTCTATATTCCGTTAAAAATTCACGAACCATTACATCAATTAATAAAAAATAAACTCATATTTTCGTGACTTAAAGGGTTCATTAAGTTATTGCCTTTAAAGATATTAATAATTGAATAGTTGTGGTTGATAGTTGTTGAAAGTTCATGTTCACTTTGATATTGGTAATTAATACACGATAATACTTTCAAATATTTATTGTCCGAGTTCCCGACAATTGTTTCTTCAGGCGAAGAAAGACTGTAATTTATTCTGTTTGGTAAATAAAAAATTAAAATGTCGGCGCATTGTGGAGCAATCTTTATAACTAAACAAATAAATTAACATGACTTTTTGGTAACTAAAGAAATGGACCGTTTTATTACAATCTTCTCTTTTTCTAATGCGTCTTAGCGAGATTTTTCCAATGACGTATGGAAACTACGAATAGAATCAGTGTTTTTTTCAGGAAATCATTTTGAATGCAATTTTTGAGCAAAAGTAAGAAGGGGGGACCCTTGGACAGAATTTCAAATTTTCAACTTTTTTTATTATTAATTTTTTTATTATTTTATTATTTTAATGTCTTAATATTTAAAATAATTAAAAATGATATATAAACTATTAACACGTATACACCGTGTCCAAGATAAGAATGCACAGCATGGGGATCTTGAAAACGGTAAAAGATACAGGGTGGCTTAAATTAGGAAGAATATGTTTACGTGCCGATCGCAGATTATTTATCGTTTTCAAAATTTTCAAAAAAATGCAATTTTTCGTACCCTTTCAATATTTGTACTTATCTTAAAAGATATTTAAAAACTAATGGCACTTTGTCATTGTCACTTTTTAATCTCTACAAAATAGCGTCTTCAAATTTTTTATCCGATGTTTTATCTCCGAGAAATCATCATCAACTTCATTTTTTTTATATTGCCACAAAAGTAGAAACACCTTGTATACGGTAGCATTTTTTATTACAAATTTAACGATGTATCACGCATTATGCTTCTGAAGCCAAAAAACTGAGAAAAATAAATTTTAATATTTTACAGGTTCTTAATCTAGTAGGCGTTTAAATAGTTTGCATTGGAACAATTGCAATATTTTTATTCGATCTGTCACATTATAACGTATTTTGAAGTTGTTTGTTTTGTTTATGAGAAGTTCAATATTTCTATTTGATCCGTCACATTATTGCTAAAAAAGTAGTTTGTTTTGTTTATAAGAAGTTAAAGTGTTACGATGGAAAGAGGAAATCTTGGACAACGGTGCATATCAAAAGAATATTTTCAATCATTTCTAATAATGTATTTTTCTGTTTCTGACGGGCAATGTGCATAGTTGCGGACACGCGCGCGTGTACAATTGGGTTGCCTATCACGAAACAATTTTCGTGGCAATTACCTACCTACGTGTGAAATTCAACACTTCCCAGATAAATTTAATCGATTTACGGCTATCAATTAAAACACGGCGCAGTTGTTAATCATATCGCCTATTTAAAACGTGCTTTGGTATTACTAATACGCAGTCATTAAAAAATATACTGTGTAAAATATTTTCGAAAATTTGTTACCTTACACCTAGAAATTAAGGTACTAATTGTAAGAGGTAAAATTAATAATGTAGTAATGTGTATTTGAAATAACGAACAGGCTCGTAACCACAAAGAGATTATATTATTTTTAAACAATATTCGCAATTATTTTGTTTATAACTGTAACAAAAACCCCGCAATTAATTATTAAAGTTAATGAGTGAAAATACGCAGTGGTAATGTGACCTAATTTTTAAACGGCATCGGCTTTAGATATCGAATTACAACAAGCGCGTAGGAAATATCTGAGTTCGGCTCTTTAAGCGTCAATGAACTTGAGGACTGTTTATCTTTTACAAAAAAAAAACGTTCAAATTTCGGAGGCAAGAAATCGTATCTCGCGTTTTAAATAAACAAACACACATTCCATGCAGACCTAATTAAATGACAAAAGCATCGGTTCTCAAAATGTTTAAAAAACCTCGAAAAATTAGGAAAATTCAAAAAAAATTTTCGAATAATTTTTTTACGGAAATGGGTTCACAAATATTTTGTGTATGTGCCTTTAAATGCCTGTTCGTTATTTCAAATACACAATAGATTTGTTATAAATTTCACATGTGTATTTATCTAATATTTCGTTTTTCATTGTTTGATATTTTGTATACATTTATAGAAGTTCGAAATTAAAGTTATTAGGAAGGAGAAATTCATTTTTACAATTTATCAGTGACGGTTCGCGGGGTTTTTTCTGGTATGGCCGAGGAACAAGAGGTGGTAATACAGATAGGTGCGGTCTCTGCAACTAACCCTACCTATCTCTTGTTCCTCGGCCGTACCAGAAAAAAACCCGCGAACCGTCACAGCAATTTATTAACAAAAGATTATTTGCATTTCAAGCTGCGTTAAATACGAAACGGAAAACGTTAAACTCCGCCGCTTAAACTGGCGGTTATAATATTTACTGGCAAATCACAAGAGTTGTCATTTACAATTACAAAATGGCCTGTCAATAGATGGAGTTCTGCAAGTGATGATTTGGCTGTGGCCGCTGTGATTATCGTGATTCCGCTATTAACACGATTAAATCCTGTCATGTAAACAATTCAAAAATTTCGGATACTCGTATTACATAAACATATTAATAACAATTAATATAATGTGTTTATTTAAATTTACAATTATATATATAACACATTTTGTATATGCGGAAAAGTCAAGAAAAATAGCTTTAATTACTACTAAACAAATTTGCAACAAAAACATATTTATTCAATTTAAACAAAAAATATAATCACCACCATTCTGTTTATAATGTAAATGATTACAATATTAAATAATGTAACGTATGTAATTAGTCCCTCGAGAAAAAGTTTAATTTTCTTAAGGGACTAATGAGTAATTCCACATAAGTATGATATAAAATTTTATCCAAAATCGTCTGTAATTTTTGACGTGGTGGCGTCAATTTGAAATATTTCAAAAAATTGTGATGTGGCCATCATGTTACTTTCTCCGACTTGATGGTATAGCCATTTATATTTACGTTTTCATGGTTTATTTTCAATTGAAATCATATTTTAAATGATCGGATGAAACTGACGTTTAAAACGTCAAAATTATGAATTATGGAATAATTATTATACTTCAAATTCAAAAACTCAGTTTACTCAAAAACCAAAGGGATTTCGAAAAAAACTTATTCTTTATAAGTTGTTCATTTTAGCATTCTCTACAATTATTATTAACATAAATTTGCTGTAACTATTATAGTTTTATAATTATAAATAAAAAATAAAAAAAATAAAAAAAAAAATTTTCTCGAATAAAAATGATTTTATGAAAAATGTTTTCAAGCAAAAGATGTTCATTTATTTGTTGTCTTCAAAGTTTGTTTAAATGTTTTTGTGATATTTTTCATATTTAAGAAAATATTGGCAAAAAACAAAAAACAGTTAAGGTAAACACCCACTTCCTGTGTACGAAATTTTACCAAAAGCTTTTCACTTCTTCGGATTATCAAATAAGACGGATGTTCAAAGTTTTATATCAATTGCTTTATTAGTTTTTGAGATACAGCGCGCACAACACATACACACACAATTTTTTTTTTCCAGAAATTGTTGAAATGGCATCTAGGGACCCCAAAACGGATATTTCCGTAAAAAAAATTTTTGAAAATAAAATCACGATCACAATACTTTCTCGTACTTCGTAACGGAGAAAGTAATATAATCGCCACCATTCTGTTCACAATGTAAATGATTCCAACATTAAATAATGGTTATTTATTATACGAATG
This sequence comes from Ocypus olens, assembly GCA_910593695.2. Taxonomy (NCBI): domain Eukaryota; kingdom Metazoa; phylum Arthropoda; class Insecta; order Coleoptera; family Staphylinidae; genus Ocypus; species Ocypus olens. The sequence continues at coordinate 403,977 of OU343047.1, read as the reverse complement.
TGGAACGTATGTAATTAGTCCCTCAAGGAAAAGTTTGATTTTCTTAAGGGACTGATGAGTAATTCAACATAAGTATAATATAAAATTTTATCCAAAATCGTCTGTAATTGCATTAAATATTAAAATAATGTTTATAAAATTTTGACGTGGTGGCGTCAATTTGAAATATTTCAAAAAAACTTATGAACGACCTAATTGTTCCGTGAGTCCGAGTTATTCTTTCACTAGTGGATAATGCATTACATTACTTCCCTGAAATTACCATAGTAATTCGATTATTACACACGATTTTGGATACAAATATTTGGAGGAGAAAAGGAAATCATTTAATATCACGTAATATTAATCATTTTCTTTTATTTTGAGCGTCCGCAGCTAAATTAATTTGTTTATGCTGGAGGCTTCTACTTCGTTATAAATTTTAAATATTATAATAAAACACTTTTAACTTTGTTTTGTATAACTTATATATTTATTTTTGTGACTTAAGTTTCGGTAAGTACATTTACCATTTTCAAACAAGAAGTGTTGTTTGAAAATGGTAATTGTATCACCGAAACTTAAGTCACAAAAACAAATTAATTTGGTTAACATGTAGTAGTTTAGTTTATTAATGTTTTGACATAAATGTCTTACATACGTCAAGATAATATTAATACAATAAAAAAATAGAACAATGTACATCAATGCAAATAAATAAATAAAAGACAGCGATAATTATAATCATAAATAAATATAAGCGATAATCATAGACAACAAAAAACATATTAAAACTAGCAATAATTATTTCAACTTAACCTCGGACATATATGATGTTACTGATATTTAAAACTATCTATTATTATTATTATTATTACTACTAGTATTTTAATCCAACATTGTAACCTATTTTCCGTGACTTCCCAAAACATAATAAAAATAAATTAACTCTTCGCGCCCCCGAAAAATTTTATGATGTAAAATGATAATTTGATATTTCCTTACAAATCTCTACTTTTATTTTATTTCGTTACATTATTCTCTCGACCTCCACCAATTAATATATCAACAAGTTGAGAAACAGCGATCAAACTAATTGCAGTTTTAGGCCGTATAAATAAAAATAAATTAACTCGCCGCCCTCGCCGAAAATTTTTATGAAGTCAAATAGAGAGATAATGATGATTTGATTTTTCCCCATAAAACTTTACTTTTCTTTTATATTGTTAAGATTCCTCAAGTTGTATTTTTATGTTTTCTGCGTTGCTTTAAAAATTAAATAAAACACACTTTTACTTAGTTAATATCACACTGTTTATTTATAGTGAATGCAGCTTTAAAAACATTATTCTTAAAATCAATTTCCTGTATAACCTGTTCTATCGTCTTGTTTAGTATTTGGTGTTCCTAGTCCGGTCTCATAAAGTTAATTAGTATTATGTTTTGTTTGTTTTCTCTAACCGGGCACGTATTATTGCATAACGGCCATTAGAATTGGTCGAATTTACGTGACCATTTCGAAAAAGGTTTCGAAATTATTGGTGCGACTCGTGTGTACATAATAATTTATAATTTGTAAACTTCCTTCTCTCCGGTTCGGATTTCTTATTGCGATTATGTCAGATTATGTATTACTGCTATTAGAATGTATTAATTAATTAATTTATCTGAAATAATATAAACATTGTAAGCCGTATATTCCACTAGACAGTTAAACTAAAAAAAAAATTGTGATGTGGCCATCATGTTACTTTCTCCAACTTGATGGTATCATTTATATTTACACTTTCATCGTTTATTTTCAATTTAAATCATATTTTAAATGTACGCGAGCGTTTTGTAGACTTGGATGAAAGTGACGTTTAAAACGTCAAAATTATGAAAGATGAGAATCTCAAATTTTACTTAAAAATCTATAGTCAGTTTACTCAAAAACCAAAGAGATTTCGAAAAAAACTTATTCTTGATTCTTAAGTTTTTAATTTTGGCATTATCTACAATTATTAATGATACACAAACACAGGTTCCCATATCTGACAATTGATTCTATGACTATTTAAATATTTAACACGTTCGCTGCCACCGACGCCCTAGTGCGACCGACTTTATACTTTCGTATGTGCAATCCCAATTGCAGTGGCAGCGAACGTGTTAATAATCTCAAATACAACTTCCAACTTTCGAAGTACTAATTTATATATTTTTGAGTTTGCGGGCGCGATAAGGCACCGCATTAATTCATTTAATTTTAAATGTTACAATTTGGGAAAAATTAATTTTAACAAACCCTCTCCGTTCCGTTTCAGTCGTGCAAGATCTGCAACAAGACTTTTGCGAACGTGTACCGTCTACAAAGGCATATGATCAGTCACGACGAGAGCGCGGTGCTGCGGAAATTCAAATGCACGGAGTGCGAGAAGGCGTTCAAATTCAAACATCACTTGAAGGTAAACACTCCCAACCCTTTATAAACGTATCATCACATTGACGTCTGTTTTTTTTAATCTTCAGGAACACATACGGATACACAGCGGCGAGAAACCGTTCGAGTGCGGCAACTGCGGGAAACGGTTTTCGCACTCGGGCTCCTACTCTAGTCACATGACGTCGAAGAAGTGCTTGGTCATGAATCTGAAGTTGGGAAGGACGCGGGCGCCGAACTCCGGCTCCCTGCTGGACAAGAACCCGCAGCAGCAGGGCATCAGGGGGCCCAAGCGCCTTCCTCCCAATCCCCTGAACAACAACATCACCACCACGAATCACAACGCTTACCTTCCGATCCTGCCGAAGTATACGGAAGCCGCGGCGGCGGCCGCTTTCCTCCAGAACTCGTTAGCTACGAATCCTGCCATGCATTCGTTCTACATGTCCTCGCACGGCATGCTCAACACGAACGGTCACACGATGAACCCCTATTCCGTACCATCGATCACCCACCTGCTGGAGCAGCTCCACAACAGCGGTTCCGCGAATAAACCCCTCATCCCCGAACAGGATTACAACACTTACGAAGACCACAAGGAGCACGAGCAGCCCGAGAACTTAAAATCGAACTCGTCGAGTAGTGGAGACTTGGTGATGGATGAGGAAGCCGAGATGAAATCGGACCTTGATAAGGAGGACCCCCCATCACCGTCCGCGAATAATGGAGATTTTGAGGCTGTCAAGAGGATTTTGGAGACCGTCAACGCTTCAGTAACCAAACAATTCCTTCACGCCAACATGCAAAAATTCTCCGAAAATTCCAACGATTGTCAAAGCCCTAGATCATCGAATTCACCAGTAAACTTCTCGTGCAATACGTGCAAGCGAAGCTTTAATACCCAACCAGCTTACGAAGAGCACGACTGCGAACATGTTGATATTAAAAGTGAAGGTTTAGCCGCTAAACTGGAAGATGCGGTTGCCACAAAATCCGAATCTGAAACAACGAATGGACATGCTAGTTGTAACGAGGATGAAAACGAGTACGAGAAACATGACAGGCATGATGAATACGAGATTGATAGCGAGACGGTGACCACGACAGATCAACTCACCGAAGACGGGAGGAAAGTTCGGGTCAGGTCGTTGATTTCCGATGAACAGTTGAAAATCCTCAAAGACAATTACGCGTTGAATCCCCGCCCGAAGAAAGACGAGCTGACCAAAATAGCTGAACAAATCGGATTTCCAGTTCGCGTCGTGCAGGTTTGGTTCCAGAACACCCGAGCGAGAGACAGAAGGGAAGGTAGATTAATACAGAATCCGTACAACACCCCTCCGATGCTTCCCCGATTCCCCCCCTCAGTGGTGCCTTCGAATTCCCAATATTTAGGCCACAAGTACCCCCTAAGCCATTCGCCACAGCAGTATGCCTCCGAGCAACCCTTAGATCTGTCCATAAAAAAAGAACAGTCCAGGGAATCTTCTCCGGCCTGTTCGCCGCATCGTCCCGCTTCCAGCAACCACCACTCCGATTCCGGCGAGGAGGTGGTGAACCTGAGCTACAAATCGTCCCGCAGTCCGACACCTTTACAATACGTACCGTACCAGAACAACTACCAGGAATCGAACTGTTCGTCGGAGCCGAGGATATCGCCGTCTCCGCTCGACTTCAAGAGCAGCCGGCTCGCTCAGATACTGGCCACGCCCAAATTGGCGCTGTCCGGAATGGGGCTGGTCCCCATGGACAGGCTGATGCAGTTCGGCCACCCCGACTTGTCGAGCCTCTCGCAGTTGATCAAGAATAGAATGTCGACGCTCAGTCCGAACTCTGATAAGCGGGGGTGGGACAACGGGGATATTAACATGGACCTCCAGGATGACGACCCTTCGAATCCCAACAAGAGGCATAAGGGGTCGCAGGTGGTGATCAAGAGTATGGGAAGTCCGATGCTCGGGAACCAGGAGGTCGAGATCGAGGGGCAGTTCACGTGCGATCAATGTGATAAGGCTTTTTCCAAGCAGAGTTCGCTGGCGAGGCATAAATATGAACATTCAGGTAATTGCTTTTTGATTAATTTTTGCCTTTAGTTGTCATGAACAAACGTTTTATCTTATTTTACCAAAGCTAGCTTATTTTATTATCATGTCATGTAATTTCTACCCTCCTTAGGCTCACTTGCACCATTATAATTAAGCTATGCTTAAAGCATTCTTAAAATTTAAGCAACATTTAAGTGTGTGTTTTGCTTGCACCATACTTTAAGCACAGCTTAAGCAAGACTTTAAATAAGCCGTCGTCATGGACCGCTTAAAATTTAAGTCTGCATATATAACCTTCAATTCGTTCCATCGGTAGTCCCTTGTGACAGATATTTATGGACAATAAATGATTTTCAATAACAAAACTCCTAGTTTGTTTAAAATGGCACTTGAAGAATTAAACTTTGGAGTGGACTATATTTTTGAAGACGATTTAGACCTCATGGATATTATTAATTTCATTTATCCACTAGTTTGGAAGATTTGGACGAATTGTCGTTCTTTTGGTGTCTTCGTGTCCGCAAATAAACTTTGTTAAAATTACTTGGCCTGACTCAAAATACTGGCTAATAATGACATAAGCTCTCTTTTTTACGCACCGAGATTTCTTTACGCGTGCATTTGCCTGCAAAAATTTTTAATTGAGCATTGAATTCTTAATAATTATGGCGAGTTTCACTATTTCCCTGTTCGTACAGCAACGCTGTTCACGTAAAAAGACTCGCACGCACTTTATGTCAAAATCAGCTGAGACAAGGACATCTATGTCGCCAACGTTAAAAAGTGAAAATCGCAAGATTTTACGATGTTGCAACACTTTGAGCTTGCTTACTAAAGCAATTGTATTAATACCAATGGTGCATGACGCTTCCATTTAAGCATGACTTAAAATCAGTGGCGGTTTCAAAGGGGGGGTAATCGGGTAATTACCCCCCTAAGAATTTTTCGCTTATCAACTTTTATTGTTAAAAATTACCGGTATTTCATATTTCATATTCCAAACAAATAATATAATATATTTTACATTATTTAACTTGGATTATTGATTTTATTTCGTGATTTTTTAATTTTTTGCTCTTATTTACGAATTTCTGGTCAGAAACTTATTTTTGGTGGCAAATTATTTTGCTTCTACCTTTCGATCTTTTGGTCTGCTTTTTTATTTTTAGATCAGGATTCTTGATTCCTTGGCCCATATTTGAGATTTCTGCATTTCCGATTTTTTTGTTCCAACTTTTTTTATTTTTCTTTATTTTGACCAAAATATTCGATTGGTTTGTAGAAATTTTCAATTCTTTTTGTCTGCAATTTTTATCTTTACGCTCGTTTTCGATGTTTTGTTTAAATTTTCACCGTTTTAGGGTATATTGTTGATTTTTTTATTTTTTGGTCTAAATATTCTTTATTTTGACGAAAAAAATCGATTGGTTTGTAGAAATTTTGGATTTTTTGTCTGCATTTTGTATCTTTACGCCCGAATTTTTGTTGTTTAGTCTAAATTTTCACCTTTTTAGGTTTTCACTTTTTTGGCCTATATTTTGTTTCAATTTTTGGTCTTAAATTTTCGATTCGTTTGTTAAAAATTTTGATTTTTTGGTCTACAGCTTCGATTTTTGGGTACGAATTTTAGATTTTTGGTCTTAATTTTTTATTTTTTGTCCCATATTTTAGATTTTAATTATTTTTCTTTTGCTTGTATTTTCAATTTTTTGGTGTGCATTTTTATTTTTAAACCAGGTTTTTTGATTTTTTGCCCGATAATTTGGATCTTCGGCTGTTTTGTTCCAAATTTTTGATTTTTTGGCCAAAATATTCGATTTGTCTAGCAAGATAAATGGTTCTTTGTTTCTTCAAAAAAGGAGGGGGGATATTGTATAAGTGGCTCTACCATCAACATGTTCCACGAGCCGCCACTGATTTCATTTAGTAGAAAAGTGCCTTGTCTCAACTTTTAAAGCTAATTAAAGCGAAAATGAAAGAAAAATATTTTCCTATTAAAAAAAATGGAAAATGATTTTGAACAATAGAGTGATTTTTGAGACTAATTTAAACCCTTTTCTTAGAATATTCTGCATTTTTTATTATTAAGCCTGTATTCACGATTTATTTTTTGGCTAAATTTTTGATCATTTGGTCTAAATATTCTTTATTTTTATCTAAATTTTCGATTTCATTGTTAAAATGTTCGACTATTTGATCCGCATTTTTTATTTCTCCAGACGAATTTTTGGTTTTTAAATGTTTGACCCGTATTTTCGATATTTTTGGTCAAAATATTTTAACTTTTAGCCTAAATATCCTTTTGCGATTTAATTTTTTAAATTTTCGACTTTTTGGCCCGAATTTTTAGATTTTTGTGACATAAATTTTCGATGTAATTGTTAAAATTTTTGATGTTTTTGTCCGCATTTTTGATTTTTCTGGCCGAATTTTTAATTCTAGTTCTAAAATTTTGAGTTGATTTTGGTTAAAATATCTATAACCTGAATGATTGATTTATATGCGAGATTTCTTTTTATTTTTTTCGGTATTTTCGAGTTTTGTTTGTAGAAATTTTCGAGTTTTTAGTCTGCATTTATTATCTTCAGGCCCAAGTTTTCGATATACTGTCTAAATTTTCGACTTTCTGGCCAACATTACAGATTTTTATTATTCTTTTTAAAATCTTTTGACCTAAATTTTTCTTTATTTTGATTGATATCATATTAAATAAAATATTTTGATATTTATTGTTAAAATTTTCGATTTTTTGGCTCCCATTTTTGGTTTTTCGTTTATTCTGCATTTATTATGTTTGGATCCGAATTTTCCATGTTTTGTCTAAATTTTCGACTTTTTGACCAACATTTTTTGTTAATTTTTTGCCCTAAATTTTTCTTTATTTATTTATTTGTCTGTTCAAATGTTTGTTTCCTTAGTCCACTATTTTTTTTTTTTTAATTTTTGGTATATTTTACAGTGGCGGTTTCAAAGGGGGAATAATCGGGTAATTACCCCCCCCCCCCCCCAAGAACTTTTCGCTTATCAATTTTTATTGTTAAAAATTACCGGTATTCCATATTCCAAACAAATAATATAACCGGTAAATTTTTTCAACGTTTTAAGTTGGAAAAGGATAGGGAGATTTCACAGAACAGGTGTATGAGAGCGGAAGCACCAGTTTATTTATCTTTTTTTTATAATTATCCCCCCTAGATTAGTTGGCTGGAAACGCCCTTGCTTAAAATATAAGTCCTACTTTACAAAGAAAAAATGGTGCAAGTGGGCCTTAGCCCCGGGTATTATAAGGTTTAAAAATTGTTATTTGTGCAACAAGTGAGTAAAGTAATACTTTTTTTCACGAGTAGAAACGATTGGCGCACGAGCCGAATTTTTTTTCTACGTCCGTAACTTTAAATAACTTCGATAAAACCTAAATTAATTGTTAAACATCGTTGATGTTTACCTTGAAATTTACATATTTTGGTTTAAAAATACGTTCAATTTGAGGTTCGATGATTAACTAATGTGTCGATTTAATCAACGAATAGCGTTATTTGACGCTGGTGAAACGAAAATTGTCAATTTTATTAGATGAATAAATTTAATCGTTGATAATAACTGACGTTGGTGAAACAGGCCTTATGACTGAAGGGTTCAAACACACTTTGCGCAAACAATTTTATGGTTGCCTTAAAAAATAAACCGTTAAGGTCATATACTTGTTTCTCATTGATCACTTGGTGAAACATTATGTTAATATAGGTTTAAAAATTAAAATTCACTCGGTTTGTTTCACGATTAAATTTGCTTTATTATCAACTAGTTTCGGCTTAGTGCCATTTTCAAGAATGATGTACAAACGAAATTTTGTGGATTTTATATACATTAGGTGACCGTGGATCAGGTAATAAAGGCATTTAATATCGGGGAATTTCAAAGTTCCTCGCTGTCATTAACCACGTGTTAAGGCCTTCAGATTGCGACAGTGACAGTGGCTCGAATACAGGAGATATTCTCATTGTTTCTTCAACAAGTTCCCTATATTTTTACTCTAATGAAGAGGTTACAGTAGTAACGGTGGCTCAAATACAGGTGGTAAATCTCTTCTCTTTGCTTCAACAAACTCCCTCCATGCAATATTTTTACATACCGATAAATAATCGCTCGAAAGAAGCGTGCACACTTTTCGACGGATTCAAGAATCACATATTTTATGAACGCAAATTAATGAAGAAAACTGTGAATTTTATAACGGACGTAGAAAAAAAAGAATTTATTCGAAACATTTGTTATCCAGTTCCATGGATGTAAAGTTATATTATAAATTATTAATTTATTGATACCCACAATCCATTTTGAACATTCTCCCACCCTTAACCCCTTTCTGCATAACATATTTGGCACAAAGCAGTTTGCATATATTTTTAGCTTTATTTAGCGACTGGTGGTAAAAATTTATATTTAGATATATTTTAGAGACTGATAGGGTTGCCTAGAAGAAAATATCTAGTTTTCATGGGCATCTGGAAACAAGAGATTTTTGCCAGAATTAGCATTTGCGTTATATGTACTGACAGTCATTAAACCGCAAACTTTGTGGTCTATTTTGTAGGCCGATGTGTCACAGCTTTCCTAAATTTGGTGGCTCAAATTGTAGTCCCGTATGCAGCAAGGAGTTAAATAAAGACAGAAATTGTTTTCTATTATGTCATACGAAATAGAGTTCCATTACTGCATTGCTTTACAGATATAGCACAACCTGTATTTTTGTAAAAAATAAATATTACATTTTTTAGGTATTCATAATTATTTTTGTTTCATAAAAATAAAAAATCATGCTGTAAAAGGTTAATGTTATGATCTACCTGATCATAAAATAAGCTTGCTTATGGAAATTAAATTTATGCTGGCACTGAACCACTCATTTATGCTGAACTTGATAAATGAATGTTTGTCAGTTAGGTAGAATACAACATTTTTGTTTTATATATGTGAAAATTAATTGTTTGTGTACTTTGTTACAGGTCAAAGGCCGCATAAATGCGACGAGTGTCCGAAGGCGTTCAAACATAAACATCACCTGACGGAACACAAGCGTTTGCACAGCGGGGAGAAACCGTTCCAATGTACCAAGTGCTTAAAGAGATTTTCCCATTCCGGATCGTACAGCCAACACATGAATCACCGTTATTCATACTGTAAACCGTACAGAGAGTAAACTAGCTGTAAGTGAAGTTGGATATTCGTTCAAAAAAAAAAAGAAAAAAAACTTGTCCCGATATGAATGTCCGTGGCCATATTACTCCTCAATATTTCATAACTAGTAGTATGTACATAGTTGTGTGAAGAGAGTTTTAAAGAAGATATTTATGAAAAGTTGCAATTATTTGATATATGAATATTTTATTTTAAAATTTAAATAAAATAAGGTATATTTAGTAGAGTCTAAGGGATACAAAATTTATGGTTAGCACATCACGAGGCAATTATTATACTTTTTTAAATATATTTTTTTATCGTTGCCAAATATATTTTTGAATTATTTTACGTTTGTAAATAACATGTAATTGTATCTGGTACCTGTACAAATACTCAGAATGTATGCAGTTGTAGTTAGTGCCGATATAATCGACTGTCTTCCGCGTGCACATAATGTGTGGTACCAACTTAGCAGGCATGGGCACTATAGCAATGTTTTGTATATTTTCGGGTCTAAGTCATCATGTGCAATGTATAAATCACAAAATCTAGTTACCAATTTTTATTTAGTCACATTTTAGAAAGTTTTATTTCTGTTATACGTTTTGTTCTCGATTGCTGGTGATGATTTGAAAAGGGCGAGTTTAAAAACAAGTTTGGAGATGTTTTCATGTGATTCTAAATAACGGATATTATTTTTTTATTACCACTGTACTTGTAGATATGTAACATATGCTTTTTTAAGTGCCATTTAGCAACGAATTTGGTTTCGATACATCGATTTCTTAAATAGTTGATTAGTGTAAATTGTATAACCTGCCTTTTTGTTGATAAACAGTACAATAATTAATAAGGGCGTAACAGCCGTTGCATTTTGAGGTGTTACATGACAATACATAGTGCTGATAGATTCAACAATACAATGAACAAATGGTGCAAGTCGTTATAAACAAAAAAAAAACAACTAACTTTTATAAGCATTTAATTAAGAATAGTTATGTAAGTTAACGGTGGTTCTGTTACCAATTTAATTAAGATATTTTATAGTACTTTACCCGATACAAGCGGAAACACAACTTTAGTGTAATAAATTATTGAATCATTCCAAATTATGTACCTAAATATATAATTTCCAATGTGTGGAGTAATGTATAAGATTTGTTGACAATAACGTAGCCATTTGATATGAACTATTTACTTAGTACTGCTAAAGTTACTGCATAAATAGCATTTAAAGTCTCAAGGTATGTGAGATATTTTCAAATATATTATATATAAATAAATAAATACATTATATATATATACCTTTAAAAACATATATAAATTTTATTAATATAAGATATGCTCTATGAATCTCTGTGTATAGGTATTCTATTATTATTGTAAATATATAAATGTTTATTTTGTCTGATATTATTTGAGCGAATATGCATGTTCGATGAAAATATAGTTATTAATTCAAAGATGTCCTATTTACTATTTTTCATTATTTTTTTTACTATACGGAACGATTATTCCTTCTCTCATATTTGTTGTGTGTATTTTTTTTTGTTCGTTTATTTTGTTATTGTATTATTTTATTTAGCAATGGCTAGTATAACCAAAGATCTGTAATATAATTAGCCATAATTATAAGTTTATTGATATTACTATTAGTGTCTTAATTTCCAACTCTAACCATTTTTTTATAATGTTCAAATGTCTTGTATAAACTAAAGAATGTATGTATACATTCTAAAACCAATAAAAAAGGAATGTATTTTACTCAATACAAATAAATTATACATAATTTTGGTATCATTTTACATGGTGTTATTTTTACCATTTTGTACTTTCTATTTTATATTACAGGATTCGGTTTAGTCCCAAATAAATCGTAGGAAAAATAAATTGACCGTCTTTAATTTAATTTTATGAAAGGGTTTATTAGAGACAACTTCGGTTCATCCAATCCGGTAAAGAAAACTTGATCAATTGAAGAAATAATGGTTTCGTTAATAAATAAAACACTATTGCTTTGTATTTTTGCAATTATTTATTTGATAATCTTTTAAGTAACCATTTAAATACTGTCAGTGTTTTAATAATTGTTTCTCTTATAATTAACTAGTGTAATATGAGCAGTTGTCAAAGAGACGGCTTAAAATCTTTTTTTATCCCCACCTACAAATTTTTAATGCAATTTTTGAGCAAAGGGGGACCCTTGGGTAGAATTTCGAATTTCTAATTTTTTTATTAATATAGCTAGCTGAAATTTATTAACTCCAATCGATTTATCTCGTTTTTCTGATGAAGGAAATTTCCAACTTTTCTATTATTTTAGTTAGCAGAAATTTGTCTCCTTTTTCTAAAGAAGAAAAAGTGCACTTTAACGATCTGCGATGATTATTAAATTTTTTTTCATTTTCAAATTTTCTTTGCGAACACCTCACGCGTTTAAAATTGAACATTTGTACTTTTTCTCGTGCATCTTTATGAGATCTTTCGAATGACGTATAGAGTGCATTTATGTGGACAGTTTATCAACATAAACCTGATCTACCCCAACCCTGCATAAATTATTTGACTATAATATGTATCGGTTTACTAATCATAACATGTTTCATATGTTTATAATCCTGTAATTGGAAAGTATAGCGTTTTGTAACACAATAGTATGTTACGTTATTGGCAGCCAGTAAAAACAGTTATCCTGCGTAAATGGTAACATATTTTTGCACGATTGTGTCTTTTACAGATATTGTTGACAGAAACAAGAAGTTGATGATAAATAAAACAAAATTACAACTTGTGTTATAATTTACATTCCTACATGTGTTCTGTGTCTTTGTAATGAGTCGCTTACAATAGATGAAAACAGTTTGTAATTTACCAATTACCAAGTGGGAGTAGGTAAAAACATAATTGTTAAAACTTCATTTTCCTGCTTGATGATAATAAGCAAATATCATGGCTTGCTTTACTAAAAGTTAATACCAAAAAGTTAAATATTTAATGTATAATAAAACAATCTAAAATAAAAGTTAAATATTATTTATTCTCAATGTCATTTAAATAACGTAATAAGGTGATGAGGATGAGCTGATGATATAAAGGGGGAAATATGAAAAATGTATGATTTATTTTATATTACATGTTACAAATAACACACTTAATATTCACAGTATTAATGAAAAGTCTCCTTAAAATAGTGACTTTTGAGTACATGTAATGTGTACATGCACAAGTTTTATTGGTCGAAGAAGACGGATAATACCTACTGACATATCAATAAATAAAGATATCCGCGATAAAAAGAAACAAGCAGTAGGTAGAATCCTCTACTCAGAAAGATACTAACCGTAAGTAATTTACAGAATTCAATATAAAAACAACTAGGTATTTTATTAGATTATTTACATATATTATTTTTTTTGTACAATATCAATACACAATTTTTAGCATCAAATATAAATGATTTATTTGTCTATAATAACAAAATCTGACTCTTTTTTACATGTGTTTCAAAATAGCAAACCGGAAGTTTATTTGCCACAATCTTATATCACAATTGCCTGAATTTTTTTTTTAACAATGATTTTGCTTCCAAAAACCAAATGATTTTTACCATTTATAAAAATAGCCACTTTTCAATACTGAAAAGCTGTGTTACATTGAGATCCTCATAAAAATGTTTTTAAATTATGTTCAAGGTAATTCTAAAAATACGCTTATTAAAAAAGGTTTACAATTTCCAAATGACACCACATAACAAATTATGGAATGTCTATTCAATAAGTTACAAAAATTCGTTTACGTTCTAAATCAACACACCCACACGGAGGTCTGCGCAAAGTTTCTAGATATAAAAATAGCTTTCGTTCAAATACAATAAGATATTTTGCAACGGCTCGCGTGGATGTGTTAATGTACAGTAACCGGAAACAATGTTTACAAACAAGCCATAATAAATAACGGCATTTATTATGATTAATAAATATAAATAAATCTGATACCGAAATGTAATTAATACTATTTTCATTACGATACAATCGTTTGGTACCGTTTAATTTTCAATCAATCGAATTTACTAAAAAACGCTAAGTTTAATACAATATGGTAAAACTGAGGTACCCGCAAAACTTTATCGATTGCTAGAAGGTAAACGAGTAAATGCAACGATTTTAAAACGAAAGATTTTGCTTAAAAAAAATATCGAATAGAAATGTGTTCTTCTAATAATTAATAAAGTTTGTTTGGTATCTCGTAGAAAAGGTTCTCACCATTAATAATAAATAACTATAGGATAAACACAATTTTAATATTCAAATCAATTATGGATGTGATTGCAACCCTGTTATACCTACGTAAAGTACTGCAAGATCGAAAAGTCGAAAATGGTTGGCAGCACATTTTCTGAAAATAGGGATAATAATTCAAGTATTCAAGTCAGGGCAGAAAGATTTCAGGTCGATAGCCCGGAGAGACTAACCCCTATAATTTCATATTGCATAAATGTTAATTTAAAGATATGTTAGTGTCTGAATAAAGATGTTTTCTCTCTATCTCTCTCTCTCTAATCTAAGTAATATTATGTTGGCTCCTGGAATTCTCTAGTTTATTTTGACATCTTGTGGTTTTTTGAGGTTACTTGTTTTAATAATTGTAATAAATGTACGTAATTAGTTCCGTAAGAAAAAGTTTAATTTTCTTAAAGGACTAATGAGTAATTCCACATTCATATAATAAATAACTATTAAAGCAAGTAACTTAAAAAAACCACAAGATTCAAAATAAACAAAAATGCAGCCAATATAATATTACTTGAATCCCTATAATCGATTTTCAGAAAATGTGCTGCCAACTATATTCGACTTTCTTATCTCACAGTACATAATATATGTATACATATATACCATAAAGAAATGCATAAATACAATTTAAATTGAGAAATTTGTAGATGTGTAACACATGTTGATGTTTTGATGTTGATTTTCAAAACTCTGTTTAATTCCTATTGATTTAAATAACGTTTTCTACTCGTTTTATTAGTCCCATGGATTTAGAAAAAAATAATACAATGGAAACTTTTGCAATTTATATATCTACCTTAAGTATAACAGAGTGAAAATGCGAAAGTAAATTAACAATAAATCACTTTGAATATTAATATTGTAAAGATATATTAATATTTAACTTATAAATATATATTTGGCATTTGAATAATAGAAGAGACTGATGCGAAGGAAAAACAGAGCTTCCGATTAAGTGGACCAATAAATGCATAGAAGCTCTGCACAATATTTGCTTCTTTAAGTGTACTTAGTTATGGCTCGGGTGCGGAACCCTGTCGTTACAGAAGCGGCTGGACATTTTCGTTTTTCATTACCTTTATTCCGGTAATATTTCACTGAATACAAAAGGTGAGAACCAGTTTAAGAATGATCGATCAACAAAAGTAGCAAACAATAAATCAGCCTTGTTATTTTATTCTATAAAAAGGAAGCAAAGAAAGTAAATGATAAAAATAAAAATATAGTAGACGCTCCTATACATAAAAAAGTAGATACTTAACAACTAATAGGTGACTATAATCAAAATGCACCCGTTTTTAACCATACAGGTTCACCACACGCACTTGTCTCGGAAGTTCTCGCGTGGCAATCACAGAGCACGTTGGCCATCATCAGCCCGAAGCAACCTAACTCCTGTTGTTCCGATTGTCCCTGGACAGGTCGTTCGAACAGCTGGGAACGCCGTTGGTCAGGGCCACGTACGGCGGACCCTCGAAGTGGATGTTGGCCATGGGAGCGCCCGGGTACTCGGGCGGGGGCGACACGCGCGGCTCCCTGGCCTGACCGTCCTGTCAGACTTTGTGCATCTCGAACGCATTCCTCCCGTAGGCTCCGGCGTAAACGTCGGGGTGCGTGCGACTAGGAGGAGCTGTTGCTACTGGATAATAATCTATTTTGATAAAAGTCCTCTGGTTAGTTGTGTTAGTGTTTTGCGTGATTTCTAACTACAAATAATAGCTGGTCAAATACTCGATAAGAACATTAATTGTTTGTGAAGATTGAAATGCAACATGTTTAGCATTTTGGCAATCTGTCACAGACAATGACATGACAATATTGGTTTCGGTCATCACTGACTGATACACATTTTATGTTACTGTACAATATTAACATTTTCGTCCAATGAAGTTTTCTTCTTAAAATATGATTGGCAATAAATGTGCTAAGCATTTAATGTAAATATTGTACACCGTGACTGTATCTCTATATGTACAGGGAAATTATTCTCAATACGTCTAAAGCACTAGAAATTTGCAAAAAGTTTTTCCAAAAGAAAAATGGCCACTTTTAGCACTTTAATGATCATTTTTGACACTTGAAAATAGTCGGTTAAGAATTGATGTTTTTGGCACATGAAAACGATCTTTTTTGGGCCTTGGGAATTATCCATTTTTGACAGTTGGTAATTGAAAAATGTTAATTTTGGGAGTTGAAAATTAAAGCACTAGAAATTGAAAAAGTTTTTACAAAAGAAAATCGGCTTTTTTACTACATGGACCTTAAACTTACGGTATCTTAAACATTTCAAATACCACTGACCATGTATTCGTGACTTATACGTGGATGCTGGAGGTTCTATCTAAATTCTCTGTAAATATTGTAATTCTTGCTAAAAACCAAGTTGGCATTTGAATTGATGAAACTGCTGTTGGCGCAAACAGATATTGAAAGCTTTAAAAACAATCACCATCAAAGTGTATCGATTAGAAAGGTTAACTAATGTTTCAATGTTAATATTCAAAAATTTTAGGTGGTAAAATTATTAATACCATTACCGATGATTGTATAAATTGAATTAATGATTTCAGTTAAATAGTTATAATGCCGTTTCGTTATTTACTTTCTTGTTTTTTTTTTAATAGATCATACCAAAAATGAGATTTCTTATTGCTTGCAGATGGTACATACAATTATACTTAAAGCACTAATGTTAGAAACGCCAAAGTGGCGGAATCTATTGCCTGAATGCTGTACTAAACTCAATTAGTATATTTTTGGTTTGTTTCTCATTGATCACTTGATAAAACATGATTGAATATTTGTATTATTTATCTAATTAAATAAATAATTAAAGTGAAACAAACAAATTAACTCAATTAGATTGGAATATAAATAATGTAAACGGCATTAAAGTTAGAAATACAAAGTGGCGGAATCTATTGCCTAAATATTGTACTAAAGCCAATTGTAGGTTTAGTACAACAGTCAGGCAATAGATTCCGCCACTTTGTTGCTCCTAATTTCAACAGTGTTTATATTCCAATCTAATTGAGTTTATTTGTATTATTAAAAAATAATAAAAGTTTGTTTCACTTTAATTATTTATTTATTTAATTAAATAAATTCAATCATGTTTCATCAAATGATTAATGAGCAACAAACCAAAAATATACTAATTGAGTTCAGTACAGCATTCAGGCAATAGATTCCGCCACTTTGTAGTTCCTAACTTTAACGGCTTTTTGAATATAATGGTAATTTCCGTTTCCCCATCGGCAACCAACTTAGATTAGACCCGAGAGGTTGAAACCGGTCTGTGGGTGTTCCGACACGGGGAAACAATATATAATGTGTTGAAAAAAATATTTCTTTTGAAATTAAACTTGTTCTCATTGGTGTATGACCAGCCAATAAATGATGTAGTTATGAAAAATAAAAACGGAAAAAAGTGAGGTTAATTAGTTAAAGGTTAGAAGGCGAA
Organism: Ocypus olens; assembly: GCA_910593695.2. Lineage (NCBI taxonomy): Eukaryota > Metazoa > Arthropoda > Insecta > Coleoptera > Staphylinidae > Ocypus > Ocypus olens. Next base: position 386,595 of record OU343047.1, on the reverse strand, counting down.
ATAGATAGAGTGTAAGCGATAACTGAGGTGTGCTCGATGTTAATAGGTCATGAGATGATGATGTCGGGACCAACCTTTCGGTGCGTACTGCTGCCCTCTCCCCTCGCCGTACCCATGACGAGGGCCGTGGCTGGCGGTGGGACGGTTGGGCCTCTCCCCCCTCCTTCCCGAGACACCGTGAGCGTGAATGTTGGAGTGGTTCAGGCCACCGCCTGCATGCTGATTCCGCTAATAATTAATGTAACAGTGTAGAACAAACAACTCCAAAACTAAATATGGTTTTCATAAAACATTAATAAAATAAAAAATATGTAACTAAACCGTAACGACTATAGTCTATTCATTCTACAGGTAGAAGGTTCATTTTTGATCATTGAAAATTGACATTTTTGACATTTAGAAATGGTTATTTTTGGCACTTGAACATTGTCAATCTTGGTAGTTGAAAATTCAAAATTTTGGTAGCTATAATTTGTCGGTTTTGGTAGCTATAATTTGTCGGTTTTGGCAGTTGAAAATGGTTATTTTTGACACTTGATAATTGTTGTTTTTGGCAGTTGAAAAGTGTCATTTCTGGCAGTTGAAAACGGTCATTTTTGACTCTTGAAAATAGTCAGTTAAAAATGGATGTTTTTGACACTTGAAAATTATAATTTGTATCAGTTGAAAATTGTCATTTCCAGCAGTTGGAAATGGTAATTATTTGAAAACTGTAAATTTTGTCAGTTGAAAATTGTCATCTTTGGTAGCTATAAATTGTCAGTTTTGGCAGTTGAAAATTGTCCTTTCTGGTAGTCATTATTAATCAAAAATATTTAAGAAAAGAACTTACCATCCTTCTTAATGTGTACATGGGTCTCCTTAAAGTCTCACTTATCCTACGCGCCGGCGGCTTTTTGGGATTCGACGAGGGAGTGTGCACGGCGCAGCATTTAATAAAGAGTCCCATAAATATAATGAACACAATTCCCATCAACAAAACGGCCCACCAGTACTCCGTTATCCACTGAGCGACAGTGAGAAGGGTCTCCTTGTTCAACAACAAGTTCATTAGTCTCACCAATGGACCGTCGGCGTCCACAGCTCTACATTTTAAGAACACATCACAGTAACCCTTAAAAAGTGCTTTAGGTTAGAAACAATATTTCATACAACGCTCCTACATGCAAACTTCACCTACCTGAAAGTTGTCGCAAGGTGAACCCGGACGTAAACTTATCCCTCCCGGAGGCAAACCCACTAAATGCGCAAACTCACTGGTACTCCGACACTTATCAGTCCCATTTTGGCAAGCCAGTTCGCACAGTTTTCGTTTGTCAATGTTCGGCGTGTCTTGGGAAGTAATGGAGCACGCGGTGAGGTTCCATTCGAGGCATATTGAGCCCGAACACTCTCCGTCGATGCACAACTGAGTACCGTTGTTGCATCTGGTCTTATTAGGTCTCGGGCTCGGAGACGGACATTCGGCCGAGAGACCGTTGCACTTTGACGATCTGGAACAGTCCGATTCCGTCTTGCAGACCTCCTTTCTCCACACGGGGATGAAGTTGCAGGTCTCGCTGCTGCAGCACGGTCCCTGGCTGGGACTGCACTGCGTGCTCGCCCTCCTCTGGCAGCCCTTGGCCGAGCCGTTTAATTTCTTGTCTTCGTAACTAACTATTCTAGGATAACAGCATATGTCGTGGCACTCGTTGTCGTCGTATCCGCAGTCGCACTCCTCTCCCGCTTCCACGATTTTATTGCCGCAGAAGGCGCCGGCCGAGGCCGAGAAGCAGTTCCTCTTCTTGTTGTCATTGATGGCGTCGAGGACGTTAGATATGTTTCCGATGCTACAGCCTGAAAATTTGCTGTTGTTTGGTCGGTCACCGCTCGTAGCCGAGGCGAACATTATGAAATTGCCGTTTAGGCCACCAGGTCTACATTCTGGTGGATAGTCGTGCTGGAAATAAGGTAATAAATTAATTTTGAGATTCAGTACAACAATGCTCAATGTATTAAAATGTTTCAACAAGTTATTTGTTTATAGTCTTAGTAAGACTTAATTTTGTTTGCAGAGTTACGAACAGGTTGAATATTCATATATTCAGGCTATATTTCGTTTCGTTTTATTGAATCTATTTAATGCTTTCTGCAACAAGTAAGGTTGTTTCCAATTTATATGTTTCTCTGTTTCAAGAAACAGCATTTCTATTAATATGATTGTTTATCTTCAGTAACTAACAGAAACTATAGTCTATTCATTCCACAGGTAGAGTTGTAAAAACGCCCACAATCGCCAATGCGTCATTCTTATTGGCCGATTCAAAAAATTGCGGGAAACCTTCAAGTCTAAATCACGCAGTGCAAATGGTTGACACGATGGTCAGCTGATTGCCTCATTCTAGTGTATCAGTTATTAGCGCCTGTTCACCATTTCTCCTTGTTTGATTGAAATTGCCTCATCTCTACTAAAACGTCGTGCAGAAGCATTTTTCATGGTCCACCAAGGAATCCATTGTTAATATTTTTAAGGTGTGTCAGGAAAGTAATAATAAATTATACATAGGTAGAATAAAGAGATTGTACTGCCAGTATTTTAGATGGTATTTTAATACCGAAACTAGTCCGAAAATAAAATCATAAATAAACATAACTGGCAGTACAATCTCCTTATTCTACTTATATATATACCAGTTAAAAATGGATGAATATACTACTAAATTATACATAGTGTAAATCAGACTCATGCACAGAACATATGGCGATTGTGGGCGTTTTTACAACTCCATCTGTAGAATGAATGGACTAAGTAAAACTTAAAAAATTAGTTTGAGTTTCTACATGTGGACATCTAGCGATTTTTCAAACCGACTTACCGGTGATCCAAAATTATGGCCAATTTCATGGGCTAATGTTAGTTGAGACACTTTTGGTGGAACCCTGCTGTTGTAGTTAACGAAAGTAATGATACCGGTGTTGAGAGATCGTTTCGTGCTCTGGTACATTCCTCCTATGGTCTCCGTGTAAGTCTTGTACTTCTCGCAAATGCCACCGGAGGCGCCGGAGGCGGAAGCAACCCACGCCAGGCCCAGCGTACCGCCCGTAAAATCTCGGTAGGTAAAAACGTACGCCAGGCAGAAGTCTTCGTGGTTGCCCAGGGAATGGATGTTGAGGAAATTGCTCACGTCGATGTTTTCCATGCAAAACTGGTTTATCTCGCAATTTATGCATTTGCACGAAGAGTCATCGTCAATCTAAAATTAATGGGGCGTTAATATATATAACATTCATAATTAGTTGGGATTTTAACAAACATATTTATTTAAGCTAAGCCGGTGTTATATTTTCTTTATCTGTCACTGTCAGTCACCGAATACATTTTTGAATCGTTACTGTTGAAATAATTTTAAATTCAACCCTTGAAGAGGATTTAAGGTAAAAGTATATCGAAATAGAAAATAATTTGTTAGTAAACATTGTGAAAGAGTAATACAGGAAGGTGCAGTCATGCCTGCAACTTATCCGTATTGCCGCCTCTGCTACGTTACTGTACTGAACCATATTTTTATAATTTTATATTTTTTTACATAATTTATATCAAAATAATAACATTTGTATCTTATAGCAGCAGTGCTGAATAAAGATTATTATTGTTATTATTAACCCTACTTTATAATGTATAGTGTGAAATTATTGTACCTTTATACGTTGGACTTCAAACTTAATATCCCTGTGTTCTACTCTGCCATCAAACTTGGTATCACGGTAAATGTAATTAACGGCAGTGACGTGGTGAGCTATCAGTGACAATATTTCTTCTCTCGTTTTCTCGTTGACCTCCGATTCTTTGCGAGGATCTAAATGCTATAAAAATACACAAATTAAAAAATACTCGACCAAATTTAAGTATGCTATGATAATGGGTTAAGATATCGTATTTCAAAGCACGTCTATTTTGCATTGATAACATGGATACATGGAAAATACAGCTCGAAAATGAAAAAAAAAAATGGTGATGTGGCCATCATGTTACTTTCTCCGACTTGATGGTATCATTTATATTTACGTTTTCATGGTTTATTTTCTATTTAAATCATATTTTAAATGTACATCGAGCGTTGCGCAAACTCGTATAAAACTGACGTTTAAAACGTCAAAATTATGAATTATGGAAAAATTATACTTCAAATTAAAAAAATCGGTTTACTCAAAAACTAACGAGATTTCGAAAAAAACTTATTCTTTAGAAGTTGTTCATTTTGGCATTCTCTACAATTATTATTCACATAAATTTGCTGTAACTATTATCGTTTCATAATTATATACCAAAAATCAAAAAATTCATAATAATTTTTTTCTCGAATAGCAATGATTTTATGAAAAATATTTTCAAGCAAAAGATGTGCATTTCTTTATTGTCTTCAATATTTGTTTAAATATTTTTGTGATATTTTTCATATTTAAGAAAATATTGGCAAAAAACAAAAAACAGTTAAGGTAAACGCCCACTTCCGGTGTACGAAATTTTACCAAAAGCTTTTCAGTTCTTCAGATTATCAAATGAGACGTATGTTCAAAGTTTCATATCAATCGCTCTATTAGTTTTTGAGATACAGCGCACACAGACAGACACACACACACACAGACAGACAGACAGACACACACACACACACACACAGACACAAAAAATTTTTTTCCAGAAATTGTTGAAATGGCATCTAGGGACCCCAAAACGGATATTTCCGTAAAAAAAATTTTTGAAAAAAAAATCACGATCACAATACTTTCTCGTACTTCGTAACGGAGAAAGTAAAAAACGAAAGAATCAACTCTTCTAATAATCATCGTACACCCCTGTGTAATACCCTTTTCTTCATCAGAAGAATGAGCTAAATCAATTGGCGTTACAAAATTTCATCTAGGAAAAATTGCAAAAAAGTTAGCAAGTCATCAGGGAAATTTTGAAAAACGTCGATTTTTTTAGACTTTGAACGGCCGTAGCGGCTGAACCAAGGATCTAATTTGAACGCGGATTTAAAATATGTGTTCCTCATGTGGCAATTAGTAGGATTTGATTAAAATTGGCCATTTAAATTTTTTGACGAAAACCTGAAAAATCATCCAAGGGTCCCCCCTTCTTACTTTTTCCCAAAAATTGCATTTGAAATGATTTCCTGAAGAAACCACTGGTTCGATTCGGGGTTTCTATACGTCATTCGAAAGATCTCACTAAGACGCATCAGAAAATGTACTTTCGCAAGAATAAATGTCAATTTTAGGCCCGAGACACGTCAGCAAAGAAAACTCGAAAATGGAAAAAATTGAAAAAATTTACTTTTTTAATAATCATCGTAGACCTTTATGTAATACCTTTTACTTCATCAGAAGAACGAGATTAATCGATTGGCGTTAAAAAAATTCATTTAAAAAAAATTGCAAAAAAGTTAGTAAGTCACCAGGGAAATTTTGAAAAAAGTCAATTTTTTCAGACTTTGAACGGCCGTAGCGGCTGAACGAAGAATCCAATTTGAACGCGGATTTCAAATATGAGTTCCTCGTGTGTCAATTAGTCGGATTTAATTAAAATTAGCGATTCGAAATTTTTGACGAAAACCTGAAAAATCATCCAAGGGTCCCCCCTTCTTACTTTTTTCCAAAAATTACATTTGAAATGATTTCCTGAAGAAACCACTGGTTCGATTCGGGGTTTCTATACGTCATTCGAAAGATCTCATTAAGACGCATCAGAAAATGTACTTTCGCAGGAACAAATGCCAATTTTAGGCCCGAGACACGTCAGCAAAGAAAACTCGAAAATGGAAAAAATCGAAAAAATCAACTTTCTTAATAATCATCGTAGACCTTTATATAATACAATTTTCTTCATCAGAAGAACGAGATAAATCATTTGGTGTTAAAAAATTTCATTAAAAAAAAATTGCAAAAAAGTCAGCAAGTCACTTTGGAAATTTTTGAAAAAGTCGATTTTTTCAGACTTTGAAAGGCCGTAACGGCTGAACGAAGAGTCCAATTTGAACGCGGTTTTCTAATCTGTGTTCCTTGTACGTCAATGAGTCGGATTTAGTTAAAATTGGCGATTTAAATTTTTTGACGAAAACCTGAAACATTATCCAAGGGGGGGATTAACATATGTTTTTACGTACAAGTCCGGATACAAAGTTTTCACTAAATTTACCATCATAATGGTCACATTGTGACCGTCCATTCGTAAAATTTATTACACCAGAACACAAAATCAGTAATTTAAGGGAGCAAGCTCGCGCACGTTTATTCCGCCGTAGGGCTTTAGTAGCAAATTAACATTCTCATTTATACGCAATGAATAATAGTTATTGTCATTATTCATGAACAATAACAACGTGCATTTATATTTGGGGAATAATCTTTTGCGGAACAAACAACGAAACAACACCGTTTCTGCGGGAGTGCAATCTTTAGAGGAGAATAACTCACCTCGGGGAAACCCTCTCGTATGTGTCTCCAAATAAGGGGATCGGTTTGGATGTACAAAGAGCACGTTTTTTTATTAGCGTCCCTGTCCCTCATGGTCGCCCTCTTGTACCTCCTCCCGCGTTCGGCTTCATTCGCTTCCCTAGAATATTTATTGTAGTTATCCTCGTAGTTGGCAGACTTTATCTCGTTTAAATAAGAAGGTGACGTTTTCTTGTGTTTCTTGGGTTTCAATTTCGTCGGGGGAGGCGGCGTGTCCTCCACGGCGGAATTTTGTATCGAATCCATCCACTGAGACACCTCGTCCGTTATCCCGCAACCGCCGGAATGACCTGAAAACACACAGAGAGAGAGAGTAATGTTTAATCAGTTAAGTTACGTTAAGTTGGGAGACTTACCCTCTCTAGACTCGTGATAGGGATCCGTCACATGGTCTTCGCGATAAATAACAGAGTGGAATGTCCTATTGGGGTGATCGTGTGGGAAGTAGTGGTGCGCTTTCTCTACATAGTACGACCCCGAGGGGGAGATTATTTGACCCTCGAAAACGCCGTCCATAAGTGAACCAAACACCTTGCTACCCGATTCACCTGAAAAGAACAGAGAAAAAAACGTTCATTTGATACGGTTATAAGATTTAAAATTAAAAACACATTCATTTACTATCTACACAACTAATTTTTGTTGCAATTGTTGCAATATCCCAAAAGTTATAAGTCAAAAACACAGCGTATGCATGGTAAAATAACGATCTTGGGAAATATTTTTTTACCAACGGTTTTAAAAATTAAAATTCACTTGGTTTGTTTCACGATTAAAAAACCAAGTGAATTTTAATTTTTTAAACCTTTATTAACATAATGTTTCACCAAGTAATCAATGAGAAACAAGTATATGACATAATTTTTTACGTTTGGGGACGAGTGCAAAAAATTCTTGCTGAGCTTCAAACTAAAGGTAGTGCCTAGGTAACGAGCCGCCCTTGCTTTATATCATATAAAGATGTATCCCAGGGTCATTAATTTTGCAATACGGCGTGCAACAACTCGTTCCTCCGAACATAGTTTACGCATAAATTAATATTCTTGTAATTTCGCTATGAACGTCCGTTTCGCGTTATTTATTTTATTCGCAGTGTACACCTGCGGCGCCGTAAACCGCTCCGCAATAATAATTCACTTTGATATACAAACGCGGCCTAGAATTTTGAGATCCAATTACTTGTGAAAGGGGCTTATTAAAAAAAAAATGGAACGAATTTATTTTATAAACGTCCACCTTATTAAGTAGATAGCATCGGGTCGCGGGAGTCGGGGCGGCGCGAATTTATTTCGTTTTCTGGTACGTTAATTTCCAACATTACACGCTTCCAATGAGGAATCGATTTATTTTGGGAGCCCTTTAAACTGTGGCTGCGCGTGCCGCTTCTGCTGCTATTTACTGGGCCATTAAATTTCCCCAAAACGTGAGCTGTAAATATGGTTTAAGAATTTCTTGCATTTATTCATTCAATTGAAACGTATACCTTTAGACAATGATCCAAGTTCAGCCAACTTTGTGTAATAATTAGGGATCTGAACCGTAACGGTGAAAATTTCACATTAAACGCCAATTAATGGAAACTAGCAGGAAACGCAAATATGTTGGGAAAAATAGCTGGCCAATATTGTGCAAGGGTATAATACACTATACCTTATTTAATAACCAGGCGACTAAATCAAATTATTGCCGCCAAAATACGTTGTTGTGATTGGCCAATCGGGCCAAAACAGTAATGGCCGTTGTTATAATCAGCTGATCTCTAACGGATCCTTGTGTCTCGCCGTTTCCACGCGTTTCGCCTCAGTTTTTGTGTTTTTAGGCAGTTATTTCTACTGTTGATAGTGTAAGAATCTATTCCTCTCATCCCGCGATTTTCGTGGAAATAGTTATTTTATTTTTAACTACGGATAAATACCCAACACAAGTTTGGTGTCATTTTCGGCCCCCAAGAAACGGAAATGGTTGGATTTTAGAGCATTAACGCTCGAGGAAAAACAATCCAAAATTATCTTAAAACTTTAAAGGCTTTAAAAACTACTGCCGTCGTATACAAAATTGTAATTCATTAGGTAAGTGTGGCGCAAGTAATTGCAATATGGAATCAAATCATAAACATACATTATATTTAGGATTGTGGAGTTTCACACAATTAGGGGGTGAAAGGAGATTGGAGCAGTAACAAGTCCTAAACGTCTTGAAGGACGTCCAGCGACCGAAGATATCTACAAATTTTGCGTGTGGAAAATTGTACATAGATTTTTCTTTAAAAATGAAATCGCTACAATGGATTAAATTTTGATTAAATTAAAGGATAGAGATGACCTGCCAATGACGTCCCGTTAAACATTATATAAATTAATGAATGACATTGATTTTAAGTAAGTTATTATACGTTTTTAAATAGCAAATTTATTTTATTTAATAAAATCTAGTATTTATATTTCAAATCTTTTACGGAATTATATGTATTTTTAAAATACACCTACTACCTCAATCCACTTTATATGTAAATAAATATATACACAACTAGAGTTTTCCAATATGCCCCTAAATTCTTAAGAGGGTCTCGTACTTATTTTAATTATTATTTTAATATTATATACTACATCATTGAGTATATGATCAAGAAAGTATACCTAGAATTAATTTATGTGTTGGTATAAATGTTGAATGAATGTTATGGATAAAAGAAATTGAAATCGTTTTATTTTTACCGCCAAAACATGTCTGGTTACTTTTCTGGTTACTTTTTATGATGTAAACGTGACTTTCGCTTTTAGTCCGCCTGGTTATTAAATGAGGTATAGGAAGGTAATAACATGAGGTAGAGGCGGGTTTTTGAAAACAACTAATTCACGACATTTTAACTGTTACGCCCTCACATTAAAAATTATATTGTATATAGGATTTGTCCAAGTGGAAATTCATCACAAGGGTTGCTATTAATTGTATCCCCAATAAGTTGCCTTCCAATATTTTTCACCAGTACATCAATAAAGATATCGATTCCATTTTTATGCACGGACCGAACTTACCATTACCATGTTTATTATAAAACTTTGTAATATTAATCATAAATATGTATTAAAAGTTAAGTAAACTTTCTTGGGTGCATATTGATCCACCCAACTCCACAGTATAATGATTGACTACTCCGGTGGTGGTGGTGGTGGTGGGGTTTTGACAAAACGTGTCTGTTCATGAGTTTGGAATGTAGGGCCTTCGGAAACAGAAGCGATATATATTTGTGCAGCTGGAATATTCGAGTACAACAAGATGAAAGTTCGTTAATTTAATACAGAAGATGTAGTTTTCATAAATGATTTAATGAGTTTATTGAGTCACGAAAAAAAAAACAAAATACATCTGTTAGAAAACGAAAAACTTTAATTACAATCCAAAAAATTTCCGTTGTAATGTATATAATTACATCCAGACATGCATTTTTGAATAATTAATGTGGTTATTAATATCTAACTAATCTAACAATGACACTGTATTTTTAGAACACAATGTCTAAATTTATAAACAGGTTCAACTTATACCATTTAAGAATCTTTATCAAAAAATCTTAATCTTATCAAACCATCGCCCCACGAATATAGCGTTTCGACTTATCGAAGAAAAAAAAATACCCGTTCTGTGATATTTATTAATTTCGATGCAAAACCAGCGGAATCGTGGAATCGGTCGATCGCGCGGAAGCATTGATAAGTCGCTTTTACGGGGCCATCGGGGCGTTCGAACGGCCTTAATCAAAAATACATTTTGGACGTCATCGGCGTCGGAAAACTTTAAAGAAACACCCCTGAATGTTTAAGGAGTTTCACGGCATTAGGACCGATTCCTATAACTTACTTGTCATTGCTTGGATGTGTTCCAAGTTTGGTATGATTGATGACCTGCCCCTTTTTAACTTTACTTTTATTTCATTTATTACCGACGACTCGCCCTTTCCGTTTATTCTTTTTATGTACGCACGTATGGGGATGGGATAATTTATTATGCTTTGGTAAAGAAATTACGTATATGCGTAAAATCCATATTTAAAATAATTATAGATCATTAAAGTTCACTTTTTTATCAGAAGAACGAGACAAATCGATTGATGTTAACAAATTTCAGTTAGAAAAAAAAATGCAAAAAAGTTTCTTAATAATCATCGTAGACCCTTATGTAATACCTTTTTCTTCATCAGAAGAACGAGATAAATTGATTGGTGTTAAAAAAATTCATCCAGAAAAAAATTTGAAAAAAGTCGATTTTTTCAGACTTTGAACGGCCGTAGCGGATAAACGAAGAATCCAATTTGAACGCAATATGAGTTCCTCGTGTGTCAATTAGTCGGATTTAATTAAAATTGGCGATTCGAAATTTTTGACGAAAACCTGAAAAATCCTCCAAGGGTACTTCTTACTTTTTCACAAAAATTGCATTTAAAATGATTTCCTAAAGAAACCACTGGTTCGATTCGGGGTTTCTATACGTCATTCGAAAGATCTCACTAAGACGCATCAGAAAATGTACTTTCGCAAGAACAAATCTTAATTTGAAGCCCATGACACGTCAGCAAAGAAAACGCGAAAATGGAAAAAATCGAAAAAATCAACTTTCTTAATAATCATCGTAGACCCTTCTGTAATACATTTTTCTTCGTCAGAAGAACGAGATAAATCGATTGGTGTTAAAAAATTTCATCCAGAAAAAATTGCAAAAAAGTTAACAAGTCACCAGGGAAATTTTGAAAAAAGTCTATTTTTTCAGACTTTGAACGGCCGTAGCGGCTGAACGAAGAATCCAATTTGAACGCGGATTTAAAATATGAGTTCCTCGTGTGTTAATTAGTCGGATTTAATTAAAATTGGCGATTCGAAATTTTTGACGAAAACCTGAAAAATCATCCAAGGGTCCCCCCTTCTTACTTTTTCACAAAAATTGCATTTGAAATGATTTCCTGAAGAAACCACTGGTTCGATTCGGGGTTTCTATACGTCATTCGAAAGATCTCATTAAGACGCATCAGAAAATGTACTTTCGCAGAAACAAATGTCAATTTTAAGCCCGAGACACGTCAGCAAAGAAAACTCGAAAATGGAAAAAATCAATTTTCTTAATAATCATCGTAGACCTTTATGTAATACCTTTTTCTTCGTCAGAAGAACGAGATAAATTGATTGGCGTTAAAAAATTTTATCCAAAAAAAATTGCAAAAAAGTTAGCAAGTCACTTGGGATTTTTTCAGACTTTGAACGGCCGTAACTGCTGAACGAAGAATCCAATTTGAACGCGGATTTAAAATATGTGTTCCTCGTGTGCCAATTAGTCGGAGTAAATTAAAATTGACGATTCGAAATTTCTAACTTTTGCTCAAAAATCGCATTTGAAATGATTTCCTGAAGAAACCACTGATTCGATTAGTAGTTTCCATACGTCATTCGAAAGATCTCACTAAGACGCTTCAGAAAATGTACTTTCGCAAGAATAAATGTCAATTTTAGGCCCGAGACACGTCAGCAAAGAAAACTCGAAAATGGAAAAAATCGAATTATCGTCCTAGATCGTTAAAGTGCACTTTTTTTCATTAGAAAAACGAGACAAATTGATTGGCGTTATCAAATTTCAGCTAGGTACAATAGTAAAAAAGTTGAAAATTATTTTTGCTCAAGTTTATTATTTGTAAATCATTAGCAATACAATTTTTCAAATGATTTACGTCAGTTGTATTATCTTGCAATGTTATTTTACTGAATTGCACAATACAAATTTACATTAAAAAAAAAATCAAACAAAATTGTATTAAATTCGTTATATTAATTGGAGAGACACTTTTTGCCGACGGTTATATCAACTATCAAAAATATAACGAGCCCTCCCGTTGAAATAGGAGCGCCGAATTCATTTCGAGTATTAATTATTCGAATGTTTAATGTTTATTTTGCTTTTATTAAATATAAACAAAGATATTTTACGTGCTAAAAATACATATTTACATTAAATATGAACGCGGTTTAATTTACTGTGAAAACAGAGCAATTTCGGGAGCCGTCGTGTGAATGGGCAATTTGCGTACGTTTATTCAAATGTGATTTCGCCAAAAACAAAAAGAAATCCCTCGGCCGTGCCCGGAATAATGAAGGAAAACAATTGTTGAAATAATGTAATCTTTCGGATGAAGCAAAAAAAATTGTGTTATTCGTTGCCGGATTCCGGGGGATGTACCATTTAAAATAATTATTATTGACGGTTCTTTAACGTAATGTAAAGAATGAAACTCGTAAAACCATAGAGTGTGGGCTACAGAAAACTCCCATAAATTTGTTGAGGTTTCGTTACATCCTCAGAAGGTTGGTGTATGGCTGGCAATGTTCCGAAGGAGAATCTATGGCCCTATTTTTTTTAATGACAATATTAACGCAGCTCGCTATCGGGAATTACTTTTGAATCCTTTTATCGAACAACTTCATGATGATGAATCGCAGCAAGGATACTTTCAGCAGGACGGAGCTACTGCGCATACTGCAAATGCAACGTTAAATCATCTGCGAAAGTTCTTCGGAGATGGGTTAATTAGCAAAGAGCTATGGCCACCTCGCTCACCGCTGGACTATTTTATGTTCGGATATTTAAAAAATAAAGTGTATACTGATCGACTCCACATTTTACAAGAACTGCGCAATACAATAACAGAAGCGGTGCACCTGAAATTCTACAAAATGTCTTCAACAACATGAAACGCCGGGTAAATTTGTGTTTGGATCAAAATGGGCAACACTTTGAATATCTGTTATAGTTTAGTTCAAAATAAATTCCCAAATAGTCCCGCCACTGGTAAGTACCAACATTAAAAGTTTTTTTTAGGAGCGGGAAATTCAAACAGCTTTCAAACAATAACGAACACACGGTATACATACGAGTGCAAAGGGTTAATATACTATTTTACTTTGTTTTGTATAACCTCGATGTTTATTCTTGAGGAAATCTGTTCAAATTCTCTACTAGTGATTCTAGTTATACAAAATAAAGTAATTTGGGAAATTAAAGCATTTTCGCATAATATTTGCTTACCTATGACGTGGCCATGATAAATATACGATGAATCCACATCTATTGGAATGCCGTTGGAGTCGTGAATTTCTAAATTATCGCTGAACACAGTTAGGTCCCTTTTGAGCCTCAGTCGAAAGTGGCGGCCGTGCGCCACGAAGGACAGGTGCACCGCGTTATCTTCGGACACGGATCTTCGCGCCCTCAGGTGCGCTTTGTGGACGTCGGTGTGGTCGTAACTTAAGGACTCGAAGTGCCTGATGTACTCGTTCAGGCGGTTCGCTGCAACGGAAAGAGAAAAGGGGGCGAATTAGCGAAATGTCATAAAGCCCCGTGTGTAAAAACGAGTTAATCCGAAATCCATAGAGTTGCAAGTTTATCGAACTGGTCGGCCCATTCATCGTGAGCTCATTTAATCGTTATTCCGGTATTTGCGGAGCTAATTTAAGCGAATAAACGAACTTTCCGACCGTTTCGCGCGAAGCGAGAGAAGCAAGTCTGACGATGAATCGGCCGCAATTATAAAATAATTAAGGCTCGCAAAATGGTTGAATGTTCGAATTTTATGCCTTCAGATTGTGAACTTCATTTAATGAACGGTGGGAAGAATATTTCAATTCATCCGACTGCAATTACCTTTATTGTATGACTGTACTTTTAATGAAGATGTTTTCGTTATTTTTTAAGAATATTCGATTTTTTTAGTATGATAACACGAAGGAATTTTTATATCATCAAAAATCCTATAGATTTGGAAATAGCTAGAGAATTTCGCCATTCTTGCTTTGAAACTTCTAGAAGGTAAGTAACTATCACAAGTCAATAATTTGATTATTTTTTTTGGAATTCATTCACTGCAAATACTTTGAATTGAAATAGTCATAGAAAGGCCTTTAATATACCGAAACCAGTCGTTTGTGGTTAATGGCAAAACTGATACGAGACCACAGACAGTATTATTTCATCCGACTTTCCGCAGAAATCTTTTTTATTGTATTCATTCGCTTAACCAGATACCGTCATTATCTACCGCTTCCTATAGGATATTGCCATGCGTCAGCGTTGAGGTGCAGTTACAAGTTATTAGGTCAGGGTAGCGTCGTCGACGCGATTCGAAATTAGAGGATCCCGGATTCAATTTCTTCCAACGCAGATTAGCAATTAAGCCGTAATACATTTTTAACCGCACGTCGCGTCGCGTCGCGCGGATTGTTATAAATGTAAAATCTAAATAATTGAAATTAATACGACCATTAACGGGCGAGGCCCTGGAGGAATAATTCCCTTTATGGTCGGGCCCGTATAAATTAAATACCCGAATTAACCGGTGTGTACCCTTAAGCCCGTCCCATCTGGACGAGTCTGCATGGGTAATGCACGATGTAATAGATAATTCGCGTGATCGTAAATCAAGTTTAATATCGGCATCATATACATATACAGGACCGTTCCGTTTTTACGGTTGAAGCGCGGGGGAAATATGCGCTCCGAATACAAAACCAATAACAAATTTTACGATTCTCGTTTACATGTGCATTCCGGATACTTTTAGCATATCATTTTATAATCCTGGCTTCGGCGAAGCGAACGGCCAATAAAATGCACGGAATTGCGGGTCAACGAGGGATAATGTGCATTGTCTGCTCGTTCGATAACAAGTGTGCGTTTGTAATTACTTAAATGTCAAATCCAAATCGTTTCTTAATAAGCGGGTGAAAGTTGCAATTGTTGTTGTTACTACTATACCTCATTTAATAACCAGGCGGACTAAATCAAATTATAGCCGCCAAAATACGTTGTTGTGATTGGCCAACAATTGCTTAAAACAGTAATGGCCGTTGTTATGATCAGCTGATTCCTAACCGATCCTTCTGTCGCACCGTTTCCACGCGTTTCGCCTCAATTTTTGTGTTTTTAGCCAGTTATTTCTACTGTTGATAGTGTAAGAATCGATTCCTCTCATCCCGCGATTTTCGTGGAAATAGTTATTTTATTTTTAACTACGGATAAATACCCGGCACAAGTTTGGTGTCATTTTCGGCCCTCAAGAAACGGAAATGGTTGGATTTTAGAGCATTAACGCTCGAGGAAAAACAATCCAAAATTATCTTAAAACTTTAAAGGCTTTAAAACCTACTGCCGTCGTATACAAAATTATAATTCATTAGGTAAGTGTGGCGCAAGTTATTGCAATATGGAATCAAATCATAAACATACATTATATTTAGGATTGTGGAGTTTCACACAATTAGGGGCAGTAACAAGTCCTAAACGTCTTGAAGGACGTCGAGCGACCGAAGATATCTACAAATTCTGCGTGTGGAGAATTGTACATAGATTTTTCTTTAAAAATGAAATCGCTACATTGGATTAAATTTTGATTGAATTAAAAGATAGAGATGTCCTGCGGCAGTTAATTAGCAAAGATCTATGGCCACCTCGCTCACCAGATTTGACTATTTTATGTTCGGATATTAAAAAAATAAAGTGTATACTGATCGACTCCACACTTTACAAGAACTGCGCAATACAATAACAGAAGCGGTGCACAATGTTACACCTGAAATTTTACAAAATGTCTTCAACAACATGAAACGCCGGGTAAATTTGTGTTTGGATCAAAATGGGCAACACTTTGAACATCTGTTATAGTTTAGTTCATAATAAATTCCCTAATAGTCCTGTCACTGGTAAGTACCAACATTAGAAGTTTTTTTAGGAGCGGGAAATTCAAACAGCTATCAAACAATAACGAACACACGGTATAATATAATTACTTAAATTTATTTCTCGACCAATTTATCCAAATTTTCATTAACCCAGAACAGATGTGTATACCGGAGTATTTTAATGTGAATTTTGGATTTAAGCCAACTACAATCACGGCAAATGTTACTTAAGTTGTCAGTGTATTTTAAAATGTGTCACTCAACATCGAGTATTGCTCTCCCACGCCAGATGTACTTACATATAACAACTTGCTATTTTAGGTCACACTCGAGGTATGAACAGTAAGAAATCAATACCTAGTACATTTAATTAATGTAGTCCGCAGTAAACTATAATTAATTGGAATTAAAAATTGGTAACAAATTTTCATGATGTATGACTCATGACAGTAGATCATAAACTTGGCGCGCATATTCGTTGCATCATAGAACAAGGATGAAAAGGTCGCTTGAATAGAGAAGAACCCCAGGCAAGTTTTTGCAACTAATTATTACATTTTTCTCGTATAAACAGCTTTCCCTAAAAATATTATCCGCTGCACGGTATCCCTCAAGGATCTCCTCTATTCCTCGCCCTAAGAAATTATGGAATTATTACATTTTCCTCGTTTGTACAGAAGATTTACAAATAGCGTTATAAATTTCCCATGCACAATTGTAGATTTTTATATAACAATTACCGCATCCGATAAAATTGAATGAGCACAACGGTAACGTAAATTGGTGCGGTGTATAAATCTACAATTAGTTTATAAATAAAATATAAAACATTTCCCATTGTGCTTTTAGTTTTATTGGAGCGGACAGAACGAGCTTTCAATATATATATAAATTTAACACAGTTAACGAAACTGTCCTCCATTATTTAATAACATCAACGTCAAGTAAATTATGCAAGGGCCGCTTTGTTTGACAAAAAACGTGCATCGGGCCATTTTGAACGGAAGGGTGTTTACAGTGATTAAAAAGCTTTTTGCATTTTGCATCTGCGGATCGATTCGCCGCATTTTTTTTTTATACTTCTGCAATGAAAAGTTTCGCGAGGAATGCGCGGTAATGGATAGTTGAAAATAAAAAGTTAACGACCAATAATGGCGATTATCGGATCAAAACTTGTAACTTAAATCGTCGTAATAAATCACAGCAGATACAGTTTATGGTCGAATTTGTCCAATTAAATTCGATTAGTAGATTAATTCACTTGTGTCCTGCCTAACAACTTTTTAATTGATTCAAACAAACATGTTGTGTTGCTTTAAACAAAAGTTGTTTCAATTTAAGCCACAATATGTGATACAAGAAATTATTCCATTAAATATTGTAAATATTCAAGAATAACCCATTGTTTGTTCGCCAAAAAATTATTCCATTAAATATTGTAAATATCCAAGAATAAACTAAAGTCGACCGTTGTTTGTTCGCCAAACTCTCGTCATATCAGTATTTCACATTTTACATTTATAATACTATAATAAATAAATTCATTTTAAATAAATACAAATTTGGATGATTAAATACTTCTTTCAAATATAAAACATTGAGCGTATAATCTCGTTTCGAATTCTGCCCATTAATAATGAATGCCTTTCACTCGTGTCAACGCAAAATGTTCAAATATTTCACATTAATAATTGAAGTGTAAAGTGAAAAGATTTTCCTCTCCATTTTCTAGTACATATTTCATCCGTGAAAGTGTCCATAACAGCAGATGTACAATAAGAATGAAACGTTTGTTCCACTAATATTGATGGAGACGGCTGCGCTTAAAATACTTTTACAGATTAATTGCGTGCATTTTCGACAAATGCTAATTAACTTACACGAAACGACGGAAACCACGTTCCGGCTAAATATAATTGGAAAGATCTCATTAAGACGCATCAGAAAATGTACTTTCGCAAAAACAAATGTCCGAGACACGTCAGCAAAGACAACTCGAAAATGGAAAAAATCGAAAAGATCAACTTTTTTTTAATAATCATCCCAGACCATTAAAGTACACTTTATCTTCATCGGAAGAACACGGTAAATCGGTCGGATAAAAAATTAAGAATTAAATAATCGCTCGTCAGACAAGAATATTGAGCTCATTTATGAATTGATTGAATGGTGAACGCGCCGGGATGATTAGTTTTTAGATCATGCGCTCGTCGCGGTTTTCCCCAACGTAACTAAAACTGATGGAAGTGGTTTTGATATGTTACATTATATGTATATTTCAATTCATTTCGACCAATGAGATGAGCGTAGCACACTATTCAATAAATGAAATTACATGCACATGTGAAAATATTAAAATAACATAAATTAAAAATTCTAACAGTCTAGCTAAAAATAAGTTACTAGAGAGAGAGATATTGAGACACTTTTACAAATGACCTCAACAGGCAATTCGTCTATTTTTTTACCAATTCAACTCGTATATAACCTTGAATAACCGAACAATATAATATCTTAATCTGAATTCAAGCCTCCACTCGTGAGCACTAATTAATTAATTCCACCAGGCTAATATCCTGTACTCGGGATTGGCCCATTTACCCCCCATCAATACATAAATATGCTTATTGATTGTCGAGAGAATAATATACCCTAATGAACGCGGTAATTTATTTACGTATACGTATTTTGTTTATTTTTGGAAATGATGTATTTATATCATATTGATATATACTAACAAGCGTAAATAATATATACAATGCATCGGTATCACCGTGTCTCGCCTGAAGATATCTATACATGCAGATCATGTTGGTATGATTCAGTCTGTTATATTTTATAAATATCCCGTTACATATCATCCATTAGGTTTTCTTTTTATTATCGTAGCTAGCTTGTTTAAAAGGTAATTATTTATATTATAATTACGGGATAATATGGAAAATATTAGGTAATGTTATTTATACCGGAAGCTTGCACATTATTACAAATGTTGAATAATGAAATAAATACACTTGATCGTTGTTTCGTATAAAATTATATAAATATTTCAAACACCGTTTGAGCATAAAATACAAAACCTCGTATTTTAAGATATTTGCTACAAATGAAAAAGATCGTTTTCTTCAAGAGCTGGTTTCACCCCATAAACCTCGAGATAAGTACCTAAAAAAATACAAGTTTCTTACTTTTTGATGCTGTACAACATTTCGAAAACATTCGATTCCATTAATTTAAATGCTTAGCCATCATTGGTAAATTACTTGTATCTGCGAAGAAAATACTCAGATTTAATATGTACTACATTCAAGCACCGAAGAAGAATATTATAGATGAAATTAGCACGAATAACGTTTCAATATTTTATTATCTCTTTAAGTAGGAATACAAAATTAATGAAACGTCATTAGATATTATATAAGCAAAGCATCAAAAGGTAATGAAGTTCGAATAAGAAATGTTTAATTAATAAACGTATTTATTAATGCCTAAATATTTGAATGAGCTCGTTACATGTAAATTACGTAACCGGGAGAAAATTAATTCAGTTCGTTCATTTAATAATTTCGCGTCGGGATTTCTTTCGTATTTGCGAATTTTAATTGCACTCCGCGTTTTACTGATCAAAAGTAAATTTAAAAATTGCAACACAAAGTGCACTGGCGAGTATGAGTGGTTGGTTCTTAGCATTGCCATAATAAAATCAAGAAGTTGTTTCGTGAACGTGAAATATGTTTTAATGTATTTTGTTGTTTTGGGTGAATGTAATAAATGATGTGGAAAATAAGGATCACACTCTATATTTTAATAATTTTATTTATGTGCCCCAGTTACCTAATTTATTCCATTTTATAACTTTTATTACGAACTGCACATCTGGGACATGTGTGAAATCAAAAGGATAATATTCTGCAGTTAATAATCGAAGGTGTGATCGGAGAAAAGAGATTTGAAATTGAAGATGTTTAACGTTTTGCAAAAATGCCTGCAAAATGTTCCAGTGAATCTATGTTCAAAACTGAATTAAAAAATAGTGATGTAGCCATCATGTTACTTTCTCCGATTTGAGGATTAGACCGAAACCTTGAAAATACTGGCAAAAAATAAAAAATCACTGCTTCAGGTTAAAAATTTAAAATGTTCGCCAATCAAAAATTCGCTGATGGAAATCAATAATTAAGGAAGAAAACTAAAATATAGGCCCAAAAAAATCCAAATATCGAAAACTATGACCTGAACATAAAAAAAAACGCAAACTAAAAAAATTGAAAATTTCAACAAACGCGCGCATCGAAAAAGATTATTTAAGCAAAAAAATCAAAAATTTTGAACAAATAAAGGCGAAAACACAGGTAAAAATCTAAAATATGGGCCAAATATATGCAGACCGAAATTTTGTAAATTCAAGTAAAAGAAAAATAATTAGCCGGCCCCAAAAATAACTTTGTTTATGCTGGAGGCTTCTACTTCGTTATACATTTTAAATATTATAATAAAACACTTTTCACTTTGTTTTGTATAACTTATTTATTTATTTTTGTGACTCGAGTTTCGGTAATACAATTACCATTTTCAAACAGTAACTCTTTGGCTGAAAATAAGTTTCCGAAAAGAATGGCAAAAAAAAATTGGAAATGAAAAAAAAATAATTCAGGATAAAAAAAAATCGAAAATACCGGCAAAAAATCGCGCATGAAAATCAATAATTCAGGTTAGAAAATTTAAATTATAGGACAAAAAGCTAAAACTTAAACCAACAATTAGGGCCGGATTATCAAAAATGCGGACAAAAAAAAAAATAGAAACTTTTAACATACAATTCGAAAATTTAGGCCAACATAAAGACTATTTAGGCCAAAAATCAAAACTTTGGAATAGAAAAACTATACAGAGATCCCAAAATTTAGATAAAAAATTGAAGCAAAGGAAAAATAAATTGCCATTTTCACCCTCAAAATAACCCTGTACCTTAAGGGTAAAAATCTATTTATATAGGAAAGCTTTTTACAGCATACAAGAATGTTTATCCAATAGTTTTCGTGATTTTAACATTTCCTAATATTTTGTATTAAGTTTTATATATTATGTCATTCATTAATTTTATTCCCTATATTTTATATTTGATATACTTGTACATGTTTCTGTTCGTCTTAGTCTGTACTATATTTTGTTTGTCATTTACTATTTTATAACTTAACTTATTAATATTTTAAAGTGTTTAGTGTTTTTAAATATTTTTAACATGTATCATGTAAATTTTAGATGTAGCACGTGAACTTTTATCCGTGAATATTACTTTTATATACTTCTGACCTGTGTAAACCTTTGTATGTGCACCAATAAATGAATTGAATTGAAAGTAAGTTTCCGCACAGAAAGTAAAATTGAAAAATTTAAAATATGGGAGAGAAAAAAAAAATTTAGACCAAATACCGAAATTTTGGATGTAAAAATAAAAAATGCAGATTAAAAGAAAATCGAAAATCTTAATAAACAAATGGAAAATTTCAGCCGAATAAAGAAATCTTAGGACAGAAGATTAAAAATTCGTCAAATTTTAACAATCGAGAATTTAGGCCAAAAATCGAAAGCACGGACTTAAAAATAAAAAAATGCATACCAAAAAGTCGAAAATTTCAACAGAGACTTTAAAAATTGGAACCAAAATAAAAAATATTTAGGTAAAAAATCAAGAATTTAAAGAAAGAAAAAATCGAAGAAACATGCCAAAAATCTAAAATACGAGCACGAAAATTCTGTAATTTAATTTAGCACTTTAGCTCAAAATAAGATATGACCCGAAACTCTAAAATAATGGCAAAAAAATAAAAAATGGTGATGTGATCATTTATATTTACAATTGCACAGACACAATTTTTTTTCCCAAAATTACGTATATCCATTTCTTGATGCAACAAATGAGTTTTCTTTTTATTATAAGAGAAAACAACTTGGATGTTTTGTTTCTTATTACTTATGCGAAAATTGTCCGAAGTCCTTATTGTTTTAGAAGAGACGGGATTTATTTTTAGTGGCAAGAATGTTAAAAGCAAAAAAAAAAATTGTGTCTGTGTGTGTGTGTGTGTGTCTGTGCACGCTGTATCTCAAAAAGTAATAGAGAAATTGATATGAAACTTTGAACATACGTCTTATTTGATAATCCGAAGAACTGAAAAGCTTTTGGTAACATTTCGTACACCGGAAGTGGGTGTTTACCTTAACCGTTTTTTGTTTTTTGACAATATTTTCCTAAATATGAAAAATATCACAAAAACATTTCAACAAACTTTGAAGGCAACAAAGAAATGAACATCTTTTGCTTGAAAACATTTTTCATAAAATCAGTTTTATTCGAGAAAAAAAATTATTATTATTTTTTTAATTTTTGGTTTATAATTATAAAACGATAATAGTTACAGCAAATTTATGTTAATAATAATTGTAGAGAATGCTAAAATGAACAACTTATAAAGAATAAGTTTTTTCGAAATCCCTTTAGTTTTCGAGTAAACTGAGTTTTTGAACTTGAAGTATAATTTTTCCATCTTAAATAATTTTGACGTTTTAAACGTCAGTTTTATCCGAATCTACGAAACATACAATACACACTTAAAATATTATTTCAATTGAAAATAAACCAAGAAAGCGTAAATATAAATGATACCATCAAGTTGGACAAAGTAACATGATGGCCACATCATCATTTTTATAGAATGATTTTTGTAAACCATTTATTTTGTTAGAGACAAGTGGGTAAACCCGGGTTGTATCTACTAGTAAAACATCCTTATTATACTGCCATCCATGAAATTAACTGTTCCCATAAAACATGTTAATAAAGCAGAACGTTTTGCAAGGCAATAAATCAAAATTTTGGAGAAGGTCCAAGTAACTGATCGTTAGAGAGGTAAATCGGGAACATCCTTCAAAATATTGCATTATTCTAATATCATCCGTTATTATTTTCGCAAATCGTGTGGCACTTTAAAACTGTTCTTTTACAACCTTTATGAGAAGTAGGTAATTTTTTTTTAACACCAAGTCACTAGAAAATAAAAATAAATCCCCATTTTACAAATACATCCATAAAATTAACTTACATTTAAAACATTGCACTCGACATCAAATGCGCGTGCATAGATGAATAAAAGTTCCAGATGTAGTAAGAATTCTTGTACAACTAGTGAATGAAAGAATAACAAACAAGAAACACACCTACAGGATGGTCAACATTCTAAAGTATAGATGCATGGAATTTTCTACCCTGCGTTCAACATTGTTTGATAGGCATTTGAATTTGGCGCGTTGTTTTTCATATTGCAATGTTGGTCCTGTCACTGGTAAGTACTAACATTAAAAGATTTTTTAGGAGCGGGAAATTCAAACAGCTATCAAACAATAACGAACACACGGTAGATCGACTTTCAGATACGCGTCATTGAAACTTCGTTCTAGATGTAGTAAGAAAATATTTTTTCGGCATTATTGAAACTTCTGGCCTTTTAACATTTACGAGATCCCAACGGAGATACCCCGTATAAACGAATTGTAGAATTATACACCGCATCGATGTATTTTATTTGCGCCAAACTCGTTTATTTTTTTATCAATAAAATGTTCGTTCTGGTCGCGGCGCTTTTATTCATTGTCACGGAAAATTCAAATTGAAACGCTGATTTCGAATATAAATTAATACTTAAAAACAAATGTACCGGCTGGCGTACCGGAAAAATCGTTAATTCGGGGGTGGGGGGGGGTGATGGTTAACGTTAAATTTTATCGCGTCACGTTAAAATACGGGCGAAACGGCGATTTTATTCATTTACGCGGATTGCATTGGTGTCCGAGAGGGAATTATGGGACGCCATTGAACTTCGGCACATTTGGCAAGTTATTGTCTTATCAATTCCGCATTGTTCGCTCTATAACTAATTGTGCTTCACTAAAATATTGCTTTGGGTAACTGTTTACTGTTAAATTTAGTGGGGGTGTTTGAATCTAGTATTTTGAAATGAATTGAAAATGAAAAATTCACTGTATTTAAAACATAGTCGAAAAGAAGTTGCTATAAAATAATGATACTACTCTTAACCTAAATGTACATTTAATGTAATTTAATTTAGTTTTAGTTTAGTAAATTAGTAGGTTAAGTGGAAGAGCAGTAAGAGGTTACTACCTCACTGAACTTCGCCTACTCTGCCATGATATTTCTTGTATTTTTTTTTCTCGCAATAAAGACAATTTATTATTATTATTATATTATTATCAGTTTAATATAACGGTCACAACCAAGTCGCTCAAGTAACAAGATAATTTTTATTAAAATTTTGAGTATGTTTTTTGATCTTTAATCTGTGAATTTTATTTTGTAAGAAAGGAGAACAAAGATATTGTAAATAAATAAATAAATAAAACACATTTTTCATAAAAACATCTATTATATTAATACATCTTTGTTTCAAGTAGGAAAATACATAAATATAACCTAGATATAATATTTTCCAGTTCTTATTTCCACCCCAACTTCAGTTATCTAGGTCGTAAATCAGGGCACTTCGGGATTAACCCCATTTCTGATTTTATTATTGCAAAGTTATAAATTGCATCTGCATTTCCGCACTTTGAACTGATATAGCTAAAAGAGAGAACAGGAACGAACTCAAACAAACTAATTACCGGGCGTAATCGCGACGGCAACTTCGTTTCGGGAATCTGTGTCAAGGTCAGTCCTATTTCACTGCTGCTATCCTTCGAGTTCGAACACATTTCTAATTATCGGCCAATCGCGATTTTTCTATTCATTTCTAGATATATCGATGGCCTTCCATCGTGTTTTCTGCGTTTGTATGCAAATTTGGCAATCTAAATTCGATTGCGGTCGATCTCGCCAATTAAAAACTATTCGGCAATATAGTGAGTGGACCGCCGCGGAAGTAATGATTAATTCAATTAATTTGGATTTAATGCGAAAATATTATCCGAGTGGAAATTGACTTGCAAATTGGTGCATTTGACTCGCTATAAATATTCAATACCTTGAAATAAGAATTTATTTTCAAGTTTTCAAACATGTAATATTTACATATAAAATTGTATTGTAAGTAAAGGAATAAACCGAAAAAAAAAATAAGTTGAAGCATACGATGAAGAATAAAATAATGTAACTTTGCAAAATTGTCTGCTACTAAATTTTGGATGCTGGTAGGGTAAGAGTACTAATAAAAATAATCTGACTAATGATGTGTTATTAATACTATCAAAAAATGTCATTGAAGAGCTTTGAAAAAAAAAAACAAATTCTAATTAAATGTTTAATGTTGGCGGCGTTTACTTCGTGGTACATCTTAATTGTAGATTGGAATAAAACACTTTTAACTTTTTATAATATAGTGGTATAAAAAAGTTAAAAGTGTTTTATTCCAATCTAAATTCTAATTATTTTGACAGCCAATGATTTTAGAATCCAAGTTGATTTTCATTTAAAGTTTGGTCATGTGAACTTCTAACAGGCTTCGAAGAAATCTTGAAATTGTATTTTGAAAATTCTTTCACCTATGTAATATACTTATTGCAGATACATACAGGGTGTTGACTTGGCGGACGCAACATAGGAAATCGCATGTTAATTTTGAAGTGTTCAAATATTGACCTCCCTATTTATTTTACGCCATGTCAACACCCGGTATAGAGTTAATAATGACCACTCATTATTATTATAATTATTATTATTATACTAGAAATATAACGAGTCGCTATAATTAAGGGGAAACACGAGAAGGATAGCGTAGATGGATTCGCACAGATATACAAAATGGGACAGGAATTGCCGTTTGAATTTCTGTCCAGTTTCGTGTATCTGTGCGAATTTACCTGCGTCATCGTTCCTGTCCGGAATACGTGGATTAAGTAAAAAATATCCTGCGGATTTACCTAATGCACCCCCCATTTACGATGCAATCTGTTTTGCGATAAGAAATCTGATTACCGGGCGCCCAAATTGCCACGATTTTCCAATAGAGACCGATCATATCATTTCCCTCTGCAGCTACTACAGTTTCGGCAAAACGGTCATCCATCTGATTTTTGTATTTTTACAGGGGCTCACATCGAACGCATTACCTTTACGGGTAAACTTATCAAAGGATCCATTAGGGATACAAAAAAAAAACAACAAACTAGTCCAGGCATTGTAGTTTTAAATGGATCCAACAAAATGGATTAAATAAGCTGTTCAATACCTACCCTACATTTTGAACAGTGGCTTTGGTTTTTTAAAATAAAGAAATTATATGTCAACAAAACAATGGTGATGTGGCCATCATGTTACTTTCTCATAGCTATTTATATTTACATTTTCATGGTTTATTTTCAATTGAAATCATATTTGAAATGTTTATCGGACGTTTCGTAAACTCGGGTGAAACAGACGTTTAAAACGTCAAAATTATGAAAGATGGAAAAATTATACTTCAAATTTAAAAACTCAGTTTACTCAAAAACTAAAGGGATTTCGAAAAAAACTTATTCTTTATAAGTTGTTCATTTTAGCATTCTCTACAAGTATTATTCACATAAATTTGCTGTAACTATTATCGTTTTATAATTATAAACCAAAAATTTAACTAGTCCTCTCAAAAAAGTAGCGATTTGGGAAATAACAGACACCCTAATATCCATGTACAATTCGATTGAAATTAAAATAATAATTTCTATTGTTTAACTTCTTCTCTATCCTACGTATTTACATAAAGAAAATAACAGAAACACTTGACTGTATTTTCGATGTGATATTCGAAAATTTTTATGATAAAATAAGCTGCATTACTACTACAATTTCTTTTAAAACGATATCATAATGTAAACTTAAAATAATACAGCTTATTTTATCATAAAAATGTTCGAATATCACATCAAAAATACAGTCAAGTGTTTCTGTTATGTTATCTGGCACTGATAAAAATAAATAAACTGACGAATCGATAACTTTCCGAGTATTACACGAATTCACTACCTAAAATTTGTTTTAGACCTGTCGCAACTAATTAACGAGAGCAGAACATTAAATGTCCGCGTTATTTTTTCTGAAGCGAGCTCGCGTTTTCCGCTCGGGGAAACTCTCGTTCGTTAAAATACTTTTTTTTTTGTATGTGTATATATTTTTCGCAGACCGCCGCGAGATATATTTTCCGCAGAGCGAAATAATAACCGACCGAATGTATTTTGTTTTAAGCATGTACCGAACGTATTTCAAGTCCCAGATATGTGCTTACTTTTACGGGTTATGCAAATGATTATTTCGTGCGAGAAACGTACGCTGGAAATTTAAATTTATTTCGCTTATTCGAGATTAGTTTCGGTCAATATTTATTTATTTTTTTTTACTTCTATTTCTGTATAATAATAACGTAAACAGCTATGTTTAATAATAGTAAAATTTATTTTAACGGTTTACGGCGTCTTTGTGCAACACCAAATCGGCACATCGATCGGAAGAAGAGAAGAGAGCGCGCTAGGAAAAATTGATGCCCCAAGCCCCGCGTTAATTTTATTACGGAACATAAACTGGATTTCGACCTAATTGAAGGGAATTGTTCAATTGGGTAGATTTGGGTCATAATGATTTGCGGGCTCTCGGGTGTGTGTGTGTGTGTCTGCAAAAAGCGGACCTAAACGCGCTTTACGCACGTCTCTTTACTGCGGCGTGATTTTACGATAACAAAATGAATTTCGGAATTTAACCGCGCGCTCCTGAAATAAAACGCAACAATGTTCCGGTTGAGTGGAAAACGTTTCAATCATTCTTACTTTTACCGCCTCGATGTCTTCATTTGTGGGTGAATACCGTTGGAAAGTTGATTGTTGAAATTAACAATTGCATTATTAGGTGTTTTGGCATTGATCGTAATTGAGTCTAACGAGATTAGACTGTTGCTTTCTATTGATCAAATTAATTAGTTCCAGCAAAGCTTACTGATTCGTAATATATTGTCGATTTGAAGTTAATTAGTTGTTTATTTTATCATCAAAAAATGATTATAAATAATTAATTATTTTATATCCATCAGAAAATGTACTTACTCTTGCGCAAAAATTGCATTCAAAATGTTTTCCGGAAAAACCACTGGTTCGATTCAGGGTTTCTATGCATCACTGAAAAGATCCCTTTAAGACGCTTCAGAAAATGTACTTTCACACGAACAAATGTCAATTTTAAGGGCGTGATACGTCAGCAAAGAAAACTCGAAAATGGAAAAAATCGAAAAAATCAACTTTCTTAATAATCATCGTAGACGCTTGTGTTTTACCTTTTTTTTCATCAGAAGAACGAGATAAAACGATTGCCGTTAAAAAATTTCATCCAGAGAAAATTGCAAAAAAGTTAGCCAGTCACCGTGAAATTTTTTGAAAAAAGTCGATTTTTTCACACTTTGAACGGCTGTAGCGGCCGAACGAAGAATCCAATTTGAACGCGGATTGAAAATCTGTGTTCCTCGTGTGTCAATTAGTCGGATTTGATTAAAATTGGGGATTTTTAATTTTTGACAAAAACCCGAAAAACTATCCAAGGGTCCCCCCTTCTAACTTTTTAACAAAAATTGCATTAAAATTGATTTCCTGAAGAAACCACTGGTTGGATCCGGGGTTTCTTGACGTCACTCGAAAGATCGTCTCAAGACGCTTCAGAAAATGTACTTTCGCAGGAACAAATGTCAATTTTAAAGCCATGACGCGTCAGCAAAAAAACTCGAAAATGGAAAAAATCGAAAAAATCAACTTTCTTAATAATCATCGTAGACGCTTGTGTTTTACCTTTTTTTTCATCAGAAGAACGAGATAAAACGATTGCCGTTAAAAAATTTCATCCAGAGAAAATTGCAAAAAAGTTAGTCAGTCACCATGAAATTTTTTGAAAAAAGTCGATTTTTTCACACTTTGAACGGCTGTAGCGGCCGAACGAAGAATCCAATTTGAACGCGGATTGAAAATCTGTGTTCCTCGTGTGTCAATTAGTCGGATTTGATTAAAATTGGGGATTTTTAATTTTTGACAAAAACCCGAAAAACTATCCAAGGGTCCCCCCTTCTAACTTTTTAACAAAAATTGCATTAAAAATGATTTCCTGAAGAAACCACTGGTTGGATCCGGGGTTTCTTGGCGTCACTCGAAAGATCGCTTCAAGACGCTTCAGAAAATGTACTTTCGCTGGAACAAATGTCAATTTTAAAGCCGTGACGCGTCAGCAAAAAAACTCGAAAATGGAAAAAATCGAAAAAATCAACTTTCTTAATAATCATCGTAGACGCTTGTGTTTTACCTTTTTTTTCATCAGAAGAACGAGATAAAACGATTGCCGTTAAAAAATTTCATCCAGAGAAAATTGCAAAAAAGTTAGCCAGTCACCATGAAATTTTTTGAAAAAAGTCGATTTTTTCACACTTTGAACGGCTGTAGCGGCCGAACGAAGAATCCAAATTGAACGCGGATTGCAAATCTGTGTTCCTCGTGTGTCAATTAGTCGGATTTGATTAAAATTGGGGATTTTTAATTTTTGACAAAAACCCGAAAAACTATCCAAGGGTCCCCCCTTCTAACTTTTTAACAAAAATTGCATTAAAAATGATTTCCTGAAGAAACCACTGGTTGGATCCGGGGTTTCTTGGCGTCACTCGAAAGATCGCTTCAAGACGCTTCAGAAAATGTACTTTCGCTGGAACAAATGTCAATTTTAAAGCCATGACGCGTCAGCAAAAAAACTCGAAAATGGAAAAAATCGAAAAAATCAACTTTCTTAATAATCATCGTAGACGCTTGTGTTTTACCTTTTTTTTCATCAGAAGAACGAGATAAAACGATTGCCGTTAAAAAATTTCATCCAGAGAAAATTGCAAAAAAGTTAGCCAGTCACCATGAAATTTTTTCCTGAAGAAACCACTGGTTGGATCCGGGGTTTCTTGGCGTCACTCGAAAGATCGCTTCAAGACGCTTCAGAAAATGTACTTTCGCTGGAACAAATGTCAATTTTAAAGCCGTGACGCGTCAGCAAAAAAACTCGAAAATGGAAAAAATCGAAAAAATCAACTTTCTTAATAATCATCGTAGACGCTTGTGTTTTACCTTTTTTTTCATCAGAAGAACGAGATAAAACGATTGCCGTTAAAAAATTTCATCCAGAGAAAATTGCAAAAAAGTTAGCCAGTCACCATGAAATTTTTTGAAAAAAGTCGATTTTTTCACACTTTGAACGGCTGTAGCGGCCGAACGAAGAATCCAATTTGAACGCGGATTGAAAATCTGTGTTCCTCGTGCGTCAATTAGTCGGATTTGAGTAAAATTGGGGATTTTTAATTTTTGACAAAAACCCGAAAAACTATCCAAGGGTCCCCCCTTCTAACTTTTTAACAAAAATTGCATTAAAAATGATTTCCTGAAGAAACCACTGGTTGGATCCGGGGTTTCTTGACGTCACTCGAAAGATCGCTTCAAGACGCTTCAGAAAATGTACTTTCGCTGAAACAAATGTCAATTTTAAAGCGTCAGCAAAAAAACTCGAAAATGGAAAAAATCGAAAAAATCAACTTTCTTAATAATCATCGTAGACGCTTGTGTTTTACATTTTTTTTCATCAGAAGAACGAGATAAAACGATTGCCGTTAAAAAATTTCATCCAGAGAAAATTGCAAAAAAGTTAGCCAGTCATCATGAAATTTTTTGAAAAAAGTCGATTTTTTCACACTTTGAACGGCTGTAGCGGCCGAACGAAGAATCCAAATTGAACGCGGATTGAAAATCTGTGTTCCTCGTGTGTCAATTAGTCGGATTTGATTAAAATTGGGGATTTTTAATTTTTGACAAAAACCCGAAAAACTATCCAAGGGTCCCCCCTTCTAACTTTTTAACAAAAATTGCATTAAAAATGATTTCCTGAAGAAACCACTGGTTGGATCCGGGGTTTCTTGACGTCACTCGAAAGATCGCTTCAAGACGCTTCAGAAAAATGTACTTTCGCTGAAACAAATGTCAATTTTAAAGCCGTGACGCGTCAGCAAAAAAACTCGAAAATGGAAAAAATCGAAAAAATCAACTTTCTTAATAATCATCGTAGACGCTTGTGTTTTACCTTTTTTTTCATCAGAAGAACGAGATAAAACGATTGCCGTTAAAAAATTTCATCCAGAGAAAATTGCAAAAAAGTTAGCCAGTCACCATGAAATTTTTTGAAAAAAGTCGATTTTTTCACACTTTGAACGGCTGTAGCGGCCGAACGAAGAATCCAAATTGAACGCGGATTGCAAATCTGTGTTCCTCGTGTGTCAATTAGTCGGATTTGATTAAAATTGGGGATTTTTAATTTTTGACAAAAACCCGAAAAACTATCCAAGGGTCCCCCCTTCTAACTTTTTAACAAAAATTGCATTAAAAATGATTTCCTGAAGAAACCACTGGTTGGATCCGGGGTTTCTTGACGTCACTCGAAAGATCGCTTCAAGACGCTTCAGAAAATGTACTTTCGCAGGAACAAATGTCAATTTTAAGGGCGTGACGCGTCAGCAAAAAAACTCGAAAATGGAAAAAATCGAAAAAATCAACTTTCTTAATAATCATCGTAGACGCTTGTGTTTTACCTTTTTTTTCATCAGAAGAACGAGATAAAACGATTGCCGTTAAAAAATTTCATCCAGAGAAAATTGCAAAAAAGTTAGCCAGTCACCATGAAATTTTAAAAAAAAAGTCGATTTTTTCACACTTTGAACGGCTGTAGCGGCCGAACGAAGAATCCAATTTGAACGCGGATTGCAAATCTGTGTTCCTCGTGTGTCAATTAGTCGGATTTGATTAAAATTGGGGATTTTTACTTTTTGACAAAAACCCGAAAAACTATCCAAGGGTCCCCCCTTCTAACTTTTTAACAAAAATTGCATTAAAAATGATTTCCTGAAGAAACCACTGGTTGGATCCGGGGTTTCTTGACGTCACTCGAAAGATCGCTTCAAGACGCTTCAGAAAATGTACTTTCGCAGGAACAAATGTCAATTTTAAAGCCGTGACGCGTCAGCAAAAAAACTCGAAAATGGAAAAAATCGAAAAAATCAACTTTCTTAATAATCATCGTAGACGCTTGTGTTTTACCTTTTTTTTCATCAGAAGAAGGAGATAAAACGATTGCCGTTAAAAAAATTCATCCAGAGAAAATTGCAAAAAAGTTAGCCAGTCACCATGAAATTTTTTAAAAAAAGTCGATTTTTTCACACTTTGAACGGCTGTAGCGGCCGAACGAAGAATCCAATTTGAACGCGGATTGCAAATCTGTGTTCCTCGTGTGTCAATTAGTCGGATTTGATTAAAATTGGGGATTTTTACTTTTTGACAAAAACCCGAAAAACTATCCAAGGGTCCCCCCTTCTAACTTTTTAACAAAAATTGCATTAAAAATGATTTCCTGAAGAAACCACTGGTTGGATCCGGGGTTTCTTGACGTCACTCGAAAGATCGCTTCAAGACGCTTCAGAAAATGTACTTTCGCAGGAACAAATGTCAATTTTAAGGGCGTGACGCGTCAGCAAAAAAACTCGAAAATGGAAAAAATCGAAAAAATCAACTTTCTTAATAATCATCGTAGACGCTTGTGTTTTACCTTTTTTTTCATCAGAAGAAGGAGATAAAACGATTGCCGTTAAAAAAATTCATCCAGAGAAAATTGCAAAAAAGTTAGCCAGTCACCATGAAATTTTTTAAAAAAAGTCGATTTTTTCACACTTTGAACGGCTGTAGCGGCCGAACGAAGAATCCAATTTGAACGCGGATTGCAAATCTGTGTTCCTCGTGTGTCAATTAGTCGGATTTGATTAAAATTGGGGATTTTTACTTTTTGACAAAAACCCGAAAAACTATCCAAGGGTCCCCCCTTCTAACTTTTTAACAAAAATTGCATTAAAAATGATTTCCTGAAGAAACCACTGGTTGGATCCGGGGTTTCTTGACGTCACTCGAAAGATCGCTTCAAGACGCTTCAGAAAATGTACTTTCGCAGGAACAAATGTCAATTTTAAAGCCGTGACGCGTCAGCAAAAAAACTCGAAAATGGAAAAAATCGAAAAAATCAACTTTCTTAATAATCATCGTAGACGCTTGTGTTTTACCTTTTTTTTCATCAGAAGAAGGAGATAAAACGATTGCCGTTAAAAAAATTCATCCAGAGAAAATTGCAAAAAAGTTAGCCAGTCACCATGAAATTTTTTAAAAAAAGTCGATTTTTTCACACTTTGAACGGCTGTAGCGGCCGAACGAAGAATCCA
Source organism: Ocypus olens (assembly GCA_910593695.2). Classification (NCBI taxonomy): domain Eukaryota; kingdom Metazoa; phylum Arthropoda; class Insecta; order Coleoptera; family Staphylinidae; genus Ocypus; species Ocypus olens. The sequence continues at coordinate 353,096 of OU343047.1, read as the reverse complement.
ATTTGAACGCGGATTGCAAATCTGTGTTCCTCGTGTGTCAATTAGTCGGATTTGATTAAAATTGGGGATTTTTACTTTTTGACAAAAACCCGAAAAACTATCCAAGGGTCCCCCCTTCTAACTTTTTAACAAAAATTGCATTAAAAATGATTTCCTGAAGAAACCACTGGTTGGATCCGGGGTTTCTTGACGTCACTCGAAAGATCGCTTCAAGACGCTTCAGAAAATGTACTTTCGCAGGAACAAATGTCAATTTTAAAGCCGTGACGCGTCAGCAAAAAAACTCGAAAATGGAAAAAATCGAAAAAATCAACTTTCTTAATAATCATCGTAGACGCTTGTGTTTTACCTTTTTTTTCATCAGAAGAACGAGATAAAACGATTGCCGTTAAAAAATTTCATCCAGAGAAAATTGCAAAAAAGTTAGTCAGTCACCATGAAATCTTTTGAAAAAAGTCGATTTTTTCACACTTTGAACGGCTGTAGCGGCCGAACGAAGAATCCAATTTGAACGCGGATTGCAAATCTGTGTTCCTCGTGTGTCAATTAGTCGGATTTGATTAAAATTGGGGATTTTTAATTTTTGACAAAAACCCGAAAAACTATCCAAGGGTCCCCCCTTCTAACTTTTTAACAAAAATTGCATTAAAAATGATTTCCTGAAGAAACCACTGGTTGGATCCGGGGTTTCTTGACGTCACTCGAAAGATCGCTTCAAGACGCTTCAGAAAATGTACTTTCGCAGGAACAAATGTCAATTTTAAAGCCGTGACGCGTCAGCAAAAAAACTCGAAAATGGAAAAAATCGAAAAAATCAACTTTCTTAATAATCATCGTAGACGCTTGTGTTTTACCTTTTTTTTCATCAGAAGAACGAGATAAAACGATTGCCGTTAAAAAATTTCATCCAGAGAAAATTGCAAAAAAGTTAGTCAGTCACCATGAAATCTTTTGAAAAAAGTCGATTTTTTCACACTTTGAACGGCTGTAGCGGCCGAACGAAGAATTCAATTTGAACGCGGATTGAAAATCTGTGTTCCTCGTGTGTCAATTAGTCGGATTTGATTAAAATTGGGGATTTTTACTTTTTGACAAAAACCCGAAAAACTATCCAAGGGTCCCCCCTTCTAACTTTTTAACAAAAATTGCATTAAAAATGATTTCCTGAAGAAACCACTGGTTGGATCCGGGGTTTCTTGACGTCACTCGAAAGATCGCTTCAAGACGCTTCAGAAAATGTACTTTCGCAGGAACAAATGTCAATTTTAAGGGCGTGACGCGTCAGCAAAAAAACTCGAAAATGGAAAAAATCGAAAAAATCAACTTTCTTAATAATCATCGTAGACGCTTGTGTTTTACCTTTTTTTTCATCAGAAGAACGAGATAAAACGATTGCCGTTAAAAAATTTCATCCAGAGAAAATTGCAAAAAAGTTAGTCAGTCACCATGAAATCTTTTGAAAAAAGTCGATTTTTTCACACTTTGAACGGCTGTAGCGGCCGAACGAAGAATTCAATTTGAACGCGGATTGAAAATCTGTGTTCCTCGTGTGTCAATTAGTCGGATTTGATTAAAATTGGGGATTTTTAATTTTTGCCAAAAACCCGAAAAACTATACAAGGGTCCCCCCTTCTAACTTTTTAACAAAAATTGCATTAAAAATGATTTCCTGAAGAAACCACTGGTTGGATCCGGGGTTTCTTGATGTCACTCGAAAGATCGCTTCAAGACGCTTCAGAAAATGTACTTTCGCAGGAACAAAAGTCAATTTTAAAGCCGTGACGCGTTAGCAAAAAAACTCGAAAATGGAAAAAATCGAAAAAATCAACTTTCTTAATAATCATCGTAGACGCTTGTGTTTTACCTTTTTTTTAAATTTTTTGAAAAAAGTCGATTTTTTCACACTTTGAACGGCTGTAGCGGCCGAACGAAGACTCCAATTTGAACGCGGATTGAAAATCTGTGTTCCTCGTGTGTCAATTAGTCGGATTTGATTAAAATTGGGGATTTTTAATTTTTGACAAAAACCCGAAAAACTATCCAAGGGTCCCCCCTTCTAACTTTTTAACAAAAATTGCATTAAAAATGATTTCCTGAAGAAACCACTGGTTGGATCCGGGGTTTCTTGACATCACTCGAAAGATCGCTTCAAGACGCTTCAGAAAATGTACTTTCGCAGGAACAAAAGTCAATTTTAAAGCCGTGACGCGTTAGCAAAAAAACTCGAAAATGGAAAAAATCGAAAAAATCAACTTTCTTAATAATCATCGTAGACGCTTGTGTTTTACCTTTTTTTTCATCAGAAGAACGAGATAAAACGATTGCCGTTAAAAAATTTCATCCAGAGAAAATTGCAAAAAAGTTAGCCAGTCACCATGAAATTTTTTGAAAAAAGTCGATTTTTTCACACTTTGAACGGCTGTAGCGGTCGAACGAAGACTCCAATTTGAACGCGGATTGAAAATCTGTGTTCCTCGTGTGTCAATTAGTCGGATTTGATTAAAATTGGGGATTTTTAATTTTTGACAAAAACCCGAAAAACTATCCAAGGGTCCCCCCTTCTAACTTTTTAACAAAAATTGCATTAAAAATTATTTCCTGAAGAAACCACTGGTTGGATCCGGGGTTTCTTGATGTCACTCGAAAGATCGCTTCAAGACGCTTCAGAAAATGTACTTTCGCAGGAACAAATGTCAATTTTAAGGGCGTGACGCGTCAGCAAAAAAACTCGAAAATGGAAAAACTCGAAAAAATCAACTTTCTTAATAATCATCGTAGACGCTTGTGTTTTACCTTTTTTTTCATCAGAAGAACGAGATAAAACGATTGCCGTTAAAAAATTTCATCCAGAGAAAATTGCAAAAAAGTTAGCCAGTCACCATGAAATTTTTTGAAAAAAGTCGATTTTTTCACACTTTGAACGGCTGTAGCGGCCGAACGAAGACTCCAATTTGAACGCGGATTGAAAATCTGTGTTCCTCGTGTGTCAATTAGTCGGATTTGATTAAAATTGGGGATTTTTAATTTTTGCCAAAAACCCGAAAAACTATCCAAGGGTCCCCCCTTCTAACTTTTTAACAAAAATTGCATTAAAAATGATTTCCTGAAGAAACCACTGGTTGGATCCGGGGTTTCTTGATGTCACTCGAAAGATCGCTTCAAGACGCTTCAGAAAATGTACTTTCGCAGGAACAAAAGTCAATTTTAAAGCCGTGACGCGTTAGCAAAAAAACTCGAAAATGGAAAAAATCGAAAAAATCAACTTTCTTAATAATCATCGTAGACGCTTGTGTTTTACCTTTTTTTTCATCAGAAGAACGAGATAAAACGATTGCCGTTAAAAAATTTCATCCAGAGAAAATTGCAAAAAAGTTAGCCAGTCACCATGAAATTTTTTGAAAAAAGTCGATTTTTTCACACTTTGAACGGCTGTAGCGGCCGAACGAAGAATCCAATTTGAACGCGGATTGAAAATCTGTGTTCCTCGTGTGTCAATTAGTCGGATTTGATTAAAATTGGGGATTTTTAATTTTTGCCAAAAACCCGAAAAACTATCCAAGGGTCCCCCCTTCTAACTTCTTAACAAAAATTGCATTAAAAATTATTTCCTGAAGAAACCACTGGTTGGATCCGGGGTTTCTTGATGTCACTCGAAAGATCGCTTCAAGACGCTTCAGAAAATGTACTTTCGCAGGAACAAAAGTCAATTTTAAAGCCGTGACGCGTTAGCAAAAAAACTCGAAAATGGAAAAAATCGAAAAAATCAACTTTCTTAATAATCATCGTAGACGCTTGTGTTTTACCTTTTTTTTCATCAGAAGAACGAGATAAAACGATTGCCGTTAAAAAATTTCATCCAGAGAAAATTGCAAAAAAGTTAGTCAGTCACCATGAAATTTTTTGAAAAAAGTCGATTTTTTCACACTTTGAACGGCTGTAGCGGCCGAACGAAGAATTCAATTTGAACGCGGATTGAAAATCTGTGTTCCTCGTGTGTCAATTAGTCGGATTTGATTAAAATTGGGGATTTTTAATTTTTGCCAAAAACCCGAAAAACTATCCAAGGGTCCCCCCTTCTAACTTTTTAACAAAAATTGCATTAAAAATGATTTCCTGAAGAAACCACTGGTTGGATCCAGGGTTTCTTGACGTCACTCGAAAGATCGCTTCAAGACGCTTCAGAAAATGTACTTTCGCAGGAACAAAAGTCAATTTTAAAGCCGTGACGCGTCAGCAAAAAAACTCGAAAATGGAAAAAATCGAAAAAATCAACTTTCTTAATAATCATCGTAGACGCTTGTGTTTTACCTTTTTTTTCATCAGAAGAACGAGATAAAACGATTGCCGTAAAAAAATTTCATCCAGAGAAAATTGCAAAAAAGTTAGCCAGTCACCATGAAATTTTTTGAAAAAAGTCGATTTTTTCACACTTTGAACGGCTGTAGCGGCCGAACGAAGACTCCAAATTGAACGCGGATTGCAAATCTGTGTTCCTCGTGTGTCAATTAGTCGGATTTGATTAAAATTGGGGATTTTTAATTTTTGACAAAAACCCGAAAAACTATCCAAGGGTCCCCCCTTCTAACTTTTTAACAGAAATTGCATTAAAAATGATTTCCTGAAGAAACCACTGGTTGGATCCGGGGTTTCTTGACGTCAGTCGAAAGATCGCTTCAAGACGCTTCAGAAAATGTACTTTCGCAGGAACAAAAGTCAATTTTAAAGCCGTGACGCGTCAGCAAAAAAACTCGAAAATGGAAAAAATCGAAAAAATCAACTTTCTTAATAATCATCGTAGACGCTTGTGTTTTACCTTTTTTTTCATCAGAAGAACGAGATAAAACGATTGCCGTTAAAAAATTTCATCCAGAGAAAATTGCAAAAAAGTTAGCCAGTCACCATGAAATTTTTTGAAAAAAGTCGATTTTTTCACACTTTGAACGGCTGTAGCGGCCGAACGAAGACTCCAATTTGAACGCGGATTGAAAATCTGTGTTCCTCGTGTGTCAATTAGTCGGATTTGATTAAAATTGGGGATTTTTAATTTTTGACAAAAACCCGAAAAACTATCCAAGGGTCCCCCCTTCTAACTTTTTAACAAAAATTGCATTAAAAATTATTTCCTGAAGAAACCACTGGTTGGATCCGGGGTTTCTTGATGTCACTCGAAAGATCGCGTCAAGACGCTTCAGAAAATGTACTTTCGCAGGAACAAAAGTCAATTTTAAAGCCGTGACGCGTTAGCAAAAAAACTCGAAAATGGAAAAAATCGAAAAAATCAACTTTCTTAATAATCATCGTAGACGCTTGTGTTTTACCTTTTTTTTCATCAGAAGAACGAGATAAAACGATTGCCGTTAAAAAATTTCATCCAGAGAAAATTGCAAAAAAGTTAGCCAGTCACCATGAAATTTTTTGAAAAAAGTCGATTTTTTCACACTTTGAACGGCTGTAGCGGCCGAACGAAGACTCCAATTTGAACGCGGATTGAAAATCTGTGTTCCTCGTGTGTCAATTAGTCGGATTTGATTAAAATTGGGGATTTTTAATTTTTGCCAAAAACCCGAAAAACTATCCAAGGGTCCCCCCTTCTAACTTTTTAACAAAAATTGCATTAAAAATGATTTCCTGAAGAAACCACTGGTTGGATCCGGGGTTTCTTGATGTCACTCGAAAGATCGCTTCAAGACGCTTCAGAAAATGTACTTTCGCAGGAACAAATGTCAATTTTAAGGGCGTGACGCGTCAGCAAAAAAACTCGAAAATGGAAAAAATCGAAAAAATCAACTTTCTTAATAATCATCGTAGACGCTTGTGTTTTACCTTTTTTTTCATCAGAAGAAGGAGATAAAACGATTGCCGTTAAAAAATTTCATCCAGAGAAAATTGCAAAAAAGTTAGTCAGTCACCATGAAATTTTTTGAAAAAAGTCGATTTTTTCACACTTTGAACGGCTGTAGCGGCCGAACGAAGAATCCAATTTGAACGCGGATTGAAAATCTGTGTTCCTCGTGTGTCAATTAGTCGGATTTGATTAAAATTGGGGATTTTTAATTTTTGCCAAAAACCCGAAAAACTATCCAAGGGTCCCCCCTTCTAACTTTTTAACAAAAATTGCATTAAAAATTATTTCCTGAAGAAACCACTGGTTGGATCCGGGGTTTCTTGACGTCACTCGAAAGATCGCTTCAAGACGCTTCAGAAAATGTACTTTCGCAGGAACAAAAGTCAATTTTAAAGCCGTGACGCGTTAGCAAAAAAACTCGAAAATGGAAAAAATCGAAAAAATCAACTTTCTTAATAATCATCGTAGACGCTTGTGTTTTACCTTTTTTTTCATCAGAAGAACGAGATAAAACGATTGCCGTAAAAAAATTTCATCCAGAGAAAATTGCAAAAAAGTTAGCCAGTCACCATGAAATTTTTTGAAAAAAGTCGATTTTTTCACACTTTGAACGGCTGTAGCGGCCGAACGAAGACTCCAAATTGAACGCGGATTGCAAATCTGTGTTCCTCGTGTGTCAATTAGTGGGATTTGATTAAAATTGGGGATTTTTAATTTTTGACAAAAACCCGAAAAACTATCCAAGGGTCCCCCCTTCTAACTTTTTTACAAAAATTGCATTAAAAATGATTTCCTGAAGAAACCACTGGTTGGATCCGGGGTTTCTTGACGTCACTCGAAAGATCGCTTCAAGACGCTTCAGAAAATGTACTTTCGCAGGAACAAAAGTCAATTTTAAAGCCGTGACGCGTTAGCAAAAAAACTCGAAAATGGAAAAAATCGAAAAAATCAACTTTCTTAATAATCATCGTAGACGCTTGTGTTTTACCTTTTTTTTCATCAGAAGAACGAGATAAAACGATTGCCGTTAAAAAATTTCATCCAGAGAAAATTGCAAAAAAGTTAGTCAGTCACCATGAAATTTTTTGAAAAAAGTCGATTTTTTCACACTTTGAACGGCTGTAGCGGCCGAACGAAGACTCCAATTTGAACGCGGATTGAAAATCTGTGTTCCTCGTGTGTCAATTAGTCGGATTTGATTAAAATTGGGGATTTTTAATTTTTGCCAAAAACCCGAAAAACTATCCAAGGGTCCCCCCTTCTAACTTTTTAACAAAAATTGCATTAAAAATGATTTCCTGAAGAAACCACTGGTTGGATCCGGGGTTTCTTGACGTCAGTCGAAAGATCGCTTCAAGACGCTTCAGAAAATGTACTTTCGCAGGAACAAAAGTCAATTTTAAAGCCGTGACGCGTTAGCAAAAAAACTCGAAAATGGAAAAAATCGAAAAAATCAACTTTCTTAATAATCATCGTAGACGCTTGTGTTTTACCTTTTTTTTCATCAGAAGAACGAGATAAAACGATTGCCGTAAAAAAATTTCATCCAGAGAAAATTGCAAAAAAGTTAGTCAGTCACCATGAAATTTTTTGAAAAAAGTCGATTTTTTCACACTTTGAACGGCTGTAGCGGCCGAACGAAGAATCCAATTTGAACGCGGATTGAAAATCTGTGTTCCTCGTGTGTCAATTAGTCGGATTTGATTAAAATTGGGGATTTTTAATTTTTGCCAAAAACCCGAAAAACTATCCAAGGGTCCCCCCTTCTAACTTTTTAACAAAAATTGCATTAAAAATTATTTCCTGAAGAAACCACTGGTTGGATCCAGGGTTTCTTGACGTCACTCGAAAGATCGCTTCAAGACGCTTCAGAAAATGTACTTTCGCAGGAACAAATGTCAATTTTAAGGGCGTGACGCGTCAGCAAAAAAACTCGAAAATGGAAAAAATCGAAAAAATCAACTTTCTTAATAATCATCGTAGACGCTTGTGTTTTACCTTTTTTTTCATCAGAAGAACGAGATAAAACGATTGCCGTTAAAAAATTTCATCCAGAGAAAATTGCAAAAAAGTTAGTCAGTCACCATGAAATTTTTTGAAAAAAGTCGATTTTTTCACACTTTGAACGGCTGTAGCGGCCGAACGAAGAATTCAATTTGAACGCGGATTGAAAATCTGTGTTCCTCGTGTGTCAATTAGTCGGATTTGATTAAAATTGGGGATTTTTAATTTTTGCCAAAAACCCGAAAAACTATCCAAGGGTCCCCCCTTCTAACTTTTTAACAAAAATTGCATTAAAAATTATTTCCTGAAGAAACCACTGGTTGGATCCGGGGTTTCTTGATGTCACTCGAAAGATCGCGTCAAGACGCTTCAGAAAATGTACTTTCGCAGGAACAAAAGTCAATTTTAAAGCCGTGACGCGTTAGCAAAAAAACTCGAAAATGGAAAAAATCGAAAAAATCAACTTTCTTAATAATCATCGTAGACGCTTGTGTTTTACCTTTTTTTTCATCAGAAGAACGAGATAAAACGATTGCCGTTAAAAAATTTCATCCAGAGAAAATTGCAAAAAAGTTAGTCAGTCACCATGAAATTTTTTGAAAAAAGTCGATTTTTTCACACTTTGAACGGCTGTAGCGGCCGAACGAAGAATTCAATTTGAACGCGGATTGAAAATCTGTGTTCCTCGTGTGTCAATTAGTCGGATTTGATTAAAATTGGGGATTTTTAATTTTTGCCAAAAACCCGAAAAACTATCCAAGGGTCCCCCCTTCTAACTTTTTAACAAAAATTGCATTAAAAATTATTTCCTGAAGAAACCACTGGTTGGATCCAGGGTTTCTTGACGTCACTCGAAAGATCGCTTCAAGACGCTTCAGAAAATGTACTTTCGCAGGAACAAATGTCAATTTTAAGGGCGTGACGCGTCAGCAAAAAAACTCGAAAATGGAAAAAATCGAAAAAATCAACTTTCTTAATAATCATCGTAGACGCTTGTGTTTTACCTTTTTTTTCATCAGAAGAAGGAGATAAAACGATTGCCGTTAAAAAATTTCATCCAGAGAAAATTGCAAAAAAGTTAGTCAGTCACCATGAAATTTTTTGAAAAAAGTCGATTTTTTCACACTTTGAACGGCTGTAGCGGCCGAACGAAGAATCCAATTTGAACGCGGATTGAAAATCTGTGTTCCTCGTGTGTCAATTAGTCGGATTTGATTAAAATTGGGGATTTTTAATTTTTGCCAAAAACCCGAAAAACTATCCAAGGGTCCCCCCTTCTAACTTTTTAACAAAAATTGCATTAAAAATTATTTCCTGAAGAAACCACTGGTTGGATCCGGGGTTTCTTGATGTCACTCGAAAGATCGCTTCAAGACGCTTCAGAAAATGTACTTTCGCAGGAACAAAAGTCAATTTTAAAGCCGTGACGCGTTAGCAAAAAAACTCGAAAATGGAAAAAATCGAAAAAATCAACTTTCTTAATAATCATCGTAGACGCTTGTGTTTTACCTTTTTTTTCATCAGAAGAACGAGATAAAACGATTGCCGTTAAAAAATTTCATCCAGAGAAAATTGCAAAAAAGTTAGTCAGTCACCATGAAATTTTTTGAAAAAAGTCGATTTTTTCACACTTTGAACGGCTGTAGCGGCCGAACGAAGACTCCAATTTGAACGCGGATTGAAAATCTGTGTTCCTCGTGTGTCAATTAGTCGGATTTGATTAAAATTGGGGATTTTTAATTTTTGCCAAAAACCCGAAAAACTATCCAAGGGTCCCCCCTTCTAACTTTTTAACAAAAATTGCATTAAAAATGATTTCCTGAAGAAACCACTGGTTGGATCCGGGGTTTCTTGACGTCAGTCGAAAGATCGCTTCAAGACGCTTCAGAAAATGTACTTTCGCAGGAACAAAAGTCAATTTTAAAGCCGTGACGCGTCAGCAAAAAAACTCGAAAATGGAAAAAATCGAAAAAATCAACTTTCTTAATAATCATCGTAGACGCTTGTGTTTTACCTTTTTTTTCATCAGAAGAACGAGATAAAACGATTGCCGTAAAAAAATTTCATCCAGAGAAAATTGCAAAAAAGTTAGTCAGTCACCATGAAATTTTTTGAAAAAAGTCGATTTTTTCACACTTTGAACGGCTGTAGCGGCCGAACGAAGAATCCTATTTGAACGCGGATTGAAAATCTGTGTTCCTCGTGTGTCAATTAGTCGGATTTGATTAAAATTGGGGATTTTTAATTTTTGCCAAAAACCCGAAAAACTATCCAAGGGTCCCCCCTTCTAACTTTTTAACAAAAATTGCATTAAAAATTATTTCCTGAAGAAACCACTGGTTGGATCCGGGGTTTCTTGATGTCACTCGAAAGATCGCTTCAAGACGCTTCAGAAAATGTACTTTCGCAGGAACAAAAGTCAATTTTAAAGCCGTGACGCGTTAGCAAAAAAACTCGAAAATGGAAAAAATCGAAAAAATCAACTTTCTTAATAATCATCGTAGACGCTTGTGTTTTACCTTTTTTTTCATCAGAAGAACGAGATAAAACGATTGCCGTTAAAAAATTTCATCCAGAGAAAATTGCAAAAAAGTTAGTCAGTCACCATGAAATTTTTTGAAAAAAGTCGATTTTTTCACACTTTGAACGGCTGTAGCGGCCGAACGAAGAATTCAATTTGAACGCGGATTGAAAATCTGTGTTCCTCGTGTGTCAATTAGTCGGATTTGATTAAAATTGGGGATTTTTAATTTTTGACAAAAACCCGAAAAACTATCCAAGGGTCCCCCCTTCTAACTTTTTAACAAAAATTGCATTAAAAATGATTTCCTGAAGAAACCACTGGTTGGATCCGGGGTTTCTTGACGTCACTCGAAAGATCGCTTCAAGACGCTTCAGAAAATGTACTTTCGCAGGAACAAAAGTCAATTTTAAAGCCGTGACGCGTCAGCAAAAAAACTCAAAAATGGAAAAAATCGAAAAAATCAACTTTCTTAATAATCATCGTAGACGCTTGTGTTTTACCTTTTTTTTCATCAGAAGAACGAGATAAAACGATTGCCGTAAAAAAATTTCATCCAGAGAAAATTGCAAAAAAGTTAGCCAGTCACCATGAAATTTTTTGAAAAAAGTCGATTTTTTCACACTTTGAACGGCTGTAGCGGCCGAACGAAGACTCCAAATTGAACGCGGATTGCAAATCTGTGTTCCTCGTGTGTCAATTAGTCGGATTTGATTAAAATTGGGGATTTTTAATTTTTGACAAAAACCCGAAAAACTATCCAAGGGTCCCCCCTTCTAACTTTTTAACAAAAATTGCATTAAAAATGATTTCCTGAAGAAACCACTGGTTGGATCCGGGGTTTCTTGACGTCACTCGAAAGATCGCTTCAAGACGCTTCAGAAAATGTACTTTCGCAGGAACAAAAGTCAATTTTAAAGCCGTGACGCGTCAGCAAAAAAACTCGAAAATGGAAAAAATCGAAAAAATCAACTTTCTTAATAATCATCGTAGACGCTTGTGTTTTACCTTTTTTTTCATCAGAAGAACGAGATAAAACGATTGCCGTAAAAAAATTCATCCAGAGAAAATTGCAAAAAAGTTAGCCAGTCACCATGAAATTTTTTGAAAAAAGTCGATTTTTTCACACTTTGAACGGCTGTAGCGGCCGAACGAAGACTCCAAATTGAACGCGGATTGCAAATCTGTGTTCCTCGTGTGTCAATTAGTCGGATTTGATTAAAATTGGGGATTTTTAATTTTTGACAAAAACCCGAAAAACTATCCAAGGGTCCCCCCTTCTAACTTTTTAACAAAAATTGCATTAAAAATGATTTCCTGAAGAAACCACTGGTTGGATCCGGGGTTTCTTGACGTCACTCGAAAGATCGCTTCAAGACGCTTCAGAAAATGTACTTTCGCAGGAACAAAAGTCAATTTTAAAGCCGTGACGCGTCAGCAAAAAAACTCGAAAATGGAAAAAATCGAAAAAATCAACTTTCTTAATAATCATCGTAGGCGCTTGTGTTTTACCTTTTTTTTCATCAGAAGAACGAGATAAAACGATTGCCGTTAAAAAATTTCATCCAGAGAAAATTGCAAAAAAGTTAGCCAGTCACCATGAATTTTTTTGAAAAAAGTCGATTTTTTCACACTTTGAACGGCTGTAGCGGCCGAACGAAGAATCCAATTTGAACGCGGATTGAAAATCTGTGTTCCTCGTGTGTCAATTAGTCGGATTTGATTAAAATTGGGGATTTTTAATTTTTGACAAAAACCCGAAAAACTATCCAAGGGTCCCCCCTTCTAACTTTTTAACAAAAATTGCATTAAAAATGATTTCCTGAAGAAACCACTGGTTGGATCCGGGGTTTCTTGACGTCAGTCGAAAGATCGCTTCAAGACGCTTCAGAAAATGTACTTTCGCAGGAACAAAAGTCAATTTTAAAGCCGTGACGCGTCAGCAAAAAAACTCGAAAATGGAAAAAATCGAAAAAATCAACTTTCTTAATAATCATCGTAGACGCTTGTGTTTTACCTTTTTTTTCATCAGAAGAACGAGATAAAACGATTGCCGTTAAAAAATTTCATCCAGAGAAAATTGCAAAAAAGTTAGTCAGTCACCATGAAATTTTTTGAAAAAAGTCGATTTTTTCACACTTTGAACGGCTGTAGCGGCCGAACGAAGACTCCAAATTGAACGCGGATTGCAAATCTGTGTTCCTCGTGTGTCAATTAGTGGGATTTGATTAAAATTGGGGATTTTTAATTTTTGACAAAAACCCGAAAAACTATCCAAGGGTCCCCCCTTCTAACTTTTTAACAAAAATTGCATTAAAAATGATTTCCTGAAGAAACCACTGGTTGGATCCGGGGTTTCTTGACGTCACTCGAAAGATCGCTTCAAGACGCTTCAGAAAATGTACTTTCGCAGGAACAAAAGTCAATTTTAAAGCCGTGACGCGTCAGCAAAAAAACTCGAAAATGGAAAAAATCGAAAAAATCAACTTTCTTAATAATCATCGTAGGCGCTTGTGTTTTTCCTTTTTTTTCATCAGAAGAACGAGATAAAACGATTGCCGTTAAAAAATTTCATCCAGAGAAAATTGCAAAAAAGTTAGCCAGTCACCATGAATTTTTTTGAAAAAAGTCGATTTTTTCACACTTTGAACGGCTGTAGCGGCCGAACGAAGAATCCAATTTGAACGCGGATTGAAAATCTGTGTTCCTCGTGTGTCAATTAGTCGGATTTGATTAAAATTGGGGATTTTTAATTTTTGACAAAAACCCGAAAAACTATCCAAGGGTCCCCCCTTCTAACTTTTTAACAAAAATTGCATTAAAAATGATTTCCTGAAGAAACCACTGGTTGGATCCGGGGTTTCTTGACGTCAGTCGAAAGATCGCTTCAAGACGCTTCAGAAAATGTACTTTCGCAGGAACAAAAGTCAATTTTAAAGCCGTGACGCGTCAGCAAAAAAACTCGAAAATGGAAAAAATCGAAAAAATCAACTTTCTTAATAATCATCGTAGACGCTTGTGTTTTACCTTTTTTTTCATCAGAAGAACGAGATAAAACGATTGCCGTTAAAAAATTTCATCCAGAGAAAATTGCAAAAAAGTTAGTCAGTCACCATGAAATTTTTTGAAAAAAGTCGATTTTTTCACACTTTGAACGGCTGTAGCGGCCGAACGAAGACTCCAAATTGAACGCGGATTGCAAATCTGTGTTCCTCGTGTGTCAATTAGTGGGATTTGATTAAAATTGGGGATTTTTAATTTTTGACAAAAACCCGAAAAACTATCCAAGGGTCCCCCCTTCTAACTTTTTTACAAAAATTGCATTAAAAATGATTTCCTGAAGAAACCACTGGTTGGATCCGGGGTTTCTTGACGTCACTCGAAAGATCGCTTCAAGACGCTTCAGAAAATGTACTTTCGCAGGAACAAAAGTCAATTTTAAAGCCGTGACGCGTCAGCAAAAAAACTCGAAAATGGAAAAAATCGAAAAAATCAACTTTCTTAATAATCATCGTAGACGCTTGTGTTTTACCTTTTTTTTCATCAGAAGAACGAGATAAAACGATTGCCGTAAAAAAATTCATCCAGAGAAAATTGCAAAAAAGTTAGCCAGTCACCATGAAATTTTTTGAAAAAAGTCGATTTTTTCACACTTTGAACGGCTGTAGCGGCCGAACGAAGACTCCAAATTGAACGCGGATTGCAAATCTGTGTTCCTCGTGTGTCAATTAGTCGGATTTGATTAAAATTGGGGATTTTTAATTTTTGACAAAAACCCGAAAAACTATCCAAGGGTCCCCCCTTCTAACTTTTTAACAAAAATTGCATTAAAAATGATTTCCTGAAGAAACCACTGGTTGGATCCGGGGTTTCTTGACGTCACTCGAAAGATCGCTTCAAGACGCTTCAGAAAATGTACTTTCGCAGGAACAAAAGTCAATTTTAAAGCCGTGACGCGTCAGCAAAAAAACTCGAAAATGGAAAAAATCGAAAAAATCAACTTTCTTAATAATCATCGTAGGCGCTTGTGTTTTACCTTTTTTTTCATCAGAAGAACGAGATAAAACGATTGCCGTTAAAAAATTTCATCCAGAGAAAATTGCAAAAAAGTTAGCCAGTCACCATGAATTTTTTTGAAAAAAGTCGATTTTTTCACACTTTGAACGGCTGTAGCGGCCGAACGAAGAATCCAATTTGAACGCGGATTGAAAATCTGTGTTCCTCGTGTGTCAATTAGTCGGATTTGATTAAAATTGGGGATTTTTAATTTTTGACAAAAACCCGAAAAACTATCCAAGGGTCCCCCCTTCTAACTTTTTAACAAAAATTGCATTAAAAATGATTTCCTGAAGAAACCACTGGTTGGATCCGGGGTTTCTTGACGTCAGTCGAAAGATCGCTTCAAGACGCTTCAGAAAATGTACTTTCGCAGGAACAAAAGTCAATTTTAAAGCCGTGACGCGTCAGCAAAAAAACTCGAAAATGGAAAAAATCGAAAAAATCAACTTTCTTAATAATCATCGTAGACGCTTGTGTTTTACCTTTTTTTTCATCAGAAGAACGAGATAAAACGATTGCCGTTAAAAAATTTCATCCAGAGAAAATTGCAAAAAAGTTAGTCAGTCACCATGAAATTTTTTGAAAAAAGTCGATTTTTTCACACTTTGAACGGCTGTAGCGGCCGAACGAAGACTCCAAATTGAACGCGGATTGCAAATCTGTGTTCCTCGTGTGTCAATTAGTGGGATTTGATTAAAATTGGGGATTTTTAATTTTTGACAAAAACCCGAAAAACTATCCAAGGGTCCCCCCTTCTAACTTTTTAACAAAAATTGCATTAAAAATGATTTCCTGAAGAAACCACTGGTTGGATCCGGGGTTTCTTGACGTCACTCGAAAGATCGCTTCAAGACGCTTCAGAAAATGTACTTTCGCAGGAACAAAAGTCAATTTTAAAGCCGTGACGCGTCAGCAAAAAAACTCGAAAATGGAAAAAATCGAAAAAATCAACTTTCTTAATAATCATCGTAGGCGCTTGTGTTTTACCTTTTTTTTCATCAGAAGAACGAGATAAAACGATTGCCGTTAAAAAATTTCATCCAGAGAAAATTGCAAAAAAGTTAGCCAGTCACCATGAATTTTTTTGAAAAAAGTCGATTTTTTCACACTTTGAACGGCTGTAGCGGCCGAACGAAGAATCCAATTTGAACGCGGATTGAAAATCTGTGTTCCTCGTGTGTCAATTAGTCGGATTTGATTAAAATTGGGGATTTTTAATTTTTGACAAAAACCCGAAAAACTATCCAAGGGTCCCCCCTTCTAACTTTTTAACAAAAATTGCATTAAAAATGATTTCCTGAAGAAACCACTGGTTGGATCCGGGGTTTCTTGACGTCAGTCGAAAGATCGCTTCAAGACGCTTCAGAAAATGTACTTTCGCAGGAACAAAAGTCAATTTTAAAGCCGTGACGCGTCAGCAAAAAAACTCGAAAATGGAAAAAATCGAAAAAATCAACTTTCTTAATAATCATCGTAGACGCTTGTGTTTTACCTTTTTTTTCATCAGAAGAACGAGATAAAACGATTGCCGTTAAAAAATTTCATCCAGAGAAAATTGCAAAAAAGTTAGTCAGTCACCATGAAATTTTTTGAAAAAAGTCGATTTTTTCACACTTTGAACGGCTGTAGCGGCCGAACGAAGACTCCAAATTGAACGCGGATTGCAAATCTGTGTTCCTCGTGTGTCAATTAGTGGGATTTGATTAAAATTGGGGATTTTTAATTTTTGACAAAAACCCGAAAAACTATCCAAGGGTCCCCCCTTCTAACTTTTTTACAAAAATTGCATTAAAAATGATTTCCTGAAGAAACCACTGGTTGGATCCGGGGTTTCTTGACGTCACTCGAAAGATCGCTTCAAGACGCTTCAGAAAATGTACTTTCGCAGGAACAAAAGTCAATTTTAAAGCCGTGACGCGTCAGCAAAAAAACTCGAAAATGGAAAAAATCGAAAAAATCAACTTTCTTAATAATCATCGTAGACGCTTGTGTTTTACCTTTTTTTTCATCAGAAGAACGAGATAAAACGATTGCCGTAAAAAAATTTCATCCAGAGAAAATTGCAAAAAAGTTAGCCAGTCACCATGAAATTTTTTGAAAAAAGTCGATTTTTTCACACTTTGAACGGCTGTAGCGGCCGAACGAAGAATCCAAATTGAACGCGGATTGCAAATCTGTGTTCCTCGTGTGTCAATTAGTCGGATTTGATTAAAATTGGGGATTTTTAATTTTTGACAAAAACCCGAAAAACTATCCAAGGGTCCCCCCTTCTAACTTTTTAACAAAAATTGCATTAAAAATGATTTCCTGAAGAAACCACTGGTTGGATCCGGGGTTTCTTGACGTCACTCGAAAGATCGCTTCAAGACGCTTCAGAAAATGTACTTTCGCAGGAACAAAAGTCAATTTTAAAGCCGTGACGCGTCAGCAAAAAAACTCGAAAATGGAAAAAATCGAAAAAATCAACTTTCTTAATAATCATCGTAGACGCTTGTGTTTTACCTTTTTTTTCATCAGAAGAACGAGATAAAACGATTGCCGTTAAAAAATTTCATCCAGAGAAAATTGCAAAAAAGTTAGCCAGTCACCATGAATTTTTTTGAAAAAAGTCGATTTTTTCACACTTTGAACGGCTGTAGCGGCCGAACGAAGAATCCAATTTGAACGCGGATTGAAAATCTGTGTTCCTCGTGTGTCAATTAGTCGGATTTGATTAAAATTGGGGATTTTTAATTTTTGCCAAAAACCCGAAAAACTATCCAAGGGTCCCCCCTTCTAACTTTTTAACAAAAATTGCATTAAAAATGATTTCCTGAAGAAACCACTGGTTGGATCCGGGGTTTCTTGATGTCACTCGAAAGATCGCTTCAAGACGCTTCAGAAAATGTACTTTCGCAGGAACAAATGTCAATTTTAAGGGCGTGACGCGTCAGCAAAAAAACTCGAAAATGGAAAAAATCGAAAAAATCAACTTTCTTAATAATCATCGTAGACGCTTGTGTTTTACCTTTTTTTTCATCAGAAGAACGAGATAAAACGATTGCCGTTAAAAAATTTCATCCAGAGAAAATTGCAAAAAAGTTAGCCAGTCACCATGAAATTTTTTGAAAAAAGTCGATTTTTTCACACTTTGAACGGCTGTAGCGGCCGAACGAAGAATCCAAATTGAACGCGGATTGCAAATCTGTGTTCCTCGTGTGTCAATTAGTCGGATTTGATTAAAATTGGGGATTTTTAATTTTTGACAAAAACCCGAAAAACTATCCAAGGGTCCCCCCTTCTAACTTTTTAACAAAAATTGCATTAAAAATGATTTCCTGAAGAAACCACTGGTTGGATCCGGGGTTTCTTGACGTCACTCGAAAGATCGCTTCAAGACGCTTCAGAAAATGTACTTTCGCAGGAACAAAAGTCAATTTTAAAGCCGTGACGCGTCAGCAAAAAAACTCGAAAATGGAAAAAATCGAAAAAATCAACTTTCTTAATAATCATCGTAGACGCTTGTGTTTTACCTTTTTTTTCATCAGAAGAACGAGATAAAACGATTGCCGTTAAAAAATTTCATCCAGAGAAAATTGCAAAAAAGTTAGCCAGTCACCATGAATTTTTTTGAAAAAAGTCGATTTTTTCACACTTTGAACGGCTGTAGCGGCCGAACGAAGAATCCAATTTGAACGCGGATTGAAAATCTGTGTTCCTCGTGTGTCAATTAGTCGGATTTGATTAAAATTGGGGATTTTTAATTTTTGCCAAAAACCCGAAAAACTATCCAAGGGTCCCCCCTTCTAACTTTTTAACAAAAATTGCATTAAAAATGATTTCCTGAAGAAACCACTGGTTGGATCCGGGGTTTCTTGATGTCACTCGAAAGATCGCTTCAAGACGCTTCAGAAAATGTACTTTCGCAGGAACAAATGTCAATTTTAAGGGCGTGACGCGTCAGCAAAAAAACTCGAAAATGGAAAAAATCGAAAAAATCAACTTTCTTAATAATCATCGTAGACGCTTGTGTTTTACCTTTTTTTTCATCAGAAGAACGAGATAAAACGATTGCCGTTAAAAAATTTCATCCAGAGAAAATTGCAAAAAAGTTAGCCAGTCACCATGAAATTTTTTGAAAAAAGTCGATTTTTTCACACTTTGAACGGCTGTAGCGGCCGAACGAAGAATCCAAATTGAACGCGGATTGCAAATCTGTGTTCCTCGTGTGTCAATTAGTCGGATTTGATTAAAATTGGGGATTTTTAATTTTTGACAAAAACCCGAAAAACTATCCAAGGGTCCCCCCTTCTAACTTTTTAACAAAAATTGCATTAAAAATGATTTCCTGAAGAAACCACTGGTTGGATCCGGGGTTTCTTGATGTCACTCGAAAGATCGCTTCAAGACGCTTCAGAAAATGTACTTTCGCAGGAACAAATGTCAATTTTAAGGGCGTGACGAGTCAGCAAAAAAACTCGAAAATGGAAAAAATCGAAAAAATCAACTTTCTTAATAATCATCGAAGACGCTTGTGTTTTACCTTTTTTTTCATCAGAAGAACGAGATAAAACGATTGCCGTTAGAAAATTTCATCCAGAGAAAATTGCAAAAAAGTTAGCCAGTCACCATGAAATTTTTTGAAAAAAGTCGATTTTTTCACACTTTGAACGGCTGTAGCGGCCGAACGAAGAATCCAATTTGAACGCGGATTGAAAATCTGTGTTCCTCGTGTGTCAATTAGTCGGATTTGATTAAAATTGGGGATTTTTAATTTTTGACAAAAACCCGAAAAACTATCCAAGGGTCCCCCCTTCTAACTTTTTAACAAAAATTGCATTAAAAATGATTTCCTGAAGAAACCACTGGTTGGATCCGGGGTTTCTTGACGTCACTCGAAAGATCGCTTCAAGACGCTTCAGAAAATGTACTTTCGCAGGAACAAAAGTCAATTTTAAAGCCGTGACGCGTCAGCAAAAAAACTCGAAAATGGAAAAAATCGAAAAAATCAACTTTCTTAATAATCATCGTAGACGCTTGTGTTTTACCTTTTTTTTCATCAGAAGAACGAGATAAAACGATTGCCGTTAAAAAATTTCATCCAGAGAAAATTGCAAAAAAGTTAGCCAGTCACCATGAAATTTTTTGAAAAAAGTCGATTTTTTCACACTTTGAACGGCTGTAGCGGCCGAACGAAGAATCCAAATTGAACGCGGATTGCAAATCTGTGTTCCTCGTGTGTCAATTAGTCGGATTTGATTAAAATTGGGGATTTTTAATTTTTGACAAAAACCCGAAAAACTATCCAAGGGTCCCCCCTTCTAACTTTTTAACAAAAATTGCATTAAAAATGATTTCCTGAAGAAACCACTGGTTGGATCCGGGGTTTCTTGACGTCACTCGAAAGATCGCTTCAAGACGCTTCAGAAAATGTACTTTCGCAGGAACAAAAGTCAATTTTAAAGCCGTGACGCGTCAGCAAAAAAACTCGAAAATGGAAAAAATCGAAAAAATCAACTTTCTTAATAATCATCGTAGACGCTTGTGTTTTACCTTTTTTTTCATCAGAAGAACGAGATAAATCGATTGCCGTTAGAAAATTTCATCCAGAGAAAATTGCAAAAAAGTTAGCCAGTCACCATGAAATTTTTTGAAAAAAGTCGATTTTTTCACACTTTGAACGGCTGTAGCGGCCGAACGAAGACTCCAAATTGAACGCGGATTGAAAATCTGTGTTCCTCGTGTGTCAATTAGTCGGATTTGATTAAAATTGGGGATTTTTAATTTTTGACAAAAACCCGAAAAACTATCCAAGGGTCCCCCCTTCTAACTTTTTAACAAAAATTGCATTAAAAATGATTTCCTGAAGAAACCACTGGTTGGATCCGGGGTTTCTTGATGTCACTCGAAAGATCGCTTCAAGACGCTTCAGAAAATGTACTTTCGCAGGAACAAAAGTCAATTTTAAAGCCGTGACGCGTCAGCAAAAAAACTCGAAAATGGAAAAAATCGAAAAAATCAACTTTCTTAATAATCATCGTAGACGCTTGTGTTTTACCTTTTTTTTCATCAGAAGAACGAGATAAAACGATTGCCGTAAAAAAATTTCATCCAGAGAAAATTGCAAAAAAGTTAGCCAGTCACCATGAAATTTTTTGAAAAAAGTCGATTTTTTCACACTTTGAACGGCTGTAGCGGCCGAACGAAGAATCCAAATTGAACGCGGATTGCAAATCTGTGTTCCTCGTGTGTCAATTAGTCGGATTTGATTAAAATTGGGGATTTTTAATTTTTGACAAAAACCCGAAAAACTATCCAAGGGTCCCCCCTTCTAACTTTTTAACAAAAATTGCATTAAAAATGATTTCCTGAAGAAACCACTGGTTGGATCCGGGGTTTCTTGACGTCACTCGAAAGATCGCTTCAAGACGCTTCAGAAAATGTACTTTCGCAGGAACAAAAGTCAATTTTAAAGCCGTGACGCGTCAGCAAAAAAACTCGAAAATGGAAAAAATCGAAAAAATCAACTTTCTTAATAATCATCGTAGACGCTTGTGTTTTACCTTTTTTTTCATCAGAAGAACGAGATAAAACGATTGCCGTTAAAAAATTTCATCCAGAGAAAATTGCAAAAAAGTTAGTCAGTCACCATGAAATTTTTTGAAAAAAGTCGATTTTTTCACACTTTGAACGGCTGTAGCGGCCGAACGAAGACTCCAAATTGAACGCGGATTGCAAATCTGTGTTCCTCGTGTGTCAATTAGTGGGATTTGATTAAAATTGGGGATTTTTAATTTTTGACAAAAACCCGAAAAACTATCCAAGGGTCCCCCCTTCTAACTTTTTAACAAAAATTGCATTAAAAATGATTTCCTGAAGAAACCACTGGTTGGATCCGGGGTTTCTTGACGTCACTCGAAAGATCGCTTCAAGACGCTTCAGAAAATGTACTTTCGCAGGAACAAAAGTCAATTTTAAAGCCGTGACGCGTCAGCAAAAAAAACTCGAAAATGGAAAAAATCGAAAAAATCAACTTTCTTAATAATCATCGTAGACGCTTGTGTTTTACCTTTTTTTTCATCAGAAGAACGAGATAAAACGATTGCCGTTAAAAAATTTCATCCAGAGAAAATTGCAAAAAAGTTAGCCAGTCACCATGAAATTTTTTGAAAAAAGTCGATTTTTTCACACTTTGAACGGCTGTAGCGGCCGAACGAAGAATCCAAATTGAACGCGGATTGCAAATCTGTGTTCCTCGTGTGTCAATTAGTCGGATTTGATTAAAATTGGGGATTTTTAATTTTTGACAAAAACCCGAAAAACTATCCAAGGGTCCCCCCTTCTAACTTTTTAACAAAAATTGCATTAAAAATGATTTCCTGAAGAAACCACTGGTTGGATCCGGGGTTTCTTGACGTCACTCGAAAGATCGCTTCAAGACGCTTCAGAAAATGTACTTTCGCAGGAACAAAAGTCAATTTTAAAGCCGTGACGCGTCAGCAAAAAAACTCGAAAATGGAAAAAATCGAAAAAATCAACTTTCTTAATAATCATCGTAGACGCTTGTGTTTTACCTTTTTTTTCATCAGAAGAACGAGATAAAACGATTGCCGTTAAAAAATTTCATCCAGAGAAAATTGCAAAAAAGTTAGCCAGTCACCATGAAATTTTTTGAAAAAAGTCGATTTTTTCACACTTTGAACGGCTGTAGCGGCCGAACGAAGACTCCAATTTGAACGCGGATTGAAAATCTGTGTTCCTCGTGTGTCAATTAGTCGGATTTGATTAAAATTGGGGATTTTTAATTTTTGACAAAAACCCGAAAAACTATCCAAGGGTCCCCCCTTCTAACTTTTTAACAAAAATTGCATTAAAAATGATTTCCTGAAGAAACCACTGGTTGGATCCGGGGTTTCTTGATGTCACTCGAAAGATCGCTTCAAGACGCTTCAGAAAATGTACTTTCGCAGGAACAAATGTCAATTTTAAGGGCGTGACGCGTCAGCAAAAAAACTCGAAAATGGAAAAAATCGAAAAAATCAACTTTCTTAATAATCATCGAAGACGCTTGTGTTTTACCTTTTTTTTCATCAGAAGAACGAGATAAAACGATTGCCGTTAGAAAATTTCATCCAGAGAAAATTGCAAAATAGTTAGCCAGTCACCATGAAATTTTTTGAAAAAAGTCGATTTTTTCACACTTTGAACGGCTGTAGCGGCCGAACGAAGAATCCAATTTGAACGCGGATTGAAAATCTGTGTTCCTCGTGTGTCAATTAGTCGGATTTGATTAAAATTGGGGATTTTTAATTTTTGCCAAAAACCCGAAAAACTATCCAAGGGTCCCCCCTTCTAACTTTTTAACAAAAATTGCATTAAAAATGATTTCCTGAAGAAACCACTGGTTGGATCCGGGGTTTCTTGATGTCACTCGAAAGATCGCTTCAAGACGCTTCAGAAAATGTACTTTCGCAGGAACAAATGTCAATTTTAAGGGCGTGACGCGTCAGCAAAAAAACTCGAAAATGGAAAAAATCGAAAAAATCAACTTTCTTAATAATCATCGTAGACGCTTGTGTTTTACCTTTTTTTTCATCAGAAGAACGAGATAAAACGATTGCCGTTAAAAAATTTCATCCAGAGAAAATTGCAAAAAAGTTAGCCAGTCACCATGAAATTTTTTGAAAAAAGTCGATTTTTTCACACTTTGAACGGCTGTAGCGGCCGAACGAAGACTCCAAATTGAACGCGGATTGCAAATCTGTGTTCCTCGTGTGTCAATTAGTCGGATTTGATTAAAATTGGGGATTTTTAATTTTTGACAAAAACCCGAAAAACTATCCAAGGGTCCCCCCTTCTAACTTTTTAACAAAAATTGCATTAAAAATGATTTCCTGAAGAAACCACTGGTTGGATCCGGGGTTTCTTGATGTCACTCGAAAGATCGCTTCAAGACGCTTCAGAAAATGTACTTTCGCAGGAACAAATGTCAATTTTAAGGGCGTGACGCGTCAGCAAAAAAACTCGAACGAAGAATCCAATTTGAACGCGGATTGAAAATCTGTGTTCCTCGTGTGTCAATTAGTCGGATTTGATTAAAATTGGGGATTTTTAATTTTTGACAAAAACCCGAAAAACTATCCAAGGGTCCCCCCTTCTAACTTTTTAACAAAAATTGCATTAAAAATGATTTCCTGAAGAAACCACTGGTTGGATCCGGGGTTTCTTGACGTCACTCGAAAGATCGCTTCAAGACGCTTCAGAAAATGTACTTTCGCAGGAACAAAAGTCAATTTTAAAGCCGTGACGCGTCAGCAAAAAAACTCGAAAATGGAAAAAATCGAAAAAATCAACTTTCTTAATAATCATCGTAGACGCTTGTGTTTTACCTTTTTTTTCATCAGAAGAACGAGATAAAACGATTGCCGTAAAAAAATTTCATCCAGAGATGAAAAATTGCAAAAAAGTTAGCCAGCCACCATGAAATTTTTTGAAAAAAGTCGATTTTTTCACACTTTGAACGGCTGTAGCGGCCGAACGAAGACTCCAAATTGAACGCGGATTGCAAATCTGTGTTCCTCGTGTGTCAATTAGTGGGATTTGATTAAAATTGGGGATTTTTAATTTTTGACAAAAACCCGAAAAACTATCCAAGGGCCCCCCCTTCTAACTTTTTAACAAAAATTGCATTAAAAATGATTTCCTGAAGAAACCACTGGTTGGATCCGGGGTTTCTTGACGTCACTCGAAAGATCGCTTCAAGACGCTTCAGAAAATGTACTTTCGCAGGAACAAATGTCAATTTTAAAGCCGTGACGCGTCAGCAAAAAAACTCGAAAATGGAAAAAATCGAAAAAATCAACTTTCTTAATAATCATCGTAGGCGCTTGTGTTTTACCTTTTTTTTCATCAGAAGAACGAGATAAAACGATTGCCGTTAAAAAATTTCATCCAGAGAAAATTGCAAAAAAGTTAGCCAGTCACCATGAATTTTTTTGAAAAAAGTCGATTTTTTCACACTTTGAACGGCTGTAGCGGCCGAACGAAGAATCCAATTTGAACGCGGATTGAAAATCTGTGTTCCTCGTGTGTCAATTAGTCGGATTTGATTAAAATTGGGGATTTTTAATTTTTGACAAAAACCCGAAAAACTATCCAAGGGTCCCCCCTTCTAACTTTTTAACAAAAATTGCATTAAAAATGATTTCCTGAAGAAACCACTGGTTGGATCCGGGGTTTCTTGACGTCAGTCGAAAGATCGCTTCAAGACGCTTCAGAAAATGTACTTTCGCAGGAACAAAAGTCAATTTTAAAGCCGTGACGCGTCAGCAAAAAAACTCGAAAATGGAAAAAATCGAAAAAATCAACTTTCTCAATAATCATCGTAGACGCTTGTGTTTTACCTTTTTTTTCATCAGAAGAACGAGATAAAACGATTGCCGTTAAAAAATTTCATCCAGAGAAAATTGCAAAAAAGTTAGTCAGTCACGATGAAATTTTTTGAAAAAAGTCGATTTTTTCACACTTTGAACGGCTGTAGCGGCCGAACGAAGACTCCAAATTGAACGCGTATTGCAAATCTGTGTTCCTCGTGTGTCAATTAGTGGGATTTGATTAAAATTGGGGATTTTTAATTTTTGACAAAAACCCGAAAAACTATCCAAGGGTCCCCCCTTCTAACTTTTTTACAAAAATTGCATTAAAAATGATTTCCTGAAGAAACCACTGGTTGGATCCGGGGTTTCTTGACGTCACTCGAAAGATCGCTTCAAGACGCTTCAGAAAATGTACTTTCGCAGGAACAAAAGTCAATTTTAAAGCCGTGACGCGTCAGCAAAAAAACTCGAAAATGGAAAAAATCGAAAAAATCAACTTTCTTAATAATCATCGTAGACGCTTGTGTTTTACCTTTTTTTTCATCAGAAGAACGAGATAAAACGATTGCCGTAAAAAAAATTTCATCCAGAGAAAATTGCAAAAAAGTTAGCCAGTCACCATGAAATTTTTTGAAAAAAGTCGATTTTTTCACACTTTGAACGGCTGTAGCGGCCGAACGAAGACTCCAAATTGAACGCGGATTGCAAATCTGTGTTCCTCGTGTGTCAATTAGTCGGATTTGATTAAAATTGGGGATTTTTAATTTTTGCCAAAAACCCGAAAAACTATCCAAGAGTCCCCCCTTCTAACTTTTTAACAAAAATTGCATTAAAAATGATTTCCTGAAGAAACCACTGGTTGGATCCGGGGTTTCTTGATGTCACTCGAAAGATCGCTTCAAGACGCTTCAGAAAATGTACTTTCGCAGGAACAAATGTCAATTTTAAGGGCGTGACGCGTCAGCAAAAAAACTCGAAAATGGAAAAAATCGAAAAAATCAACTTTCTTAATAATCATCGTAGACGCTTGTGTTTTACCTTTTTTTTCATCAGAAGAACGAGATAAAACGATTGCCGTTAAAAAATTTCATCCAGAGAAAATTGCAAAAAAGTTAGCCAGTCACCATGAAATTTTTTGAAAAAAGTCGATTTTTTCACACTTTGAACGGCTGTAGCGGCCGAACGAAGACTCCAAATTGAACGCGGATTGCAAATCTGTGTTCCTCGTGTGTCAATTAGTCGGATTTGATTAAAATTGGGGATTTTTAATTTTTGACAAAAACCCGAAAAACTATCCAAGGGTCCCCCCTTCTAACTTTTTAACAAAAATTGCATTACAAATGATTTCCTGAAGAAACCACCGGTTGGATCCGGGGTTTCTTGACGTCACTCGAAAGATCGCTTCAAGACGCTTCAGAAAATGTACTTTCGCAGGAACAAAAGTCAATTTTAAAGCCGTGACGCGTCAGCAAAAAAACTCGAAAATGGAAAAAATCGAAAAAATCAACTTTCTTAATAATCATCGTAGACGCTTGTGTTTTACCTTTTTTTTCATCAGAAGAACGAGATAAAACGATTGCCGTAAAAAAAATTTCATCCAGAGAAAATTGCAAAAAAGTTAGCCAGTCACCATGAAATTTTTTGAAAAAAGTCGATTTTTTCACACTTTGAACGGCTGTAGCGGCCGAACGAAGACTCCAAATTGAACGCGGATTGCAAATCTGTGTTCCTCGTGTGTCAATTAGTCGGATTTGATTAAAATTGGGGATTTTTAATTTTTGACAAAAACCCGAAAAACTATCCAAGGGTCCCCCCTTCTAACTTTTTAACAAAAATTGCATTACAAATGATTTCCTGAAGAAACCACCGGTTGGATCCGGGGTTTCTTGACGTCACTCGAAAGATCGCTTCAAGACGCTTCAGAAAATGTACTTTCGCAGGAACAAAAGTCAATTTTAAAGCCGTGACGCGTCAGCAAAAAAACTCGAAAATGGAAAAAATCGAAAAAATCAACTTTCTTAATAATCATCGTAGACGCTTGTGTTTTACCTTTTTTTTCATCAGAAGAACGAGATAAAACGATTGCCGTAAAAAAAATTTCATCCAGAGAAAATTGCAAAAAAGTTAGCCAGTCACCATGAAATTTTTTGAAAAAAGTCGATTTTTTCACACTTTGAACGGCTGTAGCGGCCGAACGAAGACTCCAAATTGAACGCGGATTGCAAATCTGTGTTCCTCGTGTGTCAATTAGTCGGATTTGATTAAAATTGGGGATTTTTAATTTTTGACAAAAACCCGAAAAACTATCCAAGGGTCCCCCCTTCTAACTTTTTAACAAAAATTGCATTAAAAATGATTTCCTGAAGAAACCACTGGTTGGATCCGGGGTTTCTTGACGTCACTCGAAAGATCGCTTCAAGACGCTTCAGAAAATGTACTTTCGCAGGAACAAAAGTCAATTTTAAAGCCGTGACGCGTCAGCAAAAAAACTAGAAAATGGAAAAAATCGAAAAAATCAACTTTCTTAATAATCATCGTAGACGCTTGTGTTTTACCTTTTTTTTCATCAGAAGAACGAGATAAAACGATTGCCGTTAAAAAATTTCATCCAGAGAAAATTGCAAAAAAGTTAGTCAGTCACCATGAAATTCTTTGAAAAAAGTCGATTTTTTCACACTTTGAACGGCTGTAGCGGCCGAACGAAGACTCCAAATTGAACGCGGATTGCAAATCTGTGTTCCTCGTGTGTCAATTAGTCGGATTTGATTAAAATTGGGGATTTTTAATTTTTGACAAAAACCCGAAAAACTATCCAAGGGTCCCCCCTTCTAACTTTTTAACAAAAATTGCATTAAAAATGATTTCCTGAAGAAACCACTGGTTGGATCCGGGGTTTCTTGATGTCACTCGAAAGATCGCTTCAAGACGCTTCAGAAAATGTACTTTCGCAGGAACAAATGTCAATTTTAAGGGCGTGACGCGTCAGCAAAAAAACTCGAAAATGGAAAAAATCGAAAAAATCAACTTTCTTAATAATCATCGAAGACGCTTGTGTTTTACCTTTTTTTTCATCAGAAGAACGAGATAAAACGATTGCCGTTAGAAAATTTCATCCAGAGAAAATTGCAAAAAAGTTAGCCAGTCACCATGAAATTTTTTGAAAAAAGTCGATTTTTTCACACTTTGAACGGCTGTAGCGGCCGAACGAAGAATCCAATTTGAACGCGGATTGAAAATCTGTGTTCCTCGTGTGTCAATTAGTCGGATTTGATTAACATTGGGGATTTTTAATTTTTGACAAAAACCCGAAAAACTATCCAAGGGTCCCCCCTTCTAACTTTTTAACAAAAATTGCATTAAAAATGATTTCCTGAAGAAACCACTGGTTGGATCCGGGGTTTCTTGACGTCACTCGAAAGATCGCTTCAAGACGCTTCAGAAAATGTACTTTCGCAGGAACAAAAGTCAATTTTAAAGCCGTGACGCGTCAGCAAAAAAACTCGAAAATGGAAAAAATCGAAAAAATCAACTTTCTTAATAATCATCGTAGACGCTTGTGTTTTACCTTTTTTTTCATCAGAAGAACGAGATAAAACGATTGCCGTTAGAAAATTTCATCCAGAGAAAATTGCAAAAAAGTTAGCCAGTCACCATGAAATTTTTTGAAAAAAGTCGATTTTTTCACACTTTGAACGGCTGTAGCGGCCGAACGAAGACTCCAAATTGAACGCGGATTGAAAATCTGTGTTCCTCGTGTGTCAATTAGTCGGATTTGATTAAAATTGGGGATTTTTAATTTTTGACAAAAACCCGAAAAACTATCCAAGGGTCCCCCCTTCTAACTTTTTAACAAAAATTGCATTAAAAATGATTTCCTGAAGAAACCACTGGTTGGATCCGGGGTTTCTTGACGTCACTCGAAAGATCGCTTCAAGACGCTTCAGAAAATGTACTTTCGCAGGAACAAAAGTCAATTTTAAAGCCGTGACGCGTCAGCAAAAAAACTCGAAAATGGAAAAAATCGAAAAAATCAACTTTCTTAATAATCATCGTAGACGCTTGTGTTTTACCTTTTTTTTCATCAGAAGAACGAGATAAAACGATTGCCGTTAAAAAATTTCATCCAGAGAAAATTGCAAAAAAGTTAGCCAGTCACCATGAAATTTTTTGAAAAAAGTCGATTTTTTCACACTTTGAACGGCTGTAGCGGCCGAACGAAGACTCCAATTTGAACGCGGATTGAAAATCTGTGTTCCTCGTGTGTCAATTAGTCGGATTTGATTAAAATTGGGGATTTTTAATTTTTGACAAAAACCCGAAAAACTATCCAAGGGTCCCCCCTTCTAACTTTTTAACAAAAATTGCATTAAAAATGATTTCCTGAAGAAACCACTGGTTGGATCCGGGGTTTCTTGATGTCACTCGAAAGATCGCTTCAAGACGCTTCAGAAAATGTACTTTCGCAGGAACAAATGTCAATTTTAAGGGCGTGACGCGTCAGCAAAAAAACTCGAAAATGGAAAAAATCGAAAAAATCAACTTTCTTAATAATCATCGAAGACGCTTGTGTTTTACCTTTTTTTTCATCAGAAGAACGAGATAAAACGATTGCCGTTAGAAAATTTCATCCAGAGAAAATTGCAAAAAAGTTAGCCAGTCACCATGAAATTTTTTGAAAAAAGTCGATTTTTTCACACTTTGAACGGCTGTAGCGGCCGAACGAAGAATCCAAATTGAACGCGGATTGCAAATCTGTGTTCCTCGTGTGTCAATTAGTGGGATTTGATTAAAATTGGGGATTTTTAATTTTTGACAAAAACCCGAAAAACTATCCAAGGGTCCCCCCTTCTAACTTTTTAACAAAAATTGCATTAAAAATGATTTCCTGAAGAAACCACTGGTTGGATCCGGGGTTTCTTGACGTCACTCGAAAGATCGCTTCAAGACGCTTCAGAAAATGTACTTTCGCAGGAACAAAAGTCAATTTTAAAGCCGTGACGCGTCAGCAAAAAAACTCGAAAATGGAAAAAATCGAAAAAATCAACTTTCTTAATAATCATCGTAGACGCTTGTGTTTTACCTTTTTTTTCATCAGAAGAACGAGATAAAACGATTGCCGTTAAAAAATTTCATCCAGAGAAAATTGCAAAAAAGTTAGCCAGTCACCATGAAATTTTTTGAAAAAAGTCGATTTTTTCACACTTTGAACGGCTGTAGCGGCCGAACGAAGACTCCAAATTGAACGCGGATTGCAAATCTGTGTTCCTCGTGTGTCAATTAGTCGGATTTGATTAAAATTGGGGATTTTTAATTTTTGACAAAAACCCGAAAAACTATCCAAGGGTCCCCCCTTCTAACTTTTTAACAAAAATTGCATTAAAAATGATTTCCTGAAGAAATTAGTCGGATTTGATTAAAATTGGGGATTTTTAATTTTTGACAAAAACCCGAAAAACTATCCAAGGGTCCCCCCTTCTAACTTTTTAACAAAAATTGCATTAAAAATGATTTCCTGAAGAAACCACTGGTTGGATCCGGGGTTTCTTGATGTCACTCGAAAGATCGCTTCAAGACGCTTCAGAAAATGTACTTTCGCAGGAACAAATGTCAATTTTAAGGGCGTGACGCGTCAGCAAAAAAACTCGAAAATGGAAAAAATCGAAAAAATCAACTTTCTTAATAATCATCGAAGACGCTTGTGTTTTACCTTTTTTTTCATCAGAAGAACGAGATAAAACGATTGCCGTTAGAAAATTTCATCCAGAGAAAATTGCAAAATAGTTAGCCAGTCACCATGAAATTTTTTGAAAAAAGTCGATTTTTTCACACTTTGAACGGCTGTAGCGGCCGAACGAAGAATCCAATTTGAACGCGGATTGAAAATCTGTGTTCCTCGTGTGTCAATTAGTCGGATTTGATTAAAATTGGGGAT
Organism: Ocypus olens; assembly: GCA_910593695.2. NCBI lineage: Eukaryota > Metazoa > Arthropoda > Insecta > Coleoptera > Staphylinidae > Ocypus > Ocypus olens. The sequence continues at coordinate 322,380 of OU343047.1, read as the reverse complement.
TTTTAATTTTTGCCAAAAACCCGAAAAACTATCCAAGGGTCCCCCCTTCTAACTTTTTAACAAAAATTGCATTAAAAATTATTTCCTGAAGAAACCACTGGTTGGATCCGGGGTTTCTTGACGTCACTCGAAAGATCGCTTCAAGACGCTTCAGAAAATGTACTTTCGCAGGAACAAAAGTCAATTTTAAAGCCGTGACGCGTCAGCAAAAAAACTCGAAAATGGAAAAAATCGAAAAAATCAACTTTCTTAATAATCATCGTAGACGCTTGTGTTTTACCTTTTTTTTCATCAGAAGAACGAGATAAAACGATTGCCGTTAAAAAATTTCATCCAGAGAAAATTGCAAAAAAGTTAGTCAGTCACCATGAAATTTTTTGAAAAAAGTCGATTTTTTCACACTTTGAACGGCTGTAGCGGCCGAACGAAGACTCCAAATTGAACGCGGATTGCAAATCTGTGTTCCTCGTGTGTCAATTAGTGGGATTTGATTAAAATTGGGGATTTTTAATTTTTGACAAAAACCCGAAAAACTATCCAAGGGTCCCCCCTTCTAACTTTTTAACAAAAATTGCATTAAAAATGATTTCCTGAAGAAACCACTGGTTGGATCCGGGGTTTCTTGACGTCACTCGAAAGATCGCTTCAAGACGCTTCAGAAAATGTACTTTCGCAGGAACAAAAGTCAATTTTAAAGCCGTGACGCGTCAGCAAAAAAACTCGAAAATGGAAAAAATCGAAAAAATCAACTTTCTTAATAATCATCGTAGACGCTTGTGTTTTACCTTTTTTTTCATCAGAAGAACGAGATAAAACGATTGCCGTTAAAAAATTTCATCCAGAGAAAATTGCAAAAAAGTTAGCCAGTCACCATGAATTTTTTTGAAAAAAGTCGATTTTTTCACACTTTGAACGGCTGTAGCGGCCGAACGAAGAATCCAATTTGAACGCGGATTGAAAATCTGTGTTCCTCGTGTGTCAATTAGTCGGATTTGATTAAAATTGGGGATTTTTAATTTTTGACAAAAACCCGAAAAACTATCCAAGGGTCCCCCCTTCTAACTTTTTAACAAAAATTGCATTAAAAATGATTTCCTGAAGAAACCACTGGTTGGATCCGGGGTTTCTTGACGTCACTCGAAAGATCGCTTCAAGACGCTTCAGAAAATGTACTTTCGCAGGAACAAAAGTCAATTTTAAAGCCGTGACGCGTCAGCAAAAAAACTCGAAAATGGAAAAAATCGAAAAAATCAACTTTCTTAATAATCATCGTAGACGCTTGTGTTTTACCTTTTTTTTCATCAGAAGAACGAGATAAAACGATTGCCGTAAAAAAATTTCATCCAGAGAAAATTGCAAAAAAGTTAGCCAGTCACCATGAAATTTTTTGAAAAAAGTCGATTTTTTCACACTTTGAACGGCTGTAGCGGCCGAACGAAGACTCCAAATTGAACGCGGATTGCAAATCTGTGTTCCTCGTGTGTCAATTAGTGGGATTTGATTAAAATTGGGGATTTTTAATTTTTGACAAAAACCCGAAAAACTATCCAAGGGTCCCCCCTTCTAACTTTTTAACAAAAATTGCATTAAAAATGATTTCCTGAAGAAACCACTGGTTGGATCCGGGGTTTCTTGACGTCACTCGAAAGATCGCTTCAAGACGCTTCAGAAAATGTACTTTCGCAGGAACAAATGTCAATTTTAAGGGCGTGACGCGTCAGCAAAAAAACTCGAAAATGGAAAAAATCGAAAAAATCAACTTTCTTAATAATCATCGTAGACGCTTGTGTTTTACCTTTTTTTTCATCAGAAGAACGAGATAAAACGATTGCCGTAAAAAAATTTCATCCAGAGAAAATTGCAAAAAAGTTAGCCAGTCACCATGAAATTTTTTGAAAAAAGTCGATTTTTTCACACTTTGAACGGCTGTAGCGGCCGAACGAAGACTCCAAATTGAACGCGGATTGCAAATCTGTGTTCCTCGTGTGTCAATTAGTGGGATTTGATTAAAATTGGGGATTTTTAATTTTTGACAAAAACCCGAAAAACTATCCAAGGGCCCCCCCTTCTAACTTTTTAACAAAAATTGCATTAAAAATGATTTCCTGAAGAAACCACTGGTTGGATCCGGGGTTTCTTGACGTCACTCGAAAGATCGCTTCAAGACGCTTCAGAAAATGTACTTTCGCAGGAACAAATGTCAATTTTAAGGGCGTGACGCGTCAGCAAAAAAACTCGAAAATGGAAAAAATCGAAAAAATCAACTTTCTTAATAATCATCGTAGACGCTTGTGTTTTACCTTTTTTTTCATCAGAAGAACGAGATAAAACGATTGCCGTTAAAAAATTTCATCCAGAGAAAATTGCAAAAAAGTTAGTCAGTCACCATGAAATTTTTTGAAAAAAGTCGATTTTTTCACACTTTGAACGGCTGTAGCGGCCGAACGAAGAATCCAATTTGAACGCGGATTGAAAATCTGTGTTCCTCGTGTGTCAATTAGTCGGATTTGATTAAAATTGGGGATTTTTAATTTTTGACAAAAACCCGAAAAACTATCCAAGGGTCCCCCCTTCTAACTTTTTAACAAAAATTGCATTAAAAATGATTTCCTGAAGAAACCACTGGTTGGATCCGGGGTTTCTTGACGTCACTCGAAAGATCGCTTCAAGACGCTTCAGAAAATGTACTTTCGCAGGAACAAATGTCAATTTTAAGGGCGTGACGCGTCAGCAAAAAAACTCGAAAATGGAAAAAATCGAAAAAATCAACTTTCTTAATAATCATCGTAGACGCTTGTGTTTTACCTTTTTTTTCATCAGAAGAACGAGATAAAACGATTGCCGTAAAAAAATTTCATCCAGAGAAAATTGCAAAAAAGTTAGCCAGTCACCATGAAATTTTTTGAAAAAAGTCGATTTTTTCACACTTTGAACGGCTGTAGCGGCCGAACGAAGACTCCAAATTGAACGCGGATTGCAAATCTGTGTTCCTCGTGTGTCAATTAGTGGGATTTGATTAAAATTGGGGATTTTTAATTTTTGACAAAAACCCGAAAAACTATCCAAGGGTCCCCCCTTCTAACTTTTTAACAAAAATTGCATTAAAAATGATTTCCTGAAGAAACCACTGGTTGGATCCGGGGTTTCTTGATGTCACTCGAAAGATCGCTTCAAGACGCTTCAGAAAATGTACTTTCGCAGGAACAAATGTCAATTTTAAGGGCGTGACGAGTCAGCAAAAAAACTCGAAAATGGAAAAAATCGAAAAAATCAACTTTCTTAATAATCATCGAAGACGCTTGTGTTTTACCTTTTTTTTCATCAGAAGAACGAGATAAAACGATTGCCGTTAGAAAATTTCATCCAGAGAAAATTGCAAAAAAGTTAGCCAGTCACCATGAAATTTTTTGAAAAAAGTCGATTTTTTCACACTTTGAACGGCTGTAGCGGCCGAACGAAGAATCCAAATTGAACGCGGATTGCAAATCTGTGTTCCTCGTGTGTCAATTAGTGGGATTTGATTAAAATTGGGGATTTTTAATTTTTGACAAAAACCCGAAAAACTATCCAAGGGTCCCCCCTTCTAACTTTTTAACAAAAATTGCATTAAAAATGATTTCCTGAAGAAACCACTGGTTGGATCCGGGGTTTCTTGACGTCACTCGAAAGATCGCTTCAAGACGCTTCAGAAAATGTACTTTCGCAGGAACAAAAGTCAATTTTAAAGCCGTGACGCGTCAGCAAAAAAACTCGAAAATGGAAAAAATCGAAAAAATCAACTTTCTTAATAATCATCGTAGACGCTTGTGTTTTACCTTTTTTTTCATCAGAAGAACGAGATAAAACGATTGCCGTTAGAAAATTTCATCCAGAGAAAATTGCAAAAAAGTTAGCCAGTCACCATGAAATTTTTTGAAAAAAGTCGATTTTTTCACACTTTGAACGGCTGTAGCGGCCGAACGAAGACTCCAAATTGAACGCGGATTGAAAATCTGTGTTCCTCGTGTGTCAATTAGTCGGATTTGATTAAAATTGGGGATTTTTAATTTTTGACAAAAACCCGAAAAACTATCCAAGGGTCCCCCCTTCTAACTTTTTAACAAAAATTGCATTAAAAATGATTTCCTGAAGAAACCACTGGTTGGATCCGGGGTTTCTTGATGTCACTCGAAAGATCGCTTCAAGACGCTTCAGAAAATGTACTTTCGCAGGAACAAATGTCAATTTTAAGGGCGTGACGAGTCAGCAAAAAAACTCGAAAATGGAAAAAATCGAAAAAATCAACTTTCTTAATAATCATCGAAGACGCTTGTGTTTTACCTTTTTTTTCATCAGAAGAACGAGATAAAACGATTGCCGTTAGAAAATTTCATCCAGAGAAAATTGCAAAAAAGTTAGCCAGTCACCATGAAATTTTTTGAAAAAAGTCGATTTTTTCACACTTTGAACGGCTGTAGCGGCCGAACGAAGAATCCAAATTGAACGCGGATTGCAAATCTGTGTTCCTCGTGTGTCAATTAGTGGGATTTGATTAAAATTGGGGATTTTTAATTTTTGACAAAAACCCGAAAAACTATCCAAGGGTCCCCCCTTCTAACTTTTTAACAAAAATTGCATTAAAAATGATTTCCTGAAGAAACCACTGGTTGGATCCGGGGTTTCTTGACGTCACTCGAAAGATCGCTTCAAGACGCTTCAGAAAATGTACTTTCGCAGGAACAAAAGTCAATTTTAAAGCCGTGACGCGTCAGCAAAAAAACTCGAAAATGGAAAAAATCGAAAAAATCAACTTTCTTAATAATCATCGTAGACGCTTGTGTTTTACCTTTTTTTTCATCAGAAGAACGAGATAAAACGATTGCCGTTAAAAAATTTCATCCAGAGAAAATTGCAAAAAAGTTAGCCAGTCACCATGAAATTTTTTGAAAAAAGTCGATTTTTTCACACTTTGAACGGCTGTAGCGGCCGAACGAAGACTCCAATTTGAACGCGGATTGAAAATCTGTGTTCCTCGTGTGTCAATTAGTCGGATTTGATTAAAATTGGGGATTTTTAATTTTTGACAAAAACCCGAAAAACTATCCAAGGGTCCCCCCTTCTAACTTTTTAACAAAAATTGCATTAAAAATGATTTCCTGAAGAAACCACTGGTTGGATCCGGGGTTTCTTGATGTCACTCGAAAGATCGCTTCAAGACGCTTCAGAAAATGTACTTTCGCAGGAACAAATGTCAATTTTAAGGGCGTGACGCGTCAGCAAAAAAACTCGAAAATGGAAAAAATCGAAAAAATCAACTTTCTTAATAATCATCGAAGACGCTTGTGTTTTACCTTTTTTTTCATCAGAAGAACGAGATAAAACGATTGCCGTTAGAAAATTTCATCCAGAGAAAATTGCAAAATAGTTAGCCAGTCACCATGAAATTTTTTGAAAAAAGTCGATTTTTTCACACTTTGAACGGCTGTAGCGGCCGAACGAAGAATCCAATTTGAACGCGGATTGAAAATCTGTGTTCCTCGTGTGTCAATTAGTCGGATTTGATTAAAATTGGGGATTTTTAATTTTTGCCAAAAACCCGAAAAACTATCCAAGGGTCCCCCCTTCTAACTTTTTAACAAAAATTGCATTAAAAATGATTTCCTGAAGAAACCACTGGTTGGATCCGGGGTTTCTTGATGTCACTCGAAAGATCGCTTCAAGACGCTTCAGAAAATGTACTTTCGCAGGAACAAATGTCAATTTTAAGGGCGTGACGCGTCAGCAAAAAAACTCGAAAATGGAAAAAATCGAAAAAATCAACTTTCTTAATAATCATCGTAGACGCTTGTGTTTTACCTTTTTTTTCATCAGAAGAACGAGATAAAACGATTGCCGTTAAAAAATTTCATCCAGAGAAAATTGCAAAAAAGTTAGCCAGTCACCATGAAATTTTTTGAAAAAAGTCGATTTTTTCACACTTTGAACGGCTGTAGCGGCCGAACGAAGACTCCAAATTGAACGCGGATTGCAAATCTGTGTTCCTCGTGTGTCAATTAGTCGGATTTGATTAAAATTGGGGATTTTTAATTTTTGACAAAAACCCGAAAAACTATCCAAGGGTCCCCCCTTCTAACTTTTTAACAAAAATTGCATTAAAAATGATTTCCTGAAGAAATTAGTCGGATTTGATTAAAATTGGGGATTTTTAATTTTTGACAAAAACCCGAAAAACTATCCAAGGGTCCCCCCTTCTAACTTTTTAACAAAAATTGCATTAAAAATGATTTCCTGAAGAAACCACTGGTTGGATCCGGGGTTTCTTGATGTCACTCGAAAGATCGCTTCAAGACGCTTCAGAAAATGTACTTTCGCAGGAACAAATGACAATTTTAAGGGCGTGACGCGTCAGCAAAAAAACTCGAAAATGGAAAAAATCGAAAAAATCAACTTTCTTAATAATCATCGAAGACGCTTGTGTTTTACCTTTTTTTTCATCAGAAGAACGAGATAAAACGATTGCCGTTAGAAAATTTCATCCAGAGAAAATTGCAAAATAGTTAGCCAGTCACCATGAAATTTTTTGAAAAAAGTCGATTTTTTCACACTTTGAACGGCTGTAGCGGCCGAACGAAGAATCCAATTTGAACGCGGATTGAAAATCTGTGTTCCTCGTGTGTCAATTAGTCGGATTTGATTAAAATTGGGGATTTTTAATTTTTGCCAAAAACCCGAAAAACTATCCAAGGGTCCCCCCTTCTAACTTTTTAACAAAAATTGCATTAAAAATTATTTCCTGAAGAAACCACTGGTTGGATCCGGGGTTTCTTGACGTCACTCGAAAGATCGCTTCAAGACGCTTCAGAAAATGTACTTTCGCAGGAACAAAAGTCAATTTTAAAGCCGTGACGCGTCAGCAAAAAAACTCGAAAATGGAAAAAATCGAAAAAATCAACTTTCTTAATAATCATCGTAGACGCTTGTGTTTTACCTTTTTTTTCATCAGAAGAACGAGATAAAACGATTGCCGTTAAAAAATTTCATCCAGAGAAAATTGCAAAAAAGTTAGTCAGTCACCATGAAATTTTTTGAAAAAAGTCGATTTTTTCACACTTTGAACGGCTGTAGCGGCCGAACGAAGACTCCAAATTGAACGCGGATTGCAAATCTGTGTTCCTCGTGTGTCAATTAGTGGGATTTGATTAAAATTGGGGATTTTTAATTTTTGACAAAAACCCGAAAAACTATCCAAGGGTCCCCCCTTCTAACTTTTTAACAAAAATTGCATTAAAAATGATTTCCTGAAGAAACCACTGGTTGGATCCGGGGTTTCTTGACGTCACTCGAAAGATCGCTTCAAGACGCTTCAGAAAATGTACTTTCGCAGGAACAAAAGTCAATTTTAAAGCCGTGACGCGTCAGCAAAAAAACTCGAAAATGGAAAAAATCGAAAAAATCAACTTTCTTAATAATCATCGTAGACGCTTGTGTTTTACCTTTTTTTTCATCAGAAGAACGAGATAAAACGATTGCCGTTAAAAAATTTCATCCAGAGAAAATTGCAAAAAAGTTAGCCAGTCACCATGAATTTTTTTGAAAAAAGTCGATTTTTTCACACTTTGAACGGCTGTAGCGGCCGAACGAAGAATCCAATTTGAACGCGGATTGAAAATCTGTGTTCCTCGTGTGTCAATTAGTCGGATTTGATTAAAATTGGGGATTTTTAATTTTTGACAAAAACCCGAAAAACTATCCAAGGGTCCCCCCTTCTAACTTTTTAACAAAAATTGCATTAAAAATGATTTCCTGAAGAAACCACTGGTTGGATCCGGGGTTTCTTGACGTCACTCGAAAGATCGCTTCAAGACGCTTCAGAAAATGTACTTTCGCAGGAACAAAAGTCAATTTTAAAGCCGTGACGCGTCAGCAAAAAAACTCGAAAATGGAAAAAATCGAAAAAATCAACTTTCTTAATAATCATCGTAGACGCTTGTGTTTTACCTTTTTTTTCATCAGAAGAACGAGATAAAACGATTGCCGTAAAAAAATTTCATCCAGAGAAAATTGCAAAAAAGTTAGCCAGTCACCATGAAATTTTTTGAAAAAAGTCGATTTTTTCACACTTTGAACGGCTGTAGCGGCCGAACGAAGACTCCAAATTGAACGCGGATTGCAAATCTGTGTTCCTCGTGTGTCAATTAGTGGGATTTGATTAAAATTGGGGATTTTTAATTTTTGACAAAAACCCGAAAAACTATCCAAGGGTCCCCCCTTCTAACTTTTTAACAAAAATTGCATTAAAAATGATTTCCTGAAGAAACCACTGGTTGGATCCGGGGTTTCTTGACGTCACTCGAAAGATCGCTTCAAGACGCTTCAGAAAATGTACTTTCGCAGGAACAAATGTCAATTTTAAGGGCGTGACGCGTCAGCAAAAAAACTCGAAAATGGAAAAAATCGAAAAAATCAACTTTCTTAATAATCATCGTAGACGCTTGTGTTTTACCTTTTTTTTCATCAGAAGAACGAGATAAAACGATTGCCGTAAAAAAATTTCATCCAGAGAAAATTGCAAAAAAGTTAGCCAGTCACCATGAAATTTTTTGAAAAAAGTCGATTTTTTCACACTTTGAACGGCTGTAGCGGCCGAACGAAGACTCCAAATTGAACGCGGATTGCAAATCTGTGTTCCTCGTGTGTCAATTAGTGGGATTTGATTAAAATTGGGGATTTTTAATTTTTGACAAAAACCCGAAAAACTATCCAAGGGCCCCCCCTTCTAACTTTTTAACAAAAATTGCATTAAAAATGATTTCCTGAAGAAACCACTGGTTGGATCCGGGGTTTCTTGACGTCACTCGAAAGATCGCTTCAAGACGCTTCAGAAAATGTACTTTCGCAGGAACAAATGTCAATTTTAAGGGCGTGACGCGTCAGCAAAAAAACTCGAAAATGGAAAAAATCGAAAAAATCAACTTTCTTAATAATCATCGTAGACGCTTGTGTTTTACCTTTTTTTTCATCAGAAGAACGAGATAAAACGATTGCCGTTAAAAAATTTCATCCAGAGAAAATTGCAAAAAAGTTAGTCAGTCACCATGAAATTTTTTGAAAAAAGTCGATTTTTTCACACTTTGAACGGCTGTAGCGGCCGAACGAAGAATCCAATTTGAACGCGGATTGAAAATCTGTGTTCCTCGTGTGTCAATTAGTCGGATTTGATTAAAATTGGGGATTTTTAATTTTTGACAAAAACCCGAAAAACTATCCAAGGGTCCCCCCTTCTAACTTTTTAACAAAAATTGCATTAAAAATGATTTCCTGAAGAAACCACTGGTTGGATCCGGGGTTTCTTGACGTCACTCGAAAGATCGCTTCAAGACGCTTCAGAAAATGTACTTTCGCAGGAACAAATGTCAATTTTAAGGGCGTGACGCGTCAGCAAAAAAACTCGAAAATGGAAAAAATCGAAAAAATCAACTTTCTTAATAATCATCGTAGACGCTTGTGTTTTACCTTTTTTTTCATCAGAAGAACGAGATAAAACGATTGCCGTAAAAAAATTTCATCCAGAGAAAATTGCAAAAAAGTTAGCCAGTCACCATGAAATTTTTTGAAAAAAGTCGATTTTTTCACACTTTGAACGGCTGTAGCGGCCGAACGAAGACTCCAAATTGAACGCGGATTGCAAATCTGTGTTCCTCGTGTGTCAATTAGTCGGATTTGATTAAAATTGGGGATTTTTAATTTTTGACAAAAACCCGAAAAACTATCCAAGGGTCCCCCCTTCTAACTTTTTAACAAAAATTGCATTAAAAATGATTTCCTGAAGAAACCACTGGTTGGATCCGGGGTTTCTTGACGTCACTCGAAAGATCGCTTCAAGACGCTTCAGAAAATGTACTTTCGCAGGAACAAATGTCAATTTTAAGGGCGTGACGCGTCAGCAAAAAAACTCGAAAATGGAAAAAATCGAAAAAATCAACTTTCTTAATAATCATCGTAGACGCTTGTGTTTTACCTTTTTTTTCATCAGAAGAACGAGATAAAACGATTGCCGTTAAAAAATTTCATCCAGAGAAAATTGCAAAAAAGTTAGTCAGTCACCATGAAATTTTTTGAAAAAAGTCGATTTTTTCACACTTTGAACGGCTGTAGCGGCCGAACGAAGAATCCAATTTGAACGCGGATTGAAAATCTGTGTTCCTCGTGTGTCAATTAGTCGGATTTGATTAAAATTGGGGATTTTTAATTTTTGACAAAAACCCGAAAAACTATCCAAGGGTCCCCCCTTCTAACTTTTTAACAAAAATTGCATTAAAAATGATTTCCTGAAGAAACCACTGGTTGGATCCGGGGTTTCTTGACGTCACTCGAAAGATCGCTTCAAGACGCTTCAGAAAATGTACTTTCGCAGGAACAAATGTCAATTTTAAGGGCGTGACGCGTCAGCAAAAAAACTCGAAAATGGAAAAAATCGAAAAAATCAACTTTCTTAATAATCATCGTAGACGCTTGTGTTTTACCTTTTTTTTCATCAGAAGAACGAGATAAAACGATTGCCGTTAAAAAATTTCATCCAGAGAAAATTGCAAAAAAGTTAGTCAGTCACCATGAAATTTTTTGAAAAAAGTCGATTTTTTCACACTTTGAACGGCTGTAGCGGCCGAACGAAGACTCCAAATTGAACGCGGATTGCAAATCTGTGTTCCTCGTGTGTCAATTAGTCGGATTTGATTAAAATTGGGGATTTTTAATTTTTGACAAAAACCCGAAAAACTATCCAAGGGTCCCCCCTTCTAACTTTTTAACAAAAATTGCATTAAAAATGATTTCCTGAAGAAACCACTGGTTGGATCCGGGGTTTCTTGACGTCACTCGAAAGATCGCTTCAAGACGCTTCAGAAAATGTACTTTCGCAGGAACAAATGTCAATTTTAAGGGCGTGACGCGTCAGCAAAAAAACTCGAAAATGGAAAAAATCGAAAAAATCAACTTTCTTAATAATCATCGTAGACGCTTGTGTTTTACCTTTTTTTTCATCAGAAGAACGAGATAAAACGATTGCCGTAAAAAAATTTCATCCAGAGAAAATTGCAAAAAAGTTAGCCAGTCACCATGAAATTTTTTGAAAAAAGTCGATTTTTTCACACTTTGAACGGCTGTAGCGGCCGAACGAAGACTCCAAATTGAACGCGGATTGCAAATCTGTGTTCCTCGTGTGTCAATTAGTCGGATTTGATTAAAATTGGGGATTTTTAATTTTTGACAAAAACCCGAAAAACTATACAAGGGTCCCCCCTTCTAACTTTTTAACAAAAATTGCATTAAAAATGATTTCCTGAAGAAACCACTGGTTGGATCCGGGGTTTCTTGACGTCACTCGAAAGATCGCTTCAAGACGCTTCAGAAAATGTACTTTCGCAGGAACAAATGTCAATTTTAAGGGCGTGACGCGTCAGCAAAAAAACTCGAAAATGGAAAAAATCGAAAAAATCAACTTTCTTAATAATCATCGTAGACGCTTGTGTTTTACCTTTTTTTTCATCAGAAGAACGAGATAAAACGATTGCCGTAAAAAAATTTCATCCAGAGAAAATTGCAAAAAAGTTAGCCAGTCACCATGAAATTTTTTGAAAAAAGTCGATTTTTTCACACTTTGAACGGCTGTAGCGGCCGAACGAAGACTCCAAATTGAACGCGGATTGCAAATCTGTGTTCCTCGTGTGTCAATTAGTCGGATTTGATTAAAATTGGGGATTTTTAATTTTTGACAAAAACCCGAAAAACTATACAAGGGTCCCCCCTTCTAACTTTTTAACAAAAATTGCATTAAAAATGATTTCCTGAAGAAACCACTGGTTGGATCCGGGGTTTCTTGACGTCACTCGAAAGATCGCTTCAAGACGCTTCAGAAAATGTACTTTCGCAGGAACAAATGTCAATTTTAAGGGCGTGACGCGTCAGCAAAAAAACTCGAAAATGGAAAAAATCGAAAAAATCAACTTTCTTAATAATCATCGTAGACGCTTGTGTTTTACCTTTTTTTTCATCAGAAGAACGAGATAAAACGATTGCCGTTAAAAAATTTCATCCAGAGAAAATTGCAAAAAAGTTAGTCAGTCACCATGAAATTTTTTGAAAAAAGTCGATTTTTTCACACTTTGAACGGCTGTAGCGGCCGAACGAAGAATCCAATTTGAACGCGGATTGAAAATCTGTGTTCCTCGTGTGTCAATTAGTCGGATTTGATTAAAATTGGGGATTTTTAATTTTTGACAAAAACCCGAAAAACTATCCAAGGGTCCCCCCTTCTAACTTTTTAACAAAAATTGCATTAAAAATGATTTCCTGAAGAAACCACTGGTTGGATCCGGGGTTTCTTGACGTCACTCGAAAGATCGCTTCAAGACGCTTCAGAAAATGTACTTTCGCAGGAACAAATGTCAATTTTAAGGGCGTGACGCGTCAGCAAAAAAACTCGAAAATGGAAAAAATCGAAAAAATCAACTTTCTTAATAATCATCGTAGACGCTTGTGTTTTACCTTTTTTTTCATCAGAAGAACGAGATAAAACGATTGCCGTTAAAAAATTTCATCCAGAGAAAATTGCAAAAAAGTTAGCCAGTCACCATGAAATTTTTTGAAAAAAGTCGATTTTTTCACACTTTGAACGGCTGTAGCGGCCGAACGAAGAATCCAATTTGAACGCGGATTGAAAATCTGTGTTCCTCGTGTGTCAATTAGTCGGATTTGATTAAAATTGGGGATTTTTAATTTTTGACAAAAACCCGAAAAACTATCCAAGGGTCCCCCCTTCTAACTTTTTAACAAAAATTGCATTAAAAATGATTTCCTGAAGAAACCACTGGTTGGATCCGGGGTTTCTTGACGTCACTCGAAAGATCGCTTCAAGACGCTTCAGAAAATGTACTTTCGCAGGAACAAATGTCAATTTTAAGGGCGTGACGCGTCAGCAAAAAAACTCGAAAATGGAAAAAATCGAAAAAATCAACTTTCTTAATAATCATCGTAGACGCTTGTGTTTTACCTTTTTTTTCATCAGAAGAACGAGATAAAACGATTGCCGTTAAAAAATTTCATCCAGAGAAAATTGCAAAAAAGTTAGTCAGTCACCATGAAATTTTTTGAAAAAAGTCGATTTTTTCACACTTTGAACGGCTGTAGCGGCCGAACGAAGAATCCAATTTGAACGCGGATTGAAAATCTGTGTTCCTCGTGTGTCAATTAGTCGGATTTGATTAAAATTGGGGATTTTTAATTTTTGACAAAAACCCGAAAAACTATCCAAGGGTCCCCCCTTCTAACTTTTTAACAAAAATTGCATTAAAAATGATTTCCTGAAGAAACCACTGGTTGGATCCGGGGTTTCTTGACGTCACTCGAAAGATCGCTTCAAGACGCTTCAGAAAATGTACTTTCGCAGGAACAAATGTCAATTTTAAAGCCGTGACGCGTCAGCAAAAAAACTCGAAAATGGAAAAAATTGAAAAAATCAACTTTTTTAATAATCATCGTAGACGCTTGTGTTTTACCTTTTTTTTTCATCAGAAGAACGAGATAAAACGATTGCCGTTAAAAAATTTCATCCAGAGAAAATTGCAAAAAAGTTAGCCAGTCACCATGAAATTTTTTGAAAAAAGTCGATTTTTTCACACTTTGAACGGCTGTAGCGGCCGAACGAAGAATCCAATTTGAACGCGGATTGAAAATCTGTGTTCCTCGTGTGTTAATTAGTCGGATTTGATTAAAATTGGGGATTTTTAATTTTTGACAAAAACCCGAAAAACTATCCAAGGGTCCCCCCTTCTAACTTTTTAACAAAAATTGCATTAAAATTGATTTCCTGAAGAAACCACTGGTTGGATCCGGGGTTTCTTGACGTCACTCGAAAGATCGTTTAAAGACGCTTCAGAAAATGTACTTTCGCAGGAACAAATGTCAATTTTAAAGCCGTGACGCGTCAGCAAAAAAACTCGAAAATGGAAAAAATTGAAAAAATCAACTTTCTTAATAATCATCGTAGACGCTTGTGTTTTACCTTTTTTTTCATCAGAAGAACGAGATAAAACGATTGCCGTTAAAAAAATTCATCCAGAGAAAATTGCAAAAAAGTTAGCCAGTCACCATGAAATTTTTTGAAAAAAGTCGATTTTTTCACACTTTGAACGGCTGTAGCGGCCGAACGAAGAATCCAATTTGAACGCGGATTGAAAATCTGTGTTCCTCGTGTGTTAATTAGTCGGATTTGATTAAAATTGGGGATTTTTAATTTTTGACAAAAACCCGAAAAACTATCCAAGGGTCCCCCCTTCTGACTTTTTAACAAAAATTGCATTAAAATTGATTTCCTGAAGAAACCACTGGTTGGATCCGGGGTTTCTTGACGTCACTCGAAAGATCGCTTCAAGACGCTTCAGAAAATGTACTTTCGCAGGAACAAATGTCAATTTTAAAGCCGTGACGCGTCAGCAAAAAAACTCGAAAATGGAAAAAATCGAAAAAATCAACTTTCTTAATAATCATCGTAGACGCTTGTGTTTTACCTTTTTTTTCATCAGAAGAACGAGATAAAACGATTGCCGTTAGAAAATTTCATCCAGAGAAAATTGCAAAAAAGTTAGCCAGTCACCATGAAATTTTTTGAAAAAAGTCGATTTTTTCACACTTTGAACGGCTGTAGCGGCCGAACGAAGACTCCAAATTGAACGCGGATTGAAAATCTGTGTTCCTCGTGTGTCAATTAGTCGGATTTGATTAAAATTGGGGATTTTTAATTTTTGACAAAAACCCGAAAAACTATCCAAGGGTCCCCCCTTCTAACTTTTTAACAAAAATTGCATTAAAAATGATTTCCTGAAGAAACCACTGGTTGGATCCGGGGTTTCTTGATGTCACTCGAAAGATCGCTTCAAGACGCTTCAGAAAATGTACTTTCGCAGGAACAAAAGTCAATTTTAAAGCCGTGACGCGTCAGCAAAAAAACTCGAAAATGGAAAAAATCGAAAAAATCAACTTTCTTAATAATCATCGTAGACGCTTGTGTTTTACCTTTTTTTTCATCAGAAGAACGAGATAAAACGATTGCCGTAAAAAAATTTCATCCAGAGAAAATTGCAAAAAAGTTAGCCAGTCACCATGAAATTTTTTGAAAAAAGTCGATTTTTTCACACTTTGAACGGCTGTAGCGGCCGAACGAAGAATCCAAATTGAACGCGGATTGCAAATCTGTGTTCCTCGTGTGTCAATTAGTCGGATTTGATTAAAATTGGGGATTTTTAATTTTTGACAAAAACCCGAAAAACTATCCAAGGGTCCCCCCTTCTAACTTTTTAACAAAAATTGCATTAAAAATGATTTCCTGAAGAAACCACTGGTTGGATCCGGGGTTTCTTGACGTCACTCGAAAGATCGCTTCAAGACGCTTCAGAAAATGTACTTTCGCAGGAACAAAAGTCAATTTTAAAGCCGTGACGCGTCAGCAAAAAAACTCGAAAATGGAAAAAATCGAAAAAATCAACTTTCTTAATAATCATCGTAGACGCTTGTGTTTTACCTTTTTTTTCATCAGAAGAACGAGATAAAACGATTGCCGTTAAAAAATTTCATCCAGAGAAAATTGCAAAAAAGTTAGTCAGTCACCATGAAATTTTTTGAAAAAAGTCGATTTTTTCACACTTTGAACGGCTGTAGCGGCCGAACGAAGACTCCAAATTGAACGCGGATTGCAAATCTGTGTTCCTCGTGTGTCAATTAGTGGGATTTGATTAAAATTGGGGATTTTTAATTTTTGACAAAAACCCGAAAAACTATCCAAGGGTCCCCCCTTCTAACTTTTTAACAAAAATTGCATTAAAAATGATTTCCTGAAGAAACCACTGGTTGGATCCGGGGTTTCTTGATGTCACTCGAAAGATCGCTTCAAGACGCTTCAGAAAATGTACTTTCGCAGGAACAAATGTCAATTTTAAGGGCGTGACGCGTCAGCAAAAAAACTCGAAAATGGAAAAAATCGAAAAAATCAACTTTCTTAATAATCATCGAAGACGCTTGTGTTTTACCTTTTTTTTCATCAGAAGAACGAGATAAAACGATTGCCGTTAGAAAATTTCATCCAGAGAAAATTGCAAAATAGTTAGCCAGTCACCATGAAATTTTTTGAAAAAAGTCGATTTTTTCACACTTTGAACGGCTGTAGCGGCCGAACGAAGAATCCAATTTGAACGCGGATTGAAAATCTGTGTTCCTCGTGTGTCAATTAGTCGGATTTGATTAAAATTGGGGATTTTTAATTTTTGCCAAAAACCCGAAAAACTATCCAAGGGTCCCCCCTTCTAACTTTTTAACAAAAATTGCATTAAAAATGATTTCCTGAAGAAACCACTGGTTGGATCCGGGGTTTCTTGATGTCACTCGAAAGATCGCTTCAAGACGCTTCAGAAAATGTACTTTCGCAGGAACAAATGTCAATTTTAAGGGCGTGACGCGTCAGCAAAAAAACTCGAAAATGGAAAAAATCGAAAAAATCAACTTTCTTAATAATCATCGTAGACGCTTGTGTTTTACCTTTTTTTTCATCAGAAGAACGAGATAAAACGATTGCCGTTAAAAAATTTCATCCAGAGAAAATTGCAAAAAAGTTAGCCAGTCACCATGAAATTTTTTGAAAAAAGTCGATTTTTTCACACTTTGAACGGCTGTAGCGGCCGAACGAAGACTCCAAATTGAACGCGGATTGCAAATCTGTGTTCCTCGTGTGTCAATTAGTCGGATTTGATTAAAATTGGGGATTTTTAATTTTTGACAAAAACCCGAAAAACTATCCAAGGGTCCCCCCTTCTAACTTTTTAACAAAAATTGCATTAAAAATGATTTCCTGAAGAAATTAGTCGGATTTGATTAAAATTGGGGATTTTTAATTTTTGACAAAAACCCGAAAAACTATCCAAGGGTCCCCCCTTCTAACTTTTTAACAAAAATTGCATTAAAAATGATTTCCTGAAGAAACCACTGGTTGGATCCGGGGTTTCTTGATGTCACTCGAAAGATCGCTTCAAGACGCTTCAGAAAATGTACTTTCGCAGGAACAAATGTCAATTTTAAGGGCGTGTCGCGTCAGCAAAAAAACTCGAAAATGGAAAAAATCGAAAAAATCAACTTTCTTAATAATCATCGAAGACGCTTGTGTTTTACCTTTTTTTTCATCAGAAGAACGAGATAAAACGATTGCCGTTAGAAAATTTCATCCAGAGAAAATTGCAAAATAGTTAGCCAGTCACCATGAAATTTTTTGAAAAAAGTCGATTTTTTCACACTTTGAACGGCTGTAGCGGCCGAACGAAGAATCCAATTTGAACGCGGATTGAAAATCTGTGTTCCTCGTGTGTCAATTAGTCGGATTTGATTAAAATTGGGGATTTTTAATTTTTGCCAAAAACCCGAAAAACTATCCAAGGGTCCCCCCTTCTAACTTTTTAACAAAAATTGCATTAAAAATGATTTCCTGAAGAAACCACTGGTTGGATCCGGGGTTTCTTGATGTCACTCGAAAGATCGCTTCAAGACGCTTCAGAAAATGTACTTTCGCAGGAACAAATGTCAATTTTAAGGGCGTGACGCGTCAGCAAAAAAACTCGAAAATGGAAAAAATCGAAAAAATCAACTTTCTTAATAATCATCGTAGACGCTTGTGTTTTACCTTTTTTTTCATCAGAAGAACGAGATAAAACGATTGCCGTTAAAAAATTTCATCCAGAGAAAATTGCAAAAAAGTTAGCCAGTCACCATGAAATTTTTTGAAAAAAGTCGATTTTTTCACACTTTGAACGGCTGTAGCGGCCGAACGAAGACTCCAAATTGAACGCGGATTGCAAATCTGTGTTCCTCGTGTGTCAATTAGTCGGATTTGATTAAAATTGGGGATTTTTAATTTTTGACAAAAACCCGAAAAACTATCCAAGGGTCCCCCCTTCTAACTTTTTAACAAAAATTGCATTAAAAATGATTTCCTGAAGAAATTAGTCGGATTTGATTAAAATTGGGGATTTTTAATTTTTGACAAAAACCCGAAAAACTATCCAAGGGTCCCCCCTTCTAACTTTTTAACAAAAATTGCATTAAAAATGATTTCCTGAAGAAACCACTGGTTGGATCCGGGGTTTCTTGATGTCACTCGAAAGATCGCTTCAAGACGCTTCAGAAAATGTACTTTCGCAGGAACAAATGTCAATTTTAAGGGCGTGTCGCGTCAGCAAAAAAACTCGAAAATGGAAAAAATCGAAAAAATCAACTTTCTTAATAATCATCGAAGACGCTTGTGTTTTACCTTTTTTTTCATCAGAAGAACGAGATAAAACGATTGCCGTTAGAAAATTTCATCCAGAGAAAATTGCAAAATAGTTAGCCAGTCACCATGAAATTTTTTGAAAAAAGTCGATTTTTTCACACTTTGAACGGCTGTAGCGGCCGAACGAAGAATCCAATTTGAACGCGGATTGAAAATCTGTGTTCCTCGTGTGTCAATTAGTCGGATTTGATTAAAATTGGGGATTTTTAATTTTTGCCAAAAACCCGAAAAACTATCCAAGGGTCCCCCCTTCTAACTTTTTAACAAAAATTGCATTAAAAATTATTTCCTGAAGAAACCACTGGTTGGATCCGGGGTTTCTTGATGTCACTCGAAAGATCGCTTCAAGACGCTTCAGAAAATGTACTTTCGCAGGAACAAATGTCAATTTTAAGGGCGTGACGCGTCAGCAAAAAAACTCGAAAATGGAAAAAATCGAAAAAATCAACTTTCTTAATAATCATCGTAGACGGCCGAACGAAGAATCCAATTTGAACGCGGATTGAAAATCTGTGTTCCTCGTGTGTCAATTAGTCGGATTTGATTAAAATTGGGGATTTTTAATTTTTGACAAAAACCCGAAAAACTATCCAAGGGTCCCCCCTTCTAACTTTTTAACAAAAATTGCATTAAAAATGATTTCCTGAAGAAACCACTGGTTGGATCCGGGGTTTCTTGACGTCACTCGAAAGATCGCTTCAAGACGCTTCAGAAAATGTACTTTCGCAGGAACAAAAGTCAATTTTAAAGCCGTGACGCGTCAGCAAAAAAACTCGAAAATGGAAAAAATCGAAAAAATCAACTTTCTTAATAATCATCGTAGACGCTTGTGTTTTACCTTTTTTTTCATCAGAAGAACGAGATAAAACGATTGCCGTAAAAAAATTTCATCCAGAGAAAATTGCAAAAAAGTTAGCCAGCCACCATGAAATTTTTTGAAAAAAGTCGATTTTTTCACACTTTGAACGGCTGTAGCGGCCGAACGAAGACTCCAAATTGAACGCGGATTGCAAATCTGTGTTCCTCGTGTGTCAATTAGTGGGATTTGATTAAAATTGGGGATTTTTAATTTTTGACAAAAACCCGAAAAACTATCCAAGGGTCCCCCCTTCTAACTTTTTTACAAAAATTGCATTAAAAATGATTTCCTGAAGAAACCACTGGTTGGATCCGGGGTTTCTTGACGTCACTCGAAAGATCGCTTCAAGACGCTTCAGAAAATGTACTTTCGCAGGAACAAATGTCAATTTTAAAGCCGTGACGCGTCAGCAAAAAAACTCGAAAATGGAAAAAATCGAAAAAATCAACTTTCTTAATAATCATCGTAGGCGCTTGTGTTTTACCTTTTTTTTCATCAGAAGAACGAGATAAAACGATTGCCGTTAAAAAATTTCATCCAGAGAAAATTGCAAAAAAGTTAGCCAGTCACCATGAATTTTTTTGAAAAAAGTCGATTTTTTCACACTTTGAACGGCTGTAGCGGCCGAACGAAGAATCCAATTTGAACGCGGATTGAAAATCTGTGTTCCTCGTGTGTCAATTAGTCGGATTTGATTAAAATTGGGGATTTTTAATTTTTGACAAAAACCCGAAAAACTATCCAAGGGTCCCCCCTTCTAACTTTTTAACAAAAATTGCATTAAAAATGATTTCCTGAAGAAACCACTGGTTGGATCCGGGGTTTCTTGACGTCAGTCGAAAGATCGCTTCAAGACGCTTCAGAAAATGTACTTTCGCAGGAACAAAAGTCAATTTTAAAGCCGTGACGCGTCAGCAAAAAAACTCGAAAATGGAAAAAATCGAAAAAATCAACTTTCTTAATAATCATCGTAGGCGCTTGTGTTTTACCTTTTTTTTCATCAGAAGAACGAGATAAAACGATTGCCGTTAAAAAATTTCATCCAGAGAAAATTGCAAAAAAGTTAGCCAGCCACCATGAAATTTTTTGAAAAAAGTCGATTTTTTCACACTTTGAACGGCTGTAGCGGCCGAACGAAGACTCCAAATTGAACGCGGATTGCAAATCTGTGTTCCTCGTGTGTCAATTAGTGGGATTTGATTAAAATTGGGGATTTTTAATTTTTGACAAAAACCCGAAAAACTATCCAAGGGTCCCCCCTTCTAACTTTTTTACAAAAATTGCATTAAAAATGATTTCCTGAAGAAACCACTGGTTGGATCCGGGGTTTCTTGACGTCACTCGAAAGATCGCTTCAAGACGCTTCAGAAAATGTACTTTCGCAGGAACAAAAGTCAATTTTAAAGCCGTGACGCGTCAGCAAAAAAACTCGAAAATGGAAAAAATCGAAAAAATCAACTTTCTTAATAATCATCGTAGACGCTTGTGTTTTACCTTTTTTTTCATCAGAAGAACGAGATAAAACGATTGCCGTAAAAAAAATTTCATCCAGAGAAAATTGCAAAAAAGTTAGCCAGTCACCATGAAATTTTTTGAAAAAAGTCGATTTTTTCACACTTTGAACGGCTGTAGCGGCCGAACGAAGACTCCAAATTGAACGCGGATTGCAAATCTGTGTTCCTCGTGTGTCAATTAGTCGGATTTGATTAAAATTGGGGATTTTTAATTTTTGCCAAAAACCCGAAAAACTATCCAAGAGTCCCCCCTTCTAACTTTTTAACAAAAATTGCATTAAAAATGATTTCCTGAAGAAACCACTGGTTGGATCCGGGGTTTCTTGATGTCACTCGAAAGATCGCTTCAAGACGCTTCAGAAAATGTACTTTCGCAGGAACAAATGTCAATTTTAAGGGCGTGACGCGTCAGCAAAAAAACTCGAAAATGGAAAAAATCGAAAAAATCAACTTTCTTAATAATCATCGTAGACGCTTGTGTTTTACCTTTTTTTTCATCAGAAGAACGAGATAAAACGATTGCCGTTAAAAAATTTCATCCAGAGAAAATTGCAAAAAAGTTAGCCAGTCACCATGAAATTTTTTGAAAAAAGTCGATTTTTTCACACTTTGAACGGCTGTAGCGGCCGAACGAAGACTCCAAATTGAACGCGGATTGCAAATCTGTGTTCCTCGTGTGTCAATTAGTCGGATTTGATTAAAATTGGGGATTTTTAATTTTTGACAAAAACCCGAAAAACTATCCAAGGGTCCCCCCTTCTAACTTTTTAACAAAAATTGCATTACAAATGATTTCCTGAAGAAACCACCGGTTGGATCCGGGGTTTCTTGACGTCACTCGAAAGATCGCTTCAAGACGCTTCAGAAAATGTACTTTCGCAGGAACAAAAGTCAATTTTAAAGCCGTGACGCGTCAGCAAAAAAACTCGAAAATGGAAAAAATCGAAAAAATCAACTTTCTTAATAATCATCGTAGACGCTTGTGTTTTACCTTTTTTTTCATCAGAAGAACGAGATAAAACGATTGCCGTAAAAAAAATTTCATCCAGAGAAAATTGCAAAAAAGTTAGCCAGTCACCATGAAATTTTTTGAAAAAAGTCGATTTTTTCACACTTTGAACGGCTGTAGCGGCCGAACGAAGACTCCAAATTGAACGCGGATTGCAAATCTGTGTTCCTCGTGTGTCAATTAGTCGGATTTGATTAAAATTGGGGATTTTTAATTTTTGACAAAAACCCGAAAAACTATCCAAGGGTCCCCCCTTCTAACTTTTTAACAAAAATTGCATTACAAATGATTTCCTGAAGAAACCACCGGTTGGATCCGGGGTTTCTTGACGTCACTCGAAAGATCGCTTCAAGACGCTTCAGAAAATGTACTTTCGCAGGAACAAAAGTCAATTTTAAAGCCGTGACGCGTCAGCAAAAAAACTCGAAAATGGAAAAAATCGAAAAAATCAACTTTCTTAATAATCATCGTAGACGCTTGTGTTTTACCTTTTTTTTCATCAGAAGAACGAGATAAAACGATTGCCGTAAAAAAAATTTCATCCAGAGAAAATTGCAAAAAAGTTAGCCAGTCACCATGAAATTTTTTGAAAAAAGTCGATTTTTTCACACTTTGAACGGCTGTAGCGGCCGAACGAAGACTCCAAATTGAACGCGGATTGCAAATCTGTGTTCCTCGTGTGTCAATTAGTCGGATTTGATTAAAATTGGGGATTTTTAATTTTTGACAAAAACCCGAAAAACTATCCAAGGGTCCCCCCTTCTAACTTTTTAACAAAAATTGCATTAAAAATGATTTCCTGAAGAAACCACTGGTTGGATCCGGGGTTTCTTGATGTCACTCGAAAGATCGCTTCAAGACGCTTCAGAAAATGTACTTTCGCAGGAACAAATGTCAATTTTAAGGGCGTGACGCGTCAGCAAAAAAACTCGAAAATGGAAAAAATCGAAAAAATCAACTTTCTTAATAATCATCGAAGACGCTTGTGTTTTACCTTTTTTTTCATCAGAAGAACGAGATAAAACGATTGCCGTTAGAAAATTTCATCCAGAGAAAATTGCAAAAAAGTTAGCCAGTCACCATGAAATTTTTTGAAAAAAGTCGATTTTTTCACACTTTGAACGGCTGTAGCGGCCGAACGAAGAATCCAATTTGAACGCGGATTGAAAATCTGTGTTCCTCGTGTGTCAATTAGTCGGATTTGATTAAAATTGGGGATTTTTAATTTTTGACAAAAACCCGAAAAACTATCCAAGGGTCCCCCCTTCTAACTTTTTAACAAAAATTGCATTAAAAATGATTTCCTGAAGAAACCACTGGTTGGATCCGGGGTTTCTTGACGTCACTCGAAAGATCGCTTCAAGACGCTTCAGAAAATGTACTTTCGCAGGAACAAATGTCAATTTTAAGGGCGTGACGCGTCAGCAAAAAAACTCGAAAATGGAAAAAATCGAAAAAATCAACTTTCTTAATAATCATCGAAGACGCTTGTGTTTTACCTTTTTTTTCATCAGAAGAACGAGATAAAACGATTGCCGTTAGAAAATTTCATCCAGAGAAAATTGCAAAAAAGTTAGCCAGTCACCATGAAATTTTTTGAAAAAAGTCGATTTTTTCACACTTTGAACGGCTGTAGCGGCCGAACGAAGAATCCAATTTGAACGCGGATTGAAAATCTGTGTTCCTCGTGTGTCAATTAGTCGGATTTGATTAAAATTGGGGATTTTTAATTTTTGACAAAAACCCGAAAAACTATCCAAGGGTCCCCCCTTCTAACTTTTTAACAAAAATTGCATTAAAAATGATTTCCTGAAGAAACCACTGGTTGGATCCGGGGTTTCTTGACGTCACTCGAAAGATCGCTTCAAGACGCTTCAGAAAATGTACTTTCGCAGGAACAAAAGTCAATTTTAAAGCCGTGACGCGTCAGCAAAAAAACTCGAAAATGGAAAAAATCGAAAAAATCAACTTTCTTAATAATCATCGTAGACGCTTGTGTTTTACCTTTTTTTTCATCAGAAGAACGAGATAAAACGATTGCCGTTAAAAAATTTCATCCAGAGAAAATTGCAAAAAAGTTAGCCAGTCACCATGAAATTTTTTGAAAAAAGTCGATTTTTTCACACTTTGAACGGCTGTAGCGGCCGAACGAAGAATCCAAATTGAACGCGGATTGCAAATCTGTGTTCCTCGTGTGTCAATTAGTCGGATTTGATTAAAATTGGGGATTTTTAATTTTTGACAAAAACCCGAAAAACTATCCAAGGGTCCCCCCTTCTAACTTTTTAACAAAAATTGCATTAAAAATGATTTCCTGAAGAAACCACTGGTTGGATCCGGGGTTTCTTGACGTCACTCGAAAGATCGCTTCAAGACGCTTCAGAAAATGTACTTTCGCAGGAACAAAAGTCAATTTTAAAGCCGTGACGCGTCAGCAAAAAAACTCGAAAATGGAAAAAATCGAAAAAATCAACTTTCTTAATAATCATCGTAGACGCTTGTGTTTTACCTTTTTTTTCATCAGAAGAACGAGATAAAACGATTGCCGTTAGAAAATTTCATCCAGAGAAAATTGCAAAAAAGTTAGCCAGTCACCATGAAATTTTTTGAAAAAAGTCGATTTTTTCACACTTTGAACGGCTGTAGCGGCCGAACGAAGACTCCAAATTGAACGCGGATTGAAAATCTGTGTTCCTCGTGTGTCAATTAGTCGGATTTGATTAAAATTGGGGATTTTTAATTTTTGACAAAAACCCGAAAAACTATCCAAGGGTCCCCCCTTCTAACTTTTTAACAAAAATTGCATTAAAAATGATTTCCTGAAGAAACCACTGGTTGGATCCGGGGTTTCTTGATGTCACTCGAAAGATCGCTTCAAGACGCTTCAGAAAATGTACTTTCGCAGGAACAAATGTCAATTTTAAGGGCGTGACGAGTCAGCAAAAAAACTCGAAAATGGAAAAAATCGAAAAAATCAACTTTCTTAATAATCATCGAAGACGCTTGTGTTTTACCTTTTTTTTCATCAGAAGAACGAGATAAAACGATTGCCGTTAGAAAATTTCATCCAGAGAAAATTGCAAAAAAGTTAGCCAGTCACCATGAAATTTTTTGAAAAAAGTCGATTTTTTCACACTTTGAACGGCTGTAGCGGCCGAACGAAGAATCCAAATTGAACGCGGATTGCAAATCTGTGTTCCTCGTGTGTCAATTAGTGGGATTTGATTAAAATTGGGGATTTTTAATTTTTGACAAAAACCCGAAAAACTATCCAAGGGTCCCCCCTTCTAACTTTTTAACAAAAATTGCATTAAAAATGATTTCCTGAAGAAACCACTGGTTGGATCCGGGGTTTCTTGACGTCACTCGAAAGATCGCTTCAAGACGCTTCAGAAAATGTACTTTCGCAGGAACAAAAGTCAATTTTAAAGCCGTGACGCGTCAGCAAAAAAACTCGAAAATGGAAAAAATCGAAAAAATCAACTTTCTTAATAATCATCGTAGACGCTTGTGTTTTACCTTTTTTTTCATCAGAAGAACGAGATAAAACGATTGCCGTTAAAAAATTTCATCCAGAGAAAATTGCAAAAAAGTTAGCCAGTCACCATGAAATTTTTTGAAAAAAGTCGATTTTTTCACACTTTGAACGGCTGTAGCGGCCGAACGAAGACTCCAATTTGAACGCGGATTGAAAATCTGTGTTCCTCGTGTGTCAATTAGTCGGATTTGATTAAAATTGGGGATTTTTAATTTTTGACAAAAACCCGAAAAACTATCCAAGGGTCCCCCCTTCTAACTTTTTAACAAAAATTGCATTAAAAATGATTTCCTGAAGAAACCACTGGTTGGATCCGGGGTTTCTTGATGTCACTCGAAAGATCGCTTCAAGACGCTTCAGAAAATGTACTTTCGCAGGAACAAATGTCAATTTTAAGGGCGTGACGCGTCAGCAAAAAAACTCGAAAATGGAAAAAATCGAAAAAATCAACTTTCTTAATAATCATCGAAGACGCTTGTGTTTTACCTTTTTTTTCATCAGAAGAACGAGATAAAACGATTGCCGTTAGAAAATTTCATCCAGAGAAAATTGCAAAATAGTTAGCCAGTCACCATGAAATTTTTTGAAAAAAGTCGATTTTTTCACACTTTGAACGGCTGTAGCGGCCGAACGAAGAATCCAATTTGAACGCGGATTGAAAATCTGTGTTCCTCGTGTGTCAATTAGTCGGATTTGATTAAAATTGGGGATTTTTAATTTTTGCCAAAAACCCGAAAAACTATCCAAGGGTCCCCCCTTCTAACTTTTTAACAAAAATTGCATTAAAAATGATTTCCTGAAGAAACCACTGGTTGGATCCGGGGTTTCTTGATGTCACTCGAAAGATCGCTTCAAGACGCTTCAGAAAATGTACTTTCGCAGGAACAAATGTCAATTTTAAGGGCGTGACGCGTCAGCAAAAAAACTCGAAAATGGAAAAAAATCGAAAAAATCAACTTTCTTAATAATCATCGTAGACGCTTGTGTTTTACCTTTTTTTTCATCAGAAGAACGAGATAAAACGATTGCCGTTAAAAAATTTCATCCAGAGAAAATTGCAAAAAAGTTAGCCAGTCACCATGAAATTTTTTGAAAAAAGTCGATTTTTTCACACTTTGAACGGCTGTAGCGGCCGAACGAAGACTCCAAATTGAACGCGGATTGCAAATCTGTGTTCCTCGTGTGTCAATTAGTCGGATTTGATTAAAATTGGGGATTTTTAATTTTTGACAAAAACCCGAAAAACTATCCAAGGGTCCCCCCTTCTAACTTTTTAACAAAAATTGCATTAAAAATGATTTCCTGAAGAAATTAGTCGGATTTGATTAAAATTGGGGATTTTTAATTTTTGACAAAAACCCGAAAAACTATCCAAGGGTCCCCCCTTCTAACTTTTTAACAAAAATTGCATTAAAAATGATTTCCTGAAGAAACCACTGGTTGGATCCGGGGTTTCTTGATGTCACTCGAAAGATCGCTTCAAGACGCTTCAGAAAATGTACTTTCGCAGGAACAAATGTCAATTTTAAGGGCGTGACGCGTCAGCAAAAAAACTCGAAAATGGAAAAAATCGAAAAAATCAACTTTCTTAATAATCATCGAAGACGCTTGTGTTTTACCTTTTTTTTCATCAGAAGAACGAGATAAAACGATTGCCGTTAGAAAATTTCATCCAGAGAAAATTGCAAAATAGTTAGCCAGTCACCATGAAATTTTTTGAAAAAAGTCGATTTTTTCACACTTTGAACGGCTGTAGCGGCCGAACGAAGAATCCAATTTGAACGCGGATTGAAAATCTGTGTTCCTCGTGTGTCAATTAGTCGGATTTGATTAAAATTGGGGATTTTTAATTTTTGCCAAAAACCCGAAAAACTATCCAAGGGTCCCCCCTTCTAACTTTTTAACAAAAATTGCATTAAAAATTATTTCCTGAAGAAACCACTGGTTGGATCCGGGGTTTCTTGATGTCACTCGAAAGATCGCTTCAAGACGCTTCAGAAAATGTACTTTCGCAGGAACAAATGTCAATTTTAAGGGCGTGACGCGTCAGCAAAAAAACTCGAAAATGGAAAAAATCGAAAAAATCAACTTTCTTAATAATCATCGTAGACGCTTGTGTTTTACCTTTTTTTTCATCAGAAGAACGAGATAAAACGATTGCCGTTAAAAAATTTCATCCAGAGAAAATTGCAAAAAAGTTAGTCAGTCACCATGAAATTTTTTGAAAAAAGTCGATTTTTTCACACTTTGAACGGCTGTAGCGGCCGAACGAAGACTCCAAATTGAACGCGGATTGCAAATCTGTGTTCCTCGTGTGTCAATTAGTGGGATTTGATTAAAATTGGGGATTTTTAATTTTTGACAAAAACCCGAAAAACTATCCAAGGGTCCCCCCTTCTAACTTTTTAACAAAAATTGCATTAAAAATGATTTCCTGAAGAAACCACTGGTTGGATCCGGGGTTTCTTGACGTCACTCGAAAGATCGCTTCAAGACGCTTCAGAAAATGTACTTTCGCAGGAACAAAAGTCAATTTTAAAGCCGTGACGCGTCAGCAAAAAAACTCGAAAATGGAAAAAATCGAAAAAATCAACTTTCTTAATAATCATCGTAGACGCTTGTGTTTTACCTTTTTTTTCATCAGAAGAACGAGATAAAACGATTGCCGTTAAAAAATTTCATCCAGAGAAAATTGCAAAAAAGTTAGCCAGTCACCATGAATTTTTTTGAAAAAAGTCGATTTTTTCACACTTTGAACGGCTGTAGCGGCCGAACGAAGAATCCAATTTGAACGCGGATTGAAAATCTGTGTTCCTCGTGTGTCAATTAGTGGGATTTGATTAAAATTGGGGATTTTTAATTTTTGACAAAAACCCGAAAAACTATCCAAGGGTCCCCCCTTCTAACTTTTTAACAAAAATTGCATTAAAAATGATTTCCTGAAGAAACCACTGGTTGGATCCGGGGTTTCTTGACGTCACTCGAAAGATCGCTTCAAGACGCTTCAGAAAATGTACTTTCGCAGGAACAAAAGTCAATTTTAAAGCCGTGACGCGTCAGCAAAAAAACTCGAAAATGGAAAAAATCGAAAAAATCAACTTTCTTAATAATCATCGTAGACGCTTGTGTTTTACCTTTTTTTTCATCAGAAGAACGAGATAAAACGATTGCCGTTAAAAAATTTCATCCAGAGAAAATTGCAAAAAAGTTAGTCAGTCACCATGAAATTTTTTGAAAAAAGTCGATTTTTTCACACTTTGAACGGCTGTAGCGGCCGAACGAAGACTCCAAATTGAACGCGGATTGCAAATCTGTGTTCCTCGTGTGTCAATTAGTGGGATTTGATTAAAATTGGGGATTTTTAATTTTTGACAAAAACCCGAAAAACTATCCAAGGGTCCCCCCTTCTAACTTTTTAACAAAAATTGCATTAAAAATGATTTCCTGAAGAAACCACTGGTTGGATCCGGGGTTTCTTGACGTCACTCGAAAGATCGCTTCAAGACGCTTCAGAAAATGTACTTTCGCAGGAACAAAAGTCAATTTTAAAGCCGTGACGCGTCAGCAAAAAAACTCGAAAATGGAAAAAATCGAAAAAATCAACTTTCTTAATAATCATCGTAGACGCTTGTGTTTTACCTTTTTTTTCATCAGAAGAACGAGATAAAACGATTGCCGTTAAAAAATTTCATCCAGAGAAAATTGCAAAAAAGTTAGTCAGTCACCATGAAATTTTTTGAAAAAAGTCGATTTTTTCACACTTTGAACGGCTGTAGCGGCCGAACGAAGACTCCAAATTGAACGCGGATTGCAAATCTGTGTTCCTCGTGTGTCAATTAGTGGGATTTGATTAAAATTGGGGATTTTTAATTTTTGACAAAAACCCGAAAAACTATCCAAGGGTCCCCCCTTCTAACTTTTTAACAAAAATTGCATTAAAAATGATTTCCTGAAGAAACCACTGGTTGGATCCGGGGTTTCTTGACGTCACTCGAAAGATCGCTTCAAGACGCTTCAGAAAATGTACTTTCGCAGGAACAAAAGTCAATTTTAAAGCCGTGACGCGTCAGCAAAAAAACTCGAAAATGGAAAAAATCGAAAAAATCAACTTTCTTAATAATCATCGTAGACGCTTGTGTTTTACCTTTTTTTTTCATCAGAAGAACGAGATAAAACGATTGCCGTAAAAAAATTTCATCCAGAGAAAATTGCAAAAAAGTTAGCCAGTCACCATGAAATTTTTTGAAAAAAGTCGATTTTTTCACACTTTGAACGGCTGTAGCGGCCGAACGAAGACTCCAAATTGAACGCGGATTGCAAATCTGTGTTCCTCGTGTGTCAATTAGTGGGATTTGATTAAAATTGGGGATTTTTAATTTTTGACAAAAACCCGAAAAACTATCCAAGGGTCCCCCCCTTCTAACTTTTTAACAAAAATTGCATTAAAAAATGATTTCCTGAAGAAACCACTGGTTGGATCCGGGGTTTCTTGACGTCACTCGAAAGATCGCTTCAAGACGCTTCAGAAAATGTACTTTCGCAGGAACAAATGTCAATTTTAAAGCCGTGACGCGTCAGCAAAAAAACTCGAAAATGGAAAAAATCGAAAAAATCAACTTTCTTAATAATCATCGTAGACGCTTGTGTTTTACCTTTTTTTTCATCAGAAGAACGAGATAAAACGATTGCCGTAAAAAAATTTCATCCAGAGAAAATTGCAAAAAAGTTAGCCAGCCACCATGAAATTTTTTGAAAAAAGTCGATTTTTTCACACTTTGAACGGCTGTAGCGGCCGAACGAAGACTCCAAATTGAACGCGGATTGCAAATCTGTGTTCCTCGTGTGTCAATTAGTGGGATTTGATTAAAATTGGGGATTTTTAATTTTTGACAAAAACCCGAAAAACTATCCAAGGGCCCCCCCTTCTAACTTTTTAACAAAAATTGCATTAAAAATGATTTCCTGAAGAAACCACTGGTTGGATCCGGGGTTTCTTGACGTCACTCGAAAGATCGCTTCAAGACGCTTCAGAAAATGTACTTTCGCAGGAACAAATGTCAATTTTAAGGGCGTGACGCGTCAGCAAAAAAACTCGAAAATGGAAAAAATCGAAAAAATCAACTTTCTTAATAATCATCGTAGACGCTTGTGTTTTACCTTTTTTTTCATCAGAAGAACGAGATAAAACGATTGCCGTAAAAAAATTTCATCCAGAGAAAATTGCAAAAAAGTTAGTCAGTCACCATGAAATTTTTTGAAAAAAGTCGATTTTTTCACACTTTGAACGGCTGTAGCGGCCGAACGAAGAATCCAATTTGAACGCGGATTGAAAATCTGTGTTCCTCGTGTGTCAATTAGTCGGATTTGATTAAAATTGGGGATTTTTAATTTTTGACAAAAACCCGAAAAACTATCCAAGGGCCCCCCCTTCTAACTTTTTAACAAAAATTGCATTAAAAATGATTTCCTGAAGAAACCACTGGTTGGATCCGGGGTTTCTTGACGTCACTCGAAAGATCGCTTCAAGACGCTTCAGAAAATGTACTTTCGCAGGAACAAATGTCAATTTTAAGGGCGTGACGCGTCAGCAAAAAAACTCGAAAATGGAAAAAATCGAAAAAATCAACTTTCTTAATAATCATCGTAGACGCTTGTGTTTTACCTTTTTTTTCATCAGAAGAACGAGATAAAACGATTGCCGTAAAAAAATTTCATCCAGAGAAAATTGCAAAAAAGTTAGCCAGTCACCATGAAATTTTTTGAAAAAAGTCGATTTTTTCACACTTTGAACGGCTGTAGCGGCCGAACGAAGACTCCAAATTGAACGCGGATTGCAAATCTGTGTTCCTCGTGTGTCAATTAGTCGGATTTGATTAAAATTGGGGATTTTTAATTTTTGACAAAAACCCGAAAAACTATCCAAGGGTCCCCCCTTCTAACTTTTTAACAAAAATTGCATTAAAAATGATTTCCTGAAGAAACCACTGGTTGGATCCGGGGTTTCTTGACGTCACTCGAAAGATCGCTTCAAGACGCTTCAGAAAATGTACTTTCGCAGGAACAAATGTCAATTTTAAGGGCGTGACGCGTCAGCAAAAAAACTCGAAAATGGAAAAAATCGAAAAAATCAACTTTCTTAATAATCATCGTAGACGCTTGTGTTTTACCTTTTTTTTCATCAGAAGAACGAGATAAAACGATTGCCGTTAAAAAATTTCATCCAGAGAAAATTGCAAAAAAGTTAGTCAGTCACCATGAAATTTTTTGAAAAAAGTCGATTTTTTCACACTTTGAACGGCTGTAGCGGCCGAACGAAGAATCCAATTTGAACGCGGATTGAAAATCTGTGTTCCTCGTGTGTCAATTAGTCGGATTTGATTAAAATTGGGGATTTTTAATTTTTGACAAAAACCCGAAAAACTATCCAAGGGTCCCCCCTTCTAACTTTTTAACAAAAATTGCATTAAAAATGATTTCCTGAAGAAACCACTGGTTGGATCCGGGGTTTCTTGACGTCACTCGAAAGATCGCTTCAAGACGCTTCAGAAAATGTACTTTCGCAGGAACAAATGTCAATTTTAAGGGCGTGACGCGTCAGCAAAAAAACTCGAAAATGGAAAAAATCGAAAAAATCAACTTTCTTAATAATCATCGTAGACGCTTGTGTTTTACCTTTTTTTTCATCAGAAGAACGAGATAAAACGATTGCCGTTAAAAAATTTCATCCAGAGAAAATTGCAAAAAAGTTAGTCAGTCACCATGAAATTTTTTGAAAAAAGTCGATTTTTTCACACTTTGAACGGCTGTAGCGGCCGAACGAAGACTCCAAATTGAACGCGGATTGCAAATCTGTGTTCCTCGTGTGTCAATTAGTCGGATTTGATTAAAATTGGGGATTTTTAATTTTTGACAAAAACCCGAAAAACTATCCAAGGGTCCCCCCTTCTAACTTTTTAACAAAAATTGCATTAAAAATGATTTCCTGAAGAAACCACTGGTTGGATCCGGGGTTTCTTGACGTCACTCGAAAGATCGCTTCAAGACGCTTCAGAAAATGTACTTTCGCAGGAACAAATGTCAATTTTAAGGGCGTGACGCGTCAGCAAAAAAACTCGAAAATGGAAAAAATCGAAAAAATCAACTTTCTTAATAATCATCGTAGACGCTTGTGTTTTACCTTTTTTTTCATCAGAAGAACGAGATAAAACGATTGCCGTAAAAAAATTTCATCCAGAGAAAATTGCAAAAAAGTTAGCCAGTCACCATGAAATTTTTTGAAAAAAGTCGATTTTTTCACACTTTGAACGGCTGTAGCGGCCGAACGAAGACTCCAAATTGAACGCGGATTGCAAATCTGTGTTCCTCGTGTGTCAATTAGTCGGATTTGATTAAAATTGGGGATTTTTAATTTTTGCCAAAAACCCGAAAAACTATCCAAGGGTCCCCCCTTCTAACTTTTTAACAAAAATTGCATTAAAAATTATTTCCTGAAGAAACCACTGGTTGGATCCGGGGTTTCTTGATGTCACTCGAAAGATCGCTTCAAGACGCTTCAGAAAATGTACTTTCGCAGGAACAAATGTCAATTTTAAGGGCGTGACGCGTCAGCAAAAAAACTCGAAAATGGAAAAAATCGAAAAAATCAACTTTCTTAATAATCATCGTAGACGCTTGTGTTTTACCTTTTTTTTCATCAGAAGAACGAGATAAAACGATTGCCGTTAAAAAATTTCATCCAGAGAAAATTGCAAAAAAGTTAGTCAGTCACCATGAAATTTTTTGAAAAAAGTCGATTTTTTCACACTTTGAACGGCTGTAGCGGCCGAACGAAGACTCCAAATTGAACGCGGATTGCAAATCTGTGTTCCTCGTGTGTCAATTAGTGGGATTTGATTAAAATTGGGGATTTTTAATTTTTGACAAAAACCCGAAAAACTATCCAAGGGTCCCCCCTTCTAACTTTTTAACAAAAATTGCATTAAAAATGATTTCCTGAAGAAACCACTGGTTGGATCCGGGGTTTCTTGACGTCACTCGAAAGATCGCTTCAAGACGCTTCAGAAAATGTACTTTCGCAGGAACAAAAGTCAATTTTAAAGCCGTGACGCGTCAGCAAAAAAACTCGAAAATGGAAAAAATCGAAAAAATCAACTTTCTTAATAATCATCGTAGACGCTTGTGTTTTACCTTTTTTTTCATCAGAAGAACGAGATAAAACGATTGCCGTTAAAAAATTTCATCCAGAGAAAATTGCAAAAAAGTTAGCCAGTCACCATGAATTTTTTTGAAAAAAGTCGATTTTTTCACACTTTGAACGGCTGTAGCGGCCGAACGAAGAATCCAATTTGAACGCGGATTGAAAATCTGTGTTCCTCGTGTGTCAATTAGTGGGATTTGATTAAAATTGGGGATTTTTAATTTTTGACAAAAACCCGAAAAACTATCCAAGGGTCCCCCCTTCTAACTTTTTAACAAAAATTGCATTAAAAATGATTTCCTGAAGAAACCACTGGTTGGATCCGGGGTTTCTTGACGTCACTCGAAAGATCGCTTCAAGACGCTTCAGAAAATGTACTTTCGCAGGAACAAAAGTCAATTTTAAAGCCGTGACGCGTCAGCAAAAAAACTCGAAAATGGAAAAAATCGAAAAAATCAACTTTCTTAATAATCATCGTAGACGCTTGTGTTTTACCTTTTTTTTCATCAGAAGAACGAGATAAAACGATTGCCGTTAAAAAATTTCATCCAGAGAAAATTGCAAAAAAGTTAGTCAGTCACCATGAAATTTTTTGAAAAAAGTCGATTTTTTCACACTTTGAACGGCTGTAGCGGCCGAACGAAGACTCCAAATTGAACGCGGATTGCAAATCTGTGTTCCTCGTGTGTCAATTAGTGGGATTTGATTAAAATTGGGGATTTTTAATTTTTGACAAAAACCCGAAAAACTATCCAAGGGTCCCCCCTTCTAACTTTTTAACAAAAATTGCATTAAAAATGATTTCCTGAAGAAACCACTGGTTGGATCCGGGGTTTCTTGACGTCACTCGAAAGATCGCTTCAAGACGCTTCAGAAAATGTACTTTCGCAGGAACAAAAGTCAATTTTAAAGCCGTGACGCGTCAGCAAAAAAACTCGAAAATGGAAAAAATCGAAAAAATCAACTTTCTTAATAATCATCGTAGACGCTTGTGTTTTACCTTTTTTTTCATCAGAAGAACGAGATAAAACGATTGCCGTTAAAAAATTTCATCCAGAGAAAATTGCAAAAAAGTTAGTCAGTCACCATGAAATTTTTTGAAAAAAGTCGATTTTTTCACACTTTGAACGGCTGTAGCGGCCGAACGAAGACTCCAAATTGAACGCGGATTGCAAATCTGTGTTCCTCGTGTGTCAATTAGTGGGATTTGATTAAAATTGGGGATTTTTAATTTTTGACAAAAACCCGAAAAACTATCCAAGGGTCCCCCCTTCTAACTTTTTAACAAAAATTGCATTAAAAATGATTTCCTGAAGAAACCACTGGTTGGATCCGGGGTTTCTTGACGTCACTCGAAAGATCGCTTCAAGACGCTTCAGAAAATGTACTTTCGCAGGAACAAAAGTCAATTTTAAAGCCGTGACGCGTCAGCAAAAAAACTCGAAAATGGAAAAAATCGAAAAAATCAACTTTCTTAATAATCATCGTAGACGCTTGTGTTTTACCTTTTTTTTCATCAGAAGAACGAGATAAAACGATTGCCGTAAAAAAATTTCATCCAGAGAAAATTGCAAAAAAGTTAGCCAGTCACCATGAAATTTTTTGAAAAAAGTCGATTTTTTCACACTTTGAACGGCTGTAGCGGCCGAACGAAGACTCCAAATTGAACGCGGATTGCAAATCTGTGTTCCTCGTGTGTCAATTAGTGGGATTTGATTAAAATTGGGGATTTTTAATTTTTGACAAAAACCCGAAAAACTATCCAAGGGTCCCCCCTTCTAACTTTTTAACAAAAATTGCATTAAAAATGATTTCCTGAAGAAACCACTGGTTGGATCCGGGGTTTCTTGACGTCACTCGAAAGATCGCTTCAAGACGCTTCAGAAAATGTACTTTCGCAGGAACAAATGTCAATTTTAAAGCCGTGACGCGTCAGCAAAAAAACTCGAAAATGGAAAAAATCGAAAAAATCAACTTTCTTAATAATCATCGTAGACGCTTGTGTTTTACCTTTTTTTCATCAGAAGAACGAGATAAAACGATTGCCGTAAAAAAATTTCATCCAGAGAAAATTGCAAAAAAGTTAGCCAGCCACCATGAAATTTTTTGAAAAAAGTCGATTTTTTCACACTTTGAACGGCTGTAGCGGCCGAACGAAGACTCCAAATTGAACGCGGATTGCAAATCTGTGTTCCTCGTGTGTCAATTAGTGGGATTTGATTAAAATTGGGGATTTTTAATTTTTGACAAAAACCCGAAAAACTATCCAAGGGCCCCCCCTTCTAACTTTTTAACAAAAATTGCATTAAAAATGATTTCCTGAAGAAACCACTGGTTGGATCCGGGGTTTCTTGACGTCACTCGAAAGATCGCTTCAAGACGCTTCAGAAAATGTACTTTCGCAGGAACAAATGTCAATTTTAAGGGCGTGACGCGTCAGCAAAAAAACTCGAAAATGGAAAAAATCGAAAAAATCAACTTTCTTAATAATCATCGTAGACGCTTGTGTTTTACCTTTTTTTTCATCAGAAGAACGAGATAAAACGATTGCCGTAAAAAAATTTCATCCAGAGAAAATTGCAAAAAAGTTAGTCAGTCACCATGAAATTTTTTGAAAAAAGTCGATTTTTTCACACTTTGAACGGCTGTAGCGGCCGAACGAAGAATCCAATTTGAACGCGGATTGAAAATCTGTGTTCCTCGTGTGTCAATTAGTCGGATTTGATTAAAATTGGGGATTTTTAATTTTTGACAAAAACCCGAAAAACTATCCAAGGGCCCCCCCTTCTAACTTTTTAACAAAAATTGCATTAAAAATGATTTCCTGAAGAAACCACTGGTTGGATCCGGGGTTTCTTGACGTCACTCGAAAGATCGCTTCAAGACGCTTCAGAAAATGTACTTTCGCAGGAACAAATGTCAATTTTAAGGGCGTGACGCGTCAGCAAAAAAACTCGAAAATGGAAAAAATCGAAAAAATCAACTTTCTTAATAATCATCGTAGACGCTTGTGTTTTACCTTTTCTTTCATCAGAAGAACGAGATAAAACGATTGCCGTAAAAAAATTTCATCCAGAGAAAATTGCAAAAAAGTTAGCCAGTCACCATGAAATTTTTTGAAAAAAGTCGATTTTTTCACACTTTGAACGGCTGTAGCGGCCGAACGAAGACTCCAAATTGAACGCGGATTGCAAATCTGTGTTCCTCGTGTGTCAATTAGTCGGATTTGATTAAAATTGGGGATTTTTAATTTTTGACAAAAACCCGAAAAACTATCCAAGGGTCCCCCCTTCTAACTTTTTAACAAAAATTGCATTAAAAATGATTTCCTGAAGAAACCACTGGTTGGATCCGGGGTTTCTTGACGTCACTCGAAAGATCGCTTCAAGACGCTTCAGAAAATGTACTTTCGCAGGAACAAATGTCAATTTTAAGGGCGTGACGCGTCAGCAAAAAAACTCGAAAATGGAAAAAATCGAAAAAATCAACTTTCTTAATAATCATCGTAGACGCTTGTGTTTTACCTTTTTTTTCATCAGAAGAACGAGATAAAACGATTGCCGTTAAAAAATTTCATCCAGAGAAAATTGCAAAAAAGTTAGTCAGTCACCATGAAATTTTTTGAAAAAAGTCGATTTTTTCACACTTTGAACGGCTGTAGCGGCCGAACGAAGAATCCAATTTGAACGCGGATTGAAAATCTGTGTTCCTCGTGTGTCAATTAGTCGGATTTGATTAAAATTGGGGATTTTTAATTTTTGACAAAAACCCGAAAAACTATCCAAGGGTCCCCCCTTCTAACTTTTTAACAAAAATTGCATTAAAAATGATTTCCTGAAGAAACCACTGGTTGGATCCGGGGTTTCTTGACGTCACTCGAAAGATCGCTTCAAGACGCTTCAGAAAATGTACTTTCGCAGGAACAAATGTCAATTTTAAGGGCGTGACGCGTCAGCAAAAAAACTCGAAAATGGAAAAAATCGAAAAAATCAACTTTCTTAATAATCATCGTAGACGCTTGTGTTTTACCTTTTTTTTCATCAGAAGAACGAGATAAAACGATTGCCGTTAAAAAATTTCATCCAGAGAAAATTGCAAAAAAGTTAGTCAGTCACCATGAAATTTTTTGAAAAAAGTCGATTTTTTCACACTTTGAACGGCTGTAGCGGCCGAACGAAGACTCCAAATTGAACGCGGATTGCAAATCTGTGTTCCTCGTGTGTCAATTAGTCGGATTTGATTAAAATTGGGGATTTTTAATTTTTGACAAAAACCCGAAAAACTATCCAAGGGTCCCCCCTTCTAACTTTTTAACAAAAATTGCATTAAAAATGATTTCCTGAAGAAACCACTGGTTGGATCCGGGGTTTCTTGACGTCACTCGAAAGATCGCTTCAAGACGCTTCAGAAAATGTACTTTCGCAGGAACAAATGTCAATTTTAAGGGCGTGACGCGTCAGCAAAAAAACTCGAAAATGGAAAAAATCGAAAAAATCAACTTTCTTAATAATCATCGTAGACGCTTGTGTTTTACCTTTTTTTTCATCAGAAGAACGAGATAAAACGATTGCCGTAAAAAAATTTCATCCAGAGAAAATTGCAAAAAAGTTAGCCAGTCACCATGAAATTTTTTGAAAAAAGTCGATTTTTTCACACTTTGAACGGCTGTAGCGGCCGAACGAAGACTCCAAATTGAACGCGGATTGCAAATCTGTGTTCCTCGTGTGTCAATTAGTCGGATTTGATTAAAATTGGGGATTTTTAATTTTTGACAAAAACCCGAAAAACTATACAAGGGTCCCCCCTTCTAACTTTTTAACAAAAATTGCATTAAAAATGATTTCCTGAAGAAACCACTGGTTGGATCCGGGGTTTCTTGACGTCACTCGAAAGATCGCTTCAAGACGCTTCAGAAAATGTACTTTCGCAGGAACAAATGTCAATTTTAAGGGCGTGACGCGTCAGCAAAAAAACTCGAAAATGGAAAAAATCGAAAAAATCAACTTTCTTAATAATCATCGTAGACGCTTGTGTTTTACCTTTTTTTTCATCAGAAGAACGAGATAAAACGATTGCCGTAAAAAAATTTCATCCAGAGAAAATTGCAAAAAAGTTAGCCAGTCACCATGAAATTTTTTGAAAAAAGTCGATTTTTTCACACTTTGAACGGCTGTAGCGGCCGAACGAAGACTCCAAATTGAACGCGGATTGCAAATCTGTGTTCCTCGTGTGTCAATTAGTCGGATTTGATTAAAATTGGGGATTTTTAATTTTTGACAAAAACCCGAAAAACTATCCAAGGGTCCCCCCTTCTAACTTTTTAACAAAAATTGCATTAAAAATGATTTCCTGAAGAAACCACTGGTTGGATCCGGGGTTTCTTGACGTCACTCGAAAGATCGCTTCAAGACGCTTCAGAAAATGTACTTTCGCAGGAACAAATGTCAATTTTAAGGGCGTGACGCGTCAGCAAAAAAACTCGAAAATGGAAAAAATCGAAAAAATCAACTTTCTTAATAATCATCGTAGACGCTTGTGTTTTACCTTTTTTTTCATCAGAAGAACGAGATAAAACGATTGCCGTTAAAAAATTTCATCCAGAGAAAATTGCAAAAAAGTTAGCCAGTCACCATGAAATTTTTTGAAAAAAGTCGATTTTTTCACACTTTGAACGGCTGTAGCGGCCGAACGAAGAATCCAATTTGAACGCGGATTGAAAATCTGTGTTCCTCGTGTGTCAATTAGTCGGATTTGATTAAAATTGGGGATTTTTAATTTTTGACAAAAACCCGAAAAACTATCCAAGGGTCCCCCCTTCTAACTTTTTAACAAAAATTGCATTAAAAATGATTTCCTGAAGAAACCACTGGTTGGATCCGGGGTTTCTTGACGTCACTCGAAAGATCGCTTCAAGACGCTTCAGAAAATGTACTTTCGCAGGAACAAATGTCAATTTTAAGGGCGTGACGCGTCAGCAAAAAAACTCGAAAATGGAAAAAATCGAAAAAATCAACTTTCTTAATAATCATCGTAGACGCTTGTGTTTTACCTTTTTTTTCATCAGAAGAACGAGATAAAACGATTGCCGTTAAAAAATTTCATCCAGAGAAAATTGCAAAAAAGTTAGCCAGTCACCATGAAATTTTTTGAAAAAAGTCGATTTTTTCACACTTTGAACGGCTGTAGCGGCCGAACGAAGAATCCAATTTGAACGCGGATTGAAAATCTGTGTTCCTCGTGTGTCAATTAGTCGGATTTGATTAAAATTGGGGATTTTTAATTTTTGACAAAAACCCGAAAAACTATCCAAGGGTCCCCCCTTCTAACTTTTTAACAAAAATTGCATTAAAAATGATTTCCTGAAGAAACCACTGGTTGGATCCGGGGTTTCTTGACGTCACTCGAAAGATCGCTTCAAGACGCTTCAGAAAATGTACTTTCGCAGGAACAAATGTCAATTTTAAGGGCGTGACGCGTCAGCAAAAAAACTCGAAAATGGAAAAAATCGAAAAAATCAACTTTCTTAATAATCATCGTAGACGCTTGTGTTTTACCTTTTTTTTCATCAGAAGAACGAGATAAAACGATTGCCGTTAAAAAATTTCATCCAGAGAAAATTGCAAAAAAGTTAGTCAGTCACCATGAAATTTTTTGAAAAAAGTCGATTTTTTCACACTTTGAACGGCTGTAGCGGCCGAACGAAGAATCCAATTTGAACGCGGATTGAAAATCTGTGTTCCTCGTGTGTCAATTAGTCGGATTTGATTAAAATTGGGGATTTTTAATTTTTGACAAAAACCCGAAAAACTATCCAAGGGTCCCCCCTTCTAACTTTTTAACAAAAATTGCATTAAAAATGATTTCCTGAAGAAACCACTGGTTGGATCCGGGGTTTCTTGACGTCACTCGAAAGATCGCTTCAAGACGCTTCAGAAAATGTACTTTCGCAGGAACAAATGTCAATTTTAAAGCCGTGACGCGTCAGCAAAAAAACTCGAAAATGGAAAAAATTGAAAAAATCAACTTTTTTAATAATCATCGTAGACGCTTGTGTTTTACCTTTTTTTTTCATCAGAAGAACGAGATAAAACGATTGCCGTTAAAAAATTTCATCCAGAGAAAATTGCAAAAAAGTTAGCCAGTCACCATGAAATTTTTTGAAAAAAGTCGATTTTTTCACACTTTGAACGGCTGTAGCGGCCGAACGAAGAATCCAATTTGAACGCGGATTGAAAATCTGTGTTCCTCGTGTGTTAATTAGTCGGATTTGATTAAAATTGGGGATTTTTAATTTTTGACAAAAACCCGAAAAACTATCCAAGGGTCCCCCCTTCTAACTTTTTAACAAAAATTGCATTAAAATTGATTTCCTGAAGAAACCACTGGTTGGATCCGGGGTTTCTTGACGTCACTCGAAAGATCGTTTAAAGACGCTTCAGAAAATGTACTTTCGCAGGAACAAATGTCAATTTTAAAGCCGTGACGCGTCAGCAAAAAAACTCGAAAAT
The DNA here is from genome assembly GCA_910593695.2 of Ocypus olens. Classification (NCBI taxonomy): domain Eukaryota; kingdom Metazoa; phylum Arthropoda; class Insecta; order Coleoptera; family Staphylinidae; genus Ocypus; species Ocypus olens. Next base: position 281,412 of record OU343047.1, on the reverse strand, counting down.
GGAAAAAATTGAAAAAATCAACTTTCTTAATAATCATCGTAGACGCTTGTGTTTTACCTTTTTTTTCATCAGAAGAACGAGATAAAACGATTGCCGTTAAAAAAATTCATCCAGAGAAAATTGCAAAAAAGTTAGCCAGTCACCATGAAATTTTTTGAAAAAAGTCGATTTTTTCCCACTTTGAACGGCTGTAGCGGCCGAACGAAGAATCCAATTTGAACGCGGATTGAAAATCTGTGTTCCTCGTGTGTTAATTAGTCGGATTTGATTAAAATTGGGGATTTTTAATTTTTGACAAAAACCCGAAAAACTATCCAAGGGTCCCCCCTTCTGACTTTTTAACAAAAATTGCATTAAAATTGATTTCCTGAAGAAACCACTGGTTGGATCCGGGGTTTCTTGACGTCACTCGAAAGATCGCTTCAAGACGCTTCAGAAAATGTACTTTCGCAGGAACAAATGTCAATTTTAAAGCCGTGACGCGTCAGCAAAAAAACTCGAAAATGGAAAAAATCGAAAAAATCAACTTTCTTAATAATCATCGTAGACGCTTGTGTTTTACCTTTTTTTTCATCAGAAGAACGAGATAAAACGATTGCCGTTAAAAAATTTCATCCAGAGAAAATTGCAAAAAAGTTAGCCAGTCACCATGAAATTTTTTGAAAAAAGTCGATTTTTTCACACTTTGAACGGCTGTAGCGGCCGAACGAAGAATCCAATTTGAACGCGGATTGAAAATCTGTGTTCCTCGTGTGTTAATTAGTCGGATTTGATTAAAATTGGGGATTTTTAATTTTTGACAAAAACCCGAAAAACTATCCAAGGGTCCCCCCTTCTGACTTTTTAACAAAAATTGCATTAAAATTGATTTCCTGAAGAAACCACTGGTTGGATCCGGGGTTTCTTGACGTCACTCGAAAGATCGCTTCAAGACGCTTCAGAAAATGTACTTTCGCAGGAACAAATGTCAATTTTAAGGGCGTGACGCGTCAGCAAAAAAACTCGAAAATGGAAAAAATCGAAAAAATCAACTTTCTTAATAATCATCGTAGACGCTTGTGTTTTACCTTTTTTTTCATCAGAAGAACGAGATAAAACGATTGCCGTTAAAAAATTTCATCCAGAGAAAATTGCAAAAAAGTTAGTCAGTCACCATGAAATTTTTTGAAAAAAGTCGATTTTTTCACACTTTGAACGGCTGTAGCGGCCGAACGAAGACTCCAAATTGAACGCGGATTGCAAATCTGTGTTCCTCGTGTGTCAATTAGTCGGATTTGATTAAAATTGGGGATTTTTAATTTTTGACAAAAACCCGAAAAACTATCCAAGGGTCCCCCCTTCTAACTTTTTAACAAAAATTGCATTAAAAATGATTTCCTGAAGAAACCACTGGTTGGATCCGGGGTTTCTTGACGTCACTCGAAAGATCGCTTCAAGACGCTTCAGAAAATGTACTTTCGCAGGAACAAATGTCAATTTTAAGGGCGTGACGCGTCAGCAAAAAAACTCGAAAATGGAAAAAATCGAAAAAATCAACTTTCTTAATAATCATCGTAGACGCTTGTGTTTTACCTTTTTTTTCATCAGAAGAACGAGATAAAACGATTGCCGTAAAAAAATTTCATCCAGAGAAAATTGCAAAAAAGTTAGCCAGTCACCATGAAATTTTTTGAAAAAAGTCGATTTTTTCACACTTTGAACGGCTGTAGCGGCCGAACGAAGACTCCAAATTGAACGCGGATTGCAAATCTGTGTTCCTCGTGTGTCAATTAGTCGGATTTGATTAAAATTGGGGATTTTTAATTTTTGACAAAAACCCGAAAAACTATACAAGGGTCCCCCCTTCTAACTTTTTAACAAAAATTGCATTAAAAATGATTTCCTGAAGAAACCACTGGTTGGATCCGGGGTTTCTTGACGTCACTCGAAAGATCGCTTCAAGACGCTTCAGAAAATGTACTTTCGCAGGAACAAATGTCAATTTTAAGGGCGTGACGCGTCAGCAAAAAAACTCGAAAATGGAAAAAATCGAAAAAATCAACTTTCTTAATAATCATCGTAGACGCTTGTGTTTTACCTTTTTTTTCATCAGAAGAACGAGATAAAACGATTGCCGTAAAAAAATTTCATCCAGAGAAAATTGCAAAAAAGTTAGCCAGTCACCATGAAATTTTTTGAAAAAAGTCGATTTTTTCACACTTTGAACGGCTGTAGCGGCCGAACGAAGACTCCAAATTGAACGCGGATTGCAAATCTGTGTTCCTCGTGTGTCAATTAGTCGGATTTGATTAAAATTGGGGATTTTTAATTTTTGACAAAAACCCGAAAAACTATACAAGGGTCCCCCCTTCTAACTTTTTAACAAAAATTGCATTAAAAATGATTTCCTGAAGAAACCACTGGTTGGATCCGGGGTTTCTTGACGTCACTCGAAAGATCGCTTCAAGACGCTTCAGAAAATGTACTTTCGCAGGAACAAATGTCAATTTTAAGGGCGTGACGCGTCAGCAAAAAAACTCGAAAATGGAAAAAATCGAAAAAATCAACTTTCTTAATAATCATCGTAGACGCTTGTGTTTTACCTTTTTTTTCATCAGAAGAACGAGATAAAACGATTGCCGTTAAAAAATTTCATCCAGAGAAAATTGCAAAAAAGTTAGTCAGTCACCATGAAATTTTTTGAAAAAAGTCGATTTTTTCACACTTTGAACGGCTGTAGCGGCCGAACGAAGAATCCAATTTGAACGCGGATTGAAAATCTGTGTTCCTCGTGTGTCAATTAGTCGGATTTGATTAAAATTGGGGATTTTTAATTTTTGACAAAAACCCGAAAAACTATCCAAGGGTCCCCCCTTCTAACTTTTTAACAAAAATTGCATTAAAAATGATTTCCTGAAGAAACCACTGGTTGGATCCGGGGTTTCTTGACGTCACTCGAAAGATCGCTTCAAGACGCTTCAGAAAATGTACTTTCGCAGGAACAAATGTCAATTTTAAGGGCGTGACGCGTCAGCAAAAAAACTCGAAAATGGAAAAAATCGAAAAAATCAACTTTCTTAATAATCATCGTAGACGCTTGTGTTTTACCTTTTTTTTCATCAGAAGAACGAGATAAAACGATTGCCGTTAAAAAATTTCATCCAGAGAAAATTGCAAAAAAGTTAGCCAGTCACCATGAAATTTTTTGAAAAAAGACGATTTTTTCACACTTTGAACGGCTGTAGCGGCCGAACGAAGAATCCAATTTGAACGCGGATTGAAAATCTGTGTTCCTCGTGTGTCAATTAGTCGGATTTGATTAAAATTGGGGATTTTTAATTTTTGACAAAAACCCGAAAAACTATCCAAGGGTCCCCCCTTCTAACTTTTTAACAAAAATTGCATTAAAAATGATTTCCTGAAGAAACCACTGGTTGGATCCGGGGTTTCTTGACGTCACTCGAAAGATCGCTTCAAGACGCTTCAGAAAATGTACTTTCGCAGGAACAAATGTCAATTTTAAGGGCGTGACGCGTCAGCAAAAAAACTCGAAAATGGAAAAAATCGAAAAAATCAACTTTCTTAATAATCATCGTAGACGCTTGTGTTTTACCTTTTTTTTCATCAGAAGAACGAGATAAAACGATTGCCGTTAAAAAATTTCATCCAGAGAAAATTGCAAAAAAGTGAAATTTTTTGAAAAAAGTCGATTTTTTCACACTTTGAACGGCTGTAGCGGCCGAACGAAGAATCCAATTTGAACGCGGATTGAAAATCTGTGTTCCTCGTGTGTCAATTAGTCGGATTTGATTAAAATTGGGGATTTTTAATTTTTGACAAAAACCCGAAAAACTATCCAAGGGTCCCCCCTTCTAACTTTTTAACAAAAATTGCATTAAAAATGATTTCCTGAAGAAACCACTGGTTGGATCCGGGGTTTCTTGACGTCACTCGAAAGATCGCTTCAAGACGCTTCAGAAAATGTACTTTCGCAGGAACAAATGTCAATTTTAAAGCCGTGACGCGTCAGCAAAAAAACTCGAAAATGGAAAAAATTGAAAAAATCAACTTTTTTAATAATCATCGTAGACGCTTGTGTTTTACCTTTTTTTTTCATCAGAAGAACGAGATAAAACGATTGCCGTTAAAAAATTTCATCCAGAGAAAATTGCAAAAAAGTTAGCCAGTCACCATGAAATTTTTTGAAAAAAGTCGATTTTTTCACACTTTGAACGGCTGTAGCGGCCGAACGAAGAATCCAATTTGAACGCGGATTGAAAATCTGTGTTCCTCGTGTGTCAATTAGTCGGATTTGATTAAAATTGGGGATTTTTAATTTTTGACAAAAACCCGAAAAACTATCCAAGGGTCCCCCCTTCTAACTTTTTAACAAAAATTGCATTAAAATTGATTTCCTGAAGAAACCACTGGTTGGATCCGGGGTTTCTTGACGTCACTCGAAAGATCGTTTAAAGACGCTTCAGAAAATGTACTTTCGCAGGAACAAATGTCAATTTTAAAGCCGTGACGCGTCAGCAAAAAAACTCGAAAATGGAAAAAATTGAAAAAATCAACTTTCTTAATAATCATCGTAGACGCTTGTGTTTTACCTTTTTTTTCATCAGAAGAACGAGATAAAACGATTGCCGTTAAAAAAATTCATCCAGAGAAAATTGCAAAAAAGTTAGCCAGTCACCATGAAATTTTTTGAAAAAAGTCGATTTTTTCACACTTTGAACGGCTGTAGCGGCCGAACGAAGAATCCAATTTGAACGCGGATTGAAAATCTGTGTTCCTCGTGTGTTAATTAGTCGGATTTGATTAAAATTGGGGATTTTTAATTTTTGACAAAAACCCGAAAAACTATCCAAGGGTCCCCCCTTCTGACTTTTTAACAAAAATTGCATTAAAAATGATTTCCTGAAGAAACCACTGGTTGGATCCGGGGTTTCTTGACGTCACTCGAAAGATCGCTTCAAGACGCTTCAGAAAATGTACTTTCGCAGGAACAAATGTCAATTTTAAAGCCGTGACGCGTCAGCAAAAAAACTCGAAAATGGAAAAAATCGAAAAAATCAACTTTCTTAATAATCATCGTAGACGCTTGTGTTTTACCTTTTTTTTCATCAGAAGAACGAGATAAAACGATTGCCGTTAAAAAATTTCATCCAGAGAAAATTGCAAAAAAGTTAGCCAGTCACCATGAAATTTTTTGAAAAAAGTCGATTTTTTCACACTTTGAACGGCTGTAGCGGCCGAACGAAGAATCCAATTTGAACGCGGATTGAAAATCTGTGTTCCTCGTGTGTTAATTAGTCGGATTTGATTAAAATTGGGGATTTTTAATTTTTGACAAAAACCCGAAAAACTATCCAAGGGTCCCCCCTTCTAACTTTTTAACAAAAATTGCATTAAAATTGATTTCCTGAAGAAACCACTGGTTGGATCCGGGGTTTCTTGACGTCACTCGAAAGATCGTTTAAAGACGCTTCAGAAAATGTACTTTCGCAGGAACAAATGTCAATTTTAAAGCCGTGACGCGTCAGCAAAAAAACTCGAAAATGGAAAAAATTGAAAAAATCAACTTTCTTAATAATCATCGTAGACGCTTGTGTTTTACCTTTTTTTTCATCAGAAGAACGAGATAAAACGATTGCCGTTAAAAAAATTCATCCAGAGAAAATTGCAAAAAAGTTAGCCAGTCACCATGAAATTTTTTGAAAAAAGTCGATTTTTTCACACTTTGAACGGCTGTAGCGGCCGAACGAAGAATCCAATTTGAACGCGGATTGAAAATCTGTGTTCCTCGTGTGTTAATTAGTCGGATTTGATTAAAATTGGGGATTTTTAATTTTTGACAAAAACCCGAAAAACTATCCAAGGGTCCCCCCTTCTGACTTTTTAACAAAAATTGCATTAAAATTGATTTCCTGAAGAAACCACTGGTTGGATCCGGGGTTTCTTGACGTCACTCGAAAGATCGCTTCAAGACGCTTCAGAAAATGTACTTTCGCAGGAACAAATGTCAATTTTAAAGCCGTGACGCGTCAGCAAAAAAACTCGAAAATGGAAAAAATCGAAAAAATCAACTTTCTTAATAATCATCGTAGACGCTTGTGTTTTACCTTTTTTTTCATCAGAAGAACGAGATAAAACGATTGCCGTTAAAAAATTTCATCCAGAGAAAATTGCAAAAAAGTTAGCCAGTCACCATGAAATTTTTTGAAAAAAGTCGATTTTTTCACACTTTGAACGGCTGTAGCGGCCGAACGAAGAATCCAATTTGAACGCGGATTGAAAATCTGTGTTCCTCGTGTGTTAATTAGTCGGATTTGATTAAAATTGGGGATTTTTAATTTTTGACAAAAACCCGAAAAACTATCCAAGGGTCCCCCCTTCTGACTTTTTAACAAAAATTGCATTAAAATTGATTTCCTGAAGAAACCACTGGTTGGATCCGGGGTTTCTTGACGTCACTCGAAAGATCGCTTCAAGACGCTTCAGAAAATGTACTTTCGCAGGAACAAATGTCAATTTTAAAGCCGTGACGCGTCAGCAAAAAAACTCGAAAATGGAAAAAATCGAAAAAATCAACTTTCTTAATAATCATCGTAGACGCTTGTGTTTTACCTTTTTTTTCATCAGAAGAACGAGATAAAACGATTGCCGTTAAAAAATTTCATCCAGAGAAAATTGCAAAAAAGTTAGCCAGTCACCATGAAATTTTTTGAAAAAAGTCGATTTTTTCACACTTTGAACGGCTGTAGCGGCCGAACGAAGAATCCAATTTGAACGCGGATTGAAAATCTGTGTTCCTCGTGTGTCAATTAGTCGGATTTGATTAAAATTGGGGATTTTTAATTTTTGACAAAAACCCGAAAAACTATCCAAGGGTCCCCCCTTCTAACTTTTTAACAAAAATTGCATTAAAAATGATTTCCTGAAGAAACCACTGGTTGGATCCGGGGTTTCTTGACGTCACTCGAAAGATCGCTTCAAGACGCTTCAGAAAATGTACTTTCGCAGGAACAAATGTCAATTTTAAAGCCGTGACGCGTCAGCAAAAAAACTCGAAAATGGAAAAAATCGAAAAAATCAACTTTCTTAATAATCATCGTAGACGCTTGTGTTTTACCTTTTTTTTCATCAGAAGAACGAGATAAAACGATTGCCGTTAAAAAATTTCATCCAGAGAAAATTGCAAAAAAGTTAGCCAGTCACCATGAAATTTTTTGAAAAAAGTCGATTTTTTCACACTTTGAACGGCTGTAGCGGCCGAACGAAGAATCCAATTTGAACGCGGATTGAAAATCTGTGTTCCTCGTGTGTCAATTAGTCGGATTTGATTAAAATTGGGGATTTTTAATTTTTGACAAAAACCCGAAAAACTATCCAAGGGTCCCCCCTTCTAACTTTTTAACAAAAATTGCATTAAAAATGATTTCCTGAAGAAACCACTGGTTGGATCCGGGGTTTCTTGACGTCACTCGAAAGATCGCTTCAAGACGCTTCAGAAAATGTACTTTCGCAGGAACAAATGTCAATTTTAAGGGCGTGACGCGTCAGCAAAAAAACTCGAAAATGGAAAAAATCGAAATCAAATTAATTGAAATTTACCATAAAACGAAATTAAAATATAAATAAATGATTTGCAGCTCGGTGCAGCTTTAATCATCGGTAGGTGAAAGCAAAACTTGTATTATTCGCCACACCAAACAAGAATGTTCATTTGCATGTGTTCGATAATTGCATTATCAGCATTACTTCATTCCGGTGACTCACAGATCGGTAATAAATAATTAATTGCATTTAATTTAATTGCCGAGAAATCAGGAAAATATGACCGATGACTAAATCGGAACATGCCGAAGGTGTAATTATTAAATTACCCGTCTTTTTAAATTTATGGGAAAATGCGCACATAGTGATTTCAGAGTGGTGAAAAAAAACCTTGAATTAATACAGCGGCTATTTTCGGTAATCTTGATATGACCTACTTTTTAAGGGCTTGATTAACGGGGCTGATATTTAATGAAAGTCGATCACAGATTGATGAATACCGACGTGATATTTGAATAAGGAAAACAATGTGCCGGATTGATTTTCTCCAATTTGTCAACAAAATTATGGTGGTGTATTCGTTTTTAGATCAAATATTGTTTCTTTAAATCACTCACTATTGTGAGTTTACTACTTGGCGAAAGTACTTTAAAAGCTTTTGAAGTTTCAGAAGAATACTAATAGGAAATAAATACAAATGTGTACTACCAAATCATAATATGTGAGTACCAAAAATACATTGTAACAATTAAAAAAAAAAAATGTAATTTTGCTGAAAAAATATTGGATTAATTATTTTTACTGCAGGTCCCATGTACTCATTACAATCCAAAACAATTAGAGAAATTGCTTATGAAGTAGGGACGCCATATGGCTCCTTGGTTAAATTTAGAAAAGCAATTAATTAATAGACTACAAGCAGAATTTATTAGAAACGCCAAACCACATAAAAAGCCACGTAAGTCCTCTGAATATAACACCGTATGTTACATTGTATATCAGATAAAGCGGTTTTAAATAAATTACTTATTTCAAAATAATACAATTGGCTAACAACACGCGTGCTGATAAGTAGGTTTTCCCATGATTTCTACCGTTCACTTGGGAACGTCGGCTGTAACAAAGTCTTTTCAGCAGATACCACAATAAAACAACGGCGGAGCCCATCTAAATATTATCGTACATATCATAATTATTTTTCGCCGTAGTGCGAGCGGAATTTATTTGAATCGCAGTTTTCCGGTATTTATTAAATATCCCAGGGCAAGTGTATATGTGTATGTATATGTAAATGAATGAAAACCGCCGAAGCGGCAGCAGATATTCATTTTTCAAATAATTTGCACATCTATTTTCCGCCGTGCAAATAACATATTACAATAATGAAAACGGATTCATGCAAAGCCATTATTGCCGCAGATGAACATTCGAAAGCACCCCCCATAAATATACGCGGCAATCGCTACCCTGGCTACTTATTGTTGTCGATTTATCGTCGTTGATAAATACAGCGTGTCGCACACCAGATTATATAACTACGTGAGTTATGTTTTATGGGGGTAAAATGACGCCGGGAGTAATTGATGTTTAATCGTATTTGGATCTTTCAGTTTTTTTTTGCAAATCCGGGGAATTATTAATGGTTATGAAATTTTAGCTAAGCTTTGCACAATTGACAGATTGAAACCAGAAACAAAACCACAACGCCGTAAACTTAAGCTGAAAAAAAAACGTAAATTATGTGATGATTGGAAAATTTGTGCAGAACTAATAAATTAAGGAATTAACTTGAAAGTTTCCAAATCCATTTAGAAATAATGTATTTCTGATTTCTCATCAAAATAATTGACATATCTGAACTAGGAACAAAGCCACAACACCTTGAACTTAAATTGGAGAACACGAAAAGTGCATTCAACGATTGGAAAATTTGTGCAGAACTATTAAATTCAGGAATTAATTTTTTTTAACGCAAGAGCTATAACTTTCAGAATGTCTTATTGGCATCACCTACAACATTTTCGCATAGAGCTTGAATCGAAAACGGTGAATTGCCATAGAAGCTAATAAATAGCAGATATTAAAATATGCCTGGTTACACGATATAATCCCCAATTATGATCGTCTAAATATAATACTGGAAATTACATCCTGATTACAAAACTTACCATTAGAGGAGATAATTGCGGACTTGAAGGATTTACGAAAAGTACCAGGAATATTAAATTACTCGAACAATTTGGGTATACACGCGAACAATTAATTATCATCAAGATAATGTTGTAACGTCCATATTACAGATTTCAACACTGCTCACGTTACAAATCGATTTAAAGATTAATAGCCAACGAATTTGAATTTTTGTCAGCAAAGTTTAATGAATTCAACATCATTAGCCTTATTTCACCAGCAGACGAAAACAATATCTGTTAAGAACATAATGGGCAGCCTTGTTTAGATTTCCTCAAACAAAAGGCCGAACTTCGTAAAACGGTTTACCCACGAAAATGTGCCGACTTGCATGAGTCAGCGTCGGAAGTAAAACCGGAATCTAAAAATGTTTTACCACCGTACATCCATCTCTGCAGTAATCAGCCTCAAATTACGAGGAAACGTGAAATTATGTGGCCGCGGATTTTACATTAACTCCGCAAGAAATATTAAATCACGAATGCACGCCTGAGCGTGTTTAAATTTGCGTTGCTAACCGCAAATCGGCGGGGATTACATCTACGATATCGCTTCAATATAATTATTAATGAGCACGTATTCTATATAAATAGATTATGATCGGTTCGATTCCTCCTATTAATAGTATGTTGTGTTGTATCGTTATCGGGAATTTCCCCGGTTCGAGTTTTACATTGGGTGTTCCGAAAATATTTTCATACTTTAAGTAAAATATCCTTTGAATATAGGTCACCTCTAAAACAAGGCTTTTGAATACTAAAAGAGATAGGTTAACGGATGTCGATAACTCGTGTGACAATTGATTTCATAAAAAATAATAGATAAATCTTCGGCAGATTTTATTTTATAATTTGTAAATAACTAAAGACTCAATAGAAACTGCAGTATATTTCCTAATGGTATTATTAACGATAGAATATGTGACGAATATTAAAATATATCTTTTAACGTGTGAGCCACAAAAATATTTGTGGCTGTGAGATAAATTAGGAGCGTGGAGTATAGAGTGTAAAGCGTGGAGTGTTGAGCATGGAGTGTAGAATATTAAAAATTAGGATATTTAGCCTACAGGCTATTGGAACTAATATCTATGAAAAAAAGGGTTAGTTGGAGAAAATCAAAAATTGTAAGATGGGTTATATGCCTGACGTGTTTATGAATAACACAAATCGTTTCGACTTGTCAGTTTGTTTTAATTTGACAATTAACGTCATGGAAGTCTAGATTGGTTCAGTTGCAATAAAAAAAAATCTCAGACATGACTGCTATGTATCTCTCTCTCTCTCATCATATTCGAACTTATGTTAAATGCTTTGCATACAATAATACAGTTATTTATTTTAAATTATCAATACGAGTTTAAACTGATGATACACGAAATCCGCATGGAATTTTCCTTGTCGAATAAAAAAAAAATGCATCAACAAACGCGTTCGCAAAATACACAGCCGAAAAGCTTTTGTGGATATCCTAGCATCGCGCCAATATAAACAAAACCGGTACACACTTTGTTGGCATTTAATAAATTTAAATGCATGGCCAAACAGATTTGAATATAGAGCCTTTAATGCATTACACTTTTTCAACTGAAAAAAGGACGACCCGACGACAATTTTGCACATATAATATACGTAACAGAATTACTACCCTGCGTTCAACATTGATAGGCATTTGAATTTGGCGCGTTGTTTTTCATATTGCAATGTTGGTACCTTGCGTGCGAAAGTGTCAAATCGATCATTAACTGTCAGTGCGATCGTGTGTGCGTGTGCTTTATAGATAGTTAGTTTTACATTTACGTTTTATACCATCTCATCTTACTGCAGATATTTAATTGGTAAGTTAAAACATAACCACATTAACACATGCAAAAATTGAAATTTTACAAAATGTCTTCAACAACATGAAACGCCGGGTAAATTTGTGTTCGGATCAAAATGGGCAACACTTTGAACATCTGTTATAGTTTAGTTCAAAATAAATTCCCTAATAGTCCTGCCACTGGTAAGTACTAACAGCAAAAGCTTTTTTAGGAGCGGGAAATTCAAACAGTTATCAAACAATAACGAACACACGGTATAATAACGTATGCGAATGCGTCGAGCCATTTTCCCGTTCTTTTTTTTGATTTTGCAATTTCAATTACATATTTGCATAAATGTGTGCATATAAATAACTGCAGCAGTTACATATCTGACGCGCAAATCTCGACGTTATGAAAGTGTATTTATCATATCCCGGGTCGGACCGGAAATATTTATTATGCGGGATTTATTATTGAAAATGGTGCACGGTTTTAACTTTGAGAAAAATGGTATTTGTCGGAAAATTATTCGAATATTGCGAGCTGGTGTTCGGTGCAACTCCATCGCAGTTGTGCGAGTTGTAAAACTACCTCTTTAGATCTAAAAAAAAAAAATCACGTGAAAATAAAATTAGGAATCGTATTAGATTTGAATTGAATAACTATTTTATGAAGCTTTAGAAATGTATTATTGTTTTGGGATACTGAGGTTGGACGATTGTAACCACACAAACAGGATTTTGGTTTTGGGAAGAGAACTGGCGACGGTTTTCAATATATGCGGTAAAAACCAGATATGAACTGGTTTTTATTACGTACATCAGTGTGTAATCTTTTTGAATCATTAATAAAAATAATGCAAAATACTACAAACAAATAACCATTTACTTGTAATTTTATGATTTATGATTGGCATACGTGTAAAATAAATAAATAAATACATTCAAATTCCCATGCGCGCATTTCGAATGACCGCATTCTGCAGACGGAGAATTTATTACGAAGCGAAAACCATATTTAACGGTAAAATAAAATAAAACCGTATGGGTGTGAACATGGGAACACATACGATCCGAAAAAAGATTACAAACAATATTGACGCTCGGCCGGAAGTCGCCCCCTCGGGAAACTAGCAAAGTTTGAGGAATTTATACAACGCGTTGTTATCACTTAAAACATTGCCTTCCGCCGCGCGGATCTTTTCAGTCATGGGAAACTTTAAACTTCAACTGGAGTTAATGTAATTAATTTTCCGAGCGGTTACAAAAACTTTGCGGTTTCGCGCTATTTTCCAGAAGACCGACCGGATGTATTCCGCGTTGAACTTTCTAAATAAATAATTGCGTGCATTTATGGTTAATTGTAATACTTGACGGAGCCATTATTAACTGGGTTAATCAACACGCAAAATACTAGATTTTTTTATAATGCATCTATACCAATACCTTAGTTTAAATTACTTTTCAAACATTAATATAAACGTTGTTAAATCGTTTTTGATTGAGAAAGTTGTCCATTATTCGGCCGAATCATTTTCTCCACAGGTGACGTCCAATGAAATGATAGCGGTTTCATTATTCAACAGGTGACGTCCAATCAAATGATAGCGGTTTCATTGCCCAACAGTTTAGTTGTTACTATGGTTACGATTCGTTTTTTGTCAGCGAACTGCCGCAATTTCCAAATAGAAAAATTATTCGTTATAATTTAATACAAACAGAAAACTCTTTAGGTGATTATTTAATATGATGCGAAAAAGTATAGTATTAAACTCGTGAACAAGTTGGCCCTTGCCACTCGGGTGAATTACAACACTCGCCTATGACTCGTGTTGCAAACTTCACCCTCGTGGCAATGGCCAACTTTCTCGCTCGTTTAATAATATACCATTATCTATCTACCTCAATTGTCTAAATATGAATGCAACAAATATATCCCCGTTGATGATGAAGGTTAAGTTATTTATCGAAACTGTTCGGCACGCGGTGTTTTTCGGTGGTCCGTCAATTACAAACAATAAAATTTGTCACTCGAAGGTTATTACAATTATATAATGATACGATTGAATAGTCTATACTGGACACGTTTAAAGAACTCGAATAATCGGTATTAAATTACAATTTAAGATTCCAAACGTTTGTACTCTACAGATAGCTAATATTATCAAAATAAACATGATAAAAGCAACGTTGCAAACTTTGTACAAGTTCGTTCGATGTAGATTGATTCACAATCACTTCACTAGGTTTATTTTTTTTATTTTTCGTGTTGTTTTATCTTTGATCGATAATTTACCTACAATATTTTGGTTAGTGGTAATAAGATTTACATCGCTCTCTCTCTCTCTCTCTCTCTCTGCATTGTCTTTGCATCCATACAATTTTCAACAAAATCACATTTTTTTGACATAGGGATTTAGCTTTTCAGCTAAACATAAAGAACCTAAGCGACCAATTAGTAGACGATTCACATTTTTTATTGTTGGTTTTACAACAGTGTTTTAATAATTGTTTATGCTTTGCGTTAATCAAGATTAACACAATTATGAACTACAATTCGTTTTTCAAATCATCATCCTACAAGGGGGTGCGGATAAATTAAAAATGTTTCCAAAAGTTGAATCGGAAAATGTGCACAATCGTTTAAGTAAATTGAAAAACCATGGATTCCCCAAGGCACGGAACTTACTACACAATATATTTATGGTATTAAGAACATCCGAAGGACCAATATATGTTATGTTAGTAGATGATAGATTATTATTGATTTAAAATGTGTACTCCTGTTAGAAAAATTGTATTCTGTTGTATTATATAAATACCAAGAATTAGTTATGGCATTTTTATTGTTTACTGAAAGACCAAAATTGTTTAGTATCTGCAGAAACATTGCAAGCGATCGTATCTATATAATCCTCGATAAGCTGTTTACAATGGACTCAAGCAAAATTAATATAAACCAAGCATCATTATACCGTTTAACCTTTACCTTCCACGTTCTTTCAAAAAGTCACCGTTAATGTAAGTATATAAACCATTTTCTCGATTGACGTTTGTACAGCACATTTATTGTTTGACGGTGCACCGCTGTTTATTTCGAACACGCAAGCCTGTCTCTGTTCGTAACATCCTCATGTTGAATTACTGAGGTCGCGTTCAATCATACCACGACCTGTTGCTACACCATATAATTTATTATAATTGTTAATTCAATACAATAAACAATGCACGGCCGGTCGAACAAAGGAGTACTTGGATTCAGGTGCTGACAGCATCAATGATTGAAACATTACTAAGAGAGTACTACATTCTAATTAATCCATTCTCAGTAATGATCAGTATCTGGTTACATAATATGTTATAAAAGTCTAGACGGTGAAACGAGTCATCGTGATTTACTTTAATATTTAAATATAAATATTCAACCTGTTCGTGATTTTGCAAAAATAAGTCTTATTAAACAAATAGCTTATTGAAACAACTACTTCCCTGGCTAGAGCCACTCGGCACGGATATTGAATGATACAAAAGAAATTTGCATATTATTACTAGTACTACTAGCCAAATAACATTGATTTAAGATCGTTTATTTTTACCTACAGGACTAACTTGAAAATTAAACTAAATTGAATTTGAAAACTTTAAACTATAAAACTGAACCATAAAATATGTAAAAATTAAGTAAATAGCCATCCGCAGACGTGTTTCGAGATTTATCTCTCATCAGTGCAGTTTCGCCTTTGAATTGAATGTCAAAGAATAAAATACACTTACGTGAACGCGAACAACTATATTCAGGCTATTTTCGCCTTTATTAAATTTATTTAATGCATCTGCAACAAATGAGGTTCTCTCGAATTTATTTATATTTATAGTTCATATCATGAGATGTTGGTCAAGGGTTAAGAGATAAGGATTTCAACGCTGGTAATAATTATTAATATTCGTAATTTCTATAATTACTCAATAAAATAAAACTGATCATATTTCTACATATAGCATTTTCGTGTATTTAAGAAATAAATGGAACCATTAAACATTGCAAAATATTCAATTACCCGCTACCATAATTACAGAAAACTACACCTTATTGCAAATACCACACTGACCTACAAAAACCAAATAACTCAGTTTCCATGTTCGGGCGCAGTAATCACATTTAAAATTCAAATAAACGTCGCAATTGAACTCAAAACCGCGAATACATTCGCCTCGCCGAACAAAACGAAAAATAACACAATAGAAACACAAACAATTAATATTGCAAAAATGCAAATCTATATATTTGAAGAATACAATACGTCTCCGTTTTAATTGCAGTAATTACTGCAACGGCTACTGGTGTTAATTGTTAGTAATAATTTTGAGTAATTATCTGTGAAGGATTTACTGCACGAATACATAACAATATCTGTTTTGTGTTCATCAGGAAGCCAATTTAATAGCAAAGGTAAATCGAAAACAGCTGTAAATTTTAAATAAGACGTGAATTAATCATTTGCCAACAACTAATAGAATTTGTATGTTAAAAATTAAAGGGGGCAAATTAACAACGTGGGCGTTGGGTCCAGTAAGATTGAGAAACATCGATCTATTTTATCATTCAACATTCGATATTAATCAAGAAAGTAGCTGTTTCAATAGATTATTTGTTTGTTGTTATCTTTTTTAAAACTCTTAAATTATATAAGTCGAAATGCATCGTAATTCTCATTTTAACTATAAATTCCGCTTAGAAATCGAGAAAAGTAAATAATGTATCTTTTAATTCAATTCATACATTCAATACATTATAACCTATAAATTAAAACGCTTTCTTTGTTAAAATCACACGATTTATTAATGGCGAAATTATAGTTCTGTAATCGTGTGATATTAACGAGGAAAGTGTTTTAATTTATATTGTTAGATGTATCACGAAGTATCAGTATCAATTAGTTTATTATAATCTAGACTTAGCACGTGTCGGATATGAAGCTCTCTGATTTAAAAATAGATCATTATTGAATTGGTAATTACAAATTTTAAGGAGAATGCATTATTTTAAAGGTGATAGAATCTCAGCAAATAATCGTATTTTAATGCACCTATAATACTTACCCATTAAAATGTATACAGGGGGTTGAATTGCAAAGCGGACCATAGGAACTTACATGTAGAATTTGAAATGTGTTAATATAGGCTTTCCAATTATTTGACAGTATCGGCCTTCTTACATTATTTTTAAAACTTTTATGCTGAACGATTTGGTACTGCACTCAATAGTTTCTGCAGAGTATTCACTGAGATATTTGCAAAAATACTTTTCTCTGTGTAGAAGATACCGTCGATTGTAAATCGGAATGCGAGAGCAAACGTCACTTTTTAGAACAAAATGAAATGTCGGCCATTATGATTTCATGGCAAACCTTTGTTTTTAATTCAAAATAGTTGTTTTGCAAATATCTCGGTAAATACTCTACAGAAACTATTGAATAAGGTACTAAGGCATAAAAAGCTTTAGAAATGATGTAAGAAGGCCGATGCTGTCAAATAATTAGGGGAGCCAATATTAACACATTTAAAATTTTACATGTAAATCCCTATGGCCCGCTTTGCAATTCAACACCCTCCAACACCTTCTGGTATATAATTTTTAACTGCACCTATAATACTTATCCATTATTATTATATTATCGGTATATCATTTTGAACAGGCCTCTACGTATATTGAATAAAATCAATTGAACTAACTAGGCCAAATCAAATAATGATCCGTATCTTTCCATTTTGTTCATTTTTTACACGTGCTATCTACCTGTCCGTTTTTAGAACATTTCACTCGTGTTCATAAATATATTACGGAGCACTTCTCTTGAAATGTGAAATGGGAACATTATATTCCAATATTTAACTTCTCGGCATATACAGTATATACACACCACATTTACTTTGCATACTTCGATATCGTGGAAATAAATAACACTTTTCTGAATACACCACATTTACTTCGAAATACATTTTCTATAAACTCTGTAGTAGGTGCTTAAGTGTTGATGGAATAATGGCTTCCATCTGAAACGAGTTAATTCATCGCCCACAGCTATTTTATTTTTCCATAATGCACGAGTATAGATTTTTTGCAATTTGCAATTTCTACTGTGGCGGAATCTATTGCCTGAATGCTGTACTAAACCCAATCTGGGTGAAATAACCACCGACGATATAGGAATATGCCAACGGCGACAAATATAACAATAATAATGTGAACATTAAATAAATTTATTCAGGCGTGGATAATAAATCAATTATTACAATGTCGGTGGTAATAAATATAACTCTGGCTTAAATGACATAACACTAGTATTATATTTTAGGCTGTGTAAACGATCTTTCAAATGGTAAACGCATAATTTGAGGTTATGTTCTGCGATTGCATTACACATATTTTAATTGATATTTATTTTTTCACAACGTTTATTAATATGACGTATTTTTGCGCTCGAGTGTTCGACAATTAAATTTTCAAAAATTCGTAACTCGATTGAAAATTCTTGCATACTCAAAATTCAAAATGATTTTGAATGATCGACGACTTGTGAAATGAGGAGGAAGGTACTAGATCGCGAACAGACGCTAACAGCTGACACACTAGAATGAGCTGACCATCACGTCACCATTTGCATTTGTACTGCGTGATTTGGACTTCAGGATTTCCCGCAATTTTTCGAATCGGCCAGTAAGAATGACGCATTAGCGATTGTGGGCGTTTTTACAACTCTACCTGTGGAATGAATAGACTATGGTCTGTTACATTTAGACAAGAATTTTAGGACATCTACAAAGGTCGACGATATTTTAAGAATTGCCGAATACGAACTGTTTTGAAAAATGACACAACTAATTATATAAACCCATGAACTTTTTTGTAACAATTCAAAAATTTGGAGATAACAGACCGACCACAATTTAATAATTATTTATGTATTATAAAGTTGTTTCTAATTTGTTTATTATAAACTCGTTTAAAACTTTCGGACATCTTGTAGATGGGGCATTGGTCATATTAACTCTTGTTACGGGGTTATCAGGTAATCCTACATCTCTCCATTAGAGCTGTAATGTTGTTAAGGACGACATCTGTAATTGGATAGTGCAAATATAGTGGATTCCACTCATCCGTGTATAGGCCTGGCGCGTGGGTGGATCATAATGCGTCCTCGAGTAACGCATTCACCATGCAGCAAATAAATTTTGAAGTGTCGTGGGCACAGTAACAGTTTCCTGTCTTTAGTCACTGACCTTTTATCAGTGTATATAATTTGTAATCAATTAAATAAAGGCGAAATATCGTGTGACCCACAAGATTTTGATTGTGAGATAAATTAGGAATGTCGTAGAATATTAAAAATTCGGACTTTTAACTTACAGGCTAGTGGAACTAATATCTACGAGAAAAAGGGTTAATTGGAGAAAATCAAAAATTGTAACCCACAATTTTCATGAATAACAAATTGTCTCGACTTGTCAGTTTGATTTTAATTTGACAATTCACGACATAGAAGACTATATTAGTTCAGTTGAATATAAAAAAAATCACAGTCATGATTGCTATGTTTCTCTCTCCTGCATGACCATCTCAGCAGTAAAATTCAGTGGCTCAAATCTTATAACCCAAATATATAATATTCAATCTGTTCGTAAATCTGCAAAATGAAGTCTTAAGACTAAAAACAAATAGCTTGTTGAAACAACTACTTCAGCGGCTAATGCAACGCCGGATATTGAATAATAATGTTATAAATATTACAACTGTTGATGTAACTTTGGTTTAAGATCGTTTTTTCTACAGGGTGTTTCAAAATTCATGCACCAAAAGGTTTCTGCTTACTCCTCGTAGATAAAAAGAAAAAAACCCTTATGACAAATCTTGATTTTCCACAAAATAACATGGATTGAACCCCTTCGCAGAAATATTCAAGAATATTCAAGGACAAATTTTGTAGAACATGCTCTATTTTGTTCTCTATAACTGTCGGTGGATAATTCCTCTTAGTTAGGGAAATTATTGTTTGCATGTATACTTTTATTTCATAAATTATCTGGTGATCACTTTTATAGATATAAAATGTAAATAGATTTATTTTTAGGATCTCATTGGGATATTATTTTCGATAAGATTGGAGATCGATGATTGAGTTTGGATGTCCCAGGGGGTAATTAAAGAATTTTCAAACAACAAACTCGTGCTCCCCTGCCGCTGATCCGAGTCCCTTATTTTTCTCTTTCATTCGCGTTTTCTTTTTCTTTTCAAATTACACCCCTTAAATAAGCAGACCGGGGACGTGTCCTTGAGTTTTAGTACAGGTTTGCGCACACAAGATCAACTTGGGCTTTATTAATCAAGGTCTTCTCGTGTAAAACGGGAAAGGTTTTAATAATTCTTCATTATGTACTTCCGAAAGGATCCCTTATATTACGGCACCGTTTTTATCCAAGTTAAAAAAATGGTGATGTGTCCATCATGTTACTTTCTCCTATTTGATAGACTCATAGTTATTTATATTTACGCTATCATGGTTTATTTTCAATTTAAATTTTATTTTAAATGTACAATCGGATGTAACTGACGTTTAAAACGTCAAAATTATGAAAGATGAAACTGACAAAAAGTTATACTTCAAATTCTAATAGCCAGTTTATAGTTCGTCCGTTGAGAGCTGACAGTGACTCATGCATTTTCGTACCAAGAATTGCTTTGCATTTTATATCTATCCTTTTCTATCATGTACGAAACAGTATGAAATAAAAGACGAAACGTGTGTCTGCGTGTTAAAGTATAGGGCAGCGTAAACGTAGGTCTAAGCTCACGTATGACTCTTGCATCGCATCGGCACGTTTCATATAAACACACAAAACACGAGAGCGCTACGTCAAATAACATAACCGTAAAAAGTTTGCGCGAGAATTTTTAAATATCCCACCAATGAAAATCAGCGGCACTAAATTTTCTTACGGACATACGTTTACTTAAATCTTGATTTATGCGATTTTAAGCGATGAGTCACAGGCAGCTCTCGGCGGCCCGACTATACTCAAATACTAAAGAGATTATGAAAAAAACTTATTCTTTATAAGTTGTTCATTTTGGCATTATCTACAATTATTATTAACATACATTTGCTGTAACTATATAATTATAAACCGAAAATTTAAAAAAACATATCTCGAATAACAATGCTTTTATGAAAAATATTATGAATAATAATTGTCAATAATACTAAAATAAACAGCTTATATAGAATAATTTTTTTCGAAATCTCTTTCGTTTTTGAGTAAACTGACTATTAGAATTTGAAGTATAATTTGTCATAATTTTGACGTTTCAAATGTCACTTTCATTCTATCCTTCAATACGCTTGATGTACATTTAAAATATAATTTTATTTATAATCTATTTTCGTTTTTAGTTGTACCGACTATAAATAATGGCGCGCCCGACAAAGGCGTCAACTCGTGCCGAGAGAGAGGGGAGCCGAAATTGTTGAAATGTGAAGTGTATTTTCCTGTTCAATGAGCCCCAAGATTGATTACGCCGGAGGGCGATAAGATGAATTCAATACATCGCGCTATCTGTTTAATGAGTGATTTTGTTTTTTTTTGTAATAACAACTTTCGATTTTGTCAAATAAAACTAAGAATTTTGTTTTTGTGTTAAATGGGTTTTCAACGGAGCGTGCGACACGGCAGTCGCAATCCTAAGATTTCGCCGATAAATAATAAAAAAAAAAACATTAATCGTTCGATTGGGTTTCTGGGTCGCGTTGACCCGTATTCGCAATTTTGCCCCTAGTTTGCATTATTCCCATTATATCGATTGTGTGTGTTTGTGTGTGTGTAATGCAAACTTTGTACTTCTTGTGTAGCTTTAGGATTACATGCCGGTGCTGGTTTATTCCTCTAAACCGTATGTAAGGTAGAAAAAATAATGTTATATATAACTGTAAAATCGCGTTTTAATTTACTGTAAATTCGATAATGGCACCTTAACCCTTTGCACTCGTATGTGGACTTATAGTCGCCAAAATACGTTTTGTCACTAATAAATACGAGTGCAAAGGGTTAAAATTGCCGAAACTATAGTAACGGAAATAATAAATTTTCAGAAGTTATACAAACAAAGTAGTAGTGTTTTATTTATAATATAAAATGCATAATGAAATAGAAGCTTCCAGTATAAACAACAAGATCATTTTCGTAATAACATTTCGTAATTATTTTAACCAAGTAAGATTAAATAAAACTGTAATTTAAAAAAGCTGGTAACGTGATGAATACATTTTGTTAATTCCACAGCCTACTTCCACTCTGATATTCCACGTCAATAACTGCCCACATCCATTTACATTAATAAATAAATCATAAGTCCCTTGCTGAAGTTATTGACATCCTTATTTTCCATTCTGAATAAATATGTAGCTATGTGAAGGTAATAACAGCTGCGCCTTCTTACAAAAAGTTAAGACATAGTGCTGCTAGTTGCTCTTATAGAGAAAGCAAATATTCTGTTACTGTTTTGAATTTTTTTTTTGTAGCCTCGTCACCGAACTTCCACGAGCCACCGTTGTGTAATAGTCGAGGCTGGAAACTTTTATGCAAATAAAGTAAACTATTAAATTACTCGCAATATAATTAAGTGCATTTATTAAATTTATTTAATGCTTCTGCAACAAGTGAGGTTGTTGCCTCCTCAAATTTATTTATCATAAGATAAGTTTTGTTGAACCAACAAGCGACGTGCCCTTTTCATCAAAATGAAATTGCCGACGATCAATAAACTGGTTTGCCGTTATACTGAACTAATCAACAAAATCCATGTTTAATTAGGCCTCATTATTACAGAAAATTACTACAAAATTAGTAATTAATTTATTCATTATAAAATCTGCCAAATTGCCAAATCGAAACATATCTAAACCAAGATCAAAATGGTTTACCAAGTGTGAAACGAGAAATCAAATAAATGCATATTTACTAAAACATAAAAACACCAAAATAAACAATTTTTCAAATACATACTATATCGACATTGCAACCCTATGTGCATATTCTCCACTTGCTCGGATTGCATGTTTCGCATACTTGTTAGCTGATGGCTTCTAATTGTTGCAATGTCGACGTTTCATGATGCCAATTAATGATCGCAGGTAGACATTCCGTTACGGCTCACAAATTCGTGCCCATTGCGCTATGCTCGTACTTCACTGCTTCAAATTGCAAGAACTATCCGTTGTTACTGCATGGATTGTCACTATCCGTAACACGGTATTACAACTTAGGCTTATTGTTGTTTTCATATCATTCGTATTAGTATTGCATATTACGCATTTTGGTTTATAGTAAAACCATATAAACGACCCAATTTTACTAATAATATACAGTGTGCGACTTAAGTATAGAATAAATTCAGTAAAAAAAATTGAAACTTTTGTTCCATAATGAAATGAAATGTGCGTCATTCCATGCTTACAAATTGTAAATGACCAGTTGTGCATTGATAAGGGGAATAAAAATAATTTTCTAAATATAGGTGTGTCAAATATGATATCCGGTACATAAATAAATTAATCAATTCCATTACCCCCGAAACGTGCATAATTAACTTTGCCCCGGGTCACTTATTCCCTTCATCTACCCAACTCGAGCTTTGGAAATTGAAAGATCCTAACTTGATAAGAGTGTATCCATACAAACGTTTTAATATTAAAACGGGAAATACGGAAGTAACTCAAACTTCGTTGTTTTGTTATTTCGCTTAATACAATGTAAAGAATGTTTTCAAATAATCTACCGCTTTATAAACTATTAACTAATGGCATCCCTTTGGTCGATTCGTTTGTATGAAGCTCATTCAATTTAGATAAAATTTAACCTTACCTTAATTTTATTGAAAGCGAGTTATGTTGGAAAATAAAGGACACCATTAACTGTCTTATTCATTGCAGTAAAATCGCCAATTGCAAAAGAATTATAAAAAAAACCATCCCACCATCTCGCTTCATTTTTTATGTGAATTATTTATAAACAAATTGGGAATAACCTTGAATTATTTATGTAAATCGGATCAACGCAGGGCAGAAAGACCTATGATCTGCAGCCCATTCGCATCAATGTTTTCTTGGTTTTCCATGTACAGTCATTAATCTGTTATTATTATTGTTATAAAACTACAGCTATAAGTGAAGCTAATTTGTAGAATATTGGTGTATCTAAATACAACTTTCACGACGTAAACTATCATCCTCGGTATATTTAGGATGGACAGACAAAATCGTCGCGTTCGCAAATAACATCCCTCCTGTATGTTCCGCGTTGCGTTATTCGGGACAAACTTTTGTTATCACACGAAACACAGTCTCCTGGTGGCCCTCGTCACAATATCCCGTGATGCTGTAGCCTGACAGAATAAACAAAAATACAAATATAGCCCTGGAAGGGCGGCGACGGAATTAAAATTAAGCGCCGAAATTGAATTTCCCTAATGGCGCAAATATAAACGAACGTGTTAATTAAATCCGGGCCGCAGTGCACGAACAATAATACGGAGCGACAACTGCAAGATGGCGTATATTTTCAGGGCGAAAGGAACAATCAGCGTAATGAAATTATAAGTGCTCCTAATGAGTGAGGCATTATTCATACGCGCAAGTTTGTAACTAGTTTCGCAAGTGTGTTCGCATCTCGTGGCCCAGATGCAGATATTTTGACCGTGTTAATAGGCGGCTTTAATGCAATCAAGAAGGCGTCGGCGTCGTCGTCGGTATTTCTGGATGCATCGTTTCCGGTTCGATTGCACCGTCTAATTACACACGGCGCCGCCTCCCTCCGGCAAGTGTTTGCGTAATTAATTTTCGTTAATTTTCTGTGCAGACATCGGCTTTGATTGTGCCTATCGGATGAACGTTCTGTTGTGGCGTAAACTGATCAATAGGATTAAGCTCAGCACGTTGCTGCAACATTGCCGATTCCGATAATAATATGGCGTTACCGAACGCCCAGCGTGAATTACACTAATTTGCTTAAACTCCCGTTGTCGCGATCATTTGATAGAGGATCCATTTTTAAGGCGAAGTGGATTGGGTCACATTATTATTCGTTAGCCGTTACACTATATGTATAAGATTCAGAATCTACTGTCATAAATGCCTGAAAAGTGGCAGAAAACACGGTATTGTTCAATCATGATTTAATGGTAATCTTTATAACCTTTTTAAGTATTTTCTACCGAGCTTAAGATAAGTTTGGTTTAAGCTGCTATCGAACAACTGGATCCAAGGGTTTTCATTTTCATTTCCATTTCCGACGCATTATATAGAGTTAAACGATAGTTCCATTCATTGTCCAGATATTCTACTCGTCACTCGTGCGATTCCAAAGTAAACATTACCCAAATTCAAAAGTAATTAATAATTCTGAATATAACCGAATGAGGATTTAGTTCGTAATTGAGGCGCGATTGTCAGAGTGGCGGATTATGGGCTTCATTGTCGGCAGCAGATATCGAACACATAATGTTCGTTGTTACAATGCTTTACTGGGTCAGATGGGGATTATCAGGGATTTCCGTACTAATCCCTTAATAAAATATATTTAATAATTTTGTAAATTAAAAAATATGTATATGGCAAAAAGACCGATTGCCGATAGCCCAGACAAACACATTTTTAAAATGGTTGTTCATTTTGTATTTTGTATTTGCATAAATCTATCGTCTGAATAAAGATCTTGTATATATTATATAAAATTTTTACCAGCGAAAAAAACATAATTTCAATAAATACAAGAAAACGAAATGTAGCCTGAATATATGAATATTCAACCTGTTCGTTAATCTGCAAGCAAAAAATTAAGTCTTACTAAGACTATAAACAAATAACTTATAATTGTTGTTTATAATTTCAATACACATTCTCATCTCTCACACCACGTCTTACCCATAATATACGAAGGCCCACAAACCGCCGTCAAGATAGCATAACCGCAGCGAGATAACATAAATAATTCATTATCTGCTCTCCAAATTAACCAGCTTTCTAAAATAAAATCAACTCAAATTCACATTTTCGATACCTTTCATTCCACGAGTACAGGAATGTAAGAAAAGTCGCGAAAAGAACCCGTTCAGCCTCTTAACCAACATAATGGCATAATCCAGTCGAATTCTCGTCGAGTTCACAAACGAGGGAATAATATTTGCATTAAATTACATCACATTGCTATTCTTTCCAGTTTAAGGTCAATCGCCGTTAGTTTAAATGAATGAGGAACCCGAATCGTGCAGCACATTTTTCCCACCATTGAGTAATTACGTCGTTTATGGGTCAATTGTATTTTTAGATCGTTTACCGATTGATGTCTAGAAAAACAAATTGAATTTCTTGAATTCCCCAGAGCCACAATAGAAGGTCATTGGCTCGGTGGAAACAGTAATTTTAACAAGGAATTCACACGCATTGTTAGCACCTGTTTATTTTGATTGGTGTTTATTGAAAGTATGTGACAATGAGGAATTTATACTTATTTACATTTTACTAAACGTTAAGTGTTCTATCTATCCACAAACGTTTTTGAAAATGATATAATAGTAATAACAATGTTTATTAATGCCAGAACTATAAAGTTTTACATACGTCAGTGAAAAGAAGAAAAAAATACCCTTAGCAGTTGCTGACTAAATTAACTATTTATCTTGAAAAATGTAGTTTAATAAAATATAAAAATACAATCAACGCATTAAAACGTTTGATAAAAGTAAATAAAACTTATAAATACAATTAAAAAATCTAAGAATCTACATAGCTTTTTCGACGAGAATTGTGATCATTGATGAAACCTTGCTTACAGAATGCCGATTGTAAACTCCATCCAGCTACTTATTTAGTTTTACTGAAATCTATCAAATTTGAAATAAGCATGTCTTTGTATTATTCAGTAAACTATATTAAGTTAGAATGGATACGTTCACATGTCCTTAAAGCTACACCAGCATTTATAGCACACTACAAAAAATTATATCAGATTTTTTTACAAATTTGTCACTCCGTAAAACCTTATTTGGGATGTGATACATTACTAAATTAGTATTCTGTTGCTGTATACATATTAAATGTTTTGCTTCCGTTGAATTATTATGTAAAGGTATTTCTCCTTCATTTGTATTTTTAGATGCACTAGTTTCTATTATCCATTATGATAATGCGTTATAAATAATTTAATGCAAAGGTGGTAAAAAATTCAGGTTGTTTGTTACTATAAATCTTAAAATATCGTTATTATGATGTTATGTTCATGATTTTATGCATTATGAATTAAATAAATAATAAATGAAGTTTTGCAACGATATTGTGAAACATATATTTAATGGGATAAAAACACCATTAACCCATTATGTCCCATTGTACTCCAGCGAGTACAACACACATCATGGGCTTTAGTGACATCTACTGGCAATGTTCTTTACTTTAGATAGCATATCTGGGATGCAAACTCTTCTTTAATAATGATAAAAACATATTTAGCAGTGATTCCATTCGGTTTTTCCGAATTTTTTTTTAACAGATATCTCAGAATTTTAAATTCTTTGGAAAAAAATGTATACAATAAAATGTAATGGGTTAAGGCGATAAATTTTTTTTAAATAAAACTTGCTCTCTATGCATTTTTATTCTCATTTAAAATATACAGTTTCCCATTTATCGATTATTTTGGAAAATTCCTTAGTACATTTATCATATCATCACTTGCATATTTAATACTTTCCTTCATCATTAAAAAAAAATATATATTACTCCTCCACAATAACGGATCTTCTAGCAATTTTATCAGCGAGGTATTATGCTTAAAAAAAAGTTTGTGCGAACGAAATGATTAAATACTGTAACCATGGAAAATGTAGTAATGACATTTGAACAATCCTCATAATCGCTGAAAGAAGCATAACTGCCTCTATATTCCAATTGAAAATAATAAAGGAATGAAAAATTGTAGAACAATTAAAAAGTGTTATTTTGCAATTGTACTCCCAAATATGTAATTATAAAACTGTTACAGATAATAATTGCAAGTGTAATTCAGCAATTCCTCCAATATGCAATTACACCCTCTAGAAAGATAATAATTGTTTGTTGCCGTATGAATATGATTAAAACTTGAAACATCCTTTACAACAGAATAGATTAGAGGTGGAAATATATGAACATATTCGAAATGAACATAATTTAATCATTCATAATTGTAATTAAAGCACGCATGCACAAATGAATCATGTTTGATCCATTTTCATGAACTGCAAAATTAATAACACGGGAATTTATTTCAACATTAGTTTTGATTAACAGTTTTCAATCGCATTTCAGCTCAATCTATAAAATTGATTATCATTAATATATATTACAAAATGAGTACAAAATTATATGTAATTCTCGTAATTAAATTAATAGTTTCTCTGACTGGACAAGAAAAAACAGATTGTCAATCTCTAAAATTAATTATTTTATTAGTCAGATGTGCAGAAAATTTTATTTTTTTAGGCTAGACCGGAAATATACTTTAGTAGGAATACGATTTTTACATTTCTGATTGATGTCATGAATATTGATTATAAAGAAAAAATAGTACTAACATTCGATCAATACAATAAAACGAAATGTATCTATTGTATTGATCTAATGCTTTCTGCAACAAGTAAGGTTATTACCAATTTGTTTAGTACTAACATTGTTTAAAAAAAAGAGGCAATACATTAATTGAGACACTTTTATAAATGACCTCAACAGGCAATTGACCAGAGGTCTTTCAGCCCCATTGTTTTTATTTTCTCTTATTAATGGGACTACAATTTGAACCACCAAACTTAAGCAAATTGTGACACAAACAGACCACTTACAAATCTGTATGTACGAATCTAAACAAAGACGCGAATTATGAACAACATATCCCCACCTCATATTAACACTTCCAGTGGCAACGCTAAGAGAAGAGCCCTTTAAAATGTGTGAAATCTCGTGCAGCAAAGATTTAAGATTAAGGCAATAAAAAAATCGAGTAAGAGTAGTAATTAAGTACGAAATTAGAGTATACAGGTGTTGAATTGTAAAGCGGGCCATAGGGATTTACATGTAAAATTTTAAATGTATTAATATTGGTTCTTCTAATTATTTGACAGTATAGGTCCTCATATTATTTTTAAAGCTTTTTAAGCTGAATCATTTGGTACTTTAATCAATAGTTACAGCAGAGTATTTACCGAGATATTTGCAAAAAACAAAGGTTTGCCATGGAATCATAATGGCCGATATTTTATTTTGTTCTGAAATGTGACGTTTGCTGAGCATTATGATTTACAACCGGCCGTATATTTTACGCAAGTGTATTTTTAATTAAATGATTTTACTCGGGTACTCTTAAAGAACTGTACGGGAATTTCAGGGGAAGGCAATATCCAGCAAAAGTACTATTCAATTAATTGTTACTTCTTTACTTTCTAAATGTTACAATTGACGCCTTAATTATTTTATAATATCGGCATACTTACATTATTTTGAATACTGCCTTCTCCCGAAATTCAACACTAAACAAATAACGTACACTTCTTAAATACTACTGAGTAAAACCATTAACTTGTGCAGAAAACACCACCGATTATAAATCGTAATGTGACAGCGACCGTCACTTTTTAGAACAAAATGAAATGTCGGCCATTATGATTCCATGGCAAACCTTTGTTTTTAATTCAAAATAATAGTAAAGTTTTTTGCAAATATCTCGGTGAATACTCTGCAGAAACTATTGAGTAAGGCACCATATCATTCAACTCAACAAGCTTTAAAAATAATATAAAAAGATCTATACTGTCCCCTAATTAGGAGAGCCAATATTAATACATTTAAAATTTTACATGTAAATCTTTATGGTCCGCTTTACAATGCAAATGCAAATATTTTCAAATCGAGCCTTAAGAACCGAAACAAATGTGTTTGCCTTCGAAGATGCTCGTGGCACTGACATGAAACGAGGTATTTAGTTAGTTATGGAAATGCTCGGCATACCAGAAGTAGACGTATCGATGGGTCTTCGAAAGAGGAAGTGCTGCGTCCTCACTCCTGAAGGATATTATCATTCCAGTCATGTTTCAGCGGCACGAAACAATGAAAGTGAAAACTGCCAAAGACACACCTATTTACAAGCCTGGCACATTTGCCGAAAATATCGCTCCATTTTCCGCTCGAGCAAAAGTGTAAAATATCGAATGTATCTGAAAGCAATGTGAAAAGGGTGGAGCCCATTAACGGCACGGTGGTGGAGAGGTCTTTAAACGATATGTACCGGGGTCAGGATGCGGAAACAAAGCGATACCGAATCCTCTGCAGTGGTGCGAGGACTCTTGTTCCAGCGCTTGGGTTTTTATTGCATCTGCTAGTTTTATCAACGCCCACTTATGATCCCATGGCCACAGATGCCGGCCTTAGAGAATTGCTGGAATCATTAAAATACTCGTAGCAAAAAATGTTGAGCGTTTATTTTCCACCAATGCTAAAAGGGTTGTAACGATCTCCCCGTAGTAATATGAAAATGGTAAATAATAAAAAAGTTACAATGCAAAATCATATAAATTTGAAACTGTTTGTTCGTTTGTGCGGGAAAACTATTAAAACAACTGTGCTGAAATTTTTCATATTTGCTCTATAGACCCTCGAAATCATCCGTGGCTACACCCGGATGGGTGGCACGATCAATATATGAATGAAATGTAAGTTTGTATTGTACGCAACCACATGTATGCATCTGTATTCTTCAACTAGAAATAATAAAATGTTAAGCAGGTGGATATAATGGACGAATAATCACCAACTTCCCTATTGAGTACGGCATGTACGATACAATTTGAAAATAGAGTGGGGGATGTAAGGTTCCAGATCCCGGGGGGTATATTAGCAAAATTGCCGAAATTTAATTGAATCCGTTGAACTAGTACTCACTTCGCAAACTATTCGAAACTCAACGATAATACGATCTGATATTCTAACAGATCTATTTTACCGTTCGCGTTAAATTGCATTTAGTGTATTAATGGACGCTAGGTAAACACTTAAATGTTTCGCTAATTGACTGGTGCACAACAATGTGTGTGTGTACTGCAATATGCGTATAAATTATTTGCATGAAATGAAATGTGTATATAGAAAACGGGAAATTATGGATCGGGCGTTATGTTTGCGCGGTTTTATTTTTAAATGGTCCGCGCCCACAATTATGGTTCTAACAAGATGGAGCGACGACGAGTGATTAAATTTAAACAGACATAAAACTTACATCACTTACTTTTCCCAGAGTATCAAACTTCCATTCACGTTTAAAGCCAAATCCACTTTTCTCATATTTCACGGCCTGTATACTTTATTTAGGTGTAATGTGTAACATAAAAAACTACCCTTGAACTTATCGCACGGCGCTTTGTAAAAGTCCGCTTGGATTTTACGCATTGAAGAACACCTGGGAGCTATAAAATGTTAAGGTATCGCCCAATATCTGTCTTCGTCGTTGATATATTACACCTGTATCACCAAAAACTGGGCCGGTACGAAGAAAATAACATTTTTCTACGTCCGTTCTAAAAATCACAGCTTTTTTTCCATTAATTTGTGTTCATAAATAACTCTATTAATATACAGTTTGATGATGATCATTGTTTGATCGAAACCGCAGTAACTACAAATAAACAGTGTGATATTAACTAAGTAAAAGTGTGTTTTATTTAACTCTATTAATCCTTTTAAATTGGTTATGCCATTTTTCCGTGTCCATTCTAAAAGTCACAGTTTTTTTTCATTAATTTGCGTTCATGAATAACTACTATTAATCCTTTTAGGTTGGGTTATGTTAATTCCGTCACGTATCGATAACACAAAGTGAATCCGAGCTTTCAGAGTTTGCTAGATTTAACGCGGAACACAACGATGGACACACGTGTGTAAATCTCCACGTGTGAATTGGCACTGTTAGTTAATCAACGACGTTCCTCCCCAAGCGAACGTGCCCCAGTTGAGCTCACCTTCGACAAGCCTCAAACGACCGAAACCACTTACTGTAATTGTTAAACTTAAATCCCGTCGGTCATCGTTTATATATACAGGTCAATAGGGGTGGATTTTCTAGGGGAAACGGGGTAGGCAGAAAATGCCGTTGGTATTGATCGTTGGAGATTAGATGGAAATTTAAGTTCTACGGTATATGCTTTGATAATGGTTATTTTTAGCCAAAACACGTATCGGGAAACTGAAAATTTAAACTAGAACCAGCTAGGTACAATTTTGTCATTTTTGTGATAATTGCAGTTCTTGACCTAAAACTACTGGCAAAACCATATACTATGTACAAGGTGTTGAATTGCAAAGCGAGCCGTAAGGATTTACATGTAAAATTCTAAATGTATTAATATTGGCTCCCCTAATGATTTGACAGTATAGGTCTTTTTATATTATTTTTAAAGCTTGTTGAGCTGAATGATTTGGTGCCTTACTCAATAGTTTCTGCAGAGTATTCGCCGAGATATCTGCAAATAACTTTACTATGATTTTGAATTAAAAAGAAAGGTTTGCCATGAAATCGTGATGGCGGATATTTCATTTTGTTCTAAAAAGTGACGTTTGCTGTCGTATTACGATTTACAATCTGCCGAGTATTCTACATAAGAAAAAGTATTTATAATCAAAAAGTTTTATTTAGATACTATTTAAGAACTGTAAGTGAATTATTATCAATGAATAATTACTACTTTACTCTCTAAATTTGAAATGTATTACAATTGGCTCCCTTAATTATTTTATATTATCGGTCTACTTACATTATTTTTAGTACTCATTAAATTTACTGGGTATTGCCTTCTCCGTAATTTCAACACTGAACAAATCACGTACACTTCTTAAATAGCACCTGAGTAAAACCATTTACTTATAAATACTTTTTCTTGTGTAGAAAACACGACCGGTTGTAAATCGTAATGTGACAGCAACTGTCACTTTTTTCAAACAACGACAAAATGAAATATCGGCCATTACGATTTCATGGCAAACCTTTATTTTCAATTCAAAATAATTGTAAAGTTTTTTGCAAATATCTCTGCTGAAATTATCGAGTAAGGTCCCAAATAATTCAGGTTAAAAAGCTTTAAAAATAATGTTACTGTCAAATAATTAGGGGATCCAATATTATCACATTTCAAATTTTACATGGTAATCCCTATGGACCACTTCGCAATTCAACAGATTGTAAGTGTATCATGAACAGAAAACTCGAATACGCATGTGTACAGAATAGACCAATACACTAGAAGAAGATTTTTGATGTAATGTTAAACTTTAAAACCTTAATATCTCAAAACTGGTTTTGGTTGTAAGCCAAAGAAATATGAAACATAAGTGGATAAGTACCAAATTACCCTCTATGAAATACTTAGTTTATTTTGTGCTAGAGGATGCATCCTTAAAATATTCTAATGTTATTACAA
This sequence comes from Ocypus olens, assembly GCA_910593695.2. NCBI lineage: Eukaryota > Metazoa > Arthropoda > Insecta > Coleoptera > Staphylinidae > Ocypus > Ocypus olens. Next base: position 248,336 of record OU343047.1, on the reverse strand, counting down.
AGTATTACTTACTCTAATTTGCTTCAGCGCAGTAGTTGATTTTAGGAAAATGCTGAAGTAAACTTACCTGAAACAATAAAATAATTAATTAATTAAAGGCAAGAAATAATTGATGGATAATTAATTTAAAATAAATTGATCATGCAACCAATGTTTATAACTCGATTGTGTTATGTTAAATATAAACAATTTTTTCCATCAGTTATATTTTGACGTACAACGTGAGCAGGCACTCATTTTAGAAAAGTTTTTTACAGTCATCTGTAGAATATTGGTAGTATGCGCAAATTTAATTCACTTTGTAAACTAAGCCCCGGGCTGTAAAGTAAATATAAAATTATAACCAAGGCAGAAGCCGTTTCGCAATTAAAACTTCATTACAAAGTCGTTACTCCGTTTGAATCGAGTGTCAGGACAGGTCACTTACTATTTGCATTTCACTCGCGATAAGGAATGTACATTTGCATCTACGGTAAAAATTATATTACAAATGCGTTAATTAATGGGACGTGGGATTGTTATATTGTGAAATCAGTCTAGCAGAAAGGTCTTGGGGTAGATGTGATTGCTGTGTGAGGGTTCCCAACAAATGTTCTGGGAAGGGAAGTGTTGTAGTTGATTATAGTTGAGTGCAGGATGATAACGTCAATCGGATAATGAGTGAAAAAGCTATTAAAGCTATCGAGGTAGCTTTGTGCATTTTACCTGGAGCCAATCAGTTGTGAAATATTTCGTTTGATTATAGGGGGGGAGTTTATCGAAGCTCGATGGAACTGTTTTTAAAGCTTAATCGACGGAAGGCTACGTGCTTTAATAAATGGAGTTGTTCGTATAACAGGCATTCGTTGTTTGGGTACTTTATAGTTAAGTCATGTGAAGAAGTTTCAAAGGGTATAGAGTAGAAAAATTATTCTTGAATAATGAATTTTCATTAAAGGTAAGTCGCGCAATATGATTTGAAAATTCTTGCATAGTAAACCCCAGTCGACTGCTGAAGATTTTTCAAATAAGTCTGAGAAACATTCACTAACGGAAATAGCAAGGAAATTTTGTCAAAATTTCAAATAGTAATAATAACAAATATATGACTGCTATGTTTCTCTCTCTCTCGTGCATGGCCAACTCAGCAGCAAAATTCAGTATCTCGCACCTTTTTGTTGACAAAGTTTTTGTGTATTTGATTAAAAATATTCGTAATATCTCGCAAACGATAAAAGAAACACGTGTTTCTTTTATAAAATAATTACAAGAGGATTATGTATGGATCGTGTATGTCTAGTTATGCTCGATCATTATTGGATGTGTATGCACTAACAGCGGTCTTATCATGTGAATAATGTTTTGACGGCCATAAATCGTTAGTGGGACCGGTAATGTGCTTGCACAAGATCTTCCATCCGTGTTAATTGGCGAGGAAATGTTTGAGCTCGTTACTCTAGTTACACGGCTATTAATTGTGGACTAATGAAGAGTGGTCTTATCCAACCACCGATTATGGTCCGCAGTGTTTGACTCAGAAATCATCATAATTGATAGACCCGTAACAAGGGTACTAGCTTATACACAAGTTTATTTCTTTAACTATTTAGGTAGGATTTCAACTATGTCGATAAGTACATCATTCCTCTTTAAAATTCTTGTTCCGATGATTATTGAAAAATGGTGATGTGGCCGTCATGTTACTTTCTCCGATTTTAGCGTAATAGTTATTTATATTTATACTTTCATAATTTATTTTCAATTGAAATCCCTTTCAGGACGGGTCACATCAATAAGCGTTTTAACGTAACTTCTGCGACAGCCGGGTAGCCTCAATAAGCGTCCTGATGAATTTACTTGTTTTTATATCCGAATAACGCTCAACATTGACGCTGCAGATATGTTTTTAGTTTCGGAGCAAAATCCAATACTAGAAATCGATGTTTGAAAAATGGACATTTTTTACGTCCGTCGGGTGTGATATTGCCAGATATGCCCGTACCGAAAGGGTTAAATGTAAATCTAGAGTTTTGTAGAATCGGATGAAAGTGACGTTTAAAACGTCAAAATTATGAAAGATGTAAATGATAAATTATACTTCAAATTTTAATCATGTTTACCGTCAGTTTACTCAAAAACTAAAGGAAACATGTTCTGCGACGGTTGTCCTGGTCAAAACAACAATATGACTATGACTGGTATGTTGTGCAAGTGATTATCAATTGCAATGACTGGCGCGAATAAGATAACAATAGTGTTTCCTGTTGTTGGAGATTCAGACAGAGTCTTTGGTCGCATAAAAAAGAAAATTACGAAAATCGATACTTTGATTGACCCACATGAATGAGTTAGGAACAGTCCATAAAGTTATTAAAGAAGTTGCTGTTGCCGGACGTTTTTGAGATTCCTGAAAAATTACTTAGGATGAAAGTAGAGAGTTTTAGAACTATAGAGATTAAATCAAACATTTTGCAAAACATCATAAACATCCAAAAATATAGTTTGAAAATGACAATTTGAAATTGTCGAAACTATAGTAACTACTCCAAGTGAATAAAGTGATACTAACAAAATTATTCGTTTTATTTGAATTATTCAAAATGTATCACGAAGTGAAAGCCTCCACAATTACTTATTTTTTTATCATAAACATCCTATTTATATCATCAAACCAATGAAAGTTACATGTTGACCACATCAACATTTTTTTCAGTTGGTCAGATATGATTTTATGGTAATAGGAATCCATTTTTGCAAGTGCTTAAAATTGGTATAGTTAACCTAGAAGAAGAAACCATTTACTGAAACGTTCTTGAAGGTGGCAAGCGGATCTATAGAATGACTCATGCAATGGCCCTCTGTATTTCCTGCATTTGCTTTAATTGAGCGTTAACATTGAGAATGTATAATGAAATAAAGATTATTTTGCAGACAATCGCTTATATGTATAATTAAAAGATAATTGCGATGTTTTCGCACAAAACGATGAATTATTTTATTATTATAAGCCTATGCATATTCTGATAGAGGAGTGTGCACTATTGTAATCCGAGCAACGCTTGTGTATATTTATGAGCGAAATTAAGTATTTCCTTTTATCGCGCGACCGTTCGCCGGAGCTTAGAGTTCCCCCAGGTGGGCTTTTGTTCCAACTGCTATCTGCAGTCTCCGAGGATGGCTTTCCGTCCTCGGCAGCAGCATCTATTTTTTAGGCCACTATTTAACTTGGCATTTGCGAGCGGCTCAAAGGTGACTATTCCGCACCGGCAATTCGAAATATAAATTTTCCCTTTATTTCATTCCGATTCCATCTCGCGAACTCATTATTTCTGCAATTGTTTCGGGGACAAAGTTACATTAAGCATTCCCTTAGTATCATTGTAGTAGCTTTTCACTAATTTTGACGAAATACAATTGGGTATTTATTTTTAGATGTTCCTAAAAACTGTTCTCTGTCTGATAAGGCAAGAATTGTTAACGATCTAGCTATTTTGAAACTTATGTTATTGTGCAATATCTTCGAGTTTAACTTAATTAACAGCAGTTCGGTAATAAACTTAGTATGTATATTACCACCCGCGAAGTAAGTTACAGTGTACGTTGGCAAACAAAGGGGGCACATTCTGCGCGAAACGAAAATGATGGCCAAGTATGTAAAATACTGGGTCGCTCGTCCATCGCGGCAACTTCTTGTTTACACACGTCACATATGCACCCGTTCCCATTGCCTGCACTTTAACATCCAGAGTAATCAACCGACAGTATCTCGCCAGTGATAATTTTCTTAATTTACACCCCAGATGCAACTCACCGAATTTTACGAGCGCAGCTACGAACATTTGCAAACGAATGGCCGCCGTCTTTATGTGGTAATTGGCGGAGCGAACGGAAGGGGTTCCGGACTTCCAAATATAAAATCTTGATGTAGCAGCAGCGGCGGCAGCAACATGCAATCCCCGAAAAGCCAGTTGCTCGGGTCCGTTTTTACCGAATGCATATTTGTGCAGGGCCATAAATATTTTAGATGGGAACGGCCACCAGCAGATAAACTGGCTGTGATAGGAAGTCGTTTTACATACATTTGGAATTTTGATATCTACATCCAGGACTCGAACGCATAAAGATTACCCGACGCGACGTTCGCTACGTAACAAGATTTCCGCACTCTAAAATTAATACGGAGCCATTCGATCGCACAAACAGCGTTGCGATATCTCACGTAATACACTTTAAACGAAAATTACTTTATCTCGAGTATGAAACGGTAAATGTTTGTTTTCCCGTTTTCCTGTTTATAAATAACATTACGCTAAATATTTCCTTCCATCTATTGAGCACGATTATGTAGTCTATGTACTAACTTGAAGAAAGAAAATGGTGATATGGCCATCGTGTTACTTTCTCCGACTTGATAGTAGCATTTATATATACGCTTTCATGGTTTATTTTCGATTTAAATCATATTTTAAATGCACTAAACTCGGATGAAACTGACGTTTAAAACGTCAAAATTATGAAATTATACTTCAAATTCAAAAACTCAGTTTACTTAAAAACTGAAGGGATTTCGAAAAAAACTTATTCTTTATAAGTTGTTCATTTTGGCGTTCTCTACAATTGTTATTAACATGAATTTACTGTAACTATTATCGTTTCGTGATTATAGACCAAAAATTAAAATAATAATAATACATTTTTTTCTCGAATAAAAATGATTTTATGAAAAATGTTTTCAAGCAAAAGATGTTCATTTCTTTGCTGTCTTCAAAGTTTGTTTAAATGTTTTCGTGAAATTTTTCATATTTAAGAAAATATTGGCAAAAAACAAAAAACAGTTAAGGTAAACGCCCACTTCCGGTGTACGAAATTTTACCAAAAGCTTTTCAGTTCTTCAGATTATCAAATAAGACGTATGTTGAAATTTTCATATCAATTGCTCTATTAGTTTTTGAGATACAGCGCGCACAAACACACACACACACAATTTTTTTTTCCAGAAATTGTTGAAATGGTATCTAGGGACCCCAAAACGTGAAAAAAAAATTTGAAAAAAAAATCACGATCACAATACTTTCTCGTACTTCGTAACGGAGAAATTAAAAAAAGTCTTAACGCAATGTTATATCAATGATTATTTTTTAGCGATTCTAAAAACCGATAGAAGCTATCAATTTCGGTCATGTGTATGAGATTCAGCCAATCACAGCACTATTCTACTTGTGATTATTTCCGGAAAGAATCTTATGTAGAAATAAATAAAATAGAAACTACCTTACTTATTGCAGAGAGTATTAAATAAATTCAAAAAACGAAATATAGCCTGAATATATAAATATTCAACCTGTTCGTAACTCTGCAAACAAAATTAAGTCTTACTAAGACTATAAACAAATAACTTATTGAAACAACTACTTCCCTGGCTGATGCCACGCCGGATATTGAATGATACAAAAGAAATTTGCATGTTATTACTAGTACTACTAGTGAAATAACATTGGTTTAAGATCCCTTATTTCTACCCACAGGACTAACTTGAAAAATGAAACTAAATTGAATTTGAAAACTTTAAATTATAAAACTGAACCCAAAAGTATGTAAAAATTAAGTAAATAGCCATCTGCAGACGCGTTTCTTTCTTTCTTTCTTTTGTATCATTCAATATCCGGCGTGGCATCAGACAGGGAAGTAGTTGTTTCAATAAGTTATTTGTTTATAGTCTTAGTAAGACTTAATTTTGCTTGCAGAGTTACGAACAGGTTGAATATTTATATATTCAGGCTATATTTCGTTTTTTGAATTTATGTAGAAATGTTTGACAATTGATTGACAACTATTGTTCAGCCGTTTCGTGGTCCACCGCTTATCTTACACTGCTTCGCCAGTTTCTAATATTCACCAAATTCAATACGTATTTATAAAGTTGCCACAATTCCAACATTCTAGATAATTATCCATAATCTCGGGCAACAGTGGGGTGTGTAAGTCTATTTTCTTGAAACTGTCGCATAAATCATGAGAATGTTATCATCAATAACAGGAATTGAATGTTTGACGTAAATGTAGATAACACACACCGAGCGTGATATTGAATAAAATTAATTAATGTCAATCCTGTCGGCGGAATATTATTAATTACTTTTCCTATTTAACGGTTTAACATCATTTCAGTTGATCTAAAATTTAAATTAGTCATATCTCGATATTTCCTCCATCCACGCAATGTCTTAGGCCAGTGGTGGCGAACCTATGACACGTACGAAAATTTTGCTGGCACGTGAAGGATTTACAAGTGGATACACAAAGTATACAAATAATATTGTTAATACGGTTCCGAGAATAGTATAATAATAATAATAAATAAATAAAGTTTATTTCTCAAAGATATAGCAGATACAACAAAAATCGATATAATGCCAATATTCTGTAACAGAGTTAGAATGGAAATTTGAAGCGAGCGGAATATCACGAACATCAGAATTTCCATTCTTACCAAATAACAGACTATACTTTCTCCACGACCAGACATAATAAACAAATAAAATAATGAACACGAAGAAGTTAAGTTTAATTATTGCGCGTTTGTGGTTATGTTTATAGTATTTTAACAATTGTGACATCCAAGGCTAATTGTTTTAACGATGTGAGAATATTCATTTCATAACTTGTTATCGAATGAATTAAGCGCAGAACAAGAATGAGAATGCGTACGTTATATGATCAAAATTGATTACAGAATGCTTAAATTCTACGGTGGTCGTGAGGAAAGTTTTACTCCGTGAACTGTCAATTGTAGTGTTTTTAACTAACGAATATTAATTGATTGACACTGGAGGCGTTTACTTCGTGATACATTTTGAATTATAAATAAAAAATTATTTATAACGAATATTATTTTTTTCCACTTTTATAATAAGAATTCGCATGTCCGTTGATCAACATTAGTTTTTCAATCTTTCCGAGCGATATTTTTTTATAGTCGAATGCAATCCAATCTCTCTCTATCTCTGTGTGTATACAGGACTTTATATTCACTCTGCGAAATATTCTTTCCATTTTAATTTCCCCTTCGCGCTGGAAAATTTTATCGCATAAACTATTATTTTTGTACGACGACGGCCCTCGCACACAAGTCATTAAAATGATGCCTTTCATTTCATCCCCGGTATCAGCTAGCACACTCTAGCACAATGTTCGACACTGCTAGAGGGCTATCTTGGATCTGTTCCAATTATAAATTAACGTGACTTACATAATAGCAAAGGTATTAAAAACATTTTATGTCCGGCTTGATTTTGCAGTACATATTTTTTCTGCAGCTTTAAATTTTAGTTTTCGATTTGTGTAATACTCGAGTGAAAAATTCTAAAAAAAAAATTAAAACGTGCTGACAAAATTCTACAAAAATTAAATTAGATTTGCAAATCATCCTTTCATCAAATTAAATGGAGTTTTTGAAAATCCATCTATTATTTCGCGAGTTGTGAATTTTTGAAAATTTTAGTTTTCGAATTGTGTAATACTCGAGAGAAAAATTCTAAAAAAATATAAAACGTGTTGACAAAATTCCACAAAAATTAAATTAGATTTGCAAATCATCCCTTCATCAAATTAAATGGAGTTTTTGAAAATCTGTCTATTATTTCGCGAGTTGTGAATTTTTGAAAATTTTAGTTTTCGAATTGTGTAATACTCGAGTGAAAAATTCTAAAAAAATATAAAACGTGTTGACAAAATTCTACAAAAATTAAATTAGATTTGTAAATCATCCTTTCATCAAATTAAATGGAGTTTTTGAAAATCCATCTATTATTTCGCGAGTTGTGAATTTTTGAAAATTTTAGTTTTCGAATTGTGTAAAACTCGAGAGAAAAATTCTAAAAAAATATAAAACGTGTTGACAAAATTCTACAAAAATTAAATTGCATTTGCAAATCATCCTTTCATCAAATTAAATGGAGTTTTTGAAAATCCATCTATTATTTCGCGAGTTGTGAATTTTTGAAAATTTTTGTTTTCGAATTGTGTAATACTCGAGAGAAAAATTCTAAAAAAAATATAAAATGTGTTGACAAAATTCTACAAAAATTAAATTAGATTTGCAAATCATCCTTTCATCAAATTAAATGGAGTTTTTGAAAATCCATCTATTATTTCGCGAGTTGTGAATTTTTGAAAATTTTAGTTTTCGAATTGTGTAATACTCGAGAGAAAAAAATATTTAAAAAAAATACAAAACGCGTCTACTAAATTCTACAAAAATTAAATTTGATTCGCAAATCATCGTTTTATCAAATTAAGCAGGGGCGGCTCGTTATATAGAGTCAAGGAGCATGTAGTTTCAAGTTCAGCAAGAATTTTTAATTAATTCTTAAAACACTTTTTCGCCATTTACTTCGGTCTAGGAAGATACATCGTTCTTTCTTTCTTTAAAAAAAGGGGGTACATTGTATAAGTGGCTCTATCATCAACTTGTTCCACGAGCCGCCACTGACCGAAAGTACTTATTTTAGGGACGATTTTGTTTTTACTTTTTACAAAATATCATATCCGTGAATATTAGTTGAACACATTATTTTTGTACTATGATGACGTCAACAAAGATTTACACACTGACGCAGCACTTGGAATGTATTTATAAATTGTACAGAAAACTTTATATCACCCTCCCGACAGGTACTTTACAGACACTCGTAAGGTTTTTATCAAGTCATAATTTGTTTCTCTCACTTCGCTACGCTCCGCTAATCTGCGATCTAATTGCTTGTATGTCTTCGCTATCTTTCTTAAAAGCTATTTCCCCGGCGCCTATCTGATCCGCGGAATTTATGTATTCATATTAATTGTCAGGGAAATCGGGGGGAGGGGGCACGTAATCATCCTCGAAAACTTAATTAAACCCATCACACACAAAGAACGAAGAATGCAGAATGGATTCTCGTTCGGGGAATTAACTGTTATACACGATATGGGATAAGGTAGCTATTATAGAAATTATTTTCGGGGGGGGGGTTATACCTTTAACCTTTCTTACCGGCTAATAATTTTGGAAACACATTAAATATTATTCTTTGGGCTGAAGGGCTAGGTCGATGGTCCTTTCTAACATATGTGTGTTGGAATAAAGTTATATTATTCTTTAAAATAATGGAATGATTATTATTTGCTAGCAAATATTTTTTGAAATTCTTCGTAAAAAATAATTTAAATAAATATTGAAGACAACAAAGAAATTGACGTCTTTGATTTAAAAATATTTTTCATAAAATCATTGTTATTCGAGAAAAAAATGTATTTATTTTTTTCAGTTTTGGTTTATAATTATGAAACGATAATAGTTACAGCAAATTTATGTTAATAATAATTGTAGAGAATTCCAAAATGAACAACTTAAAAAGAATAAGTTTTTCCCGAAATCTCTTTAGTTTTTGAGTAAACTCGGCTTTTAAATTTGCAGTATAATTTTTCCATCTTTCACAATTTTGACGTTTTAAACGTCAGATTCATCCGAGTCTACTCTATTAATTATTAAATTGATTAATATTACATAATACACACAATTAATGACTTATGTTTTAATACATGCACATTTGCACCGATGACTATTGATTAGTGAATTTGCGTTAATGGTCGAGGTGACGTATCTCCTCCTCGAGGGGTCCAGAGTTTCGTTTTAAGCAAGATTATAATAACGATTGATTTTAACCAGGATGGAATATAAGGGACGGACGGGTAAAATTTCCCATTTACAGCGGGTACATCCTTTGTTTCCCTTTACCTACAGTCGCTCAGCTGAGCGGGATATCGATTACGTAACTCGCAACTTGGGAGCCCGTTCTCCACCATCTCTCCCTGTACAACCCCCAGCAGAAATGTTCTTGTATTATGAGTGTTTTTGTGTGTGAGGTAAATTCAATTCCGTCACCACGAGTTTTAATTCTATTTAACATTCACAAGGCGACTGTAATGCAGACGATGGAGTGTCTAGACATGCGACAATGTGCTTTTTATAGTCAGCGAAGAGAGTTTGTGTAATAAATTATCATTTGCTCGGGATCGAAACATAACAGGGTTCGCTCGCGCTTTTATAAGGTAATGAGTGCCGACATTAAAATTGATTTCATTTCCTTTTATAATTCCCCCGGTGCTAATAACATTTGCTGAGAAAATAAATTTAAATTGGATGAACATGAAATTCTCATTTTAGAAATCTTTTGATTCATACCGTGCAAAATTAATACGGCCTCTGCAATATAATGACAATGTTATTCTCTACGCAATGATAATATCCTATAAATAAAATCAATCAATAAAGATAATACGTCGCATTGTAAGCACAACATGCTCTATTGGCAAGTTTCAAATTTCTTAGTTGAGTACTCGAGAAATCATGTTTCCTAATTATTAAATGAAGCTGCGTGTTAAGTAAACTAATTTAGTTGTGATCATTAAATATTGTTTCCCCGTTCGAATACCGACGGACCGGTTTCGATCTAGCAGGTCTCATCGGCGCAGTTGGTATCCGATAGGGAAACGGGAATTACTATTGGAATATAAATGTTCCAAACACCGTTAAAGGTAAAAATGCCAAAGTGGCCGAATCTATTGACCAAATGTTGTACTAGACCCAATCTTCTAGCGCGACAAAAGTAAAAAGATTGATAAATGTTGGAAATCTCTTTCTACAACACTTCAATCATAATGACAGTTAAAAGTCACCTGTCGCCAGATACACTTGCTGTGAAAAGCGACAATGACTATACTCATCTTGACCTTCCTTATAATGCACTATGCGCGTTTTTTTGACAATTGCTTTACGAATAGGTGGATTGGTAGACGAAGACCGATAGATCCCCAGATCTTCCACCCCTTGATTACTTTTTATAGGGTCGAAGGTCCAAGTCAACAGACAACAAAATTTAGCGCAACTAGAGCATTGCATTTCAATGGGCAGAATTAGCCCGGAAATAATCAAAATGTTCAAGAATTTTTACATGGACTTGCGTATACAGTTAAACACCATCATATTAATTTTTTTCTCAGTCGGCGTGAGATCTTAATAATCCCATTAAACGGATGAGGGTTGCCCTCACGACATCTCATTAAGCCGAGAGGAAGCAACTTAATCGCCCTTTCCACATATACGGTTCATAAGCTATGCCCTCAAGGTCACTCCTCCAGCAGATTACTGTTTTCTGTGAAGACGCAAAGTAGGAAGACTCAAATGCACCAAGGGTTAGCGTAAGTCCTCAGATTAATCCACGGTCGCAAATTCTGCAGAACGATTGTTTCTGCAGAAGAGAATAATTGAATAAATAATAGAGTATCTCATCTTAGTGTCCGACTACACGTATGCTGAAGAACCGACGACCACTTAAACCGCATGCGTTGAAAACGTAATGTGTAACGTAATCTAAATTTGGACAGCCGATAAAACAAAAATGGGCAAATTACAACAAATAAGTTTTTTTCGAAATTTCATTAGTTTTTGAGTAAACCGAGTTTTTTAATTTGAAGTATAATTTTTCCATCTTTGAGTAAACCGAGTTTTTTAATTTGAAGTATAATTTTTCCATCTTTCATAATTTTGACGTTTTAAACGTCAGATTTATCCGAGTTTACACAACGCTCGATGTACATTAATGAGGAGTTGAACTGCAAAACTCAACAAATCCACTTTTATAATTTGTTCAGAAACCGCGAAAAACGTTCAGGAAGTCTATTTGTTGCTTTAAAAAAATGAATGTTTAGCCGAATTTTTAAATATGATTTGTTGCGTTTTGAAAGGTAATTCACACATATTCGGATTTATCTACGTTTGGACAGTAAGAATCGATACCAAGATCATTTTGGCCCAAAATTGGATTAGTTGAGTTTTGCAGTTCAACTCCTCATTTAAAATATGATTTCAATTGAAAATAAAAATATTGCTTGATCGAATTTATCTGTTATTTATTTAATTTAATTTCCAAGAAGAACGATTACAACAGTCATGGCCTCATCAGGTTATACATTTAATTATGGTATTTATATGTTATAGTTGAGGCACCCTGCATATAAAAATAAATTTGAAAATCAGGAGTGGAAAACTCCGATTCCCTTATACACATCCCATGGAATAATTCATTAATATCCTAACCTCGAGAGAGAGAGAGATATATAAGCACTTAAGGCAATTAAATTGCGAAACTGAATGCAAATGCTCACACGAACCGCAACTCGAGGCAATGGTATTTGCAACAAACGCGCAAAAAAAAATGCAAAATATGTGCACGGGCGTGCACATCAAACGGAACTCCCTCAAAGTGTATACATAAACAACGGTATGTTTATCCCTCGACGAAACAAAACTTGTGTAGGTCTTGTTTAATCGCCGGCTTAATAGTTGTTCCAAGTTCGGAACTTGGTGTGTATTTCAAATATTTTATTTTTGGTCTAAGCTCCCCACGCTCAATGCGCTTGATGTATTACCAAAACAGAAACTTATTATAGTTCGAAAGTGTATTTTTAAAATGCGCACCGTTTGCGTCGTGCTGACCCAAATTCATTTAACACATTGTTGTTGTTGTTGTGGTTAATTTTAATTACCCCCCAGGTTAGTATATACAATATTATTTTCAATCAGTCATAATTTAATTATTAAAATTTTAGGTTTACTTTTAATTAAGCTATTCTCATATTATGTACTCTGCGTTCAACATTGTTTGCAACTGGTAAGTACCAACATTAAAAGTTTTTTTTAGGAGCGGGAAATTCAAACAGCTATCAAACAATAACGAACACACGGTATATATGACACCATATGGTATATGCGGAAAAGAAAGATTTAATCAAAACAGTATTTTTTCCTTCAATTAGTCAGCGGCCACAAATATTACCAATACAAAAACTACGATTTATCTCGTAATAAAGATAATCTCTTATTGGAAAATAAATATTAAACGTAATTATGAGGAATTGATTTCCTGAAATGCATATAAATATAAAAGTTAAATGTCTTTCCGGAACATTACTTAAAATTTCATGCGGATAATAGGCTGCCGCATCGATTCACGTGAATATGAATCATTTGGAATTTCCCTTATTAAAGAAGCAATTGGTGACGTCGCCGGGACTCGACGCACCAATAAAAAAATCGTAGCATCTACTTAATTCAAGCGCCCTCTAAGAATTCGAAAGTAAATTACGAATTTATATATTTTTCATTTAAATGAAACAACTCTTAATAAGTCTCCGCCGCAGAACGAAAAATGTTTCCCATTTTAATTACTTTGCATATTGCCAATTATAAATCACGACGTTGGGCCAATAAAAAAAAGTACTCAACAAATTAAAATGCCTGTGCAAAATATGTTAATTAAACCGCATCCCCGTTGTGCGGTGTGTTCCGTCCGGGGTTAGTTCGAGGGGGTGGAGACGCGAGCGGCGGGAACGACGCACTTAAAAGGGGTGAATCTCCACCCGAAAGGAGAATATTTTACTGGTGACGGAAAACACGAGTTACACTTTTTCTGCGCCCTTTGTGTGTAAATAACAGAAGATATTATATATGCAAGCCAGTCCAATTATAAAGCTACTGGGTATCGCTTACTGGAGAAAAACTATAATACTATAAATAACACCCAGAGGGCAACGTGACAAAAACATAATTAGATTTCATTAATGGAATTTATGCTGGGGTTCAACTAAGTTTTCCCATTATATTTTAAACGCGTGCGGGGGGTTGTATTCACGCATAATAACACATTCAGGATTTCAATGGAATCGTGAATTTCAATCAAAATTATTCAATGAATATTAAACACAAGTATATCTTTAATTAACTACAAGTATAGCTTTAAAACAAGTAAACTTAATTTTGCAGAGTTAGGAACGGGTTTAATATTCACATATGGAGTGTGTCAAGTTGGCACCCCAATGAAGAGTTCTGAATCGAGTTCTCAATTCCTTTTGATGTATCCAGAAGTACTATCAACTTTTAAAAAAGAGTTCTGTAAAATTGGGCTGTCAGGAATTTTTTGAAAAATGGGGTGCCAACTTGACACCGCACCCCAACATTGGTATCGAATAGTTCTGAACTAGTTTTAAGATGTGTTTGGATTAGTACTATAGTTCCTCATACTTTTAAAAAAGAGTTCTGTTGAATTTTCAGAGATAAAAATTTTCAAAGTTGGAAATATTCAAATTCATATTACTCACTTAATATTGGTCGAATCTAAATATTTCATAACAACTATGGATATAACTCACAAAGAAATACAGGAAACACCTATCAGAACTATCCGAAACTATCAAAAATATTTGTTTGAAAAAAGTCGCAAAGCAAAAAAAAAATTGAGAGTTCCAGGAGTTCTGAGTTAATTTTCTATTTCTACTCATTGAGTACAATAATTCTTTCTTATAAACAAATTCGATTAAATGACAGGAAATGGGTATTTTCGAAATTTAATTTTTCTATTATCGAATTTTAGATTTATTAAAAAATGCCATAAATCGTGATTGTATCGAATTTGTTTATAGGAAAGAATTATTGTACTCAATGAGTAGAAATAGAAAATTGACTCAGAACTGCTGGAATTTTTTTTTTGCTTTGCGACTTTTTTCAAAAAAATATTTTTGATAGTTCCGGATAGTTCTGATAGATGTCTCCTGTAGTTCTTTGTGAGTTCTATCCATAGTTGTTATGAAATATTTAGATTCGACCAATATTAAGTGAGTAATATGAATTTGAATATTTCGAATTTCCAACTTTGAAAATTTTTATCTCTGGAAATTCAACAGAACTCTTTTTTAAAAGTATGAGGAACTATAGTACTAACCCAAACACATCTTAAAACTAGTTCAGAACTATTCGATAACAATGTTGGGGTGCGGTGTCAAGTTGGCACCCCATTTTTCAAAAAATTCCTGACAGCCCAATTTTACAGAACTCTTTTTTAAAAGTTGATAGTACTTCTGGATACATCAAAAGGAATTTAGAACTCTATTCAGAACTATTAGAACTCTTCAGTAGGGTGTCAACTTGACACACTCTCACATATGCTATTTTTCGTATTTACTACATTTATTTAAAAAAGGCATTCGCTGGAAACTAGCTCTTTGTGTCTTTTGTTTGAATTGATGATTAAAATAGAAACAACCTTACTTATTGCAGAAAGTATTAAATAAATTCAATTTTTTTTTTGAATTGATGCTTCATTATCATTGTGAAATTATTTATCTGGAATTTTTGAATCAAGTCCCGTATCTGTAAAAAATATAAGTTTTGGAGAGCCAAGAAAACGGACGGAGAGGCGTGTGCACTTCCTTGACGTTTGCGTTGATTCCGAGCAACAACAAGACCAATAAGAATGTTCGCGTTAAAGAACAGATGATCGTTTAATCACCGGTGCACTTCTTCCGACACACAAAAGTTTAATTTAATTATCACTAATCCAACCTACATACCAACGAATGTAATAAAAACCATAATTTTTTCAAATAAAGTGTCAAAAAAGATTATTTTTTCAATAACTCTAAAACGAACGAAGATATCGGACTGCGGTTTATACATTTTTGCTTGCAAATTTCATCTACTTTCCGATTATCGTATCAGAATTATACCGTATGATTTACGTTATCGTGGAAAATAAAAATAAAGTTATTATCGCAAATTGCGCTCCCTAGCAATTTTATTCGGAACTATCGTGTGGTACTAGACACGACATTTAAAGATGCTTACATTTCTCTCGCAAACAAACCTGGGTTTGTTAAAATCGGATAAGCCGTTTAGAAAATACAACGATTTAAATAATTAAAGATTCAGGAACTTCCCCCACTCTTATTAATGTCGGTACGCCAATGAGCCTCGGACAGAACTCCCAGAAATTATGCGGTATTTTCAGGGTTTCTATTCTAATGATGTTTTTAAAGTTTTGGCTTATTATGAGAATTTTTGGAGTAATCTTTAATTTTATGATTTACTCCATCAATTGCGCACCCTTGCGGTGAAACTTAAAAATAATTTCCAGGATTTTCTCATGGCCATAACTTTTTTTTCTTGAATTTCTGTGTCCAGTAGTTTTCGAGATATAGCCGGTGGCCACCCGTAATCAAACACCCTGTATAAATGTTTATTTCATACTATTAGAACATGATACAACAAGATGGATATTAAATTTAAAAGGTTTGAGTGGTAGACCAGCACAAGCTACATTACTGTAATCAAGCTGGTACTTTGTAACTATTTTTAATGAAAAAATAAAGATTATTATTATTATTAAATGCAATGCAATTCTACAATTCACGCATCGGACGCATCCGATAAATTTTCAAAAATTCATAACTCACGGAAAAATGGTCACATTTAAAAAAAAATTAATTTTAAAGGTAGATATCTTGTTAATATAATAAACATTTTGAGCAATTTAATGTGAGTATTTATTTTTTTTCGAATTTTTTTTCATTGAAGTGTTCGATAAATTAAAACGTGAATTTTCAAAAATTCATAACTCACGGAAAAACAGACACATTTTGAAAAATTTCAGTTAATTTTAAAGGTAGATATCTTGTTAATAAATTAAACATTTTGATTAATTTAATCATTTAAGTATTTATTTTTTTCGATTTTTTTTCATTGAAGTGTTCGATAAATTAAAACGTGAATTTTCAAAAATTCATAACTCACGGAAAAATTGACACATTTAAAAAAATTTCAGTTTATTTTAAAGGTAGATATCTTGTTAATATAATAAACATTTTGAGCAATTTAATCATGTGGTTATTTATTTTTTTTCGATTTTTTTTTCATTGAAGTGTTCGATAAATTAAAACGTGAATTTTCAAAAATTCATAACTCACGGAAAAATAGACACATTTTGAAAAATTTCAGTTAATTTTAAAGGTAGATATCTTGTTAATATATTAAACATTTTGATTAATTTAATCATTTAAGTATTTATTTTTTTCGATTTTTTTTCATTGAAGTTTTCGATAAATTAAAACGTGAATTTTCAAAAATTCATCGTAGCAGCGCTAACCGTACGCTTGCGACATCTCACGAAATGCGGTACTGTCACCGGCTTTAATTTCATAATTTCAAACGTACGTAACTAAGTGTATAATTGGTGAAAAGACAATATTTACTTAACTGGTACATGGATCGTGAAAATCGTGAAAAAAAAATCAGCGGAAGCGGATTCAAATTACATTTCACCGCAGAGGTATTCAGAACTGACATGAGCTGCCACTGTTTAACTGAAGTTAGCTGTTTGCTTAGATCGTTGTCTTGGTGAAGGTAAATAAATTTTTATCCACTTGCAATTTTTTTTTGTCCGGCGTTTTAAATACGCATTTTTATACATGCGTTGATTTATCGGGAATAAACAAATTTCTTTAATTTCTTAAACATAATTAAGAGATGTTTGTAATCCAAATTTTATTAAATTTCTCCACACAATAAATTCCGTAAACTTTCCCAGACGGGCATTAATCATTCGTTGAGAATTTCTTTCAATACCTCCTCGAAACACAAATAAGAAATTAAGTGTCGGAACTTTGTCGGATTATCTTCGATCCCGTCGTTAATGATTTGCGTCTAGACCAGCTCCTTGTTTTTTTTTTTTTTTATTTTTTACATCTTGTATGGCATCGTAATTTTGCGGCATTACGTTTATGGCGACATAAAGGCGGACATAATGTATAATGGTCCCAGTCGCGGTTTGTGGCTTACTGTGAAAATAAAATGGAATCATATTCGTGAACTTTATAGACCGTAACTTTCAATTACACGAATTTACAATTTACATGGCTGATTTTGCGTGTTATCGATGGAGGAACGTTAATTGTGTAACTTTGCCACATCTGTTTATTTGCGATTCCGTGAAAGTTTTTTTTTTCTTTCTATTCCCCAAGCACCAAGTTTAAGGGAAAGTTGCGAAAAAATTTAAATATTCGGCATTCGATAGAAATGAATTGAAATAGACGGGTTTCGTTTCAACACATCAATTTATTTGACTGTAGGAAAGATAAATAAAGGGTGAGTTTTTTTTTTTGATGTTTAGCGTGGGTATCTCGGAAACTATAAGAGATAGAGTGACGATTAAATGGGGAAAGAATTGCAGTTTTTCGAGCCGAATAAAATGGATATAATTGACATTATTTATATATTGAATACTTGTTGTGCTACTTTCTTGATGGAACCATATTTTCAAGTTGGGTAAAGTTAAAAAATCATTTTCAAAGTTTAACTTTGAAAATTATCCTAACCGATCGAAACACGTGTCAGGTAACTGAAAATAAAATTATGGAACAAAACAAGCGTTTTACTTTACCCAACTTGACATTATTTATTGTTTAGTTTATCTTCGTTCTCCGTTCTTACAAAATAAAATTCACAGTATTACAAAAGATCAAAAAATCATACCGAAAGGAGCACGGGCGGAGTTCACTTCACAGAATCATCTTCCAACCAGACCCAATTCACTTGGACAATTGATGGTCCTTCTGTTTTCCGTCAGCGAAGTCCATTTGTACATTCGATGCTATTTTCAAGCATTTATTTTATTACGCTACAATTGTGTATTGGTGTATTATTTCATTTTAATAAAATTATTCTCTGAATTTTGGCATTCAAAACATCAATGTCAAATAACGAGTTCCGATTGCCCTTATAAACCAATCAAGTAACCGTCAGGACAGAAAAACAATTAGGGCGACATCTATTGCCAATCGTTATTTGATTATTTAAAGCCAAAATTTAGAGAATTTGGTGTGTTTTAAATTGATTATAAGGGTGTTTAAAAGAAAAATATTAAGTAAGATTAATGTCAAATCAATGAGAATTGATAAAATCTAAAATTTTCATAGTTTTCATAATAAAAAAAATCGCGGTTTTGATGAAAAAAAAAATGCTGAAATATTGAACGTGTTTTTGATTACGATGATTTATTTTTTTAAATATAAATAATTTATTTTATTTTCAAAAATTAATTCGCGCGCATAATTGTCAGTCTGTACACTTTGCTTTGTAGTTTGGCCGACAAACTTTTTTTTTAATTGCAGCGTTTTTTCATAAGCTATACTTCCTAACAAATCACCAGACTGGAATATCTGTTATCTTTTGAAGGTAAGCGAGTCATTAATTTTTAATAAATCCCGAAATGTGCAAAATCGTGAACAGATTGGTCGACGACACCACCACCGCACCACCGCCAGACGACGACGACGAAATCAATATGGCGTTTGCATTGTTGCAAATATATACAGGCATACGCGCTGTATATATTCATCCTGTAATATCGACAACATAAATCGCAGCAGCGCGCATTTGAGCACGAAGGAAAGTCGATGCAGTGGAAAAATGTGTAGAAATTTGCAACATTACAATTGCACACTGGCTCGGAATGTATCGTTTATTTAATTGGATACTAATTTCCTTTCGAGTGTAACTGTTACAGTTGGTGCTTTGCTTAATTTGTGCGCTAATATTATTCCAATCTAAATTTTATTGTTGATGCGTGTTTACTTAGAGGTTGTATACAGCTGTGCTGATTAAAATTAAATCCGAGGTGGATGCTACGGAACTAAGACTCTCGTTTTCGGTTTGGCTTGTACAATTTCTAAAACTGTAACAGTGTATTTTTGATTTTCCATGAAAACAGTCGATATATTCCAGTTGGGAATAAAAAAGGAGGAGGTAAAACTTGGACCAGAAGTAAAGAAAATTGCAATCATCCATTTGAAAAATTGTAAAAAATTCATCTCTTGAAGAAATAGCTTCAAAATTGCCAAAATTGTCAAGTAACAGTGTATTTTTGATTTTCTATTAAAACAGTCGATATACATACAATATATTTTTTAAATCGACGCACTCGAGATGGAAATAAATGTGGTGTACATTTATTTCGATAATAAAATTAGGCAGAAGACTACCTATAACTATACTGACTTTTAATTAAATTCGATTTGAATTTATCTATGTAAGTATGCCTTTTATTTGAAAAAATACAATATAACGTTTTATCTGAAAATATTTCCGATCCGCTCCGATAAAATTTATCTTCGCGGGAATAAATGCTATACTAGATTGTATAGTTCAATTGTCTTAGGGTAATAACGGAACCGCATAAAGGGAACCCTCTGATCCATACTTTTCTATATTCCCTAATAAAATTTTACGATGTACACAACCCCGGCCATTATGACGGTTCGGAGAATAGTTCCTGTTTATTTTCTCCGGTCTCTAAAAACTTTTTCTTTCAATTTATTAGAGCGTACACGGCTGGAATAAAGTATAATTTGCGCATATTGAACCGTGTGCGTGTGTGTGCAGGAGGTCGTAAAGGACATCAATTCCGATTTAGAAAAAGTAAATACGAGCAGGTGGGAGGAATAGTTTACGAATTGCTTTTAAATTTCATTAAGAAACTTTAACGCTTGATCAATTTTTCAATAAACTCTCTAAATCCAACTTGATTGCTTCAAACATTATAAATGTGAAACATTTATTTGTAATAATTCATATGTTTCACGACTGTTCAACGAGAATTTAATCAAAGATTTTCTAGGCTGTACGAAATTCGATAATAATTTTTTTTTTTTGAAAGCAAACAAGAAACACTTACTTCCTTGTATCAAAACCTTTTCAATTCCTGAGATTATTAAGGAAGTTTTATTTTTTAGAAAAAATTCATTAGTATTTGACATACAAATAGGCAGTCTTTCAAAAATAGTCGGAATCTTCTCTCAAAATGGACATCTCCGTTGAAATTTCGAATTTGAAAAAAATCAGAAAAACAATACTTTCTCATTCTTTGTATGAACGGTTATAATTGTTTTCTTTTGTTTGGCCCATGTGAGCCTGGCATAAGAAGCTTGTCTATCAGGCTGGAACTAATATAATATAATATATTTATTTGTTGAATTTGGTTCTCATTTATCACATATACCGTGTGTTCGATAAAAACGCCCAACGCCATAACTCTGTTATTTATTGACCGATTTGAATGAACTAAAAAAGAAAGTCAATGGTAGTTTAAATACTAACAAATGACATCAATATTGACTTTTTTCAATAATAACTTCATTGTCAAATGATAGCCAACTTAAAATTTTTAAATAGCAGCATATAATGTATTAATTTTTTTACATTCGACATTATTTTTCTGAATCCAATAATGCCCAATATGTTGTTTTTCGTTCAATATTTTAGTCGAAAAAAATTAAAATAAATCTTTCATTTAAAATTATATTTTTCAAACATTATAATTAGCGTGCCTTGGAAAAAAATTACAAATGTCATTGAACATGAATAATAAGGACCTTATAAATAAGTACCTGTGTTACAACTCAATGCAGAAAAGAATAAATAAGTAATGCTAGTATTAATTCACTTGCGATTTAGATTAGTTAGTAATTATTGTAAACACTAAGTAGAACGTCGAACTCTGCAAGTCCACGAAATTGTCGATCCACTGTCTACAACTTTTCAAAGGCTCCACATCGACTCAAATTTCCTTCTTACCTTCTAAATTTAGGTTCTGGTATTCGCCGCTCTGGAAACCGTAGATGATAAATCCGTGCTGCAGCTCTTCGATTTCTTTTACATAGAAAATAAATTTGTAACATGTCTGTTAATTCGCTATTATTCATGATTATGTCTGAAACACACACTAATAACAACTGGTTGACATTACTTATACAATAAATGACATTTGTCGATTCGAATTTTTTTCAAGGCACCCTACATTTATTACCAAAAAAATCATGTGAACAAGATTTATTATTATCTTTTTCTGGCATACCAACATAACGGGCATAATTCGATTCAGAAAAATAATGTCTAATATTATAAAATTATAAAAGTATATGCAGCCATTTAAAAATTAAAAGTTGAGTATCATTTGGCAATGAAGTTGATTTTGAAAAAATATATAATTACAGTCATTTTATAGTATTTAAACAGCCATTGACTTTATTTTTTAGTTCATTGAAATCGGTCAATAAATAACAGAGTTATGGCGTTGGGCGTTTTTTATCGAACACACGGTATTATAATAAAATACAATGGACACAATGCGGATTTTGTCGAGTATTTTTTTAAATTATAGTTTTACTATTCAACGATTGGAAGACATTAAAATAATTTAACGCTGAATTTCTGAGTCTTGCCCATTGATAATTAGTTGTAACCCATTACTGGAAGAATTTTTTAAAATCTCGGATGGTCGGATCGTTAAATACACCTTTCCGACTCATCACAAATAATATGATGAGAAATATTTTCATTCGTTACTTCAATAATGAAAATAATATTTTGAATTCTATTCGAATGCGGGCGACTATAACGGAATTCACAAGAATAACATCCATCTGAATATTATTAAATGGAAGTAGACGACGAGTAGACTCAAAACACAAATTTCAATGTGAGCACATGAAATGCATTTTCAAGTAAATCAAATTTCTGCAGGAGTTATTATCTCGAATGTTATCAATGTATTCACATCGTGGGTTTAGTATTCGTTTTAAAATATCAAATCTTCTTGGCAATATATTGATTGAAACATTTCCACATCCGGACGTTCAAGAGTTACGCTAAAAAAAAGAAAACAATTGAAGATGTAATTTCCATTTACTAGCTTATACGTATATTTGAGATAATTGCAATCGATTGGTGGAAGAATTTTCAAAATGTTGTCATTCGATCAAAAGTTATTGTAAAAAATCCAGAAAATTTTATCGTCCTATCTGAATCTACAGGATCAGTATATAGTACAATCGTCCAGAGGTGACAGTGACTCATCGCTCCATGTTGCTTGAATTAAGTTTCTAGTAAACGTATGTCCATAAAATAATTCGATTCAGTCTATGCGGGAAATTTAAAAATTCTCGAGCGTGCAAATATTTTCCCGACGAAAATTTGCGAGTGCATTTTTCGGCAATCGGTAAAAACAATTGAAAATTTGTCATCAAATTAACCTTTTTATAAATGAAATGGATACAATCAATTCTGCTCTTAACTAAATCGAAATCGGAGACGGTCACAAAACGTGAATTTTGAGGTTATAATAGATAGATTGAGAAAAGACATACGTTGCACTTGGCCCCTGAATTTACATATCGACATACGTTTCGTATTTCATTTCGTTTTTCTTAAACATGCGAACGAGTATAGATATTTATCCAGAGGCGATGGTTAGATCGAAAAAGCATGAGTCACTGTCACCTCTGCGCGATTGTACTATAACACGTTTCTGGCAGAATTTTCCGAATCCGACCATCCGTTAAATAGTTATCAAAAAAAAAAATGGATAACAATATACCAATTAGAAAACATAATTAACGCGTGTAAAATGTTGAAAACGAAACTCAAATTCGTAGAACGCATCGCCTTGCGGTATGATTCACAATCCCAACGAACGAATTAGTAATTCGTGTCTGATGTCACCCCATATACCGAGTATGAGGGTGATAAATAGTCAATTGTTTGGTTTTACATTGATGCAATTTATTCGGAATTGTATAATGGAAAATTATTCCAAGAACACATCGGGGTTGCCGTTCCATGAACTAATGACGTAACAGATGAGGAGTCGTCCTCCCCTTTTCCGAGCACTACGTGTTCCAGTCGGAAAATTTCAACGGATTGCGGGGGCGTAATATTTGGAGCAAGGTCGAATATTAGTTATGGTCATCGTGCAGGAACTAAAGCGAACGTCCCCATTTCCGGCAGAGCGGTCGGTGGCACATCAATGTTGCCCGCTGGGCGGAACCGCATTAAAATATGTTTGAGGCGAACGGGTCTAATGAATAATCGGTGCGGTTCACATTAAGTCGAACCAACCGATTCGCTTGTTTGCCAGAGTTCCAGACAAATTTAAACTTTTAACACGTTCGATTTGTAATGGAACACGAGAGGGCAACATCGGCGGCTCGAATTCAATTGGATCAAATTAAAATTTGCATTTTTAACAAACAAAATTAAATTCTTAGTAGAGTAAACGTAACCCTCACAACTCGACAACTTTAAAAATGGTGATGTGGCCATCATGTTACTTTCTCCGACTTGATGGTATCATTTATATTTACGCTTTCGTGGTTTATTTTCAATTGAAATCATATTTTAAATGTACATCGAGCGTAGCGTAAACTCGGATGAAACTGACGTTTAAAACGTCAAAATCATGAAAGATGGAAAAATTATACTTCAAATTCAAAAACTCGGTTTACTCAAAAACCAACGAGATTTCGGAAAAAACTTATTCTTTATAAGTTGTTCATTTTAGTATTCTATACAATTATTATTCACATAAATTTGCTGTAATTATTATCGTTTCATAATTATAAACCTAAAATTAAAAAAATAATAATAAATTTATTTTTCAAATAGCAATGATTTTATGAAAAATATTTTCAAGCAAAAGATGTTCATTTCTTTGTTGTCTTTAATGTTTGTTTAAATGTTTTTGTGATATTTTCCATATTTAAGAAAATATTGTCAAAAAACAAAAAAACAGTTAAGGTAAACACCCACTTCCGGTGTACGAAATTTTACCAAAAGCTTTTCAGTTCTTCAGATTATCAAATAAGACGTATGTTCACAGTTTCATATCAATTTCTCTATTAATTTTTGAGATACAACGCGCACACACATTTTTTTTTCAGAAGACCTCAAATCGGATATTTCCGCAAAAAAAAGTTTTTTTTGTATTGTCAATACTTTCTCATACTTCGTAACGAAGAAAGTAAAAATACTAACACAAACATTTCTTTGTAAATAAAGAACTATTCAATCATTTTATTATCTGTAATCAGTTGTAAATTGCAATTTCTTGTATCCGCCATTAGCTGATTAGATTTGTTTGCACACTTACATTTTAACCGAATTGTAACTGTTATTATTAAGAAGTAGTTCATACACTACTGATATTGAACAGACGACTATTTTATGCTCGAGTTCCTCGCTCCGTTTTACGACTCAGGGATTGGAGGTATAAATTTTTATGTGCCCTTAAAGGTCTAGTGATATATCTCTTCGAGTGCTATTATTTTTGTTCTTGCAATAAGACATTTTATAATTGCTAGAAATACTTAATCCGACATTTTGATTTCTTTCTTTAAATTTAAATTGCATCTACACAGCAAATGGTAATATAACGCGATCTCTTTAAAATTAACAAATTCCTCCCATATTTGCTTCAACTGTGGTTTATTTAACGAAAATAATTTTAAATTTTGCAGCAGGGCGAACTGTTTTTTTTTTACTTTCTCCGTTACGAGTACGAGATCGTGAATTTTTTTTCAAATTTTTTTTTTTACGGAATTATCCGTTTTGGGGTCCCTAGATGCCATTTCAACAATTTCTACAAATCTGTGTGCGCTGTATTATCTCAAAAACTAATAGAGCAATTGATATGAAACTTTGAACATCCATCTTATTTGATATTCTGAAGAACTGAAAAGCTTTTGGTAAAATTTCGTACACCGGAAGTGGGCGTTTACCTTAACTATTTTTTGTTTTTTGCCAATATTTTAATAAATATGAAAAATATCACAAAAACATTTAAACAAACATTGAAGAAAACAAAGAAATAAACATCTTTTGCTTGAAAACATTTTTCATAAAATCATTTTTATTCGAGAAAAAAATTTATTATTCTTTTTAAATTTTTGGTTTGTAATTATATAATGATGATAGTTACAGCAAATTTATGTAAATAATAATTAAAGAGAATGCTAAAATAAACAACTTATAAAGAATAAGATTTTTTCGAAATCCCTTTAGTTTTTGAGTAAACTGAGTTTTTAAATTTGAAGTATAATTTTTCCATCTTTCATAATTTTGACGTTTTAAACGTCAGTTTTATCCGAGTCTACGAAACATTCGATGTACATTTAAAATATGATTTAGATTGAAAATAAACTATGAAAGCGTAAATATAAATGATACCATCAAGTCGGAGAAAGTAACATGATGGCCACATCACCATTTTTTTTATGTAGGGCGTATCTTTTTCACCTGAATATCAAAACGCTTTATATACGGAAGCGCATTGTCGAAACTTTGGGAAATGCTGAATGTATGAGTATTAGGTGTGATGTAATCTTATTTAATAACGCGGGTTGGGGAACTCATGAATTAATAAACACAATTCCGCTTGTATATTCAAAGCGCTGCACGTTCAAATCCCAAAATCCCACGAAATATCAAAAGGCCCATTTGAATATACCATTTCCTGCTAAAATAACTCACAAAACGAATTTTCTAATGAAAATAATTTTCTCATTTAACATTAATCTTTGCATGATCGAAAAAATTGACATTTTGCACCGTCAACATTTTTCGACTGAATTACGCTCCTAGTCGGTTATACTTACTAAAATTAAAAAGTAGAAACAACTTTCTGTATTACAAATAAACTAAACGTATGTTTTAAATTCAAATAAAACGAATAATTTTGTTGGTATCACTTTATTAATTTAATAAAGTGATACCAACAAAGTTATTCGTTTTATTTGAATTATTCAAAATGTATCACGAAGTGAAAGCCTCCACAATTACTTATTTTATGTTTTAAATGATTAAAAGTAACAATGAATACTTAATAAGTCGAAACTACAGATCTTCAAAGTCAAATTGGCTAATGGAGAGGTGGATCGCGCACTGAGAATCCAAGCGAGAGGTACATATCGTGTGAGCTACAAAATTTTGTTTCAGAGTTGACTGTGAGATAAATGAGGTATATCGTATATTATTACGTTATGAGATTTAAAAAAAATTAATTAATCTCAGACATGACTGCTATGTTTCTCTCTCTCAGGCATGGCCAACTCAGAAACAAAATTCTGTGGCTCACACCTTAAAATTGCCCGAGTACAAACGAAGACAAAAATCGGGTGGTTTATTACCAGTGTAGAGAAAGCAGCCAGGCACGTGCGTGCCTCGCCGTTTTCAACAGATTACGATAATTTTTGCCATTGACTGTCCCAAACGAACGCACCCGTATTATACCGATGGCCTTCTCCCACTTTACGCCTGCCCATTTGCCACGGCGCAACTGGCCAATTTCAGATTGAACCATTATAGTCATTCAATAGTCATAAATAATATTAACTGCCGCAGTTGTGAATTGTTCAATTCACTTCACTAAATATTACGTTATTCAAAGCTATTTTAATGAAACACGCTGTCAACATGAATTAAACTTCCCTCGTTTTTGTTTTTACCTCCGATCTACTTATTTAAAATAGTGTCTGAACGTGTGAAATCCATCAAATTTAAACGAAGTTCACCCCGTGAGCTGCTGCCCAATCGATCATTTTTTTTCCTTGCATGATAAAATTAATAGAAGAGGATGTTTAAATTTCAGCGGACTCTCATCAATCTATCACGCGCCGAGTTAAATAGGACCTAATTCCTCACCTCTATTCCCGTCCTCCATCCCGAAAGTCGATGGACGACCCGACCTTTTATCATCGTTTAACTTAATTTCCCTCCCTGAAAAAAAAAAATGGCTCACTTAAAAAGCGGGCGCGCTTATCGTTACATTTAAAAAATAAGCTGTCCCCGTCTCTCTTTTTTTTGCGATTAAGAGATAACGGCAAGAAATGATTTCAGTTCCGGCATATAAATTCTGGTTTTTTTATTAAACGACTCGTTTTTATCGGACATCAAAGTAAATATCGTTTATTTTTGGGCTTGCGGACAAATAAATGATATTAATTTTGCTGTTCATTTTTTAAAATAAATCGATGTGATTTCCAATGGCGCCAGAATTAAATTTCATAATTATTCAGACGGGTGTGAAGTTAACAATAGACCCAGCAATAGATTTTGAAAATTCAAATCTCGGAGAAAAGAAAAGCAATTCGAAAAACAAAGTTAACCATACCATTAGTGAAAGTCTATATTAATAACACAAAAAAAATCAACCCTTTATATTTTTTCACCCCTTTCAAAAAAGTGTTTTTTTTTTTTAAGTTTGCAATCTACCATAAATAAATAAAAATGCTTATTCTTATCACTATTAAAGGTACTTTAATAATCAAGAGTCAAAAAAACGTTACGGGCACTCCTTTAACAAAAAAATTCTCGGTAAGTCGCAGAAATCCACATTTCGCGATATTAATCTCCATTTTTGAAAAACTTTGCAATCAGCCATAACTAAATAAAAATTCTTATTCTTATCACTGATAAAGGTACTTTTATAATCAAAAGTCAAAAACATGTTACGGGCACTCCTTCAACCAAAAAAAAAAAAATAATTTCTCAATTTTTAAAATCTATTGCTGGATCTATTGCTAACTTCACACTCGTATTATTCAGCGAGCGCCGCCGAGTGCACGTAATGTAAATACAGACGCAAAATCGATGATTCATATTCAATTCAGTGGTGCGACGACGCGGAGATATGTTTATCGCGTTCTCTCCGAATATTTCTCACTTTTCGAAATCTTTACCTTTTTTGGGGTTACTATTTATATATTTCAGACATAATTTATTATTGAATTGGATAAGGCTGTTACTTGGCGAAATTCTATAATATTTGTGGTAAATGAAACACGTTTTGGGGTCCTTAGAAGCCATTTTAACACTTTCTGAAAAAAAAAATTGTGTCTGTGTGCACGCTGTATCTCAAAAACTAATGGAGCAATTGATATGAAACTTTGAACATACGCCTTATTTGACAATTTGAAGAACTGAAAAGCTTTTGGTAAAATTTCGTACACCGGAAGTGGGTGTTTACCTTACCTGTTTTTTGTTTTTTGCCAATATTTTCTTAAATATGGAAAATATCACAAAAACATTTAAACAAACATTGAAGACAACAAAGAAATGAACATCTTTTGCTTGAAAGCATTTTTCATAAAATCATTTTTATTCGAGAAAAAAATTTATTATTTTTTTTAAATTTTTAGTTTATAATTATAAAACGATAATAGTTACAGAAAATTTATGTAAATAATAATTGTAGAGAATGTTAAAATGAACAACTTATAAAGAATAAGTTTTTTTTGAAATCCCTTTAGTTTTTGAGAAAACTGAGTTTTTAAATTTGAAGTATAATCTTTCATAATTTTGACGTTTTAAACGTCAGATTCATCCGAGTTCAACGTTCGATGTACATTTAAAATATGATTTAAATTAAAAATAAACCATGAAAGCGTAAATATAAAGTCGGAGAAAGTAACATGATGGCCACATCACCATTTTTTTTTAGTCAAAACGTCCTCGATTGTTATGAATGGCATAATATTCTCGTTATATTAATAGCTACAATTTAGAAACAACGTGGCAGAAGATCAATCCCATCAATACTATCAGCTTTTATTGTGTTTTAGTTGGGCACTTCCTCACATATGTACCCCCATTAGGCCCCCCCACCACCCCGGCGAAATATTATCTCGTAAAGTTTGTCACTTCACGAGTTGCGAGGCGGAAGCTTCATTACGTTTCCGCATCCTCGAAACTATTAAGTTCACGTACGGCCCATTTAAGTTTTATATCGCCCGAGGGGGAGAGAGGGGCCGAACCTGCCGTGAAATTTCGACATTGTTGCGGTGGTCGGTGCCGCCAATACCGATTGATTCTGTGCAAAACTCTCCAATCAATTGATGCCTGTCTTTGCACAAGTTACAATCGTCGGATCATATCTCGTTTTCCTTACTTGATTGAAACAATTATCACTCGGGTAACATCTGGCGTGGGAGAGCGCGACAAAGTGCTCTCGTCCCGAAAGTCTCGAACAATGTAACTAAGAAACTTTACGTCACATAATTGCCTTTTTTATATGGATGCCTTCAAGAGTAATTTTGCCTTGCTCGTTAATTACACGGGATTATGTAATTGTAAGTTTCAGAAGCTGGAAATAACGTAATTATGATGATAATAATAATCCTATCTGCCTCTGATACTTTTTGGTAAGTTTTCCCAATGATTTCATTTGCTGAGTTTAACTGAAACGAACTTGTTATTTATAATTGCAGATTATTACCGCGCTAGTTGAATTATTAGTAACGCATAACAGGAAAGCACTTATTTTTTTCGAAACCGAGACTTTTTCTTCCATTTGAAATTTGCTGTTTTATAAATAATCACAAAATTGCATGTCTGTCTTATATAATCTCAATTAACTGAACTTGTAGCCAAAAAATAGCGATGTGTCCATCACGTAACTTTCTCCGATTTGATGGTATCATTTACATTTTCAATTTAAATATATGACAAATTATGATTCTATGAAAAGATGTCATTTTTAACAATTAAAAAATTAGTACCAAAAAACTATTTTTGAAAGCAAACAAATTCAATAGCTTTGGTAGTTAAAAAATGGCCATTTCTGACAGTTGAAAAAAGACATTTTTGACAGTTGAAAAAGACATTTTTGACAGTTGAAAAACGCCATTTTATTAATTTTGGCAATTGAAAAATGAAATTATTTTAATACTAAAAGATCATTTTTGAAAGCCAAAAAAATTAACAGTTTTGGCAGTTAAAAATACCATTTTCGAAGGCACAAAAAAAAAATATATTTTTGACAGTCTATTTTAAAGGATTATAAATTTAATTTTTGGTGGTGGAAAAATGCCATTTATAACATTCGAAAATTGCCATTTTTTACAGTTGAAAAATTGTGGTTGGAAAATGCCATTTATAACAGTCGAAAATTGCCATTTTTTACAGTTGAGAAATGAGATTTTTGACAATTAAAAAAACGTCATTTTTGAAGGTGCCATTCTTGGCAATTATTTTGGTACCAAAAAAACCATTTTTAAAAGCCAAAAAAATTAATAGTTTTGGCGGTTACAAAATACCATT
This sequence comes from Ocypus olens, assembly GCA_910593695.2. Lineage (NCBI taxonomy): Eukaryota > Metazoa > Arthropoda > Insecta > Coleoptera > Staphylinidae > Ocypus > Ocypus olens. Next base: position 217,561 of record OU343047.1, on the reverse strand, counting down.
TTCCCAGGCCGAAAAAATATATTTTTGATAATCGGAAAAGGTCCATTTTCAATGTTTATAAATGTTATTTTTAACTGCTGAAAAACGCCATTTTTGACAGTTAAAACATACCATTTTTTGACAATTGAAAAACACATTTTTAACAGTTGAAATACGACATTTTTAAGAGTTGAAAAACGTCATTTTGAGAGTTGAACATGTATACATAAGGTGTGAGCCACATAATTTTGTTTTTGAGTTGGCCATGCCTGAGAGAGAGAAACATAGCAGTCATGTCTGAGACTAATTCATTTTTTTTAAATCTAATTCAATTGAACTCATCTAGACTCGTGACGTAATAATATTCGACATACCTCATTTATCTCACAGCCAACTCTGAAACAATTTTTTGTGACTCACACGATATAAATTTAATTTTTGGTGGTCGAAAAATGCCATTTATAACTGTCAAAAATTTAATTTTAATTTGTATTTCCGGCTATAATTTATCATTTTTTTTTACAGGGTGTCATTAAAGCACTCATTGTGAATTTATTTTGAAGTTTTAAAAATAATTCGATGAAAGATGTATTTTTTAAGAATTTTTAAAATAGTTGAATGCAATTTTCACATTTTAAGCGTTTAATTTTTATTTCTCGCTATAATTTGTCAATTGTTTTTACCGGGTGTCATTAAAGCACTCACTGTGAATTGATTTTGAAGTTTTAAAAATAATTCAATGAAAAATGATTTTTTTAAGAATTTCTAAAATCGTTGAATGCAATTTTCACATTTTAAGCGTTTAATTTGTATTTCTGGCTATGATTTGTCAATTTTTTTTACAGGATGTTATTAAAGTACTCACTGTGAATTGATTTTGAAGTTTTAAAAATATTTCTATGACATTAATTTTTTAAGAATTTTTCAAATCATTGAATGCAATTTTAACATTTGAAGGTTCAAATTTTGAGCGTTTCATTTTTATTTCTGGTCTTGATATGTCAATTGTTTTTACAGGGTGTCATTAAAGTACTCACTGTGAATTGATTTTGAAGTTTTAAAAATAAATAGTTCAATGAAAGATTAATTTTTTAAGAATTTAATGCAATTATCAAATCATTTAATGCAATTATCACAATTTTAAAGTTCAAATTTGGAGCGTTTAATTTTTATTTCTGGCTATGATTTGTCAATTATTTTAACAGGGTGTTTTACAAATAATTTGAAGTAAGATTAATTTATGAAAAAACATATTTTTGACAGTTAAGAAATGTCATTTTGACAGTTGAAGATGCCATTTTTGGAAATTGAAAAATGCAATTGTTTTAGTACCAAAAGACCATTTTTGAAAGGCAATGAATTCAATAGATTTGGTAGTCGGAAAATGCCATTTTTGTCAGCCGAGAAATGCCATTTCTGACAGTTGAAAAACGACATTTTTGACAGTTGAAAAATGCAATTATTTTGTTAATAAAATACCATTTTTAAAAGCAAAAAAAAGCAATAATTTTGGTAGTCGGAAAATGCCATTTTTAGCAGCCGAGAAATGCCATTTCTGGCAGTTGAAAAACGACATTTTGACAGTTAAAAAATGCCATTTTTGACAGTTGAAAAATGCAATTATTTTGTTACCAAAATACCATTTTTAAAAGCAAAAAAATGCAATAATTTTAGTAGTCGGAAAATACCATTTTTAGCAGCCGAGAAATGCCTTTTCTGACAGTTGAAATTTTTGACATTTTTGACCGTTGAATTAATTTTATTATTAATTATTTTGTTACCGAAAGATCATTATTGAAAGCCAAAAATTATAGCAGTTTTGGTAGTCGGAAAATGCCATTTTCAGCAGCTGAGAAATTTGGTGTTGGGGATTTGGTATTTCTGACAGTTGAAAAATGCAACTTTTGACAGTTGAAGATGCCATTTTTTATAATTGAAAAATGCAATTCCGTTGCTACCAACAGATCATTTTTGAAATTCAAATAAATCAATAGTTTTGGTAATTGGGAAATGTCATTTTTGACGGTTGAAAAATGCCATTTTGACAGCTGATAACTGTAATTATTTTGTTCAAAAAAAAAAACATTTTCGACAGCCGAAAAATCATTGGTTTTGGTAGTTGAAAAATCCATTTTTGGCAGCCGAAAAAAGGCATTTTTGACAGTTGAAAAAATACATTTTTGGCAGTTAAAAGTGCCATTTTTGACACTTGAATATGCCAATATTTACAATTGGAAAATGCAATGATTTAATTTCCAAAAAATCATTTTAGAAAGACAAAAAATGCGATAGTTTTGGTAGTTGGAAAATGTACATTGAGCGGTTTGTAGAATCGGATGAAAGTGACGTTTAAAACGTCAAAATTATGAAAGATGGAAATAACAAATTTTACTTCAAATCCTAATAGTCAGTTTACTCAAAAAGCACAGAGATTTCGAAAAAGTTTATTCTTTACAAGTTGTTCATTTTGGCATCCTCTGCAATTATTATTAAAATAAATTTGCTGTAACTATTATCGTTTCGTAATTATAAACCAAAAATGAAAAAAAAAACATATAGACATAAAAATTGTTTGTTGCAGAAATTGTTGAAATGACATCTAGAGACTCCAAAACGAATAATAATTTAAAAATGAAAGATTTGCATGACTATTGAAAAATATTAAATGATGAGTTTTCCACGCCATCAAACGCGTGCAATACCAGGGCCCGTATTTTAGCATAAACGTAGATTTTGATTAAATTTGTCAATGGGGGATAATTCATCCAAAACAATGGCGAAGAGATACGCATTATGCAATTGCACAGAACACACCAATTTGCATATAATGGAAAAATTAAAGCGTCCGTAACGTGAAAAATTGTGTGGGTTTAGTCCTCATTGGTGCAATTAAACCCAATTATTGTAACTCTCTAACATGTGTCTCGGTTTCCACGAGCTCAGATGTCAAAACACACACATGCCGCATCTAATTGCCCGAATTTCTTTCTGGTTTTCATTTTTTTTTTAATCTGTTTGGTTCGGCTCGTGCTTCCTTTGAATAAATTAAGTAAATCCGCACGCACCGCCGACCGAAAACTACGAGGCCCGTTCGAACAATAATTTCCATATTGTTGCGTCCGTGAATGGGTTAATGGTTAAATGAGCGCAATTAGCCCAAGCAGCCGGGCACGCACTGATTGTTCGGAATGCTCCCATTTATTTATTATTATTATAATCGAAATCGTTTCCTATTTGTTTTGTTGTCGTTCGGATATTTCGATCGATCGTCATTGTGCTAAATCCAGAATGATGACTAATTTATTGGCTACGCTAGATGCCCACACAACACTGATTTTGGTTTCCAATTATCGTTTCCTATCTTTTTCGGTCCCTTTAATTTTAAATATTATATCTACGGTTGTATATAAAATGAGCAACAAAGTTAATAACAAATAACTAATAGGGAAATTAAAAAAAAAAACTTATTAATGCGATTAGAAAATTTGTGCAGAACTGATAAATTTAGAAATTATCTTGAAAGTTTCAAATCCATTCAGAAATATTGTATTTCTAATTTTCCATCAAAATAATTGACAAATCCAAGCTAGAAACAAAACCCTAACACCCACACCCACTGAGATAACGGAAGATGAAATAATTGCGAACTAGAATTTCATTTACGACCACGTTTATTATTATTCCATTAAAAACGCATCATCAACATAATTGTATCGATAATAAATAACGTTAATGTTTATATTGTAATTCCATTTACGTTGCAAACAACACCCACCGAACAAACAATTAAAACAAATAACGGAAAACGTATTTTTCTACATTCGCGTAAAACAAATATAACGATTACACGTCAACAAACTGTTCAAGTGTGCAGTTACAAGTGTACGGCAAATTCGAAAATGTTTTTCCGTCTGCATGTGACAACAACAACAACAACAACGGTGAAACGTATCGATGGGAATACATTGGTGTTGGAGTTGGATCGGAAAACTATACAACAATCGAAGGCTGCAATTATTTCGGACTTTTAATTGAGTAATAACAGAAACGGACACAGAAACCACAGTATGTAGCGCACGCGAGTGAAATTTATTTGCAGTTTGAAAATTGCAGAATTTTATTATTTGCGGGCGCAGTGTCCCGGAACGAAGACTAATTACTGACCGACTTGCGAGTCGTTTTCATTTCGATTTAAATATAATGTAATCGTTTATTTATATATAGGGCGACCTGAATTGTACCAGTAATTAGTTTACGCAATATCCGGTAATTAGTAACTATGAACTTGCCAGGCATTATAAACGCCATTGAGGAATGACTCACGGTTTCTCTTTCTTGCAGCTTTCAAACCAAATATAAATAAATGCTCATTCGAGTCCTGCCTAACAAAGGATGGATGTTGTTTGTCCCCTGATACTTAGATCATTAAATTTACAACAATTACTGAAGCCATTTTCATATCATCCGCGTTGAATTCTTGTCAACCATACTTCTTTAAAAAAAAAATCACCAAATCCGATTAAATTGGCTTCAAAATTTCAAAATGCACCCAATTTCAAAAATTGGCATTTCACAACTGAAAGCAAAATGGCAACACTCGCAAGTTGAATTGTAAAAAATAAAAGTGCAGTCGGCGACTTGAAAAATTATTAAAAATCAGTCTGCGCCGGAATTGGCTTCAAAATTTCAAAATGCACCCGCAATGAGCCTATTTTTGATACCCAATTTCAAAAATTGACATTTCACAGCTGAAAGCAAAATGGCAACACTCGCAAGTTGAATTGTAAAAAATAAAAGTGCAGCGACTTGAAAAATTATATTTACGAAAATATTTTCCTGAATACTCAATTCAGCTAATACCGTGCCGCAGTTTTAGATTTCTGCTGAAGCACCATCACTAAGTTGATTTCAATGTGTATCGATTTTTTAATATTTTTTTTATGTCATTCGAATTGGAGTTAAATATAAGACGTCCACATGTGCTCTGATCTTTGATGTATCAAAATTTTTTTCAAAGTTTTTTGAATGGATGTGTGCAATGTTATTATTGTAATTTAGTAAAGTAAAATATCTATAAATTACTGAATTTTCCCTCTCATGCACACTCACACACACACACACAGGCAAATAAAAACTAAACATCATTTGAATAAATTACAATATTTGCCGGAAAATAGTGTACTTATAAACTTGAAGTGTGCAAAACTTTTACGCCCAAGTTTACGAAGACATTGTGTGTGCTACCGTTATGCATAGTCTATCAAAACAAATCCCGGTTGAATTGCTTAAAACTACCACGTGCGGACGTTGTAGCTGTGGAAAATGCGCGACGCGAATTCCCATCCCCGAAACTCTAATATACATAAATTAAGCGAGCACCGCCGCCTGCTGAATTTCCACCAACAGTACAAGCACAAAACAAATCCCCCCAATTTTAGTGTCTGCCATTTATTCCATATAATTACAAATAGGCAACGGTATTATTCACGAAAATATAAAGCATTATTATAAACTTGGTATCTCTATTATTAGATAAGGGTTGTTAACCTGAGGGGTGCTAATTACCAGCTGAGAATATGCGGGTCTTAATAAGCCTCTATTTATATATTCCAATTATATTTAAGTGAGGTGTAGAGAATCGTAAAAACGAAATTCTTCTGCTGCTTGCACTCGAAAATAATACACTAATTAGGTGCTTGTATATCATGAAATATTAGATTACATCTGATTTGTATTGAATTATCATTCATGCGAAATACAGGGTGTCTCGAAAAAAAATGTACCAACACTTCGAATGACGAGAAAAGCATTATTTATGAATATAGAGAGAAGTTGAAAGAGTTCAAGTACAGAAACAGCAAGTTAGCGACAGTCAAAGTGTCTAATAGAGAATTATATTTTTAATAATCCATGAAAAAATTGTATTGATAGTGCACCTAAGCACGATACTATAAATTAATAAATATTGTGTATTTTTCACGTAAATTTCGATTTCTGAAATTGTTCAACTTTGAACATTCATTGCAAAGAAGGGAAGTGGAAAAAAAATATGAAAAACTCAATGCAGTGGGGTTTGAAGTATCCGCAATATAATGGTTTTTTTTTTTGGATAAATTTTGCATTTTACTTTTGCCTTCCCCCTTCTCTGAATCGGACACACTGTGCGGCGTCAGGTACGTGTTGCCCTGACGTCCGCACTCTATGACTTAATCAAATGCATACATGTGCCTACAAAAATGAAGTTTCTTTAATTCATTACCACATAATACCGTAAATGTATGGCATAGATAATTATAATTCGCACATACGCGAAAGTTTAACCAACCTTCCGAGTAAATTATTAGGACAGGGGACTCGGGTATTGGAACCAAGAAGATGTAAGTGTGGAGCGCAAATTGGCAGTAATAATACGGACGGAGCGTTAACTTCGCCCTTAGAAATCCCTGCCTCCACCCTAAACACACTAATCTACCCAGCCGCCCTGTTTATTTATATCGCGGATATTATTCGAATTCGAAACGCCCGGAGAGTTTCTTCGCGTCTATTAAACCCGAATTGCGACAGCCCCGCAAGAATTATTGCTCAATAACATGTTTCCAAGGCTCGTTTCGCTCCTTAATAAGCTATGGTTTCTAATTAGCGCAAGTAACAATTTCAATAATTGAACTTGTGATAACTCTAACGTATGTGTGCGCGTGATAAAACCCGCGAGAGGAAGTCGCAAACACAGCCAACTTTCGAATCTGCGTCAGTGTAGAATATAAGATGAAAATTACTCTGAGAGACAGAGAGAAAGAAAGAGGGGGTTTTTGACTCCCGCCGACTTTGCAGACAGCGATTCGTCTGGCTCGGATGAAAAATGTACGGTTAATGTTTCCCATTTATATTTGAAATTCAATACGAGAGTATAAGAGCGTCGATTTCAATTCAATTCCAAGTTTATTCATAGCGTGCTTTTTTTTATGTTTAATACGGAATTTATCGTCGCCGCAGACATAGATTACTAAAAATAGACAACCCCCAGGGTGTAATCGTACAGGTCAACCAACATATTTCATGTAGATTATAATTTCAAACAAACGAACCCTTTATATCTTACTTCACAAGTCCGAGAAAGTATTGTGATCGTGAAAATATTTTCAATTTTTTTTTTACGGAAATATCCGTTTTGAGGTCCCTGGAAATTATTTCAAAGATTTCTGGAATTTTTTTTTGTGTCTGTGTGTGTGTGTGCGCGCTGTATCCCAAAAACTAATAAAACAATTAACATAAAACTCTGAATGTAATTTGTTGAATTTGATTCTCGCGAAAACATTTTTTTCTATACCTAGATAATGATGTAAAAATCGTAACTAGTCGGAATAAATCGTAAAAATTGTGAAACCAACCAAGTGCCTTATTTCAACAACCTTTAATATCCTGAATTTAAGTCTTATTTTACAAGAACTGAAAAGCTTTTGGTATAATATTTCCAATATTTTTTTAAATATGGAAAATTTTACGAAAACATTCAAATCAATTTTGAAGACAACGAAAAAATGAACATGTTTTGATTGAAAATATTTTTCATAAAATCATTTTTATTGGAGAAAAAAATTTATTAATTTTTTTTTCATTTTTGGTTTATAATTATGAAACGATAATAGTTACAGCAAATGTACATGATTCATAATTGTAAATAATGCCAAATTGAACAACTTATAAAGAATAAATTTTTTCGAAATCTCTTTCTGACTATTAAACTCAACTTACGTGCCACAATTTTAGGTTATGTCGCAGACGAGCGATATAAATTAAAATGCGCAAAAACTATTACATCAATTAACATCAAACTTTGAACATAAGCCTTATTTGATAATCCAAAGAACTGAAAAGCTTTTGGTAAAATTTCGTACACCGGAAGTGGGTATTTACTTTAACCGTTTTTTGTTTTTTGCCAATATTTTCTTAAATATGAAAAATATCACAAAAACATTTAAACAAACATTGAAGACAACAAAGAAATGAACATCTTTTGCTTGAAAACATTTTTCATAAAATCATTTTTATTCGAGAAAAAAATTTATTATTTTTTCTACATTTTTCGTTTATAATTATAAAACGATAATAGCTACAGCAAATTCATGTTAATAATAATTGCAGAGAATGCTAAAATGAACAACTTATAAAGAGTCAGTTTTTTTTCGAAATCTCGTTAGTTTTTGAGTAAATTGAGTTTTTGAATTTGAAGTATAATTTTTCCATCTTTCATGATTTTAAATAAAAATAACGAATAACTTTGTTGGTATCACTTTATTATAAAGTGATACCAACAAAGTTATTCGTTTTATTTGAATTATTCAAAATGTATCACGAAGTGAAAGCCTCCACAATTACTTATTTTCATGATTTTGACGTTTTAAACGTCAGTTTCATCCGAGTCTACACAACGCTCGATGTACATTTAAAATATGATATAAATTGAAAATAAACCCATGAAAACGTAAATATAAAGTCGGAGAAAGTAACATGATGGCCACATCATCATTTTTTTAAATAATAGTTTGTTAAACTTATTGGATTATTATTAAAGTTTGCAGTGATAGCATAATTAGTAGTTCCTGTTGGCGGGTGTTTGAGTACCGTCCTCGAGGTCATGTTTATATCGAGAAAATACCGTGTGGTGGTCCATGTTCTAGTATTTGTCCTTTCATATTTTATGCATGTATAATAAATTATTAAAAGCGTTAGTGGCCGAATAACCTCGATGTCTACGCCAATATCCCATTATCGCTTCCCTAACCGGAATTCACGTCAAACATCCTTCCTTTTTTATTTATAAAAAAAATAATGTTATATGGCCATCATGTTACTTTCTCCGATTTGATGGTACCTATAGTTATTTATATTTACGCTTCATGGTTTATTTTCAATTTAAATCGTATTTTAAATGTACATCTAGCGTTTTGTAAACTCAGATAAAACTGACGTTTAAAACGTCAAAATTATAAAAGATGGAAAAATTATAATTCAAATTTAAAAACTCAGTTTACTCAAAAACTAAAGAGATTTCGACAAAAAATTATTCTTTATAAGATGTTCATTTTGGCATTCTCTACAATTATTATTAAAATAAATTTCCTGTAACTATTATTGTTTCATAATTATAAACCAAAAATGAAAACAATTTAAAACAAATTCTCGAATAACAATGATTCATCTTCAATATTTGTTTAAATGTTTTTGTGATATTTTTCATATTTAAAAAATTATTGTAAGAAAATTAAAAAAAAAACAGTTAAGGTAAACATCCACTTCCGGTGTATGCATTTTTGTAGTTTTTCATGGAATTATAATCCTAGATGAATTTTGAGTAAATTTGGAAAAGTTTAAGTCGATGGCAATTGTTTCTATATTTGTTGAGCTACCAAAATAGTTACAAATTTTTAAGAAATTGTGTTCCGTTTACGTGGATTTATCTCAAAATCTGTGGATAGGGTGTTTGCAGTTTTTCATGGAATTATAATGATAGATGAATTTCGAGTAAATTCGAAAAGTTTCAAGTCGATGGAAATTTTTTTTATATTTGATGAATATAAGTTGTTTTGCAGCTTTATGTTCAACGTTAATAAAGAAAATATTTTCTTCATCAGAAGAACGGGATTAATCGATTGGCGTTAAAAAAAATATATAAAGAAAGAAGGGGGGGATTTCCTGAAGAAACCACTTGTTCGATTCGAGGTTTCTATACGTCATTCGAAAGATCTCATTAATACGCATCAGAGAATGTACTTTCGCAAGAACAAATGTCAATTTTAGGCCCGAGACACGTCAGCAAAGAAAACTTGAAAATGAAAAAAATCGAAAAAATCAACTTTCTTAATAATCATCGTAGACCCTTATGTAATACCTTTTTCTTCGTCAGAAGAACGAGATAAATCGATTGGGGTTAAAAAAATTCATCCAGAAAAAATTGCAAAAAAGTTAGCAAGTCATCAGGGAAATTTTGAAAAAAGTCAATTTTTTCAGAGTTTGAACGGCCGTAACGGCTGAACGAAGAATCCAATTTGAACGCGGATTTAAAATATGAGTTCTTCATGTGTCAATTAGTCGGATTTAATTAAAATTGGCGATTCGAAATTTTTGACGAAAACCTGAAAAATCATCCAAGGGTCCCCCCTTCTTACTTTTTCACAAAAATTGCATTTGAAATGATTTCCTAAAGAAACCACTGGTTCGATTCGTGGTTTCTATACGTCATTCGAAAGATCTCATTAAGACGCATCAGAAAATGTACTTTTGCAAAAACAAATGTCAATTATAAGCCGGTGACACGTCAGCAAAGAAAACTCGAAAATGGAAAAAATCGAAAAAATCAACTTTCTTAAAAATCATCGTAGAACCTTATGTAATACCTTTTTCTTCGTCAGAAGAACGAGATAAATCAATTGGGGTTAAAAAAATTCATCCAGAAAAAATTGCAAAAAAGTTAGCAAGTCACCAGGGAAATTTTGAAAAAAGTCGATTTTTTCAGACTTTGAACGGCCGTAGCGGCTGAACGAAGAATCCAATTTGAACGCGGATTTAAAATATGAGTTCCTCATGTGTCAATTAGTCGGATTTAATTAAAATTAGGGATTCGAAATTTTTGACGAAAACCTGAAAAATCATCCAAGGGTCCCCCCTTCTTACTTTTTCCCAAAAATTGCATTTGAAATGATTTCTTGAAGAAACCACTGGTTCGATTCGGGATTTCTATACGTCATTCGAAAGATCTCATTAAGACGCATCAGAAAATGTACGTTCGCAAGAAAAAATGTCAATTTTAAGCCCGAGACACGTCAGCAAAGAAAACTCGAAAATGGAAAAAATCGAAAAAATCAACTTTCTTAATAATCATCGTAGATCCTTATGTAATACCTTTTTCTTCGTCAGAAGAATGAGATAAATTGATTGGCGTTAAAAAATTTCATCCAGAAAAAATTGCAAAAAAGTTAGCAAGTCACCAGGGAAATTTTGAAAAAAGTCGATTTTTCAGACTTTGAACGGCTGTAGCGGCCGAACGAAGAATCCAATTTGAACGCGGATTTAAAATATGTGTTCGTTGAGTATCAATTCGTCGGATTTAATTAAAATTGGCGATTCGAAATTTTTGACGAAAACCTGAAAAATTATCCAAGGGTCCCCCCTTCTTACTTTTTCACAAAAATTGCATTTGAAATGATTTCCTAAAGAAACCACTGGTTCGATTCGGGGTTTCTATACGTCATTCGAAAGATCTCACTAAGACGCATCAGAAAATGTACTTTCGCAAGAACAAATGTCAATTTTAAGCCCGAGACACGTCAGCAAATAAAACTCGAAAATGGAAAAAATCGAAAAAATCAACTTTCTTAATAATTATCGTAGACCCTTATGTAATACCTTTTTCTTCATCGGAAGAACGAGATAAATCGATTGGCAATAAAAAATTTCATCTAGAGAAAATTGCAAAAAAGTAAGCAAGTCACCATGAACGAAGTTCGAAGTAATTCCGCGAAAGGCCAAAAAAAAGACCTCTTCAGTGTGACTGGATCATCGAAGATAAAAAAAAACCGACGGGTCTTTAGTAAACTGCATTGCGTTCATTCCACGTCAAACCGGACACTGAATTTGAATTGATGACTCCTAAACTAATGACCGGATCTATCTGTAATTTTCAGGGAATACTTTTGAGATGTTTTGCTTTCAGAAAATTACACAAACCAAAAATCGTATTTTTGAAAATTCCTTAATAACAATGAGGGCGGTACTATCGAGTTCCGGCAACTGCAAAACCAAAGACCGTCGAAGTCGGTCAATAAAGCGAAGAATTTCGCTTACGTGGAAAACACGATGGACTATTTACACACACACAGTCGTCGTCGGCTTAACGGTTAATTGCAGATACCCTCTGCTCACCCCGTGTCTCAAGGATGAGCGCCCATGCACCGTTGACCTCCGCACAAACGAAATTATGATCCGTCCACGAGGTCCGAATAAAATACAGGATATCATATTGCCATTGTGTGTAAAACTCGTTAAACGCAATCAGATAGTCACGAACGGCTGGCGAGTGTCCGATGTTTCAATCCCGGTTCCGTCGGACCGGAAAATTTGCGACCCCAAAAAATACGACGTGATCCAATAAATGTTACTGTTGAAACGGCGAAATTGTCGGTTGCACAAGAGAGGCGTTTCACGTGTGGGCCGTCTTCTGGTAAGTAAGAGGCAAGGCCGTTGACACGCGGGTCGCGATATGAATCAGAAATTGGCCTTGGTCAGTTCATTTATATAACAGGGAAAACCCCGTGAAAAATGCGATGCACGATTCTCCAAAAATTACTTTTTTCGTATAGATTGCGGCGACGACGGCGCCTCGACGTTCCGTAAACACACTCGAGGAATTTAACTGCCTGAATTAATAAAACAAGGAGCGTATGTATGAATACGTATGCGTGATATCAACCTGCATAAACTTGTTTGAACTCGCATCCAAACCGGCCTCGCTTGCAATAGACCAACATTAAACTACACACCAGTGACTTTATTAAACCACAACTTATGATATGGTGAACGTTTATCTTGCGTCAAGCAGTTTTTATTAGTTTAATTGAAACCACCCTAAATTACAGCATTTCTGTTTACACAACACGTTTATTTAAAGATACAATGAAATTAATAAATTCAATAAAACGAAATGTAGGCTACATTTCGTTTTATTGAATTTATTTAATGCTTTCTGCAACAAGTGAGGTTGTTTCTAATTTATTTAATGAAATTAATGTTAGGGATTTGCAGATTCATTGATATATTATCTGCAATATAAAAACTCAGTTGGATTTCAAAATCAAATCAAATTTATTTTCGCTTCCAAATTACTTGAAACACTGTGCAATTTAATTTTGCAATTAATTCATCTCCCTTGTTGTCCGTGTGTGCACATCATCATTTCTTCCCATGATTGTAAACATGATTACTAACCAATCATCATTACACGTTGTATTGTATTGTATTAAAAGTACTAACCTTTTGCGAATGTCCGAGCGCATTTCGTTCCCTCACATTCGCCCATTTTCATTCCCGGCCGACGAACTCATCCGGCGCCATAACTATTATTTACGATTCCTTCACTTTACAATGTATTACCAGCGGTAATTTTTACACGATGCTCTTCTTCCGTATTTACACTACACGTCCACTTAATTCACTCGCGATTCGATCCAAAAAAACTACTCGAAATTCATTGAAAATAGCGGAGTTTTCCGCCGCGCGGGTGCGATTACGGTCGACTGGCGGAGGGCCAGCGATGCGTTTTTTGTTTTCTTCGCCTCCGTCTCTCTCAACCGCACCGGCAGCACAATATTCGCGCTCTCTCAAAACACCAAGTTTGGCAGCGCCCGTGCATCGAGACGGCAACGTCCCGTTTTCCTTCAAAACATTTGTTTATTTCTCTCTTAAATTGTAATGCAAGTGTGATAATTACGGCTGTTCATTATTGTAAATGTATCGAGTGATTAACAGTGCAAGTAATGCTACTAGTGTGGAGCCGTGCTGATACTACGGACACAGAATCCACTGCATTGGGAAGTTTTAAGGTTAGTGGTGCAAATTGCAAATTGTTCTTGACGTGCTTCCATGTTTGTGCCGTACCAATTGACGGTTAATTGTTGTTTTTTATACATTGCAAGTAAATGGTATTATTATTGATGTCTCCGCTATATCTGTAATTAATGTTATGTGACTAGTTCTTCCCTACTCGTTTATTGTTGTAAATTCTTTGAAAAAATCGAAAAATTAATTGGATGTATTGTGTAAACAATATCGTACGCTTATATGATAGACACGGATATGCATATAATCAAGCAGTAGCGTGAACTCTGGGGGGGCTGGGCTAGCCTAACCTAATTAACAAATCCGCTTGATTTTCTTAAAAAAAAATGGTGATGTGGTCATCATGTTACTTTCTCCGACTTGATGGTATCATTTATATTTACGCTTCCATCGTTTATTTTCATTTTAAATCATATTTTAAGTGTGCATCGAACGTTGTATAAACTCGGATGAAACTGACGTTTAAAACGTCAAAATTATGAAAGATGGAAAAATTATACTTCAAATTAAAAAACTCAGTTTACTCAAAAACTAAAAAAAATTCGAAAAAAACTTATTCTTCATAAATTGTTCATTTTGGCATTCTCTACAATTATTATTAACATAAGTTTGCTGTAACTATTAGCGTTTCATAATTGTATACCAAAAATGAAAAAAAAGAAAATAAATTTTTTTCTCGAATAACAATGATTTTATGAAAAATGTTTCCAAACAAAATAATTGAATTTCTTTATTGTCTTCAATATTTGTTAAAATGTTTTTGTGATATTTTTCATATTTAAGAAAATATTGGCAAAAAACAAAAAACAGCTAAGGTAAACACCCACTTCCGGTGTACGAAATTTTACCAAAAGCTTTTCACTTGTTCAGATTATCAAATAAGACGTATGTTCAAAGTTTCATTTCAATTGGTCTATTAGTTTTTGAGATACAGCGCGCACAGCAGACACACACAATATTTTTTTTTCCAGAAATTGTTGAAATGGCATCTAGGGACCCCAAAACGGATATTTCCGTAAAAAAATTTTTTGAAAAAAAAATCACGATCACAATACTTTCTCGTACTTCGTAACGGAAAAAGTAAAAAACTGCAAAATGGTTTTAATAAGAAAAAATCACATAACTTTCTCCGATTCGATGGTATAAAAAATAAAGCAATTTTTATATTTTGCATATTTATCGATCTTTTCTTTAAAACTAGAGGTTTGTTCATTTTAACATTTTCTACAGTTCTCGTTTATACAGGGTGTTGAATTGTGACGTTGGCCATATAGATTTACATTTCATTTTTTTCATGTTACTTTTTCCGACTTTATATTTACGTTTTCATGGGTTTATTTTCAATTGAAATCATATTTTAAATGTACATCGAGCGTTGTGTAAACTCGGATGAAACTGACGTTTAAAACGTCAAAATCACGAAAGATGGAAAAATTATACTTCAAATTCAAAAACTCGGTTTACTCAAATACTAACGAGATTTCGAAAAAAACTTATTCTTTAGAAGTTGTCATTTTAGCATTCTCTACAATTATTATTCACATAAATTTGCTGTAACTATTATCGTTTCATAATTATAAACCAAAAATAAAAAATAAATAATTTTTTTTTTCTGAATAGCAATGATTTTATGAAAAATATTTTCAAGCAAAAGTTGTTCATTTCTTTGTTGTCTTCAATGTGTGTTTAAATGTTTTTGTGATATTTCTCATATTTAAGAAAATATTGTCAAAAAACAAAAAACAGTCAAGGTAAAAATCCACTTCCGGTGTACGAAATTTTACCAAAAGCTTTTCAGTTCTTCCGATTATCAAATAAAATGTATGTTTAAAGTTTCATATCAATTGCTCTATTAGTTTTTGAGATACAGCGCACACAGCAGACACACACACAATTTCTTTTTCCAGAAATTATTGTAATGGCATCTAGGGACCCCAAAACGGATATTTCCGTAAAAAAATTTAAAAAAAAATCACGATCACAATACTTTTTCGTATTTCGTAACGGAGAAAGTAAAAATAAAGGAATTTTTATATTTTGCATATTTATCGATTTTTTCTTAAAAACAAGAGGTTTGTTCATTTTAACATTTTCTACAGTTCTTGTTTATACAGGGTGTTGAATTGTGACGTGGGCCATTTGGATTTACATTTCATTTTTTTTTTTTCAAAAATCAGAGGGGTATCGAAAAAAAAAACTTGGTTCAGAAGTTGTTCTTTTTTTGGCATTTACTGCAATTCTTGTATATACAGGGTGTTGTATTGTAAAGATGGCGATAGAGATTTACATGCAAAATTTGAAATGTGTTAATATTGGCTCTCTCAATCATTTGACAGTATCCGTATATTATTATTGTTATATTTGTCAATTTAGCAATATTTATTTTGTGTTTCTTTTAATATTTAATTTAAGAACTATGTTTATATAAGGTAAATCCGTTAATAGTTATTTAACCAACAAGTGTGTTAATGATGGCGATTAATGATCGAGACATTTTCACGCACGAGCGCTTGCGCGAGTGCGTTAATTGTTGAGATCATTAATCGCCAATTAACACACGAATTGGTTACAAGATTTTTCCGTTGATCCTAACTTAGATCAACATTAGAAATTAGATTAGAGAAAATCCAAACAAAACAAACAAATAAACTTGCTATTAAGCCCTTTGCAGCAATATCGGCAAAACATGGGAATAGCGCAGATACCGAATGACGTCCTAGCTGTTACTCCTCGCACCAGGAAATAAATTCTACGTAAGTTTTTACTTTCTCCGTTACGAATTACGAGAAAGTATTGTGATCGTGATTTTATTTTCAAATTTTTTTTTTCGGAAATATCCGTTTTGGGGTCCCTAGATGCCATTTCAACAATTTCTGGAAAAAAAAATGTGTGTCTGTGTGTGTGTGTGTATGTCTGTCTGTCTGTGTGTGTGTGTGTGTGTCTTTTTGTGTGCGCTGTATCTCAAAAACTAATACAGCAATTGATATAGAACTTTCAACATACGTCTTATTTGATAATCTGATCAACTGAAAAGCTTTTGGTAAAATTTCGTACACCGGAAGTGGGTGTTTACCTTAACTGTTTTTTGTTTTTTGCCAATATTTTCTTAAATATGAAAAATATCACAAAAACATTTAAACAAACATTGAAGACAACAAAGCAATGAACATCTTTTGCTTTAAAATATTTTTCATAAAATCATTTTTATTCGAGAAAAAAATTTATTAATTTTTTTCAATTTTTGGTTTATAATTATGAAACGATAGTAGTTACAGTAAATTTGTGTGAATAATAATTGTAGAGAATACCAAAATGAACAACTTCTAAAGAATAAGCTTTTTTCGAAATCTCGTTAGTTTTTGAGTAAACCGAGTTTTTGAATTTGAAGTATAATTTTTCCATGTTTCATAATTTTGACGTTTTAAACGTCAGTTTCATCCGAGTTTACGCAACGCTCGATGTACATTTAAAATATAATTTCAATAAACCATGAAAACGTAAATATAAATGGCAATGATACCATCTAGTCGGAGAAAGTAACATGATGCCCACATCACCATTTTTTCGTAAAAATGTGTACTCTTTTCCGGAATCAAATTTAATGTTGCATTATTTGCAATGGCTAGTACTTTTGGCGGTGTTAATTTAAACTCGACACTATCCATAGTAGCAGACATTCACTCGATACACGCGTTTTATAAATTTGACGTTTCACACTTTGACATTATTGTATAACAAAATCGAAGGCGGTTCGCCTCTAATTTGTTTCTAACGCAGAGAATTGATATACTTTTGCATTTACACGTGAAACAAATTATAGATCGTTTTCTCGCTATTATCAGTTACATTTCCAGTAATTATGAGTAATTAGCCACTCATGAATTAGCTATTTAATGCTTAACTAGAAATCGTTCTTTTTTTAGGAAATATGATTGATTCGAGTTAGGGAATCGAGGATGATAGCAAATTGGCTTAGCCAGCTAGGGCATTCAGCCACCATCGATGTATAGTATTTAATAATTCATTTAAGTGAAATGAGGACAAAGACTAAATATATCCAGGGACCCGCACGGCCATTTTTCGTGTTAAAAAAGTAAAAAAAAGTGACCGCCCGGACGGGACTCGAACCCGCACCAGCGGGGTCGGAGGCCGGACCTCTATCCACTAGACCACCGCGGCCCTAGAAATCGTTCATTAATGAAAAATCGTTTATTAATGAAAAATCGTTCATTAATATGGGTCATTAATGAACGATTTTTGATACATTTGGGTACATTAAAGTTAGCCGTTAACCAACGAGCAACGGAAAATAAATAAATAAATATTGTTTTTAAAGCTTACTAACAATAATTTGAATGATTTGGTAATTTACCTAATGAACCAAGTAAATCAGCTCAAAAAATATAAACAGACCGACTGTCAAATAATTAGGGGAAACTTTAATACTAAAACTAGTTACTTTGTCAGTTGCTTAAAAACACATCACCGTTTCCATTAGTTATGGTTTTAATATACGGTGAGATCGGAAAGTCAAAAATTTTCCGAAAATCGCTATAATAATTCAAGTAAAATTATATTGGCTCTCCAATTTTGTTAATTTTGACATCTCGTGATTTTTTAAGGTTACTTGTTTTAAAATTAGTTTTCTGCCGATTTTGTCTATTTCAAACATTGGCAGTTATTTGTAGAGCTGATCATCACTATTAATAATACATTTAGGATTCATAATCCAGCCGTTTTATTTAAATTTCAGTGTTTTCCATGCCCAAATTTCCATTCTTAGAGATGCCAGTGAACTTCTGTTAGTTAGGTTATGTTTTAAGGGCTGCCAACTATTTTCGACTTTTTGATCTCACGTTTAACCCAACTGGCTATCAACCCAGAGGTCTTTTTCCATTTGATAGATATGCTAGCAATGAAAGTAGGTAGTTGTTTCAGTGGATGATTTTCTTAAATTATTGAAGACGAAAAAGATAGTATTTCTTATTTTATTATGCTAAGTAGTATTTCATATTATATTAAATTATGAAAAACTAGTTTCGAATCTGGTAATACACTATTGCACATATGTTGGCTTTACATTATCCACACTATTGCTTGTTATTAAACCAACAGTAATTCTTCAAAACTAGAAATATGTCCAAAAAACGTAGTATTTGTTTAATAATACAAAACACAACTACCTACTTAATTAAAGGATTGTTTCATTAGATTCAGAATGTTTGTTGCTGTTTTTTTTTCACGCCAGTGACCTTCGTCGACTAAATAAAGTCAAAAGAGTGTCAAAATCTTTCACATGAATATTAGTATACTATATAGCCACACAGGATAGATAATTCTAGTTTATCTTAATTCAATACATGGTGTGAGCGAGCTAGAGCAAAAGGTAAATTAGGTGAGCCGAATATTTACCTTATCAAAATAGAGCACAATGGGCCGTTCGGGGTCATTATTTATTAAACAATCGGCAATTCCCCCCACGAAAAAAAACACATCACGTCTCGTTAATAAACACGTTACATCTGCATTGGGGATCCGATAAAATCCAGTAGGCGGTAATACTCGGCGATGAATAGTAAATAAACAACAAGTAATTGTGACAAAGGGTGGTATGCAAGTTCGGAAGTGAAAGAGAGGGTGGTTTATGGAAATAAGATAAGCAAGCGACCACTTACCACTTTCAATGTATCTGACGAAAAAGAGTAAAAGCACAATGTATCCACACTTAACAACCATTTTCCCGCACTGGAGATCCCCACAATCACACCAAAAACACACCCAAAAACGTATCTAAACCATAGTCGAATATACAGCTGACTGTTGTCGGAGCGAATATGCACGCAACACGAACCTTTGTCTAATTTCCGTGGGGCGCATGCGTTTGTTGTTGGTTTTGTTTGTTGTAATTGAATATTTAACGCGAACCCCCGGCCAGCCACTAAATCGAATTCACTTCGCACTAATTCGACTGCGTCGTCCGTTTCGCGAAACCCTTTACGTTTCTCGGTATCAACATCCTAGTCCTGACGTCTTCGTTGTGACTGGCCGTTTCGAGTATTGACTCACCGCAAATAACACTCCGACTGCCGTCCCGCCATCTCCCGTCCCGCCCCGGCAACTCGAGCGCGCCCAAACCGTCTGTATACAGGGTGGCCGTTCAATCGGAACGAAATTATTATATTGTTGCAATCGTAATTGTATAATTACTGACATATGCGAGTTAATGATAAGGAAACATCGTATAATATGTTCTGAAAGAACAAAGGTATTTTAAGAAAGTGCTCTTGATTGTTTTTCAAGCCGTAAAAAAATAATAACCAAAATTTATTTTTTCTTCGGAATTAGTCGGAATATTTTTAATTTCTTTTTCTATTTTGCGTCTAAAACGGAATCATTAACGCACTCATATGGATTCGTTAATGGCTCTCGGCGGAGTGCTTTAATAATTTAATTTTTCAAGGTTGGCACCGATGAAATTCAGAGCCGTCAACCTGTGCTAAAATGTCAATTATTGGTGTTACCAACCACCATACAATTTTCTAAATATGCATGGGCGAATTTTTAATTTAGAAATGGAATAAAAGGGGCAAAATAGAAAAAATACTGTCAAAAACGTTAAGGTAAAGTTGCGCATTTTAATGCTGAATAATTTGTTAAAATAGTACATTAAAAACGAGTTCAATAAGCGCGATTTTTTCGCAATTTAGTAATGGACAAGTGCGAAAAAAGGCCTTATGAACTTATGTGTGCGCTGTATCTCGAAAACTAATAGAGCAATTGATATGAAACTTTCAAGATACGTCTTATTTAATAATCCAAAGAACTGAAAAGCTTTTGGTAAAATTTCGTTCACCGGAAGTGGGCGTTTACCTTAACTGTTTTTTGTTTTTTGCCAATATTTTCTTAAATATGAAAAATATCACAAAAACATTTAAACAAGCATCGAAGACAACAAATAAATGAACATCTTTTGCTTGAAAATATTTTTCATAAAATCATTGCTATTCGAGAAAAAAAAATTATTATTTTTTTTTAATTTTTGGTTTATAATTATGAAACGATAATAGTTACAGCAAATTTATGTGAATAATAATTGTACAGAATGCCAAAATGAACAACTTCTAAAGAATACATTTTTTTCGAAATCTCGTTAATTTTTGAGTTTTTGAATTTGAAGTATAATGTTTCCATCTTTCATGATTTTGACGTTTTAAACGTCAGTTTCATCGCAACGCAACGCTCGATGTACATTTAAAATATGATTTCAATTGAAAATAAACCCATGAAAACGTAAATATAAAGTTGGAGAAAATAACATGATGGGCACATCACCATTTTTAAGCTATATTTCTTATAAAACTAAAGAGAAAAGAGAAATACAACCTCGAAAATAATGCTAGTAGGTAAAGGAATGATTCTAATTTTATTTTGATGTTTTAAATTCAATAAAAGAAATACAAACTGAAATTGAAAATTTTACATGGGAATTCCCTATGATGCGTCTTTAATCAATTATAAAAGTTACGATTACGTATTTGAAAAGAAATAAATACTTTTTAACAGATTAAATTAATTTTCGCTGGATAACGGTTAAATCTTTGATATTTAATAATCTGGCAAAAACTATCCTTTCCAATTTATATGAAAAATAATTAATGATTTTTTTAGGGTAAATATTAAATCCAACTTCCACAAAATTCTGACTTCCATTCATAATTCCAAGAACGTACGGCCAGTGATTGAATATCAAGAACTTATTAAATTTTTTATCACGTGAACGAAATGCAGGCGGTGTTTTCACTCACCTTTGATCTTTGGAAATATATATAATACTGAAGGGAATAAAATTACAAGAAATATTATCCACTAACTGGTACGGTTACGAATACGTTTCGCCTTAAATTAATACAAAAGAAAATCAATAGTATAGAAAGCAATTTATTCAGAAACGTGATACATCATACACTATGGCTCATGGTGTAAACAAATTTTCCTTTGTGCAATGATGTGTATCAATATGCTTTTATTGTAATATACAGGGTGTTGTGTGCATTAGCATTGCTATCTCGGTAACTATAAGAAATAGAGAGTTGGTTAAATTAATAAGCCACTCATTTTAGACATTTTCGTGAATAAATCTTGCTATTATTCAATTTAAAAGTACTGCATTAAATATACACATTTTATTCTCGCCACAGACATTTTGTTGGTAGTAAAAAAGTTACTAACAATTTGGTTATGTCATTGCATTTTTTGGTTATGTTGCATTTTATAATATCCCTCATTCGAACGGTTGAACTGATTGTGCGGGATTTTGGCGCACATATATTCGGGCCAAAATGTGAGACAACAAATCGTCGACGAAGCGGCAATATCGCCCAACCGCCGTTTGGCCAAAATTTTAATAATAATAATAATAATAATATATATATTTACGGGATTCTCCCTGTACATTAAAGTATTAAATCGAATATAAAATATAAAATAAAATATAAATATAAAATTACAAAAATTAAAATTATAATTTTAGCATCAATCTCTTCCCAGAAAGTTATAAATTAGTTTTTCTGACTCTCCAATCAAATTTTGTAAATGTGAGAAAGGCGGTATTGCCGCTTCACCCAGTGCAGGATTTATATACAGGGTGTAGTGGAACAAAACGGAACATAGGATTTTCAATGTTAATTTCTTCATATTGGAAAATTATCTTCCCTGATCAGTTTAGAAGAAACATGTAAATAAATGTTTTGTATAGTAAAAATTCCTGCATGCAGTCATGCTATTATTTATTTTTTTGCATTCATAAAAACCCTAAAAAATGATAAAATAAAAATGATCATTTTCACGAAAGTAATGGTTGCCATGAAATTAAACAAAAACGGTGCGCTGTTGATTTGTTGGCTTCTGTCAAATGTATTGAATATTTTATAACTGTTTACAAGTTTTTTCATTAAAAATGTATTGTATTCAAGAAAAAGCTCAAATTGTGAAGTGGTGCTATGCTGGTAGCAGTTTTCGTGAAGTGCGGGTCATCACGTAATATTTCTTGGTGACACTGGTATTTGTACGAGTGAAAATGATACTTCTTTAAATACCTCTGGGCAGTCGTACAGTGAATTGCACACTTGTCAGCAATTTGTCTTAAGCTTATGTTTGGATCTTCAACTACAGAACCTAAGATCATAAGCTCGCCATCCTTCTCATTTATGCATTTGATGTCCTCTTAGAATTCCGTAATATTGAGCCAGTCGTTTCAAATTTATGAGTCAACCTTTGGATCGTTGCATTGGACGGTCGGGATAGTTGACCACAAACATATCCCCCACTTCACGAAAACTGCTACCAGCATAGCACCACTTCACAATTTGTACTTTTTCTTGAATAGAATACATTTTTAATGAAAAAACTTATGAAATATTCAATAAATTTGACAGAAGCCAACAAATCAACAATGCACCGTTTTTGTTTAATTTCATGGCAACCATTATTTTCGTGAAAACGATCATTTTTATTTTATCATTTTTTAAGATTGTTATGAATGCTAAAAAATAAATAATAGCATGACTGCATGCAGGAATTTTTACTCTACAAAACATTTATTTACATGTTTCCTCTAAAATGATCAGGGAAGATAATATTCCAGTATAAAGAAATTAACATTGAAAATCCTATGTTCCGTTTTGTTCCACTACACCCTGTATAAGCTACACAAGCTATAGCTTAGAGCCCCCACTTTCTAGGAGGCCCCCAGAAATGCATGCGCACATTTCATACACTAAACTCCAAGATGACCCAATTCGAATAGTAATCATTCGATTATGCTCATATGGAGAAGAAAGTAAACACATACAAAATTAGCCAATCTTTTATTATTTTTATGTAGAAATAATACAAAACGTGTGAATTAACAAAGCAAAGTACGTATTAAAAAAATATGAGTGCGAAAAAAAAAATGTGCGTTACAAATTAGTGGAAACGATCAAACACTAAGCGGGTTTGTTCTTCAGAATGGGCACCTTTATGGCCATCAAACCGCACAAAGAGTTCCTCATTGATCGAATTTCTTCTACCGGAGCCTCCCAGTTTGTCATGCTCAGTATGTTTGAAATTTCATCGATATTCTCTTCGGGAATCATGGAGTTGTCCCCGTAAATTAGGAGGGACTCGAAGAGTTTGGTCGAGGTGGCTTTCCTCACGTAAGGCTGTTTGTGGCAGAGAAGCAGTGCCAACTGGTAAAGAGCCGAGTTGCATACTTCACTTTTTACCTAAAATAATAATAATAATAATAGTTTATTCGTGCCAATATTAAGAGTTTACACAAGTCAGAGGATAGAATTAACTTACAATTAAATTATTAAGTAAAATACAGGATAAATAAATAGACATAATTAACAAACATAAATAAAGTAAAATTAAATAAAACATACGTCAATATAAACATCCCTTCAAATTAGACATTCTTTAGGGAAATTTTACTCATAGCTTAGCGACCTTTATAATTTTTAATCAAAAACACAAAAATGCATATACGGTCACGATTTTGCGCTTTCTGGCGGGCAAGGCACGCTTATTGAAAGAACTATATCGATCGGAACTTTGGTCTCCAATCCAAAAAATCAGCAGAAGGTCACTATTTGCGTGCTTTAGTGGAAAATGCAATCACTATGGGGAAATCCAAATGGCCAATATTAATCAGACATTTTTTGCTTGACAACTTTGATCTCTTGTAATTTTTCACAAAAATGCAGTTTTGGCAAAAAAATTAAATCATACATTTATCTACTTTATTTTCCGCGCCCTTTAACGGAAAATCGGGAAATTCTAGGAAAATTCAAATGACCCATATCGATTGGAAATTTTCTGCTCTACAAATTTTAATAGAAGTAATTTTTGCCCAAAATGCATAGTTTTCGCTAAAAATGCAAAAAAAAAACATAAAAAAACGCGAAAATTGATATAAACCACCCTTTTTCATGCATGTAAGTAAGTAAGTAAGTAAATAATTTATTTCAGCAGAGTATAAGTCTTCAGACTGTCTAAATACACCTAAGTTTACAGCTGTGAGTAAAATTTCTCGATTTTTTGTCAAATTGGAGGGTCCAATTTGTATTGAATAGTTGCTAATATGCACTCACTTGAATAAATTGACAAAGAACATTGATTCCATCGATAAGTTTGTAAATGTCCTTGCAACCGCTTATTTCCGCTTGAATGAGTTTCAATATTTTCTTGGCGAATTCGGACTTTTCGTCCTCCAACACCACATTTATGCAACCGGAAGTGAACAGTTTATCGAGAAACCTGAACATGGGCACCGTGATTCTATCATTTTTATGGTAATCAATGAAGATGTTATAAATGGTCTCGCACAGCCTCACTATTTCCGCGTCGCCTTTTTCTTTCAGAGCCTCTTTCATAAACTCAAATAGGGAATGGCTCGAACTTTTCACCTAAAAATAAATACATGATTTAAAACGCTCTATCAATTATGTAATCTTTCCGGTGTGGTTTAAACTCTTTTAGATGTATTGTCTTTAAGGCTGGCGCATTAAAAAAAAAAACAAGTAACCTCAAAAAACCACAAGACGTCAAAATGGACAAAATTATTATGTACTGCACTGATCCAGGCAGCCAACATAATATTACGTGAATTATTATCCCAATTTTCAGAAAATGTGCTGCCAACTATTTTCGACTTTCTGATCTCACTGTATATTAAGTTGTGGTAAAAAACATAGTGTTATATTCAGTGATTACATCTTTAAAAATATAATTCAGAAGTGTGTTGAGAATTTATTATTTAATTGCAAGAATAATTATATTAGAAAGGTCAAAAATGATACACTTACAAGAGTTTCCGTCATACCACCTACACTGCTAACAAATCCCAACATCACGTTATACGTGTAGTTTGATAATTTGATCAGGTGTACAAATTTGGGAAAAGTGGCTGCCGCCGAATGCCAATTGAGCATTGCGCAATCCTCACTTGGAAATAGTTCCCTAAGTTCTTCATGATTCGGGATATTTGGAATTGCAGGTTCGCTGAAAAAAAAAATTAAAAAATTATTTCTCTTGGTTTTTTTTTTGGCCCATTTGAGCCTGGCATAAGAATCTTGTCTACAGCCAATCAAGTATTAAGTCATATGGAACTAATATATGTTTAATATACCAATATAATAAATTAAATGTAACATTGGACACAATACGGATGGGGATTTTGCCGAGGGGTCTGTCTAACCTCTCTTGGTTTTAAAGTTGGAATTTACTCACTTGTGAATTAGGCTGAAAAATATTTTCCCCGCTTTAGCTCGAGTGCGGTCAATTTTTTCCACGCCCTGCTGGACAATACCATTAACCGTTCTATTCACTAATTCTTCAGTTAAAATAGCAGGTTTTTGTTCGGCCAGGAGTAACGTTAGAGTTTGCAAACCGGCCATGGAGGACTCTCTAACCCAAGCCCCGATGTCACCCCTTTTATCCTGGGTGTACTCCGATAGTCCTTTCAAGAAGCACTGGTACATTCCATTAATATGATCATCAGTTAATACTGAAATAACGCAAAGAAGTATTCTTCGTAATAATCATAATTCAAAAACAATTACCTATTTGTATTATTCAGAAAATAATTAAGAATAATCACTTGGTTTTTTCACTTTAATTATTTATTTAATTCCGACTAATTAATTAAAGTGAAATAAACCAAGTGATTATTCTTTATTATATTTATTAATATTTATATTATTCTTTATTATATTTTGAATAATACAAATATTCAAACATGTTTCATCGTAATAAAAGATAAACCAAAATTAAGACTTGGTTTGTTTCACAAATTTGTTGTTTATTTACTCGACTAGTTTCGCTTATTACAGCATTTTTGAGAGTGCTGTAACAAGCGAAACTAGTCGAGTAAATAAACAGCAAATTTGTGAAACAAACCAAGTCTTAATTTTGATGTATCTTTTATTATTTTCAAAATGTAAGTGAGAAAGTTATTCAAGAAATAAAAATAAATAAAAGTAATAAAGACGAAAAATAGCTTGAATATATGAATATTCAGCCTGTTTGTGACTCTGCAACATTAAGTCTTTAATTTAACACGCGTCCGACTTTACACTTGCGTAAATGCAATCCCAATTGAGGCGGCAGCGAACGTGTTAATGTGATCAATGAGAATCAAAACAAAAATATAAGAATTACCTGCTCCAATTTTGTTTTCCAAGGTTTTGGCTATGGCGGTTAAAGAATTAATGGCATCCCTTCGACTCTCCGCCCACTTCAAGGTGCTGTTAGTAATAATTGTAGCCTCAATTAATCCATTAACTATATTATCAACGTAAGGAATCAACATAAAAGAAGGTATAGCACCTAAAGCCAGAGCGTGGCCTTTCCTAACGACCTGATCACTCTCACTTTTCAATTCGTGCAGATACTTCTTAAGAATCTGCTCCTGTCTATCTCGTTCCTCCTTCGAATCTCCGTTGTAATATTCGTTTAATAACGGGGACAAAGCTTCAGTGGCTCTGGTCTGAATGGTCGACGAATTATAAGACAAACATTCGTTCAACAATAGCAACCAATCATCTGAAATAGATTGTTTTGCAATAATTGCATCAAATTTGTATTTTAAAAAACGTACCCGTAATTGGCATCTTATGGAATGGCATGTGCGATAAGGAACATTTTTGTATGTATTTCGAGCAAGCCTCTTTCATCAGTTCACCGCCCAATCCCCGAAAGTAAAGCCTTTCCCTGTACAGCGGGATCAAGCCTTTTACGTTGTTTACCAATTCGGAACCGAAATGGCTTTCGAAATCGTCGCTTTCATAAACTTCGGATAGGGAGTGCAATATCTCACCGATGGCTAGAATGGAACCGTGCCGGCAATGCAAATCGATGTTTTTGGTTTTTTCAAATAATGCCGGGAGTACTTCCTTAATCATATACTCGGGGGCCTAAAATTACCAGTTTAATTTTACATAATGTTTTAACAATATAAATCAAATCAAATTCGGATTATTTTTAACCAAGTCTAGAGATAAAGTATTTGTAATTTTCATAGAATCTTAACGTTACAGGTATACCGTGTGTTCGATAAAAAACGCCCCACGCCATAACTCTTTTATTTATTGACCGATTTGAATGAATTAAAAAATAAAGTCAATGGCTGTTTAAATACTACAAAACGGCGATAATTATATATTTTTTCAAAATCAACTTCATTGCCAAATGATAGTCAACTTTAAATTTTTAAATGGCTGCATATACTTTTCCAATTTTCTAATATTAGACATTGTTTTTCTGAATCCAATTATGCCCGTTATTTTGGTTTTAAGTTAATAATTATGCCAGAAAAAGATAATAATAAATCTTGTTCACATGATTTTTTTTGGTAATAAATGTAGTGTGCCTTGAAAAAAATTCGAATCGACAAATGTCATTTATTGTATAAGTAATGTCAGCCATTTGTTATTAGTGTGTGTTTCAGACATAATCTCGAACAATAGCGAATTAACAGACGTGTTGCAAATTTATTTTCTATGTAATAGAAGTCGAAGAGCTGCAGCACGGATTTATCATCTACGGTTTCCAGAGCGGTGAATACCAGAACCTAAATTTAGAAGGTAAGAAGAAAATTTTTGATGATATGGAGCCTTTAAAAAGTCGAAGAGAGTAGATCGACAATTTCGTGGACTTGCAGAGTTCGACGTTCTACTTAGTGTTTACAATAATCACAGAACATCTAAATCGTAAGTGAATTAATACTTGCACTACTTATTTATTCTCTTCTACATTGAGTTGTAACTTATTTATAGGGTCCTTATTATTCATGTTCGGCATAACCTTACAACAAATGACATTTGTTATTTTTTTCCAAGGCACGCTAATTATAATTTTTGAAAAATATAATTTTAAATGGAAAATTTATTTTAATTTTTTTCGACCAAAATATTGAACGAAAAACAACATATTGGGCATTATTGGATTCAGAAAAATAATGTCGAATGTAAAAAAATTAAAACATTATATGCTGCCATTTAAAAAATTTAAGTTGGCTATCATTTGACAATGAAGTTATTTTTGAAAAAAATTAATATTGGTGTCATTTGTTAGTATTTAAACCACCATTCACTTTGGCTTTTAGTTCATTCATATCGGTCAATATATAACAGAGTTATGGCGTTGGGCGTTTTTTATCGAACACACGGTATAGGTGAATTTGGAAAGTTTAAAGTCGATGATAATTTTTTTCTCATCACCAAAAATTATTGATCTTTTCACAAATCTAAGAGTTATTCTTAATAAATCGAAAACAATTGAAGATCTAATTTTGGTTTTCCCCCTTATCTTCATATTTGCAATCTATTGGTGGAAGAATTTTCAAATTTGGTCATCTAATCAAGAGCCATGGTATAAAATCCAAAAAAACAATTGAAAGGTTAAGAATTTAAAATCACATAACTATCTGTGCTGCAGATACTCTCGATACCTTAACCCTTTCAGCCCTGGATTTTTAAACTTGAAAAAAAAAGTTTTTGTTAATTATTATTGATGGGGAGCTTCTTGAGACCATAAATACCACATTTTAACTCATTTGATTAATTAGTATAGGAATTAATTAGTGAGGTGACATCTAGTGATAAACAGCAAAATTATAGATTGTCATAGTAAGTAGAGACATGTAAATGTTGCGGTGGCAATTGCCACCACCAGGGCCGAAAGAGTTAACACTTACCAAAGGAGTCAAGTTGTACAAAGCTTTCGCGCTCGTATCTCGAATGGCCACGTCCCAATGGATCACTTTACGTTCGATCAGATGGTCGATTAGCCTGAACGTGTACTCCTCGAATTGAGCTATAAATACACTGATCTTGAGATACGACGTCGTTCGAATACTGACGGAAAAGAAATCGGCAATCGTTAGGATGTCGATGCCGTGCGGAAATGTTCCTTGTCTGCCGACATTCTCTTGGAAGGCGGCGGAAGCCGCTCTCCTACAGTTAATCTGAAAAAAGTTGAAATCAAAGCTTAATAAGTGATTAATAATAATAACACATTTATTAACAGTGAATCACCTTTTTACAGTATAATAAAAATAAATAATAATTCAAAAATTTTAAAACTAAAATTAATCAAAATGAACAGGTGTGCTACATATTAGATTTATATAATAAAAAAATACATAAATAACAATTAAATTTTGTTCAACTTACTTTTAAACGATGTGATTAAGTATGGAGAGTTATACTGGTTTTTTTTTTATTCACCAATCAGATTTTTTGCTAGGTTTTGATGCTACAGTACACAATTTTGAATTAAAACAAAGAGTTGAAAATGAATTACCTCTCTATCGAAGCACGTCACGATTAACAACTGGGCGGCGATATCATTCACGAACGGTTTCAAGTCGTCTTTTTCGTAGGCTCTCGCAAACGACCAGCAAACGTAGCAGGCGGAATCGCGAATGTGCGACCCCACCGATGAGTATCCCCGTGGCTCATCGTACACCAAAGCTTTCAATACCACCGGCACGACCTCCGGCAAACGTTGAGGAAGCAGCAAACCTCGTCTTCCTAAAGTGCACTCGTGCAATTATAATCTGAACGTTTCGCAATGTAAAACGATGAATACCTAATTCCGCTAAAGCGAGGCATCCGCCGTGCCAGGCCCCGTCGCCCTCTCTGGGGCTGAAAAGTTCCAGCACCGAGCCCACCACTTCGTCGGCCAACTCTTTCGTCAGTCTGCTCGTCACCCTACCCACGCCCTTTGCGGCGGACCATCTAAAATTGTTGAAAGTTAATCGGACGACACATTTTATTATTTCTTGAATCTTGGAGGTGCTACAGTTTCAATTTCGATATAAAGAAAACACACCAAATAGAAGTGGTATAAAAAAGTTAAGTGTTTTCTTTATATTGACATTTTATTATGTGCATCATTATTTGTGTCAACTAACCAATATATGGAAAAAAAATGAATTATGAGTTACATATATTAGGAGGATGAGAGTAAATAATTAGTAAGAATTAAATAATCACTTATTTCTTACCTAACTACACCATCCGTGCATCTAAGCCCTTGGATCAATTGATCGATAACTTCTTCCATTTCCTCAGGAACATCAATTTCTTCTTCTTGAATGAGTGGTTTTTCTCCATTTGGACTGACGGAATCGTTCGATACTTCATTGTCTCCGCTGCATAGATTTGCTGCCAAAGAGCGATTTCCCCTTTGATAACGCCAAGTTGCCGTCCTCGGTGGCAAAAATGTTAAGCCTTGGAAATAAATTGTCCTTTGTTTATTTAGTAAGTGATTCTTGTTAAAAATATAGAAAGTGTTTTATTCAGTGACTTTACAATTACACTTTTTGAAACTAGTAATTATGAATAATTTCAGAATTAATCAAAATTACCGTAATTTCAAAAATGATTGAAAAAATATTAAAAGAAATGTCTAATGTTCTGCGATTTCGTGACTCACCTATCCTTTGTATAATTTTATAAACCAATTTCTGTATGTTGCTGCCACTGTGGCTACGAAATTCCGCATTGATAATCCACTGCAGCAGTTTATTTGCGTGCGGCAAAATATCGTCCCTTTTGGCATGCTTTATAATCATCGCAACCGAAGAAAGCGTGCCGTACTTTATGAAAGCACTACTATCTGTGGAAATACTCAGTTCACAGGCCCAATCCAAGAACTCGTTCAGGCACTTTTCTTTAACATCAACTCTGAAATATAAATATGGTATTTTGTGACATGCCGGTTGCATATATTCTACATTCTGGTTACAAATCAGATACAAAACTGATGCTACAACTAGCTTTGGAAGGGTAGGCCTCATTAAATATTATCCATTCAAAATTAATTTTTGGTAAAGTAGGCCATGTCAGACTGACAATTTTGTTTAACACCAATTGTGTTTTTTTTTTTGACATAGGCTTGAGCCATACATCACACCCAAGGGTCTTGATTTTAAGGATATAATATATGAAGATCAATCATCCGCTGTTGTCGGCAAATTTTCATATATATATTTAAAAATTTATTCCAGCATGTCTTTTCAAGCATTTCCTGTTAAGGTTTACACATCAGTTTTGTTTGATAACGGCCACAGTTCGTAATAACTTGTATTTACAAATTCCCAACATCTTATTAAAATAAATATTAATCAAATTAATTTAGACCTAACCTTGTTAGGAACTTCGATGCTAAATAAGCTGCGGCATCCCTGCATTTATCCGAGACCGTAGTGTACGTCTTGCAAATGTCCAGAACTCGGGACATTATGGTTTTCGAATTGGAATCGGACGAATCGAATCCATCGAACCTGGACATATCAAACGGAATCATTACTATGATGGACAACCATAAAAGCAATACATATCTCGTGGTCCATGTTTCGGGATGGTTCGGATCTTGGGACTCTAATAGTCTAAGAACCGGCTCAAAATCTGCCACCTGGAAATTGAGAAATAAATAAAGAGTAATTTTAAATTTATTATCGCTAGCAATATGTATAGTATTTGGCCATTGCCAACTTTCTCACTCATTTAATAATATTCGAATATTCAGTGATTATATTACGAATTACCATGTTGTAACAGTTGCAACCATCATTATAATTGAATTTTTCCCATCTTATTAAATAATATAAATGTTGTTAAATCGTTTTTGATTGAGAAAGTTGTCCATTATTCGACCGAATCATTTTCTCCACAGGTGACGTCCAATCAAATGATAGCTGTTTCATTGCCCAACAGGTTTCAGCCAATGACATGATGACGATTTTACTTTCTCAACAGTTTAGTTGTTACTATGGTTACGATTCGTTTTTTTGTCAGCAAACTGCCGCAATTTCCAAATAGAAAAATTATTCGTTATAATTTAATATAAACAGAAAAATCTTTAGGTAATTATTAAATATGATGCAAAAAAGTATAGTATTAAACTCGTGAGCAAGTTGGCCATTGCCACTCGTTTAATAATATACTATTGTATGATTCACAAAAATTATAAATCTGAGAGGGTAATTAAAATTTAACCTGGTTAAATAACAAAAGCTTACATACCTCGTGAGGCAAGTGCCGAACGACAACTTTATAACCGCGGACATTAACGATGAAATACATATACTGGAAGGAGGTGTGCTTCAGCTCGATGTTACTCTCGGGATCCCGTGCAACGTTTATGATCTTATTCAGTATTGCGTCCAGTTGGGCATCGAGCAGGTGCGGCTGTTCGTGGTATTGTTTGAGGATGTCAACGTATCTCTCGTACGCCCTTTCGACAACCGACTGTTTCAAATTGATGATGTTCTTGAGGTTATCGATCATGTCCAGCACTTCCCTGTATTCGGAAAAGTGTTCCAGGGCGCAGCCGAGCCCGAACACATCTTCGTCTTTCTGCAGCACTTCTTCGTCCATTGTATTTTTTCTTTTTTAATTAATGGAGCTTTCTGCCCACATGAAACTGTTTTGACAGCTTCATGCCCTGCGCACTCCGCGCTAATTATTGCTTTTGAGCTCGGCTGCTGTATCAAAAGATGGCGCAAGCATGAGAGAAGCAGATCGCTGTAATTAAAAGCTTGGCCACCGTATCAAAAGATGATGCAAGCATGATAGAAGCAAATCACTGTTTTGAAAACTTGGGCACCGTATCAAAAGATGGCGCAAATATGATAAATGCAATCCACTGTAATTGAAAGCTTTGTCACCGTATCAAAAGATGGCGCAAGCATGACGAACGCAGACCACTAAATAAAGAACACCAACACAAGCGAATTGGAATATGTGTAAATCATATACCTATGAGCATATAGAGCGTACAATGTATAGAACATTTATGAAGTAGTAGAGGGCAATATGACAAGAACAAAATAACCCAATTGTGTTGATCACCGACCAATAAGAAATTTGGCGTCAATGTTACATATTTGAAATATAAAGTTAGTTCAGTATTATTTTGTATTAATAAATTATCGCTAATCTATCAAATCTAGAAACCATTACATATATTGGTTGAATAAAATAGGTACACATTGTTCGAGACAATTATTTGATTCAAAAGTTCATATTTTCGGATCGGTGTCGCCCTCTATATTTTTTTAGTGCAACTACGAATTATGGTTAGCGCCCGCCCCCGAAAGAAGGCGGTCATCGCCATCTTGTATTGTGAACGCGTGGTTATTCAAAACCGAACAACGTGTTTAGTCCGCAAAAGTTTATTTGTACGATATTGTTACAAATTCCGTCGGTTTCAGTGATAAACGGCTCGGGTCGTCGGGTCGTCGAGAAAGGCGGATAGTTTGCCGGGAAACACGATTTCCGTCGATCGGTTTTTTGACAGTTGTTTTCCGAACTCTTGCAGAGGAGAAGCCGTGCCTCGCGGATTGCCACCGTTTTCGACGTCGATCTGAAAGGAGCTGCATACGCAGGTATTCCTTAGAATCCTCCCGAATTACACAAGGGACTCTCGGATCCGGAGCGTTGCGGCGTTTGAAATCAGGTGAGTGTTTTTGGTTTTGTTTGCGGAGTCGGGAAGCAAATTCCTTGTCAACTGTTGTTGCGATTATATTTTAAAAAACATAGCGAACTGCGAACCAGTGACGGTTCGCGGGTTTTATTCTGGTACGGCCGAGGAACAAGAGGTGGTAATACAGATAGGTGCGGTCACGCAGCCAGCCATCTCTGCAACTGATCCTACCTATCTGTATTACCTCTTGTTCCTCGGCCGTACCAAAAAAAAAACCCGCGAACCGTCACTGCTGCGAACACATATAAACAATTGTAAATTAGTTAGTTTTTATCACAGTCTTACTGATTTTTTATATTATATTATATTGATTTTTTTACTATGAACTTGGAATATTTCAGAGTTTATAGAGTTTATTTAAATATCGAAATATTTCTTAATATTTTTTTTATAAACACATCATTCATTAATTTAAAACACCAAATTCTCTAAATTTTGGCATTCAAATCAATGTCAAATAACGAGCTTTGATTGTCCTTATAAACCTATCAAGTAACCGTTAGGTTAGAAAAACAATTAGGGCGACATCTATTGTCGAAAATGTTACAACGTTCTGAAATTAGTTATATATATCGTCGATAGATGTCGCCCTAATTGTTTTTCTATTCTACGGTTACTTGATTGGTTTACAACGGTATAGTAGAAATCCGTTTCTCCATCAACGATGACCGTACTCTGCCGATGTGAGACTAATGACCCACATTAAACCGATCTCTAGTTTTTGTCGACGGTGAAAAATAATCGAAATTACATTAATCATTTATGTATGAAAATAAATTAATACACGATAACACTTTTAAATATAACGAATTTATCAACAATTGTCCGCCACAAAACTATTCAATTATTAAAAAGTTTAGTGCTGAGGTGAACATTGAATTTTCCTCCGAACGCGAGAAATCAAATATTAATTCAAAATGTTTAATGGTTGCCTACCATAATACACGTGCAATGCCATTATATTCAAATTTGAAACGAGTTCTAAAACAACAGCGAAATCCCATATTTTGTATCAAAATCTCAAATAGTCCATTGTGTAACCGTGAACTGTATAAATTTAAACAAACAATACAATCTCCGTATTTGCTCATCACCGATATTTGAATAAAATAGTTGTTAAATGCGGA
Source organism: Ocypus olens (assembly GCA_910593695.2). Classification (NCBI taxonomy): domain Eukaryota; kingdom Metazoa; phylum Arthropoda; class Insecta; order Coleoptera; family Staphylinidae; genus Ocypus; species Ocypus olens. The sequence goes on along the minus strand of OU343047.1, from coordinate 182,306 downwards.
TGGCGCAGTTGTGTAATTGCGAATTTCGGTTTGAAGTCTCCGAATGGGAAGATCGCGGTAAACAATGGGATTTGTTTGCGCGGCGCGGCAACGATTTAATCTCGTGCGCCTCAAAATCACAGCCGCCGCCGCCGCCGCCTCGTCGTCCCAATAATGAAGTGTTTTAATCGCACTCAGCGTTTTCCACCCCACCCCTCGTACCCCCTCCTCCATTTTACATTTCCACAAATTAAATTCCTGGCGACATTTCAGGTTCTCTGAGCCGCCCTCGAAAACATTTCGGCATTTTCCTGCCCCAAAATTAAATTTCAACTCGACAACAATCGACGGACAAATCCCGAGATGGAATGTGTGAGATTCGTAACAATGCAGGTCGCGGTAATCACATCTGCACACAGATCGTCCTCGCATTCATCGAGGAGTATTTAACTGCAGAGGAGGACGGTTTATCGGTGGGGGCGCGATGATGATGAATGCGGGATTCCTAATCGGATTTCACGGACTAGGCTTTTTTTATTATTTTTACGATGATTCCCCGCGCGTCCTTTAATTAAATCGCATTTATTTGAACAACTGGTCCGACCCCTCTGTACTCCACGATCAATTGCTCACGATGTGCGGTCCGGCGATCCCGGATTCATACATCCGAACCATTCAAACATGTGCACGAAATACTCTTTTCTGATGCTGACGTATAAAGTGCACCTGCCGATCGATTTTATATAACATATTCATGATTTACTTTTAATAAGTGTGCAATTTCGAGAGCAAAGCCCGTTTGCCAATTTCTAAAAATTGCCCATCTCAATCGGCAAACGTGTACTTTGCGCTCTTAATACACAAAAAGCTATTATTCCTATTATTTCAATGTAACGATTTTTTCTTAAGTATGGCGTTCTTATAATGATAAGTTTTGGCTCCCCGAGCTGTAGTGATACCCTTTAAAAAGTTGTACCTTCCTTTCATGTATAAATTTAAGGGGTTATGTTGAATGATATATCAAAAAAAAATGTTTGCTGTTTCTTCGCAAGTTTTTCCAAAAAAATATTTATCTAAATTTTGTAATTTCAGGAATATGTGAGGTATTGCGGTTTCATATCATTTTTTATTCATTAAATTTTGAATGCACAACTGAAGCTCATATTAATGCAAAACGGCCAGAATCAATAATAATTGTAATGTCTATTAATTCATATTGTATTTAATTTAAATAGCAAAGGCCCATCATTTACACTTATTGTGAAAATAGTATGTATATCTAAAATTCTACTATTTTGAGCTGAACAAAGCACACTTACTTTATCATCTCTTATTAAAAAATATGAATGTGATCATTACGCAACTCTTTTGAGTTTCAAGTCCGTTTTATATTTAAATCGGCTATAATTCATTTTCGTGTACGAGTCGAAATTACGGCTGCAATTAGAGCGAGTGTCGAAGTGTGCGTAATTGGATATAAAGCCGAGTGATCCGGGGGCGGCGAATCGGGGGGTGGGGTGGGCGGCAGTCGCCACGCGCGCCATGCGAGTTTGACATTGGCAATGCAAATAGCAGCGGATCGTACAAAGGGAGATATTAGGGCCGCGGGCCGCAGCCATACACATATTACATTTCCACTAATCCTTTGTTCTTACTTCCACCTACAATACACATCCACACACACACACACACACACACACACACACACACACACACTGTAAAGCGTAAGCGTAACAAGCTCTGGTCTCAATATTATAACGTTTCCAAATATTCCAGTTTTCAAAACTCCATAATATAATAGTTATTTGTTTAACAAGGCGATAAAGTGGCAGATTTACTGACACGGTTGGAATTAGCCATTTTGTTGCTAATAAGGTTGAAATTGTTCAACAATGATCAGAACACTTGAATTTTTAGGGTTTCAAATTAAATGCAGAATATAACAGCAATGAGTATATTTCTTAAAATAACAACAATTTGTTTCTTTATGCTTTTTTTGTTAGAATTATTTTGTGTTCTCCAGTTTTCTTACTCTTTTTCGCAATAAAATGGTTAAATTTTATATATAGAACGAGAAATTGGAATAAATAATAATAAGTATTTTGTTTAGTACTGTTAAATAGCAATTTTCAAGCGCTTTCCAAAGGGGGTGTTGCCATTAAAAAAAAAGTGAGGAGGTGGCTAGGTAAATCAAGCATAAAACGATATATAAGGTGTTGAATTGCAATATTGCCATAGGGATTTACATGTAAAATTTTAAATGTGTTAATATTGGCTTCCCTAATTATTTGACAGCATCAGTCTTCTTACATTATTTTTAAAGCTTTTTAAGCTGAATCATTTGGTGCCTTACTCAATAGTTTCTGCAGAGTATTTACCGAGATATTTGCAAAAAACTTTACAATTATTTCGAATTAAAAACAAAGGTTTGCCATGAAATCATAATGGCCGACATTTCATTTTGTTCTAAAAAGTGACGGTAGATGTCACATTACGATTTACAATCGGCCGTGTATTTAACATAAGAAAAAGTATTTATGATTAAAAGATTTTACTCAGGTACTATTTAAGAACTGTGACTGTTGTGAACTCTTGCGTTATAGGGTTAAGTGAAACCCCAAGAACCGCAGCTCGTCATAGAGTTCCAGAGCTCGAAACGGCTCGAATTATTTGCTTACAAGCTGCACACAACGATTTTAATTAAGGAGTAATTGGCTAGTAAAAACATACATATGTGGCACCGCAGACTCGAATCCTTTTTCCTTTGTCAAGAGTTTGAAAATTTACAACCCGTGTTCCAAGTTTAAAAAAAAAAAACTCATGATATACATTACTTATTGTGCTGGCAATACAATGATTATTGACTTATATTTATCTCGTTTGTCAATGTACAAAAGAATTAATAACACAAGTACGACTGATCTCTATTACAGATTTGATAAAGAAATAAATAGTGTAATAAAGACAAAGCGGATAAACAAAATTACCCTGTGAAGCGTAGATGTGACTGGTAGAAGTGGAATTGTTGTGCTGCCAACAAATGGGATGAGGACGAGAGGCCGAGCGCTGCGTTTATTGTATCCGAGCGATTTGATTGAGTTTCGCTCGCTCGTTTTGTGTGCAGCTTGTTTGACTACGGCACACACTCACACATCTCCATCTGCATACAAACAGATAGTGTGTAGTAGAATGTGGGATGGCTGGATGGATATATTGGTTTCGAGAGTTTTCGAGCGTCGCGGCGCACAAGGGATCAAGTGAACCGTGGAATTGGATGTGTGTATATGTATGCGGGGATATGTGAGTGCGTGCGGCTCCGACGGTACCGGATTTCGTTTTATTGGATTTATTTGATTGACATTGATGTGATATTACTATTATTGCTCGAAATATGGCAACCTAACGCAAATACTGAAGTTATCATATTCATTATGGATTACATATTTTTCCCTTTTTCCATTACGAAGTACGGGAAAACGATCAACCATACAGGGTGTAGTGGAACAAAACGGAACATAGGATTTTCAATGTTAATTTCTTCATATTGGAAAATTATCTTCCCTGATCATTTTAGAAGAAACATGTAAATAAATGTTTTGTGGAGTAAAAATTCCTGCATGCAGTGATGTGATTATTTATTTTTTAACATTCATAAAAACCTTAAGAAATGATAAAATAAAAATGATCATTTTCACGAAAATAATGGTTGCCATGAAATTAAACAAAAATGGTGCGCTGTTGATTTGTTGACTTCTGTCAAACGTATTGAACACTTCATAACTGTTTACAAGTCTTTTCATTAAAAATGTATTCTATTCAAGAAAATGTTCAAATTGTGAAGTGGTGGTATGCTGGTAGCAGTTTTCGTGAAGTGCGGGTTATCACGTTGTAATATTTCTTGGTGGCACTGGTATTTGTACGAGTGAAAATGATGCTTCTTTAAATACCTCTGGGCAGTCGTACAGTGAATTGCACACTTGTCAGCAATTTGTCTTAAGCTTATGTTTGGATCTTCTACTACAGAACCTAAGACCATAAACGCGCCATACTTCTCATTTATTGGTAAACTATTCTGCTCTGCATTTGATGTCCTGTTAGAATTCCGTAATATTGAGCCAGTAGTTTAAAATTTATGAGTCAACCTTTAGATCGGGATAGTTGACGGCAAATATATCCCCCACTTCACGAAAACTGCTACCAGCATAGCACCACTTCACAATTTGCACTTTTTCTTGAATAGAATACATTTTTAAAGAAAAGACTTGTAAACAGTTATGAAGTGTTCAATACGTGTTCGAGTTGATTTCAAATATTGTAAAAGCAGTAAGCGCGGGGTTTGATCGATAGCAATTTCTATACAGAGTTTCGGACAGGCAGTTCCAATTATCGGTTAATTATGAATTAGCGAGGCTCGAAGTGAAACACGATGGCGAATCTCACCTCCGAAACGTTCCCTTGCCTATCAATCATACGGGTTTGCCCAAATCTAAAATTGTATTAATATTTTTATACAATACAGCTTGACGATGCTATACCTCATTTAATAACCAGGCGGACTAAACGCGAAAGTTACGTTTACACTATAAAAAGTAACCAGAAAAGTAACCAGACATGTTTTGGCGGTAAAAATAAAATGATTTCAATTTCTTTTATCCATAATATTCATTCAACATTTATACAAACACATAAATTAATTCCAGGCATACTTTCTTGATCATATACTCAATAATGTAGTATATAATATTAAAATAATAATTAAAATAAGTATGAGATCCTCTTAAGAATTTAGGGGCATATTGAAAAAGTCTAGTTGTACATATATTTATTTACATATAAAGTGGATTGAAGTAGTAGGTATATTTTAAAAATACATATAATTCCTTAAAAGGTTTGAAATATAAATACCAGAAATAAAATTTTATGAAATTAAATAAATTTGCTATTTAGAAACGTATAATAACTTATTTAAAATCAATCTCATTCATTAATTTATATAATGTTTAACGGGACGTCATTGGCAGGTCATCTCTATCTTTTAATTCAATCAAAATTAAATCCATTGTAGCGATTTCATTTTTAAAGAAAAATCTATGTACAATTTTCCACACGCAGAATTTGTAGATATCTTCGATCGCTGGACGTCCTTCAAGACGTTTAGGACTTCTATACTGCCCCAATCTCCTTTCACTCCCTAATTGCGTGAAACTCCACAATCCTAAATTTAATGTATGTTTATGATTTGATTCCATATTGCAATAACTTGCGCCACACTTACCTAATGAATTATAATTTTGTATACGACGGCAGTAGGTTTTTAAGCCTCTTGTATTAAAGCTCTATATAAGATAATTTTGGATTGCTTTTCCTCAAGCGTTAATGCTCTAAAATCCAACCATTTCCGTTTCTTGGGGACCATAAATGACACCAAACTTGTGTTGGGTATTTATCCGTAGTTAAAAATAAAATAACTATTTCCACGAAAATCGCGGGATGAGAAGAATCGATTCTTACACTATCAACAATAGAAATAACTGGTTAAAAACACAAAAACTGAGGCGAAACGCGTGAAAACGGTGTGACACAAGGATCGGTTAGAGATCAGCTGATCATAACAACGGCCATTACTGTTTTAAGCAATTGTTGGCCAATCACAACAACGTATTTTGGCGGCAATAATTTGATTTAGTCCACCTGGTTATTAAATGAGGTATAGTGACAGCGGCGGTTTGTGGATGTTCGGAAGAAAATTTGACCAAAACAGCAGCGAAATATTTGCTTCCTCCATGAGAGTAAGTAGTGCAGCACGATCGGCATCTCTACGAAAATCCACGAGCCGCCGCTGCTACTGATACTCAAGCATCTTTTTTTGCGTGATTAGAATTTTTCTTTTTGATGTAATTTGAAGGTGTGGTAGTAAACGGCGAGGGAACGCAAATTGAAAATAAAACGCGATAATAACTAAAGCTAAATTGCGAACAAAAGCCGCCGCGAGAAAAACATGAAAAAAAGCGCCTTATTGCGGAGGCAGAAGAAGCGTTCGCGACGCGACGCGACGGCACCGTCACAGTCTGAACGCAGAAATTCCCATATCACGCCGCCTAGAACGTACGCAACCCAGCACATTCCCCCGGTGTTCCGTCACACTCTCAGGTATATAAAGGTGTATACATTGTGCAGAATATTATTTACCTAACGCACAAAGACGGCTCGGCTCCACCCATTTCAGGCCACTGACTAATGATAACTGTGTACGCTGTAAGCCACCCCCGCGGCGCAAAGAGTGGGGGATGCGCACGCGCACGCACCCCAACGCTCTTCGACCCCTCATCGCTATGCGGAAGTGGCGAAGTCCCGACTCGGATGACATAATGCGAAACCGTAACGTTTCCTTGAAAAAGACGGAAAGACGAGAAGAGGAGAGGATAACGAGACGAGGCGCAAACTACAAAAGCAAATGATTACGTTGGTTTCTACACTTTTTTTTTCTTCCCCGCCTCGGCGTTCTTATCTCGATCGATACTTTTATTTACGTCGACGCAACGTAAATTTAAGGAAAACAGTTTGACAAGTGGTGGAATTTTAGGTTAGGTTAGGTTAGGTTAGGTTATCGATACTTATATAATTTGATCAATGGATCTTTGCGTGCACGTCATAGATAGCTGAACGTTTTCATCCGTTTACTCTCTCTGTGGTAAATTGAATCGGACGCTATCGTGTGTGTACGTATGTCGTCCAAGGCGAGAAAACTCGGTGCACAAGCAAAGATCCATTGATCAAACCATATTTACGTCAACGGCACGTTAATTAAAAAAATGGTGATGTGGCCATCATGTTACTTTCTCCGACTTGATCGTATCATTTATATTTACGCTTTCAATTGAAATCATATTTTAAATGTACATCGAGTGTTGCGTAAACTCGGATGAAACTGACGTTTAAAACGTCAAAATTATGAAAGATGGAAAACCTATACTTCAAATTCAAAAACTCAGTTTACTCAAAAACTAAAGAGGTTTCGAAAAAATCTTATTCTTTATAAGTTGTTCATTTTAGCATTCTCTACAATTATTATTAACATAAATTTGCTGTAACTATTATCGTTTTATAATTATCAACCAAAAATTTAAAAAAAATAATTAATTTTTTTCTCGAATAGCAATGATTTTATGAAAAATATTTTCAAGCAAAAGATGTGCATTTCTTTGTTGTCTTCAATGTTTGTTTAAATGTTCTTGTAATATTTTCCATATTTAAGAAATTATTGGCAAAAAACAAAAAACAGTTAGGGTAAACGCCCACTTCCGGTGTACGAAATTTTACCGAAAGCTTTGCAGTTCTTCAGATTATCAAATAAGACTTATGTTCAAAATTTCATATCAATTGCTTTATTAGTTTTTGAGATACAGCGTACACAGACACACACACACAGACACACACACACACACACACACAGACACAAAATTTTTTTTCCAGAAATTGTTGAAATGGCATCTAGGGACCCCAAAACGGATATTTCCGTAAAAAAAAATTTTGAAAAAAAAATCACGATCACAATACTTTCTCGTACTTCGTAACGGAGAAAGTAAAAAAAGTTTGAAAAAGTAGTGGATTTTTAGGTTTTTTTATTAACCTGATAACAATTTGCGTTTTTTTTTTATATCTCAATCACGGATAAAACAAGTATTTGTATATTCTTATTCACTTATTTATTCTTTATTTTAAATGTTAAATATTAAATACAGTAAATAAAAAGAACTAGATCAAAAGATATCCGCCTTCATTGCTGAATAAATCATTTCGTTTGCCCGGCGCATCCACCGTTAATATTATAATATTTAAAACATATACAGTGCGCGCCTAAAGTATGAAATATAGTCAGTAAAATCGAAATAAAATATTTTTGGAAAAAATCCTCGAACACGTCGATTTTATACACAATTTTACAGTCGTCAATTGTTTTCAGCCATTTTGTTTTTAAATGACAACTTCGTATTTTTGCTTTTGATTTTGAGAGATCTTTTCATTGTCAAACTGGAAGTATAAAAATCTTGCCAAAAAAATCGAGGAGTTTTTTCAATAAATAAAAATAAAATTGCGCCTGGTGACAATTTAAGACGCCTTGCATTTTGTAATTGGTGGCTACAAAGGAGTCAATGAAGATGACAATTAAAAAAAAACATGATTTGGATTGGACAGATGAATGCAAATTCACAAAGAGTGTTTTTCATTCCATGGCACGAATGATTTTTAGTAAGCGCTAATATAGTTTGACAATAAAAGTGTTTTAAACGATTATATGTTCATTTATTAAATTAAATATATGTTGTATTATATTGTTGTCATCACGAAAAATGGCACATTCAGATGTGATAAAAAAAATAAAAATGGAGGCCACAAGAAATAAGAAAGTTGAAGATGGTTCAAAAGGAACGAAACATGTTACAAAGAATAAATCTTATGTCACCTATTAGATAATAAAAAAGTGCTGTAAGAATACCGTTTTTAAATATCACCTCAAATAACAATGATGTAAAGAAAAAACGAAAATCACTTTTTCAGTTTTTTGGACTTAGCTCGAAAACAAAACAATTTGAGTAATTTTTACTTTCTCCGTTACGAAGTACGAGAAAGTATTGTGATGGTGATTTTTTTTTCAAAATTTTTTTTTACGGAAATATCCGTTTTGGGGTCCCTAGATGCCATTTCAACAATTTCTGGAAAAAAAATTGTGTCTGTGCGCGCTGTATCTCAAAATTAATAGAGCAATTGATATGAAACTTTGAACATACGTCTTATTTGATAATCTGAAGAACTGAAAAGGTTTCGGTAAAATTTCGTACACCGGAAGTGGGCGTTTACCTTAACTGTTTTTTGTTTTTTGCCAATATTTTCTTAAATATGAAAAATATCACAAAAACATTTAAACAAACTTTGAAGACAACAAAGAAATGAACATCTTTCATAAAATCATTTTTATTCGAAAAAAAAATGTATTATTATTTTTTTAATTTTTGGTTTAAAATTATAAAACGATAATAGTTACAGCAAATTTATGTTTATAATAATTGTAGAGAATGCTAAAATGAACAACTTATAAAGAATAAGTTTTTTTCGAAATCCCTTTGGTTTTTGAGTAAACCGAGGTTTTTTAATTTGAAGTATAATTTTTCCATCTTTCATAATTTTGACGTTTTAAACGTCAGTTTCATCCGAGTTTACACAACGCTCGATATACATTTAAAATATGATTTCAATTGAAAATAAACCATGAAAACGTAGATATAAATGGCTATGATACCATCAAGTCGGAGAAAGTAACATGATGGACACATCACCATTTTTTTTTAATAAGCGATATCCTCATGGCGAGCCTCAAATTTGAAACACTGCATATGCAGGTCTTTATTTAATTTATTGAATGCAACAAGTAAAGGTTTTCAATTTCAATGACCGCTTTTTCTTTCCTCCAAAAAGGAGGCGGGGGATAAACTGTATGCTAAGTGGCTCTACCATTAAAATCAAAATGTTCCACGAGCCGACACTGGTTGTGGATGTTTTCGAATGAGTTGTATTGGCACAATTTTAAGAATAAATCACCTGATAGAGAGGAATCAATGTTCGACAGCTTTATGATCCAATTTTTATGGGTTGTTGCGGTGCACCGCAATCGAGCCCGTACCGCCGTCGGGTGTAAAATTAGGAGGTAATTGATTTTAAATTTTGAGATAATCACTTTTAATAATGCAATTTTTTTTCTTATAAAGAATTTTGTTTGACTTTAGTGGTGGTTTTGCAAGATAAATCAAACTTGTGTGCGATAATGTAATAAGCGTCGGTGAAATTGTCGGCTTCTCCATTCTCCCTTTATTCGTGTACACGTTCGGGTATGTATGCGCGAACAGTGGGTAAAATCAATTGTCGTAGGGGATGACGATAGGGGCGGGTAGGGTAGGAAAGGGTAGGAAAGGGGCGTTGGTGGGCGTGTCCCCGGAGCGTCTCCCCCCCCACTGTCACCGCTTTGTTTTCACACAAACCTACCCGGAAATGTGCGGTGGCTTGAACCATCATTGTTCTTGTCATCAAAATATTGGTATAGGGTATCCAGATACCGGCAGGCGAGCATCGCACTCCCGGCTCCATATCGTATCAGTTTCTGGTGCGCGGGAAATTAAGGATTCGTGAATGTGTTTTTTCTTATCGCATCGCGGCCGCTTTTACCTCATCGGTGAGCGTGTGTACGGGTAATCTCGCCGTGAGTGTGATGGTGATAAGGTCGAGTGCCCGAAAGTGATTCTCAAATGTTAATGATGGAGGACACGGTGCGGCTTCTCGCGGCCAATGAGGAAATGCTGCTGGACCAGAGGTACAGGCAAACGGAGAGTCCGCTGGATCTCAGGGGTACGTCCGAAACGCAGGAGTCGAAAGCGGACGACGACCAACACAAGGGGGGTAAGAAGACCAACCACCAGCTCATAAAACCGCCGTACTCTTACATAGCCCTGATCACGATGGCGATACTGCAGTCGCCGCAAAAGAAGCTCACGCTCAGTGGCATCTGCGAGTTCATCATGACCAGATTCCAGTATTACAGGGATAAGTTTCCGGCGTGGCAAAACTCGATCAGGCACAATCTGTCTTTAAACGATTGCTTCATCAAGATCCCCAGGGAGCCGGGCAATCCGGGCAAGGGAAATTATTGGACGTTGGATCCTTTAGCGGAGGATATGTTCGATAACGGGAGCTTTCTCCGTCGCCGGAAGCGCTACAAACGTCCATCTCCGAATCTGATGTATCGTGATCACCACACGTCTGCAATGGTCGCGTCGTTGCTGAACCAACAAGACAATTACCAGCACAGTATATTCAGTCATCCCGGACTACCGCATTCGTACGGGTACTTGCACGGCCTACCGAATAGCCTCCCCAACGCCCTTCCACTTCTCCCACCGGTCGATCTGGCTCGATTAGGCTTGGGTCATTTGGGGATAATCCCTCAATCATCATCGATTTGCAAACCGGTCCCGGTGCAACCGGTAACACCCGATTCCGACGGAGACTACATCCCTTCCACGGAAATACACAAGAAAACCATCAAAAACGGCTTCTCCATCGACTCCATAATGGGCAACAAGCAAAAAATCCAAGAGGTAAAGGTAAAAACGGACGAGGAACGCACACACTTACCGATCCACACGCAGATGTCAGCATTTTCTCCAATCACCACCCCCGAGGACTGGACCAGGTGAAATCCCTACGAACAACTTCCGTCGATGTTGTGATAGTGATAAAAAAATAATACAAACCCTTAGCAACGTACGGTGTGAACAAACGAACAAAATACAAACCAAAGGCATTGTGATTATACCGCTGCAATATTAGCAACAGACAAGAATGCATAGATCTTATTTAATTAAGCGCAGAGTAAATTATGTAATAAACAGACTAGTTTTTAGTTGAGTGTGAGAGTGCGTGGGAATTGAAATGTTTGCCTCTGCATCGGATCGAGTAATTCCATATCTAGTGATATAAATGACTTTTCTACTACTGTCTCATGTAACATAGATTATTGTAAATAGTAGCGATTGTAATTTAGTCCGTACTGAAGATGAGTGAATCTAATAAAAAAAAGTATTATATGAAAATGTATGTGTTATTATTATTAATCAATTATCATCAATAAAATGAACGTAAATGATATTAAATGTATCTAATAACAAAATTATTTACTGTATTATTTAATTGTTATAACAAAAATGAATTGTAGAGAAAATAATTTTAATTTTATTTGCAAACGTAACTTCTTGATTTATGTTTTTGTTTTGTTTATAACATGTTCTAAGTGGAGATAAATAATGGTTTTACGCTATTTATGACAATACAGCATGAGAACTACGCATATCACAAATTCAAATTTTTGATCAGATATTCATTTTATTTGGTACTATTAATATCTATTATTTTATACTATAATGTTAACATGCCAATAACTCCTTAACAACGAGTTATGTCAAGGTGTCTTTAAGAATACTAGTGTTGTTAAGAAATTCTTGGTTACGACATACGTAACGTTATTTGTTTTTACTTTATTCGAGAATTTAAAATTAGCACGAGTGCTTTTAATAAATTCAAACTAAAACTACTAAGAAAAATTATAATTACAGGATATTTATTGGCAATCATTAAAACAAGTTTTATTAAGTACTATATGTATATTTACTATTGATGTTGTGCTGTATTGTGATATTAATTACCTGTCAAACTTGATAACGGTACGTACAAAAAAGTGATGATTTGACCATTATGTAATTAAATAAAACACACTTTTACTTAGTTAATATCACACTGTTAATTTATAGTGACAGTGTAATATTAACTAAGTAAAAGTGTGTTTTATTTAATTAAAAATGTATCAAGAAGTAAGTGCCGCCAACCTCAATCAGTTCATTATGTAATTGGTGGTATAATCGGAATTTTAGTGGTATTTCTCATATTAATCCTTTTGTGCATTACTGATTAAGTCTGACGGGACGTACTTGTCTCGATTTAATTTGTGGTTATATCATAGACACCACCCGTCGAATCAACATTATTTTAAACTACAAAACTCTGTTTGGTTGAAGAAATTTTTTTAACAATTTATTCGAGAGTTGTAAAGTTAAGAAATAATAAGGAACGCGATTTTGTAGTTGAAGTAAAGGTGGCACCGGGGGTTGTGGGTGGGCCCTATCTCACAATCCAACTTGTGGCACACGCGCCCATGTTTCCACCAATTAATAAGTTAATAAAAAAAGATCTTCACTGTTAGTTACTTGTTAAACTTATTTATTAGTAAATATTTGGGCGCGTGTCCTACAGATTGGATTGTAGGATAGGGCCCACCCACCACCCCTAGAATCAACATTATTTTAAACTACAAAATCTCTTTGGTTAAAGAAATTTCTTTGACAATTTATTCGAGAGTTGTAGAAAAATAAGAAAAACGTTTTTGTAGCTGAAATACAAGTGGAAACGGGGGTGGTGGGTAGGCCCTATCCCACAATCCAATCTGTAGGACACGCGTCCCTGTTTCCACCAATTAAAAAGTTAATAAATAAAAATGAGGTCCTCACTGTCTTTCTTACTCGTTTAACTTATTTGTTAGTAAAAATCTGGACGGGTGAGCAACGGATTGGATTGTAGGATAGAGCCCACCCACCACATCCTTCGAATCAACATTATTATTTTAAACTACAAAATCTGTTTGGTAGAAGAAATTTCTTTAACAATTTATTGGAGAGGTGTAAAATTTAGAAGTAATAAAGAACATGATTTTGTAGTTTAATTAAAAGTGGAACCGGGGGTGGTGGGTGATCCCTATACTGTAATCCAACCTGTGGCTCACGAGCCTTTTTTTTCCAACAATTAATAAGTAAATAAACAAAATAAGGACTTCACTGTCTTTCTTACTCTATTATATATTATTTATATTATTTAATATTACTATATAATATATAAATTTTCATTGAAAAATGTAAATATAACCTCAAAAATTGAATCAAAACTAATAAAAAAAAGCAATCGAGCTCGAACTTTTTTCAAAAAAATGGTGATGTGGCCATCATGTTATTTTCTCCGATGATATCATCATCTATATTTACAATTTCATGGTTTATTTTCTATTTAAATCGTATTTTAAATGTACATCGAGAGGATGAAACTGACGTTTAAAACGTCAAATTTATAAAAGACGGAAAAATTATACTTCAAATTCAAAAACTCAGTTTACTCAAAAACTAAAGAGACTTTGAAAAAAACTTATTCTTTACAAGTTATTCATTTTGGCATTCTCTGCAATTATTATTAACATCAATTTGCTGTAACTATTATCGTTTCATAATTATAAACCAAAAATGAAAAAAAAGTAATGATTTTATGAAAAATGTTTTCAAACAAAATAATCTCATTTCTTTATTATCTTCAATATTTGTTTAAATGTTTCTGTGATATTTTCCATATTTGTGAAAATATTAGCAAAAAACAAACCCACTTCCGGTGAACGAAATTTTACCAAAACCTTTTCAGTTCTTCGGATTATCAAATAAGACGTATGTTCAAAGTTTCGTATCAATTCCTCTATTATTTCAAAAATCAAGAAGAAAAATATTTATTAATAAAATATTTTCAGTTTTTAGTTATCTTGAAGATTTGTAATAATATTTTTCATATTTAAGAAAATAATCCGTTTAAGGTTTCACTTTCGGTGTATGAAGTTTTACGAAAAGCTTTTTTTTTGATGGTGCCGTTTCATATTGATTGCCGTTTTAGTTTTTGAAATACAGTGCCTACAAGCAGATTTCTAAAAAAAAATCAAAATAACAGTTTCTCGTACTTCGTCTGGGGAAGGGATTACGGGACTGAAACTCCCATTCGCCCTCAATGTTATGTTCAAGAAACACATAAACATAGGAGAAATACTATTTTTTTTTGTTATTATTTAGTTATATTTAGTTAATTGCATTCCTTGTGTTTGTAAGGTTTAAGTAAATATTTTTTACGTCTTTTTTGTCTGCGTGTCAGTTATATTTTTTTTCCGAAAAAACTTTCGGTATGACTTATTAAATCGAAAGAAATGAGCCGGTGCTCCGTCTTGCTGAAACCATATGTTTTCAGCTGGAATAGTCTGATTTTCATAATTTGGGAATATTTGTCTGGGAACAACCTGTTGTAGATATGTTTTAGATGTCAAATTGCCATTATTTTCAAAAGGGCCGATAATATGCTGCCAAATTATACCACACCAAACATTAATTTTTTGTGGACTCTGCGTATGAATCTGCTTCATCCAATGAGGATTTCTGTGTAACCAGTATCTACAGTTATGGCAGTTAACTTGTTCATTTAAGCAGAAAGTTGATTCATCGGAAAAAATAAAATTGGCGTCCTGGTTTATCTCATTCATCATTGTTTCGCAAAATTCAATTCTGCGATCAAAGTCGTTTTCATTCAATTCTTGCAGCAACTGAATTTTTAGGGATAATATTTTTCAATGTTATTTATTTTTTAACTGATCTCCTGCTCATGTTATGCTTGAAAGCCAATTATTACACCGAAGTTTTTGAATTTTAAACTATATCTATCATGAGATTAAGTGAATGTTCTTCAACAGTTTTTGGTCGTCCAAACAACTTTTGGACGATTTTTAACAGTTCCAGATTCATGAAACCTATTCCATGTTTTAAATGCAACTGACCTGGAAATAGATGCTTGATCTGGATGATTTACGTTGAAAAAAATAGCAGCTTCGGCATAGCTTCGTTTTCTATCCCCACACCCGATTATCATGAGAATCTCTATGCGATCCGTTTCATTCAAATGTGGCATTTTTGCAACAACCAGTTACTTACTAATGTTTTTTTACAAGTTTGACAGGCTAATGAAAACGGTTTGCAAAACTATTTTTTTTTAAGTTGAAAGTGTTTAATATTTTTTTTAAATTTCGACCAAAAATAGGATATGTATGTATTATATTTCAGCATTCATAGAAGAATGCACTTTTTAAAAATCTAACACTTAACCTATCGTGCCTTTAAAAAGATCAAGTTACCCTTGTATTTAAAAAACAAATGAATATAAAAAAATGCAAGTAGAAGGCTTTAACGCGCCGTTAACCTTTTTCAGGACATTCGGATAAATAGTTCTCAAAATATTTCGCTGCTTCCATACTTTTTCAGTTCGGTTTGTCGATAAAAAGACAAGTATTAAAAAAAAAAAGTAATCAGAATTATAAGGTATATAAAAATTCAAATTCCATTTCAAAAAATTCAAGATGGCGTCCGTGGGGAAAATCCTGAGAATAATTTTTCATTTTTTCACGCCAAATTTTTCGAGAAATTACTCCATTTAGAAATCCTAATTTTGGTGGTTCTGTTCTTAGCCGTTTTCACGTGAGAGCCGTGTTTCCATACTTCGTAGCGACCCTGTATAATACATCATTATAACAGGCACATGATAAAATGATGTTAGTTTGTTAATCAGTCAAATGGCTATCGACCAGAGGTATTTCTGCCTAGAAGTTTTCGGCTTTTTTTTGATATATTTAAATGTTTAATTTTTTTTTGCCAGCAGTTTTTTCGTCAGATACAAGGGGAGCTTTTTGACTTGAAAATCTGTGGACTAATCTTATCGAAAGTCTGAGATATGCCGAGAAAGGCAACCATCTTTTAGCATTCAAGTTAAGGCAACCATCTTTTGGCATTCAAGTTCTCGTTTATTTGGTCTGCCGTTTTGTGTACTTGTTATATTGTTCTATGATGATTGCGAAATACAAATTGGTGGATATAAATGATGAAACTGACGTTTGATTTTTCAAATCCGAGTTTGCACAACGCTCGATGTACATTTAAAATATGATTTAAATTGAAAATAAACCATAAAAATATAAATATAAATAACCATTATATCATCAAATCGGAGAAAGTAACATGATGACCACATCACCATTTTTTTAAGTACGTATGGTAAGGGCATCTAATATCGTATAGAAATATTTTAACAATTATAAGTTGCACTTTCTTAAAAACTGATGGAACTAATTCCTTGTTGTTTGTACAGTTGGTTTTTAGCCTCTCTAAACAATAAGGAAACAGTCCATCGGTTTTTACTAAAGTGTAGTTTTTAATTGTTGATGTATTGATCTTTATAGTATTAAGTGCTATACGATATTAGATGCCTTTACTTTACATACCACATATTTTTCACGTGATCAAGTGAGCGGTTAAAAATATTTTTTTTTTCATAATGGAGCAAATATGAGCAGCTGGATCTTAATTTTCTTTCAAAGTAATAAGATGATCTTTCTTTCCAAACAAACCCCACCTTTCGGCAGCTTTCGCTAACAAAGAAAATCTGCTAAACTAATTAGTAAAATAATATTTGCTGTAATAATTTAAATAACTATAGCTCATGTTTACCTTTCAATGAAAAAAATATAAGTTTAATTTTAAGTTACGAAGTTGCATGACCGCGACGTCTGAGGTGCCCCACCCTGTATATTGTAATTTCTTACGATATGATTTTTGGACGCAAAGTATAAAAAATAATAACTAGGACGAAATGACATATTTAGCGTCGAATTAGAAGTTCCAAGTGTGCGACACAATCGAATTTCTCCGGTAGAGTTAAAATTTAATTACTGCGCCCCCGGACGCCCACGTTATTAAACTGCACCAGGGTGCGTGCTAGAGTAGTGAGTGAGTGAGTGGCTGCTTGACAACCCCCGGCAATTGTCGGCTGGATGGGGGGTGCACACACACGCCTGCAGTATCATTAAGTTATCTGTTGCATTTAATTGCGGGGCGCATCGCGATAAAACTGATTACAATCTGCTACTTATGCACCAGGAATCCGTCTCATCAAAACCGTCACGAGCGAGGGGCGGCGTGTAATAATCCGGGAGTCGTGTGCGAACTCACGCATCCCTTCACACCTCACGAATGAAATTGAAAATGTTCACCTTATCTCTCTCTGTAATTACATAACAGTGCCTCTGTCATAATCTTCGTGTGTGTTTGCGTTTGCGAGAAAATTTAAAGCGCAATTATGGTAATCCCCCGGTGTTTGCGCTGCCATGAAAATGGGTCCCCTCGTGAAAAAAAGAATAACATTTATTTATTATCGTAGACGGCTCTTATCGCTAAAACAATTACACGCGTCAACACGAAAGCCGAGGAGCGCGATAAGGTCGAGACGGTGCTTGGGATAATTTACAATTCATTAATCACCCCGGACTCGAAATTTTGCCGAAAATTGCAACTTTGTGTGTGTGTGTGTGTTCAAAAGGGGCCACTCGACTGTCGGTTTGATAACGCTTCGAACAAATAGAGCACAGACGAACAGACAGATTGATATGGTGTAATGTGATAGAATAACAATGTTGCTTATCTTTCAGATGAAAATTTAAAAAAATAATGGGATAAATTTATTCACGTGGCCACATTATTAAGATTTATGTAAGTTTAGTAATTTTTGATACCGCATATGTGACATCTATATTTGCCACTTATTTTTGTCTTTGTTTCGGTGTTTAAAGGGTACGGCAAACAATGATGAGTTCAGACGTTTCTTTCCGTGGGGAGCTTTTCATTTTTTCGAGATGAAGGGGGTGGTTGTAAGAAATAATAAAATAAAATTTTTGGATTGTTATACTTAGTCAACATCTTCACACAAACAATAACTGCTAATGTTTAAAATAAGCAAATACGGCAGATAATAACACACTAAACTGTTTTTAAAGTAAGTAACCTTAAAAAATCACAACAAAACAAGACAGCCAATATAATTATTATTGGAATTTAAAAAAAAGGTGATGCCGACTATTTTCGACTTTCTGATCTCTCTGTATATATCTTACAATAAATAAGTATGGTTTTAAAATATGGTAAGTGTAAATATTATGATTACGACCCTCTGTAATATTACACAGTTTACTTATATCCTAACTGACAAATTAAAATGTTAGATCTACACATGAACAAATGAAATTGTGTAGTTACCGGGGAGGGCAAGTGGTCGAATATCGGCAGCAAGTGGCGAGTTACAAGCACTCGTCCCTTCGGAAGAGTCTGGGCCCTCTGTTGAACCTGCTCTCGAAACGGCGATGCAAAAGCGAGCGCAGCTGTTGGAGTGGATCAACTTTTTCAAACTACACAGGACACGGGGAGAATTTTCCGAATGGTGAAGGGCCTTCTCCGGTCCCCGTGTAATGCAATCGAGAAAACTGCGCCGATTGTTTAACTTGGTTCAAGAACAAATAACCCACTCTCCTCGGGGACTATTAAATATTGCTTTATAACACAATAGCTACGATACGATCTGAAACGAAACGAATGATTCTTAATATTTTTGGAGATCGACAATCGTCCAAAGGTGATGCGATTTACTCATATACAAAATGAACATGAATTTAATTAATTAAATTTATTTAATACTTCTGCAACAAGTGAGGTTGTTTCAAATTTATTTATTATTCAAAATGAACGTGGTAACTGGAGTCTAAAAAAATGGTGATGTGGCCATCATGTTACGTTCTCCGACTTGATGGTATCATTTATATTTACGATTTCATGGTTTTATTTTTAATTGAAATCATATTTTAAATGTACATCGAGCGTTGTGTAAACTCGGATGAAACTGACGTGACGTTTAAAACGTCAAAATTATGAAAGATGGAAACATTATACTTCAAATTCAAAAACTCAGTTTACTCAAAAACCAAAGAGATTTCGAAAAAAACTTATTCTTTATAAGTTGTCCATTTTTGCATTCTCTATAATTATTATTAACATAAATTTGCTGTAATTATTATCGTTTCATAATTATACACCAAAAATGACAACATCAAAATTAATAACTATTATTTTTCAAAAACCAGACATTTTACAAAAAATATTTTCAAACAAAAGATGTTAATTTCTTTGTTGTCTTTTATAGTATTTTTCAAATTTAAAAAAATATCAGAGAAAAACAAAAAAATGTTTAAGGTAAATACCCACTTCCGGTGTACGAAATTTTACCAAAAGCTTTTCAGTTCTTCAGATTATCAAATAAGACGTATGTTCAAAGTTTCATATCGATTGCTCTATTAGTTTTTGAGATACAGCGCGCACAGAAGGACACACACACACACACACTTCTTAACGGAGAAAGTAAAAATTAAATTGGCATGTTTATATTCTGAATTACGACGCGATTAAGAAAATTCAACAAATAAAACGAAATAATCAATTATGCAATGTTACAAATATTAACTAAGAACAAGTCAAATATGAAATAAATAACATAAACGTAAATAAAATTAATAACTTTGAACAATTATCAACCACCCTAGAGTACACAATAAGAAGCAATCAGAAAACTTCACATATAAAAAAAAAGAAAGGAATATCCTTGGATTAATAAAGAAATAATAAAGAAAATTAACATGAGAAATAAATTACAGAGGAAATATAATAAAAACCCGACAAATGAAATTATAAAAGATGCATATTATATGCCACTACAAAAAAATAAAAACAAAAAAGTGACAATGACAAAGTGCCATTAGTTATTTAATATCCTTTAAAATAAAATCCAAAATCCGAAAAATTGTATTTTTTTGAAAATTTCGAAAACGATAAACAATCATGAATTTCTGTGATCAGCATATAAACATACTCTAAATAGTGCAACTTTTTCCTTTGATTCTTTTGAATAGCTGTTTCTCTGGATCCGCCACTGCCAGAAACATATACTACACTGTGTGTGGTAATTTTTCATTTAAAATTTGGAACAATGCTAGAAAATCCGAGACGGCGGTATAAACAAATGCGTTCTTGAAGCGGCTAAAGATCTCCGAATAAGTTCCGTATGTTATTCATGCGGATAATAGCAATAACGTTATGGTGATTTATTAAAATTGTCCGTAAGGAAGTTAATAAAGCGTTTATGAAGCAAAAGAGGGTGCCGATGTTCTGTGCGGAGGCAATAAAACCGTAAAGCCCATACAAATAGATAATAATGGAGGGATTATCTGTTCCCGTTCAATAAATATTTCAAACCATTAAATTAATCCCTACGGCGGGGCGGAGGACGAGGGGGCCCTAACGACCCGGCATCTGTGCGCGCGGTGTCTCTCTTCTCTCGTCACCAACTCTGGATGTCACCAATTTGTGCCGAATAATCCATCTAAATTTAATACACATAATTATTACATATAAAATAATATATTCAACTCGGAAAGTATTGTGGTTGAGATCTTTTGAGAATTGAAAATTTCAACAGAATAATCCATTAATGCCTAGGCTGTAAAATGGGCCAATCAGATGAGACTTCACGGCCTGCGTAATGTTATTTCGCTAATCAGATGAGACGCCGCTCCCCCCGGAAGTTTGTTTGACGTTTCAATGTATTTTCGCTTAATTGAGAGTTGCTTTCGAATTTCCCGTGTCAAAAAGGCCAAAAACAGATTCCCCAAAGTTTTTTTCGCCTGCCTCTACCGAAACCATATATTTCGGCCATAAAAATCGGGCCGAAACTACGATTTAGCGTATCTAGAGCCGAAAAAAATAGACAACCTTCCGCGGAATATGAGTAGGCTATGCAAAAATCTGACAGTGACAGTTCAATGGTGCGCGATATAAAATTTTCCCGAAACACTGTTCTTACTTAAGGCAGGCGAAAAAATATCCAGTGTAACTCATGCCGAAATGCTTTAGCAATTCTTCACTTTTAGTGGCGGGTTGCTAAAGCCTATTTTCGGCTCTTGATACACTATATACCATAATAACACCGCGTATGTTTTCCCCGATCTCCATTAACCACAACTTATCCACGCACAAAAATTGAGTCGCGGAACGGTGGCGAAATTTCGTGACTGTGACCGGCTCCCATTGGCTTCGGTATACAACGCTTATGCATTAGTGAAGACAATAAGAAGGAAAAAAACATGGACAAAACACTGGGCTCGTTAACTTGGTTATGTGTTCATGGACATACTGACTTTACATCTCGTAAATAAATGCATCGAAGAGTTTTACTCGAAATAATTATACGGCCCGACAGATTAAAATATTTGTCACTCACGTAATGAATTATAATTAATGATTACACTACACACACACAGACAAAATGCGGACACCACAATGTCTGTTATAAATGTCAATTTTTGTTTTACTTGGGTACCTGCGAAATTTTTACAAAGCCACCTGCGATACGTTGATAGAATTAAATGTATTGAAAATTATCACATTTTTTTTAAACAATCCGCGAAACAGTTGTGTTTAACACGACAATAAAGTGGCAGATTTCCTAACTTGGCTGGATCCACATCCGCCACTTTATTGCCTTGTTAAACAAATAGCTATTTTTCGAGTCTGAAAAAATGAATCCGTTTTACATTGATTGATCCGATGCCTGCAGGACACGTTCGAACAATTAAGGGAAAAAAAATTCAATTGTGCGTTGATGAAATTATAGTTTCCACGTCGTCGGGACCGTATCGATTCGCAAACGAAATTGTCGGGGTTGAACACCTGATAACGAATTAATTCGCCGCACCGGGGGTGGCGCGCCCCCCGCGCGGCCTTCTCCCGGTCCAGGCGGCGCAGATGCGCACCCGCACGTATTAATTTCTGCACTTGATATTCATGACCCGGAATAATAAAGTCGGATTTCGAGTGACACTAAAGGCCGCGTTTGCGATTAGAGGGACGCGGAGGACGTGAAGTGGGCGAAAGGGATGAAGAGCGGTGTATTTCGCGCCATAAATTATCGCCTGTGTGCTTTCATTTCGCTTCGACATATTTCAAGTGCACTCGCCGACAACTTGTACACATACAAAATTAATTCGAAATAATGGTAAATCTAGACATTATCGTCATTTACGAACGTAATATTCTTACAACATACAGGGTGTAGTGGAACAAAACGGAACATAAGATTTTCAATGTTAATTCCTTTATACTGGAATATTATCTTCCCTGATCATTTTAGATGGTATACTCAAAATATGAGTAAACATGTGGTAAAAAATTTGCTGTTGTATATTTATTTAGTTCGCAAAAAAAAAAAAATACAAAAAGCGAAAAAAGAGCCTTTACACGGAATGACCCCCTTAAGTCGCTTGCAACTTGTTTTAAGTTCTAATTTCTAATTTCATTTATGAGACCTCGGAGTGGATGTCCAAACTAAATCGAAAAAAAATATAAAACGACGAAATAAAATTATTCAAAAATTAGAAACAACGGAGAAGGCTGTATTTTATCAAAATAATATCAGTTTTTGGAAATGTAATAATTTTCAAGCGAATTGTCATTGTTTAAAAATTTATTTGAGTGGTCGAAGCGTCGAGGATAATAAAAATGTATAAAAAATACGAAAACCGAAAATAAAATTATGCAAAAATTAGAAACAACGGAGAAGGCTGTATTTTATCAAAATAATATCAGTTTTTGGAAATGTAATAATTTTCAAGCGAATTGTCATTGTTTAAAAATTTATTTGAGTTGTCGAAGCGTCGAGGATAAAAAAAAATCTAAAAAAATACGAAATCCCGAAATAAAATTATGCAAAAATTAGAAACGACTGAGAAGGCTGTATTTTATCAAAATAATATCGGTTTTTGAAAATGTAATTATTTTCAAGCGAATTGTCATTGTTTAAAAATTTGTTTGAGTTGTGGAAGCGTCGAGGATAAAAAAAATCTAAAAAAATACAAAAACCCGAAATAAAATTATGCAAAATTTAGAAGCAACCGAGAAGGCTGTATTTTATCAAAATAATATCGGTTTTTGAAAATGTGATAATTTTCAAGCGAATTATGACTGTTATTTTTTTTGAGTTGTGGAAGCGCTGAGTGAGAAATATCGAAAAAAATATGAAACGCTTAAATAAAATTATGAAAAAAATAAAAGCCACTGAGAAGGGTACATTCTATCAGAATTCATTTGATTTTTGAAAATATTCCACCTGCCAAGTGAATTATGCATGTTTAAAGAAAATGATTTGTGTTGTGACTGAAAAAATTCAAAAAAATATAAAACGCCGACGAAAAACAATGCAAAAATTAAAAACAACTAACTTATTATTCCCCAGTGTTAGAAGTCGAAACACGATATTAAAACTTCAAGATTGAAAAACTTACGCGAGCTAACGATGTTTTTCCATCGACGCATCTGAATTTCTTCATTAAGAAAATTTCCAAATTGTAGCGAAAACTAATTCACTCACAATTAAATAAAGTTGAAAATTTTTCTGAATATTCAACTTGTTTATTCTAATTATTTTTATGTTCTTTGACTACAACATAAAATACTGATAAACAGTTCTTGGTTTCCGTTGAACTATTGGGTTTTATAATAATAATTTATTTCCCAATAGAAAAATTAATATCATTTACAGGTAAAAACCCAACAATATTAATATAACAACAAAATAAACTAAATGAAAGAAAATAATATATAAACCTACACATGATGTTATATAATACTCCTGGTATGCTATGTGAAAATATGGT
The DNA here is from genome assembly GCA_910593695.2 of Ocypus olens. Classification (NCBI taxonomy): domain Eukaryota; kingdom Metazoa; phylum Arthropoda; class Insecta; order Coleoptera; family Staphylinidae; genus Ocypus; species Ocypus olens. The sequence goes on along the minus strand of OU343047.1, from coordinate 158,299 downwards.
CTTAATATGTAGTAAAGAAATAAAAGTAGTCGTGTTCGGGACTTCGGGGTACAATAAAAGAAAGATATATTGAGTGCAGAGTTTATTTGTTATGATCTTGTAGGAGAACCGGACGTCATATTATGTTTACAAGACATTCCGGCGATGCCGAGGCCCCGGGGGTGGGGCCGCCGGGGCGGTCTACGCGTCCTCGGCTCCAATATTGCCGTGCGCGCATCGTAAACTGCCCCCCGGCGAGAGGCGCACATACCGGGCTGCAGAACACACATAGACATAAATAGAGATATGAGTGTAAACAATAAGAAGAGAGGGGAAACGGCTCCCGGAAATTGAAGAAAAAAAATGTCATTATTCGTAGTGATGGAGTTAAGAGCCTTTATACGAGCATGTTCGCTCTAGAATTTTATTATTGGGAAACTGTGAAATTATTTCGCTTTTAATATAAAGATGGTTTGGTTACTTCTATGATTGTTCGTATTTATTCTGGCTCACAATGAGGTGCAGATATTCGGTAGCTCACATGAACTACACGAGAGTGAGAAAACTACCATTTCTTACAGTGCTCACATAATATCTTATTCATTGGCGGCTCGTGAAACATGTTGATGGTAGAGCCACTTATAAATGTTTTGTAGAGTAAAAATTCCTGCATGCAGTGATGTGATTATTTATTTTTTAACATTCATAAAAACCCTAACAAATGATAAAATAAAAATGATAATTTTCACGAAAGTAATGGTTGCCATGAAATTAAACAAAAACGGTGCGCTGTTGATTTGTTGGCTTCTGTCAAATGTATGGAACACTTCATAACTGTTTACAAGTCGTTTCATTAAAAATGTATTTTATTCAAGAAAAAGTACAAATTGTGAAGTGGTGCTATGCTGGTAGGAGTTTCCGTGAAGTGCAGGTAATCACGTTGTAATATTTCTTGGTGGCACTAGTATTTTTTTACGAGTGAAAATGATGTTGCTTTAAATACCTCTGGACAATCGTATAGTGAATTCCACACTTGTCAGGCTTATGTTTGGATCTTCTACTACAGAAGCTAAGACCGTAAACACGTCATCCTCATTTATTGGTAAATTATTTTGCTCCGCATTTGATGTCCTCTTAGAATTCCGTAATATTGAGCCAGTCGTTTCAAATTTACGAGTCAACCTTTGGATCGTTGCAATGGAGGGAATTGGTCGATCGGGATAATTGATGGCAAACATATCCCGCACTTTACGAAAACTGGTAGCATAGCACCACCTCACAATTTAATAGAATACATTTTTAATGAAAAAACTTGTAAGCATTTGACAGAAGCCGAGAAATCAACAGCGGCATCATTTTTGTTTAATTTCATGGCAACCATTATTTTCGTAAAAATGAACATTTTTATTTTATTTTTTAATTTTTTTCTATGAATGCTAAAAAATAAATAATGGCATGACTGCATGCAGGAATTTTTACTTTACAAAACATTTATTTACATGTTTCCTCTAAAATGATCAGGGAAGATAATATTCCAGTATAAAGGAATTAACATTGAAAATCCTATGTTCCGTTTTGTTCCACTACATATATATGTGTATATCAACTATTCGTGGTGGATTTAGAAATAAAAGTAGTTCAATTTAATGTGTGTATCCGAACGTAAATATTTCAAGGGCGGCAAAGTAAAATGGCGTCGCGGGGGAAGAATTAATATTGCATAAAGTGGCCGAACGGAACACGTCGATGCGATCAATCCGGTGTCGCACTCTCTCAATACAACGAAATCCACTATCGAGACGACAAACCGTTCGAGCGACGGGAATAATCGGGGGGTGTGGGGCGGCGGCGGCGGCAAACAGGGAAAATCACGTAGCTCGCCCCCTCGTCCCCACGCCGGCATTTTTTGACGTATTAAAAGGACCAACCTGGCACAATTCCGACCATCCGTTTCCTCTGGTCAGCACCTGTCCGGCCGATTTATCACCTCGCAGCGCCACGACAAAAAGAAACCTCTCGCCCACTCCAGATTAAATTCGGATTGCTCCTTCTTTTCCTCTTTTCCTCTTCCTCCTCTGCCCGCCCGATGGGAACGATAAATAAAGGGACGTTGAAGAGGTGTCGGCGTCCGAGAATCAAGAGCATGTGTAATAAAGGGATTAAAAAGGTTGATTATCTCCCTAGATGGCGCGAGAGACGAGAGGGGACGCACGTGCGGCGGTCGCACGACAATCCCGACGACAAGTCCGGGGGCCGCCGCCTCCGGGCACAGAGGACAGATAATATCACAATTACCGTTCATAAGCTCATCTGTAAACTTTCAGGCGCAATCAAATACACATTTTCATTCAGGAACGTACTCAGGGGAGGTTTCTAGAAAATTCACACTAATTAAGAGCACATGTGCACCTCAATTATTCAATTTCTAATTAATTTTATTTAAAGTTCTACAATATAAATCATTGAGTTGGCAATTCTTCTTGTGCCGTGCTCAAGCAAACTCGTGAAAGAACACAAAGTGTACGTCATCAACGCGAGTACGAGATGAGCCAGAATTTATTTGGCTCTAAATGCACGTTCAGAATACTTCCCGCCTCTGGAAGTTTATTATACGCTTTTGGACCGTAATAATTCATGCCGTTTCTAGATTTCGATAGACGAAAGCGATACAGATTTATGTTAATATTACTTCGAGTTTCATAAGTTATTAAGTTCTATATCGCATAATTTATCACATTTAGTTTTGTTTCTATAATTATTAACTACTGTCCATAAAGCTTTAACACTATTTGGAGCGTTACTAATAAATGATTAATTCTCTGATATTTTTGCGGTTATTATGGCCTCTTTGTACTTTTTTAGGCATGTCATAGTTAAGTTTTAAATTGTTGTTGTGTTTATAAGCTTCTTTTAATAGATTTCATGTCACCGTTATTTCATATTTAATGCTAGATACTCGCAAAAACCTTCTCAAAATAAAATTTTACATCCAAACGTAATCTATAAACCTCCCGTCACGATTCTGTTATGGTCGGAACGAACGACAGAAAATGTTTTAATTTTATTAAGGTCAGTTTTAGGACACGATTCTTCTGAATTGCTAAGACTTTGTGGCTACTAATGGACTGACATATAACGTAATACAAAAACTAGTAGGCTTAGGGGCGGACGAAAAGGTAATACTTTTTTACTTTCTCCGTTACGAAGTACGAGAAAGTATTGTGATCGTGATTTTATTTTCAAAAATTTTTTTTACGGAAATATCCGTTTTGGGGTCCCTAGATGCCATTTCAACAATTTCTGGAAAAAAAAATTGTGTCTGTGTATATACAGGGTGTCCTAAATAGAGTAGGATTGCATGGGTATCTATCTTATTCTTAAAGCTAGAGATCTGGTTAAATAGGCAATGTTGTGCAGTTTTCTATGCTGATTCATTTTATGTTGAGAAATTTTTAAAATTCCGAGCAGTTTAGAAAATATTTAAAAAAACTGAAAATCGCGATTTTCAAAAAAATCAAATATCTCAATAATTATTAAAGATGCGAAAAAAAGTTTTAAATAAAAGTTACTTGGTTTAATTAGGTAAACATAGAAATCAAGTCAAAATAAAATTCAAGATGGCGGTTTCCGAGATATTAATACCAACTTTCTTATTTCAAATGGCCACCATATTTGATTTGTACACGCATAAATAGACTTTTTTTTCTCTTTTCAGCGATGTACAATAACCTATGTCAAAATAAAGCTGAGTACTTTAAATGTCGCCTTGTCAGGTAAAGACTATTTCGTGGCGTTTTCTTTTGCCCTTGATATTTCTTTGATTTCAGTTCCAAAATCGGCATATAATTCGTTATATAGTACATTACGGTCCTGTTTACCCTCGGGGAGCGGTTCACTCTATTAGACCCACCGAAGGGAGCACCGGAAGGCACTTGTCCGTGTGAAAGAGTGTACCGCGTACAGGGAACAAAGGGGCCACGGCCGCCGCCCGCGCCCCCCGCCCCCCCTCCTCTCGGTCCATCTCTTCTTCGATCGCTGAGCGGCAGAGCAAATAGGAGACGGTAATTACACGAGTTGACGCTTGTTTTCTGCAAACAGGCGATAATACCCGCGGGGACGCGAACAGAAGGATCCACGGATGATACACCCCGAAACCGCCCCCCGACATACGTTCCAATTTCGGGGAGAGAGAGCGCCCCCCTTAATCACCGCGCGACGAGTCAACGCTTCACGGACGGAATCCACGAGCCCCGGGGGACAGATCTCGGCACTGATCTGTTTGCTTTCTCTCTCCATGGAGATGGCTAAGCTCTTGTTCAATTAGAAAAACATTTAAATCTCCATCGGTTACACATTCGAATCCTTTAGTTTAGTTTTTTTTATGTACAAATAAAACACGTTTTTCTTTCACAGTTATTATAAGACTGGGTTATTTTTCAAAGTAAACCTCTTGGATGATTATGATATAATTGATAATATGATATTTATTTAGTTTGATGATATAAAAATATTGCTTGAAAAATTCAATTGAATAGTAGTATAAAACATACATTATCACTCAAAAAAATACAATTAAAAAAACGTAGCGGGTCTCTCATTGTGTAGATGCTGTCCTGGTGGAGCCTAATCAGTTCGAGGAATGAGAATTGTATCGCCACGGTTACACTCGGAATTGATTTTTACTCCGATCAAGTGCTGATGTATTTCTTTATCATTTCTTGTGCCGGTGCATAATCTTTTTTTAATTCAAATTTTGCAGCGACATAGAAACTCTCAGCGGCGGCTCGCTACCCTGGAGATATATTTTCCTTCAGAGTTTCTTTATGAGCAAACGCCTTCTGGATTACCACGAATGTCCTTTTACTTTTTACGGAAAGATTCTCCAGCTCGTGGATCTTCGTAGAGGAGCCTAAGACGGAGATGCCGCTCGTGCTGCACTACTACTTAGTCTTTCAGCAGTGGAAGCAACTATTTTGCTGCTGTTTCGGTCAAATTTTTTGCCGTAGCCTCCTCGCCGAACATCCACGAGCTGGAGAATCTTTCCCTAAAAAGTAAAAGGACATTCGTGACAATCCAGAAGGCGTTTGCTCATAAAGAAACTCTGAAGGAAAATTGAATTCATCACTTGGATCTTCCGATGCGGCTGGATCCTCAAGTAAATGGAAGATACGTGTCAGGTAAGATTATCTTCCCGTTTTTTAGGCAATTACTGATTCGTCGGTGCCAGGATAACACGCTTAGTTAACTTCGAAGATTAACCATTTTTAATCATGCTTTGCGGAATTTTAATATCTTCATAATGTAATCAATGTGCGCGCGAAAGATTTCCTGATCCAACATCTAAAAGCGTCAACAGACGCTAGATTATCATTTTTTGGTTATAACACCATTTAGATTAATTGTTATAGCACTGAACTACAATTAGTAGCTCAAGTCATTACTGATATTATTTATGCAATGTATTCCACTTGCTCAGAAGTAGCCTTTAAATTAGAAACCATTGTGTGCCTAGTTTTGACAAAAAATATGCACGCAATGTCACGTCACTGAAATATTAATGATTTAATTGCTTGTTCATAAAACCCGGACGATCTGTAGATCCATTAGCATTCCTACAGCAACGACAATGGGCGCCTCTAGATGCGATCACGCCGCGCACATTAATTCTTCGCGAACAAGTGTACGCTTGTCGTCCAGCTATATAACAATGATAAGAAGACTCCTCTTCCCTTTTTTCCTCCAGCAACGCCGAGGTTATTTCGCACCCTGGAGATATATTAATACTCTAATAAAATTGAGCACGTGTCACCGTCGCCCTGGGAAAGAATGCGGCGATTATAGTCTCTCCACTATCACCAGGCTGACGAGACAACCCTCCCTTTTGCCAAACGACGAAATCGCCGACACGGAAAGTTAATTTGGCAATATTTTCACTTAAGTGGGTCAGTTAAACGGAATAGCACGCTTTTTATTAGAGAAGGCGCGTGTGACCACTCGTATATTTGAGGGTGCTGATAGTGTCAAGATAAATATGTATCAAAAAGGGTGCACAAATTGCTTTTTACACGTTCTAATTAATCTACACAAGAAAAATATCACATACATTGGTGAATTAACCTATATTTTCTGCACCAATCCAACAGTCCGTTTTATATTTTTTTCGGCCAAAATTTAAAGAAATTACGCTCCGTTCACATGAATTTATCTCAAAATCTATGGATGGGGTGTTTGCAGTTTTTCATGGAATTATAAATAAAAGTCTCTTTAGTAAAAAATAAAACATGTAAATTTGACGTATTTTAATGATTATTAGTTTAGCCAGATTTAACATTAATAAGCGTATATTTATTACCATTTTTTTTTATCCATCATCATAGCTTTTTCGCCCGAATTGGATAATATGGATAGAGACAACATCTGGTTTCGACAAGATGGCGTAAAAGTTTCGTTGGAGCTGCATTAGGGCTCAGGTCTATGCCAATATATCTGCAACAATAAACAAGACGAAGAAGATAACATCGTTTAAATGGATACTCATTTATATTTACCATACCCAACGGTATTTCACATTTCGATTCAACTGAAGTTTCAAGTTGCATAAATTTTGTAACTGCAATGTTACAATGTGTTACAATGTGGATACCAGATAAACACGTATTGATAATTCTAAACTAAAATAACATTTAATTTGTGGGATTTTTTTTACGAGATAACGTTAACAGAAAAATTTGAGAGTGGAGTTTAGATTAGGCACTTTTAATATTTTAATGCCGATTACGTATACTATGTACATAATATTAATTTATTATCTCCACACAATTCAGTGGGACAAGTAAAGCAAATTGTTTTAATCGCTCTGCAGAGATAACGACTACTAAAAAGTACACGGTGTTATAAAATTAGAACAATTTACACAGTTACGAAAACTCGGAAAATGTTTTGCTATCATATAAAAATAAGTTTTATACAATTAAATAATAAAACCCTATATTAGTTTCAAATATAGGTATCCTTGTACCGACTTGCACGATTACAAACATATTTTTGATTTTATAAAAGTGATTATGAACTTTCAACTCAGACACAATAATGAAGTTATATAAAAATAAAATAAACTTATTTAGAAGATTTGTATTTAACCGAATATATGTAACTATACAGGGTGTTTCAAATTCGAGGCTCACCATGGGGATCTCGCTTATTAGAAGAGATAGAGGGTATGTTTAAATTTGGCACATTTGCAGAATTTTATGCTGATTAATAATCCACTGGAAAAAATTACTTACATTCTTTTGTTTTCGACTTAAGTCCAAAAAAACTTACTTTCGTTTTTTCTTTATATTCTCGTTATTTGACTTCGAGGGTAAATCTGCCACTTTTCTGCCTAGTTGAATAAATAACTACTACACGCGTGTTGCGCGAAAAATCAAGGTATTTCTGCCACTTAATCTAATTAATACAGCTTACGGACAATATATAAATAATTTTATTGCTTTCATCTTAAAATGTTAAACAATGCGGTGTACGAATGTATATAATTGTAGAGGCGGTGGATGGGTTTGAGAGAGCGAGATGGAGATGACGGAACGCAGGGGTAAACCTGACGACAGCGCAGTTTTCCGGTGCCGCAATATTTAATTTAAGCATGGCAGCGCTTCCGGACGTCAAACCGATGTTGACTCCTCTCCCATTCTCGATAATAATAAGATTTGTTCGCGTTCAATACTAGGAATCCGGGTCGGAGGAATCCGGAAACACCAAGCCACCGCCGGATGCTGTTCGTTCTGTACTCCCCCCCTACAACCCGCGCGCCCCGCAAATTATATGCACGGAATCAATATTGGTACTTCCTTATCTATTTCTATCTGCGTGAGAGTTGTAGTAAGTTATTATTTACATGTTGTGGTAGCTTATTCCGCGGTATTAATTTTCCGACCGATCGATTTTCCAGTGAAGTTGTCACCGGGTGTAATCCTGCGACAAAGTGCAGTGACAATGGGTACGGTTTGGAGGCTCCGCTTCCAGGCGATCGCACGCTGAACTGGAGCCCCATTGTGACGTTAAGAAGTAATAATCCGGAGACCAGCGGCTTCTAAACACAAAGAAAGAGGACAGCTTCCTGTGCCCCACTCCATTCACGATACTCCTCGCCAAATTGACTAACTTCTATCGTCACCCACAGATCCTTGACGTTTTTCTCTCTACAATTCAGTCCGTCGCAAATCATGTAGACGCATTTACAAAAATGGAATTTTATACTCGACTTCACTAAATACTGACAACATAAATATTTTTCTGTTTGCGAGTGTGCGATCAACCACTGAACCGCACAAATTCACAATATCATTTATTAGAGAAATAACCGACGAGACATTATTACAATTCCGATAATTAATTGAAAAATTAAATCTAAAATAGTTTATTTATTACATTACTAAAGTTGTAAACAGAAAATTAAGCCGATTGCCGTTAAAAAAATTCATCTTTCATCAAATGCAAAAAAATTTAAGCCCGTGACACATCAGCAAAAAAACTCGAAAATGGAAAAAATCGAAAAAATAAACTTTCTAAAAAATCATCGTAGACTTTTATGTAATATCTTTTTTTTCATCAGAAGAACGAGATTAAACGATTGGCGTTAAAAAATTTCATCCAGAGAAAATTGCAAAAAAGTTAGCTAGTCACCATGAAAAAAGTCGATTTTTTCAAACTTTGAACGTCTGTAGCGGCCGAACGAATAATCCAATTTGAATGCGGATTGCAAATCTGTGTTCCTCATGTGTCAATTAGTCGGTTCTGATTAAAATCGGGGATTTTTCATTTTTGACCAAAACCCGAAATTTTATCCAAGGGCCCCTTCTTACTTTTTAACAAAAATTGCATTAAAAATGATTTCCTGAAGAAACCACAGGTTGGATCCGCGGTTTCATAACGTCACTCGAAAGATCGCTTCAAGACGCTTCAGAAAATGTACTTTCGCAGAAACAAATGTCAATTTTGAGCCCGTGACACGTCAGCAAAAAAACTCGAAAATGGAAAAAATCGAAAAAATCAACTTTCTTAATAATCATCGCAGACCTTTATGTAATACCTTTTTTTTCATCTGAAGAACGAGATAAAACGATTGGCGTTAAAAAATTTCACCAAGAAAAAATTTCCAAAAAGTTAGCTAGTCACTATGAAAAAAGTATATTTTTTCAAACTTTGAACGGCTGTAGCGGCCGAACGAAGAATCCAATTTGAACGCGGATTGCAAATCTGTGTTCCTCATGTGTCAATTAGTCGGATCTGATTAAAATTGGGGATTTTTTATTTTTGACCAAAACCCGAAATTTTATCCAAGGGTCCCCCCTTCTTACTTTTTAACAAAAATTGCATTAAAAATGAATTCCTGAAGAAACCACTGGTTGGATCCGGGGTTTCATAACGTCACTCGAAAGATCGCTTCAAGACGCTTCAGAAAATGTACTTTCGCAGAAACAAATGTCAATTTTGAGCCCGTGACACGTCAGCAAAAAAACTCGAAAATGGAAAAAAGCGAAAAAATCAACTTTCTTAATAATCATCGCAGACCTTTATGTAATACCTTTTTTTTCATCTGAAGAACGAGATAAAACGATTGGCGTTAAAAAATTTCACCAAGAAAAAATTTCCAAAAAGTTAGCTAGTCACTATGAAAAAAGTATATTTTTTCAAACTTTGAACGGCTGTAGCGGCCGAACGAAGAATCCAATTTGAACGCGGATTGCAAATCTGTGTTCCTCATGTGTCAATTAGTCGGATCTGATTAAAATTGGGGATTTTTTATTTTTGACCAAAACCCGAAATTTTATCCAAGGGTCCCCCCTTCTTACTTTTTAACAAAAATTGCATTAAAAATGAATTCCTGAAGAAACCACAGGTTGGATCCGCGGTTTCATAACGTCACTCGAAAGATCGCTTCAAGACGCTTCAGAAAAAATCAACTTTCTTAATAATCATAGTAGACCTTTATGTAATACCTTTTTTTTCATCTGAAGAACGAGATAAAACGATTGGCGTTAAAAAATTTCACCAAGAAAAAATAACAAAAAAGTTAGCTAGTCACCATGAAAAAAGTCGATTTTTTCAAACTTTGAACGGCTGTAGCGGCCGAAAGAAGGATCCAATTTGAACGCGGATTGCAAATCTGTGTTCCTCATGTGTCAATTAGTCGGATCTGATTAAAATTGGGGATTTTTTATTTTTGACCAAATCCCGAAATTTTATCCAAGGGTCCCCCCTTCTTACTTTTTAACAAAAATTGCATTAAAAATGATTTCCTGAAGAAACCACTGGTTGGATCCGGGGTTTCATAACGTCACTCGAAAGATCGCTTCAAGACGCTTCAGAAAATGTACTTTCGCAGAAACAAATGTCAATTTTAAGCCCGTGACACGTCAGCAAAAAAACTCGAAAATGGAAAAAATCGAAAAAATCAACTTTCTTAATAATCATCGTAGACCTTTATGTAATACATTTTTTTTCATCTGAAGAACAAGATAAAACGATTGGCGTTCAAAAATTTCACCAAGAAAAAATAGCAAAAAAGTTAGCTAGTCACCATGAAAAAAGTCGATTTTTTCAAACTTTGAACGGCTGTAGCGGCCGAACGAAGAATCCAATTTGAACGCGGATTGCAAATCTGTGTTCCTCATGTGTCAATTAGTCGGATCTGATTAAAATTGGGGATTTTTTATTTTTGACCAAAACCCGAAATTTTATCCAAGGGTCCCCCCTTCTTACTTTTTAACAAAAATTGCATTAAAAATGATTTCCTGAAGAAACCACTGGTTGGATCCGGGGTTTCATAACGTCACTCGAAAGATCGCTTCAAGATGCTTCAGAAAATGTACTTTCGCAGAAACAAATGTCAATTTTAAGCCCGTGACACGTCAGCAAAAAAACTCGAAAATGGAAAAAATCGAAAAAATCAACTTTCTTAATAATCATCGTAGACCTTTATGTAATACCTTTTTTTTCATCTGAAGAACGAGACGAAACGATGGGCGTTAAAAAATTTCATCCAGAGAAAATTGCAAAAAAGTTAGCTAGTCACCATGAAAAAAGTCGATTTTTTCAAACTTTGAACGGGTGTAGCGGCCGAACGAAGAATCCAATTTGAACGCGGATTGCAAATCTGTGTTCCTCATGTGTCAATTAGTCGGATCTGATTAAAATTGGGGATTTTTTATTTTTGACCAAAACCCGAAATTTTATCCAAGGGTCCCCCCTTCTTACTTTTTAACAAAAATTGCATTAAAAATGATTTCCTGAAGAAACCACAGGTTGGATCCGGGGTTTCATAACGTCACTCGAAAGATCGCTTCAAGATGCTTCAGAAAATGTACTTTCGCAGAAACAAATGTCAATTTTAAGCCCGTGACACGTCAGCAAAAAAACTCGAAAATGGAAAAAATCGAAAAAATCAACTTTCTTAATAATCACCGTAGACCTTTATGTAATACCTTTTTTTCATCTGAAGAACGAGATAAAACGATTGGCGTTAAAAAATTTCACCAAGAAAAAATAGCAAAAAAGTTAGCTAGTCACTATGAAAAAAGTCGATTTTTTCAAACTTTGAACGGCTGTAGCGGCCGAACGAATAATCCAATTTGAATGCGGATTGCAAATCTGTGTTCCTCATGTGTCAATTAGTCGGTTCTGATTAAAATCGGGGATTTTTCATTTTTGACCAAAACCCGAAATTTTATCCAAGGGCCCCTTCTTACTTTTTAACAAAAATTGCATTAAAAATGATTTCCTGAAGAAACCACAGGTTGGATCCGCGGTTTCATAACGTCACTCGAAAGATCGCTTCAAGACGCTTCAGAAAATGTACTTTCGCAGAAACAAATGTCAATTTTAAGCCCGTGACACGTCAGCAAAAAAACTCGAAAATGGAAAAAATCGAAAAAATCAACTTTCTTAATAATCATAGTAGACCTTTATGTAATACCTTTTTTTTCATCTGAAGAACGAGATAAAACGATTGGCGTTAAAAAATTTCACCAAGAAAAAATAACAAAAAAGTTAGCTAGTCACCATGAAAAAAGTCGATTTTTTCAAACTTTGAACGGCTGTAGCGGCCGAAAGAAGGATCCAATTTGAACGCGGATTGCAAATCTGTGTTCCTCATGTGTCAATTAGTCGGATCTGATTAAAATTGGGGATTTTTTATTTTTGACCAAATCCCGAAATTTTATCCAAGGGTCCCCCCTTCTTACTTTTTAACAAAAATTGCATTAAAAATGATTTCCTGAAGAAACCACTGGTTGGATCCGGGGTTTCATAACGTCACTCGAAAGATCGCTTCAAGACGCTTCAGAAAATGTACTTTCGCAGAAACAAATGTCAATTTTAAGCCCGTGACACGTCAGCAAAAAAACTCGAAAATGGAAAAAATCGAAAAAATCAACTTTCTTAATAATCATCGTAGACCTTTATGTAATACATTTTTTTTCATCTGAAGAACAAGATAAAACGATTGGCGTTCAAAAATTTCACCAAGAAAAAATAGCAAAAAAGTTAGCTAGTCACCATGAAAAAAGTCGATTTTTTCAAACTTTGAACGGCTGTAGCGGCCGAACGAAGAATCCAATTTGAACGCGGATTGCAAATCTGTGTTCCTCATGTGTCAATTAGTCGGATCTGATTAAAATTGGGGATTTTTTATTTTTGACCAAAACCCGAAATTTTATCCAAGGGTCCCCCCTTCTTACTTTTTAACAAAAATTGCATTAAAAATTATTTCCTGAAAAAACCACTGGTTGGATCCGGGGTTTCATAACGTCACTCGAAAGATCGCTTCAAGACGCTTCAGAAAATGTACTTTCGCAAAAACAAATGTCAATTTTAAGCCCGTGACACGTCAGCAAAAAAACTCGAAAATGGAAAAAATCGAAAAAATCAACTTTCTTAATAATCACCGTAGACCTTTATGTAATACCTTTTTTTCATCTGAAGAACGAGATAAAACGATTGGCGTTAAAAAATTTCACCAAGAAAAAATAGCAAAAAAGTTAGCTAGTCACTATGAAAAAAGTCGATTTTTTCAAACTTTGAACGGCTGTAGCGGCCGAACGAATAATCCAATTTGAATGCGGATTGCAAATCTGTGTTCCTCATGTGTCAATTAGTCGGTTCTGATTAAAATCGGGGATTTTTCATTTTTGACCAAAACCCGAAATTTTATCCAAGGGCCCCTTCTTACTTTTTAACAAAAATTGCATTAAAAATGATTTCCTGAAGAAACCACAGGTTGGATCCGCGGTTTCATAACGTCACTCGAAAGATCGCTTCAAGACGCTTCAGAAAATGTACTTTCGCAGAAACAAATGTCAATTTTAAGCCCGTGACACGTCAGCAAAAAAACTCGAAAATGGAAAAAATCGAAAAAATCAACTTTCTTAATAATCATAGTAGACCTTTATGTAATACCTTTTTTTTCATCTGAAGAACGAGATAAAACGATTGGCGTTAAAAAATTTCACCAAGAAAAAATAACAAAAAAGTTAGCTAGTCACCATGAAAAAAGTCGATTTTTTCAAACTTTGAACGGCTGTAGCGGCCGAAAGAAGGATCCAATTTGAACGCGGATTGCAAATCTGTGTTCCTCATGTGTCAATTAGTCGGATCTGATTAAAATTGGGGATTTTTTATTTTTGACCAAATCCCGAAATTTTATCCAAGGGCCCCTTCTTACTTTTTAACAAAAATTGCATTAAAAATGATTTCCTGAAGAAACCACAGGTTGGATCCGCGGTTTCATAACGTCACTCGAAAGATCGCTTCAAGACGCTTCAGAAAATGTACTTTCGCAGAAACAAATGTCAATTTTAAGCCCGTGACACGTCAGCAAAAAAACTCGAAAATGGAAAAAATCGAAAAAATCAACTTTCTTAATAATCATAGTAGACCTTTATGTAATACCTTTTTTTTCATCTGAAGAACGAGATAAAACGATTGGCGTTAAAAAATTTCACCAAGAAAAAATAACAAAAAAGTTAGCTAGTCACCATGAAAAAAGTCGATTTTTTCAAACTTTGAACGGCTGTAGCGGCCGAAAGAAGGATCCAATTTGAACGCGGATTGCAAATCTGTGTTCCTCATGTGTCAATTAGTCGGATCTGATTAAAATTGGGGATTTTTTATTTTTGACCAAATCCCGAAATTTTATCCAAGGGTCCCCCCTTCTTACTTTTTAACAAAAATTGCATTAAAAATGATTTCCTGAAGAAACCACTGGTTGGATCCGGGGTTTCATAACGTCACTCGAAAGATCGCTTCAAGACGCTTCAGAAAATGTACTTTCGCAGAAACAAATGTCAATTTTAAGCCCGTGACACGTCAGCAAAAAAACTCGAAAATGGAAAAAATCGAAAAAATCAACTTTCTTAATAATCATAGTAGACCTTTATGTAATACATTTTTTTTCATCTGAAGAACAAGATAAAACGATTGGCGTTCAAAAATTTCACCAAGAAAAAATAGCAAAAAAGTTAGCTAGTCACCATGAAAAAAGTCGATTTTTTCAAACTTTGAACGGCTGTAGCGGCCGAACGAAGAATCCAATTTGAACGCGGATTGCAAATCTGTGTTCCTCATGTGTCAATTAGTCGGATCTGATTAAAATTGGGGATTTTTTATTTTTGACCAAAACCCGAAATTTTATCCAAGGGTCCCCCCTTCTTACTTTTTAACAAAAATTGCATTAAAAATTATTTCCTGAAAAAACCACTGGTTGGATCCGGGGTTTCATAACGTCACTCGAAAGATCGCTTCAAGACGCTTCAGAAAATGTACTTTCGCAAAAACAAATGTCAATTTTAAGCCCGTGACACGTCAGCAAAAAAACTCGAAAATGGAAAAAATCGAAAAAATCAACTTTCTTAATAATCATCGTAGACCTTTATGTAATACCTTTTTTTTCATCTGAAGAACGAGACAAAACGATTGGCGTTAAAAAATTTCATCCAGAGAAAATTGCAAAAAAGTTAGCTAGTCACCATGAAAAAAGTCGATTTTTTCAAACTTTGAACGGCTGTAGCGGCCGAACGAAGAATCCAATTTGAACGCGGATTGCAAATCTGTGTTCCTCATGTGTCAATTAGTCGGATCTGATTAAAATTGGGGATTTTTTATTTTTGACCAAAACCCGAAATTTTATCCAAGGGTCCCCCCTTCTTACTTTTTAACAAAAATTGCATTAAAAATGATTTCCTGAAGAAACCACAGGTTGGATCCGGGGTTTCATAACGTCACTCGAAAGATCGCTTCAAGATGCTTCAGAAAATGTACTTTCGCAGAAACAAATGTCAATTTTAAGCCCGTGACACGTCAGCAAAAAAACTCGAAAATGGAAAAAATCGAAAAAATCAACTTTCTTAATAATCACCGTAGACCTTTATGTAATACCTTTTTTTCATCTGAAGAACGAGATAAAACGATTGGCGTTAAAAAATTTCACCAAGAAAAAATAGCAAAAAAGTTAGCTAGTCACTATGAAAAAAGTCGATTTTTTCAAACTTTGAACGGCTGTAGCGGCCGAACGAATAATCCAATTTGAATGCGGATTGCAAATCTGTGTTCCTCATGTGTCAATTAGTCGGTTCTGATTAAAATCGGGGATTTTTCATTTTTGACCAAAACCCGAAATTTTATCCAAGGGCCCCTTCTTACTTTTTAACAAAAATTGCATTAAAAATGATTTCCTGAAGAAACCACAGGTTGGATCCGCGGTTTCATAACGTCACTCGAAAGATCGCTTCAAGACGCTTCAGAAAATGTACTTTCGCAGAAACAAATGTCAATTTTAAGCCCGTGACACGTCAGCAAAAAAACTCGAAAATGGAAAAAATCGAAAAAATCAACTTTCTTAATAATCATCGCAGACCTTTATGTAATACCTTTTTTTTCATCTGAAGAACGAGATAAAACGATTGGCGTTAAAAAATTTCACCAAGAAAAAATAACAAAAAAGTTAGCTAGTCACCATGAAAAAAGTCGATTTTTTCAAACTTTGAACGGCTGTAGCGGCCGAAAGAAGGATCCAATTTGAACGCGGATTGCAAATCTGTGTTCCTCATGTGTCAATTAGTCGGATCTGATTAAAATTGGGGATTTTTTATTTTTGACCAAAACCCGAAATTTTATCCAAGGGTCCCCCCTTCTTACTTTTTAACAAAAATTGCATTAAAAATGATTTCCTGAAGAAACCACAGGTTGGATCCGCGGTTTCATAACGTCACTCGAAAGATCGCTTCAAGACGCTTCAGAAAATGTACTTTCGCAGAAACAAATGTCAATTTTAAGCCCGTGACACGTCAGCAAAAAAACTCGAAAATGGAAAAAATCGAAAAAATCAACTTTCTTAATAATCATAGTAGACCTTTATGTAATACATTTTTTTTCATCTGAAGAACAAGATAAAACGATTGGCGTTCAAAAATTTCACCAAGAAAAAATAGCAAAAAAGTTAGCTAGTCACCATGAAAAAAGTCGATTTTTTCAAACTTTGAACGGCTGTAGCGGCCGAACGAAGAATCCAATTTGAACGCGGATTGCAAATCTGTGTTCCTCATGTGTCAATTAGTCGGATCTGATTAAAATTGGGGATTTTTTATTTTTGACCAAAACCCGAAATTTTATCCAAGGGTCCCCCCTTCTTACTTTTTAACAAAAATTGCATTAAAAATGATTTCCTGAAGAAACCACAGGTTGGATCCGGGGTTTCATAACGTCACTCGAAAGATCGCTTCAAGACGCTTCAGAAAATGTACTTTCGCAGAAACAAATGTCAATTTTGAGCCCGTGACACGTCAGCAAAAAAACTCGAAAATGGAAAAAATCGAAAAAATCAACTTTCTTAATAATCACCGTAGACCTTTATGTAATACCTTTTTTTTCATCTGAAGAACGAGAGAAAACGATTGGCGTTAAAAAATTTCACCAAGAAAAAATAGCAAAAAAGTTAGCTAGTCACCATGAAAAAAGTCGATTGTTTCAAACTTTGAACGGCTGTAGCGGCCGAACGAAGAATCCAATTTGAACGCGGATTGCAAATCTGTGTTCCTCATGTGTCAATTAGTCGGATCTGATTAAAATTGGGGATTTTTTATTTTTGACCAAAACCCGAAATTTTATCCAAGGGTCCCCCCTTCTTACTTTTTAACAAAAATTGCATTAAAAATGATTTCCTGAAGAAACCACAGGTTGGATCCGGGGTTTCATAACGTCACTCGAAAGATCGCTTCAAGACGCTTCAGAAAATGTACTTTCGCAGAAACAAATGTCAATTTTGAGCCCGTGACACGTCAGCAAAAAAACTCGAAAATGGAAAAAATCGAAAAAATCAACTTTCTTAATAATCACCGTAGACCTTTATGTAATACCTTTTTTTTCATCTGAAGAACGAGAGAAAACGATTGGCGTTAAAAAATTTCACCAAGAAAAAATAGCAAAAAAGTTAGCTAGTCACCATGAAAAAAGTCGATTGTTTCAAACTTTGAACGGCTGTAGCGGCCGAACGAAGAATCCAATTTGAACGCGGATTGCAAATCTGTGTTCCTCATGTGTCAATTAGTCGGATCTGATTAAAATTGGGGATTTTTTATTTTTGACCAAAACCCGAAATTTTATCCAAGGGTCCCCCCTTCTTACTTTTTAACAAAAATTGCATTAAAAATGATTTCCTGAAGAAACCACAGGTTGGATCCGGGGTTTCATAACGTCACTCGAAAGATCGCTTCAAGACGCTTCAGAAAATGTACTTTCGCAGAAACAAATGTCAATTTTGAGCCCGTGACACGTCAGCAAAAAAACTCGAAAATGGAAAAAATCGAAAAAATCAACTTTCTTAATAATCATAGTAGACCTTTATGTAATACATTTTTTTTCATCTGAAGAACAAGATAAAACGATTGGCGTTCAAAAATTTCACCAAGAAAAAATAGCAAAAAAGTTAGCTAGTCACCATGAAAAAAGTCGATTTTTTCAAACTTTGAACGGCTGTAGCGGCCGAACGAAGAATCCAATTTGAACGCGGATTGCAAATCTGTGTTCCTCATGTGTCAATTAGTCGGATCTGAATAAAATTGGGGATTTTTTATTTTTGACCAAAACCCGAAATTTTATCCAAGGGTCCCCCCTTCTTACTTTTTAACAAAAATTGCATTAAAAATGAATTCCTGAAGAAACCACAGGTTGGATCCGGGGTTTCATAACGTCACTCGAAAGATCGCTTCAAGACGCTTCAGAAAATGTACTTTCGCAGAAACAAATGTCAATTTTGAGCCCGTGACACGTCAGCAAAAAAACTCGAAAATGGAAAAAATCGAAAAAATCAACTTTCTTAATAATCATAGTAGACCTTTATGTAATACATTTTTTTTCATCTGAAGAACGAGAGAAAACGATTGGCGTTAAAAAATTTCACCAAGAAAAAATAGCAAAAAAGTTAGCTAGTCACCATGAAAAAAGTCGATTTTTTCAAACTTTGAACGGCTGTAGCGGCCGAACGAAGAATCCAATTTGAACGCGGATTGCAAATCTGTGTTCCTCATGTGTCAATTAGTCGGATCTGATTAAAATTGGGGATTTTTTATTTTTGACCAAAACCCGAAATTTTATCCAAGGGTCCCCCCTTCTTACTTTTTAACAAAAATTGCATTAAAAATGAATTCCTGAAGAAACCACAGGTTGGATCCGGGGTTTCATAACGTCACTCGAAAGATCGCTTCAAGACGCTTCAGAAAATGTACTTTCGCAGAAACAAATGTCAATTTTAAGCCCGTGACACGTCAGCAAAAAAACTCGAAAATGGAAAAAATCGAAAAAATCAACTTTCTTAATAATCATAGTAGACCTTTATGTAATACATTTTTTTTCATCTGAAGAACGAGAGAAAACGATTGGCGGTAAAAAATTTCACCAAGAAAAAATAGCAAAAAAGTTAGCTAGTCACCATGAAAAAAGTCGATTTTTTCAAACTTTGAACGGCTGTAGCGGCCGAACGAAGAATCCAATTTGAACGCGGATTGCAAATCTGTGTTCCTCATGTGTCAATTAGTCGGATCTGATTAAAATTGGGGATTTTTTATTTTTGACCAAAACCCGAAATTTTATCCAAGGGTCCCCCCTTCTTACTTTTTAACAAAAATTGCATTAAAAATGATTTCCTGAAGAAACCACAGGTTGGATCCGGGGTTTCATAACGTCACTCGAAAGATCGCTTCAAGACGCTTCAGAAAATGTACTTTCGCAGAAACAAATGTCAATTTTGAGCCCGTGACACGTCAGCAAAAAAACTCGAAAATGGAAAAAATCGAAAAAATCAACTTTCTTAATAATCATAGTAGACCTTTATGTAATACATTTTTTTTCATCTGAAGAACGAGAGAAAACGATTGGCGTTAAAAAATTTCACCAAGAAAAAATAGCAAAAAAGTTAGCTAGTCACCATGAAAAAAGTCGATTTTTTCAAACTTTGAACGGCTGTAGCGGCCGAACGAAGAATCCAATTTGAACGCGGATTGCAAATCTGTGTTCCTCATGTGTCAATTAGTCGGATCTGATTAAAATTGGGGATTTTTTATTTTTGACCAAAACCCGAAATTTTATCCAAGGGTCCCCCCTTCTTACTTTTTAACAAAAATTGCATTAAAAATGAATTCCTGAAGAAACCACAGGTTGGATCCGGGGTTTCATAACGTCACTCGAAAGATCGCTTCAAGACGCTTCAGAAAATGTACTTTCGCAGAAACAAATGTCAATTTTAAGCCCGTGACACGTCAGCAAAAAAACTCGAAAATGGAAAAAATCGAAAAAATCAACTTTCTTAATAATCATAGTAGACCTTTATGTAATACATTTTTTTTCATCTGAAGAACGAGAGAAAACGATTGGCGGTAAAAAATTTCACCAAGAAAAAATAGCAAAAAAGTTAGCTAGTCACCATGAAAAAAGTCGATTTTTTCAAACTTTGAACGGCTGTAGCGGCCGAACGAAGAATCCAATTTGAACGCGGATTGCAAATCTGTGTTCCTCATGTGTCAATTAGTCGGATCTGATTAAAATTGGGGATTTTTTATTTTTGACCAAAACCCGAAATTTTATCCAAGGGTCCCCCCTTCTTACTTTTTAACAAAAATTGCATTAAAAATGATTTCCTGAAGAAACCACAGGTTGGATCCGGGGTTTCATAACGTCACTCGAAAGATCGCTTCAAGACGCTTCAGAAAATGTACTTTCGCAGAAACAAATGTCAATTTTGAGCCCGTGACACGTCAGCAAAAAAACTCGAAAATGGAAAAAATCGAAAAAATCAACTTTCTTAATAATCACCGTAGACCTTTATGTAATACCTTTTTTTTCATCTGAAGAACGAGATAAAACGATTGGCGTTAAAAAATTTCACCAAGAAAAAATAGCAAAAAAGTTAGCTAGTCACCATGAAAAAAGTCGATTGTTTCAAACTTTGAACGGCTGTAGCGGCCGAACGAAGAATCCAATTTGAACGCGGATTGCAAATCTGTGTTCCTCATGTGTCAATTAGTCGGATCTGATTAAAATTGGGGATTTTTTATTTTTGACCAAAACCCGAAATTTTATCCAAGGGTCCCCCCTTCTTACTTTTTAACAAAAATTGCATTAAAAATGATTTCCTGAAGAAACCACAGGTTGGATCCGGGGTTTCATAACGTCACTCGAAAGATCGCTTCAAGACGCTTCAGAAAATGTACTTTCGCAGAAACAAATGTCAATTTTGAGCCCGTGACACGTCAGCAAAAAAACTCGAAAATGGAAAAAATCGAAAAAATCAACTGTCTTAATAATCATCGCAGACCTTTATGTAATACCTTTTTTTTCATCTGAAGAACGAGATAAAACGATTGGCGTTAAAAAATTTCACCAAGAAAAAATAACAAAAAAGTTAGCTAGTCACCATGAAAAAAGTCGATTTTTTCAAACTTTGAACGGCTGTAGCGGCCGAAAGAAGGATCCAATTTGAACGCGGATTGCAAATCTGTGTTCCTCATGTGTCAATTAGTCGGATCTGAATAAAATTGGGGATTTTTTATTTTTGACCAAAACCCGAAATTTTATCCAAGGGTCCCCCCTTCTTACTTTTTAACAAAAATTGCATTAAAAATGAATTCCTGAAGAAACCACAGGTTGGATCCGGGGTTTCATAACGTCACTCGAAAGATCGCTTCAAGACGCTTCAGAAAATGTACTTTCGCAGAAACAAATGTCAATTTTAAGCCCGTGACACGTCAGCAAAAAAACTCGAAAATGGAAAAAATCGAAAAAATCAACTTTCTTAATAATCATAGTAGACCTTTATGTAATACATTTTTTTTCATCTGAAGAACGAGAGAAAACGATTGGCGTTAAAAAATTTCACCAAGAAAAAATAGCAAAAAAGTTAGCTAGTCACCATGAAAAAAGTCGATTTTTTCAAACTTTGAACGGCTGTAGCGGCCGAACGAAGAATCCAATTTGAACGCGGATTGCAAATCTGTGTTCCTCATGTGTCAATTAGTCGGATCTGAATAAAATTGGGGATTTTTTATTTTTGACCAAAACCCGAAATTTTATCCAAGGGTCCCCCCTTCTTACTTTTTAACAAAAATTGCATTAAAAATGAATTCCTGAAGAAACCACAGGTTGGATCCGGGGTTTCATAACGTCACTCGAAAGATCGCTTCAAGACGCTTCAGAAAATGTACTTTCGCAGAAACAAATGTCAATTTTAAGCCCGTGACACGTCAGCAAAAAAACTCGAAAATGGAAAAAATCGAAAAAATCAACTTTCTTAATAATCATAGTAGACCTTTATGTAATACATTTTTTTTCATCTGAAGAACGAGAGAAAACGATTGGCGTTAAAAAATTTCACCAAGAAAAAATAGCAAAAAAGTTAGCTAGTCACCATGAAAAAAGTCGATTTTTTCAAACTTTGAACGGCTGTAGCGGCCGAACGAAGAATCCAATTTGAACGCGGATTGCAAATCTGTGTTCTTCATGTGTCAATTAGTCGGATCTGAATAAAATTGGGGATTTTTTATTTTTGACCAAAACCCGAAATTTTATCCAAGGGTCCCCCCTTCTTACTTTTTAACAAAAATTGCATTAAAAATGAATTCCTGAAGAAACCACAGGTTGGATCCGGGGTTTCATAACGTCACTCGAAAGATCGCTTCAAGACGCTTCAGAAAATGTACTTTCGCAGAAACAAATGTCAATTTTGAGCCCGTGACACGTCAGCAAAAAAACTCGAAAATGGAAAAAATCGAAAAAATCAACTTTCTTAATAATCATAGTAGACCTTTATGTAATACATTTTTTTTCATCTGAAGAACAAGATAAAACGATTGGCGTTCAAAAATTTCACCAAGAAAAAATAGCAAAAAAGTTAGCTAGTCACCATGAAAAAAGTCGATTTTTTCAAACTTTGAACGGCTGTAGCGGCCGAACGAAGAATCCAATTTGAACGCGGATTGCAAATCTGTGTTCCTCATGTGTCAATTAGTCGGATCTGAATAAAATTGGGGATTTTTTATTTTTGACCAAAACCCGAAATTTTATCCAAGGGTCCCCCCTTCTTACTTTTTAACAAAAATTGCATTAAAAATGAATTCCTGAAGAAACCACTGGTTGGATCCGGGGTTTCATAACGTCACTCGAAAGATCGCTTCAAGACGCTTCAGAAAATGTACTTTCGCAGAAACAAATGTCAATTTTAAGCCCGTGACACGTCAGCAAAAAAACTCGAAAATGGAAAAAATCGAAAAAATCAACTTTCCTAATAATCATAGTAGACCTTTATGTAATACATTTTTTTTCATCTGAAGAACAAGATAAAACGATTGGCGTTCAAAAATTTCACCAAGAAAAAATAGCAAAAAAGTTAGCTAGTCACCATGAAAAAAGTCGATTTTTTCAAACTTTGAACGGCTGTAGCGGCCGAACGAAGAATCCAATTTGAACGCGGATTGCAAATCTGTGTTCCTCATGTGTCAATTAGTCGGATCTGATTAAAATTGGGGATTTTTTATTTTTGACCAAAACCCGAAATTTTATCCAAGGGTCCCCCCTTCTTACTTTTTAACAAAAATTGCATTAAAAATGAATTCCTGAAGAAACCATAGGTTGGATCCGGGGTTTCATAACGTCACTCGAAAGATCGCTTCAAGACGCTTCAGAAAATGTACTTTCGCAGAAACAAATGTCAATTTTAAGCCCGTGACACGTCAGCAAAAAAACTCGAAAATGGAAAAAATCGAAAAAATCAACTTTCCTAATAATCATAGTAGACCTTTATGTAATACATTTTTTTTCATCTGAGGAACAAGATAAAACGATTGGCGTTCAAAAATTTCACCAAGAAAAAATAGCAAAAAAGTTAGCTAGTCACCATGAAAAAAGTCGATTTTTTCAAACTTTGAACGGCTGTAGCGGCCGAACGAAGAATCCAATTTGAACGCGGATTGCAAATCTGTGTTCTTCATGTGTCAATAAGTCGGATCTGAATAAAATTGGGGATTTTTTATTTTTGACCAAAACCCGAAATTTTATCCAAGGGTCCCCCCTTCTTACTTTTTAACAAAAATTGCATTAAAAATGAATTCCTGAAGAAACCACAGGTTGGATCCGGGGTTTCATAACGTCACTCGAAAGATCGCTTCAAGACGCTTCAGAAAATGTACTTTCGCAGAAACAAATGTCAATTTTAAGCCCGTGACACGTCAGCAAAAAAACTCGAAAATGGAAAAAATCGAAAAAATCAACTTTCTTAATAATCATAGTAGACCTTTATGTAATACATTTTTTTTCATCTGAAGAACGAGAGAAAACGATTGGCGTTAAAAAATTTCACCAAGAAAAAATAGCAAAAAAGTTAGCTAGTCACCATGAAAAAAGTCGATTTTTTCAAACTTTGAACGGCTGTAGCGGCCGAACGAAGAATCCAATTTGAACGCGGATTGCAAATCTGTGTTTTTCATGTGTCAATTAGTCGGATCTGAATAAAATTGGGGATTTTTTATTTTTGACCAAAACCCGAAATTTTATCCAAGGGTCCCCCCTTCTTACTTTTTAACAAAAATTGCATTAAAAATGAATTCCTGAAGAAACCACAGGTTGGATCCGGGGTTTCATAACGTCACTCGAAAGATCGCTTCAAGACGCTTCAGAAAATGTACTTTCGCAGAAACAAATGTCAATTTTAAGCCCGTGACACGTCAGCAAAAAAACTCGAAAATGGAAAAAATCGAAAAAATCAACTTTCTTAATAATCATAGTAGACCTTTATGTAATACATTTTTTTTCATCTGAAGAACGAGAGAAAACGATTGGCGTTAAAAAATTTCACCAAGAAAAAATAGCAAAAAAGTTAGCTAGTCACCATGAAAAAAGTCGATTTTTTCAAACTTTGAACGGCTGTAGCGGCCGAACGAAGAATCCAATTTGAACGCGGATTGCAAATCTGTGTTCCTCATGTGTCAATTAGTCGGATCTGAATAAAATTGGGGATTTTTTATTTTTGACCAAATCCCGAAATTTTATCCAAGGGTCCCCCCTTCTTACTTTTTAACAAAAATTGCATTAAAAATGATTTCCTGAAGAAACCACTGGTTGGATCCGGGGTTTCATAACGTCACTCGAAAGATCGCTTCAAGACGCTTCAGAAAATGTACTTTCGCAGAAACAAATGTCAATTTTGAGCCCGTGACACGTCAGCAAAAAAACTCGAAAATGGAAAAAATCGAAAAAATCTACTTTCTTAATAATCATCGCAGACCTTTATGTAATACATTTTTTTTCATCTGAAGAACGAGATAAAACGATTGGCGTTAAAAAATTTCACCAAGAAAAAATAACAAAAAAGTTAGCTAGTCACCATGAAAAAAGTCGATTTTTTCAAACTTTGAACGGCTGTAGCGGCCGAAAGAAGGATCCAATTTGAACGCGGATTGCAAATCTGTGTTCCTCATGTGTCAATTAGTCGGATCTGATTAAAATTGGGGATTTTTTATTTTTGACCAAAACCCGAAATTTTATCCAAGGGTCCCCCCTTCTTACTTTTTAACAAAAATTGCATTAAAAATGATTTCCTGAAGAAACCACTGGTTGGATCCGGGGTTTCATAACGTCACTCGAAAGATCGCTTCAAGACGCTTCAGAAAATGTACTTTCGCAGAAACAAATGTCAATTTTAAGCCCGTGACACGTCAGCAAAAAAACTCGAAAATGGAAAAAATCGAAAAAATCAATTTTCTTAATAATCATAGTAGACCTTTATGTAATACATTTTTTTTCATCTGAAGAACAAGATAAAACGATTGGCGTTAAAAATTTTCACCAAGAAAAAATAGCAAAAAAGTTAGCTAGTCACCATGAAAAAAGTCGATTTTTTCAAACTTTGAACGGCTGTAGCGGCCGAACGAAGAATCCAATTTGAACGCGGATTGCAAATCTGTGTTCCTCATGTGTCAATTAGTCGGATCTGAATAAAATTGGGGATTTTTTATTTTTGACCAAAACCCGAAATTTTATCCAAGGGTCCCCCCTTCTTACTTTTTAACAAAAATTGCATTAAAAATGAATTCCTGAAGAAACCACAGGTTGGATCCGGGGTTTCATAACGTCACTCGAAAGATCGCTTCAAGACGCTTCAGAAAATGTACTTTCGCAGAAACAAATGTCAATTTTAAGCCCGTGACACGTCAGCAAAAAAACTCGAAAATGGAAAAAATCGAAAAAATCAACTTTCTTAATAATCATAGTAGACCTTTATGTAATACATTTTTTTTCATCTGAAGAACGAGAGAAAACGATTGGCGTTAAAAAATTTCACCAAGAAAAAATAGCAAAAAAGTTAGCTAGTCACCATGAAAAAAGTCGATTTTTTCAAACTTTGAACGGCTGTAGCGGCCGAACGAAGAATCCAATTTGAACGCGGATTGCAAATCTGTGTTCTTCATGTGTCAATTAGTCGGATCTGAATAAAATTGGGGATTTTTTATTTTTGACCAAAACCCGAAATTTTATCCAAGGGTCCCCCCTTCTTACTTTTTAACAAAAATTGCATTAAAAATGAATTCCTGAAGAAACCACAGGTTGGATCCGGGGTTTCATAACGTCACTCGAAAGATCGCTTCAAGACGCTTCAGAAAATGTACTTTCGCAGAAACAAATGTCAATTTTAAGCCCGTGACACGTCAGCAAAAAAACTCGAAAATGGAAAAAATCGAAAAAATCAACTTTCTTAATAATCATAGTAGACCTTTATGTAATACATTTTTTTTCATCTGAAGAACGAGAGAAAACGTTTGGCGTTAAAAAATTTCACCAAGAAAAAATAGCAAAAAAGTTAGCTAGTCACCATGAAAAAAGTCGATTTTTTCAAACTTTGAACGGCTGTAGCGGCCGAACGAAGAATCCAATTTGAACGCGGATTGCAAATCTGTGTTCCTCATGTGTCAATTAGTCGGATCTGATTAAAATTGGGGAATTTTTATTTTTGACCAAAACCCGAAATTTTATCCAAGGGTCCCCCCTTCTTACTTTTTAACAAAAATTGCATTAAAAATGATTTCCTGAAGAAACCACTGGTTGGATCCGGGGTTTTATAACGTCACTCGAAAGATCGCTTCAAGACGCTTCAGAAAATGTACTTTCGCAGAAACAAATGTCAATTTTAAGCCCGTGACACGTCAGCAAAAAAACTCGAAAATGGAAAAAATCGAAAAAATCAACTTTCTTAATAATCATCGTAGACGTTCATGTAATACCTTTTTTTTCATCTGAAGTACGAGATAAAACGATTGGCGATAAATAATTTCACCAAGAAAAAATAGCAAAAAAGTTAGCTAGTCACCATGAAAAAAGTCGATTTTTTCAAACTTTGAACGGCTGTAGCGGCCGAACGAAGAATCCAATTTGAACGCGGATTGCAAATCTGTGTTCCTCATGTGTCAATTAGTCGGATCTGAATAAAATTGGGGATTTTTTATTTTTGACCAAAACCCGAAATTTTATCCAAGGGTCCCCCCTTCTTACTTTTTAACAAAAATTGCATTAAAAATGAATTCCTGAAGAAACCACAGGTTGGATCCGGGGTTTCATAACGTCACTCGAAAGATCGCTTCAAGACGCTTCAGAAAATGTACTTTCGCAGAAACAAATGTCAATTTTGAGCCCGTGACACGTCAGCAAAAAAACTCGAAAATGGAAAAAATCGAAAAAATCAACTTTCTTAATAATCATAGAAGACCTTTATGTAATACATTTTTTTTCATCTGAAGAACAAGATAAAACGATTGGCGTTAAAAAATTTCACCAAGAAAAAATAGCAAAAAAGTTAGCTAGTCACCATGAAAAAAGTCGATTTTTTCAAACTTTGAACGGCTGTAGCGGCCGAACGAAGAATCCAATTTGAACGCGGATTGCAAATCTGTGTTCCTCGTGTGCCAATTAGTCGGATCTGATTAAAATTGGGGATTTTTTATTTTTGACCAAAACCCGAAATTTTATCCAAGGGTCCACCCTTCTTACTTTTTAACAAAAATTGCATTAAAAATGATTTCCTGAAGAAACCACTGGTTGGATCCGGGGTTTTATAACGTCACTCGAAAGATCGCTTCAAGACGCTTCAGAAAATGTACTTTCGCAGAAACAAATGTCAATTTTAAGCCCGTGACACGTCAGCAAAAAAACTCGAAAATGGAAAAAATCGAAAAAATCAACTTTCTTAATAATCATAGTAGACCTTTATGTAATACATTTTTTTTCATCTGAAGAACGAGAGAAAACGATTGGCGTTAAAAAATTTCACCAAGAAAAAATAGCAAAAAAGTTAGCTAGTCACCATGAAAAAAGTCGATTTTTTCAAAGTTTGAACGGCTGTAGCGGCCGAACGAAGAATCCAATTTGAACGCGGATTGCAAATCTGTGTTCCTCATGTGTCAATCAGTCGGATCTGATTAAAATTGGGGAATTTTTATTTTTGACCAAAACCCGAAATTTTATCCAAGGGTCCCCCCTTCTTACTTTTTAACAAAAATTGCATTAAAAATGAATTCCTGAAGAAACCACTGGTTGGATCCGGGGTTTCATAACGTCACTCGAAAGATCGCTTCAAGACGCTTCAGAAAATGTACTTTCGCAGAAACAAATGTCAATTTTAAGCCCGTGACACGTCAGCAAAAAAACTCGAAAATGGAAAAAATCGAAAAAATCAACTTTCCTAATAATCATAGTAGACCTTTATGTAATACATTTTTTTTCATCTGAAGAACAAGATAAAACGATTGGCGTTCAAAAATTTCACCAAGAAAAAATAGCAAAAAAGTTAGCTAGTCACCATGAAAAAAGTCGATTTTTTCAAACTTTGAACGGCTGTAGCGGCCGAACGAAGAATCCAATTTGAACGCGGATTGCAAATCTGTGTTCCTCATGTGTCAATTAGTCGGATCTGATTAAAATTGGGGATTTTTTATTTTTGACCAAAACCCGAAATTTTATCCGGGGTTTCATAACGTCACTCGAAAGATCGCTTCAAGACGCTTCAGAAAATGTACTTTCGCAGAAACAAATGTCAATTTTAAGCCCGTGACACGTCAGCAAAAAAACTCGAAAATGGAAAAAATCGAAAAAATCAACTTTCCTAATAATCATAGTAGACCTTTATGTAATACATTTTTTTTCATCTGAGGAACAAGATAAAACGATTGGCGTTCAAAAATTTCACCAAGAAAAAATAGCAAAAAAGTTAGCTAGTCACCATGAAAAAAGTCGATTTTTTCAAACTTTGAACGGCTGTAGCGGCCGAACGAAGAATCCAATTTGAACGCGGATTGCAAATCTGTGTTCCTCATGTGCCAATTAGTCGGATCTGATTAAAATTGGGGATTTTTTATTTTTGACCAAAACCCGAAATTTTATCCAAGGGTCCCCCCTTCTTACTTTTTAACAAAAATTGCATTAAAAATGATTTCCTGAAGAAACCACTGGTTGGATCCGGGGTTTTATAACGTCACTCGAAAGATCGCTTCAAGACGCTTCAGAAAATGTACTTTCGCAGAAACAAATGTCAATTTTAAGCCCGTGACACGTCAGCAAAAAAACTCGAAAATGGAAAAAATCGAAAAAATCAACTTTCTTAATAATCATAGTAGACCTTTATGTAATACATTTTTTTTCATCTGAAGAACAAGATAAAACGATTGGCGTTAAAAAAATTCACCAAGAAAAAATAGCAAAAAAGTTAGCTAGTCACCATGAAAAAAGTCGATTTTTTCAAACTTTGAACGGCTGTAGCGGCCGAACGAAGAATCCAATTTGAACGCGGATTGCAAATCTGTGTTCCTCATGTGTCAATTAGTCGGATCTGATTAAAATTGGGGATTTTTTATTTTTGACCAAAACCCGAAATTTTATCCAAGGGTCCCCCCTTCTTACTTTTTAACAAAAATTGCATTAAAAATGATTTCCTGAAGAAACCACTGGTTGGATCCGGGGTTTTATAACGTCACTCGAAAGATCGCTTCAAGACGCTTCAGAAAATGTACTTTCGCAGAAACAAATGTCAATTTTAAGCCCGTGACACGTCAGCAAAAAAACTCGAAAATGGAAAAAATCGAAAAAATCAACTTTCTTAATAATCATAGTAGACCTTTATGTAATACATTTTTTTTCATCTGAAGAACAAGATAAAACGATTGGCGTTCAAAAATTTCACCAAGAAAAAATAGCAAAAAAGTTAGCTAGTCACCATGAAAAAAGTCGATTTTTTCAAACTTTGAACGGCTGTAGCGGCCGAACGAAGAATCCAATTTGAACGCGGATTGCAAATCTGTGTTCCTCATGTGTCAATTAGTCGGATCTGATTAAAATTGGGGATTTTTTATTTTTGACCAAAACCCGAAATTTTATCCAAGGGTCCCCCCTTCTTACTTTTTAACAAAAATTGCATTAAAAATGATTTCCTGAAGAAACCACTGGTTGGATCCGAGGTTTTATAACGTCACTCGAAAGATCGCTTCAAGACGCTTCAGAAAATGTACTTTCGCAGAAACAAATGTCAATTTTAAGCCCGTGACACGTCAGCAAAAAAACTCGAAAATGGAAAAAATCGAAAAAATCAACTTTCTTAATAATCATAGTAGACCTTTATGTAATACATTTTTTTTCATCTGAAGAACAAGATAAAACGATTGGCGTTCAAAAATTTCACCAAGAAAAAATAGCAAAAAAGTTAGCTAGTCACTATGAAAAAAGTCGATTTTTTCAAACTTTGAACGGCTGTAGCGGCCGAAAGAAGGATCCAATTTGAACGCGGATTGCAAATCTGTGTTCCTCATGTGTCAATTAGTCGGATCTGATTAAAATTGGGGAATTTTTATTTTTGACCAAAACCCGAAATTTTATCCAAGGGTCCCCCCTTCTTACTTTTTAACAAAAATTGCATTAAAAATTAATTCCTGAAGAAACCACTGGTTGGATCCGGGGTTTCATAACGTCACTCGAAAGATCGCTTCAAGACGCTTCAGAAAATGTACTTTCGCAGAAACAAATGTCAATTTTAAGCCCGTGACACGTCAGCAAAAAAACTCGAAAATGGAAAAAATCGAAAAAATCAACTTTCTTAATAATCATAGTAGACCTTTATGTAATACATTTTTTTTCATCTGAAGAACGAGAGAAAACGTTTGGCGTTCAAAAATTTCACCAAGAAAAAATAGCAAAAAAGTTAGCTAGTCACCATGAAAAAAGTCGATTTTTTCAAACTTTGAACGGCTGTAGCGGCCGAACGAAGAATCCAATTTGAACGCGGATTGCAAATCTGTGTTCTTCATGTGTCAATTAGTCGGATCTGATTAAAATTGGGGAATTTTTATTTTTGACCAAAACCCGAAATTTTATCCAAGGGTCCCCCCTTCTTACTTTTTAACAAAAATTGCATTAAAAATGAATTCCTGAAGAAACCACTGGTTGGATCCGGGGTTTCATAACGTCACTCGAAAGATCGCTTCAAGACGCTTCAGAAAATGTACTTTCGCAGAAACAAATGTCAATTTTAAGCCCGTGACACGTCAGCAAAAAAACTCGAAAATGGAAAAAATCGAAAAAATCAACTTTCTTAATAATCATAGTAGACCTTTATGTAATACATTTTTTTTCATCTGAAGAACGAGAGAAAACGTTTGGCGTTAAATAATTTCACCAAGAAAAAATAGCAAAAAAGTTAGCTAGTCACCATGAAAAAAGTCGATTTTTTCAAACTTTGAACGGCTGTAGCGGCCGAACGAAGAATCCAATTTGAACGCGGATTGCAAATCTGTGTTCCTCATGTGTCAATTAGTCGGATCTGATTAAAATTGGGGAATTTTTATTTTTGACCAAAACCCGAAATTTTATCCAAGGGTCCCCCCTTCTTACTTTTTAACAAAAATTGCATTAAAAATGATTTCCTGAAGAAACCACTGGTTGGATCCGGGGTTTTATAACGTCACTCGAAAGATCGCTTCAAGACGCTTCAGAAAATGTACTTTCGCAGAAACAAATGTCAATTTTAAGCCCGTGACACGTCAGCAAAAAAACTCGAAAATGGAAAAAATCGAAAAAATCAACTTTCTTAATAATCATCGTAGACGTTCATGTAATACCTTTTTTTTCATCTGAAGTACGAGATAAAACGATTGGCGATAAATAATTTCACCAAGAAAAAATAGCAAAAAAGTTAGCTAGTCACCATGAAAAAAGTCGATTTTTTCAAACTTTGAACGGCTGTAGCGGCCGAACGAAGAATCCAATTTGAACGCGGATTGCAAATCTGTGTTCCTCATGTGTCAATTAGTCGGATCTGAATAAAATTGGGGATTTTTTATTTTTGACCAAAACCCGAAATTTTATCCAAGGGTCCCCCCTTCTTACTTTTTAACAAAAATTGCATTAAAAATGAATTCCTGAAGAAACCACAGGTTGGATCCGGGGTTTCATAACGTCACTCGAAAGATCGCTTCAAGACGCTTCAGAAAATGTACTTTCGCAGAAACAAATGTCAATTTTGAGCCCGTGACACGTCAGCAAAAAAACTCGAAAATGGAAAAAATCGAAAAAATCAACTTTCTTAATAATCATAGAAGACCTTTATGTAATACATT
The DNA here is from genome assembly GCA_910593695.2 of Ocypus olens. NCBI lineage: Eukaryota > Metazoa > Arthropoda > Insecta > Coleoptera > Staphylinidae > Ocypus > Ocypus olens. The sequence continues at coordinate 126,131 of OU343047.1, read as the reverse complement.
TTTTTTCATCTGAAGAACAAGATAAAACGATTGGCGTTAAAAAATTTCACCAAGAAAAAATAGCAAAAAAGTTAGCTAGTCACCATGAAAAAAGTCGATTTTTTCAAACTTTGAACGGCTGTAGCGGCCGAACGAAGAATCCAATTTGAACGCGGATTGCAAATCTGTGTTCCTCGTGTGCCAATTAGTCGGATCTGATTAAAATTGGGGATTTTTTATTTTTGACCAAAACCCGAAATTTTATCCAAGGGTCCACCCTTCTTACTTTTTAACAAAAATTGCATTAAAAATGATTTCCTGAAGAAACCACTGGTTGGATCCGGGGTTTTATAACGTCACTCGAAAGATCGCTTCAAGACGCTTCAGAAAATGTACTTTCGCAGAAACAAATGTCAATTTTAAGCCCGTGACACGTCAGCAAAAAAACTCGAAAATGGAAAAAATCGAAAAAATCAACTTTCCTAATAATCATAGAAGACCTTTATGTAATACATTTTTTTTCATCTGAAGAACAAGATAAAACGATTGGCGTTCAAAAATTTCACCAAGAAAAAATAGCAAAAAAGTTAGCTAGTCACCATGAAAAAAGTCGATTTTTTCAAACTTTGAACGGCTGTAGCGGCCGAACGAAGAATCCAATTTGAACGCGGATTGCAAATCTGTGTTCCTCATGTGTCAATTAGTCGGATCTGATTAAAATTGGGGATTTTTTATTTTTGACCAAAACCCGAAATTTTATCCAAGGGTCCCCCCTTCTTACTTTTTAACAAAAATTGCATTAAAAATGAATTCCTGAAGAAACCATAGGTTGGATCCGGGGTTTCATAACGTCACTCGAAAGATCGCTTCAAGACGCTTCAGAAAATGTACTTTCGCAGAAACAAATGTCAATTTTAAGCCCGTGACACGTCAGCAAAAAAACTCGAAAATGGAAAAAATCGAAAAAATCAACTTTCCTAATAATCATAGTAGACCTTTATGTAATACATTTTTTTTCATCTGAGGAACAAGATAAACGATTGGCGTTCAAAAATTTCACCAAGAAAAAATAGCAAAAAAGTTAGCTAGTCACCATGAAAAAAGTCGATTTTTTCAAACTTTGAACGGCTGTAGCGGCCGAACGAAGAATCCAATTTGAACGCGGATTGCAAATCTGTGTTCCTCATGTGCCAATTAGTCGGATCTGATTAAAATTGGGGATTTTTTATTTTTGACCAAAACCCGAAATTTTATCCAAGGGTCCCCCCTTCTTACTTTTTAACAAAAATTGCATTAAAAATGATTTCCTGAAGAAACCACTGGTTGGATCCGGGGTTTTATAACGTCACTCGAAAGATCGCTTCAAGACGCTTCAGAAAATGTACTTTCGCAGAAACAAATGTCAATTTTAAGCCCGTGACACGTCAGCAAAAAAACTCGAAAATGGAAAAAATCGAAAAAATCAACTTTCTTAATAATCATAGTAGACCTTTATGTAATACATTTTTTTTCATCTGAAGAACAAGATAAAACGATTGGCGTTAAAAAAATTCACCAAGAAAAAATAGCAAAAAAGTTAGCTAGTCACCATGAAAAAAGTCGATTTTTTCAAACTTTGAACGGCTGTAGCGGCCGAACGAAGAATCCAATTTGAACGCGGATTGCAAATCTGTGTTCCTCATGTGTCAATTAGTCGGATCTGATTAAAATTGGGGATTTTTTATTTTTGACCAAAACCCGAAATTTTATCCAAGGGTCCCCCCTTCTTACTTTTTAACAAAAATTGCATTAAAAATGAATTCCTGAAGAAACCATAAGTTGGATCCGGGGTTTCATAACGTCACTCGAAAGATCGCTTCAAGACGCTTCAGAAAATGTACTTTCGCAGAAACAAATGTCAATTTTAAGCCCGTGACACGTCAGCAAAAAAACTCGAAAATGGAAAAAATCGAAAAAATCAACTTTCCTAATAATCATAGTAGACCTTTATGTAATACATTTTTTTTCACCTGAGGAACAAGATAAAACGATTGGCGTTCAAAAATTTCACCAAGAAAAAATAGCAAAAAAGTTAGCTAGTCACCATGAAAAAAGTCGATTTTTTCAAACTTTGAACGGCTGTAGCGGCCGAACGAAGAATCCAATTTGAACGCGGATTGCAAATCTGTGTTCCTCATGTGCCAATTAGTCGGATCTGATTAAAATTGGGGATTTTTTATTTTTGACCAAAACCCGAAATTTTATCCAAGGGTCCCCCCTTCTTACTTTTTAACAAAAATTGCATTAAAAATGATTTCCTGAAGAAACCACTGGTTGGATCCGGGGTTTTATAACGTCACTCGAAAGATCGCTTCAAGACGCTTCAGAAAATGTACTTTCGCAGAAACAAATGTCAATTTTAAGCCCGTGACACGTCAGCAAAAAAACTCGAAAATGGAAAAAATCGAAAAAATCAACTTTCTTAATAATCATAGTAGACCTTTATGTAATACATTTTTTTTCATCTGAAGAACAAGATAAAACGATTGGCGTTAAAAAAATTCACCAAGAAAAAATAGCAAAAAAGTTAGCTAGTCACCATGAAAAAAGTCGATTTTTTCAAACTTTGAACGGCTGTAGCGGCCGAACGAAGAATCCAATTTGAACGCGGATTGCAAATCTGTGTTCCTCATGTGTCAATTAGTCGGATCTGATTAAAATTGGGGATTTTTTATTTTTGACCAAAACCCGAAATTTTATCCAAGGGTCCCCCCTTCTTACTTTTTAACAAAAATTGCATTAAAAATGATTTCCTGAAGAAACCACTGGTTGGATCCGGGGTTTTATAACGTCACTCGAAAGATCGCTTCAAGACGCTTCAGAAAATGTACTTTCGCAGAAACAAATGTCAATTTTAAGCCCGTGACACGTCAGCAAAAAAACTCGAAAATGGAAAAAATCGAAAAAATCAACTTTCTTAATAATCATAGTAGACCTTTATGTAATACATTTTTTTTCATCTGAAGAACAAGATAAAACGATTGGCGTTCAAAAATTTCACCAAGAAAAAATAGCAAAAAAGTTAGCTAGTCACCATGAAAAAAGTCGATTTTTTCAAACTTTGAACGGCTGTAGCGGCCGAACGAAGAATCCAATTTGAACGCGGATTGCAAATCTGTGTTCCTCATGTGTCAATTAGTCGGATCTGATTAAAATTGGGGATTTTTTATTTTTGACCAAAACCCGAAATTTTATCCAAGGGTCCCCCCTTCTTACTTTTTAACAAAAATTGCATTAAAAATGATTTCCTGAAGAAACCACTGGTTGGATCCGGGGTTTTATAACGTCACTCGAAAGATCGCTTCAAGACGCTTCAGAAAATGTACTTTCGCAGAAACAAATGTCAATTTTAAGCCCGTGACACGTCAGCAAAAAAACTCGAAAATGGAAAAAATCGAAAAAATCAACTTTCTTAATAATCATAGTAGACCTTTATGTAATACATTTTTTTTCATCTGAAGAACAAGATAAAACGATTGGCGTTCAAAAATTTCACCAAGAAAAAATAGCAAAAAATTTAGCTAGTCACTATGAAAAAAGTCGATTTTTTCAAACTTTGAACGGCTGTAGCGGCCGAAAGAAGGATCCAATTTGAACGCGGATTGCAAATCTGTGTTCCTCATGTGTCAATTAGTCGGATCTGATTAAAATTGGGGAATTTTTATTTTTGACCAAAACCCGAAATTTTATCCAAGGGTCCCCCCTTCTTACTTTTTAACAAAAATTGCATTAAAAATTAATTCCTGAAGAAACCACTGGTTGGATCCGGGGTTTCATAACGTCACTCGAAAGATCGCTTCAAGACGCTTCAGAAAATGTACTTTCGCAGAAACAAATGTCAATTTTAAGCCCGTGACACGTCAGCAAAAAAACTCGAAAATGGAAAAAATCGAAAAAATCAACTTTCTTAATAATCATAGTAGACCTTTATGTAATACATTTTTTTTTATCTGAAGAACAAGATAAAACGATTGGCGTTCAAAAATTTCACCAAGAAAAAATAGCAAAAAAGTTAGCTAGTCACCATGAAAAAAGTCGATTTTTTCAAACTTTGAACGGCTGTAGCGGCCGAACGAAGAATCCAATTTGAACGCGGATTGCAAATCTGTGTTCCTCATGTGTCAATTATTCGGATCTGATTAAAATTGGGGAATTTTTATTTTTGACCAAAACCCGAAATTTTATCCAAGGGTCCCCCCTTCTTACTTTTTAACAAAAATTGCATTAAAAATGATTTCCTGAAGAAACCACTGGTTGGATCCGGGGTTTTATAACGTCACTCGAAAGATCGCTTCAAGACGCTTCAGAAAATGTACTTTCGCAGAAACAAATGTCAATTTTAAGCCCGTGACACGTCAGCAAAAAAACTCGAAAATGGAAAAAATCGAAAAAATCAACTTTCTTAATAATCATCGTAGACGTTCATGTAATACCTTTTTTTTCATCTGAAGTACGAGATAAAACGATTGGCGTTAAATAATTTCACCAAGAAAAAATAGCAAAAAAGTTAGCCAGTCACCATAAAAAAAGTCGATTTTTTCAAACTTTGAACGGCTGTAGCGGCCGAACGAAGAATCCAATTTGAACGCGGATTGCAAATCTGTGTTCCTCATGTGTCAATTAGTCGGATCTGATTAAAATTGGGGATTTTTTATTTTTGACCAAAACCCGAAATTTTATCCAAGGGTCCCCCCTTCTTACTTTTTAACAAAAATTGCATTAAAAATGAATTCCTGAAGAAACCACTGGTTGGATCCTGGGTTTCATAACGTCACTCGAAAGATCGCTTGAAGACGCTTCAGAAAATGTACTTTCGCAGAAACAAATGTCAATTTTAAGCCCGTGACACGTCAGCAAAAAAACTCGAAAATGGAAAAAATCGAAAAAATTAACTTTCTTAATAATTATCGTAGACCTTTATGTAATACCTTTTTTTCATCAGAAGGACGAGATAAAACGATTGACGTTAAAAAAATTCATCCAGAGAAAATTGCAAAAAAGTTAGCTAGTCACCATGAAAAAAGTATATACGTCATTCGAAAGATCTCATTAAGACGCATCAAAATAAGGACTTGCACAAGTACAAATGTCAATTACAAGCTCGCTCGCAAAGAAAACTTGAAAATGAAGAAAAAATTAACTTTTTTAACAATCATCGCAGATCATTCAAGTCCACTTTTTTTCATCAGAATGCATATTTAAATGCTTGAGCAAAATTTTAGTTAAATTTCATGTAAAATCCATTTTTTTACGAATTAAAATGAGAAATTACAAAAAGAACTTGTTTATTTCAACCACAAAAATTGAAAATCGTTGCTATATAATATTTTAACCTTAAGAAAAAAGTAATGGATTGCAAATAAATATAAAAATACAAGTAGTTTCAATGTTTTTTAACGATTTTTTCATGAAAGCAAACAAGGCACGCATCGTAAAACAGGTGAAGATCGCAGTCGAGGGGAGGCTCCGCCCGGCGCGTCCGCCATTTACGACTGCCCGTCGCCCGTGGCAACGGCGGGCGTGGCCAACACCGCGCACCCTCATCCCCTAGCTGCAAATCCAATAATCCCACTCGCTTAGATTGTGACTGCATGATTTACTGACAAATCACTCCCGGCGAATAATAACATTACAGGCCCTCTCATCCCCCCCGACATACACATCCCCCTCTCCGTTCCCCGCCGCCTGCCATCCTCGGTGCACGCTGCCCCTGACGTTCCGCGACCCCCTGTCCGATCGACCGTCTTCTACGTACGAACACGGAAATACATATATTTATCTATTTACATAAATGTATTCGCAGATTCGCTTCATTTCGTATTCTTTTTATACAAGTTGCTACATTAAAAAAAATATTCTTTATCAAAAGAAGATTACCAAGAATAGTTATTTTTAGTACAAGTGAGTAAAGTGCATCATTTAATCACGAGTCTGAAAGCAGGGCGCCCAGACCGCGCAGCGGTGAGGGCCCCAATTAGTAATTAAGACACTTCGCTCACGTGTGCTAAACATGTTTTTTTTTTCATTTTCGACTTACATCCAAAATTGCAATTCTTGTAATATTTACATAAGTGACAGATAACACAATGACATTAAAATATTGGTTACCTACCTCGATTCATATTCATATGCTCTGATCACATTTTATTCTCGTCGCAGTCGGGGTGTTTTTTGTCGTTATATAGGCATGTTGTATTTTTGATAATAATGATTGAAGTATTTTGTTAACCTATAATTTCAATCAAATTTTATATGTGACTAAGGGCCGCTTGTACAATCGTCGGACAAATGATGGTTAATTTATACCCTTTTTAACTAATCCCATCGTTTATCTCTCAGTTAACGCACGCTGCCTTTTACAAACGCTTAGATACATTTTCTCCCGAAAGCCCAAAGTTGGCAGCATTGCGGATACATGCGGTTGCGCAGTTTATAGAATTGGCATTTTTCGTTTTGCTTGTGGAAAGATTAGAAAGTTGTGTTTGTAATCATTGTTGCGACCCTTGATCCCCTCGAGCTTCTTTTCAATATTCCACCTAGAAATATGCCAGAATGCATGTTTCTTAGAAACTAATTTGTCGCCCTCTAACCGCCCCTGTATGTAATACCGATTGCAGATCGCTATAATGCCGGTATGGTGCGTGTGCTTGCTGTGCGCATTACCTGCGCGTTAACCGAGATTATCTGCTGCTCCAAGCACCGGATAAGATAACTGCGAATTATCTGCTTCTTAACCCTAACCCTGCTTTAACTAGGCATTGTAAAAGCGTATTTTCGCATTTAATCAGGAGATAGTGTTAACCTTAATTTAACTGACTATTGTAAAAGCGGCCCTAAGGGACATTATAAAATACAACATTGCACTACACATAACCAAAAAAAAATGCAATGACAACCAAATTGTTAGTAACTTTTTTTACTACCAACAAAAATATCTGTGGGGAGAATAAAATGTGACAGACAGATCAGTGGAGAGATGAACATTGAACGTCTAGTGATTAAATGTAGTATTTTGTCACTTCTTTGAATTGAATAATAGCAAGATTTATTCACAAAAATGGAAAAAGGTGATTTGAAGACTTACCATAATACTGAACAAATTGAAGCTACAAGTCTGGATATACTACCGTGGACAAAAAAAATGTCACCCCTAATTTGTCATCTGTCTATAATTTCTTATTTTTTAGTATTGTGAATTTGACTTATGTAACCTTAATATTTGACAGTGACAGTAATAATTACTTCCCGGAAAATTTGTTATGAATGCGGCATTTGTAGCATTTTCAAACAGATTTTCTATTAAATAGTTTATCACAGCATTATTTTCTTCGTTATTTGAAACTTTTTGGCGGCCCAAACCTTTAATCTGCTCTAATCGCCTTTCATTCCTCCACATTTTTGAATTTTTTTGCACTGTACGTCTACTTACATTCAATTCAGCTGCTACATCATTGATATATTTGCCACATTTGACCTGCATAGCAATTTGTGCTTTCTGTGTGCTACTTAGGTGTGGCATATTCAATTTATGTTCATATATCAATATGATTAACACATATCTGACAAGATTGACATTTGCCGGTTTGTCAAATGAAAAGTCATATTTACATTAATAAAATTAGGGGTGTCATTTTTTTTGTCCACGGTAGTAAATGGATGTATAAATGTTTCCTCTAATCATTCGGTAATTATAATATTAATATTTTAATTAATCTTAGCGAATATTATAATCAATGTTCTAATGATGGTTCTTTGATTACATTATCCATAACTAAAGCTCGAAAACTTCATTGAATATTATCGAATAAAGTCATCTAATTGAGGGTGATGAACTTAATATTTCAAATATTAGGGACTAAAGAGGGGCCGATGCCGATGGCTGTTAAAGGTTATTTGCTCGCCGCGGCGCTAACGATCGAGGAATTAACGGAGCAGCACAATGGACAAGGGGGCGGCTGCTGGTAAAATGTCCTCGTTCAACAGAGAAGAGAATAATAATTTGATTTATGGCCGTATTTATACACTTGTTATGAAACCGAGCGGACCAAATTAACTTTCCTTTGTGTTGTGCGGTCGGAACGCACCCCCATTCCTCCCCCATTCAGTGTTCACGATCTATTTGTCGACGTTTGACGCTAATTTGATAATATCTCACCACTCTACATAACAATGAACAGAGGCACAATCGATGCTGATAGCCGGTATGGTTTTTAATACGTTTAAAAAATGTGAGATTGTAATGGTAAAAAAAAACAAGTAAAACTTCTTTACGCATACGAGAGAGAGTTTAATTCTTAACCATTTTTATAAACAGCAATTGCCAATATGAATATTCAAATGAGAGGAAAAGTGGGGGGGGGGGGGGTGAGCACTTGATCGGATACTTCTTGACGCCCCCCAGCGCTCGATCATTAAGGGCAGCCCTAGACAATGGAAATATATTCGAGGGGAAAATTACACCTCAATTGTACATCTGTGAAGATTTCCCACCCCGTCGGCGGCAGTTTTCCTTTGTCGCGATCTAGAAAAGCAGCCTCGCCCATATTCCTCTTTGTCCTAAAAAACGGTTGGTGGTTTTTAAAAACTAAAATAAAAATCCGAAAAAACGTTTAATCAAAATCCCCACCTTATTTAAAACAAACAATTTTACGCAATCAAATTTCCTCAGTTCTCCTCCTCGGCTTCAGTTTCTCTCAAACGTCCATCTTCATCACAATACTCGTCCTTATCTTTCTCAACCTCCTCCGTTTCCAAATCGTACTTTTCAACCTCTTCATTATCCAATTCGTAATGAATACTTTCCGATACCAAATCGTATTCACTTTCGTAACACGAAACCAGCCGCATTGCCGTTTCCCTCATGTTATCGCCGGGTTCGATTTCCGGCGGACACTTCAGGAGACCGGGCTCGATGTCGATTTTCTCGTTTTCGTCTCCCGAGCTTTTCTCCTTGTCCGATTGATAAGATAAGAGTTCCTCTTCGATGTTTCTGAGGCGCTGCTCGATCTTCCAGAATTTGTCGCCCCCGTTATTTCGCTCGACCTCTTCGAAACCCTCTGCGTATTTTCCAAAATCCTGAATATTTATTATTCATAAGTTATTTTTATTTATTAATTGTATTTTGTATGTTAAAGGGGATTACCCGTTGAATAAGATTATTATTATTATTTAAAAATGCGTTTAACACCTCGGCAATTTAAAAAAATTAAAAACTGGTGTTTGTTGACTTTGAACTTGGAAATCATTGACTCGACATGATTATCTCTTCATATTTTTTTTTGAAACACACAATGATTAAAGTTTAGTGCCGAGGTGAACATTGAATTTTTCTCCGAACGGAGGGAAATTATCCCATAAGATACATCAAATTAAGATATATAACTATTGCTACCAAAACGAATATTTTTCCACTGCGCGAAAACGGGGCATAATTATTTGTATCTCGATTGACCTAAAGCAAGCTTTCGTAATTGAAAAACTGTTAAAATCCCTCCTTAATAACACAATGTCCGCACGTTAACTGGCATACATATTACATCTAAGATCTTCTGGATTGACAACAATTTTGTTGAGGAGCGAAGCACACACAAACACTCCTCAATGGTTGCCAATAGCAACGTGTCCCCCTCGCATCCTAACAGTCGCATCTCAATCATTGCTAATGACAACGCGCCAAATCAACAAACCTGCGGGCTTTATAACCCGATCCCGGCCGAGTCTCATTCCATGCCCTGCGCACTCCAATACGAATTAAATTGTTCGTCCCGGGGCCAAAATTTAAAAACAAGCGGAAAATGGTTACACAAATTAGCGCTAGATGGTACAACCTGCTACATAATTAAATTCGAAAATCGACATCAACACGGCGAGCTTTTGTAAATAAACAAAATCGTAAGTATTTGACATTTCGTTTCCTCTCAGTTTTATATGTCATAACTATTCGAAACACATGAGAAAATTCCTCGCCATTATTGCACAATTTAATGGTGCAAGAATTCGGAAAAAAACTAGTTATATGCATCAATTTACCAGGTAAGAAACCTTGCAAGTACTTATACGTATTATTTAAAGTGATTGTTTGAATATCTGTGTAGTGGTTTTATATGAAGTTTTTCGATTTGGTAACTGAATTCAGTGGCGACTTTTTGAGTGGTAGAGCCAGTTATCATACAATATATATTTATAAATTCAAAGTATAATTAAAAAGCAGTGTCCTATATTTGTTAAGAAAACTAAACTAAAAAGTATTTTAAAAATTAATTATAAATTCTGGCTGAGCTTGAAACTAGAGGTAGTGCCATGGCTCCTTGGCTCTACATGACGTGCCCCCCCTGACTGAATTGCTATTCCTACATATTATTTTAATGAAGTTCCATAAAAATTGAATATTAATACAAGAACCCCCCACCGAGCTCTGTGCTGCGCTTACCCCTTTCGAGTCTCATTCTCTTTCCTCGACAATTCTTACCCTGGGTGATTCCGCCTTAGCCGGGGTTTCACCGCACTCCGGTCCTGCCGAAGTCGGCGTTCTGGGGTGATCTCCCGCCTCCTCCTTTTGCCTGGGTGATTCTGTCGCCGCCGGTGTTTCCACACGAACGTGTCCCCGTGCACCGCCGGTGCTCTGGAGGATCCTTTGCAGGCTCGATAAATTGCCATTGTCGTGATTATCCCCAATTTCCTATTATGATTTCACAGTTAAACCGCTTTAATAAAAATATTCTCCGGAATTAAAATTAATATCAGTGAAAAATCACACACGTGTGAAATATTGCCCATCCCTCTGGTCAACCCCAGGAAAAAAAATCTGGCGTAACTACTCCGCATTCATAATTTTATAATTCATGCAATGGGCGCATTCACCAGACAAAACAGTCGTCGGGAGTTTATTGCCAACCGTTTGGGAATTTTCTTATATATAGCACTGGCAGTTTCGCGATTACCATTTCGGGAAATTCCCTTGGAAGACATAAAATTGTGTGAGCGTTACGAGCATTACTTGATGTTTACAGCCCACGGGCAGGGCCGCGCCAAGCGGGGGTGTTAGGGGTGCCCAGCACCCGGGAGGCAGGTCTTCGGGGCGGCACGCCTTAAGAGGTGCCGGTCATTAGCCCGAAGCATGGATGCTAACAGCCCTCTTAGCTTGGCGCCCACCAAATCTTATTGGTTTTTACAATTTGCAAACAAGATTTAAATATGCAATTTTTGCCACGCACCCCGGCAGCAACATACCTTGGCGCGGCCCTGCCCACGGGCGCCTTACACATAAGCTTGTCGCATAAATATCTAATGCCCTCGATACATGAATAACTATTTGTTACTTTCTTGGGCATCGAACGCACCGTTGAACTACTCAGTGGTATATTAACTATTTAAGAAAACTTGAAAATAATATGGATTTTCTAACCTTTAACCTTTTATCCAATGCAGCCAACAAAGTTCTCTCGTCATCATCAAAATGATACCCCGTACTATGTGGGTCGGAATCATCCGTAACCAAAACAGTACTTCCATCATCAACGATTGTATCTAAAATGTTAATATATGTTGCAATTAATTATTTATTCAGTGTAATGCCTTAATCTCTCTTTTTTTTTGGTTACTCTTGTCACAATAGGGTATTCGTGTCTTCTGTTTTTTAATACCATCATATTTCTTATTGTATAACAGATAAGTTAACAAATCTTCATGCATATCAATATTCAAGTTCAGATTGCAGAAATAAGTAAAGAATAATAATAATCAATAGTTTAATTTATCGGTGTAAAAATGCTAATTATTAGAAACATATTTTAATATTCAATCAAATAAAGAAATGAAAATGTTCAGAACTTGATCGAAACTACAGTGAGATCAGAAAGTCGAAAATAGATGGCAGCACATTTTCTGAAAATAGGGATAATAGTTCACGTAATATTATGTTGCCTGCCTGGAACTTTTAGTGTGGTTTTTAAGGTTACTTGTTCTAAAAATGTCAAAAATGACAAGACGACAAAATAAATAAAAACAAATAATTCGGAAACATCAGATTACTTAAATGATTATAGGGATTTTCAGAAAATGTGCCATCAACTATTTTCGACTTTCTGATTTCACTGCATAATGTGTGATATTTACAATGAAAGGGTTTTATTAAACACAATGAAAACATCTTATCAGTGTTCTTCTTATCAAAATCGGGTCATCGGGAATATGAATTCTGCATTATCATTTCAAAGTACACATTACAAAATTAAATATTAAATTATTGTTTCTCGTTGTCACAAAGCGCTTGGAAGCTTTCGGCTTATTTCAAATAATACAGTAGTCTAAGCAGGTCAATAAAACGAAACTTATAGTTTTTAGTTTCCAGATATGTTTCAACTTTATGTAGTTTCAACAAGCAGATAGAATATAATGTTCACTTACAAATTAAAATAAATTACAAGCAATTTTGTACTGATTTTGAGGCTACTTCTAAATCGGTCTAGAACCCAGGGGTACCGGACAATTAGACATTATTATTGGTTTCGGTGCCGAGGTTTTTAAAGGTTTAGAAATCGCAGCAGTGGCTTTTAAAACTTCGTAGGCTTAATTCAGCATTTCCTCTTTTTTGTCATATCTTTGAATGATTCTACTTGTCAAGAATTAATACAGTTTCGGAAAACAAAACACGGAGCTTGGTATAATTTTGAACACTTGAAAAACTTACCGACATCCACCAACAGTGATTCCAGCTTGACTTTTTCTTCATCTGTCAGACTTAAATTTCCCATTTCTTGTGAATTCTTAGCCAACTGAAAACAGTGAAAAAAAAAGTTATTTATAATAATACAGTATATGTGTAAATATATATTATTTATTGAGTACGTCAGAAATAAATGTTAATAATTAAGAATAGTAATATAAAATAAATAAATTTGATTGACAATTAGTAAGTCCTGGAGACTCACCTTATGCGTCCTAGGGTTAATGTGAACTACCCATACGTAAATATTAAACCAATAAATAATAATAAAGTTTGTTTGCTTGTGTGTGTAATTATGATCCTGTTACACGCATTTACCAAAAACACTAATTAGAGATTTTTTGTGAAGAATTTACAGTAAATTATGTATCATCACGAATATTAGTTTGAGTTGTTTGGTCAATAATTGAAGCCATAGTTACAAACGACCAACCTAAACACAGTGAAGCGCTCGTGAGCTTGATTTGAATCATTATCTGACATATGGATTAGAGATGGGCAAATTGACTCATTTTTGTGGTCTGACTCGGTGAAAAGAGTCGGCTCGGAGAGTCAGGTCACGAGTCAGCTGAATAAATGACATGACAAGAATAATTCCTATAATTGTTATTTAAAAAAGTAAAAATATTTCTGACATTTTTAAGAGCTCAAAAATAGGTCGCCGTTTCTTAAATTTCCAATATGTTCAGTGTCTGATACTAATGAATGGACTGAAGTAAACACAACAACTTCTGTTAAATAATTAATCAATTGCAACCTGGCATTGACAAACAGTCATTCATATATCAATGTCATTACATGACAAACAGTAGGGACACCCAAATAATCAATGAACCTAAGAAACATATACCCCAAATCTGGTTACCCATTAAAAAAAAACCTAGTATACGTACATTTTCAGTCGTGGAGTTCAAGAACAAGAATTTCTAAGCGGCAATGAGGATCGGCACAAAAAAAATAACCCGACTACGATGACGATCTTGAATAAAGCCATCATTGAAGGCAATTTTAAATTAAGTCATTGTCACATAAGGTCAAAATTATATAAGTGATTTACCTCAATATTTCTCCTTATAAATTTATTGTTTTCGCCCTTTTCTTTTTTCTTGCTGCTGCTTCCGCCCAATTTTTCGAAGCTGGTCTGCGCTTGTCGCACTGAAAATACAACATCAAACACTTATCAAAAGATGACATACTTGACAAGTTAACAAAATGTTTGCATACGCAGCCTAGATAAAAATGTAATGAAAATTTACAGCTCGTTGCTTTTTTAAAATGACAATACATCCAGGGCCGCATTTACAACACAGGGGGCACAAGGTGTAAACGATCCTGGGGCCCTTTCCCCTAATTCCGTAAAGGATGTCACAGGTTTTTCTTTAAATTTAACACAAGATGTCACACCATGCACCTTTGTATATAATCACAATTCCGCTGAACTGTACACACTGCCGATAAAGAATAAGGAAAGCCGATTTAGTCCTGCTCTATATTATTAATTGCAATTAGATTCGTCGCTACAAATTTACTCATGGTAGCTAAACTTATTCAAGAAAATCTTACAAGAATGTACCTTTATCCAAATTCTGCTTTTTATCCCCCCCATCATGTTTATACATTTCGTACAATATTTCTGAATTTTTATCCAACTCAGTGTCACTTTTCAAGGCCTCGTAGAGCTGATGTTGAATACTTTCTCTGTCCAATTTTTCACTCTGTAAACATTTTATTTATGGCTTTAATGAACATTCCGAAGACTTGCACAGGGTGCGGTAGAGCGATCAGTTGTTTTTAGACCGGAAAGTACTCAAAAATCTTGGAAATCGGAGTCCTGTATCTGCACATTATATCGTGTGAGCCACAAAATTTTATTTCAGAGTTGGCTGTGAAATAAATAAGGTATGTCGAATATTATTACTAGTTCAATTGAATTAGATTTAAAAAAATTGAATTAATCCCAGACATGATGGCTATGTTTTTCTCTCTCTCTCTCTCTCTCAGGCACGGCCAACTCAGAAACAAAATTCTGTGGCTCACACGATATAATGTGCAGATACAGGCCTCACAAGGCTGGAGTGCAAAGGGTTAATAAATTACCATTACTATTATTGACAAGCTTTAAGTGCATACCTTCAGAGTCTTGGAGTTCTCGTCGATTTCCAAGTCGAGCTTCAAAATGGTGTCGATCTGCCTCTTGATTTCAGGATCGTTGCGTTTCTTCTTGATGGCGTTCACCACTTCCGAGAGGACGCTCTCCCCGCCTCCTCCGCAAGAACCGTCGTCCTCCGTGAATTCTTCTTCTTCCATATAATCCAATCTCAGCTTCTTCAGTCTATCCACCATTTCAATGTAGAACTCGTTCATTTCGTATATCTGATGATTCGTGCTTTTGGTCTCACCTAAGAATTCAGTAACAATATCAGATCTTTTTTCCTCTTCTATGAATTTTACATCTATGATTTATTTATTGAAAACCGTATTTGCATTGATTTAAGGTAAATTGGATTCGTTTGAAACAACTACGTTGATTTTTGGTGACGGTACGTGTGACAGTTTAATTGTTATGAATGTATCTTCAGAAGTTCACGGATTCTAACTATAGATTGTCAACAGAAATTTGATAGTTGCAGTGATTGATTACCAGCATTTCATCTAACTGGCTATCGACCACATGTATTTTGAAAATATATTTATAATAAAGGATGAAATACATATTAAAAATGTTAAGTAGTTAGTTACCCTTTCTGTACACTCCTTCATGTTCTCTGGTGTATTCCAAACTTTCATTTATGGATTTTTGTAAACTCTTCGGTTGGCCTAAAGTGCTCGTTTCAGTGTTATCATTGCTAATTTCTGAAGCGAAATCGCCTGCATCGTTCTCTGGCATCTTCTGTAAGAAGAAATATAGAAAATGCAATAAAACTTCTCAATACAATGAAGTAATTATAATAAATTGAAGTTGAAAGTCAATGACTTGAACATTCTTGATATTTAGTTATAAATCTGTATCACTCCATATTTTGCAATGTTTATTTGACTAATAATTTATTAACCTTGGATCCCCACGTAGCTTCCTTTCAAATGAAGCAATCATTATTGTTAAATATAATAGCATCTAATGTTAATAAGTCTGATGCATCTAGATTAATTTTTTTTTCCAATTTATAATATCAAAACAAGATTTTTTATTTGAATCTATTTATTTTAATGTAATGGTGCTTACTGTTAAAGTCTTTCAGTCAATATTTTCTTTTAATATAATGAAAATACAAAATTCCTTTTCCTATATCATAAAATCGGAAGAAATGGTATTTTGTAAATTAGTTTGGAATACAATAAATTAAAAACTGGTAATCTTAAAAATAAACAAATTTTAAGTAACTGGAAAATTTGAAATTTGTTTTTAGTCTCCTAAGATAATGCACAACTTAAAATATTAACTCCGCTAGATTCACATGGAATTATCTAAATATCTACGAGGTGTATTTTTAGATGTTTATTACGTATGTAAAGGTAATCAAGTTTTATGTCGTTGAGAAGAGAAAAAAATAAACTCTATCAAATGAGTATAATGTGCCTTGTCATTAAAAAAAATGTAAGTGTTGTTCGTTGCGCTTTTGTTTATAGCAAAAAAATAAAATTGATATATCCAAGCTGGTAGATAGCTAAGTATTAAATAACTTCTATTTAAAACTTTTTTCTCTAAAGTGGATCTTTACTGAGCTACACGGGATACTCCATACTTTTAGGACACCCTGTATATGAAAGGAGCCCCAAAATATTGGTTCTCCTCAGGGCCCCAAATTTGACGTTACGCCACTGCATGAATTATATAATAAATATAATATTACATTTCTAAAATGCAGATAATTATTACAAGAGTCGCCACTGTTATCGCAACCGTTTGTCATGCGTGAGCCAGCAGCGCCAACGCCTCGGCCCCGGTTTTCCCCAACAATGTTGCCAGATCTACCTCTTCTCCAGTTTTCGCCTCCGAATCTACTGCTTTTTAAACGGTAAACCGTTTTGTATAGTTTTGAGACAGAATTTTGCTAAGCATTGAATTGGTATCATGGAAAATTGGAACAGAACTTATCCACCCTGTGATATAATTCTACGGGTGCATAGGAAAGTCCCTTTAACCTAAATTTTTTTTCCAACGGAGAGAGCCACAGCTATACAAGTGATACAACCGATAACAGCGCCCCTAGTAGCGAAATGAGGCAGCTAGCGATTGCAAATCGAAAACGAAACGAGACGGAGCAAAATGTCAAATTACTAAATTCTAGAGCATCAATTAATTAGAACGAAACGACATTTGGTTCACACAGATAAGATGAATTGTCGCCTGTATACCTAACAACGTCCGACTTTAAAAACTATCGCTTGTTTCTCCCATCTATCGCTTTAATAATAACTGCTACCGCCATCTACCGCTTTTTTCACCAACATTCTACCGCTAAAATAAAAACAATCTGGCAACACTGTTCCGCAGTTCGCTACTCGACCGGCTTGAAAATTCTGGCGCAATCAGATGTTTGCCGTTTGAGGTTAGCAAACAAGCCGTAAATTTCAAAGTGTTTATTCCGGAAAAATGTCCAGAAAACGAAAGCCACTCACCCAAATTCCACACGACAGCACCTCGAAGCGCAGCAGGAACAATGTCGACTGCACCTTCAACACCATCCCTAATATCGTAAGTACGCATTCGCTTCTTTATCAACGTTCTATTGCGATAATAACGAATTGATTCATTACGACGAAAAGCCGTTGGTGTTAATGGAACGTGAAAACGACGCTTTTATTTCTGCAGAGAGCTCGTGCAAACATTCTTTTTATCTGAGTGTTTGGGTGTTTATTTTGAAATAAACAAAAGTTGTTTATTTTGAAATGGACAAAAGTTGTTTATTTTCATCAAGTGGCATCAGTGTTATATATTCCTGGAGAAGGAGAATATTGGTATAAGTCAAGTGTAATGTTGATGTTTTTATTATTCGTGTGTTCTGCAGGTATGTTTTCAAATTTGATTCTTTGATTTTTTGAACTTATTTTAGTCCGGTGAGTGGTACGGGATAGTACAGTCTTGAAGTCGGTTGCCAGGCAACCCATCAAACCTACTTGCAGACAAAATAAAATGTTGAAGTGTAATTTTTTGGAAAATCCATTTAAAATATAAATAACACCTTCATTACATTTATCAACTTTTTTATAAACTTGTTTTCACTCACAAAAATTTCGGCACCACTTATCGTGCTTTTCAAAAGATTTCTTCCGCAATAATTTTCTTATTTCTTTAACCCTGCGTTGGCAAACGGGTACGATATTGTCGACGTGAATTAAAAAAAAAGTCCCGAAATGCTCGTTAAAATTTTTTTTGTGGCCAAGTAATTAAATATTTCAATATCTTCTGGAATATGTAGTTTAAAACTTGATTGAATCCATAGGTTTCACTAAAATCGGACAACTCTAAGGGGGTTAAAATTTACCCTAACCGAATTCGTCGCCAGTTGTCGGCCGCGTAATAAAAAAAACAAGTTATAATGGTTCAAATCGAAATCATGAATATAATAAAATAAAACACACTTTTACTTAGTTAATAGCACTCTGTTCATTTATTTATTGATATTAACTAAGTAAAAGTGTGCTTTATTTAATTAAAAATGTATCAGGAAGTAACTGCCACCAACCTCAATCCATGAATATAATATGCGCTTTATACGTTAGTCGTAGATAAAGCCAATTATTATTTACTGATTACATTTAATTTAAATTACAGCGAGTGGGCGCCATCCTCAAGATGGTCCTGAAAAACTTTATGTGCCATGATTTACTCGAGGTGCCATTTGAGAACAATGTGGACTTTATTATTGGTAGAAACGGAAGTGGGAAAAGCGCCATACTCACAGCACTGATTCTTGGGTTGGGTGGAAAGGCGTCACTGACCAATCGAGGGACATCTGTAAAAGGTACGTAAATTATAATTACAATTCTTTACTTATCATATTGTTCCGGCAAATGAGCAATTCAGTATTGGACTAAATATGTTATGTTTTATTTAATTACAGCTTTTGTGAAAACTGGCAGCAACAGTGCCAACATTAAGATCGTGCTCAACAATGAGGGTCCTATGGCGTATAAAACTTCCGTCTACGGGAAGA
This sequence comes from Ocypus olens, assembly GCA_910593695.2. Lineage (NCBI taxonomy): Eukaryota > Metazoa > Arthropoda > Insecta > Coleoptera > Staphylinidae > Ocypus > Ocypus olens. Next base: position 107,231 of record OU343047.1, on the reverse strand, counting down.
TAATTATCATCGAGAGAAATATTTTGACTTCGGGAACATCCACCTATAAAATCCGTTCGGAAAATGGTGAGTTCATTTTTATTACATTTATGAGCCCAGTAAAAATAATTCATGAATATTTTGCCAGGAGGCAAATGCGTTTTTGTAACTGATGCGTGCGCTTATTTTAACGTGATTTTATTAGGAAGAAAATTCTGAAATAAGTAATGTAGAAGATAAATTTGATTTTGTTTTGGTGTACTATACGATCCACAAGGTCGGAGTGCAAAGGGTTAACATTGAAAATCCTATGTTCTGTTTTGTTCATCTACACGTTGTACGGCTCGCCCGGTTTATTAGTTTCGGCATCCGCGGCCAATAAAGTATTTTTCTGTTGCATTGGGGTTTTTGGGCATCTGCTTTTGTAATTAGAATATTTGAATATGATTATAAAATCGATTTTTTTTATTTTTATGTAGGTGATGTGGTCACTACAAAGTCTAAAGAAATCAGTAACATCACTATGAACCTCAACATCCAGGTGGATAACCCGGTCTGTATCCTCAACCAGGACACGGCCCGAAATTTCCTCAGCACGAATGATCCCTTGGCCAAGTATAGCCTGTTCAACAAAGCTACTCGATTGGAAACCCTGTACAATGAATACAAACAGGGCATTGCGAGATGGAAGCAAGCCGAGGCTCTTTTTAAGGAAAAGGAACAGGTCGGTAGTAACAACAGTAATAATAATATCTAAATGTGTACAGGTGTTAGATTTTTAAAATAATTCAAATTGACAAAGTTTTATAAACATTATTTCAATATTTATTGCAATTACGGATGATTTTGGATAAAATAATATTATACTCATGTGGATTTAATCATATAACTTTTTTATCAGATTTTTATGAAGGAACTGATTAGTTTATCTTATCTTGATACAATGGATAGATTATGAATGCATTATATGTAACTTTATCAGAAAACACCCAGGTGTATTGATTATTTGAATTCTCATTAGCATGAAATTATAAGCACTCTCTGCAGCGTTTATAATTCAGCGGCCTCTAAAAAATATTAGAGTAATAAAGATGATGTCTAATTTATCATATGAGAAAAGTTGTAAACAAAAATTTATAGAAATGAGAATACTAACTTTGCCTAGTTAAGTTGCTTATTATGAACAAAGAGATATAATCTCAAAAAGTGCCATGAACTGTATTAAACTAAGATTTATTTTATAACATTATTACATTATTATAAGTGACTTGTGTATATAATTGTGCTAGCACCAATAAATCTGATTTGATTTGAATTTCACGCTAATAAAAATTCAAATAATCTAGATAAAAAGAATATTGTAGAATAATTTCAAATTAATTTTTCCGTTTCTCCAAATAATTAATTCTTTAAAACCGATTTGTCACACCGTTCACCAAGAATTGCAAATTTGCTACACAAGTGTTTACATTTAAAGAGGAGCCGGCGGCGCACAGCTTATCAATCTATTTTATTCTTTGTGATGCCGACAGGTTTTCAGTGATTTAGCGAATGAAGTAGAGATGCTGCACCAGAAAATAGAGAGCCACAGGAATTTGCAAACAATGAAAGACCAAATCAGTGACCTTCAGAGGGAGCTTTTGTGGTCCAAGGTAGGCGCACGACAATAATTTTGGCAAAATTAACCAATTTCGCAAATCATTATTTGTCAGGTGAACGATTCCGAGAAGCAAATGGAGGAGCACAGGCAAAAGTTGGAAGAGGTACAAAAGAAGTACGATGCCGCTCAGGGAAGCACCGACGATAGAGAAAAAAGAATTCATGATATTACAGGCACTATCAGGTATCAGTTTATTGTTACAAACATGTAAAATATTAAAATGAGAAATACTATACTTTTCGTCTTCTACAATTTTATTTTTTTCCTGGCTAATACCACGACAAATATTGAATGATTCAGTAGATTATTTGTGTATTAAAAATATCAAAGAAAAGTATAGTATTTTTCATTTTATTGTATTTATCTGCAAGAAGTCAGGGAATTTTTATTTTATAATGTAATATATTAAGTTGACGTGTTAACGATTTTACAGAGAAATCACACAGAAGATAAACGAGCTAAAGGAAGGCATACAGCAACAAGCGGCGCCGATTCGAGAGAAGATGCGAGAGATCGATGAGCTGAAGTGCAAGTTGTTGCACAAGAACAGGGAACAGCAGTCAACTTTAAATGAAATCGATGGCTGTAAAAGGGAGCGTGTGGATTTGCAGAAAGAAATCGACAATTTTACTGCCAAGTAAATATAGACAAGTTTTAAACACTTTCTTCCAAATTATAAAAGTTTGCCAATACCAGTTCTGCCTTCTAAATTTCAAATTTGATTTATCAAAAATTTGAATAAAAATTGTGTTATTGAAAAAACTTGATTTTTCATGCGTTATTCACTTTAGCATTCTTTACAATTTTATTCCAAGTTTAAGGTTAAACAGGCTTCAGCCTTTATTGAAAGTCTAGACAGGAAATCTCTTACTATGGTTCGTCTCCATAAACCTGGAGCCATGAGCCAGCCCTGTTTATGTAAAATAATTGTGAATGCCTACCCACTATCTTACCACTTTATAGTTGTCAGACCATTTGCAAAAACTAATTCCATGATTACCTACTGTATATCTATATTCTTATCTTCAGGATGTCGGAACTTGAACAGATGCAATTACAACGTGCGAGGGAGATCACCGAATTTCAGACGAGATTAAAGAAACTGAAAGAGCTGGATGAAACTTTGCGCAACGAGATGTATCAAGCCAATGGTGACATAAAAAAGTCGGAAGAATCATTACACGAGGTGCTGCACGATTTGGAGAGCACGAAATCAAAATATAGTGAGTCAACGATTAGATTACATAATTCAAATTCTTTTATATAATCCCGTGATTTTTTAGATGTATAACAAAACAATTTTTGGTGCAAACAAATTAATGTAGGGTGCAGAGAAGTCTCGAAATATATGCTTATATTAAGATTTATTAATGAGGCTCTATCTTAAAACATTTGTTACCGCATGTGCCATCTTCTCTGAAAAGTTTCTGCCAAAATCCCAATGAGAAATTTTTACTTTAAAATAAATAATTCACTTTGACAACTCAATATTTTACAAACTTGGTGATGTGAAATTTAGAGTTTCAAGTGAGTAATTTGATTACATCAAAATTCATATTAATTCCAAAACTAATTAAAAAGTGTCACAATAGCTATTAATGATTATTGATTATTATACTTAAGTTAAACCCCTTAAATAAAACTATTATTTATAAGTGTTTAGGTAAGTTTATAATGAATATTATATGTATATACTATGAAGTATTTTCGATTTAAATTGACTTGTGTAAAACTGTTTTGTTAATGCACCAATAAATAAATAAATAAAAAAATAAAAAATGTGCATTAAAGACAATTTTTGTTCTTCATTACAGATAGAACAAAGGAAAACATCACCACACTCCAGAATAATAGCAATAATTCTTTGGCAATTTACGGGAGGTGCATGTTTCAACTTAAGGAAGCAATTGAGAAAAATGCTTCCAAGTTTTCTCAAATGCCTAGAGGACCATTGGGTAAATATTTATTTAAAATGCTATTTTTAATGTTTTATATTAAATAAAATTCACGATGAGCACACAATTCCGCAATGAATGAAAAAATTGCGGCAACGTGAACACGCCCCTTTGCACTAAAAATTTTAAAATTAATTTCTCAATCTAAAAATGTGGTAAACCTTTGCCGCAGGTCGATATAATATTTTTTCAAAATTCTGTATTGAATGTTACTTCCAAACCCCTTACTGATTATTTGCTTTCTTTAAATTTTCACAAAATATGAAATAATAATAAATCACCGTGATTCCCATAAAAATACACAATACAGATAAAAATACTTAAAACAGGAATTAGCGTCAAATAAAAGTTGATAATATTTAACAAATTCGGTTGGATTATTTTAATTTATGATTGATTTTAGGTTCTTACATAACGGTCAATGATAAAAAGTGGACTTTGGCAATTGAGAGTTACCTGGGAAGTCAAACGCTGCATTCTTTTTGCGTAAACACTCAACAGGATTCGAACTTGCTGTTCAAACTAATGAGGGAGGTCTGGGATCACAGTGCCAAACCTTCTATTATCACCAGCAAATTTTTTAACAAGGTTAGTCCGAACTGGAAACCTCTGAATATATATTTATGTTATAGAATAAACCAAAATATTACAACTAGTATTTAAAAAGTCAACAATTAGTAGAATGTTGTGTCCCATCTGCATGCACAACATTTATTGAATTAATATTATGTATATTAAATTTCAAAAAATTGAATGTTGTGTAGAAGGAAGTTTTTTTTTAGGTACACGATGTATCTAATAATATAGCAAGAGGTGTGGGTGACTGCATCAATATTTACGAGGCCATTACTGTGAAAGACCCTGTCGTAATGAACTGCCTCATCGATCAGAACAGTATAGAAAATATTCTCCTGATTCCACAAGTCGATCAGGCCATCGCGATGATGTCCGATTCAAGGAACGTTCCAAGAAATTGCGGCCTCGGCATAACCATGAAAGGAGATCAGTTTTATCCGGATCCTAACTATAAGATGTACTCTTCGAAATACAGGGGAGTCAAGTACCTTCAGGTCAATACAACGGATGCCTTGAGGTAGCGTTCTTTTTTTTTTAAATCATTACAGAAGCCAGGGAAGTGGTTGTTTCAATAAGTTATTTGTTTATAGTCTTAGTAAAGACTTAATTTCACAGAGTTACGAACAGGTTATTTTTCTTCTTTATTACATTTATTACAGAAGCATTATGCAGATAACTTTCTTTACTTTTTTAATTTTTTTCAATACTGTAAGAATTAGTCAAACTTACCAAGCACCAATAATTACATCCCAATCAAATGGAATTTATTTTTAAGATTATATTCAATTTTAGGAATTACATGAAATCCTTGAAGGAGCATGAAGCGTTAAAAAATTCCCTTCAAAGCAATTATGACCAAGGAAAGAGGGATTTGAATGAGAAGAGGGCCCTGTTACGGGATCTTCAACTTAGAGATGAGAAGTGTAAGGATATGACGGCCAAAGCCAGGATGAAGTTGGTGCAACTACAATCTATTGAAGATACTAATGTTAGCAATGTCCAACAATTGGTATGTATTTATCAGCTATCTCTACAAAATAATAGCTATTTATGTAACAAGTGCATAATATAGCACTTTATGGACGAGCCGTCTGAGCGAGCTTGCAAGTGAGGACTATAAATAATAGTAACTTAAAATTAGACAAAAAATTGACGTTTCAGACAAATTTTACTTTTACAGCTTAGCTACCTGTATACTCAGGTGTATTTGGACTGTTTGAAGACCTTTTTGTTTGCAGGATAATGATCTGCAAGGTGTGAACCGTACCATAGAAAAGTGCAATTTAAAAATAGAGGAAATAAAAGAAGAAATAGTGCGAATACAGGACGAAATTGGAGAACGGGAGCAACACCTAATAAAGTTGAAGGATGCCAGAAAGGTGTTGGAACTTAGGATACCTCCACTGGAGGTATGTTGATCATAGCGTACTGTTAATGAAAACATTAATATTGTGTTAATTAAATTTCATCTTAATGATAATTTGTTTTATATATGTATTTATGTTAGGAACAAAACAAAGAGCAAACGAGGCTCCGCACAGAAATAGACACGAAGGGAGAATTCGATAAGAGGCGCAAGCACGAGTGGAAGAGGAGAATCGAGGCCACCGGCGCACAAATGGAACAACTTCAGAGGGCGCTAGAATTACAAATTCAACAGGCAGAATATTTGGGCCAGAGACTAGATGAACTCCGGTAGTTGATTAGAATATATGCACTCAACAATTACAATTACGATCAGGCACAGATAATATTGGTTTAGTTAACTAGTGTTCAATTTATTCTGGTATTCATTCGCAAATCCTCTGCTCATACTAATTGATCTATTTCAATCATCATTGCTTCTCAAGATTCCCCATTATCCTCTTTAGTTTGTTATATAGTGCACGTCTAAAGTATGCAATAAATTCAGTAAAACCGAAATAAAAGCAACTCCATGTTATCTTGGCATTTTTATTTATTCAAGGAGTGTGCCCGTTATAGGAGAGGAATTGAACGAGTTGCAAAGGCGGGTGAGACAAGCGAGTATGATGACCGAGGATTCGGAAGAGTTACTGCAGAGGTATTTGCAAAAGGTGGGCCTGCACAACGACATGAAAGAATTGATGAGGTGCATATACGAGGATATCAGGGACCTGTCAAAGGCCTATGAGAAGAGAAAGAAATGCTACAAGAACACGAGAGACTATTTTGAAAATTTCATAGAGCACTGTTTTAAGAAGTTTTTAAAAATGCGTCAATTCAAAGTAAGTAAAAGATAAGCATTTTAAATTAAATGCATTTACTATGATTTTTATTTGTATTTGTTTCCTAATTGAGAAACTAGTAAATTTGTAATATTTTATTTTTTAAGTTGTTCATTGTATTTCTAATAGAGTTTGTATGCACCTTTGCAGGGTTCACTGAAGATTGACTTTAAAGAAAAAACGCTGGACTTGATTGTGTTGCCGCATCTGACGAACGGCATAACAGCTTCTTCTAATCTTTCCGGTGGAGAGCGTTCCTTTTCGACAGTTGCATTTCTGTACTCTCTTTGGCAGTGCCTCGATTTCCCATTTTACTTTTTAGATGAGTTTGATGTTTTTATGGTAAGTAATTTCATCTTGTTGTCTTATTCTACGGTTTGAAAAATTGTAGAAAAATTATCAGTCAAAGAATTTCCAATAAAAACAACTGCCATATCCTAAGTGGAAACAAAATAGCGACTCGCCAAATTTGAACTGTGAAAACGATAATTGCATTATATCGTTTGAAAAACTGTATAGAAGTAATCGGTCAAGGAATTTGGTTTAAAAGTTCGAGATCCATAGAAAAACAACACATTTCTGATTTCCCATAAAAACAACCGACATATCCGAAGTAGAAACAAAACAGCAACGCTGCAAACTTGAACTGGAAAACGGAAAATGTCAATCTACGATTTTAGAAATTGTAGCAAAATAATCATTGAAAGAATTTGCTTCAAAAACTTTAGATTGGGGATTTTTAAAGCGAGGATCTTTTTTTGCTTAACGATTTTATCATGCTAGAAGTTTACATTTATTCCGAATATTTTTCTCAGATTATGATTACTTTTCTTAGATACCGATTATTTTTCCGATGCTCAACAGATATTCTATTATGATCATCATCGGATTATTACCTTGATCCGAATCGTAGTATTCCAGTTATTGAAATCATCCGATTATCCCATCATTAGTTATAACCTTTCACATGTAAGTTTTCACGTGTAGATCCCCATGTTGTGTCGTGAAAAAAATTCACCATATGTCAAATTTTTATTGCCTGGAACATTTATACAAAATGCACTTTATTTTTTAAGGACAAAGCCAACAGGACGAAAGTTATGGAGATTTTAATACATCACGCAAAGACGCACAAAAGCAAGCAGTTTGTGTTTCTGACACCTCAGGATATGCCTTTTACCAATGATAAAGATGTTACAATACTTAGGTGAGTGAAATTAACGATATTCATTACCAGAAGCTTTTCAGTTCTTTGTATAATTAACACACTTGCCAACATACAATATGTTTTTTCTAAATTTAGTTTATATCATGAACTTAGATTTTTTTAAATCATATAATAATTTAAACATACAGAATACAATTTTAAAATTTATACAAAGTCACGGTTTACATTAAACAATTGTTATCGAATAGCCTACTTGAAAAATTGAATTGATTCACATTGTTTATTTTTTTAAACAGATTTGGGATTTTGTTATATTATATATATTTCAATGCAAAAATATATAACGGATTTTTCATATAGATATGGCATTCTTGTTTATTTACTACATTTTAAGGTACCTAAATTAAAACTACCTTCACAGTGTTGATAAAAGGCTTTAATCTGAATTACAATCGACACTCGTAATAATTTAATTTTAAAAGGTGTAGAAATACTACTGAAGTGAAACATAAATTATTTTTCCCAGAAATGTTTTTTTCATGATTTCAATGTTTCATGATTATGGCCATTTTGTCCATAGTATTACTCAGGAAAAAAATGCATGAAAAAAATGTTGGGCCTCAGAGATTTGAAAAAATTCATGATGGTAAGCTTTCACTAAAATTTTGTATGAATCAGTGGATGGTTATAATAGTAAAACTGACAATTCTTAAATAAATACTTTTATTAAATAAATAAATACATAATATACGCTTACTTTTAGATTAAGCTTTGTTTTTTTTTTTTAGGTTAGAAGATCCAGAGCGGAGGTTTACTCAGTAATTTTAAATACCATGACTTGTTTTATAGTACAAAATATATCATATCTTACATATCGATTTAATTAGGATGTTCGACGGTCGGTTGTGGAGAGTCGGCTGGTTTCACGTTGTTCTTAGCGGGCCCCGTAGGTGTGATCGGCACCACTCTTTCGGTGTTTTGCGGCTTTTGCGATTTTTTAGGTGCCGTAACCGTGAGAATGCCGTCCGAGGACAGGGACGAGACCACATCATTAATGTCGTGATCGTGCGGCAGCATGTACCTCCTGATAAAGTGCCTCGAGATGTACCCGTGCTCGTCCTGTTTCTCTTCATGTTTGCCCTCCACGACGATGCAGTTGTTGTTGATTTTAACGGTGATCTCGTTGGGGGCGAACTGTTGAACGTCGAGTATAACCTGGAATTTTTCCTTGTCGGGGACGATGGTGGATCCCGCCTCCGGCTTCACCACGGCGGTGGGATTTCTCCACGGTCTGTAGTACCTGTTGTTCCGCGACGACATCGATGTAATAAGGTCGTCCATACTGAGGCCGGTTCCGAAGTGTTGGTCGAGGAGTCGGGAGGGACGGGAGAACTCGTAGTCGTCCCACCAGTCGCGGAATAGCATCGGAACCATTGACATCTGAGATTGTTTTTTATTTTTTAGCTTAGATTTAGTGGATAAAGTTTATGTTTAATATTAAGGAAAAAATGTTATTTATTTTTTCAGAAGAGTTTGTTTTTTATATACAAATCGTTTATTTACAACTCCTTACTTCGTCAATCCTTCAAAGGTGCTCCAAACTTCTATTCACATTCATTTGATAATTGAATTAATACAATCTGTTATTTTATAATTACATACTACAAAGTGATTTGACACAGGGCAGGTAAGATTTTTACAAAATAGCAATATCGGACAATGTAAAGAAATTAATTTACTATTTTTTTAATCTAATTGGAGCAATGGTTCCAAGATTACTACGACCAAAAAGCAGGGATAACATTCAGTAAGTGATTTTCTCCACGACCCCCGTAGAATTTAAGCATTCTGAAATCAATTTTGATTATAGAACGTACACATTCTCACTCTTGTTATGGAACAAAACACTCTGCGCTTATGCGTTTTGCATGTAATTCATTCCATAACAAGGGAGAGAATGAATATTCTCACATCGTTCCGAATAAAACAATTAGCCTTGGATATCACAATTGTCAAAATACTGTAAACATAACCACAAACGTGATAAAACGTAAGTTCTTTGTGTTCATTATTTTATTAGTCTATTTGATCTGGTCGAGGAGAAAGTATAGTCTGATACTCGGTAAGAATGGAAATTCAGATGCTCGTGGTTCCTCGCGCTCGCCTCACGGCTCGCGCTCGAAATATTCCACTCGCATCGAATTTCCATTCTAACCTTGTTACAGAATAGTATATTCTGTAACAAGGTTAGAATGGAAATTCGATGCGAGTGGAATATTTCGAGTGCGAGCCGCGAGGCGAGCGCGAGGAACCACGAGCATCTGAATTTCCATTCTTACCGAGTAGCAGACTATACTTTCTCCTCGACCAGATAAAATAGACTAATCAAATAATGAACACAAAGAACTTACGTTTTATTATCACGTTTGTGGTTATGTTTATAGTATTTTGACAATTGTGATATCCAAGGCTAATTGTTTTATTCGGAACGGTGTGAGAATATTCATTCTATCCCTTGTTATGGAATGAATTATATGCAAAACGCATAAGCGCATTGTGTTTTGTTCCATAACAAGAGTGAGAATGTGTACGTTCTATAATCAAAATTGATTTCAGAATGCTTAAATTCTATGGTGGTCGTGGAGAATATACTATTCTACTATTTCATCAAACAATGTAGATGAATTCCCAAGTATCAGTTTCAGTTTTGAGACTACTAAATAAAATGCTTAATTTTTTTTCCCAATTAATTCCAGTTTCCAGTTTAATTTAATAAGTGATGTTTGAAATAAATTTAAAAATATTAATATTGCTATAAGTTTAAAAATGGACTATGAACTGTCTGCAATAAAGTTATTATTACTAACTATTCTTAATAACATGAATCAATACAAACATGTTTAAATAAACTGTATGTTTATTTACAATGTTAAGATGGAAATTTAATTAATACATGGTAATTGTACACAAAATTTCAACATAGCATAGAAGTCCTTATATTGGGAAATGACAAAGTTTAATTTATAAAACAAAAAATACTTATAATTTTGAATAAATATTAAAAGCCACTCCTTAATTCTATAATTACCTTGATTGTGTTGGTTGCAAGAGCACGTTCTAAATTTAAATTGCTGCACTGTTTAGAATGCAATGTAAAACTGAAGCCGGCTGTGGACCTTCTCTCAATATATATACTGAAATTTGTAAGCCGGCACACACTCTGGAATGGAATGAAACAGCTGGGTATTTTTAACTCGGTTGTGTACAAGTGTGAGTCAGATTTTCACATTTATAGCAATCCACGCAGAAAACATACATATTTGTATTATACAGACGTACTATTTTTAAAAAGTTAATAAAAGAAAAAGTTTCACTGAATTCTATTCTGATTTTATTTTTTGCAACATATTAAATAATATAAACTTTGTTGAATCAGTTTTGATTGAGAATGCTGTTCATTTTCTCCACAGGTGACGTCCAATAAAATGATGGCAGTTTCATTGCCCAACAGATTTCAGCCAATGAAATGACGACGATTTTACTTTCTCAACAGTTTAGTTGTTACTACGGTTACCATTTGTTTGTATATATTGTATTCATAAACGTCTGTCTCCAGTGGAGTGTTGCAGCCGCAATTTTACTAAATGGAAATGAGAGGACGATACAATTTAATATAAACAGAAATCTTTTAGGTAATTATTTAATATGATGCGAAAAAGTTATTAAACTTTTCCGAATGCTTCAATAGTGTTAATTTTTTGAGGCCTAATTCGGGAACAAAATGCCTAGCATAAATAATACGTATTATTTAAATATTTGATGGTGCGGTGATCATCATCAAACATTTACATTTTAAATTTATAATTAGTGACTTAACTTTTTATTAAATTCATTTATAGAGATTTCAACATTTCTGCGTACATGCAAATATTATGTCGGCATTATAATTTTATTTTTGTAAACTGTGATTATATTTAGCACAGAGACTGGTGCTATTTTTAAGCGCTTTTGCACATATCCAACACATTTCATCGGATTAGTAAAATTACGAATTGTTTGGCTCAACAAATATTACAATCAGTTGATTGATTTTGCTGCAAAAATGTGAAATTATTTACGCGCGAATTGATTTTATTTAGAACTTTCACTTATTTATAACGCATTTAAAACTAATCTAAAATGCATCACGAAGCCTCTATAATTACTAACATTTACAGCTAGTCAGATTATTAGAAGCAATATACAGGGTGTTTCAAATTCGAGGCTCGCCATGGGGATTTCGCTTATTAGAAGAGATAGAGGGGATGGTTCAAAAGAAACGAAACATGTTACAACTAAAAATCTTATGCCATCTATTAGGCGGCACATTTACTGAAAATCCCTACAATAATTTAAGTAATCTGATATTGGCTGCCTGAATTATTTCAGTGCAGTGCATGTGCATTTTATTTATTTTGACGTTTCATTTTTGATGTTACTTGTTTTAAAAACCATCTTTAAAACAAGTAACCTCAAAAAACAAAAAAGTCAAAACAGATAAAATTCGTATGTACTGTACTAATCCCTATTTTTATAAAATGTGCTGCCAACTATTTTCGACTTTCTGATCTCACTGTAGATATTGGTCATCTTCAACGCACTCACTTTTCCATGATCATTTAATTATGAATATACATTCACACATACCCACCCTTTACAATAAACATCATAAACAAGAAGGCAAGACTACAGTTAATTTCACAAGTTACTATTACGAAAAAAGTTATTTTTAATAATTTAGTTTATATACACATACGTAAAAATTACTACATAACGCAACTATCCTTCACTCTTATTTAACATTTGGGTGCCTTCTTAACAAAATGTTGACCTGTTTGTGCGACAGTTTCTTTTCTCCCGGTGTGAGCATGCCGCGTTCCTCCCTCTCCTTCTTCACCTTCTTCGTGTCCAAGTGTTCCACGTAACACTTTTGGAAGTTACCAATTTCTTTGGAGCACAGGGCCTGATCGAACTCGTTTGTTTTAAGACACGCCAGCATCACGGACATTTCGTGTAAACAGCACACTTCCGAGGATTTGTCCCCTTTTCCCGAAACCAGCGGTTTCAATTTAAGGGGCATAATTTCTTGAAACGCTACGGGATCTTTGATTCCTCCCTTTGTTGCCAGCAACACTTGGAACAGTCTCATCTGGAATTATAAAAATTCTTCAAATAACATCGAGTGAAAATTTATTTTATTTTATCCTATAATGTAAATCATGTCAATAACTCCTTAACAACGAGCAACGGTAACAGTACCTTTAACAACACTAGTGTATATGTATCTTAACGCAACTGGTTGCTATGGAGATATTGGCATACAAACATTAGGTATTATAATTTTGTTTTCATTAAACATTTTTTTACTTTCTCCGTTACGAAGTACGAGAAAGTATTGTGATCGTGATTTTTTTTCCAAAAATTTTTTTTACGGAAATATCCGTTTTGGGGTCCCTAGATGCCATTTCAACAATTTCTGGAAAAAAAAAATTTGTGTCTGTGTGTGTGTCTGTGTGTGTGTGTGTGTGTCTGTCTGTGTGCGCTGTATCTCCAAAACTAATAGAGCAATTGATATGAAACTTTCAACATACGTCTTATTTGATAATCTGAAGAACTGAAAAGCTTTTGGTAAAATTTTGTACACCGGAAGTGGGTGTTTACCTGAACTGTTTTTTGTTTTTTGCCAATATTTTCTTAAATATGAAAAATATCACATAAATATTTAAACTAATATTGAAGACAACAAAGAAATGAACAACTTTTGCTTGAAAATATTTTTCATAAAATCATTGCTATTCGAGAAAAAAAATTATTATTTTTTTTTCAATTTTTGGTTTATAATTATGAAACGATAATAGTTACAGCAAATTTGTGTGAATAATAATTGTAGAGAATACCAAAATGAACAACTTCTAAAGAATAAGTTTTTTTCGAAATCTCGTTAGTTTTTGAGTAAACCGAGTTTTTGAATTTGAAGTATAATTTTTCCATCTTTCATAATTTTGACGTTTTAAACGTCAGTTTCATCCGAGTTTACGCAACGCTCGATGTACATTTAAAATATGATTTAAATTGAAAATAAACCATGATAGCGTAAATATAAATGATACCATCAAGTCGGAGAAAGTAACATGATGGCCACATCACCATTTTTAATTTAAAAAAAATGGAAAAATGATAAAAATTCAGACAGTTATTAAGCACTACTGTTTTGTGCTCTAAGGTAACTTGTTTTTCCGCTGATCCCACAAAATCATATAGACAAGAAACTCTTGGTCAAAAGCCAGTTAGTCAAAAGCCCGAGAAATATAATCGCAGCCATGTTTTCATTTAAAGCCTGCAAACGGTGTATAGGACTGGACAAATTCACCCGTTGTGAATTGTAGGAATGAAAATAGTCACGGGTTAAAATAGTCAATCGAAACGTTATATTTGCATAAATACCTTTGTGGAACTGATTAACTCTTATTTATTTCTTGATTGGAAATAAAACTTAGAAACTTTGGTTAGATGCTTTTCTCGTAACCTCAAATCCCTCAAATGTTAAAAAAGTGCACAATTGAGACGATAGATGGCGTCACTGTATCAATTATTCCAAAGATAAACATTTTATACTGTTTTGTTAATTAATTAAGTATATCAAACTTTTTCGTAAATCTCTCCTTTATCACTCAAACTCACTTTTAAATTATCTATGCTCAAATAAATTTTCTTTTTGTCTTCTTTCTTAATTTCGGTCAGTTTCACGAGTCGCCGCTGCATTTAAGTTTGCCATTCTTACACAATGATGTAAATTGTGTTGCATATAAAAAAAGGATATTTTTAGTTTTTAATTGTCAAACATATATTTTCACTTGATGACGGGGATTAACCCATAAACATTTAGTCTAACCCTAGTGAGTTTATTTGAGTTAACTGTGATCTTCTTAACAAATAATAGCTTCAAACAGTGTATTTGGTGAACGTGATGCCTGTAAAGACTTATCTCCATCAGATACTCGGGTCGGAAGTGTCCGAAGATATCGTTCAGTAAGTACACATCCTAATGTACCACAATATAGATTTCTAAATTACAAATATCTACAGGTACATAATAGGCATAGAACAAGAAGAGGACTACAATGAGTTCATGGAAGCTGTTATCAACGCCAATAATGCAGTACATGTGGAAAGCTTAAAACAGATTTTGTTTGGTGAGTAAGAGTTGTTCTTTTGCTTTGTTTGTTGAGTCTCGTTTGGCAGAAGAAAATATCCAACAATGTACTTGTTACTTTCAGCTGTATTTAGATTAGATTTATAAGTAACAAGCAAACAATCATGCACGCTGGGGTGAAGAGTAATAATCTCAGACTCCCGATAAAAACGAACATTTCTTTCGCTTCAAACATACAACATTGACTGCTGGCAAAACAATGCGCTGACTCTGAGTCACATTGTTTTTTACCATCGGCCCAAAAATATAAATACATTTTTACAAAGTGTACATCACATACAGCGTATAAATTGTTTCGATGTTTCTACTATTTATTTTTTTTTTAATTAAAATTTCAGGGAAGAAATCCCAACATATTAAGAAGCAGAACTCTCAACAAAATAGTAGAAATAATTCGAATGCCGAACGTACAGGTCAGGGAAACGCCAACAGTAATAATCAGAACAAGGGTAAAAAAACAAAGTTTGTTAATTTTTATGGACAGGATAATAAGGCAGGACTGAGGAAAGGTAAAAAAAAATCTTGCGAGATAAACATATAATAATACTTCTTCAAATCTCAAGGTCGACACCCGTGTGACTGTCAAGCATCTAAACATGAACTAATAAATAATTGCTCCAGTTGTGGTCGGATTGTCTGTGAACAGGAGGGATCTGGGCCTTGTCTCTTCTGTGATACCATGGTAGGAATATTAAAAAAAATCCTTTTTAATTTGTTAGTAATAACATGTACATTCTTTTGTATCATTCAATATCCGGTGTGGCATTAGCCAGGGAAGTAGTTGTTTCAATAAGTAATTTGTTCTAAGAATTATAACACTTGCAAGCTGCTGTGCTTTAGTTTTTGCGTAAGTAACTATGAATGCTGTATAGGTGTGTACCAGAGAAGAAATGGAAGTACTTTCCAAAGAAGGCAAGGAATCTGGCCGTTTGTACACTCGGCTTATGGAGCAAAAAAAAAGCACGGAATTCAAACGGGCGATTGAAAGCCGAAACCGGTTAATTATGACGGACAAATCTGGGTGAATATCATTCGCTCATTGTGCTTGAATCGTTTCGTATTAATGCTTCACTTTTAGTACTTCCAAGAACAAGGTTTTCGATGATCAAAACGATTACTTTGACGCGAATTCGAGTTGGACGAACGACGAGGAAAAAGTCATCGTTCGGAGAAAGACTCGTTCCGCTTACGAGCAGCTGCACAAAAACAGGCGCGACCTGAAGCTCGCATTAGATTTTGCCAGTCGCACCGTTACGGTGGAGACTGACGATCTCAAGAAACAGAAGCAGCAGCTGATGAAAGGCGTTAACAAGCTGCTGGATCAGACGGAGACCAGATTTCCCAAAAACTTGTTTGAGGGCGATAAAGCCGAGCTCATCACGGAAATAGTCAAACTGGTAAGTGAAAACCCCATAAGAAAAGACTGACTTGGCAAACTAAGTGAAAAAAAAGGCATGCCTAGAAAACATTTATAATGCGGAAATTTTTTATTCCGTTAATTAGTTTAGGAATTTTATTGACGTAAATTAATTAAATAGATGGAACAGGCTAGCTTTACTATCACCAAAGAAAATGTTCCGAAGAAAGTTAAAAGTCCATCGGAAGATTCACAACCCGCTCGTAAGTATCGCATAGCTAACAGTGACTTTTTGGAGTCGGTCGATCAAGGAATGTGCCTGAGCATGCACCAGCCGTGGGCTAGTTTGTTAGTTTCAGGAATTAAAATGTAAGTCCTTTAATCACGATATTATACCACCATTTTATTTTTGCATGCAACTAGTTCTCTTAAAATATCTTCATATAAAAGTAATTAAAACCCCAACCGAATTAAAAATGTTTTATTAGCTTCATACAAGATAAAAAATGTCATGTTTTCATCTCGCGTATTTAAACAAAAAAATCATAAACACACAATTATAAATTTTTAAATCCTATGGGTTGATAATTATACAAAGTTCATGTCAAAATTATGAAAGATGGAAAAATTATACTTCAAATTCAAAAACTAAAGGGATTTCGAATCAAACAAACTTAGATATTTTATTCAGTTAATTATCATAGCCTTATTAAAATGGAAAAAATTTTTAAATGTAGCAAGTACATGTAGATATTTATTGACCCATGTAATTATCTTAAAAATTTAGTCATGAGGGTAGGACCTGGAAAACTGAACACACGGGAAGATTGTGGATAGCGGCCGCAGCAAAAGAGCCAGAGGATGAAGAGATACTGGCGTGCGAAGAGATGTACAGAGCTTTATATGATGGTATTCGGTAGATTTGGCGGTGATAAAGTAGTGAACAATGTGATTTACAGATCCGACACTGGAATTTCCCAAGAAATACCCCACGGGTTGCTTGCTGGGATGTGTCGTCATTGATGACTGTTTGGAGCAGAAAGAATACCGGCAGATTTATCCCGATGGGGAGAGCAGCAGTCCTTATGTGTTTATATGTTCGACGCCAATCATCCTACCAATTTTCTATCCCATGCAAGGACAGCACAAAATATGTGCGTATTAAAAAGTGTTCATTACTGAATAAATATTGAGGCTATTTAATATTTTGATATTTATTACTTATACAATTGGTTCTATTGTATGTGCCAATAAAGAATCCTTCAATTAATTAAATTTCACTGCTCCTGTTCGGAGATTTATATACAATAAAACTAACAATATACAGTGAGATCCTTTGACTATATATACATATGGACTGCTAATGCCAATTTCACGTGTGTTAAACTGATCATCACTATTTATAATACATTTAGGATTAATAAATTTCTCGGTTTTCCACACGAAAATTCCCATTCTTAGTAACTCCTGTTAGTTATGTTATGTTTTAATGGCTGCCAACTATATTCAACTTTTTGATCTCACAGTATATATAAAATGGAATATCAATACATAAATAATAAATCAATCAAATATTATGATATAAGTACGGACAGTTCAGCTAGCTATCAATTTCAATTATCCATTAACAAATAAAGTAGATTCAAGACCGATAGCCCAGACAGACTAACACATTTCTAAAATCTATGTTTATTTTGTATTATGTTTATAAAGATCTTTATATATGAATCTACAACTTATGCCTTATCAATTTTTTAGTTCAACTATCCAAGGATCTACACAAAACTGCAAAAGCAGCATTAATGTCATCAAAATGGATGTGAAAATCTTGTTTATAAATACACAGCTGCCGTATTAAATATTGTTTTTTTCTGTCTCCACGAGTTTGTTCCTTTTAACCTGTTTAATTTTCAAATAAATCACCAAATTACTATTTAAAAATATATATTACACAATTAAATTAAATTTTAAATACATAGATACGAATTTACACATAAATAAATAAATACATCCAATACTGATTCGAGGGGGAGTCAATAATTTAAAGAGCTAAATCACCTTGGTTTTCTGTCCGAACACTTATTCTATATACAGCATTTTGGTTTCTCACTGCTTCAGGTTGGGGAAAAAGGCTTCGATGGGCAGAATGGGGTCGTCTGTAGCTAACGTGAAGTAACTGGGCACTTTCCTACTGGTCGGAGAGACATTCTTAAATACCCCGGGTTTGTTGTATTCGTTCTTTGACGACGAAGTTAAATCGGAAACGATTTGAGATTGCATGAAATCCTCGTTTTTGAGTATGTCGGTTTCCGGTTTTTTGGGCTTCGTGTCCACAACATCGAGAGTGACTTTAGCGCCGAATTCTGTCGTCGAATCCTCTTGGTAGGGGACCGTGCTCTCGACTATTTCAGACATGTCGGTTTCGTTGGTCTCTTCCAAACTGTCGTCTTCCGGAGTCGTAGTTTCCGGCTTTGCCGTGGTGCTGCGGTGCTTGTGCATTATCCGACTTTTTAAGCTGATGGGTGTCGGTCTTCGCAAATTGCTGAAGATGTTTGGTTTTATGGAAATGCGCTGGGTCGTCGAGCTAGGTTCCGTTGTTGCCTTGAACCGTCCGAAGGGACGTAATCTGGTGTTTACTTTTACCGGTTGTTCGGTGTTTCCTTCGATGTTGGAATGCCGCGGGTCTTTCGGGATGAATTTTCCACGAATGGGCTCCGTTTGCTCTTCTGGTTCAGTATGTCCGATCGTGGTGATTGGACGGCGTGAGCGGTGCGGGAAACGGTTTCTCATATTTTCTGGATACGTGGAGGATTTCGGTGGCTCTGCGGTGGTCGTGGATGTTGTTGAAGTTGTCAGGCGTTGTCGATATTCTTTAACGCTAAACCTAGGCCGGTTGGAGTTGTCATATTTGACGGGTCTAGTACGAATCCTGTGCGATCTGGGCGTGGACAACTCCGTCGTTGTAGGAGCGGGAGTTGTAGTTGTTGTGGTACTTGTCGTTGTGCTAGGAATAGTTGTTGTTGTTGTTGTTGTAGGAGCGGTTGTTGTTTCAGTAGGGACTGTTGTTTCAATTTTAATAGTTGTCGGTTGTACCGATGAGACTACAGGATAATCAATCTCATTTTCTGGGGTGGGTGATTCCATTTCACCAGAATCTTCTAATCTCTTTTTATCTTCGCGATTCGGCGGTGTATTATAGAATCGGTTAGGACGTTCATATTCCACCTTATCGGTTTCTTGTGAAGATTCGCTAGTTTTGTGGAATTGGCTTTCGAAATTAGCCGGAAAATCTTTTTCCGTTGTCGGCCTTAATATGATCCTTTCATCTCTTGGAATGTAGGTTTCAACAGTCGGTTCTTCAAACGTGGTATTTTGATTTTCTGGAATTTTCTCTGTTGTGGGACGTGGGCGTCTATGGCGGGTCCTAGTGGTGTATTCCTCTTCGATATAAGTCGGTGTTGTTGTTCTGTATCTCATCGGTCTACGTCCCCTTATATGCCGTTCCGTAATTTCCTCAACACTAGCATCGGTTTTCTGCGTTTCGTAAGCATCCGTCACTTCAGGTTCCTCAGTAGTGGTCGTTTTCTGCGTAGGCCTTCTTCTCCTTTGACTCGGACGTTTCCTCATCGGTCTCGTGGGTGCTGGCGTTGTAGTCGGTCGCTGCGTAGTAGTTGTTGTATCGGCTTCAATTTCCTCGGAAAAAAAACTGGGCTTCTCCCTGATATTCTTTGTCGTAATCTCGTTAATCTCCTCCTTGGGCGCTTCGAACGAAAACCTGGTCGGATACTCCTGATACTCGGGCGGACCAACTACAGGAAAATGAGTTGAAACCTCCTTTATATCAAAGAACGAAGTTGGCGTAACTCTCTCCTGTTCCCTCTGTCTATTCAATTTCGCGATTTGATTATAAATGGTCGAAACCTCACTTTCCGTCGGAACCGTTGGAGGAACTGTGTCTGGTTTAATCGGTGTTGGAAGGAAGGGTTTACTATCCTCCGTGAAAACCGGCACCACCGGCCTCCTACTCTTTACCGGATTCGAATAATGGAATGTGAACGGAGGAGTTTCTTGCCACTTGCCCTCGGTCACCTCATAGGTCACCAATTTATGCTGTTGTTGCTGCTGCTGCTGCTGTTGTTGCTTTTGTTGCTGTTTAATTGTGTGATATTCAAATTGATCCAGTTGACTAAAGGAGGGGGTCGTACTTTGATAAACCTTAAACCTCTCCTTAGTCACTTGTATATCAACCCCTTGCTCCTTTTTCTTCTGCACATTCGGATTAAAAGTCGAGTACTGATGTACGGGAGGATTAACTTGTACGATAACTCCATTGTTGTTGGGTGGTTTGGGCGCGACGGGTTCAACATTTTCCTTGAAAGGCTTCAACACCTTCTTCTCGGGTTCTTGGACGTATTTAAAGGGCGGCGGAACTAGATTCCTGTTGAAATCGTCTTGGCCCTGAAAGCTGTAGTGTACGTCGTTTTGTCTGGGGTGTTTCGGCAGGACGTATTGCTGAATGGGCGAACGCAGGACTTGGTAAATATCGTCGTGTTGATTTTGCAGTGCGAAATGGTTTGTGTAGTCTATGTGCTGGTTGACTCGTGTCTTTATTGGAGCTGGTCCTGGTGTATAAAAACTGTAAGGTCCTGAAATGATAATGAATAGATAATTATAGTTTACATGTTTTAGTTAAATATGTTATGTTACCAATGGAAAAATCAAATTTTATGAGAAATAACTGGAGAGGTGTCTCGAACATAAATGAGATTGTTTTTAAAGGAATGACACCAGAAAACTTCGACCAAGTTTCTAAATTTATATGCAAATATAAGCTGGACAAAAAACGTTATATTTGCAAGAAATTTGATTCTTTAAATTCACTCCCAGTATAATCTAGTACACAGGGCCGCGAAAAGGTATGTTGCCGCCGGGGTGCGAGGAAAAAATTGCCGCCCCCTTTCAATGTGAAGAGGGGGGTAGAGAAAATAAACACCATCTCTAAATTATTTAGAAAGAAAGAATTTCGATATAAACAAAGAGATACGTTCGCAAAGAATAAACAATCATCGCCCATTTTGCGAACGTACATTTTACGAAAAAAAAAGTACTTTGGGTGGATTGATATTTTTTACGAGCGCCGATTTTAAATAAATTGCTTGCAAATTGTAAAAACCAATAAGATTTGGTGGGCGCCAAGCGAAGAGGGCTCTCAGCATCGATGTTTCGGGCTAATGACCGCTGCCGCCCGGGTGCTTGTCACCCCTAACACCCCCGCTTGGCGCGGCCTTGCTAGTACAAGTAACTTTAATGAGGATTTTTTTGTAATACTGTTGCTTAACACAGGACTGCAAAGGAAATACAGATCAAATGGTCACCTTAATGAGTGTGTGTTTAATTGAGTGAGTTTTTTTCTATAATATATTTACTACCTAAGTTGGAGGAAGGAGCGGGTACGAAGATTTCGTCTCGGGTGCTGTAAGCCGGGATCTGCATACGGATCGGCTTGTGGCGTTTCATTGGATGCATCTTGACGACGTGCCCGTACTTGACTGGTCGGTGCATCATGGGGCCTAGTGGTATCTGGGGCCCGTGAGCCCCGTGCGACTGCATCATCATCATTGGCTTACTGTGTGGTGGAATTTTCGAACCTGTAAGTTATCGAAGTAATAAATATAGTAATAATTATTATTGTTTATTAGTGCCATTACTATGTATAGGTTTACACAGATAGAAAAATATAATATTGGCTAAAATACACAGTGAATATATAATAAATAAATAAAATTATGCACTTAAGGCCTAACACATATAAATTAAAAATTGAAGACAAAATCTACAAACCCGTTAAAATGCTATAGAAATGAAACTTGGAAACTATATGTATATAACATGTGAAAATTCTTGTAAAGATAAAACTTAGAACTAAATATATAGAACATGTTAAAATTGTTGCAAAGGTAAAAGACAGACAAGTAACTATAAAACAATTAATATTTAGAAACCTTTACACTTCACTTTATGTGATAGATGCATTACTATCAGCCAGGCATTCATTTATACTATAAAATGCTTTTTGACAGAAATATTGTTTCATTTTTAATTTAAATTGTTGTTGACTAGCTTGCTGTATTATTATCATTGTAGATACGCGAATTGTTCAGTATTTACCAAGACCAAGTGGCACTAAATTGTTGTTGCTGGCTGTAGTAGCCTGTGGTCGGGAAGTCACATCGTGGATGGCCATTTTGTTGGGTTTTTCGGCCTTAACCGCCTCGGACTTCTTACTAGCGGGATTCCTATAGTGCGTGATTTCCTCGTGCACTGAACTTTCTTTATATTGCGATCCTATGATGGGTCTCCAACCATCATCGCTCATTGAAAACTTCTCCTAATGATAAAAACAATAAATTTATTCTGAAAAATTATTTCGGCAAGTTACTCACCATTTTTACTGCAGTTGTCTGCCGCATCCATAGTAGGAACAGTACTGAAACTTAAAAACAAATCTCATAAATTTTAATAAAAGAATACTACCTCTGTCCCAAAATAAGTGTCCATTCAATGAATTTATACGAAATTCTCCAATCAGTTTATCGCAAAACGAAGTTTTACAAATTGTCCAAATTTTAAGAACAACATTTTATAATTAATTTGTTTGGTTTTCTAAACCATTCTGTTTGTTCAATTGGTTGGATTGTAGGATAGAGCTAATAAATTTGATACATTTTAAGAGACCTGATATCAAATTTATCAATTGATTGAAGGGCCCTACAAAAAGCTCTCTTATCTCTTTTATGATCTTCACACCTTCAGACCATAAATGTCTCTTGCTTTATTACTATGTTTAAAACTTTTGGATCTAGTTTACTCTGATCGTGTCTGTTATTCAGATTTTTTTTTGGCTAATTCCAATTTTAAAGCTTTCCAAACTTACAAAAATAGAAAACAAGAAGCGACGATTTTAATTAATTGGCGGGCAACGAGCTTTCAAAAGGATTCCGTATTCTCATCGATCAGCAGATGCGTTCGAATTCAATGGAACGTGCACACACACACATGCAATGTCCATTTCGTGATTTATGATTCGCGGCGGATCGTCGAATCGGAGGAAGAAAGTGGAGCGAATAATAATAACAATTCGCCATTTGTGCTCGCCGCGCGGACGCAATTGTCGCCGAATTTGTGGCGGCTAATTGCTTTCTAATGTGAATTGTGCAAATGCGAAAAAAGAAATGACAAAGTGGTGGAAGTGAGAAGAACGAGAGCGTGAAACCCGAATTGGGAAGTCGGCGCGTGCCATTAATATTCACGATATTACCCGAGCGCCTGAGCCGTGTCCGGAGAAACTTTCTTGTAAATATTTTATTCCTGGCGGTTGTTGCAAAGTAAACATAGCAGTTAAATATCGTCTCGGAAGACTTATCAGTCATAAATAATATTATTGATCGCAAATATGCATTAAAGTTTCGCCATTGAATGATAACTGTGGTCCGAATAATGCAGAGAAATATTTTTTAGTTATCCACACGGTTGTTCAAAAACCCCGATGCAAGAACTTTTGAACGGAGAACCATTACTTCGATTGCCGGATCGTAGAAGTCAGTGACGGTTCGCGGGTTTTTTTTTTGGTACGGCTGAGGTAGCAGAGGTGGTAATACAGACAGGTCTGTACCTGTTTTTTTACCGATATAACCTTAAATCGTGTCAACCTCAGGTAACAAAGAAAAAAAAAACAAGTTTGGTCTGACACTTTGTTATGAGGCAGCCTGTAGAAATTTCAATATTTTTTGGACGTGTGGGTCACTATGTTGCATAACTTAGTGTAAATCATTTTTCGATATTTTAATAGGTAAGCACGCGATTGATTGCTTCCAGAGCGCTGAAACACCCTGTATATGTTTTGTATTCAATTACCATATGAATTTATGAGTTAATTCTGCAAATGGTTTGTTAGTTCTGCATCGGTAATTCATTGCTATTATTACTGTTAAGTATTCTTCATCAAACATATTTTAATATCAAACAGATGTTAGAAGTGAATACATATTTAGCACGCACCGTTTATTTTTATCGCTGTAAAGATTTTGGTGGAAATTTAAAAGCCGCGTTAGTAAACGCAAAACGGTAACACGGCACGCATTAGGGTCAAGGTGACATTTAAATTTGAATTAAACTAAACATTTTTAAATTAGAGACAACGCCACTTGTTGCAGAAGCATCAAATATGTTATATAAATTTATTTCGTCTTAATTAAATTTAAACATTTCTTACCAGCGAGCGATGGCTTCCATCGTACTGGTGGCATAATCCCTCTGAAAAAGACAATTAAACGATATAATGTTTATAGAAAGCGCAAAAAATAATCCTCGAATTTGAGTGAGTGAAATGTGCACCACTTGATTAAAATAATTCTAAAAAAATATTTATATTCTCTACAAGTATCGTTAATATGTAAATGTATATATATTTTTTAAATTATACACCAAAATTGATAATTTTTTGTTTAAATTGTTTTTTTTCGATTATAGAGCGAAAATTGCGCAAATTATATCCAGTGTCGGAATGTGTTATTATAAGTTGATAATTGTTGAAATTGCTCCTACTCATTGAGCACATTAATGTAGATATTGAGTCTTCATTGTTCCGTTAAACGCGGTCTCCACTTTCTCGTAACGCAGTGTAAATATTAAAGAGCAATTATTTGATTAATTGGTCGTTGGAGGCGATAGTGATGATTTAAAGTCGTCGGCGAACTTTCTTATAGAGGACAGACGGTTTAAGTACGCCTATACATTTTTCAATAACCAATTTCACGTTTAGATTTTTTTTACTGTAAATCATCAACTGTCCACATACATTGCCAGATGGTCATTTTCATTGTAAGTGAAACCACACAAAATATGGTGATTGAAAACCGAAAGTTAAATTATACGGAATATTTTAATTACTGACAATTTTTCAAAGAACGAATATCTCCTTGTTTAAATTAAATCAGGCGTTGCGTCACACACAACGAAACGTGAAATTGTCGGAAAATACAAACATTTCAGTGACTTGAAAAAAATATAAAAACAGTTGCCATCGACTTGAAAATCCACAAATTTATTCAAAACACATTCGGGATTACAATTCCATTAAAATCGGTAAACCCTAATTTCTGTATTTTGATAAATAAAAATCGATCTGTCGGAGGAATATTTTAAGGAAGCAATTGTTAATTGTTTAATGAATTTATATTAGGCATAATACTATATTGACTATAACATTGTACCATATGTAAAAGGGCTATCGAACTGATGGCCATTCCACTCATTCGTAAAAATACATTCGATAAAATTAAACATATTTCATTTAATCACTTACCAACAGTCCATCTTCATAACTGATAATTAAAATCGATTTTCGTTAATCTAATTTTCTACAATCTGCTCACTAAAACAACGCAGGAAGATAAACTGCCCGACTTTCAATGAAAACAGGTGTTTTGCATCTTTTTCTATCTTGTGTGCAGATTGTAATGGATTTGATTCGAATCGGAGCTGCGTAGGTAAACACTGATAACAGGTGAAGAAAGAATGCGGTCTCGCGATATCTCCGCCGGACGTGAATTGCCCCCGGGGCAAAATTCGGATGATAAGGCCGTTAGCACCTGACGAAATTTTCCAGTTCCATGCGCGATCGAGCAATGCGTTTGGCAGTTTTAAAAAGTGCAAACGAGAAATCCGTTAAAAAAATTTTTTCACGATCACAATACTTTCTCGTACTTCGTAACGGAAAAAGTAAAAAAAAAATTTTAAACAAAAACATTTGTTCGCCTGTGACTACGCCTACGAGAGATTAATTCACACTTAAGTATCAGTAAAATAAGTACATATTTGATTCTCCGACTGACTCTCCAAGACTTTATTAGGTTGTGTACTGTTGGTTGAATTCGTTTGTCTAATGAAAGCTTATTCATAAATTTGCAAATAGTAATCACAAACAAATCGAGTGCAACTGACAAATTTTGTTATTTTGTTACGAAAGATAGATCTAAATGCATCGCGCATAAATTTAAGAGAGCATTGTATTATTTTGTATGAAAATTATATTACTATGAAAAGAAAGTTATAACAATAATGATAGCCCCAGTTTTACTTGACTTAATAGTATTTCTCCGCTTTGTTTGTGCAATTGCAATGTGTTGTGTTGTTGAATTTACAATTTATTATGAGAAGTTTCACTTGGAAATTTACACGTTGCCGACGTAAGTTTAAGTTTCAAATTAATGCATTCTTAATTCCCGGTTGTGCACATATGTTCGTTTTAAATAGAGTCGATTTCTAATCATTTATAATTTCGTTTTACTTTTAATTGATCCACGAATTAAATTAAAATCTGATCATGATGTATCAATATACAAAGAATATATAGTCGAAACTATAGTGTTTGTAATTTTATGTTAAATATAGTGATATAAAACAACGAAAATTACGTTTCGTTTAGCATGCAAAATAGTAATTATGTTTTTGCAATTACCATTTCATCGATTTAAGAGTAAAAGCACGATTACCCGCAAATTCGTCGAAGATCGAAGAAAGTGTTCTCGTGACCACTTGCAACGGCCCAATAATTTCAAGAATTTAAGACGATTTCATAGATGCGTTTCTAATGTTATATTTTTTCGAGTCACGAGAGTTATTGACATTTTTCGCAAATTTACGCCCCGTTTGCATAAATTTATTTCAAAATTTAGGGAAATGGTGTTTATGTTTTTTAAATAATCATAATTCAGGGTATATTTTGAGTAACTTTGGCAAGTTTTAAGTCGATAGCAATTGTCTTTATATTTTTTTTTCGAGTCACGAAAGTTGATATTTTTCGCAAATTTACGCAAAATTGGTTTAATTTGACTGTACTAATGCTTTCATTCTCCCAAATGAAATTACACTGATTATCGACACATGAGAGACGTTCAAATTGCCTTTACGCAACGATTCCTTATATAACAGCGCTATTTTTCTTTTGGCGTGCACGCAGTGTATAATTGGATTTTTTCCATTTTCAAATGGTTTACGTGCTTAACCATTCATTAGAGAACGGCCCATCTTTCCATTTTCAGCGTTTGTTAGCGAGTGGATGTTGTATTAAAACATTAACTGGAGAACGTATCGTCTATAATGCATCGAATATGGAGGTTAATTGGCGAATGGAAATGTTAAGAAAGCGACATTTGTCGCTTTTTTTTTTCGGAAAATGTTAATGGGTACGCGAACGTGGATTGTTGAATATGAATTTCGATTAATTAATTGACGCATGCGGTCTGAAAGTGAATTAATTGTTCGCATAGCCTAATTATTATTAAATGGTAGCGACATGTTTGCATGAGATTTAAATGTTTCAATTATTTCTGCATAAACGCATGCAAACGTTATTTGAAGAAAATCGTATTACTTTCTGTAACCAATTTCAATTAATTATAACACTCAGTCCCTCGTCTATATTTATTTTCTGCATGTACAGTGAGATCAGAAAGTCGAAAATGGCAGCACATTTTCTGAAAATAGGTATAATAATTTAAATAATCTGATATTGGCTGCCTGAATTATTTCAGTGCAGTGCATTTATTTTGACGTCTTGTCATTTTTGACGTTAATTGTTTAAAAAAACAACAAGACGTCAAAATAGACAAAATTCTTATGTACTGCACTGATCCAGGCAGCCAACATAATATGAATTATAATCCCTATCTTTAGAAAATGTGCTGCCAACTATTTCGACTTTCTGATCTCACTGTACAACCCACATTCTGACAAATGTTCGTCTTGATTAATGTTGTTAATCACGGTTATGACATTTTTTTTTCAAATTCTCTAGAAAAGGCCGAGGATTTTAAATATAGCAATATACAATTTAAACCGAGTTGTATTGGGTAGAGTTAATACCTCTTTCATATTACCATCATTGATAACATGAACTACCAATATGTAAATACTAAAACAATGTTTATTATTATTTAAAATACGTAATGCGTTTCTAGCCTTTCCCGCGATAAATGGGTAAATTATTAACGTGAATAAACACATTCTTTAGATTTGTTTTTCTTGTATTAAATAAACGCCACTCGTTATGTACAGAAAGTTCCAGTTTACAGCTGTCGGAGTTTTCTCTTCTCTCGTCGGGCATAAATTTTCAACATAATTACGCTTCAATTTCGTGCCTCGATCCAGGAACACCACTCGATCGCTCTTTCGCAATTGAGAAATTCATTTTACAATTTGCTTTAGAACATCGATCAATTAGCACGGAAAATAAATTGCGGCCATCGCACACAATGTGAAAACCACAAAGCATCCATCGTAATTCCAAAATAATTCCCAAATTCCTACACAAATCGGAACTTAAGCCCAGGTGTTTCAATTCGCATTTTCATTGACAAATTAAAATGCGCAAACTATTGTAAACCTCTGCACACTCAAGGATTTTAGCATCCGAAAAATTACACCTCGTTACTAGAATTGTACAGAAAGCAATATTGTATGTGTCGATTGGCGTCATCGGTAGGATCCACGAGGAAGCAAAATTTCGTTCCACGCGAATTAGATTCCATCCACAAAGGTGCACCTGTTTGCGAAACATCCGCGTTCGTTCGGGCGAGACGCATTATTTCATTTTTTTCAAAACGGGGTAACGCTTTGAAAAGTGAAAACCCCCTCATTAGATATTCGCCATTTCGCAACATCTACACACGTCCGAAGAAGAGTCCATTGTTCGGTAATCGGCCATAATGGGCGCAATTCGATCGCTCTTGCGCCACAGATGAACGAGATTTGCCACTGTTTTCACAGAGGCCGACCACCACGCACTGATTCTCATCTGGGCAGAAGGAATTATTGCGTACGAACGGAGACGGCGAGGGAAGTATGCTCAAAAATTTGAGGGAACATTGAAACGGCAGTCGCCGCATTATATAACGTTAATTTAACTGTTAATTTAATAATGCGACAAGAGAAGGAGCGAACGTTCACGGTTCTCTGCACGGTAATAATCATGCAACGCTAAACGTTAATTAATTGATTAATACGTAAAGTAATTGCGCTATTGTTACTCGGTTGCATTTAACCCAGCCTTCACCAACATAAACAAACAATTATTGAAGAATGGTAATTGTAAAGTTCAAAACAAGTTTAGGACAAATCGATGAAAATATGAGGTTACCACAGAAATACGGAAAATAGTTTACAACAATAATATTTTTGAATTCGGCATTAAACTAGACTAACACTTTTTTCCGGTTGAAACAAATATGAATAAACATCTTTCCATAATCATTTTTTGCGCTCGAGAGTTCGCCATTGAAACATTCATTCATTCTCAAAAATTCATAACATTACTGAAAATTGCTGCACATTTCAAAACCAAAATTATTTTGAAAGATCGACGTCAAGTGAAGTGAACTGAATTTTTGTAGAATTTTATTCTCGCGTTTCATATTAATTTTAAATATTTTGCGCTCGAGAGTTCGTAATTGAAAAAATATATTTTCAAAAATCTATAACTCGACTAACAATTGCCGCTCATTCAAAAACCAAAATGATTTTGAAAGATCGACGTCTTGTAAAGTTAACTAAATTTTTGTAGAATTCTAATCGTGCGTTTCATATTAATTTTTAATGTTTTGCATTCGAGTGTTCGTCATTGAAAAAAATACATTTTCAAAAATTCATAACTCTACTGTACCCCCTGTACATCACCCTCTTAATACGTTCCTGACAAAATCTGAAATTTACTTGGATTTGTTTTTAAACTGCCCTTCAAAGGTAAACTACAACTAATTCGACGCGAACAAAGTAAATACTCAAAATTTACTCTACCGCAGTGTTTCTCAATCTCTTTACTCTCGCGGCACATTTTCCAAAAACGAAACATTTGCGACACACAAACCGATCGATTCCACCCATGTACTTATTATTATTAACACGGTATGCAGGACAGGAAATTAATGTATGACGATTTTCTGATGTAAAAAACGCTTCCTTCTTCTGTTGGTTGGTTGTTGTTGAAGACGTGTCAAATTTGAAGTTATTACTTCACATTTGACATGTCTTTAATAATTTGGCTTGGCAATAAACACTTATTTACGCCAATTAATATTTACTTTATTTGAACTTTATATAAATATTGTAACCCTGAACACAGCAGGAAGTGAGATTTTGCTGATGGGTACGTATGACAACAAGAGAAGAAGTTGATAAAGAAAAGCATTAACATGACATCTTATGGTCTTTAATTCTGGGGTTTATGATACGTTTTAAATGATTCAAAAATACAAGTACCTTCATAATACCAATAATCACGGATGTACCAGGATGATGATGATGCGCGAGGACATTTAATTTTTGGAATAAAATTCTGCTTTTTTATTTCCTACGCTCCCTATTACAGTCTTCCCTTGACTTTTAACCTAAGGTAGCTTTTACAATATTTATAAATAATGATGTTATACGTCGGAAGTTGTTTCATTTCAAATTACATTAATGTTTTTTGTACTTAAATCTTTTGATAATCATACCAGCTTAAATAAGTCTTTAATACAGAATCTTGTAGTTCGGTTATAAAAATCACTAGGCATCGCTCTCGAAGATCTACACATGAACATTATACGATTTCTGCAGTTCGGAATCCATAATTAAAATAAAGGAAAAAGTGTGCGTACGGTATCTCAGCCAGCGATGCAATAAATGCCATAATAATAATTCGAGCTGATCCATTTGATTATGCTAATTTGAATCAGTTTCTAATCTAATTGCGCCCGGATGTGAGTTACTGACCTGTTCTCTTCTTCTCTGTTTTTCTTTTTTATTAAACGTCGGCGGCTATCTCGAGAGCTTATCCACCAATTATAGTATCTGCTCTGTTCGTTTCGTACTCCGCACTAATTCCCGAGTGTCGATGGTGATGGGCTTGCACTTGCACAACAGTTCGCGATGGACTGGGGGACGACTCCATTCGCGCCAAGGAATTGGCCAGAAGAAGAAACTGTGCGAGCGCGAATGGAGGTGGTGGAACTGTGCGAGACATTTTCACTCAACTTTTATTTTTTAAACAACTAAAGACGTAACAGCTTATTATGTTTAAGCACCTGGAAGATCTCTTTTAATTGCGACCACAAAATTAATAATTAATAAAGTGTTTTATTCCTTAGATTTGGGTTATCTGCATTTTAATGACAAGAATATTAAACGTTAATGTAACAGTATTTGATAATCTGTTGCTATTTTAGATAACACGTTCGTTGTGTTGTGTGGTATAATATCCCAAATATTACTTAACAGGTTCGTAATAAGTTTCAAAGTTCAATGAGTTTATTGTGGATCGGTTTTACACTTTTTTTTAAACAATAATAATATCAAAATTTTTAATAATATTTCTTACAGGGAAAATAATGGGAAAAGCGCGTTCGATAGTTCGTTATGCCAAATAAATTATTTGGGAAATAAATATTATCCTTAATATCAAGCAAAAATAATACCCATGTTACTATTTTTTTTTTTTTTATTTTTTATTTTTTTTTAAATTTTTATGTGCCTTACGCCTGGCCTTGGTATTTTTGCATTCATATAAACCCGAAAAAATAATAAAATAAAAATGACAATTTTCACGAAATTAATGGTTGCCATGAAATTAAAAAAAAATCTACAAAAATAAAATCAACGCTGTGGCAACTGTTACTTTGAGCTTGATAAATTCTTCACATTACGAAATATTCACGGCTCGAGTAACGACACGTTACCGTCATTATCAAACAAATTTGCATTTATTTGGGGGTTTCTGTAAATATGTAATAATGAATTTGAAAATGTTTATACTTGTTTATTTGGTGTTTTTTGTGCATACATAACCTGTATACGCTTATTTATACTTTTATGCCATTTTGTAAGTTATTTCAAGAACTTCTTTTTTTTTTAATTTTGTGCTTATAAGTTTGGCGATTGCATAATTTGTCTATATTTTCTAAAAACAACGCGGAAACCAAGAACAAATGAAGTGAAATTGAGAATAATTTCACTCGGTTTTCGTAAATTATACGCACGGACATTTGTATTTAATAATAAGTGTCCTTATGTAAGACACAATTGAGAAATTGTGCTAATTATTCGCAACGAGGACGAACAAACAATGAAACAAAATTGGAGAAATGAGGAATAATTTCATTCATTTCATTGTTCATTGCAGTGGCAGCCGCCTACGGGCCCCGGATATAGGGAGCCCCGACTAGATTAATTGAATTTAAATCCAATCCAATATTTAATTTAAATTAATTGAATTTTAATGCAGGTAATTGTTAGCAGAGTCTTCTATATTGCCATGCTTAATTCGCACATATTTTGTATTTTTTAGTGAATTATTATTTGGCTTGTGCCTCCAACACGATACTGTATTTTCTTCCAGATGTGCTTTATTCTTGACTCTCTAGAAAGTCTCGTCTACATCGACAATAGCAAATACATCTCTCTTTAGTTGAAAATTTGTGTCTTAAAATGGGACGTTGTAGGGTAAAATTTTAAATAATGTGCAATTGTTGTATCCTAAATGGCAAATGTGGACAACGAAATTTAAACCGGCAACCAGTGTTAACATTAATACAAATTATCACTAATAATCCGAAGATGCAGAAAGATATTAAATTTAACTGTTAAAAATATGGAAAAACAATTGCAATAAACTAAAAATTTTGCAGATTTATTTAAAATTGTTTATTCTTTGATATCCAATAATACCTTCTTGAGAAGTCAGAAAAAAATCGGCAGATTTATCGCAGATATAGTAAACTTGTTCATTTTAAAATTGTTTATAATTATTGTTTATGTAAATTTTATAATTATGTACCGAAAATTACAAAATTTTGCAATTTTAAAATTCGATTTTTTCTCTGCGATGGACTGATTGAATATATTTTTAAGTGATCAATATATCTTCCAGGCAATTTATTTTTTTCATTTCTAATCATTCAACAATGCTGGATTGTGGGTTGGCATGCTTTTTATGGACTGCGTGCGTTTAATAATGGAATTAAGTGAAATTGGAAAAGTTGTAAATTCCAGCGGTGCGTCGGAGGAGAGGACGTTTTGCTCTTCATTAATTGCTCGATTGATTCTCGCATGAAACACGTACACGTCTTTAACCACTGGAAATTGTCGCGATTGCCACAATTCACGATCAATTGAGTATTTAGTCAGTGGAAGAAAGTTAGATTCGATTGCAAAATCGTTTTTGTCGCAAATGATCTGGCTTATAGATTTTTTTTTTTAGATATCCTGGCGCCAAACACTTTGTACACTGCGTCGGCGTGCCCCTGACTTTGGGTAATAATATCCCTGTTATCTTCAATGGGAAGAATATTAAAAAAATACTCTACAATACGATCAAAGTTAGCCCAGATATGCCTACAGTTCTATAATGAAATCAGAAAGTCGAAAATCCCTATAATAATTTAAGTAATCTGATATTGGCTGCCTGAATTATTTTAGTGCAGTGCATGTGCATTTTATTTATTTTGACATCTTGTCATATTTGACATTACTTCTTTAGTAATAATAATAATAATAGTTTATTCACGTTAAGACTGGAAAAAACAGTTTACATAAATCAGAAAGTAGAGAATAGGATTGTGTACATACAATTTATAATTTACGTTTAGATTGGAGATGAGGAAGCATTGAAAACAAAAGCGAATAAAAAAACTTTTATAAATATTATAAATAATATAGGTAAAAATAAGTAAAAAAAAACTAAAAACAGAAATAAAATACAATAGGTACATACGATCAAACAGGTTAAAAGTACAATACATAGACAAAAGCAACCGGAGTAAAAACATAGATGTGCATTTTATATAAAAGATAAAAAATAATCATCGTGCAAAAAATTCATCCCAGGAGTAAAACGCTCTATCAATTATGTAATCTTTCCGGTGTGGTTTATATTCTTTTAGATGTATTGTCTTTAAGGCTGGCGCATTAAAAAAAACAAGTAACCTCAAACAACCTCAAAATAGACAAAATTATTATGTACTGCACTGATCCAGGCAGCCAACATAATATTACGTAAATTATTATCCCTATTTTCAGAAAATGCGCTGCAAACTATTTTCGACTTTCTGATCTCACTGTATATCTAGGGCGACTATTTTAAAGTTCCTCTTAAAATTATATCTTGAATATTGTCAGCGCCATCTATCATTTTTTTTAGTCCAATAAGTACGTTCAGTGACTATTCATTGACATTTGACAGGAAGCGAAAAATAACCTATTTGTGTTTTTAAATCTTAATTACTTCATGTACAGAAACATATCATTTACTTTCCTTTATTTTAAATCTCGGGCAAATGCGGATTAAAATCGTTTTTGTTTGAATAACTAAATTAACGGTTTATTTCGGATGCAATTTTTCATAAAACATTTTGCACTTGATATTCTGTACTTGTAAATTGGTCGCACAAATTTCTACGATTGTCATAGATCCTGTAAAAGGTTAATGTAGGTCGTACCTAATTACAATAAAACCGAAACCGCTCACGCACACTTTTGTATGTGTTTTTTTTTTGCGAATTAAGATTCAGTTTGCGTCTCTCGTAGGAAAGTACGCATGTCATGGTTTCCCTTGAATAATTCGATCACATTCGATTGTTTTGAGCGTGCATTCGTTTGTTCGCGGATCGAGGTGAAACAACAACACGAAATCGATCAGTTTTTACTTTCCTATTTTTCAAAATTATTTGTTTTAATGAAATGATTTTCCTACCCTTTTTAATACAGGTATTTAGATCAATCAGCTGGGTGCATTGCAATTTATGGTCTCAACATTTAAAGTGGTTTCAAATAATTTTCTGGAGAGTGTAATTGATGTAGAAGTTGAAAGTTGCAACCATTTCCGTATGTTATTTTTTTCTCGAATAAAGAAAATAGTGTTCACTTTGAAAACTGTTTCTGTCGTCGCTACCGGTTGATAGTATTCGGATCGGACAAGTTAACAAGTGGACCGCCGGTCTAGTTAGTAATAGTTGTGCCCTCGCTTAAAAACCTACTTTCTTCTTCTAACCAACATCACACTCCGCCAACTATATTCATACCTTTTATAATTCAATTAAACACCGAATGAAAACACTATATTTCAAACAGCAATTATTTATTGTAGAGTATACACAATTTTACGTTTTATATAAATACAATGTCGCGACTTAAGTTTCGACGTTTTACGGTAATTTTCAAGTGGAACGAATTACAGAAAAAGGTTCTACTTATACAGGGATAAGATTATACGGGGCTTTTATTTTAATTTTGAACATATGATTCTTAATGCCTATGTTCAATCGTAAAATAATCACATCAACGTATTAATAGGTAGGCAACCATACTTACTCAGTTTTATTTAATTTGAGCTAGCTCACTCGGATTAAAAGTTAACCCGAGCTTTTTTTACAAAATCACAATTGAAGACGCATGCAAATTTTTGGTCCTATCTACATTTATTCAACGAATACAACAAATTTCTCGACGAATTTTTAAAATCTGCTATTTTGTTCAAGAGTTATCTTCTCAAAGCCACAAAACAATCGAACAATGAATTCATTGTTTTCATATTTTATAAATCTATACGATGAGTGCAATACAGAATTTTCAATATCTGTTTATCCGTTCAAGAGTTATCCTCAAAGACCAGAAAATAATTGAACGACAAATTTATTTGTTTGTTCTTATCTGCATCTATTCGACGAGTACTTTTTACTTTGTTGGAAGTTTGTGCTCTTGAAGCAAATTCCTGTAGAGAATAAATTTTTAGAATTTTTCAAATCGTTAATGCAATATTCGTTTTTCCACAAAACAATTAAACGACGCATTTAATTTTCTATTCAACAGGTAGAACACTGCAGGATGAATTTTTAAAATCTGGTATTTTGTTCAAGTTATCTTTTCAAAACCACAAAACAATGACGAATTTATTGTTTTATCTTATCTACATCAATTCAAAATTTGCCCGCTCGTTCAAGAGTTATCCTTAAAAATAAAATAAAAACAATTGAACGTTGAATTTCCTTTTTTTCAATTGATATGTATTTATGCACTTTGTCTCAATAGTGCATAAGCAAGAAGGCTTATTCGGCAATGAACCAAGTTTATACATCGTATGTTGTTGTTACGTACATGAGGCGAGCCAAAAATGATTTGGCTCCAAATGCAGGTTCAGAACGCGAATCCGACTAATTTGCATGCAGGAGCACAAATTTGCAAACTGCGTTCGATTTGGATTCTTCGTTTAGCCGCTACGGTCTATTTTCAAACTGACATGCCAACTTTTTTGCTACTTTAACTACCTTTAATTTTATTATGGCAATCGATTTTTCTCGTTTTTCTGATAATATAGAATGTAGTCTATTGGTCTAGGATGATTATTAAAAAAGTGGATTTTTCCAATGTTTTGCATTTTAGTTTTTGTTGCGAACGCACCAAAGGCTTCAAATTAAGATTTGTTATTGCACAAGATCATCTTGTGATGGATGTTCTATATAAACTGATTTCTTGAATATATTGATATTGTATCTTGTGATAAATTTCAAATGAGAGGTAAATAATTTTGAAATGTATTTATAATATAATATATATTTAAAGACTATTAATATTATCCGAAATTAGCATTATTAGAAATAAAAATGGAATGAAACATTACACTAAACATTTGCAAATGAAACTGAAGAACAAGAAAAAGGTAGTCACTAACTTACTTATATAAATGCACTAAATCTACAAAAAAATAAAACATTACACAATCAAAAAAGTAATAATTTGCACCATATAAATCACCTACGAGTACTTGTTAACCGTTAATTAAATACAAACATCCGACATTCTTCTCGCAGAGTGCGAGCCCATCTTAAAAAAGGAAAGAACGCATTTATTTGATTAACGTGATGACATAACGAAATACATTTTCCTCACACATGTTTTATATAATTTGTATGTATATATAGATTTAATTTTTTTTTCATTTTTTAATTAATTTTTATTTTAATTATGGGGCTTAGCTATTCCGCACGTGCACTATGGCTTAATTTACGCAACAATATTCCCCTACACGTCTGTCCACGCCATTCCTATGTAAGTAACAATTAATTATATATATATATCGAAAGCAGAACTGTTGTTAACACTCAAAGCATGTTGCTTTACACTTATACTTATTATGATTAATTCCTTGGCGATATGACACTAGAGTCTGGTGCTTGGTGTAGTTGAAAGATCTCTCATGCGTGGACGTTTTTAGGGTAAAGCAAACTTAAAAGGGTGTATTAAGTACAACGTGACAAACAATTATGATTTTTTTTTGGACACAGCGTGGGCAAATGTGAAGGGGCCCGAGGCTCGTCTGGGGGTGGACTACTCGATGTTGTAGAGCATGCAGATGTTTCCGGCCGCCTGTTGCGGGGGCACAATCGGGGAGGTCGGAGACAACACTGCAAAGCCGAGGAACATAAATGTCCTGATCAGCATGGCGCGGTCCGCTCGATCGCTCGAAAATACCTGAAATGGTGACAAATTCACAGTAAAGATCCACACGGGCACAATATTTGTCTGTCCTCTTTTCTTGTTCTCGGCATGTCATAAAATATACCTGGAGACTTAGAACAAGTAAATCTTTCCTTGTAGTATGCAGTACATAAGTACTGCAATATTAGACTATCGGATACTTACGACGACAACATGCTGACAGTTGAGTTTTTCCTCGGCGGCCTCTAGCAATGAGACAAAGGCCTCTCTGGAGCCCTCAGGTAGTATGCACGGAGGCAGGGCGATGTAAAGCGTCCTGCCGCTGAGCACGGCATCCCACGGCTGGCGTCCGGTGCGGAAGGTGAGCCGCAGCGGCGGCGGAGCGCCCCTGGGTTGCCCAGGGGCATCAGGACCACCACAGAGGCCCTGCACCCAGAGACATGGAACTGCTGAGGCTGGCCGTCGACTCGCTGTCGGCGGAACGTTTACTGCTCATCATGAAGTCTTCTCTGTAAACAAAATTATATCATGATTGAGATATTATTTTCACCGATTATAATAATACACTTTTGCCAACGATGTAGTTTTAAATAAATCAATTGGGGTAACATAGTTCATTATACAAGGTGTAGATGAGCAAAACGGAACAAAGGATTTTCAATGTTAATTTCTTTATATTGGAAAATTATCTTCCAATAAATAAATTAATGGCACAAAAAAATCAACCATTTATATTTTTTCACCTCTTTCAAATTTTTTTTTTTTTACGTTTGCAATCAGCCATAACTAAATAAAAATGCTATTATAGGTACTTTCAGTCAAAAAAAGTTACAGGCACTTCTTCAACCCATAAAAAATCATTTCTCCGTAAGTCCCAGAAACCCACACTTCGTGATATTAATCTCGGTTTTTGACAAAGTTTGCAATCAGCCACAACTAAATAAAAATTCTTACTCTAATCACTTATATACTTTCATAATCAAAAGTAAAAAAAAAACGTTACGGGCACTCGTTCAAAACAGAAAAAAATAATTTCTCCGTAAGTCTCAGAAACCCCTTTCTCAGACTTGGTGGTATTATAGTTATTTATATTTCCACTTTCATGGTATCAATTTAAATCATATTTTAAATATACATCGAGGGTTTTGTAGAATCAAATGAAACTGACGTTTAAAACGTCAAAATTATGAAACATGAAAATGACAAATTTTACTTCAAATCCTAGTAGTCAGTTTACTCAAAAACCAAAGAGATTTTGAAAAAAACTTATTCTTTATAAGTTGTTCATTTTGTCATTCTCTACAATTACTATTTATATAAATTTGTTGTAACTATTATCGTTTTATAATTATAAACCAAAAATGAAAAAAAAAAAAATACATTTTTTTCTCGAAAAAAAATATTTTTAAACAAATTTATTTCTTTGTCGTCTTAATTATTTGTTTAAATATATTTGTGATATTTTTCATATTTAGAAAATTATTGGAAAAAAAACAGTTAAGGTAAACGCCCACTTCCGGTATACAAAATTTTACCAAAAGCTTTTGAGTTCTTCGGATTGTCAAATAAGGCTTATGTTCCAAGTTTCATGTTAATTGCTGTATTAGTTTTTGAGATACAGCAGCACGCACAGACCCCCAACCCCAAAACTTCTACAATGGGGTTCG
The DNA here is from genome assembly GCA_910593695.2 of Ocypus olens. Classification (NCBI taxonomy): domain Eukaryota; kingdom Metazoa; phylum Arthropoda; class Insecta; order Coleoptera; family Staphylinidae; genus Ocypus; species Ocypus olens. The sequence goes on along the minus strand of OU343047.1, from coordinate 67,846 downwards.
ATGCTTCGACCTTCCGAGTACAAATCGGAGGTTTTACCGATGCGCCAAAAGTTCGGTGAATTTTTGTTAACACAAAAGGTATATAAACATACGAATAAATAACAAATTAAAAAAACATTTTTTCTCGAAAACAGCTGAACAGTGTGCCCTATTAATTGCACCTGTTACACTCCCAATCATGACCTACATGTGTGCCAAAGATGGATCAAATCGGTGAGTCGTACATCTGATCCTCCCTTGTAAGACTATAAACAAATCTTATTGAAACAACTACTTGATGTTGAATGATGCACAAGAATAAGATTGTTTGTTTCTACATGAAAGACAATTGTCTGCTGCAATGAACGATAGCGATTCCACCAGTGCCACAGAAAAAAATTGCAGAACAGCCATGTCTTGTTAAACAACAAACTGAATTATTTGTGAAACCTCCGCTTATCTACCCCTTTACTCACAATTTTAATATTGATTACAGTTGGTAACGATGTAATATTAACAACAGCGTAATTAAATAATAAAAAAAATATACTTTAACTCTTATTTTTTAAATTTGAATAATGCAAAATATACAGTGAGATCAGAAAGTAGAAAATAGTTGGCAGCACATTTTCTGAAAATGGGGATAATAATTCATGCAATATTATGTTGGCTTATGTGGTTTTTTGAGGTTACTTTAAAAAAATGTCAAAAATGACAAGACATCAAAATGGATACAATGATCATGCACTGCATTTAAATAATTTAAATTACTTAAATTATTATAGGGATTTCCTGAAAATGTGCTGCCAACTATTTTCGACTTTCTGATCTCACTGTTCATATTACTGTTAGTATCAAACTGGCCATGTTTTACCTTCAAATTTATAGTAGGTATTATTGGTGAGTATTTTTGCTAAACTTTGCACAAAGAGCTTCTGTCTTATTGTACTTTTACTGTGTGACTTTTATAAAGATTATTAAATTCTCCGGTTTGCTTTAAATTAGAATCTCTTGCACACAACAAGGTTTAAACATATTTTTTTAATGTTTAAACTCGTGGACGCTGGTTAATATGAATTAAATTGTGTTAGTGTGAAATCAACTACAATTTTGTGCAATTATTTGAAAAGAAACGATGCAAAACAATCATTGTTTATTTGTAGGAGGCTGCTGTGAACGATTATTACTCACGGGGTAACATGATTAAAACGTGGGGCGGAGGAGTGGCACTCGACGGGCATCGCGTGTTGCTCAAGGTGTTACAAAAAGTGAAATAATAAAACCAGGACCGTTTTATTATTATCATTTACGCGAAAAGAAAATGTAATGCCAAACGAATATTGCGCATTTGCGTCGGAACGTGTATAAATAGACATTCTAGAAAGAGAGCGAGAATGGAAAACTCCGTTGATCGATGGACTCGCTTATCAATGTTCATTAATTAACAAAAGCATGTTATTTACACAGATACGATAACAATTTTATTGTCATTGGTGACATTTTTTTTACTTCTAGAACATTCCATTTTTATAATCATTTCCGTCTCCGAAATCCGCAAATAATTCCATTCATTACACATTCTGACGTAAGGAGAATGTAAATTCTCAAGGTGTTCCCTTGCGGCCGTGTGCCATTCTTACACACGCGCACGACCGCCGCGATTGAAAAGATCAAAAATACTTACATATGACTGGACTTAATTAACGCTGGCATGGCTTCACCGAAATTACAACCCGAATCTAATATATTACTTTCCGTACAATCTGAATTCAATGCCTCGCTGGCACTAATAAACATAATTAACGCAAAAGAAACGGAATTAAAAGAGGGGCTAAAAGCACGAACTCTTGTCCGAACGACTGTCGCTTTATAAATGGCGATTTTTACACGACACGAACATACTCTCGCCACTTCCACAAGATAACGGGAACGTGACAGCTGGTGTGGTTTGTGGCGCCCCCTTTATCAATCCGTACATCGAAATTTTGACACATCGAGCGATCGATAAATATATTTACTACACTATGTTTCAATCAATTTTTAATTATATTATCTCCAATCAAATAGCTTTATTCTGACATTCTAAACCAATAAAAAATAATTATAGTGATAAGAAAAGAAGGCTCCGTTTTCTTGTTACTATAATCAGTTTTGATTGGAATCCACCATAGAGCACACTCTTATAACGCACAAATCCTCTAGCAATTTACATTTTTTGAGTTCATCGTTCTTTTGGCCACGCGGTTACTACAGAAAAATTAAACAGCCGACCGCGACCGTTGAAAATGTATGTATAAATTACATGGTAATCCATAAAATAAAATAAATTTGGTAAAATAAATAAAAAATAAGGTTTGGTTTTGACGTAAACCAAAAAAATTAAATAAAAGGAGCAAAATTAAAATAACAATGTGTTTTAACCATACAATAAAAATGTGATGTGACCATCACGTAACTTTCTGCGTATTGATGGTATAAGCGGGATTCTTTATATTTAAGAAAATATTAAATCCCACTTCTGGTGCAAGAAATTTTAGCAAAAGCGTTAATATTCTTCGGACTCTCAAATAAGGTTTATATTCAAAGTTTCATTTAAAAATATTTAATGGTTTTTGGGGAAAAAGGGCATTCGGCTGTTTCCAAACATCAAAACCCCCATTTAGGTTTTCGACTAAAAAATGATTACTTTTCACTTGAATTTCATACGAAAATTTCTTACCCTGTTTTAAAATGCAAGCTTCAAAAACCTAAATTTCAAGCCTAGGCGATTTGTTTTGCAAAGAAAAGTCGCAAATGCTAAGGAATTAAAAAAAACAGAACAGCTTCTTTAATGAAATCAAAACAAGGAGTGAAAAATATCTCAACATCCCCCAAATTTGAAAAATGAAAATGTTAAAAACTGTAAAAATTAGAACAGCCAGTATAGATTTTTGTGGCAGGATGTGAAATCAAAACAATCAATAATTAGAAACACCCTAACCTTTCTTCCAATTTAAATAAATATAAAACAGTGGTATTTATCAGCTAAATAAATTCGATTCTATATCCGAAAAAAACTTCATACTAAAACAGGAATGTTAAGTCTCGCAGGTTATTTATTGTCTCATTATGTGTGATTATGTTTACAATTGTAGTGGTATACCGACAATAAATAATCTGTGAAAATCTACGACAGAAAATTGAACGCTAAATTTAGTTTACCTTTTAAAAGCATAAAAAATTAAATAAATAAATCCATAGAAAGTACAATTCAAGGCATACAACTTCCTTAAATATTAGCGTAGTTACCTCTTTTCATTCCTGGTCCCCTGATACTCTTTTATTTATATTCTAAAAATTCGAATTGCTCATGCATTCATTAATTCATTCGCTGACAATGAAGAATCGATAGAATTCATTAGTTTTTATGGCCCTTTGTGAGTAGGGTTGCCGATCATTTACTGTGCTCATATCTTTGACTATATACTAATGGACTGCTATTTCCCCTCCATTTCCCATATGATCACTGCTCCAAAAGTTGTCCACGAGCTGGAGTCCGACATAAGTCGCGCCCCGGAGCCGAAAATGGAGCGTAATTTAAAAACCGGAAAGCAAAAAAAATATTTCTCGATATATCTATCAGCAACGTGGAGAATGCAAATGCGAGCATATTTCGGCAACTCGGGTCCACTTTCCTGCCTGTTCTTTACAAGCAAAGCATCAACCCATAATTTACGAAGTTCCGGATTTGATGGAAATCTAATACAGAATTTTAGGTTATAAGTCAAAAGTCAACTGACGTGTACATCAGCTGACGAGTATTATAACCGCGTTGGCATATATACGTGGACATGCAATATTTCGCATAGCAATATTTTGAGATAGTGTGAATATTTCACAATATAAATGTTTATATATTCAAAGGTGTGAATAAATTGCAGGGTATTACAATATGCAATGCGAGCTCATGGAGTCTTATGTCATAGACACAAAATAACTATTTAGTAACATACCGCAACCATTTAGGGTCCCGCCGCGCCACCGTTGTTTCGAGACACACATGGAGTGTCGCTAGCAGTCCAAAAGTATATAGTCAAAGGCTCATATCTCCAGAAGATGATGGTGTGGTCGGCTACCTTTTCTTGGGAGGCGGCCTCTCGTGATGGTCACAAATACCTCTGGTTTCTTCTCATCCTGACACTCTATATAATTCTCGGATGGTATAGGTTTGATCAGCAATCTGTAAAATTATAGAAATCAATAAAATCGCAGAAACCCGTAAAATTATAGAAATCTGTATATTACAGATATCTATAAAATTACAGTACCCTGTAAAATGATAAAGTACAAAATTAAAATCAACAGCAATCAAGTGCACTTTAACGATATCAGATGATTATTTTCAAGTTTGCTTTGCGAGCGTTTCACGCTCGTTGGCCCGCAAATTGGCCGGCACGTTGGCCTGCAAATTGGCCCGCAAATTTTCAACAAGCTCAAATCATAAAAAAGTTCGAAATTTGAAATTCTATCCAATCCTTTTGCTCAAAAATTGCAGTAAAGATGATTTCCTGGTACAATTCGGGCTTTCTATTGGCCTCGAAAGAGAGTTGGACGCGCCCTGGCGGAGAAAGTCAGTACTCAAGTAAACAAGTACTTCTGTTTACGTTTTACATGTTTAATTGAAAATCTCAGTTTTGAAAATCTTGGTTCTGAAAATCTCAGTTTTGAAAATCTTAGTTTTAAAAATCTCAGTTCTGAAAATCACAGTTTTGAAAATCTCAGTTTTGAAAATCTCAGATTTGATAATCTTACATTTAAAATTGTCACATTTGAAAATCTCAGTTTTGAAAATCTTAGATTTAAAAATCCCTGTTTTGAAAATCTCAGTTTTGAAAACCTCAGTTTTAAAAATGTCGGAATTGAAAATCTAAGTTAACAAAACAGATTTTCAAAACTGAGTTTTTCAAAACTGAGATTTACAAAACTGAGATTCTCAAATCTGAGATTTTCAAAATTGAGATTTACAAAACTGAGATTTTCAAAACTGAAATTTACAAAACTGAGATTTTCAACACTGAGATTTACAGAACTGAGATTTTCAAAACTGAGATTTACAAAACTGAGATTTACAAAACTGAGATTTTCAAAACTGAAATTTTCAAAACAGATTTACAAAACTGTGATTTTCAAATTTGAGATTCTCAAATCTGAGATTTACAAAACTGAGTTTTTCAAAACTGAGATTATGAAATCTGGATTCTCAAATCTGAGATTTTCAAAACTGAGATTTTCAAAACTGAAATTTACAAAACTGAGATTTACAAAATTGAGATTTACAAAACTGAGATTTACAAAACTGAGATTTACAAAACTCAGATTTACAAAACAGATTTACAAAATTGAGATTTACAAAACTGAGATTTACAAAACAGATTTACAAAATTGAGATTTACAAAACTGAGATTTACACAATTGAGATTTACAAAACTGAGATTCACAAAACAGATTTACAAAATTGAGATTTACAAAACTGAGATTTACAAAATTGAGATTTACAAAACTGAAATTTTCAAAACAGATTTACAAAACTGTGATTTTCAAATTTGAGATTCTCAAATCTGAGATTTACAAAACTGAGATTTACAAAACTGAGTTTTTCAAAACTGAGATTATGAAATCTGGATTCTCAAATCTGAGATTTTCAAAACTGAGATTTTCAAAACTGAAATTTACAAAACAGATTTACAAAATTGAGATTTACAAAACTGAGATTTACAAAACTGAGATTCTCAAATCTGAGATTTACAAAACTGAGTTTTTCAAAACTGAGATTATGAAATCTGGATTCTCAAATCTGAGATTTTCAAAACTGAGATTTTCAAAACTGAAATTTACAAAACTGAGATTTACAAAATTGAGATTTACAAAACTGAGATTCTCAAAACTGAGATTTACAAAACAGATTTACAAAATTGAGATTTACAAAACCGAGATTTACAAAATTGAGATTTACAAAACTGAGATTTACAAAACTGAGATTTTCAAAACTGAGATTCTCAAATCAAAACCGCTCATCTAAAACCGCACGGATCAAAACCGCTCAGTCCAAAACCGCACGGATCAAAACCGCTCGCTCCAAAAACGCACGGATCAAAACCGCTCGCTCCAAAACCGCACGGATCAAAACTGCTCGCTCCAAAACCGCAAATCTCAGTTTTGAAAATCTCAGTTTTGTAAATCTCAGTTTTGTAAATCTCATTTTTGTAAATCTCGGTTTTGTAAATCGCAGATTTGTAAATCTCAGTTTTGTAAATACATTTTTGAAAATCTCAGTTTTGTATATCTCAGTTTTGTAAATCTCAGTTTTGTAAATCTCAGTTTTGTAAATCTCATTTTTGTAAATCTCGGTTTTGTAAATCGCAGTTTTGTAAATCTCAGTTTTGTAAATACATTTTTGAAAATCTCAGTTTTGTAAATCTCAGTTTTGAAAATCTCAGTTTTGTAAATCTCAGTTTTGTAAATCTCAGTTTTGAAAATCTCAGTTTTGTAAATCCCAGTTTTGTAAATTTCAGTTTTGTAAATTTTAGTTTTGAAAATCTGTTTTGTAAATTTCAGTTTTGTAAATTTCAGTTTTGAAAATCTCAGTTTTGAAAATCTCAGTTTTGTAAATCTCAGATTTGTAAATCTCAGTTTTGAATATCTCAGTTTTGTAAATCTCAGTTTTGTAAATCTCAGTTTTGTAAATCTGTTTTGTGAATCTCAGTTTTGTAAATTTCGGTTTTGTAAATCTCAGTTTTGAAAATCTCAGTTTTGTAAATCTCAGTTTTGTTAATCTCAGATTTGTAAATCTCAGTTTTGTAAATCTCAGTTTAGTAAATCTCAGTTTTGTAAGTCTCAGTTTAGTAAATCTTAGTTTTGAAAATCTCAGTTTTGTAAATATCAGTTTTGTAAATCTCGTTTTTGTAAATCTCAATTTGTAAATCTCAGTTTTGTAAATCTTAGTTTTGTAAATCTCAGTTTTGTAAAGCTCAGTTTTGTAAATCTCAGTTTTGTTAATTTCAGTTTTGAAAATCTCAGTTTTGAAAATCTTAGTTTTGTACATCTCAGTTTTGTAAATCTCAGTTTTGAAAATCTCGGTTTTGAAAATCTCAGTTTTGTAAAGCTCAGTTTTGTAAATCTCAGTTTTGTAAATCTCAGTTTTGTAAATCTCAGTTTTGAAAATCTCAGTTTTGTAAATCTCATTTTTGTAAATCTCAGTTTTGTAAATATCAGTTTTAAAAATCTCAGTTTTGTAAATCTCAGTTTTGTAAATCTCAGTTTTGAAAAACTCAGTTTTGTAAATCTCAGATTTGAGAATCTCAGTTTTGTAAATCTCAGATTTAGGAATCTCAGTTTTGAGAATTTCAGTTTTGTAAATCTCAGTTTTGTAAATCTCAGTTTTGTAAATCTCAATTTTGCAAATCTCAGTTTTTTAAATCTCAGTTTTGAAAATCTCGGTTTTGATTCGAGCGGTTTTGGAGTGAGCGGTTTTGATTCGAGCGGTTTTGGAGCGAGCGGTTTTGATTCGAGCGGTTTTGAACTGAGCGGTTTTGATTCGAGCGGTTTTAGACGGAGCGGTTTTGATTCGAGCGGTTTTGGACCAAGCGGTTTTGAATCGAGCGGTTTTGATTCGAGCGGTTTTAGACTGAGCGGTTTTGATTCGAGCGGTTTTTTGAACTGAGCGGTTTTAATTCGATCGGTTTTGGACTGAGCGGTTTTGATTTGAGCGGTTTTGGAGCGAGCGGTTTTAAACCGAGCGCTTCTGGAGCGAGCGGTTCTGGAGCGAGCGGTTTCGATTCGAGCGGTTTTAAACTGAGCGGTTTTGATTCGAGCGGTTTTGATTCGAGCGGTTTTTATACCGAGCGGTTTTGGAGCGAGCGGTTCTGGAGCGAGCGGATTTGGAGCGAGTGGTTGTGGAGCGAGAGGTTTTAGAGCAAGCAGTTTTAAACCGAGCGGTTCTGAAGCGAGCGGTTTTTAACCGAGCGGTTTTGAAACGAGCGGTTCTGGAGCGAGCGGTTTTGATTCGAGCGGTTTTGATTTGAGCGGTTTTGAAGCGAGCGGTTTTAAACCAAGCGGTTTTGGAGCGAGCGGTTCTGGAGCGAGCGGATTTGGAGCGAGTGGTTCTGGAGCGAGCGGTTTTGGAGCGAGCGGTTTTGGAGCGAGCGGTTTTAAACCGAGCGGTTTTGGAGCGAGCGGTTCTGGAGCGAGCGGTTTTGGAGCGAGCAATTTTGGAGCTAGTGGTTCTGGAGCGAGCGGTTTTGGAGCGAGCCGTTTTGGACTGAGCGATTTTAGAAATCTCAGTTTAAAAGATCTCAGTTTTGTAAATCTCAGTTTCAATAATCTCAGTTTTGTAAATCTTAGTTTTGTATCTCAGTTTTGAAAATCTCAGTTTTAAAAATCTCAGTTTTGTAAATCTCAGTTTTGTAAATCTCAGTTTTTTAAATCTCAGTTTTGTAAATCTCAGTTTTGTAAATCTCAGTTTTGTAAAGCTCAGTTTTGTAAATCTCAGTTTTGTAAATCTCAGTTTTGAAAATCTCAGTTTTGAAAATCTCAGTTTTGTAAATCTCAGTTTTGAAAGTCTCAGTTTTGTAAATCTCAGATTTGTAGATCTCAGCTTTATAAATCTCAGTTTTGTAAATCTCAGTTTTGTAAATCTCAGTTTTGAAAATCTCAGTTTTGTAAATCTCAGTTTTGTAAATCTCAGTTTTAAAAATCTCAGTTTTGAAAATCTCAGTTTTGTAAATCTCAGTTTTGAAAATCTCAGTTTTGTAAATCTCAGATTTGTAGATCTCAGCTTTATAAATCTCAGTTTTGTAAATCTCAGTTTTGTAAATCTCAGTTTTGAAAATCTCAGTTTTTTAAATCTCAGTTTTGTAAATTTCAGTTTTCAAAATCTCAGTTGTGAAAATCTCAGTTTTGTAAATCTCAGTTTTGTAAAGCTCAGTTTTGTAAATCTCAGTTTTGTAAATCTCAGTTTTGAAAATCTCAGTTTTGAAAATCTCAGTTTTGTAAATCTCAGTTTTGAAAATCTTAGTTTTGAAAATCTCAGTTTTGTAAATCTCAGATTTGTAGATCTCAGCTTTGTAAATCTCAGTTTTGTAAATCTCAGTTTTGTAAATCTCAGTTTTGAAAATCTCAGTTTTGTAAATCTCAGTTTTGTTAATTTAAGTTTTGAAAATCTCAGTTTTGAAAATCTCAGTTTTGTAAATCTCAGTTTTGAAAATCTCGGTTTTGAAAATCTCAGTTTTGTAAATCTCAGTTTTGTAAATCTCAGTTTTGTAAATCTCAGTTTTGTGAATCTCAGTTTTGTAAATCTCAGTTTTGTAAATCTCAGTTTTGTGAATCTCAGTTTTGTAAATCTCAGTTTTGAAATCTCAGTTTTGTAAATCTCAGTTTTGTAAATCTCAGTTTTGAAAATCTCGGTTTTGAAAATCTCAGTTTTGTAAATCTCAGTTTTGTAAATCTCAGTTTTGTAAATCTCAGTTTTGTAAATGTCGGTTTTGAAAATCTCAGTTTTGTGAATCTCAGTTTTGTAAATCTCAGTTTTGTAAATCTCAGTTTTTTAAATCTCAGTTTTGTAAATCTCGGTTTTGAAAATCTCAGTTTTGAAAATCTCGGTTTTGTAAATCTCAGTTTTTTAAATCTCAGTTTTGTAAATTTCAGTTTTGAAAATCTCAGTTGTAAAAATCTCAGTTTTGTAAATCTCAGTTTTGTAAATCTCAGTTTTGTAAATCTCAGTTTTGTAAATCTCAGTTTTGTAAATCTCAGTTTTGTAAATCTCAGTTTTGTGAATCTCAGTTTTGTAAATTTCAGTTTTGTAAATCTCAGTTTTGTAAATCTAAGTTTTGTAAATCTCAGTTTTGTAAATCTGTTTTGTAAATCTCGGTTTTGTAAATCTCGGTTTTATAAATCTCAGTTTTGAAAATCTCAGTTTTGTAAATCTCAGTTTTGTAAATCTCAGTTTTGTAAATCTCAGTTTTGTGAATCTCAGTTTTGTAAATCTCAGTTTTGTAAATCTCAGTTTTTTAAATCTCAGTTTTGTAAATCTCGGTTTTGAAAATCTCAGTTTTGAAAATCTCAGTTTTGTAAATCTTAGTTTTGTAAATCTCAGTTTTGTAAATCTCAGTTTTGAAAATCTCAGTTTTGTAAATCTCACTTTTGTAAATCTTAGTTTTGTAAATCTCAGTTTTGTAAATCTCAGTTTTGAAAATCTCAGTTTTGTAAATCTCACTTTTGTAAATCTCAGTTTTGTAAATCTCAGTTTTGAAATCTCAGTTTTGTAAATCTCATTTTTGTAAATCTCAGTTTTGTAAATCTCAGTTTCAATAATCTCAGTTTTGTATATCTTAGTTTTGTATCTCAGTTTTGTAAATCTCAGTTTAGTAAATCTCAGTTTTGTAAATCTCAGTTTAGTAAATCTCAGTTTTGTAAATCTCAGTTTTGTAAATCTCTGTTTTGTAAATCTTAGTTTTGAAAATCTCAGTTTTGTAAATCTCAGTTTTGTAAATCTCAGTTTTGTAAATCTCAGTTTTGTAAATCTCAGTTTTTTAAATCTCAGTTTTGTAAATCTCGGTTTTGAAAATCTCAGTTTTGAAAATCTCGGCTTTGTAAATCTCAGTTTTTTAAATCTCGGTTTTGTAAATTTCAGTTTTGAAAATCTCAGTTGTAAAAATCTCAGTTTTGTAAATCTCAGTTTTGTAAATCTCAGTTTTGTAAATCTCAGTTTTGTAAATCTCAGTTTTGTAAATCTCAGTTTTGTAAATCTCAGTTTTGTGAATCTCAGTTTTGTAAATTTCAGTTTTGTGAATCTCAGTTTTGTAAATCTAAGTTTTGTAAATCTCAGTTTTGTAAATCTGTTTAGTAAATCTCGGTTTTGTAAATCTCAGTTTTGTAAATCTCAGTTTTGTAAATCTTAGTTTTGTAAATCTCAGTTTTGTAAAGCTCAGTTTTGTAAATCTCAGTTTTGTAAATCTCAGTTTTGAAAATCTCAGTTTTGAAAATCTCAGTTTTGTAAATTTCAGATTTGTGGATCTCAGCTTTGTAAATCTCAGTTTTGTAAATCTCAGTTTTGAAAATCTCAGTTTTGTAAATCTCAGTTTTGTTAATTTAAGTTCTAAAAATCTCAGTTTTGAAAATCTCACTTTTGAAAATCTCGGTTTTGTTAATCTCAGTTTTGTAAATCTCAGTTTTGAAAATCTCGGTTTCGAAAATCTCGGTTTCGAAAATCTCAGTTTTGTAAATCTCAGTTTTGTAAATCTCAGTTTTGTAAATTTCAGTTTTCAAAATCTCAGTTGTGAAAATCTCAGTTTTGTAAATCTCAGTTTTGTAAAGCTCAGTTTTGTAAATCTCAGTTTTGTAAATCTCAGTTTTGAAAATCTCAGTTTTGAAAATCTCAGTTTTGTAAATCTCAGTTTTGAAAATCTTAGTTTTGAAAATCTCAGTTTTGTAAATCTCAGATTTGTAGATCTCAGCTTTGTAAATCTCAGTTTTGTAAATCTCACTTTTGTAAATCTTAGTTTTGTAAATTTTAGTTTTGTAAATCTCAGTTTTGAAAATCTCAGTTTTGTAAATCTCAGTTTTGTAAATCTCAGTTTTTTAAATCTCAGTTTTGTAAATCTCGGTTTTGAAAATCTCAGTTTTGAAAATCTCGGTTTTGTAAATCTCAGTTTTTTAAATCTCAGTTTTGTAAATTTCAGTTTTGAAAATCTCAGTTGTAAAAATCTCAGTTTTGTAAATCTCAGTTTTGTAAATCGCAGTTTTGTAAATCTCAGTTTTGTAAATCTCAGTTTTGTAAATCTCAGTTTTGTAAATCTCAGTTTTGTGAATCTCAGTTTTGTAAATTTCAGTTTTGTAAACCTCAGTTTTGTAAATCTAAGTTTTGTAAATCTCAGTTGTGTAAATCTGTTTTGTAAATCTCGGTTTTGTAAATCTCGGTTTTATAAACCTCAGTTTTGAAAATCTCAGTTTTGTAAATCTCAGTTTTGTAAATCTCAGTTTTGTAAATCTCAGTTTTGTGAATCTCAGTTTTGTAAATCTCAGTTTTGTAAATCTCAGTTTTTTAAATCTCAGTTTTGTAAATCTCGGTTTTGAAAATCTCAGTTTTGAAAATCTCAGTTTTGTAAATCTTAGTTTTGTAAATCTCAGTTTTGTAAATCTCAGTTTTGAAAATCTCAGTTTTGTAAATCTCACTTTTGTAAATCTTAGTTTTGTAAATCTCAGTTTTGTAAATCTCAGTTTTGAAAATCTCACTTTTGTATATCTCACTTTTGTAAATCTCAGTTTTGTAAATCTCAGTTTTGAAATCTCAGTTTTGTAAATCTCAGTTTTGTAAATCTCAGTTTTGTAAATCTCAGTTTCAATAATCTCAGTTTTGTAAATCTTAGTTTTGTATCTCAGTTTTGTAAATCTCAGTTTAGTAAATCTCAGTTTTGTAAATCTCAGTTTAGTAAATCTCAGTTTTGTAAATCTCAGTTTTGTAAATCTCTGTTTTGTAAATCTCAGTTTTGTAAATCTCAGTTTTGTAAATCTCAGTTTTGAAAATCTCAGTTTTGTAAATCTCACTTTTGTAAATCTCAGTTTTGTAAATCTCAGTTTTGAAATCTCAGTTTTGTAAATCTCAGTTTTGTAAATCTCAGTTTTGTAAATCTCAGTTTCAATAATCTCAGTTTTGTAAATCTTAGTTTTGTATCTCAGTTTTGTAAATCTCAGTTTAGTAAATCTCAGTTTTGTAAATCTCAGTTTTGTAAATCTCAGTTTTGTAAATCTCAGTTTTGAAAATCTCAGTTTTGTAAATCTCAGTTTTGAAAATCTTAGTTTTGAAAATCTCAGTTTTGTAAATCTCAGATTTGTAGATCTCAGCTTTGTAAATCTCAGTTTTGTAAATCTCACTTTTGTAAATCTTAGTTTTGTAAATCTCAGTTTTGTAAATCTCAGTTTTGAAAATCTCAGTTTTGTAAATCTCAGTTTTGTAAATCTCAGTTTTTTAAATCTCAGTTTTGTAAATCTCGGTTTTGAAAATCTCAGTTTTGAAAATCTCGGTTTTGTAAATCTCAGTTTTTTAAATCTCAGTTTTGTAAATTTCAGTTTTGAAAATCTCAGTTGTAAAAATCTCAGTTTTGTAAATCTCAGTTTTGTAAATCGCAGTTTTGTAAATCTCAGTTTTGTAAATCTCAGTTTTGTAAATCTCAGTTTTGTAAATCTCAGTTTTGTGAATCTCAGTTTTGTAAATTTCAGTTTTGTAAACCTCAGTTTTGTAAATCTAAGTTTTGTAAATCTCAGTTGTGTAAATCTGTTTTGTAAATCTCGGTTTTGTAAATCTCGGTTTTATAAATCTCAGTTTTGAAAATCTCAGTTTTGTAAATCTCAGTTTTGTAAATCTCAGTTTTGTAAATCTCAGTTTTGTGAATCTCAGTTTTGTAAATCTCAGTTTTGTAAATCTCAGTTTTTTAAATCTCAGTTTTGTAAATCTCGGTTTTGAAAATCTCAGTTTTGAAAATCTCAGTTTTGTAAATCTTAGTTTTGTAAATCTCAGTTTTGTAAATCTCAGTTTTGAAAATCTCAGTTTTGTAAATCTCACTTTTGTAAATCTTAGTTTTGTAAATCTCAGTTTTGTAAATCTCAGTTTTGAAAATCTCACTTTTGTAAATCTCACTTTTGTAAATCTCAGTTTTGTAAATCTCAGTTTTGAAATCTCAGTTTTGTAAATCTCAGTTTTGTAAATCTCAGTTTTGTAAATCTCAGTTTCAATAATCTCAGTTTTGTAAATCTTAGTTTTGTATCTCAGTTTTGTAAATCTCAGTTTAGTAAATCTTAGTTTTGTAAATCTCAGTTTAGTAAATCTCAGTTTTGTAAATCTCAGTTTTGTAAATCTCAGTTTTGTAAATCTCAGTTTTGTAAATCTCAGTTTTGTAAATCTCAGTTTTGTAAATCTCAGTTTCAATAATCTCAGTTTTGTAAATCTTAGTTTTGTATCTCAGTTTTGTAAATCTCAGTTTAGTAAATCTCAGTTTTGTAAATCTCAGTTTAGTAAATCTCAGTTTTGTAAATCTCAGTTTTGTAAATCTCTGTTTTGTAAATCTCAGTTTTGTAAATCTCAGTTTTGTAAATCTCAGTTTTGAAAATCTCAGTTTTGTAAATCTCACTTTTGTAAATCTCAGTTTTGTAAATCTCAGTTTTGAAATCTCAGTTTTGTAAATCTCAGTTTTGTAAATCTCAGTTTTGTAAATCTCAGTTTCAATAATCTCAGTTTTGTAAATCTTAGTTTTGTATCTCAGTTTTGTAAATCTCAGTTTAGTAAATCTCAGTTTTGTAAATCTCAGTTTAGTAAATCTCAGTTTTGTAAATCTCAGTTTTGAAAATCTCAGTTTTGTAAATCTCAGTTTTGAAAATCTTAGTTTTGAAAATCTCAGTTTTGTAAATCTCAGATTTGTAGATCTCAGCTTTGTAAATCTCAGTTTTGTAAATCTCACTTTTGTAAATCTTAGTTTTGTAAATCTCAGTTTTGTAAATCTCAGTTTTGAAAATCTCAGTTTTGTAAATCTCAGTTTTGTAAATCTCAGTTTTTTAAATCTCAGTTTTGTAAATCTCGGTTTTGAAAATCTCAGTTTTGAAAATCTCGGTTTTGTAAATCTCAGTTTTTTAAATCTCAGTTTTGTAAATTTCAGTTTTGAAAATCTCAGTTGTAAAAATCTCAGTTTTGTAAATCTCAGTTTTGTAAATCGCAGTTTTGTAAATCTCAGTTTTGTAAATCTCAGTTTTGTAAATCTCAGTTTTGTAAATCTCAGTTTTGTGAATCTCAGTTTTGTAAATTTCAGTTTTGTAAACCTCAGTTTTGTAAATCTAAGTTTTGTAAATCTCAGTTGTGTAAATCTGTTTTGTAAATCTCGGTTTTGTAAATCTCGGTTTTATAAATCTCAGTTTTGAAAATCTCAGTTTTGTAAATCCAGTTTTGTAAATCTCAGTTTTGTAAATCTCAGTTTTGTGAATCTCAGTTTTGTAAATCTCAGTTTTGTAAATCTCAGTTTTTTAAATCTCAGTTTTGTAAATCTCGGTTTTGAAAATCTCAGTTTTGAAAATCTCAGTTTTGTAAATCTTAGTTTTGTAAATCTCAGTTTTGTAAATCTCAGTTTTGAAAATCTCAGTTTTGTAAATCTCACTTTTGTAAATCTTAGTTTTGTAAATCTCAGTTTTGTAAATCTCAGTTTTGAAAATCTCACTTTTGTAAATCTCACTTTTGTAAATCTCAGTTTTGTAAATCTCAGTTTTGAAATCTCAGTTTTGTAAATCTCAGTTTTGTAAATCTCAGTTTTGTAAATCTCAGTATCAATAATCTCAGTTTTGTAAATCTTAGTTTTGTATCTCAGTTTTGTAAATCTCAGTTTAGTAAATCTCAGTTTTGTAAATCTCAGTTTAGTAAATCTCAGTTTTGTAAATCTCAGTTTTGTAAATCTCTGTTTTGTAAATCTCAGTTTTGTAAATCTCAGTTTTGTAAATCTCAGTTTTGAAAATCTCAGTTTTGTAAATCTCACTTTTGTAAATCTCAGTTTTGTAAATCTCAGTTTTGAAATCTCAGTTTTGTAAATCTCAGTTTTGTAAATCTCAGTTTTGTAAATCTCAGTTTCAATAATCTCAGTTTTGTAAATCTTAGTTTTGTATCTCAGTTTTGTAAATCTCAGTTTAGTAAATCTCAGTTTTGTAAATCTCAGTTTAGTAAATCTCAGTTTTGTAAATCTCAGTTTTGAAAATCTCAGTTTTGAAAATCTCAGTTTTGTAAATCTCAGTTTTGAAAATCTTAGTTTTGAAAATCTCAGTTTTGTAAATCTCAGATTTGTAGATCTCAGCTTTGTAAATCTCAGTTTTGTAAATCTCACTTTTGTAAATCTTAGTTTTGTAAATCTCAGTTTTGAAAATCTCAGTTTTGTAAATCTCAGTTTTGTAAATCTCAGTTTTTTAAATCTCAGTTTTGTAAATCTCGGTTTTGAAAATCTCAGTTTTGAAAATCTCGGTTTTGTAAATCTCACTTTTGTAAATCTCAGTTTTGTAAATCTCAGTTTTGAAATCTCAGTTTTGTAAATCTCAGTTTTGTAAATCTCAGTTTTGTAAATCTCAGTTTCAATAATCTCAGTTTTGTAAATCTTAGTTTTGTATCTCAGTTTTGTAAATCTCAGTTTAGTAAATCTCAGTTTTGTAAATCTCAGTTTAGTAAATCTCAGTTTTGTAAATCTCAGTTTTGAAAATCTCAGTTTTGAAAATCTCAGTTTTGTAAATCTCAGTTTTGAAAATCTTAGTTTTGAAAATCTCAGTTTTGTAAATCTCAGATTTGTAGATCTCAGCTTTGTAAATCTCAGTTTTGTAAATCTCACTTTTGTAAATCTTAGTTTTGTAAATCTCAGTTTTGAAAATCTCAGTTTTGTAAATCTCAGTTTTGTAAATCTCAGTTTTTTAAATCTCAGTTTTGTAAATCTCGGTTTTGAAAATCTCAGTTTTGTAAATCTCGGTTTTGTAAATCTCAGTTTTTTAAATCTCAGTTTTGTAAATTTCAGTTTTGAAAATCTCAGTTGTAAAAATCTCAGTTTTGTAAATCTCAGTTTTGTAAATCTCAGTTTTGTAAATCTCAGTTTTGTAAATCTCAGTTTTGTAAATCTCAGTTTTGTAAATCTCAGTTTTGTGAATCTCAGTTTTGTAAATTTCAGTTTTGTAAACCTCAGTTTTGTAAATCTAAGTTTTGTAAATCTCAGTTTTGTAAATCTGTTTTGTAAATCTCGGTTTTGTAAATCTCGGTTTTATAAATCTCAGTTTTGAAAATCTCAGTTTTGTAAATCTCAGTTTTGTAAATCTCAGTTTTGTAAATCTCAGTTTTGTGAATCTCAGTTTTGTAAATCTCAGTTTTGTAAATCTCAGTTTTTTAAATCTCAGTTTTGTAAATCTCGGTTTTGAAAATCTCAGTTTTGAAAATCTCAGTTTTGTAAATCTTAGTTTTGTAAATCTCAGTTTTGTAAATCTCAGTTTTGAAAATCTCAGTTTTGAAAATCTCAGTTTTGAAAATCTCAGTTTTGTGAATCTCAGTTTAGTAAATCTCAGTTTTGTAAATCTCAGTTTTGTAAATCTCTGTTTTGTAAATCTCAGTTTTGTAAATCTCAGTTTTGTAAATCTCAGTTTTGAAAATCTCAGTTTAGTAAATCTCAGTTTTGTAAATCTCAGTTTTGTAAATCTCTGTTTTGTAAATCTCAGTTTTGTAAATCTCAGTTTTGTAAATCTCAGTTTTGAAAATCTCAGTTTTGTAAATCTCACTTTTGTAAATCTCAGTTTTGTAAATCTCAGTTTTGAAATCTCAGTTTTGTAAATCTCAGTTTTGAAATCTCAGTTTTGTAAATCTCAGTTTTGTAAATCTCAGTTTTGTAAATCTCAGTTTCAATAATCTCAGTTTTGTAAATCTTAGTTTTGTAACTCAGTTTTGTAAATCTCAGTTTAGTAAATCTCAGTTTTGTAAATCTCAGTTTAGTAAATCTCAGTTTTGTAAATCTCAGTTTTGTAAATCTCAGTTTTGTAAATCTCAGTTTTGTAAATCTCAGTTTTGTAAATCTCAGTTTTGAAAATCTCAGTTTTGTAAATCTCACTTTTGTAAATCTCAGTTTTGTAAATCTCAGTTTTGAAATCTCAGTTTTGTAAATCTCAGTTTTGTAAATCTCAGTTTTGTAAATCTCAGTTTCAATAATCTCAGTTTTGTAAATCTTAGTTTTGTATCTCAGTTTTGTAAATCTCAGTTTAGTAAATCTCAGTTTTGTAAATCTCAGTTTAGTAAATCTCAGTTTTGTAAATCTCAGTTTTGTAAATCTCTGTTTTGTAAATCTCAGTTTTGAAAATCTCAGTTTTGTAAATCTCAGTTTTGTAAATCTCAGTTTTGTAAATCTCAGTTTTGTAAATCTCAGTTTTTTAAATCTCAGTTTTGTAAATCTCGGTTTTGAAAATCTCAGTTTTGAAAATCTCGGTTTTGTAAATCTCAGTTTTTTAAATCTCAGTTTTGTAAATTTCAGTTTTGAAAATCTCAGTTGTAAAAATCTCAGTTTTGTAAATCTCAGTTTTGTAAATCTCAGTTTTGTAAATCTCAGTTTTGTAAATCTCAGTTTTGTAAATCTCAGTTTTGTAAATCTCAGTTTTGTGAATCTCAGTTTTGTAAATTTCAGTTTTGTAAATCTCAGTTTTGTAAATCTAAGTTTTGTAAATCTCAGTTTTGTAAATCTGTTTTGTAAATCTCGGTTTTGTAAATCTCAGTTTTGTAAATCTCAGTTTTGTAAATCTTAGTTTTGTAAATCTCAGTTTTGTAAAGCTCAGTTTTGTAAATCTCAGTTTTGTAAATCTCAGTTTTGAAAATCTCAGTTTTGAAAATCTCAGTTTTGTAAATCTCAGTTTTGAAAATCTCAGTTTTGTAAATCTCAGTTTTGAAAATCTTAGTTTTGAAAATCTCAGTTTTGTAAATCTCAGTTTTGTAAATCTCAGCTTTGTAAATCTCAGTTTTGTAAATCTCAGTTTTGTAAATCTCAGTTTTGAAAATCTCAGTTTTGTAAATCTCAGTTTTGTTAATTTAAGTTTTGAAAATCTCAGTTTTGAAAATCTCAGTTTTGTAAATCTCAGTTTTGAAAATCTCAGTTTTGAAAATCTCAGTTTTGTAAATCTCAGTTTTGTAAATCTCAGTTTTGTAAATCTCAGTTTTGTAAATCTCAGTTTTGTAAATCTCAATTTTGCAAATCTCTGTTTTGTAAATCTCAGTTTTGAAAATCTCGGTTTTGATTTGAGATTTAAAAAACTCAGATTTTCAAAACTGAGATTCACAAAACTGAGATTCACAAAACTGAGATTTACAAAGCTGAGATTTACAAAACTGAGATTCACAAAACTAAGATTTACAAAACTGAGATTTACAAAACTGGGATTTTCAAAACTGAGATTTACAAAACTGAGATTTTCAAAACTGAGATTTTCAAAACTGAGATTTTCAAAACTGAGATTTTCAAAACTGAGATTTTCAAAACTGTGATTTTCAAAACTGAGATTTACAAAACTGAGATTTACAAAACTGAGACTAACAAAACTGAGATTTACAAAACTGAGATTTACAAAACTGAGATTTTCATAACTGAGATTTTCAAAACTGAGATTTACAAAACTGAGATTTACAAAACTGAGATTTTCAAAACTGAGATTTACAAAACTGAGATTTACAAAACTGAGATTTACAAAACTGAGATTTTCAAAACTGAGATTTTCAAAACTGTGATTTTCAAAACTGAGATTTTCAAAACTGAGATTTACAGAAAAGATTTACAAAACTAAGATTTTCATAACTGAGATTTTCAAAACTGAGATTTACAAAACTGAGATTTACAAAACTGAGATTTTCAAAACTGAGATTTACAAAACTGAAATTTACAAAACTGAGATTTACAAAACTGAGATTTTTAAAACCGAGATATTCAAAACTGAGATTTTCAAAACTGTGATTTTCAAAACTGAGATTTTCAAAACTGAGATTTACAAAACTGAGATTTACAAAACTAAGATTTTCAAAACTGTGATTTTTAAAACTGAGATTTTCAAAACTGAGATTTACAAAACTGAGATTTACAAAACTGAGATTTACAAAACTGAGATTTTCAAAACTGAGATTTACAAAACTGAGATTTACAAAACTGAGATTTTCAAAACTGAGATTTACAAAACTGAGATTTACAAAACTGAGATTTTCAAAACTGAGATTTACAAAACTGAGATTTACAAAACTGAGATTTTCAAAACTGAGATTTACAAAACTGAGATTTACAAAACAAAGATTTTCAAAACAGAAATTTTCAAAACTGAGATTTTCAAAACTGAGATTTTCAAAACTGAGATTTTCAAAACTGTGATTTTGAAAACGAGATTTTCAAAACTGAGATTTACAAAACTGAGATTTACAAAACTGAGATTTACAAAACTGAGATTTTCAAAACTGTGATTTTCAAAACTTAAATTTACAAAACTATGATTTTCAAAACTGAGATTTTCAAAACTGAGATTTACAAAACTGAGATTTTCAAAACTGAGATTTACAAAACTGAGATTTTCAAAACTGTGATTTTCAAAACTGAGATTTACAAAACTGTGATTTTCAAAACTGAGATTTTCAAAACTGAGATTTACAAAACTAAAATTTTCAAAACTGTGATTTTCAAAACTGAGATTTACAAAACTGTTATTTTCAAAACTGAGATTTACAAAACTGAGATTTTCAAAACTGTGATTTACAAAACTGAGATTTACAAAACTGAGATTTACAAAACTGAGATTTACAAAACTGAGATTTTCAAAACTGAGATTTACAAAACTGAGATTTTCAAAACTGAGATTTACAAAACTGAGATTTTCAAAACTGTGATTTTCAAAACTGAGATTTACAAAACTGTGATTTTCAAAACTGAGATTTTCAAGACTGAGATTTACAAAACTAAAATTTTCAAAACTGTGATTTTCAAAACTGAGATTTACAAAACTGAGATTTTCAAAACAGAGATTTTCAAAACTGAGATTTTGAAAACTGAGATTTTCAAAACTGTGACTTTGAAAACTGAGATTTTCAAAACTGAGATTTACAAAACTAAAATTTACAAAACTGAGATTTGCAAAACTGAGATTTTCAAAACTGTGATTTTCAAAACTTAGATTTACAATACTATGATTTTTAAAACTGAGATTTTCAAAACTGAGATTTACAAAACTGAGATTTTCAAAACTGTGATTTTCAAAACTGAGATTTACAAAACTGAGATTTACAAAACTGAGATCAACAAAACTGAGATTTACAAAACTGAGATTTTCAAAACTGAGATTTACAAAACTGAGATATACAAAACTGAGATTTACAAAACTGAGATTTTCAAAACTGTGATTTTCAAAACTGAGATTTACAAAACTGTGATTTTCAAAACTGAGATTTTCAAAACTGAGATTTTCAAAACTGAGATTTTGAGATTTACAAAACTGAGATTTACAATACTGACATTTACAAAACTGAGATTGACAAAACTGAGATTTGCAAAACTGAGATTTACAAAACTGAGATTTACAAAACTGAGATTTACAAAACTGAGATTTTCAAAACTGTGATTTTCAAAACTGAGATTTACAAAACTGTGACTTTCAAAACTGAGATTTACAAAACTGAGATTTTCAAAACTGTGATTTACAAAACTGAGATTTACAAAACTGAGATTTACAAAACTGAGATTTACAAAACTGAGATTTTCAAAACTGAGATTTACAAAACTGAGATTTACAAAACTGAGATTTACAAAACTGAGATTTTCAAAACTGTGATTTACAAAACTGAGATTTACAAAACTGAGATTTACAAAACTGAGATTTTCAAAACTGAGATTTACAAAACTGAGATTTACAAAACTGAGATTTTCGAAACTGAGATTTACAAAACTGAGATTTACAAAACTGAGATTTTCAAAACTGAGATTTACAAAACTGAGATTTACAAAACTGAGATTTTCAAAACTGAGATTTACAAAACTGAGATTTACAATACTGAGATTTTCAAAACAGAGATTTTCAAAACTGAGATTTTCAAAACTGAGATTTTCAAAACTGTGATTTTGAAAACTGAGATTTTCAAAACTGAGATTTACAAAACTGAGATTTACAAAACTGAGATTTACAAAACTGAGATTTTCAAAACTGTGATTTTCAAAACTTAGATTTACAATACTATGATTTTCAAAACTGAGATTTTCAAAACTGAGATTTACAAAACTGAGATTTTCAAAACTGTGATTTTCAAAACTGAGATTTACAAAACTGAGATTTACAAAACTGTGATCAACAAAACTGAGATTTACAAAACTGAGATTTTCAAAACTGAGATTTTCAAAACTGAGATTTTCATAACTGAGATTTACAAAACTGAGATTTTCAAAACTGAGATTTACAAAACTGAGATTTACAAAACTGAGATTTTCAAAACTGAGATTTACAAAACTGAGATTTACAAAACTGAGATTTTCAAAACTGAGATTTACAAAACTGAGATTTACAAAACTGAGATTTTCAAAACAGAGATTTTCAAAACTGAGATTTTCAAAACTGAGATTTTCAAAACTGTGATTTTGAAAACTGAGATTTTCAAAACTGAGATTTACAAAACTAAAATTTACAAAACTGAGATTTGCAAAACTGAGATTTTCAAAACTGTGATTTTCAAAACTTAGATTTACAATACTATGATTTTTAAAACTGAGATTTTCAAAACTGAGATTTACAAAACTGAGATTTTCAAAACTGTGATTTTCAAAACTGAGATTTACAAAACTGAGATTTACAAAACTGAGATCAACAAAACTGAGATTTACAAAACTGAGATTTTCAAAACTGAGATTTACAAAACTGAGATATACAAAACTGAGATTTACAAAACTGAGATTTTCAAAACTGTGATTTTCAAAACTGAGATTTACAAAACTGTGATTTTCAAAACTGAGATTTTCAAAACTGAGATTTTGAGATTTACAAAACTGAGATTTACAAAACAAAGATTTTCAAAACAGAGATTTTCAAAACTGAGATTTTCAAAACTGAGATTTTCAAAACTGAGATTTTCAAAACTGTGATTTTGAAAACGAGATTTTCAAAACTGAGATTTACAAAACTGAGATTTACAAAACTGAGATTTACAAAACTGAGATTTTCAAAACTGTGATTTTCAAAACTTAAATTTACAAAACTATGATTTTCAAAACTGAGATTTTCAAAACTGAGATTTACAAAACTGAGATTTTCAAAACTGAGATTTACAAAACTGAGATTTTCAAAACTGTGATTTTCAAAACTGAGATTTACAAAACTGTGATTTTCAAAACTGAGATTTTCAAAACTGAGATTTACAAAACTGAAATTTTCAAAACTGTGATTTTCAAAACTGAGATTTACAAAACTGAGATTTACAAAACTGAGATTTTCAAAACTGTGATTTACAAAACTGAGATTTACAAAACTGAGATTTACAAAACTGAGATTTACAAAACTGAGATTTTCAAAACTGAGATTTACAAAACTGAGATTTA
Organism: Ocypus olens; assembly: GCA_910593695.2. Lineage (NCBI taxonomy): Eukaryota > Metazoa > Arthropoda > Insecta > Coleoptera > Staphylinidae > Ocypus > Ocypus olens. Next base: position 44,750 of record OU343047.1, on the reverse strand, counting down.
CAAAACTGAGATTTACAAAACTGAGATTTTCAAAACTGAGATTTTCAAAACTGTGATTTTCAAAACTGAGATTTTCAAAACTGAGATTTTCATAACTGAGATTTACAAAACTGAGATTTTCAAAACTGTGATTTACAAAACTGAGATTTACAAAACTGAGATTTACAAAACTGAGATTTTCAAAACTGAGATTTACAAAACTGAGATTTACAAAACTGAGATTTTCAAAACTGAGATTTACAAAACTGAGATTTACAAAACTGAGATTTTCAAAACTGAGATTTACAAAACTGAGATTTACAAAACTGAGATTTTCAAAACTGAGATTTACAAAACTGAGATTTACAAAACTGAGATTTTCAAAACAGAGATTTTCAAAACTGAGATTTTCAAAACTGAGATTTTCAAAACTGTGATTTTGAAAACTGAGATTTTCAAAACTGAGATTTACAAAACTAAAATTTACAAAACTGAGATTTGCAAAACTGAGATTTTCAAAACTGTGATTTTCAAAACTTAGATTTACAATACTATGATTTTTAAAACTGAGATTTTCAAAACTGAGATTTACAAAACTGAGATTTTCAAAACTGTGATTTTCAAAACTGAGATTTACAAAACTGAGATTTACAAAACTGAGATCAACAAAACTGAGATTTACAAAACTGAGATTTTCAAAACTGAGATTTACAAAACTGAGATATACAAAACTGAGATTTACAAAACTGAGATTTTCAAAACTGTGATTTTCAAAACTGAGATATACAAAACTGTGATTTTCAAAACTGAGATTTTCAAAACTGAGATTTTGAGATTTACAAAACTGAGATTTACAATACTGACATTTACAAAACTGAGATTGACAAAACTGAGATTTGCAAAACTGAGATTTACAAAACTGAGATTTACAAAACTGAGATTTACAAAACTGAGATTTTCAAAACTGTGATTTTCAAAACTGAGATTTACAAAACTGTGATTTTCAAAACTGAGATTTACAAAACTGAGATTTTCAAAACTGTGATTTACAAAACTGAGATTTACAAAACTGAGATTTACAAAACTGAGATTTACAAAACTGAGATTTTCAAAACTGAGATTTACAAAACTGAGATTTACAAAACTGAGATTTACAAAACTGAGATTTTTAAAACTGAGATTTTCAAAACTGTGATTTTCAAAATTGAGATTTTCAAAACTGAGATTTTCATAACTGAGATTTACAAAACTGAGATTTTCAAAACTGTGATTTACAAAAATTAGATTTACAAAACTGAGATTTACAAAACTGAGATTTTCAAAACTGAGATTTACAAAACTGAGATTTACAAAACTGAGATTTACAAAACTGAGATTTTCAAAACTGTGATTTACAAAAATTAGATTTACAAAACTGAGATTTACAAAACTGAGATTTTCAAAACTGAGATTTACAAAACTGAGATTTACAAAACTGAGATTTTCAAAACTGAGATTTACAAAACTGAGATTTACAAAACTGAGATTTTCAAAACTGAGATTTTCAAAACTGAGATTTTCAAAACTGAGATTTTCAAAACTGTGATTTTGAAAACGAGATTTTCAAAACTGAGATTTTCAAAACTGAGATTTACAAAACTGAGATTTACAAAACTGAGATTTACAAAACTGAGATTTTCAAAACTGTGATTTTCAAAACTTAAATTTACAAAACTATGATTTTCAAAACTGAGATTTTCAAAACTGAGATTTACAAAACTGAGATTTTCAAAACTGAGATTTACAAAACTGAGATTTTCAAAACTGTGATTTTCAAAACTGAGATTTACAAAACTGTGATTTTCAAAACTGAGATTTTCAAAACTGAGATTTACAAAACTAAAATTTTCAAAACTGTGATTTTCAAAACTTAGATTTACAAAACTGTGATTTTCAAAACTGAGATTTACAAAACTGAGATTTACAAAACTGAGATTTTCAAAACTGTGATTTACAAAACTGAGATTTACAAAACTGAGATTTACAAAACTGAGATTTACAAAACTGAGATTTTCAAAACTGAGATTTACAAAACTGAGATTTACAAAACTGAGATTTACAAAACTGAGATTTTCAAAACTGAGATTTTCAAAACTGTGATTTTCAAAACTGAGATTTTCAAAACTGAGATTTTCATAACTGAGATTTACAAAACTGAGATTTTCAAAACTGTGATTTACAAAACTGAGATTTACAAAACTGAGATTTACAAAACTGAGATTTTCAAAACTGAGATTTACAAAACTGAGATTTACAAAACTGAGATTTTCAAAACTGAGATTTACAAAACTGAGATTTACAAAACTGAGATTTTCAAAACTGAGATTTACAAAACTGAGATTTACAAAACTGAGATTTTCAAAACTGAGATTTACAAAACTGAGATTTACAAAACTGAGATTTTCAAAACAGAGATTTTCAAAACTGAGATTTTCAAAACTGAGATTTTCAAAACTGTGATTTTGAAAACTGAGATTTACAAAACTAAAATTTACAAAACTGAGATTTGCAAAACTGAGATTTTCAAAACTGTGATTTTCAAAACTTAGATTTACAATACTATGATTTTTAAAACTGAGATTTTCAAAACTGAGATTTACAAAACTGAGATTTTCAAAACTGTGATTTTCAAAACTGAGATTTACAAAACTGAGATTTACAAAACTGAGATCAACAAAACTGAGATTTACAAAACTGAGATTTTCAAAACTGAGATTTACAAAACTGAGATATACAAAACTGAGATTTACAAAACTGAGATTTTCAAAACTGTGATTTTCAAAACTGAGATTTACAAAACTGTGATTTTCAAAACTGAGATTTTCAAAACTGAGATTTTGAGATTTACAAAACTGAGATTTACAATACTGACATTTACAAAACTGAGATTGACAAAACTGAGATTTGCAAAACTGAGATTTACAAAACTGAGATTTACAAAACTGAGATTTACAAAACTGAGATTTTCAAAACTGTGATTTTCAAAACTGAGATTTACAAAACTGTGATTTTCAAAACTGAGATTTACAAAACTGAGATTTTCAAAACTGTGATTTACAAAACTGAGATTTACAAAACTGAGATTTACAAAACTGAGATTTACAAAACTGAGATTTTCAAAACTGAGATTTACAAAACTGAGATTTACAAAACTGAGATTTACAAAACTGAGATTTTTAAAACTGAGATTTTCAAAACTGTGATTTTCAAAATTGAGATTTTCAAAACTGAGATTTTCATAACTGAGATTTACAAAACTGAGATTTTCAAAACTGTGATTTACAAAAATTAGATTTACAAAACTGAGATTTACAAAACTGAGATTTTCAAAACTGAGATTTACAAAACTGAGATTTACAAAACTGAGATTTTCAAAACTGAGATTTACAAAACTGAGATTTACAAAACTGAGATTTTCAAAACTGAGATTTACAAAACTGAGATTTACAAAACTGAGATTTTCAAAACTGAGATTTACAAAACTGAGATTTACAATACTGAGATTTTCAAAACAGAGATTTTCAAAACTGAGATTTTCAAAACTGAGATTTTCAAAACTGTGATTTTGAAAACTGAGATTTTCAAAACTGAGATTTACAAAACTGAGATTTACAAAACTGAGATTTACAAAACTGAGATTTTCAAAACTGTGATTTTCAAAACTTAGATTTACAATACTATGATTTTCAAAACTGAGATTTTCAAAACTGAGATTTACAAAACCGAGATTTTCAAAACTATGATTTTCAAAACTGAGATTTACAAAACTGAGATTTACAAAACTGAGATCAACAAAACTGAGATTTACAAAACTGAGATTTACAAAACTGAGATTTTCAAAACTGAGATTTTCAAAACTGTGATTTTCAAAACTGAGATTTACAAAACTGTGATTTTCAAAACTGAGATTTACAAAACTGAGATTTACAAAACTGAGATTTTCAAAACTGAGATTTACAAAACTGAGATTTACAAAACTGAGATTTTCAAAACTGAGATTTTCAAAACTGTGATTTACAAAACTGAGATTTACAAAACTGAGATTTTCAAAACTGAGATTTACAAAACTGAGATTTACAAAACTGAGATTTTCAAAACTGAGATTTACAAAACTGAGATTTACAAAACTGAGATTTTCAAAACTGAGATTTACAAAACTGAGATTTACAAAACTGAGATTTTCAAAACTGAGATTTACAAAACTGAGATTTACAAAACTGAGATTTTCAAAACTGAGATTTTCAAAACTGAGATTTACAAAACTGAGATTTTCAAAACTGTGATTTTCAAAACTGAGATTTACAAAACTGTGATTTTCAAAACTGAGATTTTCAAAACTGAGATTTACAAAACTAAAATTTTCAAAACTGTGATTTTCAAAACTGAGATTTACAAAACTGTGATTTTCAAAACTGAGATTTACAAAACTGAGATTTACAAAACTGAGATTTTCAAAACTGTGATTTACAAAACTGAGATTTACAAAACTGAGATTTACAAAACTGAGATTTACAAAACTGAGATTTTCAAAACTGAGATTTACAAAACTGAGATTTACAAAACTGAGATTTACAAAACTGAGATTTACAAAACTGAGATTTTCAAAACTGTGATTTTCAAAACTTAAATTTACAAAACTATGATTTTCAAAACTGAGATTTTCAAAACTGAGATTTACAAAACTGAGATTTTCAAAACTGAGATTTACAAAACTGAGATTTTCAAAACTGTGATTTTCAAAACTGAGATTTACAAAACTGTGATTTTCAAAACTGAGATTTTCAAAACTGAGATTTACAAAACTAAAATTTTCAAAACTGTGATTTTCAAAACTGAGATTTACAAAACTGTGATTTTCAAAACTGAGATTTACAAAACTGAGATTTACAAAACTGAGATTTTCAAAACTGTGATTTACAAAACTGAGATTTACAAAACTGAGATTTACAAAACTGAGATTTACAAAACTGAGATTTACAAAACTGAGATTTACAAAACTGAGATTTACAAAACTGAGATTTACAAAACTGAGATTTTCAAAACTGAGATTTTCAAAACTGTGATTTTCAAAACTGAGATTTTCAAAACTGAGATTTTCATAACTGAGATTTACAAAACTGAGATTTTCAAAACTGTGATTTACAAAACTGAGATTTACAAAACTGAGATTTACAAAACTGAGATTTTCAAAACTGAGATTTACAAAACTGAGATTTACAAAACTGAGATTTTCAAAACTGAGATTTACAAAACTGAGATTTACAAAACTGAGATTTTCAAAACTGAGATTTACAAAACTGAGATTTACAAAACTGAGATTTTCAAAACTGAGATTTACAAAACTGAGATTTACAAAACTGAGATTTTCAAAACAGAGATTTTCAAAACTGAGATTTTCAAAACTGAGATTTTCAAAACTGTGATTTTGAAAACTGAGATTTACAAAACTAAAATTTACAAAACTGAGATTTGCAAAACTGAGATTTTCAAAACTGTGATTTTCAAAACTTAGATTTACAATACTATGATTTTTAAAACTGAGATTTTCAAAACTGAGATTTACAAAACTAAAATTTTCAAAACTGTGATTTTCAAAACTGAGATTTACAAAACTGTGATTTTCAAAACTGAGATTTACAAAACTGAGATTTACAAAACTGAGATTTTCAAAACTGTGATTTACAAAACTGAGATTTACAAAACTGAGATTTACAAAACTGAGATTTACAAAACTGAGATTTTCAAAACTGAGATTTACAAAACTGAGATTTACAAAACTGAGATTTACAAAACTGAGATTTTCAAAACTGAGATTTTCAAAACTGTGATTTTCAAAACTGAGATTTTCAAAACTGAGATTTTCAAAACTGAGATTTACAAAACTGAGATTTTCAAAACTGTGATTTTCAAAACTGAGATTTACAAAACTGTGATTTTCAAAACTGAGATTTTCAAAACTGAGATTTACAAAACTAAAATTTTCAAAACTGTGATTTTCAAAACTGAGATTTACAAAACTGTGATTTTCAAAACTGAGATTTACAAAACTGAGATTTACAAAACTGAGATTTTCAAAACTGTGATTTACAAAACTGAGATTTACAAAACTGAGATTTACAAAACTGAGATTTACAAAACTGAGATTTTCAAAACTGAGATTTACAAAACTGAGATTTACAAAACTGAGATTTACAAAACTGAGATTTACAAAACTGAGATTTTCAAAACTGTTATTTTCAAAACTTAAATTTACAAAACTATGATTTTCAAAACTGAGATTTTCAAAACTGAGATTTACAAAACTGAGATTTTCAAAACTGAGATTTACAAAACTGAGATTTTCAAAACTGTGATTTTCAAAACTGAGATTTACAAAACTGTGATTTTCAAAACTGAGATTTTCAAAACTGAGATTTACAAAACTAAAATTTTCAAAACTGTGATTTTCAAAACTGAGATTTACAAAACTGTGATTTTCAAAACTGAGATTTACAAAACTGAGATTTACAAAACTGAGATTTTCAAAACTGTGATTTACAAAACTGAGATTTACAAAACTGAGATTTAAAAAACTGAGATTTACAAAACTGAGATTTACAAAACTGAGATTTACAAAACTGAGATTTACAAAACTGAGATTTACAAAACTGAGATTTTCAAAACTGAGATTTTCAAAACTGTGATTTTCAAAACTGAGATTTTCAAAACTGAGATTTTCATAACTGAGATTTACAAAACTGAGATTTTCAAAACTGTGATTTACAAAACTGAGATTTACAAAACTGAGATTTACAAAACTGAGATTTTCAAAACTGAGATTTACAAAACTGAGATTTACAAAACTGAGATTTTCAAAACTGAGATTTACAAAACTGAGATTTACAAAACTGAGATTTTCAAAACTGAGATTTACAAAACTGAGATTTACAAAACTGAGATTTTCAAAACTGAGATTTACAAAACTGAGATTTACAAAACTGAGATTTTCAAAACAGAGATTTTCAAAACTGAGATTTTCAAAACTGAGATTTTCAAAACTGTGATTTTGAAAACTGAGATTTACAAAACTAAAATTTACAAAACTGAGATTTGCAAAACTGAGATTTTCAAAACTGTGATTTTCAAAACTTAGATTTACAATACTATGATTTTTAAAACTGAGATTTTCAAAACTGAGATTTACAAAACTGAGATTTTCAAAACTGTGATTTTCAAAACTGAGATTTACAAAACTGAGATTTACAAAACTGAGATCAACAAAACTGAGATTTACAAAACTGAGATTTTCAAAACTGAGATTTACAAAACTGAGATTTACAAAACTGAGATTTACAAAACTGAGATTTACAAAACTGTGATTTTCAAAACTGAGATTTACAAAACTGTGATTTTCAAAACTGAGATTTTCAAAACTGAGATTTTGAGATTTACAAAACTGAGATTTACAATACTGACATTTACAAAACTGAGATTGACAAAACTGAGATTTGCAAAACTGAGATTTACAAAACTGAGATTTACAAAACTGAGATTTACAAAACTGAGATTTTCAAAACTGTGATTTTCAAAACTGAGATTTACAAAACTGTGATTTTCAAAACTGAGATTTACAAAACTGAGATTTTCAAAACTGTGATTTACAAAACTGAGATTTACAAAACTGAGATTTACAAAACTGAGATTTACAAAACTGAGATTTTCAAAACTGAGATTTACAAAACTGAGATTTACAAAACTGAGATTTACAAAACTGAGATTTTTAAAACTGAGATTTTCAAAACTGTGATTTTCAAAATTGAGATTTTCAAAACTGAGATTTTCATAACTGAGATTTACAAAACTGAGATTTTCAAAACTGTGATTTACAAAAATTAGATTTACAAAACTGAGATTTACAAAACTGAGATTTTCAAAACTGAGATTTACAAAACTGAGATTTACAAAACTGAGATTTTCAAAACTGAGATTTACAAAACTGAGATTTACAAAACTGAGATTTTCAAAACTGAGATTTACAAAACTAAAATTTTCAAAACTGTGATTTTCAAAACTGAGATTTACAAAACTGTGATTTTCAAAACTGAGATTTACAAAACTGAGATTTACAAAACTGAGATTTTCAAAACTGTGATTTACAAAACTGAGATTTACAAAACTGAGATTTACAAAACTGAGATTTACAAAACTGAGATTTTCAAAACTGAGATTTACAAAACTGAGATTTACAAAACTGAGATTTACAAAACTGAGATTTTCAAAACTGAGATTTTCAAAACTGTGATTTTCAAAACTGAGATTTTCAAAACTGAGATTTTCATAACTGAGATTTACAAAACTGAGATTTTCAAAACTGTGATTTACAAAACTGAGATTTACAAAACTGAGATTTACAAAACTGAGATTTTCAAAACTGAGATTTACAAAACTGAGATTTACAAAACTGAGATTTTCAAAACTGAGATTTACAAAACTGAGATTTACAAAACTGAGATTTTCAAAACTGAGATTTACAAAACTGAGATTTACAAAACTGAGATTTTCAAAACTGAGATTTACAAAACTGAGATTTACAAAACTGAGATTTTCAAAACAGAGATTTTCAAAACTGAGATTTTCAAAACTGAGATTTTCAAAACTGTGATTTTGAAAACTGAGATTTACAAAACTAAAATTTACAAAACTGAGATTTGCAAAACTGAGATTTTCAAAACTGTGATTTTCAAAACTTAGATTTACAATACTATGATTTTTAAAACTGAGATTTTCAAAACTGAGATTTACAAAACTGAGATTTTCAAAACTGTGATTTTCAAAACTGAGATTTACAAAACTGAGATTTACAAAACTGAGATCAACAAAACTGAGATTTACAAAACTGAGATTTTCAAAACTGAGATTTACAAAACTGAGATATACAAAACTGAGATTTACAAAACTGAGATTTTCAAAACTGTGATTTTCAAAACTGAGATTTACAAAACTGTGATTTTCAAAACTGAGATTTTCAAAACTGAGATTTTGAGATTTACAAAACTGAGATTTACAATACTGACATTTACAAAACTGAGATTGACAAAACTGAGATTTGCAAAACTGAGATTTACAAAACTGAGATTTACAAAACTGAGATTTACAAAACTGAGATTTTCAAAACTGTGATTTTCAAAACTGAGATTTACAAAACTGTGATTTTCAAAACTGAGATTTACAAAACTGAGATTTTCAAAACTGTGATTTACAAAACTGAGATTTACAAAACTGAGATTTACAAAACTGAGATTTACAAAACTGAGATTTTCAAAACTGAGATTTACAAAACTGAGATTTACAAAACTGAGATTTACAAAACTGAGATTTTTAAAACTGAGATTTTCAAAACTGTGATTTTCAAAATTGAGATTTTCAAAACTGAGATTTTCATAACTGAGATTTACAAAACTGAGATTTTCAAAACTGTGATTTACAAAAATTAGATTTACAAAACTGAGATTTACAAAACTGAGATTTTCAAAACTGAGATTTACAAAACTGAGATTTACAAAACTGAGATTTTCAAAACTGAGATTTACAAAACTGAGATTTACAAAACTGAGATTTTCAAAACTGAGATTTACAAAACTGAGATTTACAAAACTGAGATTTTCAAAACTGAGATTTACAAAACTGAGATTTACAATACTGAGATTTTCAAAACAGATATTTTCAAAACTGAGATTTTCAAAACTGAGATTTTCAAAACTGTGATTTTGAAAACTGAGATTTTCAAAACTGAGATTTACAAAACTGAGATTTACAAAACTGAGATTTACAAAACTGAGATTTTCAAAACTGTGATTTTCAAAACTTAGATTTACAATACTATGATTTTCAAAACTGAGATTTTCAAAACTGAGATTTACAAAACTGAGATTTTCAAAACTATGATTTTCAAAACTGAGATTTACAAAACTGAGATTTACAAAACTGAGATCAACAAAACTGAGATTTACAAAACTGAGATTTACAAAACTGAGATTTTCAAAACTGAGATTTTCAAAACTGTGATTTTCAAAACTGAGATTTACAAAACTGTGATTTTCAAAACTGAGATTTTCAAAACTGAGATTTTCAAAACTGAGATTTTCAAAACTGAGATTTTCATAACTGAGATTTACAAAACTGAGATTTTCAAAACTGTGATTTACAAAACTGAGATTTACAAAACTGAGATTTTCAAAACTGAGATTTACAAAACTGAGATTTACAAAACTGAGATTTTCAAAACTGAGATTTACAAAACTGAGATTTACAAAACTGAGATTTTCAAAACTGAGATTTACAAAACTGAGATTTACAAAACTGAGATTTTCAAAACTGAGATTTACAAAACTGAGATTTACAAAACTGAGATTTTCAAAACAGAGATTTTCAAAACTGAGATTTTCAAAACTGAGATTTTCAAAACTGTGATTTTGAAAACTGAGATTTTCAAAACTGAGATTTACAAAACTAAAATTTACAAAACTGAGATTTGCAAAACTGAGATTTTCAAAACTGTGATTTTCAAAACTTAGATTTACAATACTATGATTTTTAAAACTGAGATTTTCAAAACTGAGATTTACAAAACTGAGATTTACAAAACTGAGATTTTCAAAACTGAGATTTACAAAACTGAGATTTACAAAACTGAGATCAACAAAACTGAGATTTACAAAACTGAGATTTTCAAAACTGAGATTTACAAAACTGAGATATACAAAACTGAGATTTACAAAACTGTGATTTTCAAAACTGTGATTTTCAAAACTGAGATTTACAAAACTGTGATTTTCAAAACTGAGATTTTCAAAACTGAGATTTTGAGATTTACAAAACTGAGATTTACAATACTGACATTTACAAAACTGAGATTGACAAAACTGAGATTTGCAAAACTGAGATTTACAAAACTGAGATTTACAAAACTGAGATTTACAAAACTGAGATTTTCAAAACTGTGATTTTCAAAACTGAGATTTACAAAACTGTGATTTTCAAAACTGAGATTTACAAAACTGAGATTTTCAAAACTGTGATTTACAAAACTGAGATTTACAAAACTGAGATTTACAAAACTGAGATTTACAAAACTGAGATTTTCAAAACTGAGATTTACAAAACTGAGATTTACAAAACTGAGATTTACAAAACTGAGATTTTTAAAACTGAGATTTTCAAAACTGTGATTTTCAAAATTGAGATTTTCAAAACTGAGATTTTCATAACTGAGATTTACAAAACTGAGATTTTCAAAACTGTGATTTACAAAAATTAGATTTACAAAACTGAGATTTACAAAACTGAGATTTTCAAAACTGAGATTTACAAAACTGAGATTTACAAAACTGAGATTTTCAAAACTGAGATTTACAAAACTGAGATTTACAAAACTGAGATTTTCAAAACTGAGATTTACAAAACTGAGATTTACAAAACTGAGATTTTCAAAACTGAGATTTACAAAACTGAGATTTACAATACTGAGATTTTCAAAACAGAGATTTTCAAAACTGAGATTTTCAAAACTGAGATTTTCAAAACTGTGATTTTGAAAACTGAGATTTTCAAAACTGAGATTTACAAAACTGAGATTTACAAAACTGAGATTTACAAAACTGAGATTTTCAAAACTGTGATTTTCAAAACTTAGATTTACAATACTATGATTTTCAAAACTGAGATTTTCAAAACTGAGATTTACAAAACTGAGATTTTCAAAACTATGATTTTCAAAACTGAGATTTACAAAACTGAGATTTACAAAACTGAGATCAACAAAACTGAGATTTACAAAACTGTGATTTTCAAAACTGAGATTTACAAAACTGAGATTTTCAAAACTGTGATTTTCAAAACTGAGATTTACAAAACTGTGATTTTCAAAACTGAGATTTTCAAAACTGAGATTTACAAAACTGAGATTTTCAAAACTGTGATTTTCAAAACTGAGATTTACAAAACTGTGATTTTCAAAACTGAGATTTTCAAAACTGAGATTTTGAGATTTACAAAACTGAGATTTACAATACTGACATTTACAAAACTGAGATTGACAAAACTGAGATTTGCAAAACTGAGATTTACAAAACTGAGATTTACAAAACTGAGATTTACAAAACTGAGATTTTCAAAACTGTGATTTTCAAAACTGAGATTTACAAAACTGTGATTTTCAAAACTGAGATTTACAAAACTGAGATCAACAAAACTGAGATTTTCAAAACTGAGATTTTCAAAACTGTGATTTTGAAAACTGAGATTTTCAAAACTGAGATTTACAAAACTAAAATTTACAAAACTGAGATTTGCAAAATTGAGATTTTCAAAACTGTGATTTTCAAAACTTAGATTTACAATACTATGATTTTTAAAACTGAGATTTTCAAAACTGAGATTTACAAAACTGAGATTTTCAAAACTGTGATTTTCAAAACTGAGATTTACAAAACTGAGATTTACAAAACTGAGATCAACAAAACTGAGATTTACAAAACTGAGATTTTCAAAACTGAGATTTACAAAACTGAGATATACAAAACTGAGATTTACAAAACTGTGATTTTCAAAACTGTGATTTTCAAAACTGAGATTTACAAAACTGTGATTTTCAAAACTGAGATTTTCAAAACTGAGATTTTGAGATTTACAAAACTGAGATTTACAATACTGACATTTACAAAACTGAGATTGACAAAACTGAGATTTGCAAAACTGAGATTTACAAAACTGAGATTTACAAAACTGAGATTTACAAAACTGAGATTTTCAAAACTGTGATTTTCAAAACTGAGATTTACAAAACTGTGATTTTCAAAACTGAGATTTACAAAACTGAGATTTTCAAAACTGTGATTTACAAAACTGAGATTTACAAAACTGAGATTTACAAAACTGAGATTTACAAAACTGAGATTTTCAAAACTGAGATTTACAAAACTGAGATTTACAAAACTGAGATTTACAAAACTGAGATTTTTAAAACTGAGATTTTCAAAACTGTGATTTTCAAAATTGAGATTTTCAAAACTGAGATTTTCATAACTGAGATTTACAAAACTGAGATTTTCAAAACTGTGATTTACAAAAATTAGATTTACAAAACTGAGATTTACAAAACTGAGATTTTCAAAACTGAGATTTACAAAACTGAGATTTACAAAACTGAGATTTTCAAAACTGAGATTTACAAAACTGAGATTTACAAAACTGAGATTTTCAAAACTGAGATTTACAAAACTGAGATTTACAAAACTGAGATTTTCAAAACTGAGATTTACAAAACTGAGATTTACAATACTGAGATTTTCAAAACAGAGATTTTCAAAACTGAGATTTTCAAAACTGAGATTTTCAAAACTGTGATTTTGAAAACTGAGATTTTCAAAACTGAGATTTACAAAACTGAGATTTACAAAACTGAGATTTACAAAACTGAGATTTTCAAAACTGTGATTTTCAAAACTTAGATTTACAATACTATGATTTTCAAAACTGAGATTTTCAAAACTGAGATTTACAAAACTGAGATTTTCAAAACTATGATTTTCAAAACTGAGATTTACAAAACTGAGATTTACAAAACTGAGATCAACAAAACTGAGATTTACAAAACTGAGATTTTCAAAACTGAGATTTACAAAACTGAGATTTTCAAAACTGTGATTTTCAAAACTGAGATTTACAAAACTGTGATTTTCAAAACTGAGATTTTCAAAACTGAGATTTACAAAACTGAGATTTTCAAAACTGTGATTTTCAAAACTGAGATTTACAAAACTGTGATTTTCAAAACTGAGATTTACAAAACTGAGATTTACAAAACTGAGATTTACAAAACTGAGATTTACAAAACTGAGATTTTCAAAACTGAGATTTTCAAAACTGTGATTTTCAAAACTGAGATTTTCAAAACTGAGATTTTCATAACTGAGATTTACAAAACTGAGATTTTCAAAACTGTGATTTACAAAACTGAGATTTACAAAACTGAGATTTACAAAACTGAGATTTTCAAAACTGAGATTTACAAAACTGAGATTTACAAAACTGAGATTTTTAAAACTGAGATTTACAAAACTGAGATTTACAAAACTGAGATTTACAAAACTGAGATTTTCAAAACTGAGATTTACAAAACTGAGATTTACAAAACTGAGATTTTCAAAACTGAGATTTACAAAACTGAGATTTACAAAACTGAGATTTTCAAAACAGAGATTTTCAAAACTGAGATTTTCAAAACTGAGATTTTCAAAACTGTGATTTTGAAAACTGAGATTTTCAAAACTGAGATTTACAAAACTAAAATTTACAAAACTGAGATTTGCAAAACTGAGATTTTCAAAACTGTGATTTTCAAAACTTAGATTTACAATACTATGATTTTTAAAACTGAGATTTTCAAAACTGAGATTTACAAAACTGAGATTTACAAAACTGAGATTTACAAAACTGAGATTTACAAAACTGAGATTTACAAAACTGAGATCAACAAAACTGAGATTTACAAAACTGAGATTTTCAAAACTGAGATTTACAAAACTGAGATATACAAAACTGAGATTTACAAAACTGTGATTTTCAAAACTGTGATTTTCAAAACTGAGATTTACAAAACTGTGATTTTCAAAACTGAGATTTTCAAAACTGAGATTTTGAGATTTACAAAACTGAGATTTACAATACTGACATTTACAAAACTGAGATTGACAAAACTGAGATTTGCAAAACTGAGATTTACAAAACTGAGATTTACAAAACTGAGATTTACAAAACTGAGATTTTCAAAACTGTGATTTTCAAAACTGAGATTTACAAAACTGTGATTTTCAAAACTGAGATTTACAAAACTGAGATTTTCAAAACTGTGATTTACAAAACTGAGATTTACAAAACTGAGATTTACAAAACTGAGATTTACAAAACTGAGATTTTCAAAACTGAGATTTACAAAACTGAGATTTACAAAACTGAGATTTACAAAACTGAGATTTTTAAAACTGAGATTTTCAAAACTGTGATTTTCAAAATTGAGATTTTCAAAACTGAGATTTTCATAACTGAGATTTACAAAACTGAGATTTTCAAAACTGTGATTTACAAAAATTAGATTTACAAAACTGAGATTTACAAAACTGAGATTTTCAAAACTGAGATTTACAAAACTGAGATTTACAAAACTGAGATTTTCAAAACTGAGATTTACAAAACTGAGATTTACAAAACTGAGATTTTCAAAACTGAGATTTACAAAACTGAGATTTACAAAACTGAGATTTTCAAAACTGAGATTTACAAAACTGAGATTTACAATACTGAGATTTTCAAAACAGAGATTTTCAAAACTGAGATTTTCAAAACTGAGATTTTCAAAACTGTGATTTTGAAAACTGAGATTTTCAAAACTGAGATTTACAAAACTGAGATTTACAAAACTGAGATTTACAAAACTGAGATTTTCAAAACTGTGATTTTCAAAACTTAGATTTACAATACTATGATTTTCAAAACTGAGATTTTCAAAACTGAGATTTACAAAACTGAGATTTTCAAAACTATGATTTTCAAAACTGAGATTTACAAAACTGAGATTTACAAAACTGAGATCAACAAAACTGAGATTTACAAAACTGTGATTTTCAAAACTGAGATTTACAAAACTGAGATTTTCAAAACTGTGATTTTCAAAACTGAGATTTACAAAACTGTGATTTTCAAAACTGAGATTTTCAAAACTGAGATTTACAAAACTGAGATTTTCAAAACTGTGATTTTCAAAACTGAGATTTACAAAACTGTGATTTTCAAAACTGAGATTTTCAAAACTGAGATTTTGAGATTTACAAAACTGAGATTTACAATACTGACATTTACAAAACTGAGATTGACAAAACTGAGATTTGCAAAACTGAGATTTACAAAACTGAGATTTACAAAACTGAGATTTACAAAACTGAGATTTTCAAAACTGTGATTTTCAAAACTGAGATTTACAAAACTGTGATTTTCAAAACTGAGATTTACAAAACTGAGATCAACAAAACTGAGATTTTCAAAACTGAGATTTTCAAAACTGTGATTTTGAAAACTGAGATTTTCAAAACTGAGATTTACAAAACTAAAATTTACAAAACTGAGATTTGCAAAACTGAGATTTTCAAAACTGTGATTTTCAAAACTTAGATTTACAATACTATGATTTTTAAAACTGAGATTTTCAAAACTGAGATTTACAAAACTGAGATTTTCAAAACTGTGATTTTCAAAACTGAGATTTACAAAACTGAGATTTACAAAACTGAGATCAACAAAACTGAGATTTACAAAACTGAGATTTTCAAAACTGAGATTTACAAAACTGAGATATACAAAACTGAGATTTACAAAACTGTGATTTTCAAAACTGTGATTTTCAAAACTGAGATTTACAAAACTGTGATTTTCAAAACTGAGATTTTCAAAACTGAGATTTTGAGATTTACAAAACTGAGATTTACAATACTGACATTTACAAAACTGAGATTGACAAAACTGAGATTTGCAAAACTGAGATTTACAAAACTGAGATTTACAAAACTGAGATTTTCAAAACTGAGATTTTCAAAACTGTGATTTTCAAAACTGAGATTTACAAAACTGTGATTTTCAAAACTGAGATTTACAAAACTGAGATTTTCAAAACTGTGATTTACAAAACTGAGATTTACAAAACTGAGATTTACAAAACTGAGATTTACAAAACTGAGATTTTCAAAACTGAGATTTACAAAACTGAGATTTACAAAACTGAGATTTACAAAACTGAGATTTTTAAAACTGAGATTTTCAAAACTGTGATTTTCAAAATTGAGATTTTCAAAACTGAGATTTTCATAACTGAGATTTACAAAACTGAGATTTTCAAAACTGTGATTTACAAAAATTAGATTTACAAAACTGAGATTTACAAAACTGAGATTTTCAAAACTGAGATTTACAAAACTGAGATTTACAAAACTGAGATTTTCAAAACTGAGATTTACAAAACTGAGATTTACAAAACTGAGATTTTCAAAACTGAGATTTACAAAACTGAGATTTACAAAACTGAGATTTTCAAAACTGAGATTTACAAAACTGAGATTTACAATACTGAGATTTTCAAAACAGAGATTTTCAAAACTGAGATTTTCAAAACTGAGATTTTCAAAACTGTGATTTTGAAAACTGAGATTTTCAAAACTGAGATTTACAAAACTGAGATTTACAAAACTGAGATTTACAAAACTGAGATTTTCAAAACTGTGATTTTCAAAACTTAGATTTACAATACTATGATTTTCAAAACTGAGATTTTCAAAACTGAGATTTACAAAACTGAGATTTTCAAAACTATGATTTTCAAAACTGAGATTTACAAAACTGAGATTTACAAAACTGAGATCAACAAAACTGAGATTTACAAAACTGAGATTTTCAAAACTGAGATTTACAAAACTGAGATTTTCAAAACTGTGATTTTCAAAACTGAGATTTACAAAACTGTGATTTTCAAAACTGAGATTTTCAAAACTGAGATTTACAAAACTGAGATTTTCAAAACTGTGATTTTCAAAACTGAGATTTACAAAACTGTGATTTTCAAAACTGAGATTTACAAAACTGAGATTTACAAAACTGAGATTTACAAAACTGAGATTTACAAAACTGAGATTTTCAAAACTGAGATTTTCAAAACTGTGATTTTCAAAACTGAGATTTTCAAAACTGAGATTTTCATAACTGAGATTTACAAAACTGAGATTTTCAAAACTGTGATTTACAAAACTGAGATTTACAAAACTGAGATTTACAAAACTGAGATTTTCAAAACTGAGATTTACAAAACTGAGATTTACAAAACTGAGATTTTTAAAACTGAGATTTACAAAACTGAGATTTACAAAACTGAGATTTTCAAAACTGAGATTTACAAAACTGAGATTTACAAAACTGAGATTTTCAAAACTGAGATTTACAAAACTAAGATTTACAAAACTGAGATTTTCAAAACAGAGATTTTCAAAACTGAGATTTTCAAAACTGAGATTTTCAAAACTGTGATTTTGAAAACTGAGATTTTCAAAACTGAGATTTACAAAACTAAAATTTACAAAACTGAGATTTGCAAAACTGAGATTTTCAAAACTGTGATTTTCAAAACTTAGATTTACAATACTATGATTTTTAAAACTGAGATTTTCAAAACTGAGATTTACAAAACTGAGATTTTCAAAACTGTGATTTTCAAAACTGAGATTTACAAAACTGAGATTTACAAAACTGAGATCAACAAAACTGAGATTTACAAAACTGAGATTTTCAAAACTGAGATTTACAAAACTGAGATATACAAAACTGAGATTTACAAAACTGAGATTTTCAAAACTGTGATTTTCAAAACTGAGATTTACAAAACTGTGATTTTCAAAACTGAGATTTTCAAAACTGAGATTTTCAAAACTGAGATTTTGAGATTTACAAAACTGAGATTTACAATACTGACATTTACAAAACTGAGATTGACAAAACTGAGATTTGCAAAACTGAGATTTACAAAACTGAGATTTACAAAACTGAGATTTACAAAACTGAGATTTTCAAAACTGTGATTTTCAAAACTGAGATTTACAAAACTGTGATTTTCAAAACTGAGATTTACAAAACTGAGATTTTCAAAACTGTGATTTACAAAACTGAGATTTACAAAACTGAGATTTACAAAACTGAGATTTACAAAACTGAGATTTTCAAAACTGAGATTTACAAAACTGAGATTTACAAAACTGAGATTTACAAAACTGAGATTTTTAAAACTGAGATTTTCAAAACTGTGATTTTCAAAATTGAGATTTTCAAAACTGAGATTTTCATAACTGAGATTTACAAAACTGAGATTTTCAAAACTGTGATTTACAAAACTGAGATTTACAAAACTGAGATTTACAAAACTGAGATTTTCAAAACTGAGATTTACAAAACTGAGATTTACAAAACTGAGATTTTCAAAACTGAGATTTACAAAACTGAGATTTACAAAACTAAGATTTTCAAAACTGAGATTTACAAAACTGAGATTTACAAAACTGAGATTTTCAAAACTGAGATTTACAAAACTGAGATTTACAAAACTGAGATTTTCAAAACTGAGATTTACAAAACTGAGATTTTCAAAACTGTGATTTTCAAAACTGAGATTTACAAAACTGAGATTTACAAAACTGAGATCAACAAAACTGAGATTTACAAAACTGAGATTTTCAAAACTGAGATTTACAAAACTGAGATTTACAAAACTGAGATTTTCAAAACTGAGATTTTCAAAACTGAGATTTACAAAACTGAGATTTTCAAAACTGTGATTTTCAAAACTGAGATTTACAAAACTGAGATTTACAAAACTGAGATCAACAAAACTGAGATTTACAAAACTGAGATTTTCAAAACTGAGATTTACAAAACTGAGATATACAAAACTGAGATTTACAAAACTGAGATTTTCAAAACTGTGATTTTCAAAACTGAGATTTACAAAACTGTGATTTTCAAAACTGAGATTTTCAAAACTGAGATTTTCAAAACTGAGATTTTGAGATTTACAAAACTGAGATTTACAATGCTGACATTTACAAAACTGAGATTGACAAAACTGAGATTTGCAAAACTGAGATTTACAAAACTGAGATTTACAAAACTGAGATTTACAAAACTGAGATTTTCAAAACTGTGATTTTCAAAACTGAGATTTACAAAACTGTGATTTTCAAAACTGAGATTTACAAAACTGAGATTTTCAAAACTGAGATTTACAAAACTGAGATTTTCAAAACTGTGATTTTCAAAACTGAGATTTACAAAACTGTGATTTTCAAAACTGAGATTTACAAAACTGAGATTTACAAAACTGAGATTTTCAAAACTGTGATTTACAAAACTGAGATTTACAAAACTGAGATTTACAAAACTGAGATTTACAAAACTGAGATTTTCAAAACTGAGATTTACAAAACTGAGATTTACAAAACTGAGATTTACAAAACTGAGATTTTCAAAACTGAGATTTTCAAAACTGTGATTTTCAAAACTGAGATTTTCAAAACTGAGATTTTCATAACTGAGATTTACAAAACTGAGATTTTCAAAACTGTGATTTACAAAACTGAGATTTACAAAACTGAGATTTACAAAACTGAGATTTACAAAACTGAGATTTTCAAAACTGAGATTTACAAAACTGAGATTTACAAAACTGAGATTTACAAAACTGAGATTTTCAAAACTGAGATTTTCAAAACTGTGATTTTCAAAACTGAGATTTTCAAAACTGAGATTTTCATAACTGAGATTTACAAAACTGAGATTTTCAAAACTGTGATTTACAAAACTGAGATTTACAAAACTGAGATTTACAAAACTGAGATTTTCAAAACTGAGATTTACAAAACTGAGATTTACAAAACTGAGATTTACAAAACTGAGATCAACAAAACTGAGATTTACAAAACTGAGATTTTCAAAACTGAGATTTACAAAACTGAGATATACAAAACTGAGATTTACAAAACTGAGATTTTCAAAACTGTGATTTTCAAAACTGAGATTTACAAAACTGTGATTTTCAAAACTGAGATTTTCAAAACTGAGATTTTCAAAACTGAGATTTTGAGATTTACAAAACTGAGATTTACAATGCTGACATTTACAAAACTGAGATTGACAAAACTGAGATTTGCAAAACTGAGATTTACAAAACTGAGATTTACAAAACTGAGATTTACAAAGCTGAGATTTTCAAAACTGTGATTTTCAAAACTGAGATTTACAAAACTGTGATTTTCAAAACTGAGATTTACAAAACTGAGATTTTCAAAACTGAGATTTACAAAACTGAGATTTTCAAAACTGTGATTTTCAAAACTGAGATTTACAAAACTGTGATTTTCAAAACTGAGATTTACAAAACTGAGATTTACAAAACTGAGATTTTCAAAACTGTGATTTACAAAACTGAGATTTACAAAACTGAGATTTACAAAACTGAGATTTACAAAACTGAGATTTTCAAAACTGAGATTTACAAAACTGAGATTTACAAAACTGAGATTTACAAAACTGAGATTTTCAAAACTGAGATTTACAAAACTGAGATTTTCAAAACTGTGATTTTCAAAACTGAGATTTACAAAACTGTGATTTTCAAAACTGAGATTTACAAAACTGAGATTTACAAAACTGAGATTTTCAAAACTGTGATTTACAAAACTGAGATTTACAAAACTGAGATTTACAAAACTGAGATTTACAAAACTGAGATTTTCAAAACTGAGATTTACAAAACTGAGATTTACAAAACTGAGATTTACAAAACTGAGATTTTCAAAACTGAGATTTTCAAAACTGTGATTTTCAAAACTGAGATTTTCAAAACTGAGATTTTCATAACTGAGCTTTACAAAACTGAGATTTTCAAAACTGTGATTTACAAAACTGAGATTTACAAAACTGAGATTTACAAAACTGAGATTTACAAAACTGAGATTTACAAAACTGAGATTTACAAAACTGAGATTTACAAAACTGAGATTTACAAAACTGAGATTTTCAAAACTGAGATTTTCAAAACTGTGATTTTCAAAACTGAGATTTTCAAAACTGAGATTTTCATAACTGAGATTTACAAAACTGAGATTTTCAAAACTGTGATTTACAAAACTGAGATTAACAAAACTGAGATTTACAAAACTGAGATTTTCAAAACTGAGATTTACAAAACTGAGATTTACAAAACTGAGATTTTTAAAACTGAGATTTACAAAACTGAGATTTACAAAACTGAGATTTTCAAAACTGAGATTTACAAAACTGAGATTTACAAAACTGAGATTTTCAAAACTGAGATTTACAAAACTAAGATTTACAAAACTGAGATTTTCAAAACAGAGATTTTCAAAACTGAGATTTTCAAAACTGAGATTTTCAAAACTGTGATTTTGAAAACTGAGATTTTCAAAACTGAGATTTACAAAACTAAAATTTACAAAACTGAGATTTGCAAAACTGAGATTTTCAAAACTGTGATTTTCAAAACTTAGATTTACAATACTATGATTTTTAAAACTGAGATTTTCAAAACTGAGATTTACAAAACTGAGATTTTCAAAACTGTGATTTTCAAAACTGAGATTTTCAAAACTGAGATTTACAAAACTGAGATCAACAAAACTGAGATTTACAAAACTGAGATTTTCAAAACTGAGATTTACAAAACTGAGATATACAAAACTGAGATTTACAAAACTGAGATTTTCAAAACTGTGATTTTCAAAACTGAGATTTACAAAACTGTGATTTTCAAAACTGAGATTTTCAAAACTGAGATTTTCAAAACTGAGATTTTGAGATTTACAAAACTGAGATTTACAATACTGACATTTACAAAACTGAGATTGACAAAACTGAGATTTGCAAAACTGAGATTTACAAAACTGAGATTTACAAAACTGAGATTTACAAAACTGAGATTTTCAAAACTGTGATTTTCAAAACTGAGATTTACAAAACTGTGATTTTCAAAACTGAGATTTACAAAACTGAGATTTTCAAAACTGTGATTTACAAAACTGAGATTTACAAAACTGAGATTTACAAAACTGAGATTTACAAAACTGAGATTTTCAAAACTGAGATTTACAAAACTGAGATTTACAAAACTGAGATTTACAAAACTGAGATTTTTAAAACTGAGATTTTCAAAACTGTGATTTTCAAAATTGAGATTTTCAAAACTGAGATTTTCATAACTGAGATTTACAAAACTGAGATTTTCAAAACTGTGATTTACAAAACTGAGATTTACAAAACTGAGATTTACAAAACTGAGATTTTCAAAACTGAGATTTACAAAACTGAGATTTACAAAACTGAGATTTTCAAAACTGAGATTTACAAAACTGAGATTTACAAAACTAAGATTTTCAAAACTGAGATTTACAAAACTGAGATTTACAAAACTGAGATTTTCAAAACTGAGATTTACAAAACTGAGATTTACAAAACTGAGATTTTCAAAACTGAGATTTACAAAACTGAGATTTTCAAAACTGTGATTTTCAAAACTGAGATTTACAAAACTGAGATTTACAAAACTGAGATCAACAAAACTGAGATTTACAAAACTGAGATTTTCAAAACTGAGATTTACAAAACTGAGATTTACAAAACTGAGATTTTCAAAACTGAGATTTTCAAAACTGAGATTTACAAAACTGAGATTTTCAAAACTATGATTTTCAAAACTGAGATTTACAAAACTGAGATTTACAAAACTGAGATCAACAAAACTGAGATTTACAAAACTGAGATTTTCAAAACTGAGATTTACAAAACTGAGATATACAAAACTGAGATTTACAAAACTGAGATTTTCAAAACTGTGATTTTCAAAACTGAGATTTACAAAACTGTGATTTTCAAAACTGAGATTTTCAAAACTGAGATTTTCAAAACTGAGATTTTGAGATTTACAAAACTGAGATTTACAATGCTGACATTTACAAAACTGAGATTGACAAAACTGAGATTTGCAAAACTGAGATTTACAAAACTGAGATTTACAAAACTGAGATTTACAAAGCTGAGATTTTCAAAACTGTGATTTTCAAAACTGAGATTTACAAAACTGTGATTTTCAAAACTGAGATTTACAAAACTGAGATTTTCAAAACTGTGATTTACAAAACTGAGATTTACAAAACTGAGATTTACAAAACTGAGATTTACAAAACTGAGATTTTCAAAACTGAGATTTACAAAACCGAGATTTACAAAACTGAGATTTACAAAACTGAGATTTTTAAAACTGAGATTTTCAAAACTGTGATTTTCAAAATTGAGATTTTCAAAACTGAGATTTTCATAACTGAGATTTACAAAACTGAGATTTTCAAAACTGTGATTTACAAAACTGAGATTTACAAAACTGAGATTTACAAAACTGAGATTTTCAAAACTGAGATTTACAAAACTGAGATTTACAAAACTGAGATTTTCAAAACTGAGATTTACAAAACTGAGATTTACAAAACTGAGATTTTCAAAACTGAGATTTACAAAACTGAGATTTACAAAACTGAGATTTTCAAAACTGAGATTTACAAAACTGAGATTTACAATACTGAGATTTTCAAAACAGAGATTTTCAAAACTGAGATTTTCAAAACTGAGATTTTCAAAACTGTGATTTTGAAAACTGAGATTTTCAAAACTGAGATTTACAAAACTGAGATTTACAAAACTGAGATTTACAAAACTGAGATTTTCAAAACTGTGATTTTCAAAACTTAGATTTACAATACTATGATTTTCAAAACTGAGATTTTCAAAACTGAGATTTACAAAACTGAGATTTTCAAAACTGTGATTTTCAAAACTGAGATTTACAAAACTGAGATTTACAAAACTGAGATCAACAAAACTGAGATTTACAAAACTGAGATTTTCAAAACTGAGATTTACAAAACTGAGATTTTCAAAACTGTGATTTTCAAAACTGAGATTTACAAAACTGTGATTTTCAAAACTGAGATTTTCAAAACTGAGATTTACAAAACTGAGATTTTCAAAACTGTGATTTTCAAAACTTAGATTTACAATACTATGATTTTCAAAACTGAGATTTTCAAAACTGAGATTTACAAAACTGAGATTTTCAAAACTGAGATTTTCAAAACTGAGATTTACAAAACTGAGATTTACAAAACTGAGATCAACAAAACTGAGATTTACAAAACTGAGATTTTCAAAACTGAGATTTACAAAACTGAGATTTACAAAACTGAGATTTTCAAAACTGTGATTTTCAAAACTGAGATTTACAAAACTGAGATTTACAAAACTGAGATCAACAAAACTGAGATTTACAAAACTGAGATTTTCAAAACTGTGATTTTCAAAACTGAGATTTACAAAACTGTGATTTTCAAAACTGAGATTTTCAAAACTGAGATTTTCAAAACTGAGATTTTGAGATTTACAAAACTGAGATTTACAATACTGACATTTACAAAACTGAGATTGACAAAACTGAGATTTGCAAAACTGAGATTCACAAAACTGAGATTTACAAAACTGAGATTTTCAAAACTGAGATTTACAAAACTGAGATTTACAAAACTGAGATTTACAAAACTGAGATTTACAAAACTTAGATTTACAAAACTGAGATTTACAAAACTGAGATTTTCAAAACTGAGATTTCCAAAACCAAGATTTACAAAACTGAGATTTACAAAACTGAGATTTACAAAACTGAGATTTACAAAACTGATATTTTCAAAACGGAGATTTTCAAAACGGAGATTTACAAAACTGAGATTTTCCAAACTGAGATTTACAAAACTGAGATTTACAAAACTGAGATTTACAAAACTGAGATTTACAAAACTGAGATTTACAAAACTGAGATTTTCAAAACTGAGATTTTCAAAACTGAGATTTACATAACTGAGATTTTCAAAACTAAAATTTACAAAACTGAGATTTTTAAAACTGAGATCTTCAAAACTGAGATTTTCAAAACTGAGATTTACAAAACTGAGATTTATAAAACTAAGATTAGATTTTCAAAACTGAGATTTACAAAACTGAGATTTACAAAACTAAGATTTACAAAACTGAGATTTACAAAACTAAGATTTACAAAACTGAGATTTTCAAAACTGAGATTTTCAAAACTGAGATTTTCAAAACTAAGATTTACAAAACTGAGATTTACAATACTGACATTTACAAAACTGAGATTTACAAAACTGAGATTTGCAAAACTGAGATTTACAAAACTGAGATTTACAAAACTGAGATTTTCAAAACTGATATTTACAAAACTGAGATTTACAAAACTGAGATTTACAAAACTGAGATTTACAAAACTGAGATTTACAAAACTGAGATTTTCAAAACTGAGATTTTCAAAACTGAGATTTACAAAACTGAGATTTACAAAACTGAGATTTTCAAAACTGATATTTACAAAACTGAGATTTACAAAACTGAGATTTACAAAACTGAGATTTACAAAACTGAGATTTACAAAACTGAGATTTTCAAAACTGAGATTTTCAAAACTGAGATTTACATAACTGAGATTTTCAAAACTAAAATTTACAAAACTGAGATTTTTAAAACTAAGATTTACAAAACTGAGATTTACAAAACTAAGATTTACAAAACTGAGATTTTAAAAACTGAGATTTTCAAAACTGATATTTACAAAACTGAGATTTACAAAACTGTGATTTACAAAACTGAGATTTACAAAACTGAGATTTACAAAACTGAGATTTTCAAAACTGAGATTTTCAAAACTGAGATTTACATAACTGAGATTTTCAAAACTAAAATTTACAAAACTGAGATTTTTAAAACTATGATTGACAAAACTGAGATTTACAAAACTAAGATTTACAAAACTGAGATTTTCAAAACTGAGATTTTCAAAACAGATTTTCAAAACTGAGATTTACATAACTGAGATTTTCAAAACTAAAATTTACAAAACTGAGATTTTTAAAACTGAGATCTTCAAAACTGAGATTTTCAAAACTGAGATTTACAAAACTGAGATTTACAAAACTAAGATTAGATTTTCAAAACTGAGATTTACAAAACTGAGATTTACAAAACTAAGATTTACAAAACTGAGATTTACAAAACCAAGATTTACAAAACTGAGATTTTCAAAACTGAGATTTTCAAAACTGAGATTTTCAAAACTGAGATTTACAAAACTGAGATTTACAATACTGACATTTACAAAACTGAGATTTACAAAACTGAGATTTGCAAAACTGAGATTTACAAAACTGAGATTTACAAAACTGAGATTTTCAAAACTGAGATTTTCAAAACTGAGATTTACAAAACTGAGATTTACAAAACTGAGATTTACAAAACTGAGATTTACAAAACTGAGATTTACAAAACTAAGATTTTCAAAACGGAGATTTTCAAAACGGAGATTTACAAAACTGAGATTTACAAAACTGAGATTTACAAAACTGAGATTTACAAAACTGAGATTTTAAAAACTGAGATTTACAAAACTAAAATTTACAAAACTGAGATTTTCAAAACTGATATTTACAAAACTGAGATTTACAAAACTGAGATTTACAAAACTGAGATTTACAAAACTGAGATTTACAAAACTGAGATTTTAAAAACTGAGATTTTCAAAACTGAGATTTTCAAAACTGAGATTTACATAACTGAGACTTTCAAAACTAAAATTTACAAAACCGAGATTTTTAAAACTAAGATTTACAAAACTGAGATTTACAAAACTAAGATTTACAAAACTGAGATTTTCAAAACTGAGATTTTCAAAACTGAGATTTTCAAAACTGAGATTTACAAAACTGAGATTTACAATACTGACATTTACAAAACTGAGATTTACAAAACTGAGATTTTCAAAACTGAGATTTTCAAAACTGAGATTTACAAAACTGAGATTTTCAAAACTGAGATTTTCAAAACGGAGATTTACAAAACTGAGATTTTCAAAACCGAGATTTACAAAACTGAGATTTACAAAACTGAGATTTTCAAAACTGAGATTTACAAAACTGAGATTTACAAAACTGAGATTTACAAAACTGAGATTTTCAAAACGGAGATTTACAAAACTGAGATTTTCAAAACTGAGATTTTCAAAACGGAGATTTACAAAACTGAGATTTACAAAACTGAGATTTTCAAAACTGAGATTTACAAAACTGAGATTTACAAAACTGAGATTTACAAAACTGAGATTTTCAAAACGGAGATTTACAAGACTGAGATTTTCAAAACTGAGATTTACAAAACTGAGATTTACAAAACTGAGATTTTCAAAACTGAGATTTACAAAACCGAGATTTTCAAAACGGAGATTTACAAAACTGAGATTTTCAAAACTGAGATTTTCAAAACTGAGATTTACAAAACTGAGATTTTTAAAACGGAGATTTACAAAACTGAGATTTTCAAAACTGAGATTTACAAAACTAAGATTTACAAAAGTGAGATTTTCAAAACTGAGATTTACAAAAGTGAGATTTACAAAACTGAGATTTTCAAAACTGAGATTTTAAAAACTGAGATTTTAAAAACTGAGATTTTCAAAACTGAGATTTACAAAACTGAGATTAACAAAACTGAGATTAACAAAACTAAGATTTACAAAACTGAGATTTACAAAACTGAGATTTACAAAACTGAGATTTACAAAACTGAGATTTTCAAAACTGAGATTTACAAAACTGAGATTTACAAAACTGAGATTTTCAAAACTGAGATTTACAAAACTGAGATTTTCAAAACGGAGATTTACAAAACAGATTTACAAAACTGAGATTTTCAAAACTGAGATTTACAAAACTGAGATATTCAAAACGGAGATTTACAAAACAGATTTACAAAACTGAGATTTTCAAAACTGAGATTTTCAAAACGGAGATTTACAAAACTGAGATTTTCAAAACGGAGATTCACAAAACTGAGATTTTCATAACTGAGATTTACAAAACTGAGATTTACAAAACTGAGATTTTCAAAACTGAGATTTACAAAACGGAGATTTACAAAACTGAGATTTTCAAAACTGAGATTTACAAAACTGAGATTTACAAAACTGAGATTTTCAAAACTGAGATTTACAAAACTGAGTTTACAAAACTGAGATTTTCAAAACTGAGATTTACAAAACTGAGATTTACAAAACTGAGATTTTCAAAACAGAGATTTTCAAAACTGAGATTTTCAAAACTGAGATTTTCAAAACTGTGATTTTGAAAACTGAGATTTTCAAAACTGAGATTTACAAAACTGAGATTTACAAAACAGAGATTTACAAAACTGAGATTTTCAAAACTGAGATTTACAACACTATGATTTTCAAAACTAAGATTTTCAAAACTGAGATTTACAAAACTGAGATTTTCAAAACTGTGATTTTCAAAACTGAGATTTACAAAACTGAGATTTACAAAACTGAGATTAACAAAACTGAGATTTACAAAACTGAGATTTTCAAAACTGAGATTTACAAAACTGAGATTTACAAAACTGAGATTTACAAAACTGAGATTTTCAAAACTGTGATTTTCAAAACTGTGATTTACAAAACTGAGATTTACAAAACTGAGATTTACAAAACTGAGATTTTCAAAACCGAGATTTACAAAACTGAGATTTACAAAACAGAGATTTTCAAAACTGAGATTTTCAAAACTGAGATTTACAAAACTGAGATTTTCAAAACGGAGATTTACAAAACAGATTTACAAAACTGAGATTTTCAAAACTGAGATTTACAAAACTGAGATTTTCAAAACGGAGATTTACAAAATAGATTTACAAAACTGAGATTTTCAAAACTGAGATTTTCAAAACGGAGATTTACAAAACTGAGATTTTCAAAACGGAGATTCACAAAACTGAGATTTTCATAACTGAGATTTACAAAACTGAGATTTACAAAACTGAGATTTTCAAAACTGAGATTTACAAAACGGAGATTTACAAAACTGAGATTTTCAAAACTGAGATTTACAAAACTGAGATTTACAAAACTGAGATTTTCAAAACTGAGATTTACAAAACTGAGTTTACAAAACTGAGATTTTCAAAACTGAGATTTACAAAACTGAGATTTACAAAACTGAGATTTTCAAAACAGAGATTTTCAAAACTGAGATTTTCAAAACTGAGATTTTCAAAACCGTGATTTTGAAAACTGAGATTTTCAAAACTGAAATTTACAAAACTGAGATTTACAAAACAGAGATTTACAAAACTGAGATTTTCAAAACTGAGATTTACAAAACTATGATTTTCAAAACTGAGATTTTCAAAACTGAGATTTACAAAACTGAGATTTTCAAAACTGTGATTTTCAAAACTGAGATTTACAAAACTGAGATTTACAAAACTGAGATTAACAAAACTGAGATTTACAAAACTGAGATTTTCAAAACTGAGATTTACAAAACTGAGATTTACAAAACTGAGATTTACAAAACTGAGATTTTCAAAACTGTGATTTTCAAAACTGAGATTTACAAAACTGTGATTTTCAAAACTGAGATTTTCAAAACTGAGATTTAAAAAACTGAGATTTTCAAAACTGAGATTTACAAAACTGAGATTTTCAAAACTGAGATTTTCAAAACTGTGATTTACAAAACTGAGATTTACAAAACTGAGATTTTCAAAACTGTGATTTTCAAAACTGAAATTTTCAAAACTGAGATTTTCAAAACTGAGATTTTCATAACTGAGATTTTCAAAACTGTGATTTACAAAACTGAGATTTACAAAACTGAGATTTACAAAACAGATTTTCAAAACTGAGATTTTCAAAACGGAGATTTACAAAACTGAGATTTTCAAAACGGAGATTCACAAAACTAAGATTTTCAAAACTGAGATTTTCAAAACGGAGATTTACAAAACTGAGATTTTCAAAACGGAGATTCACAAAACTGAGATTTTCAAAACTGAGATTTACAAAACTGAGATTTACAAAACTGAGATTTTCAAAACTGAGATTTGCAAAACTGAGATTTACAAAACTGAGATTTTCAAAACTGAGATTTACAAAACTGAGATTTTCAAAACTGAGATTTAAAAAACTGAGATTTTCAAAACGGAGATTTACAAAACAGATTTTCAAAACGGAGATTTACAAAACTGAGATTTTTAAAACTGAGATTTACAAAACCGAGATTTACAAAACTGAGATTTACAAAACTGAGATTTACAAAACTGAGATTTTCAAAACTGAGATTTACAAAACTGAGATTTACAAAACTGAGATTTACAAAACTGAGATTTACAAAACTGAGATTTTCAAAATTGAGATTTACAAAACTGAGATTACAAAACTGAGATTTACAAAACTGAGATTTTCAAAACGGAGATTTACAAAACAGATTTACAAAACTGAGATTTTCAAAACTGAGATTTACAAAACTGAGATTTTCAAAACGGAGATTTACAAAACAGATTTACAAAACTGAGATTTTCAAAACTGAGATTTACAAAACAGATTTTCAAGTTTTAAGTTAGATTAGGTATTATATAATGTATTTTTATTTCTTGTATTTTGTATAATGGAGGTTCCGTTAATAAATTATTATTATTATTATTATTATTAAAACTGAGATTTACAAAACTGAGATTTACAAAACTGAGATTTTCAAAACGGAGATTTACAAAACTGAGATTTTCAAAACTGAGATTTACAAAACTGAGATTTACAAAACTGAGATTTTCAAAACGGAGATTTACAAAACTGAGATTTTCAAAACTGAGATTTACAAAACTGAGATTTACAAAACTGAGATTTTCAAAACGGAGATTTACAAAACTGAGATTTTCAAAACTGAGATTTACAAAACTGAGATTTACAAAAGTGAGATTTTCAAAACTGAGATTTACAAAACTGAGATTTACAAAACTGAGATTTACAAAACTGAGATTTACAAAACTGAGATTTTCAAAACTGAGATTTTCAAAACTGAGATTTACAAAACTGAGATTTTCAAAACGGAGATTTACAAAACTGAGGTTTTCAAAACGGAGATTTACAAAACTGAAATTTTCAAAACTGAGATTTACAAAACTGAGATTTACAAAACTGAGATTTTCAAAACGGAGATTTACAAAACTGAGATTTTCAAAACGGAGATTTACAAAACTGAGATTTTCAAAACGGAGATTTACAAAACTGAGATTTTCAAAACGGAGATTTACAAAACAGATTTACAAAACTGAGATTTTCAAAACGGAGATTTACAAAACTGAGATTTTCAAAACTGAGATTTACAAAACTGAGATTTACAAAACTGAGATTTTCAAAACTGAGATTTACAAAACTGAGATTTTCAAAACGGAGATTTACAAAACTGAGATTTACAAAACTGAGATTTTCAAAACTGAGATTTACAAAACTGAGATTTACAAAACTGAGATTTACAAAACTGAGATTTACAAAACTGAGATTTTCAAAACTGAGATTTTCAAAACTGAGATTTACAAAACTGAGATTTTCAAAACGGAGATTTACAAAACTGAGGTTTTCAAAACGGAGATTTACAAAACTGAAATTTTCAAAACTGAGATTTACAAAACTGAGATTTACAAAACTGAGATTTTCAAAACTGAGATTTACAAAACTGAGATTTACAAAACTGAGATTTTCAAAACCGAGATTGACAAAACTGAGATTTTCAAAACTGAGATTTACAAAACTGAGATTTTCAAAACTGAGATTTACAAAACTGAGATTTACAAAACTGAGATTTACAAAACTGAGACTTTCAAAACCGAGATTTACAAAGCGGAGATTTACAAAACCGAGATTTTCAAAACTGAGATTTACAAAACTGAGATTTACAAAACTGAGATTTTCAAAACTGAGATTTACAAAACTGAGATTTTCAAAACGGAGATTTACAAAACTGAGACTTTCAAAACGGAGATTTACAAAACTGAGATTTTCAAAACTGAGATTTTCAAAACTGAGATTTACAAAACTTAGATTTTCAAAACTGAGATTTTCAAAACTGAGATTCTCAAAACGGAGATTTACAAAACTGAGATTTTCAAAACTGAGATTTTCAAAACTGAGATTTACAAAACGAAAATTTACAAAACTGAGATTTTCAAAACTGAGATTTACAAAACTGAGATTTACAAAACTGAGATTTTCAAAACTGAGATTTACAAAACTGAGATTTACAAACTTGAGATTTACAAAACTGAGATTTTCAAAACTGAGATTTTCAAAACAGATTTTCAAAACTGAGATTTACAAAACTGAGATTTACAAAACTGAGATTTACAAAACTGAGATTTACAAAACTGAGATTTACAAAACTGAGATTTTCAAAACTGAGATTTACAAAACTGAGATTTACAAAACTGAGATTTACAAAACTGAGATTTTCAAAACGAAGATTTACAAAACAGATTTACAAAACTGAGATTTTCAAAACTGAGATTTACAAAACTAAGATTTTCAAAACGGAGATTTACAAAACTGAGATTTTCAAAACGGAGATTTACAAAACTGAGATTTTCAAAACTGAGATTTACAAAACTCAAAACAGGGATTTTCAAAACTGAGATTTACAAAACAGAGATTTTCAAAACGGAGATTTACAAAACTGAGATTTTCAAAACTGAGATTTTTAAAACTGAGATTTACAAAACTGAGATTTACAAAACTGAGATTTACAAAACTGAGATTTACAAAACTGAGACTTTCAAAACGGAGATTTACAAAACTGAGATTTTCAAAACTGAGATTTACAAAACTGAGATTTACAAAACTTAGATTTTCAAAACTGAGATTTTCAAAACTGAGATTCTCAAAATGGAGATTTACAAAACTGAGATTTTCAAAACTGAGATTTACAAAACTGAGATTTTCAAAACTGAGATTTACAAAACTGAGATTTACAAACTTGAGATTTACAAAACTAAGATTTTCAAAACTGAGATTTTCAAAACTGAGATTTTCAAAACAGATTTTCAAAACTGAGATTTACAAAACTGAGATTTACAAAACTGAGATTTACAAAACTGAGATTTACAAAACTGAGATTTTCAAAACGGAGATTTACAAAACAGATTTACAAAACTGAGATTTTCAAAACTGAGATTTACAAAACTGAGATTTTCAAAACGGAGATTTACAAAACTGAGATTTTCAAAACGGAGATTTACAAAACTGAGATTTTCAAAACTGAGATTTACAAAACTGAGATTAACAAAACTGAGATTTACAAAACAGGGATTTTCAAAACTGAGATTTACAAAACAGATTTACAAAACTGAGATTTACAAAACTGAGATTTACAAAACTGAGATTTACAAAACTGAGATTTACAAAACTGAGATTTACAAAACTGAGATTTTCAAAACGGAGATTTACAAAACTGAGATTTTCAAAACGGAGATTCACAAAACTGAGATTTTCAAAACTGAGATTTACAAAACTGAGATTTACAAAACTGAGATTTTCAAAACTGAGATTTACAAAACGGAGATTTACAAAACTGAGATTTTCAAAACTGAGATTTACAAAACCGAGATTTACAAAACTGAGATTTTCAAAACTGAGATTTACAAAACTGAGATTTTCAAAACGGAGATTTACAAAACTGAGATTTTCAAAACTGAGATTCAAAAAACTGAGATTTTCAAAACGGAGATTTACAAAACTGAGATTTTCAAAACGGAGATTTACAAAACTAAGATTTTCAAAACTGAGATTTACAAAACTGAGATTTTCAAAACTGAGATTTACAAAACCAAGGTTTAGAAAACTGAGATTTTCAAAACTGAGATTTACAAAACTGAGATTTTCAAAACTGAGATTTACAAAACTGACATTTACAAAACTGAGATTTTCAAAACTGAGATTAACAAAACTGAGATTTTCAAAACGGAGATTTACAAAACTGAGATTTTCAAAACTGAGATTTACAAAACTGAGATTTACAAAACTGAGATTTTCAAAACTGAGATTAACAAAACTGAGATTTTCAAAACGGAGATTTACAAAACTGAGATTTTCAAAACGGAGATTTACAAAACTGAGATTTTCAAAACTGAGATTTACAAAACTGAGATTTACAAAACTGAGATTTACAAAACTGAGATTTACAAAACTGAGATTTTCAAAACTGAGATTTACAAAACTGAGATTTACAAACCTGAGATTTACAAAACTGAGATTTACAAAACTGAGATTTTCAAAACTGAGATTTACAAAACTGAGATTTTCAAAACTGAGATTTACAAAACTGAGATTTTCAAAACTTAGATCTTCAAAACTGAGATTTACAAAACTGAGATTTACAAAACTGAGATTTAAAAAACTGAGATTTTTAAAACTTAGATTTACAAAACTGAGATTAACAAAACGGATATTTACAAAACTGAGATTTACAAAACTGAGATTTACAAAACTGAGATTTACAAAACTGATATTTACAAAACTGAGATTTACAAAACTGAGATTTACAAATCTGAGATTTACAAAACTGAGATTTACAAAACTGAGATTTACAAAACTGAGATTTTCAAATCTGAGATTTACAAAGCTGAAATTTACAAAACTGAGATTTCCAAAACTGAGATTTACAAAACTGAGATTTACAAAACTGAGATTTACAAAACTGAGATTTACAAAACTGAGATTTTCAAAACTGAGATTTTCAAAGTGAGATTTACAAAACTGAGATTTACAAAACTGAGATTTACAAAACTGAGATTTACAAAACTGAGATTTACAAAACTGAGATTTTCAAAACTGAGATTTACAAAACTGAGATTTTCAAAACTGAGATTTACAAAACTGAGATTTTCAAAACCTGGATTTTCAAAACTGAGATTTACAAAACTGAAATTTACAAAACTGAGATTTTCAAAACTGAGATTTACAAAACTGTGATTTTCAAAACTGTGATTTTCAACACTGAGATTTACAAAACTGAGATTTACAAAACTGAGATTTACAAAACTGAAATTTACAAAACTGAAATTTACAAAACTGAGATTTTCAAATTTGAGATTTACAAAACTGAGATTTAAAAAACTGAGATTAAAAAACTGAGATTTTCAAAACTGAGATTTACAAAACTGAGATTTACAAAACTGAGATTTACAAAACTGAGATTTACAAAACTGAGATTTACAAAACTGAGATTTACAAAACTGAGATTTTCAAAACTGAGATTTACAAAACTGAGATTTTCAAAACTGAGATTTACAAAACTGAGATTTACAAACTTGAGATTTACAAAACTGAGATTTACAAAACTGAGATTTACAAAACTGATATTTACAAAACTTAGATTTACAAAACTGAGATTTACAAATCTGAGATTTACAAAACTGAGATTTTCAAAACTGAGATTTTCAAAACTTAGATCTTCAAAACTGAAATTTACAAAACTGAGATTTTCAAAACTTAGATCTTCAAAACTGAGATTTACAAAACTGAGATTTACAAAACTGAGATTTAAAAAACTGAGATTTTTAAAACTTAGATTTACAAAACTGAGATTAACAAAACTGATATTTACAAAACTGAGATTTTCAAAACTGAGATTTACAAAACTGTGATTTTCAAAACTGTGATTTTCAAAACTGAGATTTACAAAACTGAGATTTTCAAAACTGAGATTTACAAAACTGAGATTTACAAAACTGAGATTTACAAAACTGAGATTTTCAAAACTGAGATTTACAAAACTGAGATTTACAAAACTGTGATTTTCAAAACTGAGATTCTCAAATCTGAGATTTACAAAACTGAGATTTTCAAAACTGAGATTTACAAAACTGAGATTTACAAAACTGAGATTTACAAAACTGAGATTTACAAAACTGAGATTTTCAAAACTGAGATTTTCAAAACTGAGATTTACAAAACTGAGATTTACAAAACTGAGATTTTCAAAACTTAGATTTACAAAACTGAGATTTTTAAAACTGAGATTTTCAAAACTGAGATTTACAAAACTGAGATTTACAAAACTGAGATTTTCAAAACTGAGATTTACAAAACTGAGATTTTCAAAACTGAGATTTACAAAACTGAGATTTTCAAAACTTAGATTTTCAAAACTGAGATTTAC
This sequence comes from Ocypus olens, assembly GCA_910593695.2. Classification (NCBI taxonomy): domain Eukaryota; kingdom Metazoa; phylum Arthropoda; class Insecta; order Coleoptera; family Staphylinidae; genus Ocypus; species Ocypus olens. The sequence continues at coordinate 8,001 of OU343047.1, read as the reverse complement.
AAAACTGAAATTTACAAAACTGAGATTTTCAAAACTGAGATTTACAAAACTGTGATTTTCAAAACTGTGATTTTCAAAACTGAGATTTACAAAACTGAGATTTACAAAACTGAGATTTACAAAACTGAAATTTACAAAACTGAGATTTTCAAATTTGAGATTTACAAAACTGAGATTTAAAAAACTGAGATTTAAAAAACTGAGATTTTCAAAACTGAGATTTACAAAACTGAGATTTACAAAACTGAGATTTACAAAACTGAGATTTACAAAACTGAGATTTACAAAACTGAGATTTTCAAAACTGAGATTTACAAAACTGAGATTTTCAAAACTGAGATTTACAAAACTGAGATTTTCAAAACTTAGATCTTCAAAACTGAGATTTACAAAACTGAGATTTACAAAACTGAGATTTAAAAAACTGAGATTTTTAAAACTTAGATTTACAAAACTGAGATTAACAAAACGGATATTTACAAAACTGAGATTTACAAAACTGAGATTTACAAAACTGAGATTTACAAAACTGAGATTTACAAAACTGAGATTTTCAAAACTGAGATTTTCAAAACTGAGATTTACAAAACTGAGATTTACAAAACTGAGATTTTCAAAACTTAGATTTACAAAACTGAGATTTTTAAAACTGAGATTTTCAAAACTGAGATTTTCAAAGTGAGATTTACAAAACTGAGATTTACAAAACTGAGATTTACAAAACTGAGATTTACAAAACTGAGATTTACAAAACTGAGATTTACAAAACTGAGATTTACAAATCTGAGATTTTCAAAACTGAGATTTACAAAACTGAGATTTACAAAACTGTGATTTTCAGAACTGAGATTTACAAAACCGAGATTTACAAAACTGAGATTTTCAAAACTGAGATTTTCAAAACTGAGATTTTCAAAACTGAAATTTACAAAACTGAGATTTTCAAAACTGAGATTTACAAAACTGAGATTTACAAAACTGAGATTTACAAAACTGAGATTCACAAAACTGAGATTTTCAAAAGTGAGATTTTTAAATCTGAGATCTTCGAAACTGAGCGGTTTTGGAGCAAGTGGTTTTGGAGCGAGCGGATTTAGAACAAGCGGTTTCGGAGCAAGAAATGTCAGAGCAAACGGATTCGAAGCGGCAGGTTTTGGAGCGAGCAGATTAGGAGGAAGAGGTTAAGGAGCGACCGCTTTTGGCGCGGGTGGTTTAGGAGCAAGCAGTTTCGGAGCGAGCGGAGTAAGAGCAAGCGGTTTTGGAGCGAAAGGTTTAGGAGAAACCAATTTAGGAGCCAGCGGTTTTGGAGCAAGCGGTTCTGGAGCGATCGTTTTCGCAGTGGGTGGCTTTGGAGCGAGCGGTTTTGGAGTGGGCGGTTCAGGAATAGGTAGTTTTGGAGTGAGCGGTTTTTGAGCAGGCGGTTTCGGAGCGAGCGGATTTGGAACAAGCGGTTTTGGAGAGAGAAGTTAGTGAGTGAGCGGTTTTGGAACAAGTGGCTTTGGAAAGGGCATTTTTTGTCAGATGAGGTCAGGTGAGGTCAGGTGAGGTTAGGTTAGGTTAGGTTAGGTTAGGTTAGGTTAGGTTAGGTTAGGTTAGGTTAGGTTAGGTTAGGTTAGGTTAGGTTAGGTTAGGTTAGGTTAGGTTAGGTTAGGTTAGGTTAGGTTAGGTTAGGTTAGGTTAGGTTAGGTTAGGTTAGGTTAGGTTAGGTTAGGTTAGGTTAGGTTAGGTTAGGTTAGGTTAGGTTAGGTTAGGTTAGGTTAGGTTAGGTTAGGTTAGGTTAGGTTAGGTTAGGTTAGGTTAGGTTAGGTTAGGTTAGGTTAGGTTAGGTTAGGTTAGGTTAGGTTAGGTTAGGTTAGGTTAGGTTAGGTTAGGTTAGGTTAGGTTAGGTTAGGTTAGGTTAGGTTAGGTTAGGTTAGGTTAGGTTAGGTTAGGTTAGGTTAGGTTAGGTTAGGTTAGGTTAGGTTAGGTTAGGTTAGGTTAGGTTAGGTTAGGTTAGGTTAGGTTAGGTTAGGTTAGGTTAGGTTAGGTTAGGTTAGGTTAGGTTAGGTTAGGTTAGGTTAGGTTAGGTTAGGTTAGGTTAGGTTAGGTTAGGTTAGGTTAGGTTAGGTTAGGTTAGGTTAGGTTAGGTTAGGTTAGGTTAGGTTAGGTTAGGTTAGGTTAGGTTAGGTTAGGTTAGGTTAGGTTAGGTTAGGTTAGGTTAGGTTAGGTTAGGTTAGGTTAGGTTAGGTTAGGTTAGGTTAGGTTAGGTTAGGTTAGGTTAGGTTAGGTTAGGTTAGGTTAGGTTAGTTAGGTTAGGTTAGGTTAGGTTAGGTTAGGTTAGGTTAGGTTAGGTTAGGTTAGGTTAGGTTAGGTTAGGTTAGGTTAGGTTAGGTTAGGTTAGGTTAGGTTAGGTTAGGTTAGGTTAGGTTAGGTTAGGTTAGGTTAGGTTAGGTTAGGTTAGGTTAGGTTAGGTTAGGTTAGGTTAGGTTAGGTTAGGTTAGGTTAGGTTAGGTTAGGTTAGGTTAGGTTAGGTTAGGTTAGGTTAGTTAGGTTAGGTTAGGTTAGGTTAGGTTAGGTTAGGTTAGGTTAGGTTAGGTTAGGTTAGGTTAGGTTAGGTTAGGTTAGGTTAGGTTAGGTTAGGTTAGGTTAGGTTAGGTTAGGTTAGGTTAGGTTAGGTTAGGTTAGGTTAGGTTAGGTTAGGTTAGGTTAGGTTAGGTTAGGTTAGGTTAGGTTAGGTTAGGTTAGGTTAGGTTAGGTTAGGTTAGGTTAGGTTAGGTTAGGTTAGGTTAGGTTAGGTTAGGTTAGGTTAGGTTAGGTTAGGTTAGGTTAGGTTAGGTTAGGTTAGGTTAGGTTAGGTTAGGTTAGGTTAGGTTAGGTTAGGTTAGGTTAGGTTAGGTTAGGTTAGGTTAGGTTAGGTTAGGTTAGGTTAGGTTAGGTTAGGTTAGGTTAGGTTAGGTTAGGTTAGGTTAGGTTAGGTTAGGTTAGGTTAGGTTAGTTAGGTTAGGTTAGGTTAGGTTAGGTT